>CM038673.1:566995343-569395343 GCA_021605145.1 Aegilops bicornis | reverse complement strand
CCGTGTCCCCGGTTATGGACATCTTGAGTATCTAGTACTTGAATATCATGTGAATCTCATCATGTTACTTCTAATTAATATTGTTTGGGTTTAATGAGTACTTTTTAATTGGGATTGAGGATGCTGTCAACCATTCTCAATGTTCAACAACCACCATGATAGTTAAATAAGTTTATTCCTTTGAAGTAGGGAAAATTTGGCTTTTCGCAAAAACTGTAACCATAGAGCTTTCCACCAGCCATATATGCATGTAGTATAGGCTTATTCTTTCATTACTCTCTATGTGTTACATTGCCAGCATATTCCATGTGCTGACCCGTTTTCGGGCTGCAACTTTTCATGTTGTAGACTTTTCAGACGACGAGTAAGTGATACGTTAGGGTTACGATTTCCTATACTCAACTTTGCCGTTGGTGTTGATGGGAATCAACAACCATGTTGCTTCCGCTATATATTTGGATTGAGGTAATAGTATTTACGCTACTTTATACATGTGATTTACCTCTGTTATAAATCCTTCGAGTATTGTGTGTGTCAGCATACCGATCCAGGGATGACACGAAAGCACAGAGACTTGATCCATTCGGGTCGGGAACCTAGAGATGAGAATTGAACGTCCAAGCTGCGAAAACAAATTACAAAAGTGTCAACTCCAAGGCAAAGCAAACAAGCAGTTGGTGCCAGCAAGCATAAGAAAAACAGCAAAACAAAATCTAAAGCCTGCATGGCTGCAGCAGATGTCTGTGCAGAGGGTCTAGATAGTGAGATCCCCACAATAAAACATGTTATTGAGGTGTAACCTCCAAAACATGTGAGTAAGTCAAGAAATTCAGAAGCTTCCGCAAGGGTGTGAACTTCGGGATACATCGTCACCTCTATGTGCCTCAGTTATCTCTTACCCGGGCCCTTTACTTAGGCACTTTACTTTGTGATAGCCATAGTGCTTGATGTTATATATCTTTCTATCACATAGTTGTTTATCTTGCTTACAATAAGTTTTTGGTGCACATAGGTGAGCCTAGTTGTTTTAGTTTTGTGCTTGACAAGTTAAACACTAGTTTTATTCCTCATTTGCTCTAGCCTAAGCCTTTACCTACTAGATAGTTTTATGATTTTAGGTTACATCCCTTTTGATCAACCACTAATCAGTTTATTAAATAAGACCATTGTATGGTACATCCCGATGAAGAGTTATACCCTTTTTCAAGGATAATGACATTTTTGGCTTTCTCTTTAACAGTATGACTGGTCCACTATTTGTGAATGATCCATTTCCAAAAACAACGTCGGTAGTTGAGTACTATCACATTCTTCCTTACATGGAAGTTTTCTCTATACTCCTCCATAGGTAACATAAGATTTTTTGTGATCTTTTTATGCGCGAAAGTAGGACAACATCTTTTTACGATCATAGTAAATATGACACTTCACGTCTTTCAGGAAATGGACTTCTGATTCTTCACTAAACGAGCAACCACGTCAACATGGAAAAGGTTCATTTCACTCCATAATAGATGAAAATGTGGAAGAGGAAGATGAGAATAGAACGTCCAAGTTGCGAAAACAAATTACAAAAGTGTCAACTCCAAAGCTAAGCAAACAAGCAGTTGGTGCCAGCAAGCATAAGAAAAATAGCAAGAGAAAATCTGAAGCCTGCATGGCTGCAGCTAATGTTTGTGCAGAGGGTCTAGATAGTGAGATCGCCACAATAAAACATGTTATTGAGGTGGAACCTCCAAAACCCATGAGTAAGTTAATAAATACAGAAGCTTCCGCAAGGGTGTGAACTTCAGGATACATCGCCATCTCTATGTGGCTCGGTTATCTCTTACCCGGGCCCTTTACTTATGCACTTTACTTTGTTATAGCCATAGTGTTTGATGTTATATATCTTGCTATCACATAGTTGTTTATATTGCTTACAATAAGTTTTTGGTGCACATAGGTGAGCCTAGTTCTTTTAGTTTTGTGCTTGACAAGTTAAAAACTAGTTTTATTCCGCAATTGCTCTAGCCTAAGCCTTTGCCTACTAGATAGTTTTATGATTTCAAGTTACATCCCTTTTGATCAACCACTAATCAGTTTATTAAATAAGACCATTGTATGGTACATCCCGATCAAAAGAGATACCTTTTTCAAGGATAATGACATTTTTTGGCTTTCTTTTTAACAGTATGACTTGTCCGCTATTTGTGAATGATCCATTTCCAAAAGCGACATCGGTAGTTGAGTACTATCACATTCTTCCATACAAGGAAGTTTTCCCTATACTCCTCCATAGGTAACATAAGATTTGTTGTGATTTTTTTATGCGCGAAAGTAGGACAATAAATTTTTGGGATCATGGTAAATATGACACTTCTCGTGTTTTAGGAAATGGCCTTCTGATTCTTCACTAAACGAGAAACCACGTCAACATGGAAAAGGTTCATTGCACTCTGTAATAGATGAAAATGCGGAAGATAATGATGAGAATAGAACGTCCAAGCTGCGAAAACAAATTACAAA
Organism: Aegilops bicornis; assembly: GCA_021605145.1. Classification (NCBI taxonomy): domain Eukaryota; kingdom Viridiplantae; phylum Streptophyta; class Magnoliopsida; order Poales; family Poaceae; genus Aegilops; species Aegilops bicornis. The sequence goes on along the minus strand of CM038673.1, from coordinate 569,392,835 downwards.
AGTGTCAACTCCAAAGCAAAGCAAACAAGCAGCTGGTGCCAGCAAGCATAAGAAAAACAACAAAAGGAAATCTAAACCCTGCATGGCTACAACTGATGTGTGTGCAGAGGGTCTAGATAGTGAGATCCTCACAATAAAACATGTTATTGAGGTGGAACCTCCAAAACCCATGCGTAAGTCAAGAAATACAGAAGCTTCCGCAAGGGTGTGAACTTCGGGATACATCGTCATCTCTATGTGCCTCGGTTATCTCTTACCTAGGTCCGTTACTTATGCACTCTACTTTGTGATAGACATAGTGTTTGATGTTATATATCTTGCTATCACATAGTTGTTTTTCTTGCTTCTCATAAGTTGTTGGTTCACATAGGTGAGCCTAGTTGTTTTAGTTTTGTGCTTGACTAGTTAAACACTAATTTTATTCCGCATTTGCTCTAGCGTACCTTTACCTACTAGATAGTTTTATGATTTTAGGTTACATCCCTTTTGATCAACCACTAATCAGTTTATTAAATAAGACCATTGTATGGTACATCCCGATGAAAAGTGATACCCTTTTTCAAGGATAATGACAATTTTTGGCTTTCTCTTTAACAGTATGACTGGTCCGTTATTTGTGAATGATCCATTTCCAAAAGCGACAACGGTAGTTGAGTACTATCACATTCTTCCATACAAGGAAGTTTTCCCTATACTCCTCCATAGGTAATGTAGCGATCCGACCACAAACGGTCAAGTCTTTGTGCTGCAGTGTCATCCCTGGATCGGTAATGCTGACACACACAGTACTCGAAGGATTTATAATAGAGTAGCAATGATACACTTTTTACATCGAATTTCTCAAAAGAGAACTTATTACAATAAATATGGCTTAAGGCCATCTAATACGATAACATCGGAAGGCTTGGAAGATAAAGTGAGTCCATCAACTCCAACGGCATAGCTAAGCTGCACGGCAACGACCTAACGAACCTTACTCCTCGTCTGAAAAGTCTGCAACATAATACGTTGCAGCCCGAAAACGGGTCAGCACATGGAATATGCTGGCAATATAACACAGTAGAGCAAGAACAGAATAATGCTATCACTACATGCATATTTGGCTGGTGGAAAGCTCTATGGTTATAGTTTTTGCGAAAAGCCAATTTTTCCCTACAACAAAGGAATAAAAATATTTTAATTTAACTATCATGGTAGTTGAAACATCATTAAGAAGGTTCCTCCAACTCAATCCCAATTAAAGTAATTATCAGCCCAACAATATTAATTAAGAGTTATGAGATACTTAGGATACTCCAAGTACTAGATACTCAAGATTGTCCATAACCGGGGACACAGCTAACCATGATTAGATTGTACATTCTGCAGAGGTTTGCGCACTTTTCCCCACAAGACTCGATCGCCTCCATTGGATTTCTCGCACTACATGGTGTTTGAGAAACGGATGACCGAGACACAGTCTTTCATAAACATTAACTCTCTCCTCCGGGCAGACCATACCAGACCTACAACCCTCTACCTGCTGATCCACCTCTTCAAGAGCTTCACGTAACTTACTCAACTATGCTAGAGCCCATAATAGCTTGTGGTTGCACACGGAAGTTTCTAGCATGAATCATCTCAGTTCCCTCTGAGCCTGGGTGGCGGTCCATAGGAAGATCACACGGAACCCCGGGATTTCCAAAAATACACACAACACTGGATTCTCCAGGTGCCTCAATCCACCCAGATGTGTATTTAAGTTGCCACCTTAAGTTGAACCATTAATTAACAATCTCACATCTATCATGGATTTCACTAACCCAAACCACGTCTACGAGCATAGCATAGCAATATAAGCAACACGTAGAAGTAACTCCCAAGGGTTTGAATATAACAGGGCAATAGGTTCTACCTCAACAACTACTTCCAAACCCACACGTTAATGACATCCTAATATGCAATGTTTGAGGATTGAAACTAATGCATAAAAACTGGGTATGGAAACAGTATGATCAATGTGTTACTTGCCTTACTGACGATCCGCAAAACCTAGGGATTCATAGTGGCACGCTTCGCAATCCGGGAATTCTATCGCAAACAAACAATATCATACATAAGCAATCAAGAAAATATGCACGGGCAAAACTCAAATAATAATAATTGACCATAAAGTTCAACTTAAGAACTCCGGTTTGCAAAAAAAAAAAGAATCAAATCAAACGGAGCAATGAAACTCAAACGGCGAAAGAAACAAGATCCGTTTACTAATCTGAACCAAAGTCAAATTTTACAGTACCAATTTTTTTTTCAAGTTGGTTAAACAGAAAGAGGGTCTCGAGACGAAGATCTAGGCGCTTGAATCGCCTGATTCCGATAAACGAGCGAAAAGGTAAACTGAAACGAAAATCCGATTAGAAATCACGATCGAAAATAATCGCGGAAAAATCCGAAGAAAAGAAAACTGACGAACAGGCTAACGAACGAACGTTCGTTGTCTGTAACTATCGGGTGAAAACCGTTCGTTAAAACGAACGTACGAACGAACGTCCGCTAAATAGATAAACCGAGAAAACCAGCGAACCGATCTAAAAAACCAAACTAGGGTTTCTAAAAAAACCGAATCGGTTTTCTAAAAAAAACCGCACCGGCGAACGGCGCGTTACCTCTAGCGAGGCGGGGCTCGGGCGGCAGGGCGACAAAGACGCGGTGCGGCGAGGGGCGGCGCCACCCGGCCAGGCAGCGACGGCGTAGGCAGTGGCGGCGTGGCTGCGGTGGCGGGGCTGCGGGCGGCGGGGTTGGTGGTGGTGGCGGGGGTCCGGGGGGTATTTAAGAGGGGGAGGGGCGGCTTGGAGGAGGGGGCAAGGCGGCGGTGTAGGAGGAGTCTGGCTTGGACTCTGGTCCGAGGTGGCGGCGGCGGCGCACGGTCTCCAGTGGGAGGCAGCGACACGGGGAGATGGGCGGTTAATTTGGTCCTCGGCCCGGTCAAGGCCAAGTTTTTTAAAACAATTCCGCCGAATAGAAAATAAATCCTAGAAAATAAAATAAAAATCTAAAAATGCCAAAACAAACTTTCACCGTCTAAATAAAATATTTAGAAAGAGATGAACATTTTTTGGCCCTAAAATGCAATTTTGAAAAAGTGCAATTTTTATAATGCAAATAAAATTGCAATAAAATCAAATATTTGATTTTAATATTTTTCCTCCAATATTTCAATTATTTTGGAGAAGTCATATTATCTCCTCTCATATTTTCTTTTAGTATGAAATATTTTTAGGAGAGAAAAATAATTAAAACCAAAATCCTCGTTTCAATATTTTATAAAAAGACCAAATATGAAAACTGGGAAATCCCCAACTCTCTCCGAGGGTCCTTGAGTTGCTTAGGATTTTGAGGATCACGAACGAAAATGCACTAAAATATGCTATGCAAGAATGATCTATGTATAACATTCCAAATTCAAAATTTGGGATGTTACAAACCTACCCCCCTTAAGATGAATCTCGCCCTCGAGATTCGGGTTGGCTAGAAAATAGGTGTGAGTGGTCTTTGCGAAGATCATCCTCTCGTTCCTAGGTGGCTTCATCCTCGGTATGGTGGCTCCACTGAACTTTGCAAAACTTGATAACCATGCTGTGGGTGACTCGACTGGCAAACTCAAGAATCCTAACTGGCTTCTCCTCATAAGTCAAATCACTGTCCAACTCAATCGCCTCCAAGGGTACTGTATCTCTTAACGGTATATCGGCCATCTCAGCATGACACTTCTTCAACTGTGAAACGTGAAACACATCATGAACTCCTAACAGTCCTTCAGGTAAGTCCAACTTGTAGGCAACTTCTCCCATACATTCCAAAACACGATACGGTCCTACAAATCTCGGGGCTAACTTTCCCTTGACTCCAAAACGTTTCACTCCTCGCAAGGGTGATACTCGCAGATATGCTCTTTCTCCAATTTCATAGGTTACCTCCTTGCATTTCGAGTCTGCATAACTCTTCTGCCTGGACTGAGCTATCTTTAGTCTATCTCGAATCAGCTTAACTTTCTCTTCAGACTCGTTGATCAAGTCTGGCCCAAATAACTGTCGGTCTCCTACTTCATCCCACATCGGTGGCGTTCTGCACCTTCGTCCATACAGGGCTTCGAACGGTGTCATCTTCAAACTGGCTTGGTAACTATTGTTGTACGAGAACTCTACGTAAGGCATATTATCATCCCAACTAGATCCATAATCTAGCGCACAGGCTCTCAACATGTCCTCCAGAATCTGGTTGACTCTCTCGGTCCTGGCCCATCCGTCTGCAAGGGTGAAATCAGTCTTGAACTCCAATCTCGTTCCCAAAGTCTGGTGCAGCTGATGCCAAAACTTTGAGGTAAACTGTGTTCCTCTATCAGATACGATGGTCCTCGGAACATGCAGACATACGATCCTGGACATATATATCTTGGCCAACTTCGCACTTGTATAAGTTGTTTTCACTGGGATAATGTGAGCCCCTTTGGTCAAGCGATCGACTACTACCCATATAGAATCATATCCTGATTTGGTCCTGGGCAATCCGGTGATAAAATACATGCCAAGTTTATCCCACTTCCATTCGGGTATCGGCATAGGCTATAACAATCCTGCTGGCTTTTGATGCTCTGCCTTCACTCTCTGACATACATCACATACGGCTACATACTCAGCAATATCCTTCTTCATACCAGTCCACCAGAAACGTTCCTTCAAATCCAAATACATCTTGGTGTTTCCGGGGTGTATCGAGTATGGCGAGTCATGAGCCTCCTGAAGTATCAACTTCCTGATCTCTGTGTTATTGGGCACATAAACACGGTCCTCAAACCATAAGGTGTCGTGCTCATCCTCACGGAAACCTTTGGCCTTTCCTTTGCTCATCCTCTCTTTTATCTCGGCAATCTCTTTGTCATCCTTCTGAGCTTCTCGAATCTTTCCTAACAATGTATACTGAACCTCCATTGTTGCAACAAAACTTCTAGGAACAATCTCCAATCGAAGTTCCCTGAGATCCTCTGCTAACTCCTTTGGTAATCCCGTACACTTCCGGCTCAAAGCGTCTGCTACGAAATTGGCCTTTCCTCGATGATAGTGCAGCTTCATTTCATAATCCTTTATAAGCTCCAACCATCTCCTCTGCCTAAGGTTCAACTCCTTCTGTGTGCAGATGTACTTCAAACTCTTATGGTCCGTGTACACATCACAACAGTTCCCAATAAGGTAATGTCTCCAAGTCTTCAACGCATGCACTACGACTGCTAACTCCAAATCATGCGTGGCATAATACAATTCGTGCGGTTTTAGTTGTCATGAGGCATACGAAACAACTCTTCCGTCCTGCATAAGCACACTTCCAAGTCCTAGGCGAGAGGTGTTGCAATACACTTGGAAATCCTTACGTATATTTGGCAGTGTCAGCACTGGAGCTGTAGTCAAGCATTTCTTTAACTCCTGAAAACTTGCCTCACAATCTTCCGTCCATTTAAACTTGGTATCCTTATTCAATAACTCCGTCATTGGCTTTGCAATCTTGGAGAAATTCTCAATGAATCTCCGATAGTACCCTGCGAGTCCAAGAAAACTGCGGATCGCGCTAACTTAAGTGGGTGCCAGCCATTCTGTGACTGACTGGACCTTGGTGGGGTCTACTGCTATACCCTCTCCTGATATAACATGTCCAGGGAATCCGACTTCCTTGAACCAAAAATGGCATTTGCTGAACTTGGCATACAACTGGTGTTCCGTGAGTTTCTCGAGAACTAAACGCAAATGCTCCTTGTGCTCCTCTTCATTCTTCGAGTATACCATTATATCATCAATAAACACCACAATAAACTTGTCCAAATATTCCATGAACACCTTATTCATCATGCTCACGAAGTAGGCAGGGGCGTTAGTCAGTCCAAATGACATGACCGTATATTCACTACAAAAAAAGACTCATCCGTGACATTTTGGGCTGAACGAATTTTTTTTCTGTCGTACATATGACACTTCTATGACGATAGTTGTGACAAAACCTGGTATCATCATAGATGTGGTGGGCTCCTACTTCTATGACAAAAGAATCATGACAAAAAATGGGCTTTTCGACCTGGGCGGGCAGGAGACGCAGCTGCATGACATTCTTTGGGCCGCCCATGATGGAAAAAACCGTGGTAGAAGCGAGGGGGAGGAAAATTTCGGGGAGTTCCCGGTTACGGTGGGAGGTCGGGGGACAGAGAGATGCACATTTCTCTCGTACACGTACGCGCGTGTGTGCGAGGCGTTGGCTCTAAATGAACCCGAGCGAGGCGTTGGGCTCTAATCAACCCGAAGCGACAGACCGCAGTTACGCGTTATTGAACCCAAGCGATCGATCGATGGTTGTTAACTGAACCCGATCGAGCGATTCCTTTGCTACTGCTGCTAACTAAAGATTGGATGAACAGTGAGCGTTGCGGGGGGGTGGGGGGGGGGGGGTTCGATGAACAGTGAGCGGTGGTGTTGCCTCTGGATGAACATGACCCCGTGGTGTGGAGGGCTGGATGAGTAGTAGACGGTGGAGGGGTGCCCGTAGAGGGGTGGTTGAACAGGACCCGTGGTGCGGAGGGCTGGATGAACAGTAGATGGTGGAGGCGTGGTTGAACAGTAGCCGGTGGAGTAGCGCGCGGTGGAGGCTGGATGAACAGGAGCCCGTGGAGGCTGGAGGAGGTCGATGGTAGCCCGTGGAGGTTGGAGGAGGTCAACGGTGGAGATGAACAGTATACCGTGGAGTCCCGTTTTGCGGTACGCCACACCCCTCCCGATGAACAGGACCCCCGTTTCGACTGTAGCACTCCAACACAAGTCCGTTTAAATCTGCTTTTGCGATCGCCACACCTCCCGATCAACAGGAACCCCGTTTCGACCATAGGAGGTCCGTTTCCTCCGTTTTGCGGTACGCCACACCCCTCCCGATCAACAGGACCCCCGTTTCGACCCTAGGAGGTATGTTTCCTCTGTTTTGCGGTATGTCAGGCCCCTCCTGATCAACAGGACCCCGTCCCGAATGTAGGAGGTCCGTTTCCTCCGTTGTGCGGTACGCCAGGCCTCATTTCCATCACTTGTTCCGTCCAAGCCCTCCCGATGAACACGCCACGCATTCCATTCCGACCCAGCCGGTTGGCTCCCACGCGTTCCGTTGCCTCCCGATGAACACGACGCTTTCCGTTGCCTCCCCATGAACATGACGACGATGCTGTTTCTCCGTTCCGACCCGGCCATGTACACGAGCCCTGGACATAGGTATGCGCGAGTAGGCGTTCGAGACCCTGCCCGTAGGTACGTACGTGGCCGTATTTTCTTTCTTGCATCCTCGCTGTTGTACATACGTGTACATGCTACGTGCGCGCCTCTACTACAACAAGTTCGCGTCTCTACTACGACACATGTGCGCCTCTACATCGACCAGTATGTACGTACACGTTCGCGACCAGAATGACAACGCTATGTACGCTTCGACCAGGTGAGTCCCGACTGTCAGGCACTTCCTTGCCTGCGAAGATGTAGCTGGTGGGTCCCAGCAGTCAGGGGGCGAATCGTTTCGTTCTTCTTGACCGGACGCACTTCCTTGCATTCGAAGATGTAGCTGGTGGGTCCCAGCAGTCAGGGGGGCGAATCGTTTTTGTTTGCCCAGACGCACTTCCTTGCGTGCGAAGATGTAGCCGGTGGGTCCCAGCAGTTAGGGGGGCGAATCGTTTTTTTGCCCGGACGCACTTCCTTGCGTGCGAAGGTGTAGCTGGTGGGTCCAAGCAGTCAGGGGGGTGAATCTCTTTTTTCCTCGGACGCACTTCCTTGCATGCGAAGATGAAGCTGGTGGGTCCCAGCAGTCAGGGGGAAATGTTTTTTACGCGAAATACAGTGGCCCGTCCGGTGGGTCCCAGCTGTCAGGTGGAGGAATCATTATTTTCCGCGTAATAAGGAGGAACTTCCTTGCCGCGGCCGTGGACCCAGCTGTCAGCCTCTCCACGTACAGTCCACGTCCGATGGAAGCCATTCCTTGACCACGTTGACCAAACCGCGCCGAGAGCACTAGGGCGGTGGACGACGGCGAGGCCTAGGAAGGGGACGACGCGGAGCCGGGCAAGACGCAACAGTGGATGCCCACACGTAGAGGAGTATGAGGGTTCACTCGTTCGGCTGCGGTGTGAGGCTGCCGTCGCCGCAGAATAACAGGGGGTGTGGGTGCGTAGAGGGATGGCCTGGCCAGCGGTGGGAGTAGGCGGCACGACCAGCGCTGCTTTGGGCGGCTGGAGCAAGAAGACTAGATTTTGAAGAAGCACTACGGCCGTTGGATGGACATCGTACGGTCATTGGAGCTAGAATCGTTCATATATTGACTAAAGTTGACAAAGGCCTCCGTCCCACCAACTCAAGAGGGCCCTAAGTCAGCCTCCCACCAAGGTGGGTCCCAGCTAGCAGGGGGGTATTCATTTTTTTGTGCGTAATAAGGAGGCACTTCCGGTGGGTCCGAGCAGACAGCGGGGGGAACGTTTTTTTCACGAAATACGGTGGCCCATCCTGTGGGTCCCAACAGTCAGGGGGAAACATTCTGTCGCGAAATACTGGTGGCCCGTCCGGTGGGACCCCGCTGTCAGGTGGAGGAATAATTATTTTCCGCGTAATAAGGAGGCACTTCCTTGCGGCTGCCGTGGACCCAGCTGTCAGCCTCTCCACATACAGTACTCTTCCGATGGAAGTCGGTCGTTGACCACATTGACCACGCCGCGCCGAGAGCACCACGGCGGTGGACGACGGCGAGGCGTAGGAAGGGGACGACGCGGAGCCGGGGAAGACACGACAGTCGAAGCCCGCGCGGAGAGGAGTACGAGGGTTCACCGGTTCGGCTGCGGTGTGAGGCTGCCGTCGCCGCAGAATAACAGGGGGTGTGGGTGAGTAGAGGGATGCCCTGGCCAGTGGTGGGAGTAGTAGGGGCGTTGAGGCCTGCTTGGCAAAGACAGCGGCCACGGGAGGCAGGAGCAGGTGGTCCCGCCGCCGCTGCTTTGGCGACTGGAGCAAGAAGATCAGAGATTGAAGAAACACGACGGCCGTTGGATTGACATCCAGTGGTTACGTCTGCTAGAATCGTTTGTTGACGTATATAATAACTAAAAAAATCTTGCATACACGTCAACTAAACAGGCCCATGATACGTCTCCAACATATCTATAATTTTTGATTGCTCCATGCTATATTAGCTATTGTTTTGGACTATATTGGGCTTTATTTTCCACTTTTATATTACTTTTGGGACTAAGTTATTAACCGGAGGCCCAACCCAGATTTGCTGTTTTTTGCCTATTTTAGTGTTTCGAAGAAACGGAATATCAAACGGAGTCCAAATGGAATGAAATCTTCGGGAACATGATTTTCTCATCAGATACGATCCAGGAGACTTGGACCCTCGGTCAAGAAAGGAGGGAGGCGGCCACGAGGGTGGAGGGCGCCCCCCCCTAGAGCCGCCCCGCCTCGTGGGCCCCTCAAGCTCCACCGACGTACTCCTTCCTCCTATATATACCTACGCACTTCAACAGATCAGATTTGGAGCCAAAACCTAATTGCACCGCCAAGCAACTTTCTGTATCCATGAGATCCCATCTTGGGGCCTGTTCGGAGTTCACGAAGGGGAATCCACCACGGAGGGCTTCTACATCATCATCATAGCCTCTCCGATGAAGCGTGAGTAGTTTACTTCAGACCTTCGGGTCCATAGTTAGTAGCTAGATGGCTTCTTCTCTCTTTTTGGATCTCAATAAAATGTTCTGCCCCTCTCTCGTGGAGATCTATTCGATGTCATCTTCTTTTCGCGGTGTATTTGTTGATAACGATGAATTGTGGGTTTATGATCAAGATTATCTATGAGCAATATTTGAATCTTCTCTGAATTCTTTTATGTATGATTGGTTATCTTTGCAGGTCTCTTTGAATTATCCGTTTGGTTTGGCCAACTAGATTGGTAGTTCTTGCAATGGGAGAAGTGCTTAGCTTTGGGTTCAATCTTGTGGTGTCCTTTCCCAGTGATAGTAGGGGCAGCAAGGCACGTATTGTATTGTTGCCATCGAGGATAACAAGATGGGGTTTTTATCATATTGCATGAATTTGTCCCTCTACATCATGCCATCTTGCTTAAGGCGTTACTCTGTTTTCATTAACTTAATACTCTAGATGCATGCTGGATAGCGGTCGATGAGTGGAGTAATAGTAGTATATGCAGGCAGATGTCGGTCTCCTTGTCTCAGACGTGATGCCTATATACATGATCATACCTAGATATTCTCATAATTATGCACAATTCTGTCAATTGCTCAACAGTAATTCGTTCACCCACCGTAGAATACTTACGCTCTTGAGAGAAGCCACTAGTGAAATCTATGGCCCCCGGGTCTATTCTCATCATATTAATCTTCCAACGCTTTATTATTGCTTTGATTTTACTTTGCCTTTTATTTTACTTTGCATCTTTGTACAAAAATTACCAAAAATATTATCTATCATCTCTATCAGATCTCGGTCTCGTAAGTGATCGTGAAGGGATTGACAACCCCTATTCGCCTTGGTTGCGAGGAGTTATTTGCTTTGTGTAGGTACGAGGTACTTGTGCATGGCCTCCTACTGGATTGATACCTTGGTTCTCAAAAACTGAGGGAAATACTTATGCTACTCTGCTGCATCATCCTCTCCTCTTCGAGGAAAGCCAACGCAAGCTCAAGACGTAGCAAGAAGGATTTCTGGCGCTGTTGCCGGGGAGTCTACGCAAAAGTCAACATACCAAGTACCCATCACAATCCCTTATCTCTCGCATTACATTATTTTCCATTTGCCTCTCGTTTTCCTCTCCCCGACTTCGCCCTTGCCGTTTTATTCGCCCTCTCTTTTCTGTTTGCCTTTTTCTCGTTTGCTTGCTGTTATGGCTAGTCTTATATCTTCTCCGTTGTCTCCTGAGAATGAATTTCTAAATTTTAAGCAAAGGGAGGGAGAAAATCTAAAAGACGCTTGGTATAGAATTTGCAATGCTCAAAATAGATCTACCAGGAAGCAATCTACTGTTCTTCTCCGCAATTTTTATGTAGGTGCTAATCCTTGGTATAGATATATCCTCGATACCATTACCGGAGGGAATTTCTTGGGTAGCCATACTTTTGATTCTTATAATGCTATGATAGATTTATTTAGCTCACCACCTCTTTTGGTTAATGGAACTATGTTAACTTTGGAGCACGTAATGCAAAGACTTGAAATTATTGAAAATAAAGTTTCTATCGTTGAGTTAATTGAAAATCTAGATAAAAAGATCCACAATCAAATTACCCAATATGGATCTAAGGTAGGAGTAACTTTGAAAAATATTAAGGAGAAGGAACCCATAGTTAATGAGAAAATAAATAAAGATTCCTCTAGAATTGATAAACTTGAGGGTATCATTACCAACTGGGGAACCGCTTTTGCTTCCGTAAAGAATACTCCAAGTCCACCTACTAAAATTGCTAAGCTCATGTATGTTCCTAAGAATAAGGGTTAATCCTCTAGTAAGGAAACCGCGGATCTATCATTAAGGAACCAATTGCTACGAATGAATTTTTCGATCTTTTGCCTAAAAATTCGATAATTACTAGAAAGAAAGAAATTTCTAAGGAAGGTAGATGCCTCTTTGAAGGATTGCACACCAAAGATGGAAATACCTAGATCTATCCTTGCTTTTATGCCTAGCTAGGGGCATTAAACGATAGCGCTTGTTGGGAGGCAACCCAATTTTTTTTATTTCTGTTTAGGAATAAATAATCCATCTACCTTCTGTTTAGATGTGGTTTTATGTTTTAATTAGTGTTTGTGCCAAGTTAAACCTATAGGATCTTCTTGGATAATAGTTATTTGATCTTGCTTTAATTTCTAGAAACTTTCGGTTCACGAAAACAATTGTTAAAAATCACCACAACGTGATAAAATAGTTCGATAAGTTTGCGTTAGTTACAGATTACTACAGACTATTCTGTTTTTGACAGATTCTGTTTTTCGTGTGTTGTTTTCTTATTTTGATGAATCTATGGCTAGTAAAATAGTTTATAATCCATAGAGAAGTTGTAATACAGTAGGTTTAACACCAAAATAATAAAGAATGATTTCATTACAGTACCTTGAAGTGGTCTTTTGTTTTCTTTAACTAGCAGACTTACGAGATTTCTGTTGAGTTTTGTGTTGTGAAGTTTTCAAGTTTTGGGTGAAATCTTTTGATGGATTATGGAACAAGGAGTGGCAAGAGCCTAATCATGGGGATTCCCATCGCACCCCCAAGATAATCCAAGGACACCAAAAAGTCAAAGCTTGGGGATGCCCCAGAAGGCATCCCCTCTTTCGTCCACTTCCATCGGTAGCTTTACTTGGAGCTATATTTTTATTCACTACATGATATGTGTTTTGGTTGGAGCATCTTGTATTATTTGCGTCTTTGCTTTTTAGTTTACCACAATCATCCTTGCTGTACACACCTTTTGAGAGAGCCATACATGAATTGGAATTTGTTAGAATACTCTATGTGCTTCACTTATATCTTTTGAGCTATATAGTTTTGCTCTAGTGCTTCACTTATATCTTTTAGAGCACGGTGGTGGATTTGTTTTAAAGAAACTATTGATCTCTCATGCTTCACTTAGATTATTTTGAGATTCTTAAATAGCATGGTAATTTTCTTTAACAATCCTAATATGCTAGGTATACAAAAATAGTAAAAACTTTCTTATGAGTGTGTTGAATACTAAGAAAAGTTTGATGCTTGATAATTGTTTTGAGATATGGAGGTGATAATATCAAAGTCGTGCTAGTTGAGTAGTTGTGAATTTGAGAAATACTTGTGTCGAAATTTTCAAGTCCCGTAGCATGCACGTATGGTAAACTTATGTAACAAATTTGAAACATGAGGTGTTATTTGATTGTCCTCCTTATGAGTGGCGTTCGGGGACGAGCGATGGTCTTTTCCTACCAATCTATCCCCCTAGGAGCATGCGCGTAGTGCTTTGGTTTTTGATGGCTTGTAGATTTTTGCAATAAGTATGTGAGTTCTTTATGACTAAAATTGAGTCCATGGATTATACGCACTCTCACCCTTCCATCATTGCTAGCCTCTTGATTGCAGTGCATTGCCCTTTCTCACATTGAGAGTTGGTGCAAACTTCGCCGGTGCATCCAAACCCCGTGATATGATACGCTCTTTCACACATAAACCTCCTTATATCTTCCTCAAAACAGCCACCATACCTACCTATTATGGCATTTCCATAGCCATTCCGAGATATATTGTTGTGCAACTTTCCACCATTCCGTTCTTCATGACACATTCATCATTGTCACATTGCTTAGCATGATCATGTAGTTGGCATAGTATTTGTGGCAAAGCCACCGTTCAAAATTCTTTCATACATGTCACTCTTGATTCATTGCATATCCCAGAGATCACGGAGGCATTCATATAGAGTCATACTTTGTTCTAGTATCGAGTTGTAATCATTGAGTTGTAAATAAATAGTAGTGTGATGATCATCATTTTCTAGAGCATTGTCCCAAAAAAAGAGAAAGGCAAAAAGAAAAAAAAGAAGGCCCAAAAAAAGAGAAATGCAAATGGGCAATGTTACTATCTCTTTGTCCACACTTGTGCTTCAAAGTAGCACCATGTTTTTCATATAGAGAGTTTCATATGTTGTCACTTTCATATACTAGTGGGAATTTTTCATTATAGAACTTGGCTTGTATATTCCAATGATGGGCTTCCTCAAATTCCCTAGGTCTTCGTGAGCAAGCTAGTTGGATGCACACCCACTTAGTTTCTTTTGTTGAGCTTTCATACATTTATAGCTCTAGTGCATCCGTTGCATGACAATCTCTACTCCTTGCATTAACATAAATTGATGGGCATCTCCATAGTCCGTTTATTAGCCTCGTTGATGTAAGACCTTGTCCTTTTTTGTCTTCTCCACATAACCCCCATCATCATATTCTATTCCACCCATAGTGTATGTCCATGGCTCGCGCTCATATATTGCGTGAAAGTTTATAGGTTTGAGATTACTAAAGTATGAATGAATTGCTTGGCTTGTCATCGGGGTTGTGCATGATGAGAGCATTCTTGTGTGATGAAAATGGAGCATGACTAAACTATATGATTTTGTAGGGATGAACTTTCTTTGGCCTTGTTATTTTGAGAAGACATAATTGCTTAGTTAGTATGCTTGAAGTATTATTATTTTTATTTCAATATGAACTTTTGTCTTGAATCTTTCGGATCTAAATATTCTTACCACAATTAAGAAGAGTTACATTGAAATTATGCCAAGTAGCACTCCGCATCAAAAATTCTTTTTTTATCATCTACCTACTCGAGGACGAGCAGGAATTAAGCTTGGGGATGCCTGATACGTCTCCAACGTATCTATAATTTTTGATTGCTCCATGCTATATTATCTATTGTTTTGGACTATATTGGGCTTTATTTTCCACTTTTATATTACTTTTGGGACTAACCTATTAATCGGAGGCCCAACCCAGATTTGATGTTTTTTGCCTATTTCAGTGTTTCAAAGAAACGGAATATCAAACGGAGTCCAAACGGAATGAAATCTGCAGGAACGTGATTTTCTCATCAGATAAGATCCAGGAGACTTGGACCCTCGGTCAAGAAAGGAGGGAGGCGGCCACGAGGGTGGAGGGCGCCTAGGGCGCGCCCGCCTCGTGGCCCCCCAAGCTCCACCGACGTACTCCTTCCTCCTATATATACCCACGCACTCCCAACAGATCGAGATACGGAGGCAAAACCCTAATTCCACCGCCGCAACTTTCAGAGTCATGAGATCCCATCTTGGGCTTGTTCTGAGCTCCTAGAAGGGAATCCACCGCATGAGGGCTTCTACATCATCATCATAGCCTCTACGATGAAGTGTGAGTAGTTTACTTCAGACCTTCGGGTCCATAGTTAGTAGCTAGATGGCTTCTTCTCTCTTTTGGATCTCAATACAATGTTCTCCCCTCTCTCGTGGAGATCTATTCGATGTAATCGTCTTTTTATGTGTGTTTGTTGAGATCGATGAATTGTGGGTTTATGATCAAGATTATCTATGAGCAATATTTGAATCTTCTCTGAATTCTTTTATGTATGATTGGTTATCTTTGCAAGTCTCTTCGAATTATCCGTTTGGTTTGGCCAACTAGATTGGTAGGTCTTGCAATGGGAGAAGTGCTTAGCTTTGGGTTCAATCTTGCGGTGTCCTTTCCTAGTGACAGTAAGGGCCGCAAGGCACGTATTGTATTGTTGCCATCAAGGATAACAGGATGGGGTTTTTATCATATTGCATGAATTTATCCCTCTACATCATGTCATCTTGCTTAAGGCGTTACTCTGTTTTCATTAACTTAATACTCTAGATGCATGCTGGATAGCGGTCGATGAGTAGAGTAATAGTAGTAGATGCACGCAGGAGTCGGTCTACTTGTCTCGGACGTGATGCCTATATACATGATCATACCTAGATATTCTCATAATTATGCTCAATTCTGTCAATTGCTCAACAGTAATTCGTTCACTCACCGTAGAATACTTATGCTCTTGAGAGAAGGCACTAGTGAAATCTATGGCCCTCGGGTCTATTCTCATCATATTAATCTTCCTACACTTTATTATTGCTTTAATTTTTTTACTTTGCCTTTTATTTTACTTTGCATCTTTATATCAAAAATGCCAAAAAATATTATCTATCATCTGTATCAGATCTCACTCTCGTAAGTGACCGTGTAGGGATTTACAACCCCTATTCGCGTTGGTTGCGAGGAGTTATTTGCTTTGTGTAGGTACGAAGGACTTGCGCGTGGCCTCCTACTGGATTGATACCTTGGTTCTCTAAAACTGAGGGAAATACTTACGCTACTCTGCTGCATCATCCTATCCTCTTCGGGTAAAACCAACGCAAGCTCAAGACGTAGCAGCCCACAAGTCAGGCCACTCCCTCTTTTTTTAATTATTTATATATAGCTCATGGCAATTTCTTATGCAATTTATTGCAGTCGTATTTTTTGGTTGGCCAGGGCCAATTTCGCATATTTCTGTGGGTTCCAAACTATTTTTAATACCGAAATGTCGAGCCAGATTTAAAGTACTTTGAAGATATATTTAAATAAGGTTAATGCCCAGTGAAATAGGAATCAAAATGTGAAAAATCAGAAATTATAAAGTAATTGCCAATTTGTCATCTGTTTTATATTTACAACCAATTTCACATTACTTTCAAGATTTGCGTGTGTCTTGAAAGAGTTGCAGCCCATCGTATGTAGAAAAATAAGTAGGCCTGGATTGGGTATTCTTCAGAAAAAATAAACTGGGCTCATTTTCACAAAGAAAAAATAGCTGGGATGGTCACATGGTGAACATAAAATATAAGCCTGGGCTAGACGGGCCACAGCCCAGTTCAAACCCTGCTCCGTCTCAACAATACCAAACAAAAAAATACTGCTTGAGTAGCTACGTCCGAGGTGTCAGCCGATCTTGTGCTGTTGTCTTGTGTATTGACTATATACGCTCACAATATCGTTAAGGCGTTACACTAGGAGGAAGCATTTTATTTTTCCATACGCTAACGTGGTGGGCCCCTACTGTCATCCTCTCCGTGTACTTCTGCCGATTCCTGTTGTTTGTTGACCATGTTGACAACGCAAGAGGGCGGCGCCACGGCGAGCGCACCAAAGCGCGTGGAGGACGTAGGCGTTAACGATTTAGGAGACGGTGGGGCGGTGATGCGTGCGCTGAGGCGCAGCCAGCCGTGGGAGGCGGAAGCAGGCGGCCCCGCTGGCGCTGGTTTGGTTTTGGCGGCTGGAGGAAGACAGGACTGAAGAAACACGACAGACTGTAAAAGCAACAGGAGTACTTAACAACCTTAACGGAAACCAGCACGAGCACTTAACAACCAAAGCTGAAAGCAGTATGAGTACTTATACAGGTTCAACCGTACAAAGAACACCTCGAACAGTGCTACTTTTCCTACAGTTAACCAAGGGTGAGGCCGCCAAGCCCCAGGACAAGGCCCAGGCGCCACCCCGCGCATCCACAACCTCTGAAAGCGGCTTCATCTCGCAACATGGTCAATAAACAGGATATTCGCTTTAGAGCCATGGAAAAGCAAGAACATAATCTTCTATCCTATTCTCCAAGATGGACGGGCCTTCATTATTTGAGACCACCCATGAATAAGTATCTTTTCACCTCCAAGGGGAATGGAGTAGGTCGACATAAACATCATGTTGTGACCAAGCGCAAGTCCTGACCCGACCATGGTCAGCATCTCAGATAGGAACAATAGAACTCGGCAGTTCCTGTTTCAAGAAGATCACAATCAGAAACTGTGTATAAGCAATAGTTTATGAACAACATATATAACAAAAACAGCCTATACCATAAGTTTCTCGACACGGTTGGACCTGTTCAACGAGTGCAGCAGTGGCACACATATCCCACGTGGCCTTCCACCATTGAAACGCCCCACAAGGACCTCAAGACGATCAATAAAGTGTAGGAACTTGTGGATGTCGATCCAGTCAACTTCAGTGCCATTAGTAATAGCCGAGTTATTACAGAGTAACAAATGAGCAGACTGCTTAACTCTGAAAAAACCTACACGTGCCACCAATTATAAGAAAATATTAGTTAGAAGTAGCATCTTTGCGAGAGATTCATTGCTACTTCTAAAGTTAAATTGTGATTAGTTAACAGAATAGGTGGATTAAGAAGTAATCGAGGCAACAAGCAAGAACCAGATACAAAACTAACATGGATGAACAATTGGAACGACGCCGGGGTGGAAGATCGCGGAGAAGATGAGACCAGGTTCTGCTATTTCCATCAACATTCGTGCGCCAACTTTCAGTCCGTAACACTTGAGAAAGTTTATCCAAGTTAGGCCATAAAACCCCCACCCTCCCGGATAGAAAAGAGGATTCTAGGAACATATTGTGCGCGTTTCAAAATGTTGTGTTAGGATGAGAAGGAACAAGTGTGGCGTCTCGCCGAGGGTGCAGAAATCTGTAGGGTAATCGTACTTTGGGCACTGCAAATGAAACAAACTAGATTCAGTAGGAAGAAAAATGCATCAATGGCGGCGGCTGCCATCCTAGGATTACCTGCGACCAAGGGACATGGATTTATCAGGGATGGATGAAGAATTCGTACCTGGTTCTCCATGAGAAAACCCTATGAAATATTGCCGCTTCATCCGTCCAGCTTACTGCTAAAGCTGGAAAGGGGGGTTGTGATTTGACGGCTCATTGGGCATTACTGCGGCGCTACGACCGGGGTGTGTCTACCGTGAAGTTGTGCACTCTAATTTGTGCATATGGCACGTGGACCCCGTTGCAGGTTGCCCCACATATCAGAAAAGGAGTAGAAAGACATGAGTAACTAGTTACACATAAATATATTTTTGACAGAGATACTCCTCTCAGAAAGAAATATACAAATATTTTATATCACATGCTCACCTTGCCGAGAAATATACTACCTCTGCAACGCACGGGCATTATGGGGGTTCAGCTTTTTTTATGGGGGTTTAGCTGAGAATATAATACTCAGATAGGCTCATGGTTTTGGACTTTGGGCCGCAGGCCGACCCTACATGTTTGGGGGCCCATGTGTTCTACCTTAGCGCTTTTCATATTGCAAGCGATCAGTACGGCGCTGGTTTTAGATGCTATCGCAAGGGGAATACACAAAATTGAATAAAGCACGACAGTTGTTGGAATGAAATCGAACGACAGTTCCTAACCAGCAATCAGAGTTGCAATTCTATCAACGATATACCATGTGATATATAATACCGTCGTACTACTTATACACACAGGACACTTGTTTCACCATGCCAGATTATTACATCAAAATCTCTCGGACGATAGATCAGTTCGGCGATTATGCGTCGCTACTAAAGAATTTCAAAGTTGATTTGGACCAGCTCTCCTTGCCGAGAAAGTTCGATTTTGACATCATCCCCTACCGCAAGATATGATTTAGATTTGAACCTTGACCATCCTTTAGCATCAATCATCATGCGACCATCCTTTGTACTTACGGTATATTGAGCAGGTTCAATCACACCAAGGCTACGCATGGTAAGAGAAACCTGGCCGTGGTCGCCCGGATTGTTTAACGACTCCCTCGTTGCTCTAGGAATACTCTGCTTGCAAGACATACCCAAACAGTTAGATCAACACAGTGAATCTTGTGAAACAACATAGAAAGAAAAAAGAACGAAGCACTTGGGCGGCCAATGCTTACCAAGAAGGTGGACATGTCAGTTTTTGTAAGGACTTTGGTATATGAAGTGCGAATCGCAGCCCATCTGTTTGCGGTGCAAATGCACGGCCGGAGCAGATGCAAGTGCAAGTGTTGGTGGAGGTGCCGAAGCCGCTTTGCCGGAGATGGTGCTCCTTGTAGAGCTGGTGCCGTGTCGGAGCAGTGCCGTGTCGATGCCCGATCCTCCGATAGATCGGGGACCGATCCACCGACGCGGTCGGTGCCCAATCCCGTGTGGATCGATGGCGGCTGCCATTTGTCGGTGCTAGAGCAACCGCCGGTGCTCGATCTGTGCGAGACAAATGACAATCGTGGTTCCGGGTCTTCTATGATCAGCTTTCTAACTTGACTAGGATCCGTGACCGCGATCCAGTTTTTTTCTTCATTTCTTTTAAATGCGAGAAGGACTAATTGTGGCGTTTTTGTTAAACCAAACTACAGTTCATCATAGGGATTCAACTTGTACTCATACAATAGACTGATCCAATTTTTTCCAGTAATATAAGTGATGGATAGTGCCTTCGTTATTGACACGACATAAGAAGTGAAACCTGCAAAAATAGCCATCGTAGAGCAAACCAAAGGGTTTATTCTGTGATGAATGTCACATGGCAAAACCTGCATCGTAAAATTGCAGGAAAAGAAAGAAAACATGATATTAAATCAATAAGATTTAGACAGTAAATCAATAAGATTTACTTGATGTGACACGAGCGAATCCTTACCAGGAAATCACTATGTTGAAGTACTAAACAGAAGATTGATCGTCCAACTACGCGTGGCATGCAGGGGCCCCGCCTACTCCCACAAGCAGGACAGTCCAAAGCTCGTGACAAATCGCATGGACCGAACATCCATGGGACTGGAAATCCTGGTGGGTGCGATAAACCCTGCAATGCATACAGATATTGGACTATAACCATAATTGATAAACCGTCCTCACAAAAAATATGATCTGGATACTTCAAAATATATAGACTGAATTGAGTGGACAGACATAAAAATAGACCGTTCTCAGGACTGACCACACACCAAAAGCAGCAGTACTAATAAACAATACAGGGTTCACAAACACAAATCAAGTACTGAACAATAGTACTTACTGCAGACAAGCAAAGTTGCACTAACTAAACTCTGCAGACTATTTCTTGCCACCGACCTACGGGATGAACCCCGTATAACTGACTAGGCCATGGACTTCGTGTGAGATGTCTACATGCACCATCACCATCTTGTCAACCTTGGAGAACCTAACAGAGTAGTCTTTCCACTCATAAACATGATGATGAAGACAAGCCGCATCAGATTTATTGGGAAGCTTTACAAGAACCACACCCTTCGTAATCGAAGGCACAACCAGGAAATTGTTGTGGTCAAGTACGGCCTTGAGAACACGCCTGACAATAATGCTACAGGAAAACACTAGTTCAGGACACATGGCGACAAGGACACATCAGCTAGATAGTTCAGCAGTAGAACTCATCATCAGGTCTTCCAGTTCACACGACATGACTTTGAGAACTTCATCTCCACCGCGGACCTAGTTCTAATTCAAACATAAACCATATTTTATTACTACCCCCGTTCAGAAATATAAGATGATTTTCGATATTATACTCCATATATGACTACATATACGCACAAAAATGAGTGAACAAAGACATTAGAACATGTGTTCAAAGGCATGAGAGCAGAGGGATTACATGCAATATCCATAACACAAGTTACTGAGGCAAATATACCCTCTTAAAAGGTAGCATTGATGTTCATAAAGTACTCCCTCCTGTCCCAAAATTCTTGTCTTAGATTTGTCTAGATACGTATGTATCAATTCACATTTTAGTATTAGATACATCCGTATCTAGACAAATCTAAGACAAGAAATTTTGGACAGAGGGAGTAGTTGAAAGTAATCTATAAGAAATCAGTGTCAAACTCTCGCATGTTTTGGTCAAAAGAGGAATTTAGAACCGTCATTTGGCACACTAAAATCACATGCAAGAACACCCAGAAAGTTGTACTACCATTACTAGTACTACGTGTTAGATGAAAAAACACGATCAAGATCGAGAAAAAGATCGTAAACAAGAGACATTACCTGGCTTGCTTAATGAGGGATCCCGGAGAGGGG
The DNA here is from genome assembly GCA_021605145.1 of Aegilops bicornis. Classification (NCBI taxonomy): domain Eukaryota; kingdom Viridiplantae; phylum Streptophyta; class Magnoliopsida; order Poales; family Poaceae; genus Aegilops; species Aegilops bicornis. The sequence continues at coordinate 569,371,366 of CM038673.1, read as the reverse complement.
GGCTTGGTCAGGGCGATGGCTTTGAGCTTGTCTGCGGTAGTCTCGGCGGGGTGCTTGCGCTTCTTCCTACCATGAGCCTCGACGGTTTTGGCCAGAGCCATAGACATCACGTCGGCCGGTGCTCAGGTGTCCATCCAAGAGAGGAAGCTGAGAGAGAAGAGTGAAAGGAGGAACAAGATGAGGGAGAAGTGAAGTGAGTGGGGGTTTTCTTCAAGAGAGGAAGCTGAGAGAGAAGAGTGAAGTGATGGTTGGTTCGTCCGTCCAACTTACTGCTGGAAAGGAGGGGGTTTTGTGATTTGACGGCTCATTGGGCATTACTATGGCGGTTCGATCGGGGTAGTCGATCGTCACTCTACTACGGAGTAATTTAGTGCATGGCTGGTGGACCCAGGTGCTGGCTGTCCCACACGTAGGCGAAAAGGGGTAATTTAGTGCGTGGCTGGAGGAGGATCCGCATGGTAGAGCGTGTCCACTGTTTTTTCGTTCTGAAGAAAAAATGATTACAGCAAGCGTTTCCACTCTTATGACGGAGGAGTGCGAAACACGGCAGCCACTTGAACATACACAGTGCTCCTACTACTAGGCATGTGCAGTGGTTCATACGTCAGTACTACACAATCTTGTTGCAAGAGTAAGATATGACGATAACAAATGATGTTGTGCGCATGTCAACTACTCCTATATGTAACATAGTACCGCTTTTTTGACTGTCCGGTCGAGAATGAACGGTGAGATCAATGTTAACAGAACTAGGTCCACCGTGCACGGAGAGTATGGTGGTGCTACTGTACTCCATGAAACATGAACCATATGAAGCACGAATAGTGTCAGGCAGGGTGTATGAAGGGTGCACGGGATGGAAGCAAAAGTTCCCTTCTCGACCCACTTTTGGGTGTTTGGCAGAGTGCATGAAAGGTGCATGAGTCCACACTAGTAGGTTGACAAAAATACACGAAGAGGAATCAACTATATTGAGATGAGAATGCAACCAAACACACCCACACGCTTTGTGCTACAGTGACTGATCTGCACCGTCTGAGTTTGATCCAACAGTCATGTTGCGCCTAAACACCACCGAAGTCCCTCTGCTTCTCTAGGCGCACGACGTTGGTCATGCAGGGTGCAACCGCCCGTAGAGCCCGCTCCCGGTCGACAGGAGCTAGCTCGTCAAAGACGGTGTCCAATGGCACGAATGGATTCCGGTGACGGAGCCCTGAAAGGATTCGCCAAGAACGGCGGCGGCAGCCCGCAACCTCCTTGTCCTTGTCAGCTCAGCCCCCACCATCGCTGGAGACGGCTCCGATCCTCGGAGATATAGGTGAAGAAGGAGACCAGGTCAAGAAGCCGCTGCTTGAAGTCGACCGGGTGGTCGAACGGGTTTAGCCCGACGGCGGCATCGTCGCTACCGCACGACGGTAGGCATCGCGCAGCCGCAACACGTCGCGTGGCAACTTGGTTCACCAACCGGCCGAGGCGATCCTGGACCTTGTCACGATCGGCCCTGGCGCTCGGCCCAAAGCTCCCCGACGGCCTATCGTATCTCCCTCTTTCGCAGAAGAACGCCACCGACGCCTGGAGCATCTTCGTGGTGGACGCCTGCCGCTTTTGAAGCTCCGTGAACTCCCGCACATAACGGAGGAGTATGGCACTCCTCTCCTCCTTGAGCTCACGGAGCTCCACGTCCTTGGCCATGAGCTCCGTATCCTTGGCATTGAGCTCTTGTGTCAGGCGCCTCACCTTGGACTCTATGATCTGCTGCGCCGCCATGGCACCAGGTAGAAGCAATGGGGAGACGAAGCAAAGGGGGCGAAACGGCTGAAAGGCAATGCAATCTACGGGAAGGCGGAGGGAGCGGGGAATCTTTTGGTTTTCACCACGGTAAAACACCAGTCGACGACTTCTTACATCAGGGAGCAGTGGGTTTTTACAGGCGGAGTCATCGTGACTAATTGATGCTGCGCCTGCTCCCGTCAATCAAAAAAATTAAAAATCCTGCCGCACTTGCTCCCGTCAAACAAAAAATTAAAAATCCTGCCGCACCCAAACACCAGAGCGACGCCGCGGTGGATATTTAAATTTACATGCCGGCAAGTAGATAAAAAAGGGGTGAAAAAACAAATGTGGTGGCGGCCTAGCTAATCGGTCGAACTAGCCCAACTAGCTAGCCACCGTGCTTCACTGATGTACTCGGCGAGAAAGGTAGTCTTTCATGATTTGACGACCCATTTACTTGCTTCAGCGCTACGGCCGAGGAGGACCCAGAAAACACGCGGTAGGGCTTCCCACATCAGGAAGAATATATGCGTGCACCACCCGGGAGGACCCCGAAACCGCGCGGTAGGGTGTGCCACATCTCGGCACGGGGGAAAAATGTGTGTGTAAATATATACCGTATCAGACGTACTACCTATGGTTTGACCTCGGGACCCAGCCAGTCGGTCGAAAACACCCCACTAGCCACACAGCTTCATCATGCAAACGTGGCACGGAGGATAGATGTGGTTAGCTCCGTCTCGACCAGCCACAACGTCTCTTGTTCTAGGCGATTCTTCTATTTTCCAAGCTTTTTTTAGTTGTAATAACACCACGGCAAGCTTGCGCCGCTCTTCGTGTGTGCCCGTGCAAAGGTTAGAGGATGGAGAGAAGAGAGATTGAGATCGCAGACCTGGGACCCACCAGTAAGTGAGACAACGGTCATGCACGTGTTGATGAGACACTCCCTCTACTCTACTCAGCGCAAGTACTGTATAAAATCAAGTTATGGGACAAAGCCAACTACCGTTCGTTTTATCAGGCTATCGACTTACGCTTTGTAGTCAAGGTTGCCAGTTCGAATCTCGTCTTTCAAATTTGTTAGTTTTAAGTCCAAATTTGATTAATGAAAAGTGGGACCCCCGTGTGTTGTTCCGATATTTCCATGTAGGATGGTTTTTTTGAACAAACACTTTGCGTGGTTAGAGAAGTAACGGCACGAGTTACACGTATTTTGCAAGTTTACGAACAAAAATGACAGCGGCATAGAATATCACATCCACCCCGTAGCTTAGATCCTATGGTGATACGAGTTTTTACACCGTTGGAAGTGAGATCCAATGGCTTGGGAGTAGTCTTTGTAATTATGCGCAATTTCCAAACTCTCAAAAGGTTTTTTTGCAAATAAAACATTCAGGCCTCGTGTGTGCCGCTGCATCTTCGATCCAACGGCTCCTCGGTGATGATATTAGGTGCTCCCCGTAGCTTAATTACCCGCTACGGTGATATGAGCATCTAGGTCGTATGATCAGTGATCAGATGGCACATGCATAGTACTTGTACTTTCTGCACATTTCCCAAACTCTATCAGCCGTATATTGCAAAAACATTCAAACCTCCTACTGTGGGCCGTTAGATCTCAGTGAACTCGTATCACCATAGAATCTACAATGCGGGAGCACCTCATACTCTCCAGTGCGACAAAACATAAGGTGCTATCGCAGCTTGGATGCTACGGTGATACGAGCTTGGAGGTCGTTTGATCTGAGATCCAATGGCATCTGAGCAGTCTTTGTGCTTGTAAGCAGTGGCCGAACTCTTTTGGGGCTTTTCTGCAAAAAGCCATTCGAACCACCTAGGAGAAAAATAACCACACGCACATACACTATCTCCTCACACTATCTCCTCACCTTGCCTCCGTTGTCGAAGATGCATGTGTGATATGTTTGCATAAGACACGCACGCTTTTTCTCTACTTTTATCGTGTGTTGTCCATGTCTCTTTCACACACGCACATACAGTTTTTTCACTTACTCTCTCTCTCTCTCTCGTTAGGGACTCTGTCACGTCCATAAGCATATGGATGTTTTGAAAAGTCAAACCTCAGAAAAGTTGGACCAGGTATATGTGGAGAAAAACATTTACATCTGGAACGATCATTAGATTCATCACAACATGTACTTACTTCATAATAACATTTATCTTTGGTATTGTAGATATAAGTAATTTCTTTATAAACTTGGTCAAAGTTTCAAAAGTTTTACTAAAAATGTTGTAACTACATTATCGAACGGAGGGAGTAGCTCTTTCTCTCTCTCTCTGCTATCTCTCACGGGCCTCCCCTCTCACTCGAACTCTCTATACCGACGGATTATACGCTCACTGTGTCAACAGATAGCTCCGTATATTGTTTAGTTGACTAGTCAACCAGTCCACATGTCTGTGTTGTCACCGTGTTCATATCTTGGTGTGCTGGCCCATGTGGCAGTGGGTGAAAATAAGTAAACTAGAGGCCCATCTGACACGCGGTGAACTAAACAAAGTTGAAACCACTCGGGGTAGCCACCCCGCACACTAATAAATTGAGGGCACATTGAGGACAAACTTCTTGCGCGCGAAGGACGCACTCACGCACAATTCACCACTGCGCGGCGGCTGTCGGGTTCCGGGTTCCGGCAGACCCTCTAGGTTCGAACTCTGGGGTGCGCGCGGAGATCACACCTTCAACCTACCTACACTTCGTCGCCTCGCAAGGATCTAAAATACGAACAATGAACAACACAAGGGACACAGGGTTTATACTAGTTCAGGCCGCCGTTGTGGTGTAATACCCTACTCTAGTTTGTGGTGTGGTGGATTGCCTCTGGGGCGGATGATGAAGAATACAAGGAAGAACAGCCTCCCGAGGGTCTGTTCTTGGCTGGTGCAATGAACTGCTAGGGGGAGTTCAGTCGCTTCTCTCTGTCTCTCTTTGGATGCCTCTCTTGATCAGATCCAAGATGATTGATCCGATTCGCCGCCCCTCTACCCTATGGGTGGCTAGTCCTATTTATAGGCAGAGGCCCTGGGCCTCTTCCCAAATATTGAGCGGGAAGGGCGCCAACAATTGGCCATTTTGAAGGGGAACATCCAGTACACTTATCCTGACTAAAGTTGGTCCTCGCCTGCCAAAGGCTCCGTCGATAATGCTTGCTTGGGCTCCACGATGACTTCCTTCCTGCCGTTGGGCTGGTCTTGGTCTTTTTGCACCGAAATGGTTGCCTTTGCTTGATACTCTCGCCTGCGCTTGCCTCCTTTGCACCAAACAGGAAATGAGGACACTGCGTGGGCTGGCGCCTGCCTGGCGCCCTCGGTCGTCATGGCTTATGTCATGGGCACCTCGTGAGGTACCCCGCCTTGATCTCTCCGCCTCCTCGCAAGCCAGCCTGACGAGGCCGTGCCGGAGGAAGCTTCCTATCGTCCACCCCGCGAGGCTTGGCCCCTCGCGAGGGTCTTGAGCTTGTGTTGATGAAGATGGGCCGTCTTGGGCCACCCTTGAGCCACGCCGCAGTCAGGCAGTGCAAGTCTGGGTACCCCATTCCCGTAATCGGCGACAGCGGCATGCATGTAAGGACGCACTACAGACACCCAGCACACAACACACACTAGCACACGTGTACACCAGCGTTGCCGCCGGTTGAGATGGACGGCGAGGCAGCCAACAAGCGGAGGCGGCTCGAGCCAAAACCGCATCTGGCGAGCCTGGACTTCATCAGCAGCCTCCCCGATGACATGCTGCTCGTCATCATCAGCCTCCTCCCCACCAAATCTGTCGTGCGGACCGCCCTGCTCTCCCGGCGGTGGTTCCCCCTCTGGCGCTGCGTCCCCCTCAACCTCACCGTCGACAGGTGCCTCTGCGACGGGGATTGCAAACGCATGGCCACAGTCTCCAAGATCATTTCATCGCACCCTGGGCCAGCCAGACGCCTTGACATCCGCATGTTCAGTACCAACTGCAAGGTCCAACCCAAGTTTGACGAGTGGTTCTTATCCCCCGCCCTAGATCAGCTCGAGGAGCTCAGCTTTGAAGCTGGACGATGTCGCTCTCTGCCGCCGTCCGTGCTCCGCCTCACGCCAACGCTGCGCCGCGCCAGCTTCAGCTCCTGCTATCTTCCCTAGTTTAATGCCGTGCCCGCCCTTCTTCGACGTTATCATCTCCAAGAAGGCTATGGAGCACCTGCTCCGCAGCTGTACTGCGCTCGAGTACCTTCGTCTTGAGCAGATCCACGGGTTCATTAGCCTCCTTATCGCCTCGACGAATCTCCGATGGATTTATGTGTCTTGCTGGCCCCGCAACAAGACATCAATTGGGAAGAGATCATTCCAGTCGTTCCACGTTATGGTCATTGAGAATGTGCCTTTCCTTGAGAGATTGCTTGTATCGGATCTAGAAGGTCCAACAAAAATCAGGGTCATTGACGCGCCGAAATTGACAAAGTTGGTGTACTCATCTGCCAAATTCTCTCAACTCTTTTTTGGATCCGTAATCGTTCAGGTACAACACTCATCTTCTTATCCGTCTTCTTGAAATTCACATTTTTTAATTTCTTCTTCATGTATTTACGACCGTATTCCAGAAAATGATTCCCACAAGCTTGACCCAGTCCATGCGCACAGTGAAGATCTTAGCACTAAAATCTATCGGCCCCAATCTGGATCAAGTTGTTGGATTCCTTACATGTTTTCCGTGCACGGAGAAGCTACTCATCAAGGTGAAACTTCTTTCCTATAAGTAAATGGTAATCACAACGTAGCTCAATTTTTTCGTAATTTTCCCAAATTACGATGACAAGTGTAGTGTTCAAAACTGCATCTACGCACTGCACCGGAAGAAATGTTTTTAGTATTTTTTCTCACGTGATCACTTGCATCATTTTTATGCTGTACTACTATAGTAGCCTAGGCTAGTCATAGTGGAAAATAACTTAGACTACTCTTGTTTACCCTAAGAGCAAGTACTACCTCCGTCTTGGTTTACTCTTCCAATTTTGTAGTATCAAAATTTGACCATAGATTTAACTCACAATGTGTTAATGCATGTCACTAAGAACTATATCGTTGGATTCGTATTTGAACATAATTTCAAATGGTGTAATTTTTAGTGACATGCATTGGCATTTTCTTAGGTAAATCTGTGGTCAAAATTTTATACTAAACATCGCTAGATAGTATTTCCGTCCCAAAATTCTTGTCTTACATTTGTTTAGGTACGGATGTATCTAACACTAAAATGTTACTAGATACATCCGTATTTAGACAAATTTAAGACAAGAATTTTGGGACGGAGGGAGTACAAAAGTGGGCTATGTAGGCCAAAACATGTGCCAAATTCACTTGTGATGCATTTGGCATCGATGCCCCTCCATTGCTCACCTGGTGCCCCAATCTGGATCACCTACTTTGCTATGGTGCCAAATTAACTCACGCAATGAAAAAACACTGCGTGGGAGAGAGAAAGGACTGAGGCAATAAAAAAGCACTTGTTTCGGAGAGTGAGAGGCTGGTGTAGTTGGTTTGATTGATTTGTTTATACATGTGGGTCTATGTGCACAGTGGTGCCAAACTCTCTCACATCGCGAGAGCGGTGCCAAAATCTTTTGATTTGACATCGGGCACATAGTGGAAGGCAACAAATGCCCAAGCTCTTCACGTTCTCCTAGTTAAATGAGAGGAAACAGAAAGAGAGAGAGAGAGAGAGAGAGAGAGAGAGAGAGAGAGAGTGAAAAAATATCACTAGCCAGCCAAGCCAACCCTATCGTATGAGCGAATGATATTGGTACCTCTTAATGACACGGCAATCTTATGCAGCCAGCTGCTCTAATATGTTCTCCTCTTTGCGTATAAAAAAAGACCCGAAGTGAAAAATGTGCTGCACTATAACAATCTCATCGAATGCCTTGATCTCCATCTTATAGAAATTGATTTGATCGACTACCGAGGCAGCACATCCGAGATTAAATTGGCTGTGTTCTTTGTTCTGGAGGCAAGTGTGCTCAAGGTAATGAGGTTTGGCGTTCTCTGGCGCAACAATGAATGGCGTGCTGATGACCGCAAGCGTCTAAGCCTAAATGACAAAGTCTCCGTAGAAGCTGAATTTGTTTTTGAAACATCAAGTGGACAGAGACTCGAGAACTTATTTGCCCATTAGTAACTTGTCAGGGCGGTGGATTTTAGTTTGTATGATAATGCTGCATCCACCTAAAGTAATGAAAGTTCTTACATAAACTTCCTAGTAATTCCCTCTTCCTAGGTGCAACATTACTCCTAACATTTGTAATATCAGTTTGAAACTTGTAATATTGCCGTGTCCTATTCCTGCGTTTTCAAAATCCTGTGAATCAAACAGGTCCCGAGTTGGTGATGATGTTGTGCCTCCCATCTTTCACCAATAGCCGTCGGATCTAGATCTGACGACATCTGAACTCAAGCTTCTCAATTTTTGCAAAAAGATGCCCGTACTTGTTCCCTATTTACAAACAACTCCTTGTCTCTCACAATCAGCCTTTTCTCCTCCCCACCACATCTAGAAGGCCGTGGAAAAATCTGGTGCGATGGCCGCTGCCGGAGCCATCCACCCCCAATCTTGGTGTTCCGTGCAATGCACGGGCATCTTCGCACGGGAAATTATGTCGAACAGGGCTAGTTGTAAGCAGGCTTGCTTTACAGCCATGATGATAGTGACTGCAGACGGTGAGGCTGACTATGGTATGCCGAACAGGTCTTGTCACTTCACTGTGAGGAGCAGCATATAATAATTTGACCAACGGGTAGTATAGTGCTAGTACTCCTACTACTACATTGGTAGTACTACCTCCATCCTGGTTTACAGGTCCCCTTTGTAGTTTGTGTCAAATTTTGACTAAGGAGTTAACTAATAAAATGTTAATGCATGTCAAAAAAATTAACTCATTGGATTCGTATTTTAACATTGTTTTCAAAAATATAATGTTTGGTAACATGCGTAAACATTTTGTTAGTTTAATCTATGGTCAAAATTTGACACGAATTACATTGAGGACCAATAAACCCGGACGGAGGTAGTACTACTACTAGTACAAGTAGCACCACCGTCTGGATTTAGGAGTACTACCACTTCCATCTGGATTTTAGTATTTGACTAGCAATATCTAGTAATGCATGTCAAAAAAAAATGTACTACTCCCTCTGTAAATAAATACATGGTGTTTTATTCCTATCAGAGAGAACTTAATGTTTTTTGCTAACTACTAATAGGATTACATGCAATGAACTAAACACTGCATGTCATGTTTGGTAGTATCAAGTCATTGAAAGCATGCACGGCCCACATCTCTCATTGGTTGATATGTCACGAAATAAGAAACAATGAGGGAGTTAATGCACCGTGCCTAAGTGTTTTGGGATGATTTGGTTATCGTAATGTGACTTACACAACATTTTTGTTTACATGCATTAACATTTTATTAGTTAAATCAAAGGTCAAAACTTGGCGCAAAATGCAAAGGGGACCAGTAAACCAGTAAACACCAAACTTCTCTCATTTGGCCCCAACTAGAGGTCCGGTGAGATGACTATACTGCACCGGCACGGAGGGGGATGCAGCTGTCGGATCACGGGTTCTGGTAGACCCTTAAGGTTCGAACTCTGGGGTGCGCGCGGAGATCCAACCCTCCACCGTCTCGTAACTCACCGAATCGCAGGGACCTAAACTACTAACAAGAACAGCACAAGTGAAGCAAGATTTATACTGGTTCAGGCCACCATCGTGGTGTAATACCCTACTCCAGTGTGTGGTGTGTGGATTGCCTCTGGGGCTGATGAAGAACAGTACAGGGAAGAACATCCACGCGAGGGTCTGTTCTTGGTGGGTGTGATGAACTGCTCAGTGGTGTCTCGTCGCTCTAGCTCGAGGATCGGGTTTCTCTCTCTCTGGATTCCGAATGGCGGATCCTCTCGTCCCCTATCCTATGGTGGCTAGCTCTACTTATATAGACGAAGGCCCTGGGCCTCTTCCCAAATATTGAGCGGGAAGGGCGCCAACAATTGGCCATTTTGAAGGGGAACAGCGGGTACACTTATCCTGACTAAAGTTGGTCCTCGCCGCCAAAGGCTCCGTGATGACGCCTGCTTGGGCTCCACGATGATCGCATTCCAGCCGTTGGGGCTGGTCTTGGTCTTGTTGCACAAACGGATGCCTTTGCTTGCTGCTCTCACCGCGCTTGCTCCCTTTGCACCAAAGAGGAAAGGAGGACGCGCTGGCCGGGCGCCCGACTGGCGCCCTTGGTCGTCATGGCTTGCGTCACGGGCACCTCGCGAGGTACCCCGCCTTGAGCTCTCCGCCTCCTCGTGAGCTAGCCTGTCGAGGCCGCGCCTGAGGAAGCTCTTGGTCGTCCGCCCCGCGATGCTTGGCCCCTCGCGAGGGTCTTGAGTTTGCGTTGATGAAGATGGGCCGTCATGGGCCTCCTTTGAGCCACGCCGCAGGCCGCAGGAAGGCAAGTCTGGGGACCCCCGTTCCCTGCATCGCCGACAGAGCCCCGGCCCACTTGCGCCCGGACTTGGCCGCGCAGAGAGGCGAGAGGGCAAGTGCGAAGCGTTGTGGGCCCTAACAGCCTGCGACCTTGGGCGCCGCGTGGCGGTTGATTGGACGTGTGCGCCTGCTCCCCCATGGTGCCTTGGTAACCGCCCGGATTCGACAGGTCCTTGCATGCAGAGTTGGGCATGATGACTGGTGATCGTGGAGGTCTATGGTTGGCCTCCGCCGGCTATAAGTACGGAACGGCGTGCGCCCTCCCGGTCTATCCTTCTGCTTCTCCTCTTCCTCGTCTCGTCTGGCTGCCATGGCTCCGATCCGTCGGTTCTCCAGGGAAGAAAAGGGAAAGGCTCCTCAAGAGGATCCTGACCCGCTCCCCGCAAAGAAGCGGCTTGCTCTCTGGTGCCAGGGCAGGAGCGCGCGCGAGGAGGCGCCCGTGCCCCGGTGCATGCGCCCGCCACCAGGGTTTCCTCTTCTCTTGTACGCGCAGATTGGTGGCCCTGAAGGAGGTGACGCCGGGCGCCACGAGCGGCGCCGCCGACGACGCCGGCGGGTCACGAAGGTGTGCGTCTTCCCCCCTGGAGTCCACATCGAGGGCTCCTGCCGGGAGTTCGTGCTTCGCGTCGCCGCGCCTCCCAAGTCTTGGATTCGTCTTCCTTCTTTCTTTGCTTCCGTCATCCGGCGGAGGGAGCCCCTGGGACTCTGGCTGCAGCACGCCGGCTGCGGCACCCCCGCGACCGGGGCAGAGGTCGCAGTAGTTGCCTCGGGCGAGGTCTTCATGACTCGTGGCTGGAGCGAGGTCGCCCGGGTCTGCAGGACGAGGGGCGCCCTCACGATCCACCTGGAGTACGGCGGTGCTTCGGTGATGTCCTTCAAGCTCTTCGACGCGGAGGGTCGCTGGCCGAGTGCTGCCCTGGGAGAGGTGGTCGGGGTCCTGCTGTGGTGAGACAGAGGCCAACCGCCCGCTCCCTTGGCAACTCCTCAGGCGACGAAGGCGCCGGAGGATCCAGCGACTCCGCCGAGCTCTTCGCGACGCCGGAGACGAGCGACGACAGCTACGAGCCCCCGAGCCTGCGCCGCTCCCGGAGCAGGGCGGGCTCGTCAGGCCGTCGCCGCCCCTGATCTGGATGGGGTTGGCTCCGGACCGGGCGGCCCACTGTTGATGATGCCGTCTGCCGCGGTGGTCCCTGTAGATAGGACTCCTTAGGATTCGCGTCTTTTGTTCCTGCGAGGAGCCAAGAATGTACCCCGCGGGGGCTTGTAAGATATTTGTAGCTTCGTTTGTCAATATGATCCTTGTTATGAGGCAATGCGGGATGCTCATTCCATTCTAGCTCAGTTTCTTCCTTTCAGACCTCGTGAGGGCTTGATGCTTTGCGCCGACAGGTCCCAGTCCCAAGGCAGCCTCAGCCGTCGCTGGTATGCCAGGTCGTGATGCCGTGGTCAAGGCCAGGAGGTGAGCGGCCCGAGGTCCGGTAAGAGCCTCTGAGTCGCGATGCTCAGGGGGTCCCCGTTGGCGCTCAAGCAGCCATCATTCGGTGAGAAAGGAGAGCGACGTTGCTAACATGGAGTTGCATTGAGTGTGGGGATGGTGTTGCGATGACTAGTGCGTCTGGAGGGTGACTTATCTCGAGGGTTAGGACGATGCTTCCTGGCGCGGTGCCAGGTCCAAGCCTTGGCCGACGAGAGACTACGTAGCGAGGTCGTTTCGTGCTCCTTGGGGAGACACTGCAGGTTCACCACAAAAGGAACAAGAGCTCGTCGTGGCGATTGTTAGTCCTACCGTTAGTTGCTTTGGAGAGGCGCGAGAGGCCTCGCGAGGTGTGCCGGGCACTCGTGAGCCAGCGCGGGACTCACGAGGCCCTACCTCCAGGCGGGTTGCGCCTGGCTCTGGGCCTTATCTCCGAGTGTGTTCCTGCAAATTTGGCCTGATGCTGGTGCTCTACGTCTTCGGGTCCCGGCTCTCGGGCTGGTCTCTACCGTCGCTGGCAAGCCAGGTCACGATGCCATGAACAAGACCAGAGGGTGAGGGCCGGAGAGCCGGTAGGATCCCTGAGTCGCGATGCTCAGGCACCCCCCTTTAACGCGCAAGCTAGGTTAGATGACACAACTCTACGTCCTCGGGTCCCGGCTCTCGGGCTGGTCTCTACCGTCACTGGCAAGCCAGGTCGCGATGCCATGGACAAGACCAGAGGGTGAGGGCCGGAGAGCCGGTAGGAGCCCTGAGTCGCGATGCTCAGGCACCCCCCCAGGTAACGCACAAGCTGGGTAAGACGCTGCAACTCTACGCCCTCGGTCCCGGCTCTCGGGCTGGTTCTGACCGTCAGCTGGCAAGCCAGGTCGCGATGCCATGGATAAGACCAGAGGGTGAGGGCCGGAGAGCCGGTAGGAGCCCTGAGTCGCGATGCTCAGGCACCCCCCCCTTTAACGCGCAAGCTGTATTGGATGATGAATCTCTACGTCCTCGGGTCCCGGCTCTCGGGCTGGTCTCTACCGTCACTGGCAAGCCAGGTCGCGATGCCATGGACAAGACCAGAGGGTGAGGGCCGGAGCACCGGTAGGAGCCCTGATTCGCGATGCTCAGGCACCCCCCCTTTAACGTGCAAGATTTCGCCACCCAGGAGAAGGCACCAAATAACAAGCTTGGTGGAACGAGAGCATAATCCTAAGGAAAACGCATGAAGGATACATGCCGCTGGAACTGGCCCGAGTGGCTTGGGGATGATGCAGCCCGAGGGGCGCCCCCAACAGGATAAGCTAAAGACATGAAATAAAAGGGATACATGCCGCAGGGACGGACTCACGCGGCCTGGGAATAATGCAGCCCTGAAGGCGCTCCCAGCCGGAAATTAAACTTAAAGATGTCACCTGGTGATGTTGGGGATGAAGGGTTGTTGATGTAGCAGACTCGGTGGGCTGCGGGAGCCGATCCTCACGAGCCCCCAGGCCCAGGGGCCTCGGGAGGCTCCGGAGGCGCTGGCTGCTCCTCATGGGCCATCTCCATCTCCGCCAGGGCTGCGGCGTGCCTGACCTCTTGAGCCTCCAGGATGGACCTCACGAGACGCTGGTGTGCAGCAGCCGCATTTGGCAGGCCATAAGGCATGCGTACGTAGCTGTGGGGTGGACCCTCGGAAGGTCCTACTCGCGAGGGCCAGAGGCGCTCTTGAGATGCGGCTCGGTTGAGCCCTGGTATGTCGATGCAGACGCGCAGCCCACCATCCTTGCCTGGATGGGGGGCCACAGCGGGTAGGCGGTGGCTGCCCCTCATGACCCTTGACTCTCAGAATTCCCTGATTGGCCTTGCGGATGAACTCTCGGGGTTCTGTCCTCCTGGTCTTGCTCCTGCTTATGGAAACGTGCTTCGAAACACGCCTCCATGTGGTGCCCAAGCGCCTCCCTCGAGACCTTGGCGAGGTCGGCGGCCCTCCAGGGGAGAGCCCCCGAGCCCTGCCTGAGGAGGGCGCTGGGCGCGCTTTCCTATGCGATGGAAGGAGGCTCCCCCTGGCCCGGTGCGGGCCCTGAGGGGCCTGTCTCTTCAAGAGCCGGGCGGTCAATGTCTTCTTCTTCTTGGGTGCTACCTCGGGAGGCATCCTGCTGCTGTGGTCTGGGTCTTCCAATGATGCAGCCTGAAAAGCTCGCCTGTGGAGCACACTGCATCTCTCTCTTCATGTGGCACCGTGATGACCCTGCCGCTTCCTGGCATCTTGAGGATGTTGTAGCCATGGTGGGTTACGGCCATGAACTTGGCCAACGCTGGGTACCCGAGGATGGCATTGTACGGCAGGCGAATGTGGGCGACGTCAAAGTCGATGAGCTCGGTGTGGTAGTTGTCGCGGGCCCCGAAGGTGACAGGAAGGCGCACCTGCCCGATCGGGACCGTGGAGCCGTCAGTGACTCCGGAGAAGGGCTTGGTTGGCTGAATCTGACTGTACAGCACTTGAAGATTGTTGAACGTCTCCACGGACAGGACGTTGAGCCCTGATCTGCCGTCGATGAGGGTCTTGGTGACCAACACGTTGCTGATGATTGGGGAGCAAAGCATTGGGAGAACTCCGGGTGTGGCCGCGCACTTGAGCTGATCCGCTGAGCTGAACGTGATGGCGCACGCTGACCACCTAAGAGGGCGTGTGGACTCGAGCTTGGGGAGGACTGCATTCACTTCACGGGCGAACTGCTTGGAGATGCGGTGAGAGGCTAGGGCTTGAGCTCCGCCCAGGATGCAGGCGATCGCACGCGCTTCCTGGAAGCCCCCAACCCCCTCGTCCTGATGACGGTCTTCGATTCTCCTTGGCGGTGGCGGTAGCAGAGGGAGGCCTACGTTCCCTTGCGGACGATCCTCTCGAGGCTGATCCCTCCAGCCCCCTCGCGAGGTGGGTCTTGCCAGCGGTCCTCGCGAGGTTGGTCGCGCCACCCTTGGCGCGGGCCGCGGTCTTCCCAAAGCGTCCCGCATTTCTTCCTCCTCCTCGATCAGAGTCTTCGCCGCCCGGCCAGGTGTCTGCCGACCCTTCCTTCGCGCACAGCCCAGAGCTCTTGACATTCATTGGTGTTGTGGGTGTGGAGGTCGTGGTACACGCAGTACCGGCTGCCCTTAGAGGACTCGGGCTGATCTCTGCCTCGCTTGGTGTCTGGTTCGGCCGCGAGCACGGCAGCCCCCTTGCGCTTCACGTCCTTGGCCTTGGACTTCTTCTCTTCGAGATCCACGGCAGGCAGCTAGAGGAGGGAGAGGCGCCCCTCCTCAGCCCTGGCGCACTTGGTCGCCAAGTTGAACAGCTCCAGGGAGGTGCACTGATCTTCATGCATCGCCAGCTCCTCCTTCATCTTGACGTCGCGCACGCCATCGGAGAAGGCAGAGATAATGGCCTCCTCCGTTACCCTAGGAATCTTGAGGCGTGCGTTGTTGAAGCGCTGGATGTACTTTTGCAGGGTTTCCCCTGGCTGCTGCTTGATCCGGCGCATGTCGCTCACGGCGGGTGGCCGGTCGCGAGTACCTTGGAAGTTGGTGATGAAGCGGGTGCGCATCTCGGCCGAGGAAGAGATTGTGCCTGGGGCCAGGTTCAGGAGCCACGTGCGAGCTCCGTCCTTGAGCGCCATGGGAAACCAGTTCGCCATGACCTTTTCATCTCCGTTGGCAGCCTCGATGCCCAGCTCGTAGAGCTGGAGGAACTCCGTAGGGTCAGCCGTGCCGTTGTAGCGTGGGGGCAGGTCGGGCTTGAACTTGGCGGGCCACGCGGCGCTGCGCAGCTCGGTGGTGAAGGCGCGGCAGCCCTCCGTGGCCGCGGGGGGCCTCGGACTGCAGAGAGCTTGGTCTTGCAGGCGTCCCTGCGCCCTTGCTGGGGGCAACCACAGGTCTTGACGGTCTTTGGAGCGGGAGCGCTCGGGCAGCTTCTTGCGGGCGAGGAACTTCTTGGCAGCTCTGCTCTTGCCGCGCCGGCGCCTTGGTGCCAGGGCACCGTCTTGAGGAGGAGGCGGCTGAGGCGCCCCGGGAGCTTCATCACCCGCGCGGGGCGGGGTGCGGTGCAGCGAGACGGACGGCGTGGGGTCGCCTCCCGCAGCGTGGACGAGCTTGGCGACGCGGTCGAGCCATTCTTCGTGGACGTCGTCGACGGGGCGGCAGCGCAGGAACTCGTTGGCCGCGATGAGTGCAGCTCGGGCCTCCATGGCCGCGCGGGGCGCGCGCGACAAAGAACCAGCGGGGGTGAGCGAAGGCATGGCGGTGCGGCCGTCCCGCCTCATGGACGGGTGCTGGGACGATGCTTGCTGCTCGTTCCCCGCCCGGCCGGTGGCGGCGTTGACAGCAGGTGACGGGGAACGACGAGGACGTCCGCTGATGGGAGCCGTCTAGGCGACGCGGGAGGCGAGGGCGGCTCGGCGCTCGGCGCGGGCCCGACGAGCGTCAGACATGGTTGCAGTGGTCGGGGAAGAACGAGGCGACAAAAGGCAGATTCCGGCGCACCCCTACCTGGCGCGCCCAATGCCGGATCACGGGCTCCAGCAGACCCTTAAGGTTTGAACTTTGGGGTGCGCGCGGAGATCCAACCCTCCACCGTCTCGTACCTCACCGAATCGCAGGGACCTAAACTACTAACAAGAACAGCACAAGAGACGCAAGATTTATACTGGTTCAGGCCACCATCATGGTGTAATACCCTACTCCAGTGTGTGGTGTGTGGATTGCCTCTGGGGCTGATGAAGAACAGTACAGGGAAGAACAGCTTCGCGAGGGTCTGTTCTTGGTGGGTGTGATGAACTCCTCAGTGGTGTCCCGTCGCTCTAGCTCGAGGATCGGGTTTCTCTCTCTCTGGATTCCGAATGGCGGATCCTCTCGTACCCTATCCTATGGTGGCTAGCTCTACTTATATAGACGAAGGCCCTGGGCCTCTTCCCAAATATTGAGCGGGAAGGGCGCCAACAATTGGCCATTTTGAAGGGGAACAGCGGGTACACTTATCCTGACTAAAGTTGGTCCTCGCCGCCAAAGGCTCGTGATGACGCCTTTGCTTGGGCTCCACGATGATCGCATTCCAGCCGTTGGGGCTGGTCTTGGTCTTGTTGCACCGAAACGGATGCCTTTGCTTGATGCTCTCGCCTGCGCTTGCTCCCTTTGCACCAAAGAGGAAAGGAGGACGCTGCGCGGCTGGCGCCCGACTAGCGCCCTTGGTCGTCATGGCTTGCATCACGGGCACCTCGCGAGGTACCCCGCCTTGAGCCTCTACCTCCTCGTGAGCCAGCCTGTCGAGGCCGCGCCTGAGGAAGCTCTTGGTCGTCCGCCCTGCGAGGCTTGGCCCCTCGCGAGGGTCTTGAGTTTGCATTGATGAAGATGGGCCGTCCTGGGCCTCCTTTGAGCCACGCCGCAGGCCGCAGGCAGGCAAGTCTGGGGACCCCCGTTCCTAGAACGCCGACAGCAGCTTCATTGACTTATGGCAACTGCCTTTGGGTGAATGACACGTGGGCCCAGGGGGTGGCTGGCCCACCTATCATACAGCCAAAGGCAGGTGCAGTAGAGGGCTGAGGAGTAGTACGAAATCCTACGCACCTACGCACGCTAACCAAGGGCAAGAGTGATCACTCGAATCGCAAGATCAATTGACCCATGGAGGCGATTAGTGCGAGCATCAGCCGGCTGTGCCAGATGGTCCACGACGCGGCCTGCGGCCCGGCAATGAGGAACGTCTCCAGGTAGTATTGCTTGAGGCCGCCAGGGCGAGGGGCCGCTTGGACGACAGCTTTCTCTCCTTGTTCGACAAGGTCCTCGTCGGTTTCCTCGACAAGTTCACCGTCATCAAGAAGATCGCGGACGACTTTGACGTAAGCCTCCAGCCGACACGCCCAGGCTCTGCGATGCCCGCCACCCTCAACGGCCACTATGGTGACAACCTCTTCGACGCACTGGTGGCCCTGCGACTGCCCGCCGTCGCGCCGGAGAATGTCCACCTCGAGGTCGTGCTCGCCGCGCAGCGCCTGGCGCAGCAAGACACCATCGACATAATCACCCACGTCTACGCGCAAATCGTCCACAAGGACTACTACATGCAAGAGGAGGACGATAGGGAAACCGGCACACCGCAGGGAAACCTTGGACGGCACTGTTCAGAAGCACGTTGAGCTCGCCGCCAACGCCGCTGCTCCTCACACGTCGGTTGGTGACCCGGCGCACTAGGGCGTGAGGATGTCGTTGATGGATCTGTATGTATTTTTATCTTTCCGTCAAATCCATGTAGTAATGATACTACAGTAATTATCTTACCTTTCGCATCAACTTCATAATTTTCGTACGTACTCCATGCATGAACGGCGCCAGAACGAAACTCTCATTACTCTAGGCAAAATCGTTATTTTCTATCTACCAATCGCGCCATGGAGCAGAACCAAATTTTACAAGTTATGAGTTCAAAAGGAAAAGCCTGCCGTGTTCGCGTCGCACCCCCACACGGTTGGTCCGGCACACTGCTCAAGCAGGAATGCGTGCGGTGTTGCATTTTCACTTACAAGTGGGACCGCAGTTGAGCAAACCGACTATCGGCAAACCCCCACCCCGCCCACCGCGCGATGGCTGAGAAAACAGGAGGGAGAAGAGATGGTTGTAGCATGGAATCCAAGAAAATTTGTGTCGGATGTGACTCGTGTTGGTGGCGTGTGCCGTACTGCTAGACGTGAATGCTAGTTATGGCCCATGCCACCCCACTATATCGAGCCTATGTCGAGGTACGTAGAACAAAATTCCTGCAGTCCGTGCTCAGCCCTCCTCTATCTTTCTTCTCAGCCAGCCAGCGGACGCACGGAGCCCATCGTCTGTTTGCTCACATGCAATCCCACATGTCAGTGAAAACGCAACCGGACCCACTGAACCTGCACATCTTTCACCACGACATGCTGGTGATGAAAAACAAATCCAAGAAAGATCTCCGGTGGCCGCTTTTGGAGTTACTCAAGAGTAGTAAGATTCTATTTACAGTTTAGCCCAAGATGCACATCTCGTGGCTTCAACTACCACTCTATTTTCTTTCATGACACGACCTGGATGTTGGATGTCCCACTGTCGGCAAAAGGAGGAAGAACCCGACCAAATCTTCGGTTGTGCTCTCGGATTAGACTAGTTGTGCTAACTTAAAAAAATTATTGTGTACTCCCTCCATTCCAAAATACTTGACTTCCATTTGTCCAAAAATGGATGTATCTATATACTAAAACATGTCTAGATACTGTGGGGACCTCGACTCATAAGTCGAGGTCACCGAATGCACGTGTACAGTGATCCCAGAGATCAATGCTCACTGTACACACAGAAGCTGAATAACAAGAGTCTTACATCCATACATACCGTTTAACCCAAGTAGGACCATTATGGTCAAGTCTTGAGTGTATCAACGCAGCGGAAATCTTCAATAACAACTTGGACCCATGCCATCTGCCTTAACCCTACAGGCATTCTGACTGGGAAGCGTCCTAGCTCGCATGTTCGTCACCGAGGTACTCTTCATTATATCTTGTTCTTTCATGCCTGGCCAATAAAATAACCAGTGGCAAGCCAATGAGTACTTTGAATGTACTCGCAAGCAACCCATGTTTTGGTTCAAGATACAACAATGCATGATATAGGTAAATTTTTGCAGAAAGCTAGTTTTGAGTGCAATGACATGTTCAACAACTTGTAAGACATGCATCAGGAGAATTAAAGTAACCATGAGGACAGGTTACAGATATCAACATAAATTGAGTGGGCACCAACCCAACTCAATCATGTCAAGTATCTTGACTTGACCCAAGTAGTTTTATCAACACACACACACGGTTTGTAAAACTATGGACGTATTTTAAGCAGCACCGCCCAACTGTCCTTGACCGTGGACACGGCTATTCGAATAGTTTTACACTCTGCAGAGGTTACACACTTTACCCACAAGATCCGGGGAGCTTCCGTGTCATCCACGACCCGCGATACCTCAAGTACCCGGGGTAAGCACCCGATCACTACCTTTCCCTAGACGACACCAACAAGGAGTCCACTCGTTGTTCCGTATCCTCACGATGTACATCATACGAGACTCACTCAAGATCGTAACATCCAAGAGGGGACGCAACGGTGTATCCGGTGCCCTGTAAAAACAGTCATGGCCGCCCTACAGCACGACCCCGTCCCGAGAGAGAGCACCAACTCTCCCCCGTCACTAGTAATGCGGGCTCCAAGCTAGTATCGGCCTAGGTAATCAATAATGCCCTATCCCATACAAGGGTAGAGTGGTTGCGCATGTAAGGTTGGGACAGTCGACAAATCTTAAATCTAATCCGTTTTCGAAAACCACACACACTTGCCTCGGTACACCACTTCGTCATCAAGTGGTTACCCATCTCATCATCTCCCTCGGGCATAAGTGGCACCCGACGGGGTTTTCGAAAAGTCCTTCGAAAATACTCTGCCTCCTTCACCATGCATATACCCATCCCTTTTTGCGTAGCACTACTTCAGCATCCTATCTACTCCCACCGGCATAACCCTCATAAGAAGGTAGGGTCCTGCACAATGCAAGTATCAACGAGGAAGTAACGGTGGCAAACCACCCCATGTGGTCACCACAATATCATGTCTCCGATGCAAGCAATAAAAGTGCTATATGGCATGCATAAAAAGGGTTTCATAGACATGGTCAAAGGGCTTCTTGCCTGCTTTAACAAAGTCTTCGAGGTCTTCAAATATCTCTGGTCCAACTTCGGGCATTTCGTCTACTTCGTCAACTATCGTCGAAAACAACCATAATAAGCAACACGACAAGGCAAGAATAAAAGTGCTCTAAAAATGTGAGTTGGAGTTTTCTAGGATACCTCTGGTCATATGAGGAATGACCAAGGTGATTTCATTGGAAGTGGATCAATGGATATTTCTAAACATTTCAATATGATGGAATCAATGGATTTGATGGATCCACAAGTTGTCCATAGAATGCCATTTTATAAAAATGAGTAAATGTACCCATTAATTCAGGCATGATTTTAGAAACATTTAGAAACTGGTTTCACTGGATTTGGAGTTGAAATGAATATAATATTGATTTTTGAAGTGGTCTTATGTGGATAAATGACCTTTTTAAAAGGATCAGTGAAAACCAAGGACAATAAAAATGTCTGCTGTGGCCTATTAAATAGGACTTTATTTATGGAGTCTCTGGAAATTTGAATCATCAAATTTGGAGTTCATTTGATTTATTTGTGGATTTTACAAATTTACAGAAAAAGAAAAAGGAAAGAGAAAGGGTTTTACCCTTATCCAGTGCACTGGGCGCAGTTTAGCAGTGGGCCGACCCAGTGGCTAGGCTGCGCGGGTGAGGAGGGGTGACGTCGGAGGCGCATTTCTCCACTTAAACGGCGGGCCCTCACTGGTCGGCCGACGCAGCTGGGCCCAGCCAGTTATCGCCTACCTCCCGCTCGAACAGAGCAGAGGCAGGGGAGGGGAGGCCGAGTGGGCGCCGGCGCTCTCACGGGAAGCACGGGCCACCTCCGGCGGCGCCCGGCACACCGGCAGACTCAGCGCGACGAGGCGCAACTGTCCATGTGTCAGACGCACGCCGATGCTCGGAGTTGAGCAGGGCTTCGGGTCCAGCGGTTGGCGGCGGCGGGCTTGGTGGTGGCGCCCGCTTTGGCTACGGAGGAGGGGTCCTAGGGTGTTGGGGAGGTTAGTGGAGGCTTGGGGGGGTGCCACGGACCGGTTCAGAGGAGGAAGGGAGGCCGGGGCGGCTCGAATTTGAGCGGGGGTCCGAGGCGGTAATGGCGGCAGAGGAGGAGTGTAGGACCTTGAAGTATGTCTAGAGGGGGGGTGATTAGACTACTTGACCAATTAAAAACTTAACCTTTTCCCAGTCTCAGAGTTTGGCAGATTTTAGCTATCTTAGGGCAAGGCAAGCAATCATCACACAATTCAAGCAAGCATGCAAAGAGTATATGAGCAGCGGAAATTAAAGCATGCAACTTGCAAGAAAGTAAAGGGGAAGAGTTTGGAGAATTCAAACGCAATTGGAGACACGGATGTTTTTGGCGTGGTTCCGATAGGTGGTGCTATCGTACCTCCACGTTGATGGAGACTTCAACCCACGAAGAGTAACGGTTGCGCGAGTCCACGGAGGGCTCCACCCACGAAGGGTCCACGAAGTAGCAACCTTGTCTATACCACCATGGCCGTCGCCCACGAAGGACTTGCCTCACTAGCGGTAGATCTTCACGAAGTAGGCGATCTCCTTGCCCTTACAAACTCCTTGGTTCAACTCCACAATCTTGTCGGAGGCTCCCAAGTGACACCTAGCCAATCTAGGAGACACCACTCTCCAAGAAGTAACAAATGGTGTGTTGATGATGAACTCCTTGCTCTTGTGCTTCAAATGATAGTCTCCCCAACACTCAACTCTCTCTCATAGGTTTTGGATCTTGTGGAAAGAAGATTTGAGTGGAAAGCAACTTGGGGAAGGCTAGAGATCAAGATTCATATGGTAGGAATGGAATATCTTGGTCTCAACACATGAGTAGGTGGTTCTCTCTCATAAATGGCAAGTTGGAAGTGTAGGTTTGTTTTGATGGCTCTCTCCACGAACGAAGAGGAGGTGGAGGGGTATATATAGCCTCCACACAAAATCTAACCGTTACACACAATTTACCAATCTTGGTGGGACCGAGTCAACAAACTTGGTCAGACCGATCTTAGTAAACCTAGTGACCGTTAGGGTTTTCGGTGGGACTGACATGCATCTCGGTAAGACCGATATGGTTAGGGTTAGGGCATAACGTAATCTTGGTGAGACCGATTTCACAAACTCAGTGAGACCGATTTTCGTAATTAGCTAACCAGAGAGTTGGTCAAGTAAACTCGGTGGGACCTATTCGCTCTTTCGGTGAGACCGAAATGTTACGAAAGGGAAACACAGAGTTTACATTGCAATCTCGGTGGGACCGATCCGCTCTTTCGGTGAGACCGAAAAGTGATGAAAAGGAAACAGAGACATTACAATCCCATCTCGGTGAGACCGAGATCCCTATCGGTAGAACCAATTTGCCTCCGTTTTGTGGCAGTGGCTATGACTTTTGAACTCGGTGGCGCCGGATAGGAAGAATCGGTGTGACCGATTTTGGCTTTAGGTTTAGGTCATATGAGGATGTGGGAAAGTAGCTGAGGGTTTTGGAGCATATCACTAAGCACATGAAGCAAAAGGCTCATTAAGAAACACCTCATCCCTCCTTGATAGTATTGGATTTTCCTATAGACTCAATGTGATCTTGGATCACTAAAATATAAAATGAAGAGTCTTGAGATTTTGAGCTTGAGCCAATCCTTTGTCATTAGCATTTTGAGGGATCCACTTTCATCATCCATGCCATGCCATTCATTGAGCTTTCCTGAAATAATAGTCTTGGAATAGCATTAGCTCAATGAGCTATATGTTGTTATGAATTACCAAAACCACCTAGGGATAGTTGCACTTTCAAGGAGGGACGAGGCACGGGAGGAAGAGTGGGTTGGTCCGGGGTGCACGGGAGGGAGAGAGAGAAGTTGGAGACGAGAGAAGGCTCGGGGTGGCCTTATACGGGCGCGACCGGGAAATGCCGTAGACGGGCCGCACGGCCACGGCCCATGGCGTTGCCAGAGGCCAAAAGGGTGTTCTGGTGCGTGCCTGGGGTGCTCGTGGTCGTGGTCCAGGCCGAGAGGAGAGGAGAAAGGGAGCAGTGCGAGCTCCAGGAGGTCCCGCACGAGTGCAGCGACTGGCGGACGCGAGCGGCGCTCGGGCACGCATGTCAGAGGTCGCCGGAGAGAGAAGGAGGAGGGGGGCGACCGTCTTGCGTGTCCCGGACGCCGAGGCGGCCTCGGGGGACACGAGGGGAAGGCCCTAGGTTGTCAGAAGCCTCGGGCAGACGCTGCCATAAGTGCCTTGGTGCATCAGAAGCGCCTGCAGCATGCATATGGCTGGCATTGGCATCTTTTTGGCACCCAGGGCGTGGCCACTAGTGTCTAGGGGGTCAGGGTAGGAGTAAACAAAGGGGTGGTGGCCTTGGATGCCCTGGTGACCCAATGGGAGAGAGGTGGGGTTGAGAGAGAGAGAAGTTGATGTCCAGGAAGGTAAATGGGGGTGTTTCACCCCTTAATCATTGAGCAATGGCCAGGGGAGGGTTACTGGAGGTAGGAGAGGACTAGGAGGAACTGTGGTAAAAAGTTGAGCTCAAGGAGAACAGTGTTATAGTGGTCAAAATGGTGATTTTTGAAAAGTGGCAGAAGGTGTTCGATAATGGATTGGACCAGCAGATGATTTCCAACTGCCATGAGACTCCACAGGGTGAAATGACACATATAAATAGGGCCTTCCACCAATTTGGAGCTTATTTGGGCAAAGTTGCCAATGCAACTTTTGTAAACTCGAGAAATTAGCAGAAATGAACTTGTGTAGATCTAGTTGAGGAAATCACTTCTGCTTGATGCACCACTTGGTGTCGTGTCCTCATTTGGCCATGTTAACATGCTCACAAAAGTTGGGATCAAGGAGAGAAAGTTGGTAGTACAAAGTTGTTCCAATTTGATTCTGGTCAAAGAGGGTTTTGGGGCACTTTGATCAATATAACATTTTCTCCAACTTGTGACATTTGGTCTAGATGAATTATTATACCATTTGAGCATGTTCACAAGGTTTGAGAACATTGGGACATGTTTGGCAATGTAAAGTTGCTCAAACTTCAAAATGGGCAGAAATGGTTTTGAGGGGATTTCATGGGGTTATACTATTCTCCATGACATGATACTTGCCAAGATCATCAAACATGTCATATGTGACATGCTAGAATTTTCTTGGAATTTTTGGAGAATATTTCATTTGTAAATATTTCAAAAGCTTGAAATATCCAGAAAGGGTTTTTGAGGGATTTGACCAATATTTTGAACATGACCATGTGTTGAAACTCTTATATATGGAAATTATATTCCCACTGAGTTTCCCTGATGTTTTTTCAAATATTTTTAAAACAATAAAATAATTTTTCCTTATTAAAGACCATTTCTGGCCTTAAGAAAAAGCTTTTAAATAAAATAGGAAAATAACTTCTAAAAATATATTTTTGTGGTTTATGGGAACCCTATATCTAATGGGTTTCAAATATACCTTTTGAAATATTTTTCACACCCCAAATCAAGTACTTGCAGTGCAAACCTCAATTCAGGGGTTTTTGGAAAACTAATTTTAGAAAATACTTTTTGGCCAAATTATTTTTGCAAGAAAATACTATAATGCTCTATACACATGGCATGATCATTGGGCATAAGCTTGGGGCAAGGAGATGAGGTATAGAAGGTGGAGTTGTGTTGACTTTAAAGAGCACTCGAAAATACAGAGAGAAAACCAACTCAAATAAAAAATCAAATAATGCAAAAGTTTTTGTCAAACCACACTTTATCTGCTTCCATGTAGTGCTCCATTGAGCTTGAAGTACTTGATGGTGCAGCTTCGTGTATGACGCTCTTCTTGGTCCAGGTTGCTAATGGGTAGCTTGCCGTAGGTTAGATTGGATAGGGGGTCGATGGCTCGGTGGTCAATGCCCTCGTAGAGATCGGGCAAGTTAGGAAGTTGGAAACACTTCCAGGGTTGTTATGCATGGAAAGCGTTGTGCACAATGGGTAACTCAGGTGGTAACTCTAGCTGGTAGCCGTCTACTCTTCGTCTTGAGGTGATCTCAGAGGGGTTGTTAAATCTTGGAGTGATCTCGAAGGGGGCCGATGAATCTTGGTGTGGGTTCCCTTGTAATGGAAATGCTTGGTTCCTTAGAGAGGAGTGGTTTGTAGATACGCACGGTCTTCAATGAGGAAGTTCACTTCTTGGCGATGGCGGTTGACATAGTTCTTCCTCCTAGACATGACGATCTTCAGATGTTCCTTGACCAGCTCAACGATTCTTCTTCCGTCTTCGGGTAGACAAGTATGTCATCAAAGAATGATGACAACTAACTTGTCCAAGCACTCCATGAAGTCTATGGGGTACGTAAAGTGGGCTGAGGCATTGGTGATGGTCACTATCGGTGTCAAAACCGGCGGTTCTCGGGTAGGGGGTCCCGAACTGTGCGTCTAGGCGGATGGTAATAGGAGACAAGGGACACGATGTTTTTACCCAAGTTCGGGCCCTCTCGATGGAGGTAAAACCCTACTCCTGCTTGATTAATATTGATGATATGGGTAGTACAAGAGTAGATCTACCACGAGATTAGAGAGGCTAAAACCTACAAGCTTGTTGGAAATATGCCCTAGAGGCAATAATAAAAGCATTATTATTATATTTCCTTGTTCGTGATAATTGTCTTTTATTCATGCTATAATTGTATTATCCGGAAATCGTCATACATGTGTGAATACATAGACCACAATACGTCCCTAGTGAGCCTCTAGTTGACTAGCTCGTTGGTCAACAGATAGTCATGGTTTCTCGACTATGGACATCGATGTCGTTGACAACGGGATCACGTCATTAGGAGAATGACATGATGGACAAGACCCAATCCTAAGCATAGCACAAGATCGTGTAGTTCGCTTTTGCTAGAGCTTTTCCAATGTCAAGTATCTCTTCCTTAGACCATGAGATCGTGTAACTCCGGATACCGTAGGAGTGCTTTGAGTGTACCAAACGTCACAACGTAACTGGGTGACTATAAAGGTGCACTACAGGTATCTCTGAAAGTGTCTGTTGGGTTGACACGGATCGAGACTGGGATTTGTCACTCCGTATGACGGAGAGGTATCTCTGGGCCCACTCGGTAATGCATCATCATAATGAGCTCAAAGTGACCAAGTGTTTGGTCACGGATCATGCATTACGGCATGCAGTAAAGTGACTTGCCGATAACGAGACTGAACGAGGTATTGGGATACCGACGATCGAAGTCTCGGCATGTAACGCATCGATTGACAAAGGGAATAGTATACGGGTTGATTGAATCCTCGACATCATGGTTCATCCGATGACATCATCGAGGAGCATGTGGGAGCCAACATGGGTATCCAGATCCGCTGTTGGTTATTGACCCGAGAGCGCCTCGGTCATGTTTCCGTGTCTCCCGAACCCGTAGGGTCTACACACTTAAGGTTCAGTGACGCTAGGGTTATTAGGAAGACTTGTATGTGATTACCTAATGTTGTTCGGAGTCCCGGATGAGATCCCGGACGTCACGAGGAGTTCCGGAAGGGTCCGGAGGTAAAGATTTATATATGGGAAGTTGTCAAACGGACACCGGAAAGTTTTGGGGGCATACCGGTATTGTACCGGGGCCAACGGAAGGGTTCCGGAGGTCCACCGGGAGGGGCCACCCCTCCCGGGGGGCCACATGGGCTGCGTGGGGATAGCAGCCAGCCCCTGGTGGGCTGGGTGCGCCCCCCCCCTTTGGCCCATGCGCCTAGGATTTTGGGGGAACCCTAGAGGGGGGCGCCCCCCTTGCTTGGGGGGCAAGCCATCCCTCCCTGGCCGCCGCCCCCCCTCTAGATTCCCATCTAGAGGGGCCGGCCCCCTTGCCCCGTCCCCCTATAAATAGAGGGGTGAGGGGAGGGCAGCCCCACCCAAGCCAAGGCGCAGCCCCTCCCTCCCAACACCTCTCCTCCTCCGCGTGTGCTTGGCGAAGCCTGCCGAGAGTGTCACTCCACCATCATCACGCCGTCGTGCTGCTGCTGGAGCCATCTTCCTCAACCTCTCCTTCCCCCTTGCTGGATCAATACGGAGGAGACGTCGTCCGTACCGTACGTGTGTTGAACGTGGAGGTGCTGTCCGTTCAGCACTTGGTCATCGGTGATCCGAATCACGGCAAGTACGACTCCATCATCACCATCCCCTTGAACGCTTCCGCATTCGATCTACAAGTGGTATGTAGATGCAAACTCACTCCCTTGACTCGTTGCTTAGATGAACTCATAGATGGATCTTGGTGAAACCGTAGGAAAAATTTTAATTTTCTGCAACGTTCCCCACCAAAGCTAGCCTATGGTATGATTGTTGTTCGTCCTACGGACTAAAACCCTCCAGTTTATATAGGCATCGAAGAGGGTTAGGGTTACACAGAGTCGGTTACAATGGTAGGAGATCTACATATCCGTATTGCAAAGCATGCCTTCCACGCCAAGGAAAGTCCCATGCGGACACGTGACGAAGTCTTCAATCTTATATCTTCATAGTCCAGGAGTCCGGCCAAAGGTCATAGTCCGGCCATCCGGACATCCCCTAATCCAGGACTCCCTCAGTAGCCCCTGAACCAGGCTTCAATGACGACTTAGTCCGGGCGTGCAGATTGTCTTCGGCATTGCAAGGCGGGTTCCTCCTCCGAATAGTTCATAGAAGATTTTGCACACAGGGATAGTGTCCGGCTCTGCAAAATAAGTTCCACATACCACCGTAGAGAGAATAATATTTGCACAAATTCAATCTGCTGACGTATTCCGCAGCGTGACATCACACCACGACCAAGCCATTATTCGAATCGTTTTTACTGTCCCACCTCAGCGCGTTTAGCGAGGCGGTTTCCTTGGCACGTCTTGTCAAAGTAGAGATCGTGTCCCCTTATTCCGGGATTCTCATCAATACGGGCATGGGTAACCCAGTCGTGTTCGTTGGCACGTCTCCTCTATCGAAGGCGGGTCCCGAACGGTCACGGGGAAGGCTCTTGGTATTCAACCTCTTTATAAAGAGATCAAGGCTCCACTCTTTTCTTTCAATCTCAATCGAATCCGCCCCTCGCCTCGAGTTCCAACACCCAAAGCTCCAGATTCAGGTGCTTCGGACCTTCGATGATGCCCGGCTCCGGCCTGCAAGGCCGGTGGATGCCTTCATCTGTTACGGAAGAAGACATGCTAAAGCTAAAAGATGCCAGTTATCTAACCGGCGAAATTTCGCATAGGCTGCCTGCCCAAGGGCAGATTATTCCCACTCCCAAACCTGGTGAAAGCGTGGTGTTCGCGTCTCACTTCCTTCGGGGGCTAGGCTTCCCGATGGAACCCTTCGTGAGGGGGCTCATCTTTTATTATGGGTTGGAATTTCACGACTTGGATCCGGAGTCCATCCTCCACATCTGATCGTTCATTGTTGTGTGCGAAGCGTTCCTCCGCATTACCCCTCACTCCGGATTGTGGCTTAAGACCTTCAAAGTGGAGCTGAAGATGATCAAGGGGCAGCAAGCGGAGTGCGGAGGGGCTGTTATAAGCAAGAATGCGGACGCTCCCTGGCCCGAGGGCTCTTTCCAGGAGGTGCTCAGCCTATAGCAACAAGAGTGGTTTTATATCACAGCTCCCAGGGGCACCAAATGGGTGGCGCCACCTGCCTTTCGCTCGGGTCCTCCACCGCGGCTCCCGTCATGGGTCAATAAAGGGCTTGACTGGGGGCCCTCCAAGGATGTGCCATTGTTGCAGGGCTGTATTCGAGACCTCCTAGAGAGAGAAATCAATCTGGTCGTAGTAGCGCATGTCATGCTCACTCGTCGCACCCTGCCCTGCAAACGTCGCCCCCTCCGCCTGTGTGAGTTTAATCTAGAGGGACCACGAGCTCTCCAACATTTTATGGGCGCGACGCCCGTGGAGATGTACAAACTATTCTTCGGATCACAAGCGATGTGTCTGGACTTGACCGAGGACGCAGGTTTGAGCTGCAATCGCCCGGATACTCAAGTAAGTAGCCCTGTACCCGGACATGCTATCCCATATTTATCATGAACTTGCCCTTAAAAGATCTGTCCCTTGAACAGGAGTGGATAGCGAAAGCAAAGTTAATCAGGTGTCCGGCCCCCCTCCCTGAGACCACGCCCGATCCCGTGTTAACCAGGATGTTGGAGGTTGCGCCTTCGGAAGAAGGTGAAGGGGAACAAGGCTACCGCCTCCGCGAAGGAGGCTGTCAAGAAAGGAGAGATCGAGAATCCCTCCATCCAAGGGAAGAAGAGGACCGCCTCTGAAGACCCGGAGACCATGGTCTCAAAGCGGGGGAAGAAATCTTCGTCAGAGGGTCCTGCGCCGAGAGATGCCTCGGCCGCACTGTGCCCCCAAGGGGATCAGCCCTCCACCGAGTCGTAAGTAAAGGGGAATTTTAAAATAAAGGATATCTCTGTCCTATTTCTGATGAAGATAACCGAAATTTTACCTTGTAGTTCGGATCTCACCCCTTCTCAGCAGAGTTCATCTTCAGGGGATCTTCGTCCGGAGATGATGGAGAGCGGAACGCCTCCCCCTGCTGTATCGCCTCGCGAGGTGGGCGACCCTGAGGTGTCGTCGTGGAGGGTTTCTCCAAATCCAGCGGGGCCGAAAGACAGTCGTATCTCCCCCCAAAGCCCTCCGCGTCCGGCCTTCGAAAAAGGCCATCGGACGAGTCCGGCACCGCCTGGTGCACGGTCGAAGGAGCTGAAGGATCTGCTCGGGCGAGCGTCTATCTCAGAAGATCACCGTGCGTTAATGGGTATGGTGATTGAAAGTATTTCATCCGCTGAGAGTGGATTGCACCAGGCCGTCAGAAGTTTACAGACAGGTTTTGAGGTACGCAAAATGATGTGCCTTCTGACAGTTCTGCATATAAAATGCGCCCTGTGTAGGTAGTAGCCCGTGAGGCTCGGTGTGTTGTCAAAAATGACAGCGTGCCGAGGATCATAATCCCAGGTATAATATGTCGCCCTTCCTATGTAGGTGGCGAAGTGTTCGGTGGCTAGCCGGACTGATGAATTTGCCGAACTAAAGCGGCAACTTGACGTGGCGGATGCCGACATCACGCTTGTCAATAAGCGGCTTGACGAGTCACAAGGTATGCAATTTCTCCGCGCACACTTGGTAAGGGAGCTTGATGCCCGTGCCTTACAATATGTATGCTTGATGCAGATGGTGCCGCTGCCATGGAGAACCTTCGGGAGGAGCTCGCCCGAGCCAGGGAGCAGGCCAGAAAAAGTGATGCGGCTGCCTTAAAGGCGGCCGAAGAGCTAAAAGCCGAACAGGCTGCTCACTGCCGAAGCAAGAAGGAAATGGCCAAAATGGCCGCGAAGTTGAAGAATGTTGCCGACCGCTGCAAGCTTCTTGAAAAGGAAGATCGAGCAGAGTACGGGGACCTAAAGAAGGCCACTACCGAGGCCAAGGATGCTCGCTCTGCGATGAGAGCTATGAAGGAGGAGCTACGTCAGGCCGGAGATATCGCGGCTGGAAAGCCCTTTCTGCTGCGGAGAAGGTTCGTGGATCCTAAATATGCTCAGTTGGACCAGCTGTGGAGTGCGCAGGATGCTTATCTGGACTTGGCGGCAAGTGCCGCGGACGCGGCCGCACACTTCCGAGATCAAAAGGATCACGAAATGGAAAATATTTTTTGGTCGCAGTTCCATAATCCAAAGCGCTCACTTCCATTAACCGATCGCTTGGCCGAATGGGCGGAGCTGAATAGGTTGTTCGGACTTGCCATGAAGGATGTCGTGAGTCTTTTGTGGCCAAAAGGCCCGAGCCGAAGAGTTATTTTGGCTTGGTGCAGCAGTTCCTTGGTGCGGTGCCGCATATCAATGCAATGAGGAGGTCAGCATGCATAGAGGGTGCACGGATGGCTCTTGCCCGTGTCAAGACATACTGGGCGGAGATGAAGGCCACCGATGTTGTATCCCAAGATTCAGACGGAAGCCGAGTACCTGTCGAGCACTATTTTCAGGAAGTTCTACAGGGCGCTCGTTTAATAGAGACGCAGTTTCAAGGATATTATGTTCGAATAACATGTATTATTGTGAAACAATGTTTCGATGGAATATAAAAGCTCTTTATACTTGTGCCTTTCAAGAATTAAAATACCTCCTGTGCGGCCGTTAATGTATATGTGTATATAACCTGAAAGATGGCAGTCTTCGGCTTCAGTCCCCACGCATATAATGTGGGGGTGTTTGCAAAAGGCGCATTTTCACACTTGATCCAACGTCTTGGTCCTATAAAGGAGGTGATAGCGCCGCAAACTAGGCAACCAGACTATAATGCTTTATCACTTTCACTTAGCCATAGGAGTTTTACAGTGGGACTACTATATAGCCCCTAGGGGCACCGCGCTCACCCGAATTCGGGGCGCGTATGTGCCTGACCGGGAAACGACCCTTCATTAATGCGGAGGAATTCTAAGATTCCGACGGGTCATCGAGTGGTTGACCAGTCTCACGCTATATCATGACAGTCAGTTTTTGGCTTTCTCTACTGAGGTGCTCGCCTGGCCGAACCGGGGCACAATCGCAGTAGTTCTCCTGGTGCCGCCTTAGCCGATAGAGCGGAACATAAGGCAGCAAAACACAGGAGCCGGGCAAACCCAACATTTGACCAAAGACATGATTCGGAGCTGATGCATATAAGTCCTAACTCGAGACACAGAACACTCCCTAAGGTATTCGGTCTTTATGAAAACGGGCCGAACAACGCCCTTGGTAATAAGCCCTTGGTGTCCAGGTACACGCAAAATTCTGACGTGGCCTATGCCAAAAACGCCAGCCTCCTCCTCGGTTATAGCATGGAACAGGGGATGTATATCAACAAGAGACAGTAAAAAAGGTTTACGCAGGGTCTTAATCTGAAAAGAATCCTTGCAACGGGTCCCTACTGCACGTCTGCGCCTGTGTCTCCGTTGTGTCGTATCCTGGACGGGTGTAGCACGGTGTTCATCTGTTAAAGAGAGGAACTTAGTTGAAAAATATCGTGCAATAATGTACGTTATATTAAATAAACAAAGTACAATTCAAAAAATGAATAAAATTGAGCTTTATTGTCTCTTGTTGTACATGCGTGGAGCCCATTGTACGGGGGTATGCGGCTAGTAGGCCCTTGTATGTTTACGCCGGACTCGTCCAGCCGTGTCCGGGGTCTGAACGACCTGTTTAGGTGCTTTGATTAGTGAAGCCGGTTTAGTGTGTGGCTTGTCAAGGCAGTCACACAATCTTCCGTGCTCGAGGAACACTCGATATTTCCCTTTAAGGAGATTATGCCTCGCGGACCGGGCATTTTAAGTGTAAGGGATGCATAATGCGGTATTGCGTTAAAGCGGGCGAAAGCTTCGCGTCCCAGTAGTGCTTGGTAGAAACTTGTAAATGGGGCGAGGTGGAAGGTTAACTTTTCCCGGCGGAAGTTGTCGGGTGAGCCGAACATAACTTCTAGCAGTAGAGAGCCCGTACAATGGGCATATGGGTCTGGCATTACCCTTTGAAAGGAAGTGTTGCTATGGCGAATTTTGGTTGGGTCTATCCCCCATTTTGCGGGTTGTGTCCTGATATAGCAGGTTTGGATCACTGCCGCCGTCCATTAGGACTTGTGTAAATTGGAGTCCGTCGATTATCGGATCTAATATCAAGGCAGTCCATCCTGCATTCCGGATACCTCTAGAGTAATCCTGATGGTCGAAGGTGATTGGTTTTATCAACCAGTGGCGGGACTCCTCTGGGATAGGCCGTATGGCGTGTATCTCTATGGGCGCCACTCTATTTTTCCCTTTCGTCACGTGAAGTGAGTTTACTGTTTTGACTTCTTGTGGGAAATTATTTTGTTTTCCGGTGCTCTGCTTGTGGGGTTCGTCATCGTCCTCGCTTGGTGTGTCGAGCCCCTTGTGTTCGGCGTTGAGTTTGCCGGACTGCTTGAAGACCCAACAGTCTCTGTGGGTATGGTTTGCAGGCTTCCCGGGAGTGCTGTGGATTTGGCATATCTTGTCCATGATTTTGTTTAAGTTAGATAGCTCGTCCATGTTATCCTTAAGGGGCAGCTTTTTATGATTCTGCTGTGAGCTTTTGAATCCGGCGTTGACTGCCGTGCTCTTCGGGCTGTTTCCCTTGGTCCGGCGCTGGTCCTTGCTGCGTCGTCGTTTCCTGTTTACATCCCTGACTTCGGATGTACTTGGCTCGCTGGTACTGCATCTTGCTAGCCAGCTATCCTCTCCCGCGCAAAAGCGGGTCATGAGGCTTGTTAATGCGGCCATTGTTCTTGGCTTTTCTTGGCTGAGGTGTCTGGCGAGCCATTCGTCGCGGACATTGTGTTTGAAAGCTGCTAAGGCTTCGGCGTCCGGACAGTCGACTTTTTGGTTCTTTTTAGTAAGGAATTTGTTCCAGAATTTTTGGGCTGACTCTCCGGGTTGTTGAGTTATGTGACTTAAATCATCTCATCCGGAGGTCGGACATAGGTCCCTTGAAAATTTGCCCAAAAGCATCCTCGAGCTCTTCCCAACTTCCAATGGTGTTTTCGGGGAGGCTTTTAAGCCAATGCCGGGCTGGCCCTTTGAGCTTGAGGAGTAAGTATTTTATGGCATGGAGGTCATCTCCTCTAGCCATGTGTATGTGGAGGATGTATTCCTCAATCCAGACTCCAGGGTCTGTTGTTCCGTCGTATGCCTCTATGTTTACGGGCTTGAATCACCGGAAATTCATAATCCAGCACCTCATCGGTGAAACATAGGGGTGTGCGGCACCCCTATATTTAGGTGTACCGTGATATTCGGATACTTGATGTGTTGCATTGCTTACTAGAGCTTGCTTTCTTGGCCCGTAGATAGATCTAACTGGGCCATCTTTTTGATGCGAATCCTTGTGCGGATCGCGTGCCGGCTTGTATGCGGCGTCGTTTGCTGCTCTATGTTTGCCGTGGGTTCGTCTATCCGAACGGGTGGCCTCCTTGTTCTTTGATTGCGGGGGCTCGACGGCCTCCTCATCAAATTCGGGTAGTAGTTTTTGCTTCGGGTAGCTCTTTGTTTGGTGACTGTCGCTTTGTCTGCGGTGTTGAGTACTTTGCTCCATATAATTCTAAGTGCATCTTCTGCTGTTTTGAGCTTCCGCTTCTGCTTTTTCAGGCTACGCCCAGTGGCGACGAGCCTTTTGTGGAGGTTCTTCTGCTCCAGCGACTTGTCCGGCGTGAGATCGTCCGGACTGTTATCTTCGCCGGGGACGGGTTGTTTATCCAGGTTGTTCTGTTCGGATGGTTGCTCGATGGCATGTTCGTCGTCCAGCGGTTCGCCCTGCTCTATGGCTGGGTCTGTATGGCTGCTGTCTTTGTCGAGGCGGGACTTTGAGCGGCGCTTACGTCGCCATTTTGACTGTTTTCGAGGGAATGATCCCTCGTGGCGTCCCGTTGTTCCTCGTCGTTGCTTCCTTTAGGTGTGTCCACCACGTATACATCGTGAGATGAGGTGGCTGTCCAGTGCCCTATAGGTGCTGGTTCATGTTTATCTCCTACATCGTCGTCCATACCGTCGATGTCTTCGGAGTCGAAGTCGAGCACGTCGTTTAGACTTTCTACAGTGGCTACGAAGTGGGTGGTGGGTGGGCGTCGAATTTCTTCGTCGTCCACATCCCAACCTTGCTGACCATAGTCCGGCCAGGGCTCTCCTGATAAAGAGAGAGACTTTAGTTAATTCAGGATGTCGCCAAAGGGCGAGTGCTGAAAGATGTCCACGGTGGTGAACTCCATGATCGGCGCCCAATCGGATTCGATTGGCAGGGGCGCGGAAGGTTCGGAGTCCGGCGAGGAGTCTGGCACCTTTTAGTCACGAGCTTCGCAAAGGACAGGGTTGGTATTCGGCTCGATCGCCGTAGAGATCGCAGCCCCCGAGGCAGTGTCCAGCCACCCTTCCTCGATCGGCGCAGTCGGCTCCGAGCTAAGGGTCGGACCGGACACCTCGCGGCCTGTGGCACTTCGCGGCAGAGCTAGATCATGCCCATCGTGATAAAGGCGGCGCGCTTGGCTGTGGCTCGAACCCGTCGAAGATCAAGTCTCACGGACGTCACCGTAGTTCAAACTTCCAAATCTGACCTGATGGCCAGGAGCGTAGCTTTCGAACTGCTCCAGATGGCCAAGCGAATTGGCCCGCAGTGCAAAGCCGCCCAATACGAAGATCTGTCCAGGGAGAAAAGTCTCACCCTGGACCGTGTCGTTGTTGATGATCGGAGGATCCATCGGGCCTAAAGATGACGACACAGAGGAACTCTCAACGAAAGCACCAATGTAGGTGTCAAAACCGGCGGATCTCGGGTAGGGAGTCCTGAACTGTGCGTCTAGGCGGATGGTAACAGGAGACAAGGGACACGATATTTTTACCCAGGTTCGGGCCCTCTCAATGGAGGAAAAATCCTACTCCTGCTTGATTAATATTGATGATATGGGTAGTACAAGAGTAGATCTACCACGAGATCAGAGAGGCTATAACCTAGAAGCTGGCCTATGGTATGATTGTTGTTCGTCCTACGGACTAAAACCCTCCGGTTTATATAGGCACCGAAGGGAGGGTTAGGGTTACACATAGTCGGTTACAATGGTAGGAGATCTACATATTCGTATTGCCAAGCTTGCCTTCCACGCCAAGGAAAGTCCCATCCGGACACGGGACGAAGTCTTCAATCTTATATCTTCATAGTCTAGGAGTCCGGCCAAAGTTCATAGTCCGGCCATCCGGACACCCCCTAATCCAGGACTCCCTCAGTCACGGTTGAGCATTGGCCAAGGTCCTATCGATCTAGAGCCAAAGCCCAAGGTCAGGATCCGACCATGTTGTGGCTTGGTAGGGCGTAAGGGTTTCAAGGATTCTAGTGTGCGAGTGAATGTTTATCATCCCATCCTTGAGCACAGTTTCTGAGATGCCAATTGTGCTATCTAGTCCTTCAAACAAATCACATCATATCACTGATAGTATCATTTCGTATATGTCAACTCCAATCATCACTCATGTGATTCATATCCTCATGACTCTCGAGAGGAGGTCTAACAAAATCATATATGTCTACAATCCCCAAACCCATATGTATGTCTACCCCTAAAAATCCATGGGTAGAGCATACAAGCTTCCAAGCTGGAATAAAACACGACAATCCAAGTGCTCATCCTATTCTTCCATGGTCCATGTTAGTTCATCTCTATCCTAAGGAAACACGTCGTAAGCCACTCCAAGATCTTGTTTCCTTCCTATGAATCAACTCCAACAGCCCATTAACTTCCATCAATCACTACATAATCCATTTAATTCTACAAATCCAATGGTTAAGGTGTTCCACATGATCTCCTAAGGTTCCTATAATCCCCAGATACTTGAAAGGGCTATTTTTGCTATAGTCAGTCCACCGATTCCCATTGTCATGGTCAAGTAAACTCCAAGGTCAAGCTCATACATATTCCCTAAATAAACCCCGACAATTAACCCAATCTCCTAGTTTATCGTCCACCAAGAAACATGGTCTCATGTTCGAGATCTTCAGTCTAAAGCCAATTTACACTGAACCATGTAAAATTACTCTGCATCCATACTCCACTAGGGTAACCTATTTAATCCAAATCTCATGTCCAACGAGGAATCCTACATGTTTCCCTCAAGTTATTTACATAATATCAACTGTTTCCTATCAATATCATCTGATCAAGTCAAAATCTTTGCTCTTCAAGGAGTTTCAGATTGCGATCATAATTGTCCTATAAATCCAATTTACTCAGGGGTAATGAAAGCTATGCTACTCTATAATCATGATCCCACCAAGTTCATCTACCAACATGATAGCCTCATAATCCACCAAATAGTCTCGGATGATTCCTCAAAGTCATTGATATAAACTCATCAAGTCATTTGTCCTCTGTTCATATATCCCCAAATTGGTCTTTCCTATGGCATCGCCGCCTGTGCTACCTTAGGATGGCAATGCGCTCATTCACTACGTCCACTAGTTCCATAATGAACCTAGTGATAAGCAAGGCTTACTGTAGCTTAACTTGTTCTCTTGTGATTCCGTAGGTTAAGATCAGGGTTAAAGTTTCGAGCTGGGGTATCTCGTGAAGTCTCGAAGGGTCTAGGAATGGGTTTCTAATCTTGAGGGTTAAACATAATTCTACGGGGTTGCATTTGGTCGAGGAGGTTGTAGCAAAAGTCTTCAGTGCTGGTTGGTTGCTAAAGTAGAATCCTTGGTGTACCTTGTCTTGTCGTTCTTCAGTTGAGGAGAGAGGGATGAGAGGGAAAAGCATCATAAATGGCGGGAATGCTTAAAGGGGTTTCTATAGTGCAGGTGCAAACAAACAGGTGCCAAAAAGGCCACACACAATTTCATTAAGATAAGATAGTTGATATAGTCGCATACTTGTTGCCTAGGGCAAAAGTGCGACTTATATCAAAACACAAACAAATAAAACCAAGCAACACACAGTCATGGTTCTATTCGAACCATCATACGGACTCGACTGCGCATAGGGGGTACACGACTCATCCTACCCTAGGGGTTCTCGGACTCAGTAGTCGTGTCTTGCCTCATGCAGTCTTCTGAGTTTTCCTCAGGTGTTGCTACGTCTCTTGTAGTTGTTCGATGAAACAATCCGGGTTGAGCGTGAAGACTCTTCAACAACTTCTCGCCTTTTGAAGTGACGGGGTGAAGGTGGCTCCTCGTAACTGGCATTGACTTGGTCTTCTATTGTCTTCTTAATCACAACGATCCCTTCTTGTCTTCTAAGCCGTCGATGGTACCAGGTAGGTAATCCTTTATGCAATGACATTATCAAGGCATAATAGAGGTCCATCACGTTGGTTACGTTGATGACAACATCGACACCAAGAGCGGGGTGTCGGTGTCAAAACCAGCAGATCTCGGGTAGGGGGTCCCGAACTGTGCGTCTAGGCGGATGGTAACAGGAGACAAGGGACACGATGTTTTACCCAGGTTCGGGCCCTCTTGATGGAGGTAAAACCCTACGTCCTGCTTGATTAATACTGATGATGTGTGTTACAAGAGTGGATCTACCACGAGATCAAAGAGGCTAAACCCTAGAAGCTAGCCTATGGTATGATTGTTGTTCATTGTATATCTGTCAACTAGCCTGGCCCTGGTTTATATAATGCACCGCAGGCCTAGGATAACAAGAGTCCTAGCCGAATCGCCGGTGGGGAGGAGT
Source organism: Aegilops bicornis (assembly GCA_021605145.1). Classification (NCBI taxonomy): domain Eukaryota; kingdom Viridiplantae; phylum Streptophyta; class Magnoliopsida; order Poales; family Poaceae; genus Aegilops; species Aegilops bicornis. The sequence continues at coordinate 569,332,706 of CM038673.1, read as the reverse complement.
CCTTGTCTTGATCACCAAGTCTTGTGGAATCTTCCTTGTATGCGGCACCTGTCCGGATCGCCCATGAGTATGCGGCCCTGGGGTCCTCGGCCCAATCTAACCCGATTGGGGGACGACGTGGTGAGTACCCCTAGTCCAGACACCGTCGATTAGCCCCTGAACCGGTCTTCAAGTTAGGGACGCTCCTCGATTCTTTCGAACTGTTCTTCATCTTCAGTTGCCGGTCTTGAAAACTGGTTCAACAAATCTTCTCATCTTCGATCTTGAGGATCGCCGAGATGCATTCGGCGAGTTTATACGTCGGGTATCCGAGGAGCCCCTTTAAGTTTCCGTCCTTTATCAATGCCTTGTTATTTGTATGCCACACCTCGGGTTGAAGTTGTTCCCGGGCGGCAGCGTCCTCTTGCGTCCGAGCTCCAACGCCGGACTGCATTCGAGGTATCTTTTGCAGCCGAGCACCAACGCCGGACCGCTTCCCAGCTCTAACGCCGAAATGTATCCGAACTCCATCGCCGGACTATGTGTCCGAGCTCCAACGCCGGACTATGTATCCGAGCTCCAACGCTGGACTGTATCCGAGGTGTCGTAAATCACCTTGGTTCAAAGAAGTTTGAAGGAGTTTAGCCGAGCTTAATGCCGGAAATGCCCTCTAAGGAGCCAGCCACTTGCATCCGAACTATATGCCGAATTGCTTCCGAGGTGGTGCACCACCCCGAATGTGGGCCGATTTTTGGTCAATGTTTTTTATTGATGCAATTTATTCTCTGCCGAGATACATAGCCAGTAGCCCTCAAGGTGGGTATCGGTCTAAAACCCGAGATGCACATGAAGGATGACATAAGACCGCTGATCCCCGTAGCCACTGAGACTCAGGTTGATTTGCAAAATCGGTCTGAGGATCAAGTCCTAACTTCGGCGAATACTTCGAAACAAAAAGCGGCGTGCTCAGTCCTCAAGACTCGGGTTGGGTGCGGCCGACCAACCCGAGGATCAAAATCTCCTGGAGACTGTATTACACTTAAAATTTTCTGCATTGAATAAGCAATGCAGTAGCCCCCGAGACACTGGTCGGGTGGCAACACCAGATCAGGGGATCGATGTGCCCCTTTAATATTTGTAAATAATGAGCCCGAAGCCCAGTAGCCCCCGAGCCTTAATGCGGGCACGGGTGGCCGAATTAAGGATCGACATCCATAGTAAAATCACAAATTATGTGTAATGACTCTATGTATCCAAGTACTTTACGTCATTAATGCTCGGATCCGCATTGTACAAAACTTTGTTGACCGACCATCGGCTTCAAGCTCCTCGGCCAGTAGCCGAGGAGTGTTTGTCCTACTTTATAAAGCCTTTATGAGGGCAAAGATTTACGACAAACAAGGCAATCTGGCCATACGGTTTTATAAACAAAGCTACGCAGAGAGATATGTTATATTATTGTTTAACAGAAGAAATGTCTTCCAAAGAAAATAGTCCCGCTATCGGTTCCTTTCTTTGGGTTGTCATGCTAAGCATGATCATGAAACCTCAGCTCCAATGTAAGAGCAAAAGATCGAGGTTTAGTTGGGAGGCCAGTTACTAGCCCCCGGTAGTGTTCGGGGACAGTCGAGGTCAAGCTGGAAACACTTCGGCCAATTTTATGAATGGCCCGTCATTTAATATAGTCATCGGATCGCGGACCAGTTTACACCTATTGTGACAGTCAGTTTTCAGCTTTCTCCACTGAGGTGCTTGACCATGCGAGCTGGAAGCACAATCGCAGTGGTTCTCCTTTGCACACCTAGCCGAACAAAGCGGAACGTAGGAGGCAAGCGCGAGCCAGCAACCCAACTATTGACCGAAGACACAATTGAAACTGATGCATATGTAGCAATATCCGAGAATGTTTTTGTCGAATCTCTAAAGGTGTCCGGTGTTGCATCATGAGACTTGTGCTGAAAACACACAAATAGTTAAAAGTGCCACAAGCTTGGAAAACCAAAAAACGTCAGTAAAAACATGACGTCCGAACAAGATCAAGTGTTCGGTGCCAATCCGAAAATTGGACTTTAGAAAAAAATGTGCTTCTGCTGTGCTTTAACTTTGCAACGACTAAGAAGAAAACCACTTAGTATGAAACAACTCAAATAAACATAAGAGCCCCCAAGTGACTTGGGGTAAAAGTTGACTATAAAATGTAAGGTGACATGTAGAATGCCTTCTAGCCGGATAGTAGATCGTTTGTCGTAGCGGACCTTTTCGCTTCAACCTCTGGACCCAATAGTCCGGAGTGTGTCCGAATACCCTCGCGGTTATAAAACCGGGGCATGCGTGGAGACCAGGCGTAGGGGTCATTAGTGCTTTATCGACGAGTGCCCAACTAGTTATGTTATATTACATGGTTAGTAAGAAACATCTTCCGTGGAGAATAGTTCCGTTAGGGGTTCCTTTCCACGAGGCATGCCCTAAAGTGCATGTCCGGACTGCGAAAAGAGCAGAAAAACATCTGGGGCAAGTAAATAAATAGGTAAGAAATCATCTTTTAGTTCACCGACCGAGTATTCCCTTAAGAACGCTAGCTTTCGGCTTCACCCAGTCTGAGGTACACATCCGGCTGACCCGGCAGTAATAATTGCAGAGGTGCTCCCTTTACCACCTAGCCGAACAATCGGGAACGTAGGGGTAAGCGCAGGAGCCAGGCAACCCAGCTTGGCCAAAACTTAAGTCATATCGATGCATATAATGGTGAATAAAAGGTACATGCGACAGTGTGACACATGTGTTGGGCATAAAGCCCGTATTAATAAGCTTCTGTTAAAGAAGCCCCCAGGTATAATGAGTGCGGGTAGCGAGTCAAGTATGTGCGAACAAAGTTCGGACAAGGAAAATTTTTAGAAGCAACTTTTTTTCCAAAAAAGTATAATGCTTGGTCGAACCGAACACAAGTTAGAAATTTAAAACTTTGAGCATGAAGGCAACTTAGCTGGTTAATGTGTTCGGTATTGACGACGCGGTCCGAGCTTGATGCGGACAAGGTTCCATCCCCAAGCCGGTCCGAGGTGGCGGAGCAAAGAGCTCGACACTCAAGTGGTGACATAGCACGGTCAATGCAGGACGGCAGAGTGATGCGAAGTCCCCTGCATGGGGTAATGAAGTGTTGACGGAGCCCCCGTCCGGCCGAGGTGACGCTAAAGGATATAGTCCGGCTGGATCATTTTCCGTGCACAAAAAATAGTGCAGACCGGGATAATAGTAATAATAGGAATTAAAAAATGTTGCATAATAAATAATTTATGCAAAGTGAGTAATAAAAGAAATATGGCCTAAGCGCCAAGTCGATGTCGATGCAGGTCGTCGGTGTAATGCAATAAAGGCGTGGCAAAACACGGATTCACTGTGTCGGTCCGAAGTTCGGATGCGGGCGTTCACGGATCAGGTACGGAAACTGACCGAACCATCATGCGACCGTCGATAATGCGGCCACCACTTGATAGACCTGTGTACATACGATGGACTAACCAGAGTAATAATTCCTTGGGAAAAATTTAACCCAAACAAGCAAAAAGAAATACTAGGATTAATAGCTTTGGTTTATTTGTTGTAGCAATCTGAAGGAAGGTGATTCCCAAAATTGGGACTCGATCCGCGCACCCATGCACAGTCGGCTAGTGACGCCAAGTGTCCGGAGTAGGTTGATGAAGAGATGGTGAAGCCCCTGGTCCAGCCGAGATGTCGAAGTAGGTCAGCGTGATGGACACCAGCTTGAAGAAGCAATAGTGCGGCCCTGCTGATGCAGGTCGTGACGTGGTCGATGCCGGCTTGATGAAGCGATCGTGCAGTGATGCCGGTATGCCCGTTCCGTGTAATCCGTGGGGCGGCGATGTTGGTGATGATTTATCCTTCGCAATGCCGGACTCTTTGTTCGGCTTGCCGAGATGATGATCCGAAGAAGTTGAGCTCGGCTCAACAAAGTGACGACATGTCTAGCGCAGGTCGGCAGCCGTGGAGCAATATTGCCGGACTGGTTTGACACCAGCATGATGTTGAAGATCATGTTCAAAAGATCTTAAAGTTAGTGGGATGTGTTCGGGAACAAAACACAATACCCCATACAAAACTTCCTTCAAAAAGGATGTCCGAAATCCCGTTCATAAGATAGACGGACTCGGGTCGGATTCGTTTTCGCGCAGAAAACATATCCGAAAAGTGATGCACTAATCGGAAGGTTCCCGGAGTTTGGACGGTCGGATCGAGCTGAAATTTTGAGGGGTGGTAGATATAGGAATTCCGCGGCCGATCAACGGTTGGATCTTCCAAAGGAAGTCCAAGCTAGAAGCTGGACACCACGCTCTAAAATCGTCCGGATTCTCGTCCAGATTCAATGCTGCTCCGGTATATCGGAGATTGCCAGAGATTCCTCCATCGGAACTCGACGAAATTTTCCAGGGTTGTTGTAGACTCAATTCCGCACAATTCCACTGAAGCAATCGTCAAAGCGACGTTCGAGGAGGCGGTGACGGCGGATGCAAGTTCGCTCTCTAGAAAAACAGCACGGTCGGCCGAGGGCAATGTTGACGTTGAGCCCCCGGGCTCCTTGGCTGATTCCTCCATGATCTTGACAGATATAGGAGCTGATGTTGATGAAGGCCCTCATCCGAACATGACAATCGGAGATAGAGCGCAGTCATTGGTCGAACCAAGGTGACCAGTCGAGCTGGTGACGAAGATGCCGAAGTCGCAGTTGATCTGCAGGCGAGCCATCGACCTTTTGCCGGACACACAGAGGAACTCTCAATGAAAGCACCAATGTCGGTGTCAAAACTGGCGGATCTCGGGTAGGGGGTCCCGAACTGTGCGTCTAGGCGGATGGTAACAGGAGACAAGGGACACGATGTTTTACCCAGGTTCGGGCCCTCTTGATGGAGGTAAAACCCTACGTCCTGCTTGATTAATACTGATGATGTGTGTTACAAGAGTGCATCTACCACGAGATCAAAGAGGCTAAACCCTTGAAGCTAACCTATGGTATGATTGTTGTTCATTGTATATCTGTCGACTAGCCTGGCCCTGGTTTATATAGTGCACCAGAGGCCTAGGATAACAAGAGTCCTAGCCGAATACGCCGGTGGGGGAGGAGTCCTTGTCTTGATCACCAAGTCTTGTGGAATATTCGTTGTATACGGCACGTGTCCGGACTGGCCCATGAGTATGCGGCCCTGGGGGTCCTCGGCCCAATCTAACGGATTGGGGGATGACGTGGTGAGTACCCCCTAGTCCAGGACACCGTCCCGGGGGATGAGGAGAACCGTTTTCCTGCTCACTATGGTGAGGCGGACCAAATGGCTAGGTTCTCATCCATCGGTGGTTGCCGATACAACAACGGTAGTGACAGGGTTACTCTATTAGCGATGTATATCATGATCTTGCATTTCCTATGCCCTGATCATCGTAGGCTAAGGTTGCATCATCTTGGGGCAGTGTCAAGGATGTCAACATCTCACAGGTCTTCGTGTCCTCATTCCTCGAGGATGTATCTTACATTGGTATCGTCTTGTTGTGATGTCGCCAATCTTGTGTTCTGGAGATATGGGTGAATGTCTGGCAAGGCGTCTTCCTTCTAGATTATCCACGAGGATTACAAGGAATTCCGTGGTCAGGGGCATAAGGATTCTAGCGACCATTAAATTTTGAAGGGGAAGAGGGAAGTATATCTTAGTTTTCGAAAAACTCAGAAGGGGAAGAGAAGTATAGAAAATTAGTAATAGTTTTGAAAATAGCTTTGCCCTAACTAACGACCATGCTAACTAAGGCTTCCTACAGTCAGGATGGCTCTGATACCAGCTCTGTGGGGACCTCGACTCATAAGTCGAGGTCACCAAATGCACGTGTACAGTGATCCCAGAGATCAATGCTCACTGAACACACAGAAGCTGAATAACGAGAGTCTTACATTCATACATACCGTTTAACACAAGTAGGACCATTATGGTCAAGTCTTGAGTGTATCAACGCAGCGGAAATCTTCAATAACAACTTGGACCCATGCCATTTGCCTTAACCCTACAGGCATTCTGACTGGGAAGCGTCCTAGCTCGCATGTTCGTCACCAAGGTACTCTTCATTATATCCTGTTCTTTCATACCTGGCCAATAAAATAACCAGTGGCAAGCCAATGAGTACTTTGAATGTACTCGCAAGCAACCCATGTTTTGGTTCAAGATACAACAATGAATGATATAGGTAAATTTTTGTAGAAAGCTAGTTTTGAGTGCAATGACATGTTCAACAACTTGTAAGACATGCATCAGGAGAATTAAAGTAACCATGAGGACAGGTTACAGATATCAACATAAATAGAGTGGGCACCAACCCAACTCAATCATGTCAAGTCTCTTGACTTGACCCAAGTAGTTTCTTCAACACACACACACGGTTTGTAAAACTCTGGACGTAGTTTAAGCAGCACCTCCCAACTGTCCTTGACCGTGGACACGGCTATTCGAATAGTTTTACACTCTGCAGAGGTTGCACACTTTACCCACAAGATCCGGGGAGCTTCCATGTCATCCACGACCCGCGATACCTCAAGTACCCGGGGTAAGCACCCGATCACTACCTTTCCCTAGACGACACTAACAAGGAGTCCACTCGTTGTTCCGTATCCTCACGATGTACATCATACGAGACTCACTCGAGTTCGTAACATCCGAGAGGGGCCGCAACGGTGTATCCGGTGCCTGTAAAACAGTCATGGCCTCCCTACAGCACGACCCGTCCGAGAGAGAGCACCAACTCTCCCCGTCACTAGTAATGCGGGCTCCAAGCTAGTATCGGCCTAGGTAATCAATAATGCCCTTTCCCATACAAGGGTAGAGTGGTTGCGCATGTAAGGTTGGGACAGTCGACAAATCTTAAATCTAATCCGTTTTTGGAAACCACACACACTTGCCTCGGTACACCACTTCGTCATCAAGTGGTTACCCATCTCATCATCTCTCTCGGGCATAAGTGGCACCCTACGGGGTTTTCGAAAAGTCCTTTGAAAATACTTTGCCTCCTTCACCATGCATATACTCGTCCCTTTTTGCGTAGCACTACTTTAGCATCCTATCTACTCCCACCGGCATAACCCTCATAAGAAGGTAGGGTCATGCACAATGCAAGTATCAACGAGGAAGTAACGGTGGCGAACCACCCCATGTGGTCACCACAATATCATGTCTCCGATGCAAGCAATAAAAGTGCTATATGGCATGCATAAAAATGGTTTCAAAGACATGGTGAAAGGGCTACTTGCCTGTTTTAACAAAGTCTTCGAGGTCTTCAAATATCTCTGGTCCAACTTTGGGCATTTCGTCTACTTCGTCGAAAACAACCATAATAAGCAACACGACAAGGCAAGAATAAAAGTTCTCTAAAAAAATATGAGTTGGACTTTTCTAGTATACCTCTGGTCATATGAGGAATGACCAAGGTGATTTAATTGGAAGTGGATCAATGGATATTTCTAAACATTACAATATGATGGAATCATTTGATTAGATGGATCCACAAGTTGTCCACAGAATGCCATTTTATAAAAATGAGTAAAATACCCATTAATTCAGGCATGATTTTAGAAACATTTAGAAATTGGTTTCACTGGATTTGGAGTTGAAATGAATATAATATGGATTTTTGAAGTGGACTTATCTGGATAAATTACCTTCTTAAAAGGTTCAGTGAAAACCAAGGACAACAGAAGTGTCCACTGTGGCCTATTAAATAGGACTTGATTTATGGAGTCTCTGGAAATTTGAATCATCAAATTTGGAGTTCATTTGATTTATTTGTGGATTTTACAAATTTACTGAAAAAGAAAAAGGAAAGGGAATGGGTTTTACCCTTATCCAGCGCACTGGGCACAGTTTAGCAGTGGGCCGGCCCAGTGGCTCGGCCGCGCGGGTGAGGAAGGGTGACGTCGGAGGCGCATTTCTCCCGGCCTGTCTCCACTTAAACGGCGGCCCCCAGCCGCTGGGTCGCTGACGCGCGGGGCCCAGCGCGCATGCCATTTCTAGTGGCATTTTTCGAAGTCTAGAGTGGCGTTTTTCAAAGTTTGCAAAAATTGCAGTGGCATTTTTTAGAGTTTGGAAATTGTAGTGGCATTTTTATGAATCGCCATAATTGGAGTGGCATTTATCTAATTTGTTTTTGAGACGGAAGTGTGGTGTCAACTGGCTGCGGGACACTCTGGCCTGTCTAGACAGCCTTTCCTTTTATGTTTACCACAGACCAGCCCAGTAGTTTCTTTTCTTTCTGAAAATGGCTAGCCTAGTTTTTTTGTGATTTTTCAAGTAAGTTGCTTTATTAGGCCTGTTGGGCTGCAAATCTTTCAAGACGAGGAGACCTTCATTCGGCTGGCGGAGAAAATGGTCTATCAGTAATGAGAAATGGGTTGTACATTTTTAAAACACATCAAACCGGCAATTAGTTTCAAATATATTTTTGTCATTTTGAGATTTTAAATTGCATTCATTTTTACGCGTGGACAATTTATTGGATTTTATATTTATATACATTTATTTTTAAAATCAGTCTGAATGTGACTCGAAATTTCGGGATTAGAAACAGTTCTGACCACACCGACATATTCAAAATTTCATATAATTTTTTAACCGTGGCCACATTATGGGCTGTAATGCTAACAAAAAGAATATGGTTTCCAAAAAAACCCGTAAGAATTAGCAAATGGGTTGTAAACAATTTGAAATAATGGTAGATGGGTTGTATGCTATTTTCCACAGATTTGAGGCTTTCCACAGATGGCTTGTATACTGTTGGATGTCCAATCAACGGCCGTCGTGCTTCTTCAATCTCTGCTCTTCCTGCTGAAGCCGCTCAAACAAGCGCCAGCTGACTGCTCGCTCCCTCCTCCCTGATCAGCTGTCTTTGCCAAGAGCCTCACCGCCCCACCGTACTCCCATCGCGGGCCTAGCCATCCCTCTACTCACCCACAGTCCCACACCGGCTGTTATTCTCCGGCGACGGCAGACGAACCAATATACCCTCGTACAGTCGTACTCCCCTCTGCATGGGAAACAACTGTCGAGTCTTCCCTGCCTCCGTGTCATTTCCTTCCTAGGCCTCGCCGTCGTCCACCACCCTGGTGCTCTCGGCGTGGCGTGGTCAACGTGGTCAACGACCGACATGCATCTGAAGTGGACTGTACGTGGAGAGGCTGACAGCTGGGTCCACGGCCGCATGCAAGGAAATGCCTCCTTATTAGGTGCAAAATAATGATTCCTCCAGCTGACATCTAGGACCCACCGAAAGGGCCTCTGTATATCGCGAAAAAAAGTTACCTCCGCTAACAACTCGGACACACCAGTTATATCTTCTTAGGAAGTGAAGAAGAATACGCCTGCTTGAGGCACGCAAGGAAGTGCCTCCTTATTACGCCCCAAAAAAAGAATACTCCCCATACGATGTCCACTAAGTTGGACAGGCCTACTAAGTTGACGGGACGAAGGGCTTTGTCAACTTAGTCAATATGCATGATTCTAGCTCGACCGACCGTGACGATGTCCATCCAACGGCCGTAGTGCTTCTTCAACCTCTGGTCTTCTTACTCCACCGCCCAAAGCGCCGGCCGTGTCAGCCGCTTGCTTCCTGCCTCCCGTGGTCGGGCTGCCGCCATGGAGGCCTCACCGCCTCCATACTACTCCCACCATCGCCAGGCCATCCCTCCACTCCACTCACCCACACCCCTGTTATTCTGCAGCCGACGGCAAGCAGCCAAACCAGTGAACCCTCGTACTCCTCTCCGCGTGGGCATCCATCGCCGCGTCTTCCCGGCTCGCGTCGCCCCTTCCTAGGCTCGCCGTCGCCCACCGCCGTGGTGCTCTCGGCGCGGCGTGGTCAATGTGGTCAACGACCGAATTCCATCGGAAGAATACTGTATGTGAAGAGGCTGACAGCTGGGTCCACGGCAGCCGCAAGGAAGTGCCTCCTTATTACGCGGAAAATAATTATTCCTCCACCTGTGTCGGGGGTTGGGTGCGACATATGCCAAGGGATGGCTTATCATGGTGGGGGCGAGTAGAACGTCGCCGGTGCCTGGAAACGGGATGAGGCGAAGACATGCACGCCGGCGGATCTTACCCAGCTTCAGGGCTCTCCGTGGAGATAACACCCCTACTGCTGCTCTGCGGGGTCTCCGCATGATCACTATGGCAAAGTGGGTACAAGGTTGCTCCTTGAGCTGTTTCTTGGAGGTAGGAGAAGGCAAGCCTAGCTCCCTCCTTCCTATATGGTCTGGTCTAGTGCTAATGGGTTCGAACCCTTTGCATGGATGCCCTGGGGGGTTTATATAGGCCTACCCCTCAGGGGTACAATGGTAATCCGGCTGGGCACAGGTCCAACCGCCTATCTCTCAGGCCGCCGTCTTCTCCGTCGACTGCTGGGGCCCGCCGACTGGTGGACCCCGCCGACTGGCCCGCTATGGAGCCGACAGACCTTGTCCGGCCATGCGGTCTTGCCGCTGCGGATTATCAGAGCTTCTAATGACACAGGCTTGGTCATGGGGTCATGGCAACAGTGCCGCCGCCTGACGGGCGATCACTGTTGCCATTCCCCGTCTTGTCTGGTTAATGGTGTGCGGGGCTCGTGGGAGGGGCCAGCCGACTCCTGGGGGCCGACCCCCAATGGGTCCGTCTTGTGGCGCTCTCGCCGTCTTCTCGCACTTCACGACAGTGGGACCTGCCGTCTGGGTCGCATGCAGACAGCCGTCAGGCACAGGGCTCCGCCCATGGGGGCTGATGTCAGGGCTGGCATGGCAACAGTGCCGCACCGGACGGAGATCTCCGTTGGTACGGCGCACTCTGGCCATGCCTGCCTTTGACAAACGGGACAGGGATGGGCCGCGCGGTGGCCGTACCCCGTCCCGCCCATCATTGTGAAGGCAGGAGGTGATCGGAGTCGCGGGGCGACTCCCCATAGCCGGCTTCTCTGGAAGCCGCCAGTTAGGAGTCGGCCTATCTCGAAGTCGTCTCTGGGACTTGGCCGTGAGGGGCAGTCGGCGGCCTTGCCGCCGACTCTCAGAAAGCGGCTCTTCCTCTTGGGGTCTTGAGGGGCACTGCCTGCCCCGATGTCTTGAAAGGTTCAGGGGTTCGGGTTAGCCTACCCGTGGCCCATTACTCCGATAGTAGTCCCCGAAGCTGGTGAGGCGCCGAGGGCGACATGTCGAGGAGCCTCAACAGTTTCATCCTTCTGGTGGTGGAATCCGAGCCTTGCTCGCCGTCCTTTTCTAGGCCGACTAGTGGAGTCGGACTCGCAGAAGGCCGTCTTGCCCCTTAAAGAGTTTGAAAGTCGTAGCGGGATCCAGGCAGCGTGCCTGATAAGCTTCCGGGCAGCCGCCCGTTGCGGACCCGTCGCGTGGAGCCACGCGGCAAGGTCAGTCTGCCCACCCACACGCGCGACTGGACAGGCCGTCAGGCGGGGCCCACCACTACTGCGCCTCGGCATGCGAACGGATCCGTTGCGGTCGTGCGGACGGTTGGGGTTCCCACGTCGTAAATGCGCAGTAACTTCGTGTGGTAAATCGTGGGGGGCGTGGGGTCGTGGGGGCAGTTAATCCCACGCCCGCCCCATCGGCTTCTCAGCCCACGAGCCTATAAGTAGGCGAGTGGAGGGGGGCGGCGAAGCACGCGCGCCCATCTTCCCTACTTCCCTCGCTTCCTCTTGCTTCTTCTTCCTCTCGCCGCTGCCGCACCGAACCACGCCACGCCCGCAGCGATGAGCTCTTCCTCCGCCGCCGCACCTCCTGCCGTGCGCTCTGGCGTGTGGGACGGCTCCGAGGCGGACGACGACCACATCGAGTTCCTTCGCAAGATGCGCCGTCTCCCCGGCGAGAACCTAGTGCGAGCGCATGCCGCGCCGGCGAGGGAAATATCGCCGGCGCCGGAGGAGGGCGAGCGGGTCGTATTTCGCTCGCACCTCATGCGCGGCCTAGGGCTGCTGGCGAGCGGTTTCTTCCGCTCCTTTTTGGAGTTCCACGGGCTCCAGCCGCACCACCTTACTCCGAATACGGTGGTGCTGCTGGCTGCCTTTGCCACCTTGTGCGAAGGCTTCCTCGGCGTTCTCCCCACCGTCGAGCTGTGGGGGGAGTTCTTCCAGTCCAAGCTCGACACGCACGTCGCCGGCGTGCCAGCCCAATGCGGTGCCTTCATCGCGATGCGGAGATCGGTGACCGACAACCCGTTTCCCACCATCTCGCTGATTAAGTCGGTGAACATGTGGCAGCGGTCTTATTTTTACGTGAAGCACGTCGCCCCAGAAGGTGACTGGGTCAATCTACCGCCTTACAAAGCCGACGCACCGGCTGGGAGGCTCCCTAGCTGGTCCCACCGGGCCAGGACGCTGACTCACGGCGCAGCGCCGCCGTCATGACTCGAAAGGCCGACGCAGTCGGGGGGTCTAACTGGGGCCGACGTGCTGGCCGCCTTCGTGGCGCGCCGAGTCCTCCCACTCCAAGGCCGACCTCATATGATCTGCCAGATGATTGGCCACCGGGACCCAAGTCAGATGTGCTCCAAGGACATGCCCCACGCGGAGGTGGCGGACACGGTGAACTACATCGCGAACTGCAAACTCACGGCGGATTGGCAGTTCGGCAAGGAGCCGTACTCACATGCCAACCCCCCGCCTGTTGTAAGTCGTCTCTCTTCTTCTTCTGTTTTCTTTTGCAGCCAAATCCGACTTCTGATCTTTTTTGTTTTTTCGAGTCAGAACCTCCTCATCCAGCCTTCAGTCGGCACCACGGGACCGGCCCGTCAGATCGTCCCCGACCGAGCGGAGAGCGACGTTGACGACCCTGACTTGGGGGCGGCGGCGATGGAGGCCGACTCCGAAGGAGGAGGAGGAGGAGCATGCGGCTTGAGGCCCTCGGCCACCTTTGCCGACTGTCCTGATGATGATGCCGTGCGGGAAGTTTCCCCGCGCCACCAGCCAAAGGTCAGCCAGTCGAGCGCGAGTTCCTCCGCCGGCTTGGACGGTCAAGGCGGCGCGAAGAAGCGCCGGGCCGGGCCAAGCTCGCTTGGCGGCCGGGCGAAGAAGTTCAAGGGGGCGGCCGCCGCGACCAAGCGGGCAGAGGCGGTCGCAAAGGCCAACCGCTTCCGCAAGGAAGTGAAAAAGCTGCCACTGGTCTCTGCGTAAGTGCTTCCGCCTTCGTCTTGTTTTCTTCTGGTGAATCTTGTCCAAATTTTTACATGCCTTCCTCGCTTCAGGGCTCCCCTTACTTTTGAGAGGGTCGCCACCGCCTCCATCATGGGGTCGACAGAGACGTCCGCCACTACTCGGCGGATTGACCCCGCCGCCGACCTCCGGGTAGCGACGGAGCAGAACGCGCGGGAGAAGCGCGACGAGGAAGAAGCCGCCCGCCTGGAGAAGGCGGAGGCCGAGAAGGCGGCGGCCACCGCCCAGAAGAAGCTGGATGAGGCCGAAGCCACCGTCACGGCAAAGCGGTGAGCTGAGGAGGCCGCGCGCCTCCAATCGGCGTTGCTCGTCATCCTGTTGAGCTCCGTGCCACCACCGCCGCCTCCGCCGCCGTCTGGGAGCGCGCAAGGCAAACAGTCGGCGGACCCGCCGGTGCCGCCGACTGAAGACGAGGCCGTGGCGAAGCTGCTTCTTCAAGTCACCTCGCCAATCCGTGACTGAAGACGAGGCCGTGGCCAAGGCGATTTCGACGCCACGCCCCTTGGAGACCGGTGCCACCAGCTCGGCCAACCCAGATGCCGAGGCGACGAGTGCCGCGCCCATTGGGTGGGTGCGAGGAGGCGGCACAGGTCCGCTGAACCAGGTGCTTCTGGAAGTCCAGGCGAAGTTGCGAGCCGAGGGCGACGCCATCCAGAACTGCACCAAGGCGCATCTCGCGTCGCGAGCAGCCGTCTGGGTATGCTTTCTTCTTTTGACTTTGTTTTTCTTGTTCTTCTCTGTGGGGGCGCGCCAGTGCACCCACTGGGTGTAGTCCCCGAGTTTCGGGCCGGCTGCTGAGCAGGCGGCATAGAACTCCATCTGGTGAGTTCCAAATATTTACCTTTGTCTAAAATACTTATCACAGGAGTATCACAACCTCCGCGTCACTGCCTTCCACCGCAATGTTGAGGAGCTGGGCAAGCGGACTACCGACTTGTCGGAGAGCCGGAGGGAGTCCTCCTTCTTCTTCGCGGGGGCGCACTGGCGCACCCGCGGGCTGTAGTCCACGAGATTTGGGCCGACTGCTGAGCAGTCGGGCCGGATCTTCCCGGCGACCTTCTTTGTTGATGACTTAACTGTCACGACCGGTTTTTCAACAAAAATATTTATTGAGCAACCGACCTATGAAGTCCAATATGAGGAAAAATCCTCCATACCGATAGACAAAACTTTGATACAATAAGCCAGTAGCATTACAATATTACAGGGTCGGACTGAAGATGCCCAACCAATTATTACAAACACGCCGATAATTATACATGATGGCGGATATGACACAATGGTGTGGGGTGGAAATACTACTGACTCGAGATATGAGTGGTTGGTGGAATAACACAATGGGGGTGGTTAATAAGACTATCAAGATCGGGCGGCTCATCGAAGGCCGAGGTGAGGCTCGATGAATTTATTTGGGTAGCGGAAGCGGATATATCACAATGAATAATCCAGGTCGACGAGATCGACTGGGATTCCTCTAGGCGTCGGACTCGCTATCGAACTCTTCATCCAAGAGATCGCTTTCACAAGATCTCGCCAAATCAACAAGCCAGGTGAGTACTTCGAAAGTACTCGCAAGACAGTTCGGAGAAAAGATATAACAAATGAATGCATGAATGCGATATGATTAATTTTAACAATGCTCAATTTAATCAGTATAGCAAAGTAAATAAGAAGGAAATCAGCGGTAGTCCGCTCGAAAACCCAAAGAAGATAAACTCAAAACCGATCGGGTGTCTGAAGCGACGGCTCGAAGGGTGAACAAATAAGTAAAGCATGCCACAGTCGGGCGTCTGAGCGACACCTCATAAATGGCTTATATTGAAAGAAAATACATGCATGCCGCAGTCGGACGTCGGAGCGACATCACAGAAAGGGCTTATAATGAAAGTAAATAATAACAATGCCGCAGTCGGACGTCTCAGCGACATCGCAGAAAGGGCTTATAATAAAAGTAAATAATAACAATGCCGCAGTCGGACGTCTGAGCGACATCACAGAAAGGGCTTATAACAAAAGTAAATAATAACAATGCCGCAGTGGACGTCTGAGCGACATCGCAGAAAGGGCTTATAATAAAAGTAAATAATAACAATGCCGCAGTCGGACGTCTGAGCGACATCGCAGAAAGGGCTTATAATTCATTATTCATAACTGACAGGATATAGTGCTCACGGAAAATACTCATCACAAGACAATAACCGGGTTGGTCCATTCACAGGAAATAAACATTTAACACTCAAGTGGTTATCGGGAGTCTCTGTCACCAAGACTGATATTTGACAAGATAAGGTGAACACGGTACTCGGACATGAATAAGATGAATTCAAGAATTTTGACTCTGCAGAGTTTGTACCCAAATTTTCCACAGCCAACGGATTTCCGTAGTCACGAAGGACTAGTTCCGTTTACGGTATTTCGGAGGAAACACAGCTAACTAGTACACACCCATCATACCTCACGTTGCCAGGAATCACCCTAGACAGCGTTTAAGAAAAACTTTGAGATGGGGAGATCACAATCTCGAATAGCATGGGATCAAATTTATATCTGGCCGCTCTAAGGGTGCCCCTCTCGGTCCCAACCGGAAACACCCATGCCCCCTGACCGGATGAAAGGCTTTAATCCAGGGCCATGGAACCTCCATCCCGGCCTCTCGATTTGGTGTGTACCAGGAACTGGTTTGCAACTTACTAAGCCGTATCCCTTGCGGGAAACAGGTGGTAGTACGAAAGGGGAGACGGACGGGAATCCGACTGATTTGTGTTCACACGGGGTCAACGATCTGGCATAAGCCTGACATGCTACTACAACACTGCCATGCTACAACGATCTGACTCATGCCAACTCATGGCCATGCAACAAGTTTCCAACAACTCATGGATTTACCGAGCTCATTTGCCTCAACTCTTACGAGATAAACTATCATCGAAAAGCTCATGAACGTGCCATGATACAAAAATAATGCAAACAGGCCCAAACACTCATCATATCAAAAGTTCAAACATTGCTTGCCTGGTTCGGAGTAGTCGGGGTCTAGCTCGGCGAAGTTCGCGGTTCCGTCACCTCCTTCGGTATCTACGGTACACAAAACACACACGCTAACGTAAATACCGTGGGGTACAGAAAGTTAATCCAAATATTTTTCAAATAAATATGATAAAAAACTAGACAAACATTTGAAGAGGACAGAATAAGAATCACTCAAAAATCCCTTTCGGTTAAAAAGATATAAGGGTTTTGGTCCAAGGACCCATCTGTAATGAAACAGAAAACCTTCAGGGGACTAAGCAGAAAAGTGCAGAAACACGGTTCAGAGTGGAAAGCGTATTTGCCAAAGTATGCTTTCAGAAAACGATTCAAAAAAAAACAAAAGAGAGGCTGACGGGCGGGTCCCACCCATCAGGTTTGAAATTTCAAACGAGAGAGACGGGGCTCGTTGGCGTCCGAGAGCCGCGGTGGTCGCCGGCGGCGATCCACGGCGAGGCAGGGAGATCGGAGGGTACCTCCGTGTTCAGGGCGCCATTCCGCGTCTGTGGGTGGTGGTGGTGGTCGCCGGCGAGTACCACGTCGACGGCGACGCTTGCTCCGGCGGACGGCGGTTCGGGTGGTCGTGGGCCTCGTCGGAGAGTGCTGCGGAGGAGGAATTGAGGAGGGGGTTAGACTCGTGGTAGCATGAGAGGGTAGCTGACGGGATTTCGGCGCCGGGGTCGACCTCACCGGAGTGAATCGAGGTGGAGGCCGAGGCGGAACGGGGCGGCCAGAGTCGAGGAAGAAGAGCCCCTCGAGGCCCTTCCAGGGGCTTGGCGAGGATTAGTTAGGTGGCGGAGGTGTGCGGGGGCGAGAGCAAGCTCGGGGGTGCTATTTATAGCCGGCCCGAGTCGGTTGCCGTGAATCGGATAAGTCCGGCGAGTGATTACGGCGGCGCTGTGGCTGCACGGTCGGCTTAGGAGTTTGAGCATCGACTAGATGAAGTACTGGTGCTATCCCAGTATCCAACTCAGCAAGGTGGGCGAGGTTACGGCCTGTCCTCGACGGAACAGCCGCACGGCCTGTCGGCGGCAGAGAACACGCTCTACGCGTGCCAGGCCACGGCGACGGTGCTGCATGCGTGTGCTGGCAAGGAAATGGCTACGCGGAGCTACCAGGAGGTTTGGGCGGCGCCGAACGGCGTTATGCCGTAGTTTTGCTCCCTGTTGGCCGCTACGGTGGTTCTGCCGCCGCAAGACACACCGACGCAGGCGGGCCAGGGTGCCACCGACGCCAGGAACGCGCCAAGCACGCGTGTGAAGGTGCGGACAAGCAGGTTAGGCTGTGAGCAACGTGCCAAGTGCACTGTGGGCATGTGACTGAAACTCTGACAGAGATTTTTGGAAGGGTTTAGAAGACCTTCTTCAAATCCAACAAAATTTTTGAAGAAAACCAAAAGAATATTTTTGGAGTGTCACATTAACGTCTTTTTTCCTTTTTATTCTTCAGAGGCCAACGCCACTCTTCAGTAGCAGCTGGGCGAAGCTAACACCACCTTGCGTGCCAAAGGGGAGGAGTGCAACAAGTTCGCCGCAGAGCGCGACCTGCTGGCTGTGCAGCTGGCGGAGCAAAATGAGCTGCTTAAGAAGGCGCAGGACGAGGCGGAGAAGAAAGAGACTGCTCTCCTGGCCGAGTTCGAAAGCGAGCACTCCTCCTGGACCGACAAGGAGGCACTGCTGACCTCCGGCTTTCATGAGATTGAGGACATCGTCGATGGTGAGTTTATTTTTTACTTTCTTTCTTTGAGCCGCTGACTATAGGTCAGGCTGACTCCTGATCTTTTGACTTGCTTCTTTTTCGTCTTGGCAGACTTCTTCCCTGGCCACTCGCAGGCGGCCACTCAAGCCATCGAGGCTGATCGCGAGGCGCGGAGGGCAAATGGTGTGGAGATTGCTGCCAACGCCACCCGGACCCTTGAAGAGCAGCTTCTGAGCATCGAGGCTCGTCTGCGGCCGGCCCATCGGATGCTACGTCGGCTTCAACGTGTCGGCGCCTAGGCGATTGCTGCCCTGTGGCCAGACATGCCGGTTCTGCGCACTCCTACCGGATCGCCGACTGGCTGGAGGTCGCGGCTGGCCGTCTTGAGGCCTGGAAGGGTTCCTCGTCCCGGGCTGGACCGCGCCGGGCCTTGGAATTCGTCAAGGCGTGGTATCCGGGGCTGGACCTGGACCGGCTGGCCACGTTCCGGTCAGAGGCCCAGGCGGAGCTGATAGCTGCGGAAGATGCCCACGTCGAGCGTGCAGCGGCGATTGCCGACTACACAGACACCAGCATCTTCATCCCTGAGCGGGCTGCAGACGGCGGGGAGGTGCCGCCGGAGTGGTTCGGGATGAACCCGGATTATGACGAGGACTCGACAGAGGTGATCGGCTCCAGCGCCGAGGAGGAAGGCGAGGCGGAGGATGGAGGCGAGACGGAGGCACAAGAAGATGGAGCAGGCGACCAGCCTCAGCTCGACCGTGCCTCCAGCAACGAGCCGCGCCCGACCGAGCTGGCTGCCGCCGGAGACGATCAAGCCGAGACTGCCCAGCCGGCCGCCCCGGCGCCTGACACCATCGTCTCTTCCGACCCTCCGAACCCGTCTACCGCTTCCTAGGCTGCCGTCTTGCCTTTATTTTATCTGCTTTAGTAGTCTTTGAAGAACTTGTTAATTCGCACAATTCCACCCGCGGGGTGTATTTTGAACTTCTGCTTGAAGATGCCAAGGGCCTATGTTATGTAAATATTTATCCGAATTCTATCTTTCCTTGCTCATTGCTCCTTTGGCTTTTTTTTTGCCGCCTTCCCTTAGTCGCCGCCTTGCCGATGGACAACCGCTCTCTGATCGCCGCTGGATCAAATGCTTGGCTACTTTTGGGAAGGCAAGTACTTGGTCATTTTTAGAGTCTTTTTAACAAGTTGATAGAAGCGGCAAGCCGACTACTCAAGAGTCGGCTTTGCGAAGAGAGGCGGTAACCCGATTAAGCTATGTTTATGCTTTGAGTCCTTAGCCATTTTTCATTTGGTCGCCCGTTATTCCTTACTCCTGCCCACCAAACAGTCGCTCTGCGAGCTGCGGCTTCTGACAGGCGACGGCTTAGGCACCACACACTACTTGTTCGACTGCAGGAAGCATTTCATAGCGCAAGGCGGCGAGTCCCTGGGCCAACTAGTCGAACCCGGTGCCAAGCGGCGTAACAAAGAGTAGCATACTCGAAGGAATAATTCTTATCATATAGATAACAAAAAAGGGTAGTCCCCGAGCTCGTCTCGGGGGGCCCGAAGTCTTGGTACTTTAATACAAAGGGTAGCGTGGTACATACTGCATCAACTGTAAAATCTTCGGAGAAGATTTGCATTCCATGGCTGTTCCGTCTCTTTGCCGGAGTCGTCCCTCTTGCGTGCTCGGGGCTTCGAAGGCGTCGGTCGTAGTAGGAGTCGTTGCTCAAAGACTTTGCTGATAATGAAGGGGCTTCCAAGGCGCCGATACTTGTGCTGGCCGGCTGTTCGCTGGATCAGTCGGAGCACAAGGTCGCCCTCTTGGAAAGATCTCGGACTGACCTTCCTGTTGTAGTATCGGCGCAGGCTCTGCTGGTAGATGCTGGACCGGCTGAGTGCCAACAGCCGGCCTTCTTCCAGCAGATCGACACCATCTTGATGTGCTTCTTCTGCTTCTTCCTCGGTGTACATGGTGACTCGCGGGGAGTCGAACTCTATGTCCGTTGGGATGACGGCTTCAGCACCGTAAACGAGGAAGAAAGGCGTGAAGCCGGTTGACTTGTTTGGAGTCGTGCGCAGACTCCAGAGGACGGCTGGCAGCTCATCAAGCCAATAGTCGGCCGAACACTCTAGTGGTTCGACCAGTCGAGGCTTGATGCCAGACAGGATGAGGCCGTTTGCTCTCTCCACCTGGCCGTTTGACCGCGGATGGGCAACGGACGCTAAGTCCAGTCGGATGCCCTGTGTCACGCAGAAACGGGCCAAGGTGCCTTTGGCAAAATTTGTGCCATTGTCGGTGATAATGTTGTGTGGTATGCCGTACCGAATCGTGATGTCGGAGATGAAAGTCACTGCATTCGGACCATTCAACTTCTTGATGGGCTTTACTTCTATCCACTTGGTGAACTTGTCCACCGCGACAAGTAAGTGAGTTAGGCCGCCTCGTGCCGTCTTGAATGGTCCCATCATGTCCAGGCCCCAAACCGCAAAGGGCTAGGCGATGGGGATAGTCTTGAGTGCGGAAGCCGGCTAATGCGGCTTGGAGCGGAACTTCTGGCACCCCTTGCATTTTTGGACTAATTCCTTGGCCTCTTCTAGGGCAGTTGGCCAGAAGAAACCGTGTTGAAAGGCTTTGGCGACGAGTGCTCTTGAGGCCGCATGGTGGCCGCATTCGCCTTGATGGATGTCTTTGAGACTTGCTTGGCCTTGCTCTGGCTCAACGCAACGCTAGTAGACACGAGTGACGCTGCGCCTGACCAGCTCTCTATTGACTATGGTCTGGGCTACCACTCGGCGTTGTACTTGCCGAGCCAAGATTTCATCGGTTGGCAGCTCTTTGCTCACTAGGAACTTGAGGATGGGCTGGGCCCATGAGGGTGCTGCTATTTCTTCAACTGCCAGCACTGCGACTTGGACGAGGGCGGCTGGGCTGGGAGGCGGCGGGCTGGAGTCCGCGGCCGCTTGCTGGAGATATGGAGTCCCCGGGCCGACTGGTGCAGTCCCCGGGCTGAGCTCTGGAGTCTTCGGACTGGTCGCCGCAGTCCCCGGGCCGGGTTTTGAAATCCCCGGGTCGGCTTCGACTGCGGCGTTTTTGGAGCTATCTGTAAGAATTCTTGTGCCGTCTGCTGGGGCTCTTGAGTTGGATCCGACTTCTTCGGGGGGAGCCGGCACAAAGATGTAGTCTGATTCTGGTGAAGGCTTGATAGACGGCTTGAGGAGGCACTGAAGGGCGACGCCGGATGGTATTGCTTGGCGGGTGGAGCCGATTCGTGCCAGGGTGTCTGCTTGGTCGTTGTCATTTCTTGGCACGTGAAGGAACTCGCACCCCTCGAAATATCCGCTGAGTTGCTGTACAAGGAAACGGTAGCTCGCCATGTTTGCATCTTTGGCGTCCCAATCGCCAGATGAATGCTTGACCACCAAATCGGAGTCGCCATAACACAGGATCCGGTGAATGCCAAGCTCTTTGGCAAGCCAGAGCCCGTGAATGAGCGCCTCGTATTCGGCGACGTTGTTGGAGGCGGCGAAATGGATCTGCAGCGCATATTTGAGCTTGTCGCCTTTAGGGGAAGTGAGGACAAGCCCGGCTCCCAAGCCGGTGCGCATCTTGGAGCCATCGAAATGCATCCGCCAATGGGTGGAGTCGGGCGTTGGCGGCAGGTACTGGGTCTCGGCCCAGTCGACGAGGAAGTTGGCCAGTGCTTGTGACTTGATGGCGGTGCAGGGCTGGTAGTAGATGGTGTAGGGAGCCAGATCTATGGCCCATTTGGCCACTCGGCCAGAAGCATCTCGGCTTTCGATGATCTCGGCTAGTGGGGCTATGCAAACCACAGTGATTGGATGCTCTTGAAAGTAAGGCTTCAACTTCTTGGTGGAAAAGTGCACGCCGTAGCACATCTTCTGGTAGTGGGGGTAGTTCTGCTTGGAGGTCGACAGCACTTCGCTCAGGTAATATACCGGTCTCTGGACAGGTAGCGCCTTGCCTTCCTCCTTGCGTTCAACTACAATGACTGTGCTGACTACCCGGCTGGTGGCGGCAATGTACAGGAGCATGGGCTCTATGGAGTCGGAGCCGCCAGCACAGGGGGAGTAGTCAACATCTTCTTCAACTGGAGAAACACTTCGTCCGCCTTGTGGTTCCACTCGAAAAAGGTGGTCTTCTTCATGAGCTGGTACAAAGGGAGAGCTTTCTCGCCCAGCCGACTGATGAATCGGCTGATGGACGCCAAGCAGCCGGTGAACTTTTGCACATCTAGCAGTCGGCTGGGTACCTCCATCCTCTCGATGACCTTGATCTTTACAGGGTTGCACTCTATGCCGCGTTCAGAGACCAGGAAGCCAAGGAGATGGTCGGCTGGTACTCCGAAGACGCACTTCTCAGGGTTGAGCTTGATCTGGAATCGGTGCAGGTTCTCAAAGGTTTCCTTGAGGTCTTCCAGCAGCGTTCCATGCTTTTCCGTCTTCACCAACACATCGTCCACGTAGACGTGGGCGTTTCTGCCGAGTTGGTTGAGGAGGCACTTCTGCATGCAACGCTGAAAGGTGGCGTCGGCATTCCTCAAGCCGAACGTCATGGTCACGTAGCACAAGGCTCCGAACAGCGTGATGAAGGCAGTCTTCAGTCTGTCAGCCGGGTTCAGCTTGATCTGGTGATATCCTGAATATGCATCTAAGAAGCTCAACAGCTCGCATCCGGCTGTGGAGTCTATCAATTGATCAATTCTCGACAGAGCAAATGGGTCCTTGGGGCAAGCTTTGTTGAGGCTTGTGTAGTCAATGCACATCCGCCACTGCTTGTTCTTCTTCAGCACCAGGACCGGGTTTACTAACCATTCTGGAAAAAAACACTTTCATAATGAAGCCGGCTGCTAGGAGTCGGGCTATCTCTTCTCCAACAACTCTTCTTCTTCTTCCGACAAAGCGGCGCAAGGGCTGCCTGACGGGCTTCACATCAGACCGGACATGTAACTTGTGCTCGGCGAATTCCGTCGGTACACCTGGCATGTATTTAGAAGAACATGCGAAGATGTCCCGGTTCTCACGGAGGAAATCGACGAGCTCGCCTTCCTATTTGCTGTCAAGGTTTGCACCTATGACAGCGTACCTCTCTGGGTGCTCCGGGTCCAAGGGTATCTTCTTCGTTTTTTGGCCGGCTTGAACGAACCCTCAGCCTCCGACTCCTTGGGGTTGGGTGATATCTCTGGCTGCTTGTCGGCCATCGCCACAACCCGATCAAGAAGCCGCTTCTCAGCTGCAATCACCAGGGACTCGGCTAGGTATTTGCTTTCAGCCAGCATAAGCGGACGACTTTCTGTAGTCGCCGGCTATGGTCAGAATCCCCTTGGAACTCGGCATCTTCATCTTGAGGTAGCCGTAGTGGGGGACCGCCATGAACTTGGCCAAAGCAGGTCGGCCAGGCAACGTATGGTACGGGCTTTCGAGGTCCACCACTTCAAACCAAACTGGCTCTCGGCGGAAATGATCTTTGTCTCCAAAGAGGACGTCTATCAGGATCTTGCCGATTGGTGAGCAGGAAAGGCCAGGAACAATGTCGTGGAACACAGTCCGGCTGTTCTGAAGCTGTCTTTGCTTGATTCCTAACTTCTCCATGGTATCCTTGTACAAGATGTTGATGTTACTGCCTCCGTCTATCAGCACTCATGAGAAGCGAGCAGCCCGCCTATCTATGGCTAAGGTGGCACCCAAGACCAGGGCGTAGGAGCCCGGACTCGCCATCACCTCTGGGTGATCAGCTATGCTCCAACTGATAGGCTTCTCGGACCAGTGCATGAACTCTGGAGTATCTGACGCTACTGCATTCACCTCTTGTCTTTGTTGCCGTCAAGGCCGATCGTCAGCCACACTGGTGAACACCACATAGGCTCCATGCTCTTCTAGGTACTCATCTTGTACTGCGTCGACTGGCCTGACAGCCGGCTGCTGGGGCGGCGGTGGAGGCGGCGGCCTAGCAGGCGGGGGAGGCAGGAGGCTGTCTCCCTTGGCGATCCTGGTAAGCAAGTGGTACTTCTGGGTGGTGTGGTTTGACGGCTTCGCGCTGCTGTGAAACTTGCAGGGACCATCTAGAGTCTGCTCGTGAGAGAAGGTCGGCAACCAGTTGGACTTGCCGCCTTTCTGTCGCTTGGTCGGAGGCTGCCCCTCCGGCTGCTGGTCTTCGACCGTCGCCACCTGCCGGCTGCTGGAAGCCGGCTGTGGGGCCTTGCTTGTAATCGTTCTGTTGTTGTCGCTGACTGGCGTCTCCAGCCGGAGTTCTGGGAGCCTGAGGGGCCACTTTGCCGGTCGCACTAACTTGAATCTCTGCCTTCATGGAGGAGTCGGCTGTGGCGTACTTGTCTGCTATGATCAGCAGCTCATCGAGGGTCTCCGGCTCATCGCAGAGGAGCTTGTGCTTGAGGAGGGTGCCTTCTCTGCACCCGACAGTGAAGTACTCGATAGCCTGCACCTCGTGCACGCCCTCGCAGGAGTTCCGAAGCTCGGCCCAGCGCGTGAGGTAGTCGAGAGTTGACTCGTTGGGGCCTTGCACGCACAAGGAAAGCTGGCGAGGCTTGGGAGGTCGCTTGTACGTGCTTGTGAAGTTGCGGACGAAGGCTTCGGTGAAGTCGACCCAGCTGTTGATGTTGCGGGGCTTCGGGCTGTTCAACCATGTCCGGGTCGTGCCCTGGAGCATGAGTGGAACATACTTCACGGCAACACGCTTGTTGTCGTTCGCTATGTTGACGGCCATGGAGTAGTCAACCAGCCAGTCTTCCGGCTTTACGGAGCCGGTGTACTTGGGCGTATCTCGGGGGAGCGTGAACCCTTTGGGAAAGGGCTCGTCTTGGATGCAAGGTCCGAAACAGGGCGGACCCAACTCGTCTTCTTCTTCCAGCGCCAGGGATCGGTGGAGTCGGTCGATCCAGTGGCGGGCATCATTTTCTCCGACTCCCTCTTGGCGGCCAAGGTGGTCGCCAAGAGTCGGATGCTCAACGGGTGGCGGGGAGACTCGCCTTTCTCTGCGAGGAGGAGGAGGCAAATAGTCGTCCCGCCGTTCCACTGCTCTTGGGCGGCTGTCTTGGTCGCGCTCGATGGTGATCATGCGAAGTCCGACCGTGGCTGACAATGGATCCTTGTCTTTTCTTCCGCGGACACCGCCAGTCGGTGTCCGAGACGTCGCGCCTTGATCTCGGCGCGGAGGCAGGTTGTCGTTTTGTCATTGCGGCGCCTCTGTGCGGCAGCCGGCTTCATTCTGCACAGCAGCCGCGTCGAGGAGCTGCTAGACTCGCTCCGTCACCAGGCGGTGCTCTACACCCTCGAAGTTGTCTAGCTCGTCCGCCGCCGCCTGGGCAGCGCGGATGTTCTCCGCAGGCGTGGTGTACATGGGGCGATTGGCCCCGAACAGGTTGGCGATGGCCACACCGCGCTGCTGGACCGTGACTAGGCGGCTAGGCCTAGTTGGGGCCGGCGAGCCGCCCACAGCGCGCTCCATCTCACGCTGGTAGGCTTCTGACAAGCTTCTCATGCTTGCCAGCTTCTTAGCACCTTCGACAAGCTGAAGGCGGCGTGCCTCCAGCGTTTCAGCGTCAGCGTCTTCTGGAATAGGCGCGGTCAGGTCTCGCAGGGCCGCGTCAAGTGGGTCATGAGCTCCTTCACCGGAATGCTCGCCATGACCGATGACGAGCACCGTTGTGACGGTGCTTCCGCCGCTCTCCGCGCGAGGGAGCAGCTCGTCGTAGACCACCATGTTGGTGGGGAACGCGTCGAGCGACGCGGTGTCGGAGTCGACCAGCATTAGTTCGGTGGAGCCTACGGACTCCAAGTCCACGACAGGCTCGCCTGCGATGTGGAGTTTGTCAAAGAGGCCCGCGAGGAGGCTCTCGGGGCCGCCCGTGCCTGCGTCGGATGCAGGCTCGTCCGAGAGGCAAACGTCGCCGACAAGTTCGGTGAAGCAGCTGGCTGCGCAGGCGATCTCAGCGCCGTGCAGCGCGTCGGCGCAGACTCCGTCTGGCGTGCTGGGCTGGCTGCGCTCGCCAGGGAGGAAAAGGGTTCCCGTCCAGAGCAGGTCTCCGGACGACGGTGCACCTCGCCCCACGGTGGGCGCCAAATGTCGGGGGTTGGGTGCGACATATGCCAAGGGATGGCTTATCATGGTGGGGGCGGGTAGAACGTCGCCGGTGCCTGGAAACGGATCTTACCCAGCTTCAAGGCTCTCCGTGGAGATAACACCCCTACTGCTGCTCTGCAGGGTCTCCGCATGATCACTATGGCAAAGTGGGTACAAGGTTGCTCCTTGAGCTCTTTCTTGGAGGTAGGAGAAGGCAAGGCTAGCGCCCTCCTTCCTATATGGTCTGGTTTAGTGCTAATGGATTCGAACCCTTTGCATGGGTGCCATGGGGGGTTTATATAGGCCTACCCCTCAGGGGTATAATGGTAATCCGGCTGGGCCTGGGTCCCAGCCAGCTGTCTGTTAGGCCGCCGTCTTCTTCACCGACTGTTGGGGCCCGCCGGCTGGTGGGCTCCACCGACTGGCCCGGTATGGAACCGACAGACCTTGTCCGCCGCGGGCGGGTCTTGCCGGCTGCGGATTACTGTAGCCGTGCTTCTAATGACGCTGGCTTGGTCATGGGGTCATGGCAACAGTACCGCCGCTTGACGGGCGATCACTGTTGCCATTCCCCGTCTTGTCTCGTTAATGGCGTGCGGGGCCCGTGGGAGAGGCTAGGCGATTCCCGGGGGCCGACTCCCAACGGGTCCGTCTTGTGGCGCTCTCGTCGTCTTCTGTACCCCCGCTGACAGGTGGGACCTGCCGTCTCTGGGTCGTACAGACAAGCCGTCGTGGGGACAGGGCTCCGCCCACGGGGGCTGATGTCAGGGCTGGCATGGCAACAGTGCCGCCCCGGACAGAGATCTCCGTTGGTACGGCGCACTGTGGCGATGCCTGCCTTATCTGGGTGGGTGGGCCCATTTAAGTCTGAACCCTGACCCGGTCTGCGACCCGGGGGCGTGGGAGTTTCCGATCGTGGAGGTTCGGTCTCCGGGATGTCGCCCGATAGGTCTGGGCCATCACGATTCTACGCTCAAGGATTGGGGATGTCCTTTCGCAGGCTGTGTATCCGACTCGGAGAGCTCTGGAATCCGGACATAGCTTGTCCTCAAGATTGAGGAAAAATTACCGCATTGTTCCTCCACCACCGCTATCTGATGGGTGACCAGCGGAGAGTTAATCTCCCTTTGGTCGGATTTAAGCCCGATCCGATCATAGTCCGTAGTGACTCCCAAAGCGGCGATGCGGTCCAAGAGTTCGTTTAGGGAAGAGAGCTCCATCGGATCCATCTGCTCGGCAAGTTCCGAGCCGACGTGGAGGCTGTTTTCGATGACCCGAGAAGTCATCGTCGGTGCAGCACCCGAACGGGTGGTCATGACAAACTCGCCTAGCCGGAGAGTCTGGCCGACAGCCAGGGCTCCTCCAGAGGTGACGATGTCCTTGACAACGAGACGAGACATCTTTCCTTATGGCGACGGAACAGTGGAACTCTCAATGAAAGCGCCAATGTCGGTGTCAAAACCGGCGGATCTCGGGTAGGGGGTCCCGAACTGTGCGTCTAAGGCGGATGGTAACAGGAGGCAGGGGACAAAATGTTTACCCTGGTTCGGGCCCTCTCTATGGAGGTAATACCCTACTTCCTGCTTGATTGATCTTGATGAATATGAGTATTACAAGAGTTGATATACCACGAGATCGTAGAGGCTAAACCCTAGAAGCTAGCCTATGGTATGATTGTTGTCGTCCTAAGGACTAAACCCTCCGGTTTATATAGACACCGGAGGGGGCTAGGGTTACACAGAGTCGGTTACAACAGAAGGAGATCTACATATCCATATAGCCAAGCTTGCCTTCCATGCCAAGAGAGTCCCATCCGGACACGAGACGAAGGCTTCAATCTTGTATCTTCATAGTCCAACAGTCCGACCAAAGGATATAGTCTGGTTGTCCATATACCCCCTAATCCAGGACTCCCTCAGCTACCATCAACTGCATGCTCATCTCATGATTTAGCCCTTCCATAAACTTCTCCTGCTTCGCGGCATCTGTGGCCACATCATCAGGGGCATAGCAAGATAACTTTCTAAACTCATCCGCGTACTGAGCCACAGTACGGTTCCCCTGGCGTAAGTTGCAAAACTCCCGCTTCTTCATACTCATTGCTCTAGTTGAGACATGGGCTGTGCGGAAAGCTTGCTGAAACTGGTCCCAAGTGACATTGGCTATGGGGAAAGTGGCCGTGTAATTATCCCACCATGAGGTTGCTAGTCCGTCCAATTGATGTGCGGCAAAGCCCACCTTCTCAGCATCTGTGCAAGCTGCGGTGGTCAACTCCCTTCCAATACAGCATAGCCAATCATCAGCAACTATAGGCTCGGTGCTACTAGAAAAGACCGGCGGCTGTAACCTCAGAAAATGGGCTAGGTTATCAACTGGAGATGGGTTGTTGTTGTTGTTGTTGCCTTGGTTCTGAACTAGTAATTGCATCAAGGCATTCTGCTACTGGATCAACTGAGTGAGCTCTGGCGGGAAGGCAAATCCGGTGTCGCGTCTCGGAGGCATCTGGCGGTTTTAGAGGGAAGAGATCAGAATAGAAAAGGGGGTCTAATGAGGAAACACTACCCATATGCACATGAGACAAACACAAACAATTCACTTAATCAATCAAGCAATGGCATACAAGCGGTCTAGAACTATCGCAAAAGTGCTCAACTACTACTATATACATGGGGGAATAATACTAATTATTTGGTGGTCATCTAGAAATTTTGATCGGTGGAAGACTCCATGATGTGTGCTCCAGCTTCGTCTTTAAAGTCATCACCACTAGGGTCGGAGTCAGTGTCGTCGATGATGATGTAGTTCTCCGGGCAAGTAGAGTCGTCGTCCTCTCCTCCCGGCGCTGGATCTCCCATGAATACTCCGATCTTCTTTACCAGGCCGTCATTCTTCTCCAATAGTGTCGCAATTTCCTCCTCATATCCATCACGTGTAAACTTGAGTTCTTCTTCCAGCTCGATGATCCTAGTCTTCGCCTTCTTCAAATCTATCATGTCTGCGCACATCCGATTCTCCTGGCGTTGAATATGCTGGTTTAACTCCTGGATGAAAGCTGCAACGGATTTGTCCTTCTTGGTGCTGATCATCTCCCATTGCTCGTCTCGGCGCCCACATGTCTGACAGATAATGTCCTTAAGATCCTTGTTGTAGACTTCTCCAATGAATCCCATGGTAATGTGGGCTGCCATGCTCTTACCTAGACTCCAGGTGGGTGCTTCAAAAGAAAATTCTATGGGTTTAGTGGTTGGCGAGAACGTCCTTCCTGGAACTTGTACTTGAATCATCCAGCGCTCCTCTTCTGGTAGGGTGGCGTTGTATGTCCCGGTGAAGCTTGGTATTGCAATGTTCAAGTACCTAGTGACTTCCTTCAAGTGGCGTCCAAAGGGGGTGTCTTCATCCGGCTGTGCAAACTTGTTCTTCAACTCCGCCATCCTAAAGAGTAGAAAATGGAGAGGAGTCAAAAATGAGTAGAGAAGAGTGACCTAGGGTTTATCTTAGTGGTCGTGTCCTACACCCAGCGTGTGCTCTGATACCATCTTGTAGCGACCCGACCTCAAACGGTTAAGTTTCTGTGCTTCAGTGTCATCCCTGGATCGGTAATGCTGACACACACAGTACTCGAAGGATTTATAACAGAGTAGCAATCACACACTTTTTACATCGAATGTCTCAAAAGAGAACTTATTACAATAAATATGGCTTAAGGCCATCTAATACGATAACTGCGGAAGGCTTTGAAGATAAAGTGAGTCCATCAACTCCAACAGCATAGCTGAGCTGCATGGCAACGACCTAACGAACCTTACTCCTCGTCTTAAAAGTCTGCAACATAATATGTTGCAGCCCGAAAACGGGTCAGCACATGGAATATGCTGGCAATATAACACAGTAGAGCAAGAACAGAATAATGCTATCACTACATGCATATTTGGCTGGTGGAAAGCTCTATGGTTATAGTTTTTGCGAAAAGCCAATTTTCCCTAAAACAAAGGAATAAATTTTTAATTTAACTATCATGGTAGTTGAAACATCATTGAGAAGGTTCCTCCAACTCAATCCCAATTAAAGTAATTATCAGCCCGACAATATTAATTAAGAGTGATGAGATACTTAGGATACTCCAAGTACTAGATACTCAAGATTGTCCATAACCGGGGACACGGCTAACCATGATTAGATTGTACACTCTGCAGAGGTTTGCACACTTTTTCCCACAAGACTCGATCGCCTCCATTGGATTTCTCGCACTACATGGTGTTTGAGAAACGGATGACCGAGACACAGTCTTTCAGAAACATTAACTCTCTACTCCGGGCAGACCATACCAAACCTACAACCCTCTACCTGCTGATCCACCTCTTCAAGAGCTTCACGTAACTTACTCAACTATGCTAGAGCCCATAATAGCTTGTGGCTGCACACGGAAGTTTCTAGCATGAATCATCTCAGTTCCCTTTGAGCCTGGGTGGCGGTCCATAGGAAGATCACACGGAACCCCGGGATTTCCAAAATTACAGACAACACTGGATTATCCAGGTGCCTCAATCCACCCAGATGTGTATTTAAGTTGCCACCTTAAGTTGAACCATTAATTAACAATCTCACATCTGTCATGGATTTCACTCACCCAAACCACGTCTACGAGCATAGCATAGCAATATAAGCAACACGTAGAAGTAACTCCCAAGGGTTTGAATATAACATGGCAATAGGTTCTACCTCAACAACTACTTCCTAACCCACATGTTAATGACATCCTAATCATGCAATGTTTGAGAATAGAAACTAATGCATAAAAACTGGGTATGGAAAGAGTATGATCAGTGTGTTACTTGCCTTGCTGACGATCCGCAAAACCTAGGGATTCGTAGTAGCACGCTTCGCACTCCGGGAATTCTATCGCAAACAAACAATAGCATACATAATCAATCAAGCAAAGATGCACGGGCAAAACTCAAATAAGAAGAATTGATCAGAAAGTTCAACTTAAGAACTCCGGTTTGCAAAAAAAGGAATCAAATCAAACGGAGCAACGAAACTCAAACGGAAGAAACAAGATCCATTTACTAATCTGAACTAAAGTCACATTTTACAGTACCAAAATCTTGTTCAAGTTGGTTAAACAGAAAGAGGGTCTCGAGACGAAGATCTAGGCGCTTGAATCGCCTGATTCCGATAAACGAGTGAAAAGATAAACTGAAACGAAAATCGGATCAGAAATCGCGACCGAAAATAATCACGGAAAAATCCGAAGAAAAGAAAATTAACAAACAGGCTAACGAACGAATGTTCGTTGTCCGTAACTATCGGGCGAAAACCGTTCGTTAAAACGAACGTACGGAAGAAAGTCAAATATAAAAACCGAGAAAACCAGCGAACCGATCTAAAAAAACGAACTAGGGTTTCTAAAAAAACCGAATCGGTTTTCTAAAAAAACGGCGGTGGCGAACGGCGCGTTACCTCCGGCGAGGCTCGGGCGGCGGGGCGCCGGGGTTGAGGCCGCGGGGCAACGGCGACGCCGGCGAGGGCGGCGGCGGCGGTGCTGCAGCGATGGCGGCAGGCGCTGGCAGAGGCGGTCACAGGTCAGGCCGCGGCAGCGGGTTGGGGGTGGTGAAGGGGGTCCGGGGGGTATTTAAGAGGGGGAGGGGCGGCTTGGAGGAGGGGGCAAGGCGGCGGGGAGGAGGAGTCCGGCTCGGACTCCGGTCCGAGTCGGCGGCGGCGGCGCGCGGTCTCCAGGTGGGAGACGGCGGCGCGGGGGAGATGGGCCGGCTCGGCTGGGCCTCGGCCCAGTCGGGCGCTGGAAGTTTTTTTTAAACAATTCCGCCGAACAGAAAATAAATCCTAGAAAATAAAATAAAAATCTAAAAATGCCAAAACAAATTTTCACCGTCTAAATAAAATATTAATAACGAGATGAATATTTTCTTGGCCCTAAAATGCAATTTTGAAAACGTGCAATTTTTCTAATGCAAATAAAATATAAATAAAATCAAATATTTGATTTTAATATTTTTCCTCCAATATTTCAATTATTTTGGAGAAGTCATATTATCTCCTCTCATATTTTTTTGAATATGAAATATTTTTCGAAGAGAAAAATAATTCAAACCAAAATCCTCGTTTCAATATTTGATAAATAAATCAAATATGAAAACCGAGAAATCCCCAACTCTCTCCGAGGGTCCTTGAGTTGCTTAGGATTTCGAGGATCGCGAACGAAAATGCAATAAAATATGCTATGCAAGAATGATCTATGTATAACAATCCAAATTGAAAATTTGGGATGTTACAGGTAACATAAGATTTGTTGTGATTTTGTTATGCGCGAAAGTAGGACAACAACTTTTTGGGATCATGGTAAATATGACACTTCACGTGTTTCAGGAAATGGTCTTCTGATTCTTCACTAAACGAGCAACCACATCAACATGGAAAAGGTTCATTGCACTCCGTAATAGATGAAAATGCAGAAGGGAAAGATGAGAATAGAACGTCCATGCTGCGAAAACAAATTACAAAAGTGTCAACTCGAAAGCAAAGAAAACAACCAGTTGGTGCCAGCAAGCATAAGAAAAACAACAAAAGAAAATCTAAAGCCTGCATGGCTGCAGCTGATGTCTGTGCAGAGGGTCTAGATAGTGAGATCCCGACAATAAAACATGTTATTGAGGTGGAACCGCCAAAACCCGTGAGTAAGTCAAGAAATACAGAAGCTTCCGCAAAGGGTGTGAACTTCGGGATACATCGTCATCTCTATGTGCCTCGGTTATCTCTTACCCGGGCCCTTTACTTATGCACTTTACTTTGTGATAGCCATAGTGTTTGATGTTATATATCTTTCTATCACATAGTTGTTTTTCTTGCTTTTACCATAAGTTGTTGGTTCACATAGGTGAGCCTAGTTGTTTTAGTTTTGTGCTTGACAAGGTAAACACTAGTTTTATTCCGCATTTTCTATAGCCTAAGCCTTTGCCTACTAGATAGTTTTATGATTTTAGGTTACATCCCTTTTGATCAACCACTAATCATTTTATTAAATAAGACCATTGTATGGTACATCCCGATGAAAAGTGATACCCTTTTTAAAGGATAATGACATTTTTTGGCTTTCTCTTTAACAGTATGACTGTCCGCTATTTGTGAATGATCCATTTCCAAAAGCGACATCGGTAGTTGAGTACTATCACATTCTTCGATACAAGGAAATTTTCGCTATACTACTCCATAGGTAACATAAGATTTGTTATGATTTTTTATGCGCGAAAGTAGGACAATAAATTTTTGGTAACATGGTAAATATGACACTTCACGCGTTTCAGGAAATGGTCTTCTGATTCTTCACTAAACGAGCAATCACGTCAACATGGAAAAGGTCCATTGCACTCCGTGATAGATGAAAATGCGGAAGAGAAAGATGAGAATAGAATGTCCATGCTGCGAAAACAAATTACAGAAGTGTCAACTCCAAAGCAAAGCAAACAAGCAGTTGGTGCCAGCAATCATAAGAAAAACAACAAAAGAAAATCTAAAGCCTGCATGGCTGCAGCTGATGTCTGTGCAGAGGGTCTAGATAGTGAGATCCCCACAATAAAACATGTTATTGAGGTGGAACCGCCAAAACCCGTGAGTAAGTCAAGAAATACAGAAGCTTCCGCAAAGGGTGTGAACTTCGGGATACATCGTAATCTCTATGTGCCTCGGTTATCTCTTACCCGGGCCCTTTACTTATGCACTTTACTTTTTGATAGCCATAGTGTTTTATGTTATATATCTTGCTATCACATAGTTGTTTATCTTGCTTACCATAAGTTGGTGGTTGACATAGGTGAGCCTAGTTGTTTTAGTTTTGTGCTTGACAAGTTAAACACTAGTTTTATTCCGCATTTTCTCTAGCCAATTCCTTTACCTACTAGATAGTTTTATGATTTTAGGTTACATCCCTTTTGATCAACCACTTATCAGTTTATTAAATAAGACAATTGTATGGTACATCCCGATGAAAAGTGATAACCTTTTTAAAGGATAATGACATTTTTTGTCTTTCTCTTTAACAGTATGACTGGTCCGCTATTTGTGAATGATTCATTTCCAAAAGCGACATCGGTAGTTGAGCACTATCACATTATTCATACAAGGAAGTTTCCCCTATACTCCTCCACAGGTAACATAAGACTTGTTGTGATTTTTTATGCGCGAAAGTAGGACAATAACTTTTTGGGATCATGGTAAATATGACACTTCACGTGTATCAGGAAATGATCTTCTGATTCTTCACTAAACGAGCAACCACGTCAACATGGAAAAGGTTCATTGAACTCCGTAATAGATGAAAATGTGGAAGAGCAAGATGAGAATAGAACATCCAAGCTGTGAAAACAAATTACAAAAGTGTCAACTCCAAAGCAAAGTAAATAAGCAGTTGGCTCCAGCAAGCATAAGAAAAACAACAAAAGAAAATCTAAAGCCTGCATGGCTGCAACTGATGTCTATGCAGAGGGTCTAGATAGTGAGATCCCCGCAATAAAACATGTTATTGAGGTGGAACCTCCAAAACCCGTGAGTAAGTCAAGAAATACATAAGCTTCCGCAAGGGTGTGAACTTCGGGATACATCGTCATCTCTAGGTAGCTCGGTTATCTCTTACCTGGGCCCTTTACATATGCACTTTACTTTGTGATATCCATAGTGTTTGATTTTATATATCTTGCTATCACATAGTTATTTATCTTGCTTACCATAAGTTGTTGGTGCACATAGGTGACACTAGTTGCTTTAGTTTTTTGCTAGACAAATTAAACACTAGTTTTATTCCGCAATTGCTCTAGCCTAAGCCTTTACCTACTGGATTGTTTTATGATTTTAGGTTACATCCCTTTTGATTAAGCACTAATAAGTTTATTAAATAAGACCACTGTATGGTACATCCCGATGAAAAGTGATACCCTTTTTCAAGGATAATGACATTTTTTGGCTTTGTCCTTAACAGTATGACTGGTCTACTATTGGTGAATGATCCATTTCCAAAAACGACATCGGTAGTTGATTATTCTCACATTCTTCAATACAAGGAAATTTTCCCTATACTCCTCCACAGGTAACATAAGATTTGTTGTGTTTTTTTTATACATGAAAGTAGGACAATAACTTTTTGGGATCATGGTAAATATGACACTTCACGTGTTTCAGGAAATGGTCTACTGATTTTTCACTAATCGAGCAACCACGTCAACATGGAAAAGGTTCATTGCACTCCGTAACAGATGAAAATGTGGAAGAGCAAGATGAGGAAAGAATGTCCAAGCTGCGAAAACAAATTACAAAAGTGTCAACTCAAAAGCAAAGCAATCAAGCAGTTGGTTCCAGCAAGCATAAGAAAAACAAAAAAAGAAAATCTAAAGCCTGCATGGCTGCAGCTGATGTCTGTGCAGAGGGTCTAGATAGTGAGATCCCCACAATAAAACATGTTATTGAGGTGGAACCTCCGAAATCCTTGAGTAAGTCAAGAAATACATAAGCTTCCGCGCGGGTGTGAACTTCGGGATACATCGTCATCTCTATGTGCCCCGGTTATCTCTTACCCGGGCCCTTTACTTATGCACTTTACTTTGTGATAGCCATAGTGTTTGATGTTATATATCTTGCTATCACACAGTTGTTTATCTTGCTTACCATAAGTTGTTGGTTCACATAGGTGAGCCTAGTTGTTTTAGGTTTGTGCTTGACAAGTTAAACACAAGTTTTATTCCGCATTTGCTCTAGCCTAAGCCTTTACCTACTATATAGTTTTATGATTTTAGGTTACATCCCTTTTGATCAACCACTAATCAGTTTATTAAATAAGACCATTGTCTGGTACATCCCGATGAAAAGTGATAACCTTTTTCAAGGATAATGACATTTTTTGGCTTTCTCTTTAAGAGTATGACTGGTCCGCTATTTGTGAATGATCCATTTCCAAAAACGACATCGGTAGTTGAGTACTATGACATTGTTCTAGACAAGGAAGTTTTCCCTATACTCCTCCACAGGTAACATAAGATTTGTTGTGATTTTTTTATGCGCGAAAGTAGGACAATAACTATTTGGGAACATGGTAAATATGACACTTCACGTGTTTCAAGAAATGGTCTTCTGATTGTTCACTAAACGAGCAACCGCTTCAACATGGAAAAGGTTCATTGCACTCCGTAATAGATGAAAATTCAGAAGAGAAAGATGAGAATAGAACGTCCCAGCTATGAAAACAAATTACAAAAGTGTCAACTCCAAAGCAAAGCAAACAAGCATTTGGTGCCAGCAAGCATAAGAAAAACATCAAAAGAAAATCCAAAGCTCGCATGGCTGCAAATGATGTCTTTGCAGAGGGTCTAGATAGTGAGATCCCCACAATAAAACATGTTATTGAGGTGGAACCTCCAAAACCCGTGAGTAAGTCAAGAAATACAGAAGCTTCCGCAAGGGTGTGAACTTCGGGATACATCGTCATCTCTATGTAGCTCGGTTATCTCTTACCCGGGCCCTTTACATATGCACTTTACTTTGTGATAGCCATAGTATTTGATTTTATATATCTTGCTATCACATAGTTATTTATCTTTCTTACCATAAGTTGTTGGTGCACACAGTTGACACTAGTTGTTTTAGTTTTTTGCTAGACAAATTAAACACTAGTTTTATTCCTCATTTGCTCTAGCCTAGCGTTTACCTACTAGATTGTTTTATGATTTTAGGTTACATCCCTTTTGATCAAGAACTAATAAGGTTATTAAATAAGACAACTGTATGGTACATCCCGATGAAAAGTGATACCCTTTTTCAAGGATAATGACATTTTTTGGCTTTCTCCTTAACAGCATGACTAGTCTACTATTGGTGAATGATCCATTTCCAAAAACGACATCGGTAGTTGATTATTCTCACATTCTTCAATACAAGGAAATTTTCCCTATACTCCTCCACAGGTAACATAAGATTTGTTGTGATTTTTTTATGCACGAAAGTAGGACAATAACTTTTTGGGATCATGGTAAATATGACACTTCACGTGTTTCAGGAAATGGTCTACTGATTTTTCACTAATCGAGCAACGACGTCAACATGGAAAAGGTTCATTGCACTCCTTAACAGATGAAAATGTGGAAGAGCAAGATGAGGA
This sequence comes from Aegilops bicornis, assembly GCA_021605145.1. Lineage (NCBI taxonomy): Eukaryota > Viridiplantae > Streptophyta > Magnoliopsida > Poales > Poaceae > Aegilops > Aegilops bicornis. The sequence goes on along the minus strand of CM038673.1, from coordinate 569,295,519 downwards.
TTGAATGTCCAAGCTGCGAAAACAAATTACAAAAGTGTCAACTCAAAAGCAAAGCAATCAAGCAGTTGGTGCCAGCAAGCATAAGAAAAACAAAAAAAAGAAAATCTAAAGCCTGCATGGCTGCAGCTGATGTCTGTGCAGAGGGTCTAGATAGTGAGATGCCCACAATAAAACATGTTATTGAGGTGGAACCTCCAAAATCCTTGAGTAAGTCAAGAAATACATAAGCTTCCGCGCGGGTGTGAACTTCGGGATACATCGTCATCTCTATGTGCCCCGGTTATCTCTTACCCGGCCCTTTACTTATGCACTTTACTTTGTGATAGCCATAGTGTTTGATGTTATATATCTTGCTATCACACAGTTGTTTATCTTGCTTACCATAAGTTGTTGGTTCACATAGGTGAGCCTAGTTGTTTTAGGTTTGTGCTTGACAAGTTAAACACAAGTTTTATTCCGCATTTGCTCTAGCCTAAGCCTTTACCTACTATATAGTTTTATGATTTTAGGTTACATCCCTTTTGATCAACCACTAATCAGTTTATTAAATAAGACCATTGTCTGGTACATCCCGATGAAAAGTGATAACCTTTTTCAAGGATAATGACATTTTTTGGCTTTCTCTTTAAGAGTATGACTGGTCCGCTATTTGTGAATGATCCATTTCCAAAAACGACATCGGTAGTTGAGTACTATGACATTGTTCCAGACAAGGAAGTTTTCCCTATACTCCTCCACAGGTAACATAAGATTTGTTGTGATTTTTTTATGCGCGAATGTAGGACAATAACTATTTGGGAACATGGTAAATATGACACTTCACGTGTTTCAAGAAATGGTCTTCTGATTGTTCACTAAACGAGCAACCGCTTCAACATGGAAAAGGTTCATTGCACTCCGTAATAGATGAAAATTCAGAAGAGAAAGATGAGAATAGAACGTCCCAGCTATGAAAACAAATTACAAAAGTGTCAACTCCAAAGCAAAGCAAACAAGCATTTGGTGCCAGCAAGCATAAGAAAAACATCAAAAGAAAATCCAAAGCCTGCATGGCTGCAGCTGATGTCTGTGCAGAGGGTCTAGATAGTGAGATCCCCACAATAAAACATGTTATTGAGGTGGAACCTCCAAAACCCGTGAGTAAGTCAAGAAATACAGAAGCTTCCGCAAGGGTGTGAACTTCGGGATACATCGTCATCTCTATGTAGCTCGGTTATCTCTTACCCGGGCCCTTTACATATGCACTTTACTTTGTGATAGCCATAGTATTTGATTTTATATATCTTGCTATCACATAGTTATTTATCTTTCTTACCATAAGTTGTTGGTGCACACAGTTGACACTAGTTGTTTTAGTTTTTTTCTAGACAAATTAAACACTAGTTTTATTCCTCATTTGCTCTAGCCTAAGCGTTTACCTACTAGATTGTTTTATGATTTTAGGTTACATCCCTTTTGATCAAGAACTAATAAGGTTATTAAATAAGACAACTGTATGGTACATCCCGATGAAAAGTGATACCCTTTTTCAAGGATAATGACATTTTTTGGCTTTCTCCTTAACAGCATGACTAGTCTACTATTGGTGAATGATCCATTTCCAAAAACGACATCAGTAGTTGATTATTCTCACATTCTTCAATACAAGGAAATTTTCCCTATACTCCTCCACAGGTAACATAAGATTTGTTGTGATTTTTTTATGCACGAAAGTAGGACAATAACTTTTTGGGATCATGGTAAATATGACACTTCACGTGTTTTGAAATGGTCTACTGATTTTCACTAATCGAGCAACGACGTCAACATGGAAAAGGTTCATTGCACTCCTTAACAGATGAAAATGTGGAAGAGCAAGATGAGGATTGAATGTCCAAGCTGCGAAAACAAATTACAAAAGTGTCAACTCAAAAGCAAAGCAATCAAGCGATTGGTGCCAGCAAGCATAAGAAAAACAAAAAAGAAAATCTAAAGCCTGCATGGCTGCAGCTGATGTCTGTGCAGAGGGTCTAGATAGTGAGATGCCCACAATAAAACATGTTATTGAGGTGGAACCTCCAAAATCCTTGAGTAAGTCAAGAAATACATAAGCTTCCGCGCGGGTGTGAACTTCGGGATACATCGTCATCTCTATGTGCCCCGGTTATCTCTTACCCGGGCCCTTTACTTATGCACTTTACTTTGTGATAGCCATAGTGTTTGATGTTATATATCTTGCTATCACACAGTTGTTTATCTTGCTTACCATAAGTTGTTGGTTCACATAGGTGAGCCTAGTTGTTTTAGGTTTGTGCTTGACAAGTTAAACACTAGTTTTATTCCGCATTTGCTCTAGCCTAAGCCTTTACCTACTATATAGTTTTATGATTTTAGGTTACATCCCTTTTGATCAACCACTAATCAGTTTATTAAATAAGACCATTGTCTGGTACATCCCGATGAAAAGTGATACCCTTTTTCAAGGATAATGACATATTTTGGCTTTCTCTTTAATAGTATGACTGGTCCGCTATTTGTGAATGATCCATTTCCAAAAACGACATCGGTAGTTGAGTACTATCACATTCTTCCAGCCAAGGAAGTTTTCCCTATACTCCTCCACAGGTAACATAAGATTTGTTGAGATTTTTTTATGCGCGAAAGTAGGGCAATAACTTTTTGGGAACATGGTAAATATGACACTTCACGTGTTTCAGGAAATGGTCTTCTGATTGTTTACTAAACGAGCAACCACGTCAACATGGAAAAGGTTCATTGCACTCCGTAATAGATGAAAATGCGGAAGAGAAAGATGAGAATAGAACGTCCTAGCTATGAAAACAAATTACAAAAGTGTCAACTCCAAAGCAAAGCAAACAAGCAGTTGGTGCCAGCAAGCATAAGAAAAACATGAAAAAAAATCTAAAGCCTGCATGGCTGCAGCTGATGTCTGTGCAGAGGGTCTAGATAGTGAGATCCCCACAATAAAACATGTTATTGAGGTGGAACCTCCAAAACCGGTGAGTAAGTCAAGAAATACAGAAGCATCCGCAAGGGTGTGAACTTCGGGATACATCGTCATCTCTATGTAGCTTGGTTATCTCTTACCCGGGCCCTTTACATATGCACTTTACTTTGTGATAGCCATAGTATTTGATTTTATATATCTTGCTATCACATAGTTATTTATCTTGCTTACCATAAGTTGTTGGTGCACACAGGTGACACTAGTTGTTTTAGTTTTTTGCTTGACAAATTAAACACTAGTTTTATTCCGCATTTGCTCTAGCCTAAGCCTTTACCTACTATATAGTTTTATGATTTTAGGTTACATCCCTTTTGATCAACCACTAATCAGTTTAATAAATAAGACCATTGTCTGGTACATCCCGATGAAAAGTGATACCCTTTTTCAAGGATAATGACATTTTTTGGCTTTCTCTTTAACAGTATGACTGGTCCGCTATTTCTGAATGATCCATTTCCAAAGACGACATCAGTAGTTGAGAACTATGACATTCTTCCAGACAAGGAAGTTTTCCGTATACTCCTCCACAGGTAACATAAGATTTGTTGTGATTTTTTATGCGCGAAAGTAGGACAATAACTTTTTGGGAACATGGTAAATATGACACTTCACGTGTTTCAGGAAATGGTCTTATGATTGTTCACTAAACGAGCAACGATGTCAACATGGAAAAGGTTCATTGCACTCCGTAATAGATGAAAATGCGGAAGAGAAAGATGAGAATAGAACGTCCCAGCTATGAAAACAAATTACAAAAGTGTCAACTCCAAAGCAAAGCAAACAAGCAGTTGGCGCCAGCAAGCATAAGAAAAACATCAAAAGAAAATCTAAAGCCTGCATGGCTGCAGCTAATGTCTGTGCAGAGGGTCTAGATAGTGAGATCCCCACAATAAAACATGTTATTGAGGTGGAACCTCCAAAACCCGTGAGTAAGTCAAGAAATACAGAAGCTTCCGCAAGGGTGTGAACTTCGGGATACAACGTCATCTCTATGTAGCTCGGTTATCTCTTACCCGGGCCCTTTACATATGCACTTTACTTTGGGATAGCAATAGTGTTTGATTTTATATATCTTGCTATCACATAGTTATTTATCTTTCTTACCATAAGTTGTTGGTGCACACAGGTGACACTAGTTGTTTTAGTTTTTTGCTAGACAAATTAAACACTAGTTTTATTCCGCATTTGCTCTAGCCTAAGCCTTTACCTACTATATAGTTTTATGATTTTAGGTTACATCCCTTTTGATCAACCACTAATCAGTTTATTAAATAAGACCATTGTCTGGTACATCCCGATGAAAAGTGATACCCTTTTTCAAGGATAATGACATTTTTTGGCTTTCTCTTTAACAATATGACTGGTCCGCTATTTGTGAATGATCCATTTCCAAAAACGACATCGGTAGTTGAGTACTATGACATTCTTCCAGACAAGGAAGTTTTCCCTTCACTCCTCCACAGGTAACATAAGATTTGTTGTGATTTTTTTATGTGCGAAAGTAGGACAATAACTTTATGGGATCGTGGTAAATATGACACTTCACGTGTTTCAGGAAATGGTCTACCGATTTTTCACTAAACGAGCAACCACGTCAACATGGAAAAGGTTCATTGCACTCCGTAACATATGAAAATGTGGAAGAGCAACATGAGAATAGAACATCCAAGCTGTGAAAACTAATTGCAAAAGTGTCAACTCCAAAACAAAGCAAACAAGCATTTGGTGCCAGCAAGCATAAGAAAAACAAAAAAAGAAAATCTAAAGCCTGCATGGCTGCAGTTGATGTCTGTGCAGAGGGTCTAGATAGTGAGATCCCCACAATAGAACATGTTATTGAGGTGGAACCTCCAAAACCCGTGAGTAAGAAGCTTCCGCGAGGGTGTGAACGTCGCGATACATCGTCATCTCTATGTGCCTCGGTTATCTCTTACCCGGGCCCTTTACATATGCACTTTACTTTGTGATAGCCATAGTGTTTGATGTTATATATCTTGCTATCACATAGTTGTTTATCTTGCTTACCATAAGTTGTTGGTTCACATAGGTGAGCCTAGTTGTTTTAGGTTTGTGCTTGAAAAATTAAACACTAGTTTTATTCCGCATTTTATATAGCCTAAGCCTTTACCTACTATATAGTTTTATGATTATAGGTTACATCCCTTTTGATCAACCACTAATCAGTTTGTTAAATAAGATCATTGTCTGGTACATCCCGATGAAAAGTGATACCCTTTTTCAAGGATAATGACATTTTTTGGCTTTCTCTTTAACAGTACGACTGGTTCGCTGTTTGTGAATGATCCGTTTCCAAAAACGACATCGGTAGTTGAGTACTATCACATTCTTCTAGACAAGGAAGTTTTACCTATACTCCTCCACAGGTAACATATGATTTGTTGTGATTTTTTTGCGCGAAAGTAGGACAATAACTTTTTGGGATCATGGTAAATATGATACTTCACGTGTTTCAGGAAATGGTCTTCTAATTCTTCACTAAACGAGCAACCACGTCATCATGGAAAAGGTTCATTGCACTCCGTAATAGATAAAAACGCGGAAGAGAAAGATGAGAATAGAACGTCCAAGCTATGAAAACAAATTAAAAAAGTGTCCACTCCAAAGAAAAGCAAACAAGCAGTCGGTGCCAGCAAGCATAAGAAAAACATCAAAAGAAAATCTAAAGCCTGCATGGCTGCAGCTCATGTCTGTGCAGAGGGTCTAGATAGTGATATCCCCACAATAAAACATGTTATTGAGGTGGAACCTCCAAAACCCATGAGTAAGTCAAGAAATACAGAAGCTTCCACAAGGGTGTGAACTTCGGGATACATCGTCATCTCTATGTATCTCGGTTATCTCTTACCCGGGCCCTTTTCTTATGCACTTTACTTTTTGATAGCCATAGTGTTTGATGTTATATATCTTGCTATCACATAGTTGTTTATCTTGCTTACCATAAGGTGGTTGTTCACATTGGTGAGACTAGTTGTTTTAGTTTTGTGCTTGACAAGTTAAACACGAGTTTTATTCCGCATTTCATCTAGCCTAAGCCTTTACCTACTAGATAGTTTTATGATTTTAGGTTACATCCCTTTTCATCAACCACTAATCAGTTTATTAAATAAGACCATTGTATGGTACATCCCGATGAAAAGTGATAACCTTTTTAAAGGATAATGACATTTTTTGGCTTTCTCTTTAACAGTATGACTGGTCCGCTATTTGTGGATGATCCATTTCCAAAAGCGACATCGATAGGTGAGTACTATCACATTCTTCCATACAAGGAAGTTTTCCCTATAATCCTCCACAGGTAACATAAGACTTGTTGTGATTTTTTATGAGCGAAAGAATGACAATAACTTTTTGGGATCATGGTAAATATGACACTTCACGTGTTTCAGGAAATGGTCTTCTGACTCTTCACTAAACGAGCAACCACGTCAACATGGAAAAGGTTCATTGCACTCCGTAATAGATGAAAATGCGGAAGAGCAAGATGAGAATAGAACGTCCAAGCTGTGAAAATTTTTACAAAAGTGTCAACTCCAAAGCAAAGCAAACAAGCACTTGGTGCCAGAAAGCATAAGAAAAACAACAAAAGAAAATCTAAAGCCTGCATGGCTGCACCTGATGTCTGTGCAGAGGGTCTAGATAGTGAGATCCCCACAATAAAACATGTTATTGGGGTGGAACCTCCAAAACCCGTGAGTAAGTCAAGAAATACAGAAGCTTCCGCGAGGGTGTGAACTTCGGGATACATCGTCATCTCTATGTGCCTCGGTTATCTCTTACCCGGGCCCTTTACATATGCACTTTACTTTGCGATAGACATAGTGTTTGATTTTATATATCTTGCTATCACATAGTTATTTATCTTGCTTACCATAAGTTGTTGGTGCACATAGGTGAGCCTAGTTGTTTTAGTTTTGTGCTAGACAAATTAAACACTAGTTTTATTCCGCATTTGCTCTAGCCTAAGCCTTTACCTACTAGATTGTTTTATGATTTCAGGTCACATCCATTTTTATCAACCACTAATAAATTTATTAAATAAGACCACTATATGGTACATACCGATGAAAAGTGATACCCTTTTTCAAGGATAATGACATTTTTTGGCTTTCTCTTTAACAGTATGAATGGTCCGCTATTTGTGAATGATACATTTCCAAAAACGACATCGGTAGTTCATTACTATCACATTCTTCCAGACAAGGAAGTTTTCCCTATACTCCTCCACATTTAACATAAGATTTGTTGTGATTTTTTTATGCGTGAAAGTAGGACAATAACTTTTTGGGATCATGGTAAATATGACACTTCACGTGTTTGAGGAAATGGTCTTCTGTTACTTCACTAAACAAGCAACCACGACAACATGGCAAAGGTTCATTGCACTCCGTAATAGATGAGAATGCGGAAGAGAAAGATGAGAATAGAACGTCCAAGCTATGAAAACAAATTACAAATGTGTCAACTCCAAAGCAAAGCAAACAAGTAGTTGGTACCAGCAAGCATAAGAAAATCAGCAAAAGAAAATCTAAAGCCTGCATGGCTGCAGCTGATGTCTGTGCAGAGGGTCTACATAGTGAGATCCCCACAATAAAACATGTTATTGAGGTGGAACCTGCAAAACCCGTGAGTAAGTCAAGAAATACATAAGCTTCCGCGAGGGTGTGAACTTCGGGATACATTGTCATCTCTATGTTCCTCGGTTATCTCTTACCCGACCCCTTTATTTATGCACTTTACTTTTTGATAGCAATAGTGTTTGATGTTATATATCTTGCTATCACATAGTTGTTTATCTTGCTTACCATAAGTTGGTCGTTCACAAAGGTGAGCCTAGTTGTTTTAGTTTTGTGCTTGACAAGTTAAACACTAGTTTTATTCTGCATTTTCTCTAGCCTAAGCCTTTACCTACTAGGTAGTTTTATGACTTTAGGTTACATCCCTTTTGATCAACCACTAATCGGTTTATTAAATAAGACCATTGTATGGTACATCCCGATGAAAAGTGATACCCATTTAAAGGATAATGACATTTTTTTTGCTTTCTCTTTAATAGTATGACTGGTCCGCTATTTGTGAATGATCCATTTGCAAAAGCGACAACGGTAGTTGGGTACTATCACATTCTTCAGTACAAGGAAGTTTTCCGTATACTCCTCCACAGGTAACATAAGACTTGTTGTGATTTTTTATGCGCGAAAGTAGGACAATAACTTTTTGGGATCAAGGTAAATATGACACTTCACGTGTTTCAGGAAATGATCTTCTGATTCTTCACTAAACGCGCAACCACGTCAACATGGAAAAGGTTCATTGCACTCCGTAATAGATGCAAATGTGGAAGAGCAAGATGAGAATGGAACGTCTAAGCTGCGAAAACAAATTACAAAAGTGTCCACTCCAAAGCAAAGCAAACAAGCACTCGGTGCCAGCAAGCATAAGAAAAACAACAAAAGAAAATCTAAAGCCTGCATGGCTGCAGCTGATGTCTGTTCAGAGGGTCTAGATAGTGAGATCCCCGCAATAAAACATGTTATTGAGGTGGAACCTCCAAAACCTATGAGTAAGTCAAGAAATATAGAAGCTTCCGCAAGGGTGTGAACTTCGGGATACATCGTCATCTCTATGTGCCTCGGTTATCAATTACCCAGGCCCTTTACATATGCACTTTACTTTGTGATAGCCATAGTGTTTTATTTTATATATCTTGCTATCACATAGTTATTTATCTTGCTTACCATAAGTTGTTGGTGCACATAGGTGAGCCTAGTAGTTTTAGTTTTGTGCTAGACAAATTAAACACTAGTTTTATTCAGCATTTGCTCTAGCCTAAGCCTTTACCTACTAGATTGTTTTATGATTTTAGGTTACATCCCTTTTGATCAACCACTAATAAGTTTATTAAGTAAGACCACTGGATGGTACATCGCGATGAAAAGTGATACCCTTTTTAAAGGATAATGACATTTTTTGTCTTTCTCTTTAACAGTATGACTGGTCTGCTATTGGTGAATGATCCATTTCCTAAAACGACGTCGGTAGTTGAGTACTATCACATTCTACCATACAAGGAAGTTTTCCCTATACTCCTCCACATGTAACATAAGATTTGTTGTGATTTTTTTATGCGCGAAAGTATGACAATAACTTTTTGGGAACATGGTAAATATGGCACTTCACGTGTTTCAGGAAATGATCTTCTGATTTTTCACTAAACGAGCAACCACGTCAACATGGAAAAATTTCATTGCACTCCGTGACAGACGAAAATGTGGAAGAGCAAGATCAGAATTGAACGTCCAAGCTGCGAAAACAAATTACAGAAGTGGCAACTCGAAAGCAAAGCAAACAAGCAGTTGGTGCCAGCAAGCATAAGAAAAACAACAAAATAAAATCTAAAGCCTGCATGGCTGCAATGATGTCTGTAAGAGGGTCTAGATAGTGAGATCCCCAAAATAAAACATGTTTTTGGGGTGGAACCTCCAAAACCCGTGAGTAAGTCAAGAAATACAGAAGCTTCCGCGAGGGTGTGAACTTCGGGATACATCGTCATCTCTATGTGCCTCGGTTATCTCTTACCCGGGCCCTTTACATATGCACTTCACTTTGCGATAGCCATAGTGTTTGATTTTATATATCTTGCTATCACATAGTTATTTATCTTGCTTACCATAAGTTGTTGGTGCACATAGGTGAGCCCAGTTGTTTTAGTTTTGTGCTAGACAAATTAAACACTAGTTTTATTCCGCATTTGCTCTAGCCTAAGCCTTTACCTACTAGATTGTTTTATGATTTCAGGTCACATCCATTTTTATGAACCACTTATAAATTTATTAAATAAGACCACTATATGGTACATACCAATGAAAAGTGATACCCTTTTTCAAGGATAATGACATTTTTTGGCTTTCTCTTTAACAATATGAGTGGTCCGCTATTTGTGAATGATACATTTCCAAAAACGACATCGGTAGTTGATTACTATCACATTCTTCCAGACAAGGAAGTTTTCCCTATACTCCTACACATTTAACATAAGATTTGTTGTGATTTTTTTATGCGTGAAAGTAGGACAATAACTTTTTGGGATCATGGTAAATATGACACTTCACGTGTTTGAGGAAATGGTCTTCTGTTTCTTCACTAAACAAGCAAGCACGACAACATGGAAAAGGTTCATTGCACTCCGTAATAGATGAGAATGCGGAAAGATGAGAATAGAACGTCCAAGCTATGAAATAAAATTACAAATGTGTCAACTCCAAAGCAAAGCAAACAAGTAGTTGGTGCCAGCAAGCATAAGAAAAACAGCAAAAGAAAATCTAAAGCCTGCATGGCTGCAGCTGATGTCTGTGCAGAGGGTCTACATAGTGAGATCCCCACAATAAAACATGTTATTGAGGTGGAACCTGCAAAACCCGTGAGTAAGTCGAGAAATACAGAAGCTTCCGCGAGGGTGTGAACTTCGGGATACATTGTCATCTCTATGTGCCTCGGTTATCTCTTACCCGGCCCCTTTATTTATGCACTTTACTTTTTGATAGCAATAGTGTTTGATGTTATATATCTTGCTATCACATAGTTGTTTATCTTGCTTACCATAAGTTGGTCGTTCACAAAGGTGAGCCTAGTTGTTTTAGTTTTGTGCTTGACAAGTTAAACACTAGTTTTATTCTGCATTTTCTCTAGCCTAAGCCTTTACCTACTAGATAGTTTTATGATTTTAGGTTACATCCCTTTTGATCAACCACTAATCGGTTTATTAAATAAGACCATTGTATGGTACATCCCGATGAAAAGTGATACCCTTTTAAAGGATAATGACATTTTTTTGCTTTCTCTTTAATAGTATGACTGGTCCGCTATTTGTGAATGATCCATTTGCAAAAGCGACAATGGTAGTTGAGTACTATCACATTCTTCAGTACAAGGAAGTTTTCCGTATACTCCTCCACATGTAACATAAGACTTGTTGTGATTTTTTATGCGCGAAAGTAGGAAAATAACTTTTTGGGATCAAGGTAAATATGACACTTCACGTGTTTCAGGAAATGATCTTATGATTCTTCACTAAACGCGCAACCACGTCAACATGGAAAAGGTTCATTGCACTCCGTAATAGATGCAAATGTGGAAGAGCAAGATGAGAATGGAACGTCTAAGCTGCGAAAACAAATTACAAAAGTGTCCACTCCAAAGCAAAGCAAACAAGCATTCGGTGCCAGCAAGCATAAGAAAAATAACAAAAGAAAATCTAAAGCCTGCATGGCTGCAGCTGATGTCTGTTCAGAGGGTCTAGATAGTGAGATCCCCGCAATAAAACATGTTATTGAGGTGGAACCTCCAAAACCCATGAGTAAGTCAAGAAATACAGAAGCTTCCGCAAGGGTGTGAACTTCGGGATACATCGTCATCTCTATGTGCCTCGGTTATCAATTACCCAGGCCCTTTACATATGCACTTTACTTTGTGATAGCCATAGTGTTTTATTTTATATATCTTGCTATCACATAGTTATTTATCTTGCTTACCATAAGTTGTTGGTGCACATAGGTGAGCCTAGTTGTTTTAGTTTTGTGCTAGACAAATTAAACACTAGTTTTATTCAGCATTTGCTCTAGCCTAAGCCTTTACCTACTAGATTGTTTTATGATTTTAGGTTACATCCCTTTTGATCAACCACTAATAAGTTTATTAAATAAGACCACTGGATGGTACATCGCGATGAAAAGTGATACCCTTTTTAAAGGATAATGACATTATTTGTCTTTCTCTTTAACAGTATGACTGGTCTGCTGTTGGTGAATGATCCATTTCCTAAAACGACATCGGTAGTTGAGTACTATCACATTCTTCCATACAAGGAAGTTTTCCCTATACTCCTCCACATGTAACATAAGATTTGTTGTGATTTTTTTATGCGCGAAAGTATGACAATAACTTTTTGGGAACATGGTAAATACGACACTTCACGTGTTTCAGGAAATGATCTTCTGATTTTTCACTAAACGAGCAACCACGTCAACATGGAAAAAGTTCATTGCACTCCATAACAGATGAAAATGTGGAAGAGCAAGACCAGAATTGAACGTCCAAGCTGCGAAAACAAATTACAGAAGTGTCAACTCGAAAGCAAAGCAAACAAGCAGTTGGTGCCAGCAAGCATAAGAAAAACAACAAAATAAAATCTAAAGCCTGCATGGCTGCAGCTGATGTCTGTGCAGAGGGTCTAGATAGTGAGATCCCCACAATAAAACATGTTATTGAGGTCGAACCTCCAAAACCTGTGAGTAAGTCAAGAAATACAGAAGCTTCCGCGAGGGTGTGAACTTCGGGATACATCGTCATCTCTATGTGCCTCGGTTATCACTTACCCGGGCCCTTTACTTATGCACTTTACTTTGTGATAGCCATAGTGTTTGATATTATATATCTTGCTATCACATAGTTGTTTATCTTGCTTACCATAAGTTGTTGGTTCACATAGGTGAGCCTAGTTGTTTTAGGTTTGTGCTTCACAAGTTAAACACTAGTTTTATTCCGCATTTGCTCTAGCCTAAGCCTTTACCTACTATATAGTTTAATGATTTTAGGTTACACCCCTTTTGATCAACCACTAATCAGTTTATTAAATAAGGCCATTGTGTGGTACATCCCTATGAAAAGTGATACCCTTTTTCAAGGATAATGACATTTGTTGGCTTTCTCTTTAACAGTATGAATGGTCCGCTATTTGTGAATGATCCATTTCCAAAAACAACATCAGTAGTTGAGTACTATCACATTCTTCCAGACAAGGAAGTTTTCCCTATACTCATCCACAGGTAACATAAGATTTGTTGTGATTTTTTTATGCGCGAAAGTAGGACAATAACTTTTTGGGATCATGGTAAATATGACACTTCACGTGTTTCAGGAAATGGTCTTCTGTTTCTTCACTAAACAAGCAACCACGACAACATGGAAAAGGTTCATTGCACTCCGTAATAGATGAGAATGCGGAAGAGAAAGATGAGAATAGAACGTCCAAGCTATGAAAACAAATTACAAAAGTGTCAACTCCAAAGCAAAGCAAGCAAGCAGTTGGTGCCAGCAAGCATAAGAAAAACAGCAAAAGAAAATCTAAAGCCTGCATGGCTGTAGCTGATGTGTGTGCAGAGGGTCTACATAGTGAGATCCCCACAATAAAACATGTTATTGATGTGGAACCTGCAAAACCCGTGAGTAAGTGAAGAAATACAGAAGCTTCCGCAAGTGTGTGAACTTCGGGATACATCGTCATCTTTATGTGCCTCGGTTATCTCTTACTCGGCCCCTTTACTTATGCACTTTACTTTTTGATAGCAATAGTGTTTGATGTTATATATATTGCTATCACATAGTTGTTTATCTTGCTTACCATAAGTTGTTGGTTCACAAAGGTGAGCCTAGTTGTTTTAGTTTTTTGCTTGACAAGTTAAACACTAGTTTTATTCTGCATTTGCTCTAGCCTAAGCCTTTACCTACTAGATAGTTTTATGATTTTAGGTTACATCCCTTTTGATCAACCACTAATCAGTTTATTAAATAAGACCATTGTATGGTACATCCTGATGAAAAGTGATACCCTTTTAAAGGATAATGACATTTTTTGGCTTTCTATTTAATAGTATGACTGGTCCGCTATTTGTGAATGTTCCATTTGCAAAAGCGACATCGGTAGTTGAGTACTATCACATTCTTCAATACAAGGAAGTTTTCCCTATACTCCTCCACAGGTAACATAAGACTTGTTGTGATTTTTTATGCGCGAAACTAGGAAAATAACTTTTGGGGATCATGGTAAATATGACACTTCACGTGTTTCAGGAAATGATCTTCTGATTCTTCACTAAACGCGCTACCTCGTCAACATGGAAAAGGTTCATTGCACTCCGTAATAGATGCAAATGTGGAGTAGCAAGATGAGAATGGAACGTCCAAGCTGCGAAAACAAATTACAAAAGTGTCAACTCCAAAGCAAAGCAAACAAGCACTCGGTGCCAGCAAGCATAAAAAAAACAACAAAAGAAAATCTAAAGCCTGCATGGCTGCAGCTGATGTCTGTGCAGAGGGTCTAGATAGTGAGATCCCCGCAATAAAACATGTTATTGAGGTGGAACCTTCCAAACCCATGAGTAAGTCAAGAAATACAGAAGCTTCCGCGAGGGTGTGAACTTCGGGATACATCATCATCTCTATGTGCCTCGGTTATCTCTTACCCGGGCCCTTTACATATGCACTTTACTTTGTGATAGCCATAGTGTTTATTTTATATATCTTGCTATCACATAGTTATTTATATTGCTTACCATAAGTTGTTGGTGCACATAGGTGAGCCTAGTTGTTTTAGTTTTGTGCTAGACAAATTAAAAACTAGTTTTATTCCGCATTTGCTCTAGCCTAAGCCTTTACCTACTAGATTGTTTTATGATTTTAGGTTACATCCCTTCTGATCAACCACTAATAAGTTTATTAAATAAGACCACTGGATGGTACATCCTGATGAAAAGTGGTACCCTTTTTCAAGGATAATGACATTTTTTGTCTTTCTCTTTAACAGTATGACTGGTCTGCTATTGGTGAATGATCCATTTCCAAAAACGACATCGGTAGTTGAGTATTATCACATTCTTCCATACAAGGAAGTTTTCCCTATACTCCTCCACAGGTAACATAAGATTTGTTGTGATTTTCTTATGCGCGAAAGTATGAAAATAACTTTTTTGGAACATGGTAAATTTGACACTTTACGTGTTTCAGGAAATGATCTTCTAATTTTTCACTAAACGAGCAACCACGTCAACATGGAAAAGGTTCATTGCACTCCGTAACAGATGAAAATGTGGAAGAGCAAGATGAGAATTGAACGTCCAAGCTGCAAAAACAAATTACAAAAGTGTCAACTCGAAAGCAAAGCAAACAAGCAGTTGGTGCCAGCAAGTATAAGAAAAACAACAAAAGAAAATCTAAAGCCTGCATGGCTGCAGCTGATGTCTGTGCAGAAGGTCTAGATAGTGAGATCCCCACAATAAAACATGTTATTGAGGTGGAACCTCCAAAACCCGTGAGTAAGTCAAGAAACACCGAAGCTTCCGCGAGGGTGTGAACTTCGGGATACATCGTCATCTCTATGTGCCTCGGTTATCTCTTACCCGGGCCCTTTACTTATGCACTTTACTTTGTGATAGCCATAGTGTTTGATATTATATATCTTGCTATCACATAGTAGTTTATCTTGCTTACCATAAGTTGTTGGTTCACATAGGTGAGCCTAGTTGCTTTAGGTTTGTGCTTGACAAGTTAAACACTAGTTTTATTCCGCATTTGCTCTAGCCTAAGCCTTTACCTACTATATAGTTTTATTATTTTAGGTTACACCCCTTTTGATCAACCACTAATCAGTTTATTAAATAAGACCATTGTCTGGTACATCCCGATGAAAAGTGATACCCTTTTTCAAGGATAATGACATTTTTTTGGCTTTCTCTTTAACAGTATGAATGGTCCGCCATTTGTGTATGATCCATTTCCAAAAACGACATCGGTAGTTGAGTACTATCACATTCTTCCAGACAAGGAAGTTTTCCCTATAGTCCTCCACAGGTAACATAAGATTTGTTGTGATTTCTTTATGCACGAAAGTAGGACAATAACTTTTTGGGATCATGGTAAATATGACACTTCACGTGTTTCAGGAAATGGTCTTCTGTTTCTTCACTAAACAAGCAACCACGACAACATGGAAAAGGTTCATTGCACTCCGTAATAGATGAGAATGCGGAAGAGAAAGATGAGAATAGAACGTCCAAGCTATGAAAACAAATTACAAAAGTGTCAACTCCAAAGCAAAGCAAACAAGCAGTTGGTGCCAGCAAGCATAAGAAAAACAGCAAAAGAAAATCTAAAGCCTGCATGGTTGCAGCTGATGTGTGTGCAGAGGGTCTACATAGTGAGATCCCCACAATAAAACATGTTATTGAGGTGGAACCTGCAAATCCCGTGAGTAAATCAAGAAATACAGAAGCTTCCGCAAGTGTGTGAACTTCGGGATACATTGTCATCTGTATGTGCCTCGGTTATCTCTTACCCGGCCCCTTTACTTATGCACTTTACTTTTTGATAGCAATCGTGTTTGATGTTATATATCTTGCTATCACATAGTTGTTTATCTTGCTTACCATAAGTTGTTGGTTCACAAAGGTGAGCCTAGTTGTTTTAGTTTTGTGCTTGACAAGTTAAACACTAGTTTTATTCTGCATTTGCTCTATCCTAAGCCTTTACCTACTAGATAGTTTTATGATTTTAGGTTACATCCCTTTTGATCAACCACTAATCAGTTTATTAAATAAGACCATTATATGGTACATCCCGATGAAAAGTGATACCCTTTTAAAGGATAATGACATTTTTTGGCTTTCTCTTTAATTGTATGACTGGTCCGCTATTTGTGAATGATCCATTTGCAAAAGCGACATCGGTAGTTGAGTACTATCACATTCTTCAATACAAGGAAGTTTTCCCTATACTCCTCCACAGGTAACATAAGACTTGTTGTGATTTTTTATGTGCGAAAGTAGGACAATAACTTTTTGGGATCATGGTAAATATGACACTTCACGTGTTTCAGGAAATGATCTTCTGATTCTTCACTAAACGCGCATCCACGTCAACATGGAAAAGGTTCATTGCACTCCGTAATAGATGCAAATGTGGAAGAGCAAGATGAGAATGGAACGTCCAAGCTGCGAAAACAAATTACAAAAGTGTCAACTCCAAAGCAAAGCAAACAAGCACTGGGTGCGAGCAAGCATAAGAAAAACAACAAAAGAAAATCTAAAGCCTGCATGGCTGCAGCTGATGTCTGTGCAGAGGGTCTAGATAGCGAGATCCCCGCAATAAAACATGTTATTGAGGTGGAACCTCCAAAAGCCATGAGTATGTCATGAAATACAGAAGCTTCCGCAAGGGTGTGAACTTCGGGATACATCGTCATCTCTATGTGCCTCAGTTATCTCTTACCCGACTGTGGCATGCTTGTTATTTATTTACTTTATAAGCCCTTTATGTGGCGTCGCACAGACGCCCGACTGTGGCATGCTTGTTATTTATTTACTTTATAAGCCCTTTATGCGGCGTCGCACAGACGCCCGACTGTGGCATGCTTGTTATTTATTTACTTTATAAGCCCTTTATGTGGCGTCGCACAGACGCCCAACTGTGGCATACTTGTTATTTATTTACCATATAAGCCCTTTATGTGGTGTCGCTTAGACGCCTGACTGAGGCACGCTTCATATCATGGCCCTTTCGAGGCGTCGCTTCAGACACCCGATCGGTGCATGTTATTTCTACCCCATTATTGCATATCCACATTGTATATAAATAACCTGCTTGCATGCATCAGAGATTTTATTTTAGACTGACGATGTGATCATAGAATGTTTCATCTCATGATTATCATTTGTATTATACCCGTGTTCATAATGTTTGCGAGTACATTCAAAGTACTCACTGGCTTGTCCCTGGCTATTGTCTTGGCCAGATTTCGTGCATGGAGAGGAGCGTTGCGATGACAGCCCCGGAACCTAAGCAATGGTGATAGCAGCCTCGCGAAGATAGGAGTTATCCTGGTCACTGTTCCTGTGGGAAATGGAGTTCCATGGACACTGATGATCCACAAACCGCTTCCGCCATCAACCACTAGAAACCATTTGTTGTACTCCCAGGCCAGAATGGTCTTGTACTACATATTTTTGTATTTTGCTTGGAATCTCTGTATCAAGTTGGTGCCTTATCAGCTAACAGTAATCCTGGGGCTGGTGAGCACAACGGCCATTTTCTAGAAATTAATACCTGGAAAACCGGTCGCGAGAGGCCAACCCCAGGCCAGCCCACATACCCCTCCTCCCACCTCCTGTTCACGGGGAGGGGGCCGTGGCAACCATCCACGGCGCCTTGCCGTGGTGGCAACCATCGGCCGGCTTCCCCCCTCCCTATTTAGTCGACCCCCGACGCCTCCCCTCTTCTTCGAACCCTAACCCCCCCGGAGCCACTCCTCCTCGCCCCCTGGATCGGGAAGTTGCCTGACGCCGCCCGAGGTCGCCGCGTCGTCCTCGTCTTCGCCGGCCTCCGCCTCATCGTTTGGTGCCCTCAGATGGAATCAGGGAGCACCGCAGCCGCCCATTCGTCCTCGCCCCCATCTCCGGCCACCGCGACGTCGCCGTTGCTCCACCAACTCTCTGCTGCTACTAAACTGCCCGCCGGCCTCCTTGCGCCGCTCGGTGAGCTGCTCCGACAAACCTCCTCTTCCCTCCCGTTCTTGCGCCGTAGGCCGCCGTCCCCGAGCTCGTCGGTGCTCCCTCTTACACGTACGCGTACGTGCGTACATCCTGCTAGCTGCTCCTATTGCTGTTGGTGCCGCTGCGCTGTTTCCCGCTGCCCCTGCTGCTCCGCACTGCCGTCGACTTGCTCCCGCGCCCGTGCCTTGATCTCATACCGCCCGTGCGCATCCACGGCTCCTGCACCCGCTGCTGGCTACGCCGGGCGCTAGCTCGCCTCGCACACGGTCTTCCCAGCCACCCGACGCACGGCCTCGCAGCCGCCGGCGCCTGGACGCACCTGCCAAACCGTCACCCGCGCCTGCTGCTGCTGGTTCACCATCGACCACGCCGCTTGCCGCGCCTGCTGCCGCCCACGATTGCCCGCAGCCGCCTGCACCCGCAAGCACGCGTCACTGCTACTCTGTTTCCACTGCTCTGCTGAAGCTACGTATTGATTGCTACTATAGATGCTACTAGCTAGCTTTCCTAAATCTACAATGACCGACCCTCTAGACAGTCTCTAAACTGTGGTTAAATAGTTGTTAACATGAGTAAAAAAAATATGAGTAGAAAGTATACATGACAAACTCCATTTAATCCCACTGGACCAAATCCTTTCAATGTGTGGATTAATTCCTACGAAAATTACAAAGTTCTATGTTCTGTTAACTGAAAAAACCGAAAAACAGATTTATTTCCATAGCTACTTTAGAGTTGTATATGATCAAGCAAATGAAGTCTAATATGGATGTAAGTGCTACTATCTTGTAGATTAGAGAAAAATACTCAAAATTGATATAAGGCACTAACCCATAGGAGGTACAGAAGAATAGTTGTAGTCTTTTGAAAACAGCCAAGTGATGTTTAAAAAAATGTCGAATTCTCAGACTTAGTAGAATTTCAGGGATTTTTCCGGGTATTGTTAAATCTTTAATAATTCATAGAAATTAATCCGTAAACCGGATGAAAAAGTTTTATACATGAAAGTTTCTCAGAACGATGAGACGAACCTGGTTACGCAACCCGTTTGTCCGCCACACATCCCTAGCATAGCGAACCTGCAACCTTTCCCCTCCGGTTCATCTGTCCGAATATGCCAAACACCGGGAATACTTTCCCGGAAGTTTCCCTCCTTCGCCGATATCACCTATCCCTACATTAGGTCACCCCTAGCACAACGTATTGCCGCGTCTTGCTTCGTGTTACATTTTATTGCTCTGTTATTTATTGTGTTCCCCCTCCATTACTTCTTTCCGATAGACTCCGAGATCGCTGTCGATGTCCGTGTGTTCGACTACATTGAAGATGACCCCTCCTTGCCAGAGCAACCAGGCAAGCCCCCCCCCCCCCTTGATCACCAGAAATCGCCTATTCTACTCTATACTGCTTGCATTAGAGTAGTGTAGCATGTTACTGCTTTCCGTTATTCCTATCCTGATGCATAGCATGTCCTTGCTACTCATTGTTACCTTTATCTGCTATCCTACTGCTTAGTATAGGATGCTAGTGTTCCATCAGTGGCCCTACATTCTTGTCCGTCTGCCATGCTATACTACTGGGCTGTGATCACTTCGGGAGGTGATCACGGGCGTATACTATATACTTTACACTGTTACATTACCTGTGATACTGTTCGGAGATGGGGGCTAAAAGGACAGGTGGCTCCATCCCGGTAGAGGTGGGCCTGGGTTCCCGACGGCCCCCGACTGTTACTTTGTGGCGGAGCGACAGGGCAGGTTGAGACCACCTAGGAGAGAGGTGGGCCTGGCCCTGGTCGGCGTTCGCGGATACTTAACACACTTAACGAGATCTTGGTATTTGATCTGAGTCTGGCTACTGGCCTATACGCACTAACCAACTACGCGGGAACAGTTATGGGCACTCGGCGTCGTGGTATCAGCCGAAGAATTTTGTGATGTCAGCGACTGAGCGGCGCGCGCCGGATTGGACTGGAACGCCTGCTAGGCTAGGTCTGCTTCCGGCCGCCCACGCAACGTGCAGGTGTGCTAAGGGCGATGGGCCCAGACCCCTGTGCGCTTTGGTTTAGACCGGCGTGCTGACCTCTCTGTTATGCCTAGGCGGGGCTGCGACGTGTTGATCTTCCGCGGCCGGGCATGACCCAGAAAAGTGTGTCCGGCCAAATGGGATCAAGCGTGTTGGGAAGTTAATCTATTCGAATAGCTGTGATCTTCGGTAACAGGACGACTTGGAGTTGTACCTTGACCTTATGACAACTAGAACCGGATACTTAATAAAACACACCCTTCCAAGTGCCAGATACAACCCGGTGGTCGCTCTCTAACAGGCTACAAGGAGAGGATCGCGGGTAGGATTATGCTATACGATGCGGAGGACTTCAATCTACTCTCTTCTACATGTTGCAAGACGGAGGCTGCGAGCGTAGTCTTCGACGTGATTAGCTATCCCCTCTTATTACGGCATTCTACTGATTCAGTCCACCGATATGGCCCTTTACACATATATCCATGCATATGTAGTGTAGCTCCTTGCTTGCAGTACTTTGGATGAGTACTCACGGTTGCCTTGTTCCCCTTTTCCCCCTTTCTTTACCCGATTGCTGCGACTGCACGATGGAGCCCAGGAGCTAGACGCCACTGCCGACGGCATTTAATTCTACTACGCCGGAGGTGCCTACTACTAAGTGCAGCCCATGGCGATGACGGGAGTAGTTTAGGAGGATCCCGAGCAGGAGGCCTGCGCCTCTTTCGATCTGTATCCCGGTTTGTGCTAGCCATCTTATGGCAACTTGTTTAACTTATGTCTCGTACTCAGATATTGTTGCTTCCAGACTCGTCTATGATCGAGCACTTGTATTCGAGCCCTCGAGGCCCCTGGCTTGTATTATGACGCTTGTATGACTTATTTATGTTTTAGAGTTGTGTTGTGATATCTTCCCGTGAGTTCCTGATCTTGATCGTACACGTTTGCGTGCATTATTAGTGTATGATTGAATCGGGGGCGTCACAAGTTGGTATCGGAGCCGACTGCCTGTAGGAATCCCCCTTCCACACTCCTTGGCCGAAGTCGAGTCTAGTTGATGAAAATTGTTTTACTAACATGGCTGTGCGGCCCATGGGCCCACGTCGCCATTTGGGTGGTGTTAGGATCATTTACTCCTCGATCTTTACTCCGGGACTCTGAACTCTCTCCTACTCGGGTATAATGAATTTACTAAAATCTAACTTTAGGAGCTCGAAAATACTTTCTCCCGGAGAGCCCCTTCAGTCCAGATGATCGCCGGCTACACCAGAAGATTTCGAAGATACTCTCCGATATTCTCTCGAGACTTTGTGCCACCGCTTTTGCTATTCCCGACCACCGATAAATCCTTATGGATAACTTCTTACCATTGCCATTCTTACATTCATCCATAGCTGCTCTTGTTATTACAAGATGCATCGAATTGTTCTTCGACTTTTAAGAATCTCTTGAGCCATTGCATTACAGTTCTTACCACATGAATACCCCTACGGATAATTCCTCATACTTACCGTTCATGAGTTTCACCAAAGTCTTTGAAATACTAATTGATCTTCCGAAATCCTCAGTAGCCTATTGCTCTTGATCTTCTTTACCCGCTTGCATAATGATTACTTCCATATGACAAGCAATATTCATTAAACTACTTTGTGATCGACATTCTGATGCTGTTGATTCAACATCTGTGTGAATGCACACAATCATCAGTTATTCCTTGAAAATTATCCTTCCGGCTCGGACGTCATTTTGAACATGAACTGGTTGTCGACCAATCAAATTGCCACCGTTTGTGCCTCTAAGTCTATTCAACTTACTTATCTTTTGATTAGAGCGTCTGCTTCTGATCCTTCGCTTTGTAAATCATAATTCCTTTGCAATTGACCTCTAAGTTACTCAGTTGTTTCTATAATCCAATGTCTTTGCATTGATTCTTCCTCTGGTTGTGAGCCGATACTCACATCAGATCCTTTATGGACCATCGGAACCTTGTTGGATTTTATCCGACAACGTCCTTCATATTCAATCACTTTGGAAGTTCTTTCCCTGATACATAATGCCTTTGGTAAATCATATTCCTTGATTTGGCCAACCATGCTCTGCTTTCGAGCTGGTGAGATTTACTATTGAAGCTTGTGGTATATGTTTCCACGATCCCCCGATGGGTTGAACCTATGCCTTCCATAATATGTGTGAACTCGAAAGTTTTCATGAGTCATACTCTTCTGGTATTTTGCCAGATAAAATTTGAACACTGCAACTTCATCAAACGCGAGAAGTGAATGAAAGGTTATGCATTGAAGAAGTGGGAGTCGACCTTGAACTTTGCGTTCATGCCCATGGACACGATGTATATCCTATCATGGAAGCTTCTTGTAATAATAACTATTTTCTTGATAAATACCATCTGGTATCTGTGAATTGATCCTTTGCAACCGTGGTTCCGGCCATGATTGTTCTTCTTTGACCCATTTCTCGGACATGTTAAAGCACTTGTCTTCTACAGATCAATATGCCTGCCCAACCTCTATTATGATCTACCTTCGAGTATTACCCCTGGTATCTCGAGGTTATCATTCCATTGCACTACATCTTATGAACTTTTGATGAAGTACTACCTTTCCCTGTCAATGTCACTTCATGGGTTCTGGGTTGTTAGTCACTCGAGAACACCGATAAGTGAATCCGAAATCCGATTCAATAACTCTAAGTCATTCTTGTTGCTTACGAGTTTAATAATCCTTCAAGTCATTCCTAGCCTTATCGGCTATATCATTATCGTTCAAATTTTTAACTGTGCTACCTGGTCCTTCTTCCCGGAGCACAACTTTCGACGATGAGCTAAGCTTAGGTCGATCTTCCTTGTCTTATTGTTTCACCTCGAACGGCAAGCTTGATTCCTAGTTGGTGTTGTATCCGTAGTTCCATTAATCCTTTGCTACATCAGTCCTTCTGCTTGAGCAGTCGCTGTTCGATTGCTTCTTTGTGGAGCCTCTCGAAAAAATCTTCATGATCATCATCAACATTTTGAGCTCTTCCAGGATATCAATCAAATTCAGGATGTGTAACACCATCCTTGCCCCCTCGATGATTTGTATTAACATCGACAACATTCCCGC
The DNA here is from genome assembly GCA_021605145.1 of Aegilops bicornis. Classification (NCBI taxonomy): domain Eukaryota; kingdom Viridiplantae; phylum Streptophyta; class Magnoliopsida; order Poales; family Poaceae; genus Aegilops; species Aegilops bicornis. The sequence goes on along the minus strand of CM038673.1, from coordinate 569,272,036 downwards.
ATTCCCTCCGACACAAAACTTATTCATGTTTCGTGTAGTTTCCTTTCTATCCAACTTATATTATGATTCTATCTTGGAGTATTACCATATGTTACGTCAAGAATGTTAAGGGAATTACCTCCACTATTAATTCTTGATATTGTAATACTTCTCACCATCACCATTCTTTCTTGGTCCCCGTGTTGGTTCTAACCGGGATACCAACAGGTGAACGGTGCTGTTTGGATTCTACCCTTCTAGCAAACCTATTGCTTTGAAGTTAATGGTCGAACGTTCATTCTTAGACTATTGATCACCGAATCACCATTCTAACATTTGATCATGCTAACTAAGGCCATATTTTGGGCACACTTTTCAACTAATTTTTAATTGTGTATGTTTTTCCTTGAGCATACATCATTATATCATTTGATCTGACAAATGTTATCTCCTTGTTCACATAACTGTGGAAATCCATCTTTTTGGATACTCGTTGAATTATTGCTGAGTCCATCAGCCACCTCCTCATCCTCTCCTTGGCTTAATGATGAATCCCTTCGTGTATCCAAAGTCCGACCTTTGCTTGAAGACCATGTCAATGCTATCTTGAAGCATGTCTGTGGTACTCTGATCATCGATAAGAACATTTGAAGCGCCATACTAAATTTCCTTTATCAATTATTCAAACACCGTTGTTTGGGTAATGTCATGAACTTCCTCTTGCCTAACCTAAATGGTTTTCTACGTTATATCCTGTCATGGATATCATGCTCTGCTTGTCTTTGGGAAGGATATACCCCTGAAATATGTGTTTAAACACATTTTCCTTTCCGTTGTTATGTTCAAACTTTCTTATAATCTACTTAACTGAGTAGTGGTAATTCCCTGCTTAGGTAAGCACCTCGTGGTACAATTCTGCCAGTAAGACCCTATTACTATAATTGATGACATTTCGGCAGCCACCGATGGACGAGAATTTTGCCTAATGGTCCGCCTCGTTCAACGAGTAGGAAAATGGTTCTCTTCGTCCTTCGCCCTTGGTATCGACATTGTTGCCAACATAACTGATAGGCTACCCTCTGACATGTCTTGTTATCATGACCGTGCAAGATATCAACACTTTTCCTACTTTTAACTATATGGTGGGCCCATAACCCACAGTTTCACAGGATCGAAACCTGACCCTCCTATACACCCACCGTTTCCAAAGTTATTCCTCATGCTTGGGTTCGTTTGTAATTCACGAGCCACCTTCCCTGTGATCATCAGTTCTGGTATTAGACACAATACTTATTCCCGTTGCTAGGAAACCCTTTCACCTTCTGATTAGGCATCGAATGACTGCCTATCCGTTTGAAACTTCTCATGGTACCTTCTTACTTTGCTCTCGATATGTTCTTACGTTTCAAATCGAGAGATACTTATGCTTCTTCCTTGAGTTAACCGTATGATGCTCGATCCTATTAGAATCCATCCTTATAGAGTTTTCCCTTCTTACCCTTTCGTAAGTACAATGGAGTTCTCGAAGAAAGGATGCCGACTTCATCATGATGACCCAAAGAAGAGAAATGAAGACATTAATGTAATAGATCAACCTCTTCGAGAAGAGCAACCAAGCCCGAGAAGAATCGTTAGAATTTCGTAACCTATTCTTCCCCCTTACTCCCCTCTTAAATCTCGGGACGAGATTTCTTGTAGTGGAGGAGAATTGTGACACCCGGTTAATCAAGCTATAGTAAACCCCTGTTAATGATGTCAGGTCATCGTAATTAAAATTTTGCTAAACCTCACTTGCTTCAAAGTAAGTTCAAATACAAATTCAAATAACAAGTCAAACTATAGTTTCTAAAAAAAGGTAAATTAAAAATGTTCATTGGGTTGCAAATATTAACTAAATAATTAACAAACATCAACCAACATTTTTGGGAATGTTTCTATTCCATTAAGATAATTAAAATAGTGGCTTAAACTATTATATAAGTGCTTTTTAAAATAGTAAAATATTCAAACTAGATTAATTGTGTACCAACCTTTTTGTGGCAGAGGGTTAAACTAAAACATTAATTTAAGTGCCGATTAGATGTTTAATAAAACTAAAATAAATAGATAATTAAACAGTAGAAAAATAAGCAGAAAAGTTAAAAGTAAAACAAAAAAATAGAACAGGAAAGGATATATAAAAGAAGACCTAAAACTATTGGGTCACGTGGTGTCGGGGCAGGCTGATCTGGCCCACGAACACCTATGGGACCGGCGGACCGAGCCCCTTTCGGTTCGGCGGGGAGCGGAGGTCGCACGAAGAGCAGATCGAGGCGAAGCACACGAGAGGTTTACCCAGCTTCGGAGCTCTCCCGAGAGATAACACTCCTACTGCTGCATGTCTAGGTGTATTGCGTTCTTGCTCAGGAGCACTGAGTGCTACAGTACACTCGAGCTGCTAACGAGACCGAGCGTGGGGGGAACCGACCGACCGCTTTCTACGTTGCGCATGGGCCTCCTTTTATATGCTCAAGGGGTCTCCGACAGGTGGCAACGTAGACAAGGGTACAAATGGAAAAGTAGTGGTTGGTACACCTACTTGTACAGTGTACAGTGTACCATACCTAACCCTGACGGCAGGGGACAAAGGCATTAAATGCCCGTCTACGTCGCCCAAATAGTGCAAACAGGGACCATCGGGCGCCACCGCTCGCCACGATGGCAAACTTGTCGATGTAAACTTGCCACCTCGCACCGGGCTGCCTGACCTCTCGCCACGCTAGCCTGGAAAGGTCCTGAGGCGACACGTTAGCGGATGTCTGGAGCGTAGGTACAGAGAGGTGGTCTGCGGCAAGCGCCTTTGCCGCGATTGTTGTCTTGTCGCGCCCGGAAGCTTGTCGCTCACCGGGCCTTCCCGGCAAGCTCCTCTTGCCGGGGCCTTGTCTCCTATGTGCCTTGGGTGGCCTTCCCGGCAAGCTCCTCTTGCCGGGGCCTTGTCTCCTTGGCTTAAATACTTTGTTCTTGAATGGCTCCAAAGGAACCACGGAGGACCTTGGCGGTCACCCGGTAAGCCTTGCCGCGGGGTGCTGCAACTTCCGTGCACGAGTTCGGGATACTAGGCTACCCTACTCTAGTACACCGGCAGAGCCCCGGCTGGGCCACACATGGTGCCGAAGCTGTTGGGCCAGCCCAAAACATGGCATGGGCACACGCGCCTGGGTCACACCATAACTCACCCGGACCCACCACGCCCTCCACGAGCAGCACGCATCGATTGCAGGCGTCGTGTGAGAGATCGTGGGCGAGATCGTGGGGGTTTCTTTATTCGGAAAATCGGAACGTCCGCCCTTCCCTCTTTATAAGCGGGGAAAGCAGGGCAGGTCGCCCATCTTGCCGATTCTTTGTCCAATCTCGAAAACCACCGCTGCTCCCCCTTCTCTTCAAGGCTGAAAAGAGAGCAGCGCTCACTTCCATCGCCACCAGCATCATCAACGCCGCCGGGCTTCCTCACCACCTCCGCCATGGCTCCGAAAGCTGACAAGGGGAAGGCCGTGAAGTCGGCCGAGGCGCAGCGGCTTGCGGCGCTGCGGAAGGAGCGGGCGATCTTCCCCCCCCCCTCCGGCTCGCCGCGAGGGAGCTGAGGGAGAACTACGCCCCGACTGGGTATCCCTTCTTCGCGCTCTTCTTCTACTGCGGGCTCTGCCCGCCTTTCTCCGAATTCTTTTGTGACATCATGAACACCTACGGGTTCCGCCTCCTTGATTTCACCCCCAATGCCGTTCTGACCATGGCAGTTTTCGCACATCTTTGCGAAAACTTTGTCGGAGTCCACCCAAATGTAGCCCTTTTCCGCCACTTCTTTATACCCCGTGTTGAGAGAGGGGAGCCTCTTGCCGGAGGAATCGCTTGGATCTCGAGGGTCGGCAAGAAGGAAGCCTATCTGGAGGGAGAGCTCCGTAGCAAATGGGAGGAATGGAGGGCAGATTGGTGCTGGATTGTCGAGGAGAACCCGCAGCCATTTACCGCCCAGCGCCAAACCCCAGTTGTGCGCGGCAACGATTGGAGCAATCTGGCCCCGGAAGACGCTATGCTAAAGATTGCAGTCACCCGAATCCTCCGCCTTAGACTTGTCGGGCTCACAGTAGGCACCGTTGGCGCAGACTTTCTTCGCCGCCGCATCGCCCCCTTGCAGGAGAGGAGGAGGCCTGCCTGGGAGTTTCAGAGGCTGCGCCCAGGCCTCAACTTCACCATCTTGGAGCTTGACGTGATGCTCTTGGAGCTGTTCAAGCCCGATCCTGATCATACAGAGATGTTTAGGTTGCCGAGGGGTGTCGTTCCGCTGTGCAACAATTCCGCGCTTGACCGCATCCGTGCAATGATGCCGTTGTGCGACTCGCATGGAATTTTCCCAACTTGGCAAGAGCCTGCAGATGACATCGTGCGGCAGTTCTTTGACAATCTGGTAGAAATGCCGGTCCGCCCCAATGAGCAGAGGGGCCTCACCCGCGACACTACCGATGATGAGATGCAGCGCATCGCCACCAGGCTGGAAGAGGCGGCAGCAGCCACTGCCGCGGGCGAGTTTGGCTTCACCGTGGAGGAGGCAGAGGCAGCAGAGGCGGCAAGCCTTGTCGAGCGAAAGGAGTTTGCCGGCGAGGAAGAGCTTGCCAAGCCTGAAGCCGAGTCGAGCGAGCCCGCCGAGGGCGCATCCTCCCCACCTTCAAGCAGCTTGCCGCGGCGAAGCCCCCAGCTCCACCAAGACGGCGTCTTCGCAAGGCGGAGAGCGTGGCGAAGCGGCGAGCAGACCCAACAGCGGCGCTGCGCGGCAGCTCCACCGCGGCAAGCACTGTTGTTGCAGGAGCACCTCACGCCGCTGCGGCAACTGGAGCGGGGCCTTCGCAGACCACCGGTTCCGCTCCCGCCAAGCGTCCAAGGGAACCCACACCTCCGCCTCGTCGTACTGGAGGCGGGCCAGAATTTGATATCTCCGCGCTCAGCTCCGACGAGGAAGAAGAAGAGTAAGATTCTTTGTTGTACTTGTAATTCTTCGATTTGTTGCTTTGTCTTGTATCTGATTTGCTTTACTGAACCCATTCCTTTTCGTGACGCTGGCCCGAAGAATGTCGAAGAGAGCCAAGACCCCGGTGATTGTCGTCGAGGACGAACCCACTGCGACAGCAGGAGGCGCGTCCGAGACCACCTTGCCGGATGCGGCAACTCTTCTTCATAGCAGCCCCCAGCGCAGCCCCCAGCGTAAGTATATGGTCTACCAGCGATCCCTTGGCGGCGGAGACCATGATCGCAGACCCTGGCACAGGTAATCTTCTTGCCTGAAAACATTCCTTGTGTTCTTCTTCTTCTGATTTTCTGTTTCAATATTTGCTTGACTTTCTTCATCCATCCGCCAAAGAGCCAATGGAGACCGAGGTCGCCGGCGAGGAGGACATGCGCGGCAACACTAATGACGCCGCCGCCATCGAAGAAGAAGCCGGCGCTGACGAGCCCGCCGGCGAAGACGCCGCTTAAAGCCGCCGCCGCGAAGCCGGGCGAGGGTCCGCGATCGCGACCGACGACCACGAGGCTGCAGGAGCGCCAGGCGCTATGCCGATCGCCGATCCCTCTGCCGATGCTGCAGCGTCGGGCTCCGAAGAGCCCCAGCCCGGTGCCTATTTGAAGGCCGGCGATGGCGTCTTCATCAAGCTCCCATGGGAGTCGAGCTCCAGGGCGCCGGCCGAAGGAGAAACTTTCGATGAAGAGCTGCTCGCCTCCGCTGGACTGACGCTAGTCGACGCGCCAAGCAGCAGCAGCGGCGAGCCTGAGGAGGAGCAGCTGCTGCGGAAGCTGCTGTCGCTCTACCGCGCCCGGCAAGACAAGCTGGAATCTCGGGAGGCGCTTATCGCGAAGGCGGGAGCAGACATCGAGAAGCGCGCGGAGGAGCTTCGAGGCCGCAACCTGGAAGCTCTCCGGTCCTTGGCAGAGGACCGGGAGTGGCTTGCCGAGGAGCGCAAAGGATTCCTCCTCGAGAAGGCTGAAGCTGAGGAGCAACAGCGGCTTGCCGCTGAGAAGCTGTCTGCGCAGGAAGGCGAGCTGGCGCAGCGGAAGGTTAACCTTGACAGCCACGAGGAGGATCTTGCCATGCGCGAGCAAACATTTGGCGGGGCTCTCAAGGAAGCAAAGGATGCTGCCGCAGCTGCCGAGGCCGCCAAGAAGGAGCTGGAGACGAGGGTGGCGCATTTGGAGGCCAGCCTCAAGGAGAGCGACGAGGAGCTTGCTGCACTCAAGCACAAGCGCGAGAAGGACGCCTATACTCTTGGCGAGCTGCAGGGCCGTCTCGCCGAGAGGAGCAAGGAGCTCATCGCCGCCAAGGACTCCAATGCAGATCTTGAGTTGAAGCTAACTACTTTGACTCGGGCCGGACGGCGCCGAGGAGCAGGAGGTGGCCTTGAAGGAGAAGATCAAGGCCGACGAGGCGCTGGCCGGGCAGTGCTGTTGCCGCCTGCAGTGCCTTGAGGGAGAATGTGGAGCACCGGACCGAGGGTCTCATGAATGTTGCTGCAGCCATCGATGAGGAGCCGGGCGCACTGGGATGGTGGATCTTGGATATTCCTCCGACGAGCACCTCCAACCCAGCGCCAAGCTCAGCTTGTTCTTCAAGGGCGTGGTGACGGCCCTCCAGCGACTCCGCAAAGAAGTCCCAAAGCAGCTGGCCGAGGAGTCGCACCAGATCTGCGCGGGAGCTCTCCATAAGGTGCTGATGAAGGTGGCCTTCCGCAATCCAGGCCTCAACCTCACCAACGTCCTCAAGTCCCTGCCGCCGGATGCTGATGTGGAGGCGCTCAAGACCGTTGTCGCACCCATTGTGGACAGGGTGAGCGGAATCAAGAGGGTTGAGGGCGATCGCGTAGATTAGGCCGCCAGCTTTCTCTTTCTGTTGCTGCTGCTGGTCATGTCATAAGAACAATCCATTAGAGCTGCGGCAAGCTATCTTGTAATATAACTCTATTTTGGGTATCAATTGCTATGTTATTTCCTTTACTTGATTCCTTCCTTTGTATGATTTTGCCCCTCGCTTTTAGGGAACTTGTCGGCGCTGGCACTGAGCCATGGCTGAGTCGAGACGTCAAGCCTGCTTTGGCGGTGCCGCTTCTGACAAGCAACCTTGTCGCAACTAGTTGCAGCTCACTTAAGTTGTTGAGCGGACTCGAAACAAAGTAAGGGCACAACTAGCTACGAGTTGGTTCCTCTACGCATAGGTTTTCCATACAAAGTACGGTCATTCGAGGAAGATAACTTAAAAAAATTTAAAACTGATTGCTCAAACTTTGGCAACTTAGCTTTTCTGTCGTTTGCTTCCCGGTAAGGCTAGACTTCCTTGAGCGACGCCTGGTCCACCCCATTATCTTCTCCTTTCCCCCCGGCAAACTTGTGTGCGAGGGAACCTTCCTTTCTTTGAGAAAGAGAAAGAAGAGAAAATAAAGATATGGAGCCTTATGGCTCGTTATTTCTTACCGGGGTAGGTGTTGCACAAAGTGTCAGATAACGCATGCAAAATAGGAGTAAAAAGCATGAAATTGACAAGATGTGCGAAGCACGCTAGCTTTACTTATGCACGGGGTCCGCACCCGGCTTTGTACAAAGGATTACATGCAACAGCGGCAAGACTTGTACAAAAGGTGGTTGCCGGAACAGGTTCCGGCAACCGTGCCCTACGGGTAAAACTTACGAAGATGCTCAATGTTCCATGAGTTGCTCACCAGAATGCCATCTTCGGTCTCAAGACGGACAGCGCCAGGCCTAGTGACTCGTTTCACCCGATAAGGGCCTTCCCACTTAGCGTCAACTTGTTGGAATTCTTGGCGGACTGAGCGGCGCCCGAAGAACAAGGTCGCCTTCCTCGAGACTTCGGCATTAACTTTGCGGCTATGGTAGCGGCGCAAAGCTCGCTGGTATCGAGCAGCTCGTACTGACAACTGAAGACGATCCTCCTCAAGGAGCAGCGCGTCATCTTGTCGCAGCTGCTCTTGCTCAAGCTCATCACAAGCGAGCACTCGAGGTGATCCATATACAAGTTCCGTGGGGAGAACTGCCTCTGCTCCATAGACTAGAGCGAAAGGTGTCTGGCCAGTGGCTCGATTTGGTGTCGTCCTGATCGACCAAAGAACCACCGGCAACTCTTCAATCCAGTTTCTTCCACACTTGTGCAGCCTGTCGAAAGTTACGGTCTTGAGCCAGCGCGGCACTTCAAGCATTGCCCTCTCCGCTTGACCGTTGGTTCTCGGATGAGCAACGAAGCGAAGCAGACCTTGGCGCCAAGATCTTGGGCGTCTTTGCATGAAGGTGCGGCTTGTGAATTGCGTGCCATTGTCGGTGATGATCCTGTTAGGGATTCGAAGCGGCAAACAATCGACTGAAGAACTTCACCGCTGATTGTCTGTCACCTTCCTCATCGCTTCCACTTCCGGCCACTTTGTGACCTTGTCGATTACAACGCATAAGTACTCAAAGCCCCGACAGCTACGGGAAAGGGGCCGAGGATGTCGAGCCCCGGACCGAAAATGGCCAGGATAAAGGGATCGTCTGGAGAGCTTGAGCTGGCTGGTGTATCTGCTTGGAATGGGAACTGCACGCTTCACACTTGGTTACTTGTGCGGTTGCATCACGGAGGCTGTCGGCCAAAAGAAACCTTGCCGGAACGCTTTGCCGGCAAGTGCTCTGGCGCCAACGTGGTGACCACATATGCCTCCATGTATCTCTGCCAACAGCTTTTGTCTGTCTTCCTGGTGAATACACTTCAATTTCACACCGTTGAGTCTTCTTACATGCAGTGTCTTTGTCGACAAACTGGTACATACTTGACTGCTGGGCTACTCTTTCCGCTTCTTCTTGCTCTTCGGGAAGTTCTCCTGTCTGAAGGAAAAGGACAATCTGTTGTGCCCATGCCGGAGCTTGCGGCTCGACAACAAGGACTAAAGGCATATCTGCTGCTGCGGGAACATCAGCTTCCACGGCGAGAACCTCCGGCTCAGCCGGAGCTTGACGTTCCCCGGCAAGCTTGCCGGAGCAAAACTTGTCGGGAGCGCCTGCTTCAACGAAACAAACCCCGGGGCTTGTCGGAGCAGACTGCTCCTCAGCACTGTTGGTGTCGATCTTGGGGACCTTCTTGGCGGCGGCTTCGGGAAGCTCTGCCGGAAAGTAGTCACCAGGGATCAACTTCCTCTTCTTGCTCTATCCAGTTGATGGCGTTACAGACGGCTGAGTCAGCCTGAGCACAAAGATCCCTGGTTCCACTGGTAACTTAAGTGCGGCGCACTTTGACAGGCCATCAGCAATGTCGTTCTGAGCTCTTGGAATATATTGCATATATAGGCCGTCAAAGCGTTCTTCCAGCTTCCTCACTTCATCAACATAAGCTTCCATCAACGGACTCTGATAATTCTTGTTCACTTGGCGGATGACAAGCTGTGAGTCACCCCTGACAATGAGCTTCTTGATCCCAAGGTCTACTGCGATCCACGAGGCGGCAAGCAAACCTTCATACTCTGCAGTATTGTTTGTTGCTTGCTCCTTGGGAAAGTGCATCTGGACTACGTACTTGAGGTGCTCTCCGGTGGGTGCGACAAGTAGCACGCCCGCACCGGCGCCTTGCAGCGAGAAGGCACCATCAAAGTACATCAGCCACTCTTTGCTTGCTTCCTTGACGGGGATGATCGTTTGTGGAATTTCTTCATATTGTGTTGGCATCCATTCTGCTATGAACTCCGTCAATGCTCTGCTTTGGATCGTTGAAGTGCTCTCAAACTTGAGGCCAAAGCTTGACAGTTCTAGTGCCCACTCGACAATCCTGCCTGTTGCCTCTGGATTTTGCAGTATCCTCTTCAGCGGAAAGAGAGTGATGACTGTGATCTCATGTGCCTGGAAGTAATGGCGCAGCTTTCTCGAGGCCATGAGGAGGCCGAAAAGCAATTTCTGCACACCAGAGTACCTTGACCTAGCCCCCTGCAGAAGGGAACTGACAAAGTAAACTGAGCGCTGCATCATTCTTTTCTGCATCTTCTCATGCGTCTGCGCAGATCCGTCCTTGTCGGGACCAGAGCTTGTCGGTGAAGCCCCCTGCTTGTCGCTGGATGTATCTGCCATGGTTGCTAGCTGATCATCTGCCTCCCTCTCCGCTAGTAACGCAACACTAACCACTTGATTGGTTGCCGCTATATATAGCAGCAACTTCTCTTGTGGCCTAGGTGCGACAAGTGTTGGAGTGGAGGACAGGTATCTCTTCAAGTCCTGCAGCGCTGCCTCCGCTTTCAGAGTCCATTGCATCGGACCTGCCTTTTTCAAAATTTTGAAAAATGGCAGGGCGCGCTCAGCAGACCTAGAGATAAACCTGCTGAGAGCAGCTATGCAACCGGCAAGCCTTCGTACATCCTTGATGCGCTTTGGTGCTTCAATCTGCTCAATGGCCTTGATCTTGTCGGGATTGGCTTCAATCCCAGGAGATTCTGAAGAACCCGAGAAGCTTGCCGGAAGGGACTCCAAACACACACTTCTCAGGGTTGAGCTTGAGGTTGATCTTGCGCAGATTTGCAAAGGTTTCGTCTAAATCTTGAATCAGGGTCGCTTTGTCCTTGCTCTTGACCACTATGTCATCCATGTAGGCTTCCACATTCCTGTGCATTTGCGGCTCAAAAGCGTCATGGACTACTCTTGCAAATGTTGAACCAGCATTCTTTAAACCGAAGGGCATCCGTACAAAACAGTATGTGCCACATGGAGTGATGAATGCGGTCTTCTCCTCATCCTCTTCTGCCATGAAGATCTGATGATATCCTGAGTATGCATCTAGAAATGAAAGCAAATCACATCCGGCCGTGGAGTCAACAATGCGGTCGATGCGCGGCAAGGAAATGGGTCTTTGGGACAAGCTTTATTGACATCGGTAAAGTCGATACAAAGCCTCCATTTCCCGTTAGCCTTCGCATACAACTACGAGATTGGCCAACCACGTAGGATGGAGCACTCCTCGACAAGTCCTGCTGCTTCCGGTTTCTTGATTTCTTTTGCGATGAACTCTTGGCGCTCCTTGCACTTTCGACTTTACGCTTGACGGGCGCGCGCGAGGACAAGCGGCAAGATGGTGCTCAATTACTTTCACAGGAACACGGGGATGTCGACGGTTGCCACGCAAACACGCCGGCGTTCGCCCGCAGGAAAGCAACGAAGCGCGCCTTCCTATTTAGGGTCGAGAGAGGCACTGATGGTGAAGGTACCACCAGTGCCGTCCTCCTTGGCGGACACCTTCTTGGTCTCTGATGGAGCTGCCATCGTCTTCTTACACTTGCCGGTGGAGCACGATGGTGCGTCCTCGATGGTAGCGCAGCACTCCGAAGAGGTGCGCTTGCCGGAGTGGGCATCAGAGCTCTTGCCAGACTTGGTCTTCTTCTTTCCCCCGGGAGCTTCAGCGGCAAGGGGCTTGCAATCTGTTGCAGCAGCTGCTTCCCGGTAGATCTTGTCGGCGCAGATAAGAGCATCCTTCTTGTCGCCGAGGCGGAGATGACACTTATCGGGCCTGGCATCTTCAGCATGTTGAAGGCATAGTGAGAGGCTGCCATGAATTTGGCGAGTGCTGGACGGCCAAGTATCCCATTGTAAGGCAATGGAAAGTCAGCAACATCAAAAGTGACCCTCGCAGTCCTGAAGTTCAACTCGCTGCCAAATGTCACCGGCAACGTGATCTTTCCCTTGACTTGCTCCTTCCCGGATTGATTCCTTGGAATGTGCCGGTCTCTTCGAGCTCGCCATCAGGGATCTGGAGTTTCTGGAGCACCGCAGAGGAGATCAGGTTCAAGCCGGCCCCGCCGTCAACTAGCATCTTGGTGACCTTGAGGTTGCGGATAGTTGGTGAAACCAACATCGGCAAGCACCCGACCGCGATTCTGCGATCGGTGGTCCTCAATATCAAAGATGATAGGCATGCTGGACCATTTCAGAGGCCTGCGTGACTCGATGGATGGTTCTGCTGCATTGACTTCCCGCATCCACTGCTTGAGTTGGCAGTGTGAAGTATCCAGAGAAGCACCGCCGTCAATGCACAGGACCTCTGTGGCTTTCTGGAACTCCTGCTCATCGGTCTCGTCATCATCCATGTCTTCATCGTCGTCGTCGTCATCCTTGTCGCGGCCGCGGGGAGGTCTGTCTCCTTGCCGCTGCTTGGCCTTGCCGCGGCGTCCTCCCTGGCCGGGACGTTTCTTGCTAGCTCCTCCAGCACCCTCCTGGGCCTTCTCCTTGTCGCATCGTTCATATTCAGCCTTCTGCTGCTCGACAAGCTGCTCGGCCTTCTTGCAGCTCTGGAGGTCATGGCCCTTGGTGCGGTGGATCTTGCAGTACTGCTTGTCGGAGCCGTCCTGTTTGTCGGCGACCGCCGCAGCCTGGCAGTTGGCGCCAGCGGCAACCTCCTTGCCGGAGCTACCAACTTTGGCTTTCTTGGCGCCACCTCCGTTGCCGGACTGCTCAACAACTAGCACATCTTTGCCTTTCTTCTTCCTATTGTTCCGCCGCCGGTTCTTCCTTGCCGGGGCGGTCTCCTCACTATCAGATCCTCCTGCTTCAGTATTCTCTCCGGGGAGTCTCCTCCCTTCCTCAGCACGTGCACACTTGTCGGCCAGGGCATATAGCTCAGTGACGTCTCTAATCTTGCACATCGCCATCTCCTCCCTTCCTTAGCACGTGCACACTTGTCGGCCAGGGCATATAGCTCAGTGCTGTCGTTCGTGTAGAACTTGGCGCTGATCGTGACGAGCTCGTGGATCCGATGACGCGGTGGAGTCACTGTCGAGGTGGATCCGGCGAGTCGGCGATCTTGGCCTTCGGGGCGGAGAGTGCATGGTGGTTGCACCCCCACCGGTCTCGTCGCCACCGGCTCGTGTTTGGCAGTCCTGCCGCGGCAGCGATGCACTTGGTTGCCGCGGAGTGTCGCCGTTAAGCGGCCGATGAGACTCTGAATGGTGGCCTCCATTCATCGACCTTGTCGGCTGTTGGAGGGTAATCTAGAAGCGGTGAGCTCTCGCCAAAGCTTCTGCTGGAGTGGTTGGTGGCGATGGCGAGCGGTGCGAGGCGGGATATGCTCGGACTTCTAACTATGTTAGAAGGAGCAGTATCCCGTCCAGGCGACCGTGCCTCGCTCGCACCAACATGTTGGCGTGCATGCTGGTCTTGAGCATCCCGAGATCCTCCAGCTCGATCTTGGTCCAACGAGCGTATGGCATTGTGAATGCCATGACGCTGTCGGTCTCGCGCCTCCTGAGACGGGCGCGGTGCATGAACGAACGCCGAGGTCTGCGGAGCCTTGTCCTTGGACTTGGCAGCACCGTGAGCTCCCCCGTCGCCGTCCATTCTTCCGCCGGCGTCTACCCCACCGCCTGCTTGCTCCGGTGGTGGTGGGTTCGGCAGCGGGCCGGAGCTTCTGCCGCGAAGCCTTCTTCTTGGTGGCATGTCGATGAAGATGATGAAGATCTAGCTCGGCGTGGATGCGGATCCGGTTCGCACAACCTCGGCGCCCCTACAGCGCGCCAAAGATGTCGGGGCAGGTTGATCTCGCCCACGAACACCTATGGGACGGCGGACCAAGCCCCTTCGGTTCGGCGGGAGCGGAGGTCGCCTGAAAAAGCGAGATCGAGGCGAAGGACACGAGAGGTTTACCCAGCTTCAGAGCTCTCCGGAGAGATAACACTCCTACTGCTGCATGTCTAGGTGTATTGCGTTCTTGCTCAGGAGCGCTGAGTGCTACAGTACACTCGAGCTGCTAACGAGACCGAGCGTGGGGGGAACCGACCGACCTCTTTCTACGTTGCGCATGGGCCTCCTTTTATATGCTCAAGGGGTCTCCGACAGGTGGCAACGTAGACAAGGGTACAAATGGAAAAGTAGTGGTTGGTACACCTACTTGTACAGTGTACAATGTACCATACCTAACCCTGACAGCAGGGGAGAAAGGCATTAAATGCCCTTCTACGTCGCCCTAATAGTGCAAACAGGGACCGTCAGGGGTGCCACCGCTTGCCACGACGGCAAACTTGTCAGCGTCGCTTGCCACCTCGCACCGCTGGCTGCACAGCCTCTCGCCACGCGCACCGAAAGGTCCTGGCGACACGTTAGCCGATGTCTTGGAGCATAGGTGCAGAGGTGGTCTGCCGCTGACAGCGCCTTCTGCGGTTGTTGTCTTGTCGCGCCCGGAAGCTTGTCGCTCACGGGCCTTCCTGCAAGCTCCTCTTGCCGGGGCCTTGTCTCCCATGTGCCTTGGGTGGCCTTCCCGGCAAGCTCCTCTTGCCGGGGCCTTGTCTCCTTGGCTTAAATACTTTGTTCTTGAATGGCTCCAAAGGAACCACAGAGGACCTTGGCGGTCACCCGGTAAGCCTTGCCGCGGAGGGCTGCAACTGCCCGTGCACAAGTTCGGGATACTAGGGTACCCCTACTCTAGTACACCGACACGTGGCCCCTTTTGCCAACAAGGCCATGTGGCACCCCAAAATTTTGACCTTGTTTTATTAATTAAAATTTTGCCAGGAAATTAAAACTTTTATTTTCTAGGCCCCCTTTTGATTTTTGTAACATTTCCTATTTATCTTGGAGTTGTTTCCTTCAGTGAAAACTTTTCAAATATGTTATTGGACATGTTTAACCTCTCAAGAAAAACTTTTCTTTTATTAGTAGAACTAATTAAATAATTAATTTGCTTGATCTTTAGTTTCTTGAAAAATGGTTTCCCAAGGTTATATGGCCATATTTGAACTACAACCATTTGATAAATTCATCTTAAATTCCAACCAAAATTTGGAGATGTCATGTGATGTTTTTAAATAACCTTTATGCAAAAATATCGTTTATTCATGAAATATTTTGAGCTCTACACCCAATTTTCTTCTCTGGTCCAGTGGGTAATTTTGCACTACAACTCATTTAAATACTTCTTTCTAGCCTCCACCAAAATTATGGGATGCTGGTAGTAGTTTATGATTCAACTTTATGCAAAAACCCAGTGATCTTATTTGAAAACTTTGAGTGAATCAACCTCATCTTCATTCTGGTCCAACATGATGGTTTGTACAGCATCCATATTCTTGCTTGCTCTTTGGCCCTTGATTCTTTCCCCTGCTTGTGGACCACCCTACAAAACCCTTAAGAGCAGGAGCATGCAACCATTGGAATACTTTTGGTTCATGTGATGATGCCATTTACCTCCTATCCAGAATTGAGGTTTAGCAAAACTTGCACTAACAAGTTTCTTCTTTTGACAAACTAACTTTACCACCCTCTCATACATCCAAAGAGACTTCAATCTGGAAGAATTGGCCACTCCAAGAAAAGCCTAGGTGCCTGTGGCATTTTGTCAAACACCCTGAGTGCATGGACAGATTTGGCATGAGTGTTTGTTTGCATTGTGAACTTGGCCACCTGACCGAACCACCATGTCCATTTACCTTCTGACTAACCCTAACCTAGCCCTGTTTCTTGCCAGCCTCACCCGCGACCTCTAGCATGCACTGGCATTTCATCGAACACGTCTCGGGCGTGATCTGGGCGCGCCCAGAGCGTGCGTTCGGCACGCACGTGCGCCCGAGCCGCCGCGTCTCGCCCCGCACCCGTTCTAGCCCTTGGCCAACCGCAGCCAGCACGCCACGTATCCTCCTGCACCGCATAGCGCCACCCGACCACTCCACACCCCACAGCGCCACCGTCAGGTCGGCCGTGGCGGCTAGCTGACGGCCGCATGCAGGCCCCGGCCATGTCGGCGCCGCCCGAGCCACCAGCTCTCGCCACCTGCCCCCTGGAGCTTCGCGAGCTCATCCACAAGTGTGTCGAATAGCTCTCGTCGCCACCACGCCGCCCTGACCGCTACAGAGAGGCGGTTCGCCGACGACCTTATCCTCGGCCGCGGAACCGCCATGGATACACGATAAATAGGAGGCCCGAGCTCATCTGGACACTCAGGCGGCCTCAGTCCACTCCTCCAGTTTCCCCCATGGCAGCCAATCGACCCGAGGAGGCCGTCTTCTTCCTCTCCGGCAACTCCTGCCGCCGCCACTGCCCCGGCTACTCCGGCGCCACCAGGGCCTCCGCCTCTCCACTCTCTCCACCAGAAGCTCTCTCTTCCTCCCGTGAACCCACCCCCTGCTCGATTTTGATCGGGAACCACCGTAGCCCCAAACCCACTTTGCTCCCGAAGCTTCCTCCACCGCGAAGCTCACCGCCGGCGACTCCCTCCACCTCCCCCAACCCAACGACCACCGGGAGGACCGCCCCGGTCTTGCGGATCCATCCCGACCCTCTGGAGCTCGCAGGGAGCCGCCGTTCGCTGGCGTTGATCGTCGTTGCCTCGCCTCCGTTCGGGCAGAGGAAGAGGAGGGAGAAATGGACTGGTCAAACCTGACCAGTGGGCCCCCTGGACCGACTGTCAGAGACCCAGCCCCGCCTCCACGTGTTTTGAGTGGAAGCGCAAAACCCCGAGTACGTCTCCCCTTCTTCGAAGACGTATTCTGCCCGAAACGTTTTCCTTTCTTTTCTATTTTATTTTAAAAACAGATTTGACTAAACTTTGACCATATTAGTCTTTTCCTTGCTATTGGAAATGAACATACTTGGGATGGTAATCATCCTCATGTGCCTTGCATGCATGCCGGAAAGGAATCCGGGAAAGCCTCTGCCTTGGGTAGACGTGAGCTTGTCGCCGGTCTCCGTTCGGACGGTTATGTCCGGTATGGCATAGTAAGGTATAAT
This sequence comes from Aegilops bicornis, assembly GCA_021605145.1. Taxonomy (NCBI): domain Eukaryota; kingdom Viridiplantae; phylum Streptophyta; class Magnoliopsida; order Poales; family Poaceae; genus Aegilops; species Aegilops bicornis. The sequence goes on along the minus strand of CM038673.1, from coordinate 569,255,311 downwards.
GAGCGGTGACTCTGTTAATTGAAATATGTTTGTTTTACATATCATGCAGGGAATATTTAAGCCTCCTGAGTCGGCCATAGATCGAGTCTTGTTCCAGTAACCCCCATACTTGTTTCGTGCTGCCACTTGTCCCTAATGTAGCTAGGGTATGGTTCAGTAAGTTGTCAACCCTTGTCTTGGCACACACCATACAGAGAGGCCATGGTGGAAGATACCGGCTGCGTCCGTTAGGCATGCCACGTGGTCCGGGAGCATGGGTGTTTCCGGTTGGGACCGAGAGGCGGGCACCCCTTAGAGTGCGCGATAAAAATTTGATCCCATGCTACGCGAGGTTGTAGCCTCCCCACTTAGAGTTTTGCTTAACAAGTGTCGTGGGTGATTCCAGACACGAGTAAAGTTAAGCTGGTGTGTGCAAGTCAGGCGTGTTTTCGACTAAATGACCGTAGACGGAAATTAGTCCCGATGGACTAAAGAAATCCAATACTCTTGGGTATAGAGTACACCCTCTGCAGAGATATTAAACCTATTCGTATAGCCGTGTCCATGTTCAAGGACTACAGTCTGGGTCGGGTCAAGTGTCGGTCTTAGTGTCGGTCTTCGGAGGAGAAACTGCTAAAGCAGAACATGGATAATGATTTGTGACTTGTGTTGATTATGATGATTATGATTATTTTTATCATGGACTAACTATTGTCATTACCTTCTACCTCCTGGATATTCACCATATTTGTTTTCCTTATAAGCCCTTTATGTGGCGTCGCACAGACGCCCGACTGTGGCATTCTTGTTATTTATTTACTTTATAAGCCCTTTATGCGGCGTCGCACAGACGCCCGACTGTGGCATGCTTGTTATTTATTTACTTTATAAGCCCTTTATGTGGCGTCACACAGACGCCCAACTGTGGCATGCTTGTTATTTATTTACTTTATAAGCCCTTTATGCGGCATCGCACAGACGCCCGACTGTGGCATGCTTGTTATTGATTTACTATATAAGCCCTTTATGTGGCGTCGCACAGATGCCCGACTGTGGCATACTTGTTATTTATTTACCATATAAGCCCTGTATGTGGTGTCGCTTAGACGCCCGACTGAGGCACGCTTCATATCATGGCCCTTTCGAGGCGTCGCTTCAGACACCTGATCGGTGCATGTTATTTCTACCCCATTATTGCATATCGACGTTGTATATAAATAACCTGCTTGCATGCATTAGAGATTTTATTTTATGACTGACGATGTGATCATACAATGTTTCAGCTCATGATTATCATTGTGTATTATACCCGTGTTCATAATGTTTGCGAGTACATTCAAAGTACTCACTGGCTTGTCCCTGGCTATTGTCTTGGCCGGATTTCGTGCATGGAGAGGAGCGTTGTGATGACAGCCCCGGAACCTAAGCAATGGTGATAGCAGCCTCGTGAAGATAGGAGTTGACCCGGTCAGCTGTTCCTGTGGGAAATGGAGTTCCATGGACACTGATGATCCACAAACCGCTTCCGCCATCAACCACTAGAAACCATTTGTTGTACTCCTGTGCCGTAATGCTCTTGTACTACATATTTTTGTATTTTGCTTGGAATCTCTGTATCAAGTTGGTGCCTTATCAGCTAACAGTAATCCTGGGGCTGGTGAGCACAACGGTCATTTTCTGGAAATTAATACCAGCAAAACCGATCGAGACAAACTTGGTATCAGAGCCAGGCTGACCATTGGCTAATCCTATCTTAGCCAGGTCGAAAAACCTAGGAAAAACCAACCCACCAGACCCTAACCAAAATCCCAGCCAAGCAAGGCTGACCATTGGCTAATCCTATCTTAGCCAGCAAGATAGCCACACAGTGACCCCGACACTTTTGGCAGTCGGTGCCCAACCTATCAGCCTAGCCTGTCGAACACGCGCTAGAGACCGACACCTATATTGTCCCATTCGCAAGCGTGCGAAGGAAGACTCCGTTCCCTTTTTCTATAAAGAGGGCACGCTAGCCTCAACACAACACAGCCCGGCCTCTTCCTCAAACCAAGTTATAATGCCTGGCCCCGTCATGCACAATGAGACCACAACAAACAACCTTGGGGGATTTGTGACCGTGCTCGCGAACCTCACCCTTCGTGCCTTTGCATTAGAAGAGCCCCCAGAATATGTTGTGTACCAAGGACCCATGAGCGGTGAGGACCATCAATTCTGGGCCACTGTGCACATCTACGGTAGGGGTCTAGCACCCGAGCGCCCCTACGGGTTCACCGGGAGGACAACTTCCTTTGAGCCACAAGCCATCCAACTAGCCGCTCGAGAGGCTATAGTTCATCTCCGGCACTTGTTGCCCGAGTTAAGCGTCGCTCGTTCTCATCGCTACCCCAGCCGTGAGGGATATGGTAGACCACCCCAAGTTGCCAACGGAGATCATGAGACGGATCCTGCTTTATTGCATCTGGTGCGCTATGTAAGTGCACTAGAGGATATGTTCGATCAAATCACCATTGATCTGATCGCAGCTCATGGCGAACTAATCCGCCGAGCCCCAACTAGAGGAGAAGATGAGCCCGACGCCAACAACCCAGTCGTGTTGTTCGGACAACCAAACGAGACCGTGAGGTCAGCCCCGGCCATCAACCAAGGTGCCTTGATAACCCCAGAAGTACTTCATCGTCTTTTGGAAACGCACTCCGACGGGATTGTGGCCAACAATCCCCAAGATGGTCATCATCACTACACCGACCCTGTAGTTCCTCAAGCCCTTCCAGCTAATCCCGACGGCGAAAACCATGGAGAAACCTCGACGTCCACGAGGCAAGCCCGATTAGATATTAACGAGGTAGACTAAAGTCGCTCGAGTAGTATTGAGTCTTAATATATCCTCGTCTTGTAACTGTGTGATCCTGTACCGCCATTATTAAATGCTGTTTGATTGAGCGCCCCTGTTTTTAATAGTGGCCATGCATGAGTATGTTGGTGTACGATTGCATTTTTTTTAACCCGGGCGTAGTTGCCAACCGCGACGACACAATAATTTGTGCTATAAATAAATTTTTAGTTTCTACTAACAGGAATGATATTTTCAAAACAACTCTTAACAAATATCGAGGACGAGATTTTATTTTAAGGGGGGTAGTGTTGTGACACCCCAAAATTTTGACCTTGTTTTATTAATTAAAATTCTGCCAGGAAATTAAAACTTTTATTTTCTGGGCTCCCTTTTGATTTTTGTAACATTTCCTATTTATCTTGGAGTTGTTTCCCTCAGTGAAAACTTTTCAAATATGTTATTGGACTTGTTTAACCTCTCAAGAAAAACTTTTCTTTTATTAGTAGAACTAATTACATAATTAATTTGCTTGATCTTTCGTTTCTTGAAAAATGGTTTCCCAAGGTTATATGGCCATATTTGAACTACAACCATTTGATAAATTCATCTTAAATTTCAACCAAAATTTGGAGATGTCTTGTGATGTTTTTAAATCACCTTTATGCAAAAATATCTTTTATTCATGAAATATTTTGAGCTCTACACCCAATTTTCTTCTCTGGTCCAGTGGGCAATTTTGCATTACAACTCATTTAAATACTTCTTTCTAGCCTCCACCAAAATTATGGGATGCTGGTAGTAGCTTATGAATCAACTTAAAGCAAAAACCCAGAGACGTTATTTGAAAACAAAGAGTGAATCAACCTCATCTTCATTACGGTCCAACATGATGGTTTGTACAGCATCCATATTCTTGCTTGCTCTTTGGCCCTTGATTCTTTCCCCTTCTTGTAGACCACCCTACAAAACCCTTAAGTCCAAGAGCATGCAACCATTGGAATACTTTTGGTTCATGTGATGATGCCATTTACCTCCTGTCCAGAACTGAGGTTTTGCAAAACTTGCACTAACAAGTTTCTTCTTTTGACAAACTAACTTTACCACCCTCTCATACATCCAAAGAGACTTCAATCTGGAAGAATTGGCCACTCCAAGAAAAGCCTAGGTGCCTCTGGCATTTTGTCAAACACCTGGGGTGCATGGACAGAATTGGCATGAGTGTTTGTTTGCATTGTGAACTTGGCCACCTGACCTAACCACCATGTCCATTTACCTTCTACCTAACCCTAACCTAGCCCTGTTTCTTGCCAGCCTCACCCGCGACCTCTGGCATGCACTGGCATTTCATCGAACACGTCCCGGGCGTGCTCTGGCGCACCCAGAGCGTGCGTTTGGCACGCACGTGCGCCCGAGCCGCCGCGTCTCGCCCCGCACCCTTTCTGGCCCTTGGCCAACCGCAGCCAGCACGCCACGTATCCTCCTGCACCTCAACGCCACCCCGACCACTCCTGGCACCCCTGAGCGCCACCGTCAGGTCGGCCGTGGCGGCTAGCTGACGGCCGCATGCAGGCCCCGGCCGTGTCGGCGCCGCGCGAGCCACCAGCTCTCGCCACCTGCCCCTGGAGCTTCGCGAGCTCATCCACAGGTGTGTCGACTAGCTCTCGTCGCCGACACGCCGCCCTGACCGCTACAGAGAGGCGGTTCGCCGGCGACCTTATCCTCGGCCGCGGAACCTCCATGGATACACTATAAATAGGAGGCCCGAGCTCATCTGGGCACTCAGGCGGCCTCAGTCCACTCCTCCAGTTTTCCCCATGGCAGCCAATTGACCCGAGGAGGCCGTCTTCTTCTTCTCCGGCAACTCCTGCCGCCGCCACTGCCCCGGCTATTCCGGCGCCACCAGGGCCTCCCCCTCTCCACTCTCTCCACCAGAAGCTCTCTCTTCCTCCCGTGAACCCACCCCCTGCTCGATTTTGATCGGGAACCACCGTAGCCCCAAACCCACTTTGCTCCCGAAGCCTCCTCCGCCGCGGAGCTCACCGCCGGCGACTTCCTCCACCCCCACCGACCCAACGACCACCGGGAGGACCGCTCCGGTCTTGAGGATCCATCCCGACCCTCTGGAGCCCGCGGGGAGCCACCGTTCACCGGCGTTGATCGCGGTTGCCTCGCCTCCATTCGGGCAGAGGAAGAGGAGGGAGAGATGGACTGGTCAAACCTGACCAGTGCGCCCCCTGGACCCACTGTCAGAGACCCAGCCCCGCCTCCACGTGTTTTAAGTGGAAGCACAAAACCCCGAGTATGTCTCCCCTTCTTCGAAGACGTATTCTGCCGGAAACGTTTTCCTTTCTTTTCTGTTTTATTTTAAAAATAGATTTGACTAAACTTTGACTGGCTATAACTTTTAAAATATAAATCCAAATGACTTGATTCTTTTTCTGCTGTTTCTCAAATATTGTCTAGTTTATTTTCATATTTATTTCAAAATTTTCCAAGCAAGTTTTTTGTACTGTTTTCAAACTATGGCTTAATTTAAATATTTCCAAAAATAGGATTTGTTGGAGAGAAGAGAAGAAACTTTCAAAAGTTTTGGAATGCCCCCTGACTGTCCACACCTTGAAGGCAAGCATTATGAAACCCGACATAATATTTTTGGTGTGTTAGTTGACACGTTTGTAACAACACCTTATTTCGGAGAGCTTGTTATTTCATGTGATATGATTATTTGCATGGATGCATATTAGTGTTTTCCTTGCTGTTGGAAATGAATATACTTGGGATGGTAATCATCCTCATGTGCCTTGCATGCATGCCGGAAAGGAATCCGGGAAAGCCTCTGCCTTGGGTAGGCGTGAGCTTGTCGCCGCTCTCCGTTGGGACGGTTCTGTCCGCTATGGCATAGTAAGGTATAATGAGCGGTGACTCTGTTAATTGAAATATGTTTGTTTTACATATCATGCAGGGAATACTTAAGCCTCCTGAGTCGGCCATAGATCAAGTCTTGTTCCAGTAACCCCCATACTTTTTTCGTGCTGCCACTTGTCCCTGCCGTAGCTAGGGTATGGTTCAGTAAGTTGTCAACCCTTGTCTTGGCACACACCGTACAACGAGGCCATGGTGGAAGATACCGGCTGCATCCGGCAGGCATGCCACCTGGTCCGGGAGCATGGGTGTTTCCGGTTGGGACCGAGAGGGGGGCACCCCTTAGAGCGCGCGATAGAAATTTGATCCCATGCTACGCGAGGTTGTAGCCTCCCCACTTAGAGTTTTTCTTAACAAGTGTCGTGGGTGATTCCAGACACGAGTAAAGTTAAGCTGGTGTGTGCAAGTCAGGCGTTTTTCGACTAAAGACCGTGAGCGGAAATTAGTCCCGATGGACTAAAGAAATCCGTTACTCGTGGGTAAAGATTACACCCTCTGCAGAGATATTAAACCTATTCGAATAGCCGTGTCCATGGTCAAGGACTATAGTCTAGGTCAGGTCAAGTGTCGGTCTTAGTGTCGGTCTTCGGAGGAGAAATTGCTAAACCAGAACATGGATCATGATTTGTGACTTGTGTTGATTATGATGATTATGATTATTTTTATCATGGACTAACTATTGTCATTACCTTCTACCTCCTGGATATTCACCATATTTGTTTTCTTTATAAGCCCTTTATGTGGCGTCGCACGGACGCCCGACTGTGGCATGCTTGTTATTTATTTACTTTATAAGCCCTTTATGCGGCGTTGCACAGACGCCCGACTGTGGCATGCTTGTTATTTATTTACTTTATAAGCCCTTTATGTGGCGTCGCAGAGACGCCCGAGTGTGGCATACTTGTTATTTATTTACCATATGAGCCATGTATGTGATGTCGTTTAGACGCCCGACTGAGGCATGCTTCATATCATGGCCCTTTCGAGGCGTCGCTTCAGACAGCCAATCGGTGCATGTTATTTCTACCCCATTATTGCATATCCACGTTGTATATAAATAACCTGCTTGCATGCATCAGAGATTTTATTTTATGACTGACGATGTGATCATAGAATGTTTCAGCTCATGATTATCATTTGTATTATACCCGTGTTCATAATGTTTGCGAGTACATTCAAAGTACTCACTGGCTTGTCCCTGGCTATAGTCTTGGCCAGATTTCGTGCATGGAGAGGAGCGTTGTGATGACAGCCCCGGAACCTAAGCAATAGTGATAGCAGCCTCGCGAAGATAGGAGTTGACCTGGTCAGCTGTTCCTGTGGGAAATGGAGTTCCATGGACACTGATGACCCACAAACCGCTTTCGCCATCAACCACTAGAAACCATTTGTTGTACTCCCAGGCCAGAATGGTCTTGTACTACATATTTTTGTACTTTGCTTGGAATCTCTGTATCAAGTTGGTGCCTTATCAGCTAACAGTAACCCTGGGGCTGGTGAGCACAACGGCCATTTTCTGGAAAATAATACCCGGAAAACCGGTCGTGACAAACTTGGTATCAGAGCCAGGCTGACCATTGGCTAATCCTATCTTAGCCAGGTCGAAAAACCTAGGAAAAACCAACCCACCAGACCCTAACCAAAACCCCAGCCAAGCTTCCCATGCAAGATAGCCACACAGTGACCACGACACTTTTGGCAGTGGTGCCCAACCTATCAGCCTAACCTGTCGATCACGCGCTACAGACCGACACCCACTGCAAGAAATATGTCAACTAGTGACCTTCTGTCAGTGACCCTGGAAGAATTGGTCATAGATCCATGACCATTTCAGACCAATTGGTCAAAAGCTTGTCGAGGGGCTCCAAACCCTAAACCATTGCGACCATTTTGGTTAGAAAGGTCGTAATTTCCTTACACGAAAAGGTCATAAAGCAAACAGCGCTAGTCCGCTGCCTTATTTCTAGTTGTTAACGACCAATATATATGGTCATAGCCTTGTAAATTGTGGTGTGTTGCTATGACTAGGCGCCACCTCATCAGTTTTGCCTATGTGTTATGTCCATGTGGCAGTTTTTGCCCTAGGTTGTGAAGCAACCTATATTTCTGTCATTCCCAAAATTCCCAAAAAAATCTCATAAATTCTTTGGGTCATATCTTCGTCAAATATGTAAAAAGATTCCTTGCCTAGTTCAAAAATAATTCAAAAATATTCATTTTCCTATTCTGTTCAGCAGCACTTTGTGAAGGAAGTACAACTTTGGCATGTCCAAATGGTATCCATTTTCTCAAGTGCTTTCCTATGCCCAAATAACCATCCTCCACCAAATGCCAGCTCAATCCATTCATTATTTTGAGCCCAGCTTCAACATTCAGATTTATGTCCAAAGTGTGGTAGTTTGTAAAGCAAGTACCACCTAGGCTCCTCTTTTTGAGGTGAAAATTTGTGAAGGCGGTCTTCTTAGTAACTAATCATCCTCAGCCAAAACTCACGCCCATTAGCCATGTGCATTTCCCGTACCACAAATCAAACACTTGGCTGCTTATTCATGTTTAAGCATCGATCGGTCTCCTCGTTAGAATCTTATGTTGTGATTTTCTTCCTAGCACCTACCTGGGGAGTGCCCAACCCACTAGACATGCCTAGGCCGCCCAGAACACATGGCAACGCCAGTCACGCTTGATGACCACGCTGGCGGGCATGCTTGAAGCTCTGGCAGCTCTAGAGTTGGGGCCCTCGGCCACCGTCCAAACCTCAATGTCTCGCCATCAAACCATGTATTTCTGATTAAATAGATACTTATTTACCTAGAAATTATTTTTGGAAAAAATAAAGAGCAAACTATGAGGCAACTGAAGTTCAAATTTGACCCGCTTCCAGCTGAATCGACGACAATTTGTCTTTTTCACCAGAGGTGGATCAAAAATTTTGACACGCAACCATTTTGTCAATTGTGCATTATATATGGCCTAGTACCTTATAAAATTGATTTGGTCCATTTTTGCAACAATTATTTGGTAGTTCCTTCACAAAAAAACCTCCTTTTGGGCACTTGGAAAATGAAAAATGAATTTTCCGTGCAAAAAAAATGAAAACTTCCTTAGGCAACATTGTTTGTAATTCCAAGATGTACCCTTGTGCACAATATGATATCATTTGAACAAACTATGCCATGAATGTGGCCATAATATTGATCATTTGGCTTGAAAACCATGAATCTTCACACATGATAGCTCATTTCTGAGAACATTTTTTTAAAATAATTACCGTATTACAAGTTTATTATTTTTCCTGGAAACTTGGTCACATATAATGACACAATGCGAAGGTTTTCCAATTTTTTGATTTTTTTTTATTTTTTATGCCCGTTTCAAAATGCGGTTAAAACGGCGGGCTTGACCGTTCCTACCTAGTGGTTGAATATTGGAAATTTTTTGATGTTTCTCTGATTAAATATATACTTATGTACCTAGAAATGATTTTTGGAAAAAATAAATAGGAAACTATGAGGCAGCTGCAGTTCAAATTTGACCCGCTTCCAACTAAATCGACGGCAATTTGTCTTTTTCACCGGAGGTGGATCAAAAATTTTGACAACCAACCATTTTTTTCAATTGTGCATTATATATGGCCTAGTATTTTATAAAATTGATTTGGTCCATTTTTGCAACAATTATTTGGTAGTTCCTTCACAAAAAAACCTCCTTTTGGGCACTCGGAAAATGAAAAATGAGTTTTCCGTGCAAAAAAAATGAAAACTTCCTTAGGAGACATTGTTTGTAATTCCAAGATGTACCCTTGTGCACAATATGAGATCATTTGAACAAACTATGCCATGAATGTGGCCATAAGATTGATCATTTGGCTCGAAAGCCATGAATCTTCACGCATGATAGCTCATTTCTGATAACACTTTTTTAAAATAATTACCGTATTACAAGTTTATTATCTTCCATGGAAACTTGGTCATATATAATGACACAATGCGAAGGTTTTCCAATTTTTTGATTTTTTTTGATTTTTTTATGCCTGTTTCAAAATGCGGTCGAAACGGCGGGCTTGACCGTTCCTACCTAATGGTTGAATCTTGGAGATTTTTTGTTGTTTCGCTGATTAAATAGATACTTATGTACCTAGAAATGATTTTTGGAAAAAATAAATAGCAAACTATGAGGCAGCTGCAGTTCAAATTTGACCCGCTTCGAACTGAATCGGCGGGAATTTGTCTTTTTCGCCAGAGGTGGATCAAAACTTTTAACACCCAACCATTTGGTCAATTCTGCATTAAATATGTCCTAGTATTTTAGAAAAATTATTTCATCCAATTTTTTGACAATTATATGGTAGGTCCTTCACAAAAAAACCTCATTTGGGGTACTCGAAAAATGGAAAATGAATTTTCCGTGCAAAGAAAATGAAAACTTCCTTAGGCAACATTGTTTGGAATTCCAAGATGCACACTTGTGCACAATATGAGATCATTTGAACAAACTATGCCATGAATGTGGCCATAAGATTGATCATTTGGCTTGAAAGCCATGAATCTTCACGCATGATAGCTCATTTTTTAGAACACTTTTTTAAAATAATTACCGTATTACAAGTTTATTATTTTTCCTGGAAACTTGGTCACATATAATGACACAATGCGAAGGTTTTCCATTTTTTTGATTTTTTTGATTTTTTATGCCCGTTTCAAAATGCGGTCAAAACGGCGGGCTTGACCTGTTCCTACCTAGTGGTTGAATCTTGGAAATTTTTTGATGTTTCTCTGATTAAATAGATACTTATGTACCTAGAAATGATTTTTGGAAAAAATAAATAGCAAATTATGAGGCAGCTGCAGTTCAAATTTGACCCGCTTCCAACTGAATCGGCGAGAATTTGTCTTTTGCACCAGAGGTGGATCAAAACTTTTTACACCCAACCATTTGGTCAATTGTGCATTAAATATGGCCTAGTATTTTAGAAAAATTATTTGGTCCAATGTTTTGACAATTATATGGTAGGTCCTTCACAAAAAAACCTCATTTGGGGCACTCGAAAAATGGAAAATGAATTTTTCGTGCAAAGAAAATGAAAACTTCCTTAGGCAACATTGTCTGCCATTCCAATATGCACCCTTGTGCACAATATGAAATCATTTGAATAAATTTTCGTTCAAATTTTCCCCGCTTCCTAGTGAATGGACGAAATTTGTTTTTTTATAAGAGTTGGATCAAAAGCCTTTGACATGTAACTATTTGGTCAATTTTACATAAAATATGGTCTAATATTTTTGAAAAATGGAGTTGTGCTATTTTGGAACAAATATTTGGTAGCTTCTTCACAAAAAAAATCTTTTTATGCACTCGAAAAATGGAAAATCATCTTTTTGTGCAAAGAAAATAAAAGCCGTCGAACTATGGCATCATTTGCCATTCTAAGATGCACACTTATGAAAAAAAGAGATCATTTTGACAAACTATGCCGTTGTTATGTTTAATTTGTTTTTAAAGTTTTGGGTCCAAAATTTTGAGATTCAAGTGCGAGATAGCCGGCCAATGAGACGCGAGGAACAGCTTTCACGCGGACCACCAAATTGGACGCAATCTGAGCCATCCATCACGCATCTATCCAAGGGTGGAGCTTCTCCCGAAAATCAAAATCACTAACCCACCCACCCACCCTCCCTCGATCCCCAGATCCCCACCCGCCGCCACCCCCACTCACCCACTCCCCCTCCCTCGGTCCCCAGATCCATCCTCTCCTCCCCATAATCCCGCCCCGATCTCCACTCCCATAAACCCATCCCCATCCCCGCTTGCGACCTCCTCCCCACTCCTCGGCCCTGCCTGGCCTCCACCGGCAACTACCACCCCCACCGATGACCTCCCTTCCTCCTGAGATGTACGGATGTGGCGAGACGGATCGCTGGATCCCCGCCGCGCCGGACCGGTGAGATCCAGCTCCTTGTTGATCCGATGGCCTCCGCGGTGGCGCGAGTCCTCCAGCTCGTTCGTGCTGTCGCCTCCTCCCTCATGGCTATGGGCGCCCGCCAGTCCTTGGCGTCGGCGGCAGGCGGGGCAGGGGCCCGCCAGCGAGGAGGGCGCCCGTGGACCTCAACCCCACCAACTTGGGCGCCTTCCTCACGGCCTCGCGGGAGCAGTTCGCCGTCGTCGAGTTCTTCGCCCACTGGTTAGTCGCTCCCCATCTTGATTCGCATCCTTTTTTATTCCATATGCGGATTGCTTCGATCAATTGGGTCTGAGATCAATCCTTTGCACGTACGCGCTTGATCCAGGTTGCTCCATGAGAGGCAGGGCTAGTGGACCACCTGCAGCGCCTCATGGCGAGGGACGATGGGGACGACGCCATCAAGTACGTCGTCCGCTTCGTGCCCAAGGTCGACGCAATGCTCGGCGAGGAGGGGAGGCTCCTCTTCAGCTTCATCAATCTACACAGAACCATCCACTCCATCTCCATCCGCACGCCGCACGGCGCCCTTATGACGGAGTTTTACGAGCGCAGCCTCAGCATGTATCCCAACTCCCCATCCAGCGCCGTCAGCGCACCGCTGTTTCTCGGCCTTGCACCGCTTCTGAGAAGCTCGGGTGACTCGTATTTTTTCCTACCGTGTTCCATTATTACGAGGGTTACGCATGCAAGTACGTCGGTACATGTGAGCGTGTAGCATAGATAAAACTTCAGGTTTTGAACATCTCTTCCTCGATACTGAGGATGCCATCGGTAGCAACTCTGCCTGCGGAGATCGCCAAGGATTTGATCGAGAAGACCCCCGACTTCAATGACCTGCTGCGGTTGCCCAACTGTAGGGATAAGCCACACAACATTCTCCCTATCCGATCCTGCAGCAGGTATATATGCTCCTTCCTACTAGTAGTACTTAAATCCGAATCCCAGCGAGTATGCGATTGGTTTTCAGTTTTCTTTGGACACATATGTGGATTCGAACTAAGCTGGAACATGATGGTTTTGTTAGCCCATCAAGAATTACCCAACACCTCAATACTCTGCCACACTATGTTGAGTTTTTTTAATCATGTGCGAAGTTAATTGATACTACTGATGAGTCTGTTTAGTCCTAGTTCTTTGCAGGACCTTGTTCTATTAGACTCAGCATAGAAGTATGCTATTCTTGCAGTGTCATGAGGAATAAACCTGCTGATTTCATATGTCATCCTATGGAAGTCACCAGACTTTTTTTATCAACACTAATTTCAGATAGATAGGTGCTGCTTACCATACCTAAGAGTGTAGCATGTTGTGAAGGGATACTCCAAAGTAGAAAATTAAAAGATGTTAGTAAAATCAGTATGCATCCCTAGTGATGCTTTATCTTGTTATTTTTGTCTGAGTGTTGTGCTTTGTAGCATCACCGACTAGTATGTTTTTTTAGGTCTATACAAGTGCCATCTATGTCCATCAACATAAGCCTCTTGTCATGTCATGTATCTATTATCACGTTAGATGTTTTATTAAGTGAATGTTGTTTTTCTTGAAAGCGTCGATGTACTGATGCGAACACGGCTTGTGTAGTTATGACTAATCAGTTTTTCCCTCTCTTATATAGGAGTTCCTAGGTCGAAGAAATTCGAAGAAGCTTTGAAGCCCCTGTCAGCGACTTGCTTTATATGTTATTGAACTTGTAATGCAGAATTTTCTTGGAATTTTGATGTAAGGCTGATCTTGGGAATTGGGTGTATATTTACTTGATGTACTTGTTATTCAAATGCTAGTTGTACTTGTTATACAAATGCTTGGAATTTAAATTTGTGCTAAATGAAAACATAGTACTGAAAGAGGCCTTGGCCCAAACGCTACTGGACCTTAAAAAGGCCACTCACCAAACATAGTTGAACTCGGTTTCAGCAAATACCAGTATATTAATTCTTGAAAATAAATAAAATGAACTGTAAAAAGGCTGAGTTATGAAATTTAAAAGGAGAGCAAAAAAGGCCGAGGCTACAAAAAATGAATTGATTGTAATAGGCTGTGGCCCGGAAATTAAAAGCACGAATAGTTGGGCCTGGCCCATATAGCTGACCAAAATTAATAAAAAAACATATAAAAGGCTGAATTGTTGGGCTAGGCCCATGTAGAAAACCGAATTGGACCGGGCTGAATCTTGTGCCACATCAGCTTGCCACGCTGGATGCCTATGTGGCCTGGGGAGGTTGCTAGTGACCAAAATGCCACAGTGGACATATTTTGGTCATAAACGTCTTCGACCATTCCAGAAGAAAGGTCGCTATAGTCAATTAACGACCCCCGGCTTTTAACCTTAAGTTTTTGGTCACAAAAAGGTCACAAATTGAAAACTATGACCTTCCAGTGACCAATAGTGGAGGTCACTAGTTGACATATTTCTTGTAGTGACCTATATTGTCCCATTCGCAAGCGTGCGAAGGAAGACTTCGTTCCCTTTTTCTATAAAGAGGGCACGCTAGCCTCAACACAGCACAGCCCGGCCTCTTCCTCAAACCAAGTTATAATGCCTGGCCCCGTCGTGCACAATGAGACCACAGCAAACAACCTTGGGGGATTTGTGACCGTGCTCGCGAACCTCACCCGCCGTGCCTTTGCATTAGAAGAGCCCCCAGAATATGTTGTGTACCAAGGACCCATGAGCGGTGAGGACCGTCAATTCTAGGCCACTGTGCACATCTCTACGGTGGGGTGCATCGCCGTAACGCCCCTGAGGTTCATCGGAAGGACAACTTCCTTCGAGCCACAAGCCATCCAACTAGCTGCTCGAGAAGGTATAGTTCAACTCCGGCATTTGTCGCCCAGAGTTAACTGTCGCTCGTTCTACTACTACCCCAGCCGTGACGGATATGGTAGACCACCCCAAGTTGCCAACGGGGATCACGAGACGGATCCTGCTTTATTGCATCTGGTGCGCTATGTAAGTGCACCTAGAGGATATGTTCGATCAAATCACTATTGATCTGATCGCTGCTCGTGGCGAATTAATCCGCCGAGCCCAAACTAGAGGAGAAGATGAGCCCGACGCCGACAAACCAGTCGTGCTGTTCGGACAACCAATCAAGACCGTGAGGTCAGCCCCGGCCATCAACCAAGGTGCCTTGATGACCCCAGAAGTACTTCGTCGCATTTTGGAAACGCACTCCGGCGGGATTGTGGCCAACAATCCCCGAGATGGTCATCATCGCTACCCCGACCCTGCAGTTCCTCAACCCCTCCTAGCTAATCCTGACGGCAAAAACCGTGGAGAAACCTCGACGTCCACGAGGCAAGCCCGATTAGATATTAACGAGGTAGACTAAAGTCGCTCGAGTAGTATCGAGTCTTAATATATCCTCGTCTTGTAACAGTGTGATCCTGTACCGCCATTATTAAATGTTGTTTGACTGTGCGCCCCTGTTTTTAATATTGGCCATGCATGAGTATGTTGGTGTACGATTGCATTTTTTTTAACCCGGGCGTAGTTGCCAACCGCGACGACACAATAATTTGTGCTATAAATAAATTTTTAGTTTCTACTAACAGGAATGATATTTTCAAAACAACTCTTAACAAATCTCGAGGACGAGATTTTCTTTTAAGGGGGGTAGTGTTGTGTCACCCCAAAATTTTGACCTTGTTTTATTAATTAAAATTTTGCCAGGAAATTAAAACTTTTATTTTCTGGGCTCCCTTTTGATTTTTGTAACATTTCCTATTTATCTTGGAGTTGTTTCCTCAGTGAAAACTTTTCAAATATGTTATTGGACTTGTTTAACCTATCAAGAAAAACATTTCTTTTATTAGTAGAACTAATTACATAATTAATTTGCTTGATCTTTAGTTTCTTGAAAAATAGTTTCCCAAGGTTATATGGCCATATTTGAACTACAACCATTTGATAAATTCATCTTAAATTCCAACCAAAATTTGGAGATGTCATGTGATGTTTTTAAATCACCTTTATGCAAAAATATCGTTTATTCATGAAATATTTTGAGATCTACACCCAATTTTCTTCTCTGGTCCAGTGGGCAATTTTGCACTAGAACTCATTTAAATACTTCTTTCTAGCCTCCACCAAAATTATGGGATGCTGGTAGTAGCTTATGATTCAACTTTATGCAAAAACCCAGTGACGTTATTTGAAAACTTTGAGTGAATCAACCTCATCTTCATTCTGGTCCAACATGATGGTTTGTACAGCATCCATATTCTTGCTTGCTCTTTGGCCCTTGATTCTTTCCCCTTCTTGTAGACCACCCTACAAAACCCTTAACTCCAGGAGCATGCAACCATTGGAATACTTTTGGTTCATGTGATGATGCCATTTACCTCTTGTCGAGAACTGAGGTTTTGCAAAACTTGCACTAACAAGTTTCTTCTTTTGACAAACTAACTTTACCACCCTCTCATACATCCAATGAGACTTCAATCTGGAAGAATTGGCCACTCCAAGAAAAGCCTAGGTGCCTGTGGCATTTTGTCAAACACCTGGAGTGCATGGACAGAATTGGCATGAGTGTTTGTTTGCATTGTGAACTTGGCCACCTGACCTAACCACCATGTCCATTTACCTTCTGACTAACCCTAACCTAGCCCTGTTTCTTGCCAGCCTCACCCGCGACCTCTAGCATGCACTGGCATTTCATCGAACACGTCCGGGGCGTGCTTTGGGCGCGACCAGAGCGTGCGTTTGGCACGCACGTGCGCCCGAGCCGCCGCATCTCGCCCCGCACCCGTTGGGCCCTTGGCCAACCGCAGCCAGCACGCCATGTATCCTCCTGCACCGCAACGCCACCCCGACCACTCCTGGCACCCCACAGCGCCACCGTCAGGTCGGCCGTGGCAGCTAGCTGACGGCCGCATGCAGGCCCCGGCCGTGTCGGCGCCGCCCGAGCCACCACGTCTCGCCACCTGCCCCCTGGAGCTTCGCGAGCTCATCCACAAGTGTGTCGACTAGCTCTCGTCGCCGCCACGCCGCCCTGACCGCTACAGAGAGGCGGTTCGCCGGCGACCTTATCCTCGGCCGCGGAACCGCCATGGATACACTACAAACAGGAGGCCCGAGCTCATCTGGGCACTCAGGCGGCCTCAGTCCACTCCTCCAGTTTCCCCCATGGCAGCCAATCGTCCCGAGGAGGCCGTCTTCTTCCTCTCCGGCAACTCCTTCTGCCGCCACCGCCCCGGCTATTCTGGCGCCACCAGGGCCTCCGCCTCTCCACTCCCTCCACCAGAAGCTCTCTCTTCCTCCTGAGAACCTACCCCCCTGCTCGATTTTGATCAGGAACCACCGTAGCCCCAAACCCACTTTGCTCCCGAAGCCTCCTCCGCCGCGAAGCTCATCGCCGGCGACTCCCTCCACCCCCGCCGACCCAACGACCACCGGGAGGACCGCCCCGGTCTTGCGGATCCAAATCGACCCTCTGGAGCCCACGGGGAGCCGCCGTTCGCCGGTGTTGATCGCCGTTGCCTCGCCTCCGTTTGGGCAGAGGAAGAGGAGGGAGAGATGGACTGGTCAAACCTGACCAGTGGGCCCCCTGGACCCACTGTCAGAGACCCAGCCCCGCCTCCACGTGTTTTAAGTGGAAGCGCAAAACCCCGAGTACGTCTCCCCTTCTTCGAAGACGTATTCTGCCCGAAACGTTTTCCTTTCTTTTCAGTTTTATTTTAAAAACAAATTTGACTAAACTTTGACTGGCTATAACTTTTAAAATGTAAATCCAACTGACTTGATTCTTTTTCTGCTGTTTCTCAAATATTGTCTAGTTTATTTTCATATTTATTTAAAAAAAATCCAAGCAACTTTTTTGTACTGTTTTCAAACTATGTGTTAATTTAAATATTTCCAAAAATAGGATTTGTTGGAGAGAAGAGAAGAAACTTTCAAAAGTTTTGGAATGCACCCTGACTGTCCACACCTTGAAGGCAAGTGTCGCTGTACTAGAGTAGGGGTACCCTAGTATCCCGAACTTGTGCACGGGCTGTTGCAGCCCTCCGCGGCAAGGCTTGCCGGGTGACCACCAAGGTCCTCCGTGGTTTCTTTGGAGCCAGTCAAGAACAAAGTATTCAAGCCAAGGAGACAAGGCCCCGGCAAGAGGAGCTTGCCGGGAAGGCCACCGAAGGCACCGAGGAGACAAGGCCCCGGCAAGAGGAGCTTGTCGGGAAGGCCCGGTGAGCGACAAGCTTCCGGACGCGACAAGGCAACGACATGGCAAAGGCGCTTGCATGACGCAGGCCACCACTATGTACCTGCGCTCCAGCACATCCACTAACGTGTCGCAGGACCTTTCGGTAGCAGCGTGGCAAGAGGCCGTCTTGACCAGCTGAGGCCTTGATGCAAGCGGCGTGACAAGATTGCCATCGTGGCGGCGGTGGCACCCCTAACGGTCCCTTTACGCCTTTGTTAGAGGCGGCGTGAGACGGGCATTTAATGCCTTTGTCCCTGCCGTCGGGGTTAGGTATGATAGAATGTACAAGTAGCTGTACCAACCACTCCTTTTCCATTTTTACCCTTGTCTATGTTGCCACTGTCGGAGACCCTTTAGCATATAAAAGGAGGCCCATGCGCATAGCGTAGGGGGGGTCAAGAGGTTGAAGCCGAGAGAACACTCACGCTCGGTCTCGTTAGCAGCTTGTGTGTCTTTGTAGCACTCAGCGCTCTGAGCAAGAACTCAATACACTCGGACATGCAACAGATGGAGTGTTATCTCTCTCGAGCTCCGAAGCTGGGTAAACTGCTCGTGTGCTTCGCCTCGATCTGCTCTTCGTCGACCTCCGCCCCCGCCCGAACCGAAAGGGCTCGTTCGCCCGGTCCCATAGGTGTTCGTGGGCGAGATCAGCTTCCCGACATCTTTGGCGTGCGGTAGGCGTCGAGATTGTGTGAACCTGATCCAAGCGTCCACACGAGCTAGATCTTCATCATCTTCATCGACATGCCACCGAAGAAGAAGGCTTGGCGGCAGATGTTCCGTCGCGTCGAACCCACCACCACCGGAGCAAGCGGGTGGTGGCGTGAAACGCCGGCGGAAGACCCACGCCGTCGGCAGAGCCCACGGTGCTGCCAAGTCCAAGGACAAGGCTGCGCAGACCTCGGCGTCCGTACATGCACCGTGCCCGTCTCAGGAGGCGCGGGACCGACAACGTCATGGTATTCACAACGCCATACGCTCGTTGGACCAAGATGAAGCTGGTGGATCTTGGGATGCTCAAGACCAGCATGCACGCCAACATTCTGGCGTGAGCGAGCACGCGATGCGCTGGGCGGGACCGCTCCTTCTAACATAGTTAGAAGTCCGAGCATATCCGCTCCTCGCGCCGTTCGCCATCGCCACCCACCACTCCAGCAGAAGCTTTGGCGAGAGCTCAAGCTGCTCTGGATTACCCTCCAACAGCCGACAAGGTCGATGAATGGAAGGCCACCATTCGAGTCTCATCGGCTTTGTCAGCGGCGACGCTCACGCCGCAGCCGGTGCATCGCTGCCAGCGGCAGGACTGCCAAACACGAGCGGTGGCGGCGAAACCGATGGGGTGCAACCACCATGCACTCTCCGCCCGAAGGCCAAGATCGCCGACTCGCCGGATCCACCTCGACAGCGACTCCACCGCATCGTCAGATCCACGAGCTCGTCGCGGTCAGCGCCAAGTTCTTCACGAACGATAGCAAGAAGACGCTCGAACAGCGCCGAAGAGAAGCGCGGCGTCAATCCGACCAGCGCGCTGGGCCCTTTGTCGACATGCATGCGCCAGGGGAACCAGGCGACTTGCCGTACGCGGTAGGTTGCCCTGCGTTCACTCGTGAGCTGCGGCAAGTCCGATGGCCCGGCAAGAAGAATTTCAAGCCGAGGTACGGAGAAATACGATGGCAAGACGCATCCGTCGGAGTTCCTCAAAGCATCTACACCATCGCGGTGCAAGCTGCGGGGAGAGGCGACAAGATCCTCGCCCGATGGCACAGTCGAAGTGCTGCGCACTTAAGTTACCTGTGGAACCAGGGATTTTTGTGCTCAAGCTGACTCAACCGTCATCGCGCAATCAACCGGACAGAGCAAGAAGAGGAAGTTGATCTCTGGTGACTATTTTCGGCAGAGCTTCGAAGTCGCCGTCAAGAAGGTCCTCAAGATCAACACCAAGGGTGTTGAGGAGCGATCTACTCCGGCAAGCCCTAGGGTTTGTTCCGATGAAGCGAGCGCTCCGACAAGTTTTGCTCCGGCAAGCTTGCCGAGGCGTCAAGCTCCGGTGAGCCGCAGGTTCTCGCCGGGAAGCGAATGTTCCCGCAGCAGCAGATGCGCCTTTAGTCCTTGTTGTCGAGCCGCAAGCTCCAGCATGGGCACAGTAGATTGTCCGTTTCCTTTAGACAGGAGAACTTCCCGAAGAGCAAGAAGAAGCACAAACAGTAGCCCGGCAGTCAAGTATGTACCAGTTTGTCGACAACACACTGTACAGAAGAAGACTCAACGGTGTGAAATTGAAGTGTATCCACCGGGAAGACGGACAAAAGCTATTGGCGAGAGATACAAGGAGGCATCTGTGGTCCCCACATTGGCGCCCGAGCACGTGCCGGCAAAGCGATCCGGCAAGCTTTCTTTTGGCCGACCACCCTCCAGGATGCACCTGCACACGTAACCAAGTGTGAAGCGTGCCAGTTCCATTCAAAGCAGATACACCAGCCAGCTCAAGCTCTCCAGACGATCCCTTTATCCTGGCCATTTTTGATGCAGGGGCTCGACATCCTCAGCCCCTTTCCCGAGCTGTCGGGGCTTTGAGTACTTATGCGTTGCAATCGACAAGTTCACAAAGTGGCGAAAGTGGAAGCGATGAGGAAGGTGACAGCACGATCGTGATCAAGTTCTTCAGGTCGATTGTTTGCCGTTTCGGAATCCCTAACAGGATCATCACCGACAACGGCACGCAATTCACGAGCCGCACCTTCATGCAGTACGTCCAAGATCTTGGCGCCAAGGTCTGCTTCGCTTCTGTTGCTCATCCGAGAAGTAACGGTCAAGCGGAGAGGGCGAATCTTTGAAGTCTTCTTGCGGGCTCAAGACCAGAGCTTTCGACAGGCTGCACAAGTGCGGAAAGAACTGGATTGAGGAGCTGCGGTGGTTCTTTGGTCGATCAGGACGACGCCAAATCGAGCCACTGGCCAGACACCTTTCGCTCTAGTCTATGGAGCAGAGGCAGTTCTCCCCACGGAACTCGTATACGGGTCACCTCGAGTGCTCGCTTATGATGAGCTTGAGCAAGAGCAGTTGCGACAAGATGACGCGCTGCTCCTTGAGGAGGATGGTCTTCAGGCTGCTGTACGAGCTTCTCGATACCAGCAAGATTTGCGCCGCTACCATAGCCGCAAAGTTAATACCAGAAGTCTCGAGGAAGGCGACCTTGTTCTTCGGCGCGTTCAGTCCGCCAAGAATTCCAACAAGTTGGCCTTGAAGTGGGAAGGCCCTTACCGGGTGAAAGCGAGTCACTAGGCACTGGCGCTGTCCGCCTTGAGACTAAAGATGGCATTCCGGTAAGCAACGCTGGAACATTGAGCATCTTCGTAAGTTTTACCCGTGGTAGCGGTTGCGGAACCTGTTCCGGCAACCACCTTTGTACAAGTCTTGCCGTTGTTGCATGTAATCCTTTGTACAAATCCGGCGCAGACCCGTGCATAAGTAAAGCTAATGTGCTTCGCACATCTTGTCAATTTCATGCTTTCTACTTCTATTTTGCATGCGTTATCGACACTTTGTGCAGCACCTACCCCAGTGTAAGCAATAACGAGCCATAAGGCTCCATATCTTTATTTTCTCTTCTTTCTCTTTCTCAAAGAAAGGAAGGTTCCCTCGCCCACAAGTTAGCGGGAAAGGAGAAGATAATGGTGTGGACCAAGCATCGCTCAAGGAAGTCTAGCCTTACCGGGAAGCAACAGCGAGAAAAGCTAAGTTGCTAAAGTTTGAGCAATCAGTTTTAAAATTTTTAAGTTATCTTCCTCGAGCGACCGTACTTTGTATGGAAAACACATGCGTGGAGGAACCAACTCGTAGCTAGTTGCGCCCTTACTTTGTTTGAGTCCGCTCAACAACTTAAGTGAGCTGCGACTAGTTGCGACAAGGTTACTGTCGGAGCGGCACCGCCACAATTTCTGACGTCCCGTACTCGGTGCTTTCATGACCCAGTGCCTGCGCCGACAAGTTCCCTAAAAGCGTGGGGCAAAAACATACAAAGGAAGGAATCAAGTAAAGGAAATAACATAGCAATCACTACCGAAATAGAGTTATATTACAAGATAGCTTGTCGCAGCTCTAATAGATTGTTCTCATAACATGACCAGCAGCGGCAAGAAAAAGAGAAAGCGGACGGCCTAATCTACGCGATCGCCCTCAACCCTCTTGATCCCGCTCACCCTGTCCATGATGGGTGCGACAAGGGTCTTGAGCGCTTCCACATCAGCATCCGGCGGCAAGGACTTGAGGATGTTAGTGAGGTTGAGGCCTGGGTTGCGGAAGGCCACCTTCATCAGCACCTTTGAAGAGCTCCAGCGCAGATCGGTAGCGACTCCTCGGCCACCTGCTTTGGGATTTCTTCCCGGAGTCGCTGGAGGGCCGTCACCACGCCCTTGAAGAACAAGCTGAGCTTGGCGCTGGGTCGGAGGTACTCATCGGAGGAATATCCAAGATCCTCCATCCCCAGCTGCGCCAGCTCCCTGTAGATGGCTGCAGCAACTGGCGAGATGGGCGAACTGCCCCTGTTTCCCCTGCTTATAAGGAGGGAGGGGGCGGACGTTCTGTCTTTCCGAATAAAGAAACCACCCACGATCTCACCCACGATCTCTCACACGACGCCGCATTCGACGCGTGCCATTCGTGGAGGGCGTGGTGGGTCTGGGGTGAGTTACGGCGTAACCCAGGGCACGCGTGCCTGTGCCCTGTTTTGGGCCTGGCCCAACAGCGCTCGGCACCGTGTGTGACCCAGGCCCGGGGGCTCCTGTCGGTGTACTAGAGAAGCGGTACCCTAGTATCCCGAACTTGTGCACGGGAAGTTGCAGCCCTCCGCGGCAAGGCTTGCCGGGTGACCGCCAAGGTCCTCCGTGGTTCCTTTGGAGCCATTCAAGAACAAAGTATTCAAGCCAAGGAGACAAGGCCCCGGCAAGAGGAGCTTGCCGGGAAGGCCACCTAAGGCACCTAGGAGACAAGGCCCGGCAAGAGGAGCTTGTCGGGAAGGCCCGTGAGCGAGAAGCTTCCGGACGCGACAAGACAACAACGCGGCAAAGGCGCTTGCCGCGAGCCACCACTCAGACTGCGCTCCAGCACATCCACTAACGTGTCGCCTGACCTTTCCGGTAGCGCGTGGCAAGAGGCCGTGCTGCCAGCGGAGCGCGGTGGCAAGCGGCGCTGACAAGATTGCCATCGTGGCAAGCGGTGGCGCCCCTGACGGTCCCTTTCTGCACTGTTATGGCGACGTAGACGGGCATTTAATGCCTTTGTCCCCTGCCGTCAGGGATAGGTATGATACACTTTACAAGTAGCTGTACCAACCACTCCTTTTCCATTTTTACCCTTGTCTACGTTGCCACACTGCCGGAGACCCTTTAGCATATAAAAAGGAGGCCCATGCATAGCGTGGGGTGGGGGTTCAAGAGGTTCAAGCCGAGAACACTCACGCTCGGTCTCGTTAGCAGCTTGTGTGTCTTTGTAGCACTCAGCGCTCTGAGCAAGAACTCAATACCTTCATACATGCCGCAGTAGGAGTGTTATCTCTCCGGAGAGCTACGAAGCTGGGTAAACTGCTCGTGTGCTTCGCCTCGATCTGCTCTTCGTGCGACCTCCGCCCCCCGCCGAACCGAAAGGGGCTCGGTCTGCCGGTCCCATAGGTGTTCGTGGGCCAGATCAGCTTCCCCGACAGCAAGACTACTAGGAAAAGGGCTATAGATGGAATTGACACTAATGGCGCACCAGACATGTGGTGCGCCATTAGTATATACTAATGGCGCACCACCATATGATGCGCCATTAGTGTTGAAACTACTAATGGCGCACCCTGCCCAGTGCGCCATTAGTACCAAATTTTTTTTGAACTAGTGCGCTTTGTCCAAACATAGTAATGGCGCATCCATTGGTGGTGCGCCATTACTAGTTGTAACTAGTAATGGCGCACCAGCCGAAGGTGCACCACTAATACTTTTTTTATTATTGTTTTTATTCCTTTTTTGCAAAAGTACTAATGGCGCACCACCGAAGTGCGCCTTTAGTATCCTGGATTACTAATGGCGCATTTGTTGCTGGTGCGCCATTAGTAAGTGGGCAGCAACAAGATATTTTGGACAGCCTCTCCTCCCACACTCACTTTCTCCCCACTTCATTCTCTCCACCGCCTCCTCCTTGTCTCGGGTGCCTCCTCTTTTCACCTCATTTCCACCATAGATTCATTCAAATTAAGTGGTTAAGTTACCTTGTTTTGCTAGGTAAGTAAGGGGAAGCTATATTTATGTTGTTCTCCCTACAACAATGTGCACATGCACTTTTTATGGCCTAGCTAGATCTATGTATGTTCGCGGTGTTGCATATGTTTGTGGTGTTGCATATGTGTTTGTGTTTGGAGGTGTATCGGTATTTGAACTGCGATAGTTGCCAATATTTTGCCGGAATGTTGATTCATTTCCTTTTAGTGAGAATTTTGGCATTAAGCATTCTTTTGGTCCTATTTTTAGGGAAAGTCATGCCAAATTTTTCTTGGTTCTAAAATATCGTTTTGCTCTACCCAGCGACCATGGTCCGCATGATGACCGAAGGCATCGTGAATAGGTTTTTGAGGTCCGCTAAGGCCGAGATGCTTCAAAAGAGCGAGGCGGAGATAAGATGTCCGTGTCGAAGATGCAAGCTGAATAGCCTTATTGCGGAACCGGATTCGGCAGGTCTTGGGACCACCCGCTCTTGCGTGGTTTCATGGATGGCTATCGGTGGCAAGGTGATGAAGATGACTACGAAGTCGTCCATGGGGCCGGGCAAGAAATGAGGAAGGGCAGCAAGACAACCACCGCGGCTCGGGGGGGCGAGAAGACGAAGAATCCTCAGGAGATGATCACGACGGTGATGCTTTACATAGTCATCATGTAGAAGATGTAGGACATGATGATGATGCCGGCGGAGCAGACGACGCTGGACCATCGATGGGCTGGGATTCAGGACCCTCATATTCAAGAGCTGCTTCTCAAGCAGACGGATAAC
The DNA here is from genome assembly GCA_021605145.1 of Aegilops bicornis. Taxonomy (NCBI): domain Eukaryota; kingdom Viridiplantae; phylum Streptophyta; class Magnoliopsida; order Poales; family Poaceae; genus Aegilops; species Aegilops bicornis. The sequence goes on along the minus strand of CM038673.1, from coordinate 569,230,398 downwards.
GCAAGAGCTGCCGCCCAAGAGAAAGCCAAGATGGATCAACTTGAGTTAGACGCGGTTACTCCATTGTATGAAGGATGCAGGCCCGAGGATACCCGCTGAAAGTAACGCTCATGGCTCTGGAGATGAAGGTAAAACACAAAATGACCGGCGCGTAGCTTCGGCGAGAACATGTCATTACAGCACGAACGTCTTCCCAAAGGGAACAAGTGCCCGACCAGTTTGGAGGCGAAGAAAATCGTGTGTCCTCTGGATTTACCGCACGTGAAATACCATGTGTGCATGAACAATTGCATCATTTATCGGGACGAGCACGCGGAGTCTACCATATGTCCGGTGTGCGGTGTCACTCGATACAAGAAGAGGAAGAAAGCTCCTCGAAAAGTGGTGTGGTACTTTCCGATCACTCCTCGTCTGCAGCGGTATTTCGCGGATCCTAAGGTAGCAAAGCTCCTGCGTTGGCACGCAGATAGGGAGGAGAAGAAGCGAGAAGATGACGCAAATGATCCGTAGATAGATAAAAAAGACAATATGCTGAGTCACCCTATGGATGCGAGCCAGTGGCAAGCGTTGAACTTCGAATACCCAGAATTTGGGAATGATCCTAGGAACATCGTGCTGGGCGCGAGCACCGATGGAGTTAATCCGTTTGGCAGCCAGAGAAGCACACATAGCACCTGGCCTATGTTTGTGTGGATGTACAACCTTCCCCCCTGGTTGTGCATGAAGAGGAAGTACATTCACATGAGTATGCTAATTGAAGGCCAAAACAACCGAGGAACGACATCAATGCATCTGGGCTGCCAAAAGAGGAGCTTGACACGCTGTGGAAAAAGCGCCCAATACGTGGGACGCCCGCAGAAAGAATATTTCCCTATGAGAGCCTTTGCTCACGGACGGTGCACGACTATCTCGATTCACGGATATCTTGCGGGGCAGGTAGTCCACGGATTTTACGGATGCGTAAGGTGCATGGATGACACAACGTATCGCCATCTAGATAGAGATCCGGGTCTTGAAAACCGTGTTCATGGGACATCGAAGGTGGCTTTGACGATGACCCGTGGAGGAAACGCAAGGATCTGTTCGATGGTGAAACCGAACCCAAACGCCTGTACGAGGAGCGGCGAGGAAATAGACAAGCTGTTGAAAAATTGGAAAGACTGCCACCGCCGAAAGAAGCAAAAGGCGCGAGCCGGAAAGAAGCGAAAGGCGCCAGAGCTGCTGCTGAAGGTATGGAAAGCGAGGTCTGTTTTACGGGACTTGCCGTCTTGGAAGATCCACCGTGTGCCTCACAGCCTTGATGTCATGCATATCACGAAGAACGTGTGCGAGTCTGCTTGGTACCCTGCTCAACATGCCAGAGATGACCAAAGATGGGCCGAACGCAAGGGCAGACTTGAAATCAATGGGCATCAGGCAGGAGCTTCACGCTATATATGATGATGATGATGATGATGATGATGATGACGATGATGATGATGATGAGGCGAAGAAGGACACAGAAAGTCGTCGCAAAGGCAAAAAGGCCAAGAAGACCGAAAATGACTACCCTCCCGCGTGCTTCACTCTAAGTCAGGAGGAGATCAAGCAGTTTTTCACCTGCCTCCTAGGAGTAAAACTTCCTTCTGATTCTGTGAGGAACATAAGCAGATACCTAGACCCAGCGAAGCAGAAGTTCAGCGGGATGAAGTCTCACGACTGTCACGTGCTAATGACGCAGATACTTCCAGTTGCAATCTGTGGGATCATGGACGCGCACGTCCGTGAAACACTATTTGGCCTATGCAACTTCTTCGACGTCATCTCTCGGAAGTCGGTTGGCGTGAGGCAACTCGAAGGCTGAGGAAGAGATTGTGGTGATACTATGCGAGCTTGAGGCGTACTTCCGCCCGCATTCTTCGACGTTATGGAGCATCTGCTGGTCCATATAGTGGAGGATATCATCCAACTCGGGCCGACGTTCCTGCGCAGCATGATGCCGTTCGAAAGGATGAATGGTGTCATCAAAGGATACGTTCGCAACATGTCACGTCCGGAAGGAAGCATAGCCGGGGCATTACGACCGAAGAGTGCATCTCCTCTTGCCGCGAATTATCTAGGCATCAAGAACCCCGTTGGTCTGCCCGTCAGCAGCACCTCGGCAGGCTCGCTGGATGGGGTCACCGTGAGGGTCGCCATGAAATGCATGTCGACTTCGAGGGTCGACTTCGCCGACTTTGAAAGAGCAAACCTAGTCGCGCTACAACACATAGGCGTGGTCGATCCTTGGGTGTTAGAGCACAAAACCTTTATTAAGAAGGCGTACAATGACCGAGGCCAACAGAGGGCGGGACGGAGATACACTCAAAGAGCACAACTCATGTTTCACGCGTTGGTTCAAGCGAAGCTTACATTGCACCCTTTACATGAGGATTCTTCCGCGGAAGAACAACTCATATTCGCCTTGTCACGGGGCGCCGAGCACAACCTGATGACCTATGAGGCGTATGATATCAACGGCTACACATTCTACACCGAGGCCAAGGACATGAAGAGCGATGGTTATCAGAACTCCGGTAACGATGGAATCCTACACCGTAACGACAAGGACAGATACTACGGAAGGATCGAGGAGATCTGGGAGCTGAGCTACGCTGGAGAGAAGGTCCCGATGTTCCGTGTCGGATGGGCCAAGAGCGTCATAAAAGAAGACCGGTATTTCACCACCATGGTTATACCCGAAGACAAATCCAAGATCATGGCATAAGCGTCACCGCTAAAATGAGCCATGGGTACTGGCTTCCCAAGTGGACCAATGCTTCTTCATTACCGACTCGCCAAAGCCCAGTCGTGTTGTCGTGGGGAGAGGCAAAAGGAAGATCATCGGATTGGATGGAGTAGCCAATGAGCAAGACTTCGACAAGTACGGCGACCCGAGGATCGAACATGACGACGATGATGAAGTAGCAGCATACACCACAAGAAGCAGGACCACCCTACCTAAAGGACGTCCGTTCCACAGAAGAACTCCCTTGGCGAAAAAGAAGGGCAAGAAGATTGTGAACAGATAGCTAGCTAAGATCGATTGTATTTAAATCGTAGCCTTCATTTCTCGATTGTATTTCATGGGTAATTTTTGAACTATCATGAATATTTTTAAATTTCATGGACACTCGATCTCGATCCCCCTCCATCACGATAGCTATCCCACCACGCACCCTCGATTCCCCTACTCAACCGCCCGCCACCGACCACCGCACCCAGCACCGTCTTATAAAAAAATAAGTATCAAACAGCTTTTTAAATGCTACTGTCTTATAAAAAATATTACTGTTATTATTTAAACAAGTTTGAACATATTTAAACACAAATAAGTATCAAACAACTTTTAAATGCTAAAAAAATTTGTGGAGCCCACCTCGATCCCCTCCATCTCGATCGCTATCCCACCTCGCCAGATCCGGTCCCCCTGCCATGAGCACCCCCCAGTCCCCCGGCCGTCGCCGCCGACCCCCCGCACCCTCGATTCCCCTACTCAACCGCCGCCGCTGACCCCCCGCACCCCGCGCACCGTCTTATAAAAAAAATAAGTATCAAACAGCTTTTTAAATGCTACTGTCTTATAAAAAAATATTACTGTTATTATTTAAACAAGTTTGAACATATTTAAACACAAATAAGTATCAAACAGCTTTTTAAATGCTAAAAAAAATTTGTGGAGCCTGGGAGTCGAACCTAGGACCTCCTGGTGTGAAAACTGGCTGCTGACCAGTCGAGCTAGTAGAGTGGGCTTGATGTGGATCAGTTCTGGTGGTACGTAACCTGTTGGCTCGAGTTGAAATAAAAAAAAATACTAATGGCGCACCACGGTGAGGTGCGCCATTAAGTATGGATGTCTTAATGGCGCACCACGGTGAGGTGCGCCATTAGTATTGTGCCCGATCCCCTTCGCCCGATCCCCCTTCCTCTCCCCTCGCCAGTTCCCTCTCCCTCTCGATCCACCGTCGCCGCCGCCGCGGCCCTGACCCACTACTCGCCCTCGCCCTCGCCCTCTCCCTCCCTCGCCCTCTCCTCGCCTTCCCTCTCCCTCGCCCTCTCCCTCGCCCTAGATCCCCTTCCCCTCTCCTCTCCCAACGCCGCTGCCCCGCTGCCTCGATGCTACCCCGCCGCCCCGACGCCGCCTCGATGCTGCCCCACCGCCCGACGCCGCCTCGGCCGCCGCCCGCCGCCCAGCCTTGCGCCCAGCCGCCGCCTCGACCCCTTCGACACCGCTGCCCCGCCACCTCGGCCGCCGCCTCGGCCGCGACCCGCCCGGACGCCGCCCGACCACACCACCGTCATGGAGCACCTTATCCTCTCCGACCGCCTCCTCCACCCCGCCCGCTCCTCCAAGGTAAGCTACCGCCCGACCCTATCCCTTCCCTCCTCCCATGGATAAGAGGCTCTGGTAGCTCTCTACTATGCATCGACATCCGGTACCGCAGCTCGGCATGGGCTGAATTACCAGAAAAATAGTTAAGCAATTATTGTCCTCAAAACAAGAAGAAAGCTGATGTACAAATTTTGTCCACAAATTATTTATTCGAAACAATTACAGTAGGGTAAGAAACAGAAAACAGTGTATTCTCTCGTTAATTTGAACTGATTTGGCTTTTGAGGTTCAATTTTACCACTAGTAGCATATAGCATTAAATCAAGAAGCTGGATTTCTTCTTTGTGATTGTTAGTTTCTTTTCTTTCTGCTGTGATTGAAACAATTATGCTTGAACTATTTACTGGTGTGATTGTTAGTTTCTTTCTTTTCTGCTGCATCTGGTTTGATATGCTCTTGCATTATACATTCCTAGCATTTTGAAATACATTGCATATTAGTTTTGTTCAAAACCAAGCATTGTTAATTCTGGACCAGGTTTTTTATAGGGAAATTATCATTGATGTTTTCGCTATGAACCTGGTCATGTTTGCAAAGTTTTGGCTTTGGTTGAAACTACTCCCTCAGATGATAATATAGGAACGTTTTTCAAGCTATGTCAACTTGAAAAACGTTATTATATTACGGGATGGAGGGAGTACTTTGCACTATTATGAAGAAATGCCATTTGAGGTTCTCAAATAGTCTTGGCAACTTCGACTTTTTTTTGAGAAGTGGATATTATCTTGGCCTAGAGTTGTTGACACAAATGACAAATGGCAAACCCTTCAAAATAAAATTGACAAATGGCAAATGAATGAATCAAGTCAAAGTCTATCACTCCCTGCATTGAGAGTTTGAGAATCATCAATGATGATTTTATTAGTATGCTTGTTTATCTCAGCAAATTCCTGGGGCTCAACATTGGCGGTCACATGTTAGCAGCCGTCGACCACTCAATCTTGAACTTCGTTGCAGTCAATAGTGCAGGGACTTTTCTATTGTGTGCGGAACTCTGCAAGACTTTTTTTTGCGGGTGTGGAACTCTGCAAGACTTGACAGATGCTAGTTAATTTGTCCAGACTACATATATAGAGAGCGACAGTAGCTCCCCTCATCGGCCTCTCTTCTTACTTGCCATGGAAGCTACCATATCTGTAGTCACAGGTGAACTAGTGGGCGTTTCATCTCCTTCTGAAGAACAAGTACTACTAATATTTGAGCGATGCACAGTCAGAGGAGAAGGTGGTGAGGAGATTGCAGCACCTCCTGATGAAATCATTGAACTGTGAAGGACAGTAGGAGAGGCTCCTACAGTCTTGTATTAATAAAACAAAATTAAAGATACATGGTATGTATAAGGTATAGGGTCTTTGACCCTAACCAAAAGATAAGATACTAGTACAAGGTTTTTAGGTAATTTGTTGCACTAGGGAGCTTATGAAATCCTCAAGCTCAGACTTCCTCCCTATATCTCAACAATGGCAAAATCATGATTAAATCTAGAGAGCCATGATCTGTGAGAGTGGGGAATTCTTTGGAAGACCATTTTGTTTCGTTCATTCCACAAGTACCAAACAGCTACAGTACACATCTACATGAACATGGGTCTGTCCCAGGCCTGTTTGGCAGCGATTAACAATCCTCATATGAGATGAGAGGATTTTTTAATTGGCTTCTTGCAGTTTTGAAAATTCAGTTTATTGATTCTTTGAAAATTCAGTTAATTGAGTTAGGCACACAAATTTCAGAACTTCTGTGTGCCCTAGTACTTGGTGTTTGTAGAAAACCAGGAGTGTCAATGGGACTAGAATTCACTTGTTCTTATATGGGTGAAACTTCACTTGTTTTTAGGCTAGTGTAGGGTGTTGCTTTATTACATCATCATTTGTAACTATGTCACAAGTAAATTGTTCCTTCTTACGTATTTGACAAGTAATGACTGTTGATAAGTCGAGGCATGGATTAAGCTGTTTCTTTGTTGTAACATACCGTATATAACTCCACAATGAAATACAATACATATTGATGTGCTTTGTAAAACTTGTTCATGTCTTGAACTACTAATGCCTTGTGATGCTCTGAATTACTTGTGATGCCTCTGAATTACTTGTGATCACATTGAGAAAGACTTGTAAAGATGATGATCATCTTTAACGAGAAAACAATTTGTGATGATTTTGCTAGTTTGCTGGGTTTTGTCTCCGACCATCGTGTCATGATGATTTTGCAGTACCCCGAGAGGCCCTTGAGTTTGCGGAATGTCGATTAACTTCCGTTACGGCAAATTGGTACTCCATATGTCCTATTTTCAGCAAAGGTCATGCTGAAATTTTACGTGAATTTTAGCATGACTTTGCTAAAACTAGGACATATGGGGTACTTGTGACTAATGCATGGGCAGGTATCTTAGTAGTTAATTAAGTAGGATCAAGTGCCCGGCGTACTTGTGACTAATGCATGGCTTTTAGGGTGCCTCGGTGTCGATAAAACCGAAATGATGAAAGGTTAGGCTTTTAGGGTGCCTTGGCGTCGAAAAACCCTCAATGATAAAAGCTTAGATTTTAGGATGCCTCGGTGTCGACAAACCCTAAATGATGAGACCATGATCTTGTTCCTTGACAATAACCAACTTTTGACCAAACTTTGTTTCTATTTAGAGAGAAACATGGCCCTAGCGATGAGGCGGGGTTGGTGACAAGGCATTTTGGGAGCTGTCCTAGGAGATGGAGGAACAACCTCACTTGTATGAGGCCGCCGCCTTCCCCACCGATCCTGAGACCAGCGATGGTGCCGCCGAGGATGACCACATCGATGCCACCACTGATGGTGCCGCCCGAGATGCCACCATCGATGATGGCGGGCGCCGCGCGGATGGCAGCCAACGAAGAGGCAGCGGAAGGACTGGCGCCCGATCGTGCTCCGCACCCTCAAGGAGGAGATTCTTGAAGTGGACTCCAGCAGAATCCAACGGCGCCCGAGCGAATAGTCAAGGGTACTCGCTTCAGCTCGGGTGCATTGTCCGGAGCACCACTCGATCAACACCGAGAACCCGAGGCATCTCGACCGAGGAATTTGCGCAACCTCCTCGTCACGAAGCTGCACGAACGATACAAGTTCCCCGCTGAATTTGAAAACACAAGCCTCAAAGGGAATAAAGTGAACAATGCTGCCCTCACGAAGATGAGAAAGGCCATGTCTACTTGGAAAAGCAATGTGAAGAGAATGATCGAGAAAGGTGAGAGTTATCAGAAGATCAAGGAGAAAAATCCTTCGATCACCGAAGATGACTACAACGACTTCAAGATCAATTGCTCGAGCACCATAAGCTCCCAATCAAGTGAGTGGGGGAAACAAATGCGGAGCTGAACATAGGGAACACACACTCGGTCCCGGCGATTCTGAGTGGCGGAGCCTATATGGGACAAGGAGGAGGCGGACCGTGCCGAGCAAGGCCTACCGCCCCTCTTGATACATCTGGTGACAAGCGGACCAGGAACTTTGTCGGGGCCGGTACAAGAAGGACCGAAAACAAAGGAGCTTACCACGGATCCGAAGACCGGGCAGCTTGAGCTTGTTACAGTGAGGAATACACCCCCGCGTAATTAGCTCCATATGGTTGCATTTTAATTAATGAAGCCGAATTTCTAAATGGTTCACATTCCTTCCGCAGGGGAGTGAAAGCAGTAGCACGGGGTCGACTCAGAGCAACCCTTGGGACACCACTCTAAATAGGGGGTTGAATGTAATGAAGAACAAGGATAAGCTCGATGGCCGGCGTCGGCTGGTCGTGTGGCGGCAAAGGCTTGTCGACAAAATGGGGTCATACTATACATTTGGTGTGCGGAAGGAGAAAAAGACCAGCTCGGAAAGCCGGTAGCGAGAGGTTCAAGAACTCAAGGCACAGGTGGCGCGGATTCGGAGATTGTCCAAGAGCAAGTGGAACAACGACTCGGGCGACGATCACCGCCCTTGTGCCTACCTTGATCTCGGGGTTGAGTGCGTGGATTGCGGGCGGCCAGCGAGAACGCCCCTATTCCTAGCTTCACGGCCAGCAACTTCGCATAATGCGATGGCGGGGCCATTGGTGCCTCCGGCGGGCGGCATTAGTGTCTCCGGCCGGCACGGGAGCTTAATGCACCGGGTGTCGCCCGGCGGCACCTCTACAGCAAGCGGCCCCTCCATCAATCGCACGCCCGCGTTGGCGGTGCCTCTACATTAGCCGAGCTTCGGCGCCATCATCACGGTAACTAATTAAGCCTCTCTCGGCGAGGACTTCATCACCTTGCCTTTGGTAGGCATCCTGAAGCCCTACATGTTTTTCGCGGGCGCCCGCCGACGTTCGTGCACTCTCCTCCACGCCGTGAACAATGAGTTGGTCGATGTCGCCAAGGGCAAAATCGTTCAACCGGGCAACCTTGTTCCACGGTACCCGGATGCCACCCAACTTGTTTAGGGTTCAACTGGTTCGGTGCTGCCGAGCTGCGACGACTTGTTACCTCGAATCGACCCGTCGGGGCCGACGATGATGACGTGATGACCCTCGGCGCTGCTGAGCTGGCCCTGCTTTGGCGAAGAGCCAGATTCGTTTAGGCGGGGACACCACCCCAAAGACAACACCGCCCGGTCGTGCGGCGCCAAGTCGGCCCCATGGCAAGAACCGCCATAACGGTGCCGGACATCCCTATGCCACCGCATCCAAACATGCATATGGCACGGGATCGAAACGACGGCGACAACGACTATGATACATTTGGCAGCGTCGATCGATGCTTTGCCGAGCATGGGTGCGATGGCGACTTCATGGGGCCTCCTTCTCAAGAACCAAACCCAACAAAAGGCGTGTGTGATCTAGCTCGTGCAGCGGAGAAGCCAAGTTACAGCGGTAGCGCCGTCTGGCGTTCAGCTCTCGAGGAGGCGCCTCCGGTGCCGACTTCACCGAGCCTCGGATAGGCAAGGTGCAAAATATTATCAGCCCCAACACACTCAAGAAGGCGGTGCGTGAGCAAAACTCGGTCCCATTACGAGGAGAAGAAGAAGGCACGCAAAAGAAAGACTAAGAAGGGTGCGAGCCAGCCGGCGCAGAAATGCGATCCGTGCTCAGGGCGGGCCACCTTCACCGCAGGATATCTCGAGAAGGGTGCATGTGGCGGGTAGGGTGATGCTACCGACAAATATGCTCAATGCTGCAACCGGTGCTATCGCGGAGTCTGCATGACAGTGTTCTTTCTTTGGAGAAGCGGCGTCTCAGGGAGAAGGATGTGGCATACCCAGTTTTCGCGGCCAAGGTGCTAGAGGGCAAGGGCTTTGTGGATAACTCCATCGGGCGTACGACCGTCCTGCGTTTTGATGACATCCACGCTATGTTGAACCTTCATCCGCTGCACTACACCTTCGTTCGGCTATTTTCGCTGAGTATGGAGATGCGGATCATTCGCGACAAGACGCCGGACATCATGATAGTCGACCCCTTCTACATGCGTGCCAAGATCTTGGGCAGCGCTGGGGCCGGCAAATCGCGAGTTCTTACCTCGAAAGGCGTCATTACGGCAAACCAAGATAAGGATAACTTCCTCGTGCCTTACTTTCCCGAGTAAGTCCTCCCTCAACCGCCCGTAACATACGAACTCGTACACTTTGATCGTTTTTCTTTTAACATTCCGTGTTTTCTGCAGTGACACACGTTGCACGCTCATCCTCCTCAGCCCCAAATATTCCATGGCCACGTATTTCGACCCGGACCGTCGATTCGAGCGTAGACTACACAAATGTCAAGAAGGTTCTTGATGATGTTCTCCCGGCCACGCCAAATCTGGAGGCACCTTCACCAGGCCTATTCGTGAAATCTGGCAAAGCACGTGTTCTCCCACAATCTGACGTTCTGCTGCGTCAAGCGGCCGCTGGCGGTCGAAGAAGGTGGCTACTATGCCATCCATCACATGAGGGCGATCGTGCGGGACCATCATCAACTTCGCTACCGAGCAAACTCCAAGATTGGAGCGCGAGCGTGTCGGCAATCAAGGACGCGGACCTCAGACAAGAATTCTTTTCGCATCCAATCGGAGTTTGCGGAAATCATCCATCAAGATGTCGCCGTACCTCGGGGCAGTTCTACCTCAGAAATCAACCGTCCAACGGTGACATCGACACAATGCTACAAATGCAGGATGACAACGCCCGTTCTTTCATGACTCCCACGATAGACGGCGGCTTCATCCACGCTCCGGTCCCTTGAGTCGAGTTGTCTAGTTCTGAAACATCGATTGGCTCATGTTGTAATTAAACTTTAATGAACTAGTAGTATGTCTCTTTGGTTTTGAGAGTCGTTCAACTTAGATGTAATCGATGCTATTAATGTCTTGCTTTTCTCTTCCGATCGTTACATTGCATACTTATATATTGCTTATGTATTGTGCGTGAATTGGTACTAACGTTTCGTTTGGCTAGTGCATAGCGATGCCGGCGTATGTCGTGTACAAGGGTAAGGTTCCGGAGTCTCACGATGGCTGGGAGGAGTGTCGGAGACAGGTTCACCGATTCAGCGGTAACAGTTAGAAAGGGTACACCACTAGGGCCGAGGCCGAATCTAGAATCGCCCGCTATCTAGCGGGAGGGGAGGGAGCGGTGGAGGAACCGGATGAAGACGAGTTTCATCGTGATGATGCTCATCGTGATGACCGTAGCTCTCTTCTATGTGATGGTAGTTTAGATGATCGATATCGACTTGTAATGTGAAGACAAACTCGCTACTCGCGGTCTCGAGACTTGTAATATAATGTTCTATCTTTGTTCGGTCTTTTCAAATCGGAGACTAATATGATGAACTGTATTCGGAGACTAATATGATGAATTGTATTCAAAGACTAATCTTCTATTGTATTTGATGAATCTGTTGTTGATGTGTGCTGTCTATATTTTGTCAAATTATACATTTTGTAACCTGTGCAAAAACAGAAAATAAAAATTAAAAAAACCTAATATTCATACTAATGGCGCATCACATGACGATGCGCCATTAGTATGACGATGCATACTAATGGCGCATCACGGGTAGTGCGCCATTAGTATCTGTGATTACTAATGGCGCATCCGGTGGTGCGCCATTAGTATCTCAAAGCACCTGGGTATACATGGCCCTGGGAGGCATACTAATGGCGCACCACGGCATATACTAATGGCGCACCCGCGGTGCGCCAATAGTATAACACATAAAAATGGCGCACCACGTGGGGCGCCATTAGTAAAATTACTAATGGCGTCTTTGTTAATGGCGCACTACAGTGCGCCATTAATAGCCATACTAGGTGCGCCATTAGTAGGGGTTTTTCTAGTAGTGAAGCATTCTGAAACCCGGCATAATATTTTTGGTGTGTTAGTTGACACGTTTATAACACCACCTTATTTCGGAGAGCTTGTTATTTCATGTGATATGATTATTTGCATGGATGCATATTAGTGTTTTCCTGCTGTTGGAAATGAATATACTTGGGATGGTAATCATCCTCATGTGCCTTGCATGCATGCCGGAAAGGAATCCGGGAAAGCCTCTGCCTTGGGTAGGCGTGAGCTTGTCGCCGGTCTCCGTTGGGACGGTTATGTCCGGTATGGCATAGTAAGGTATAATGAGCGGTGACTCTGTTAATTGAAATATGTTTGTTTTACATATCATGCAGTGAATACTTAAGCCTCCTGAGTCGGCCATAGATCGAGTCTCGTTCCAGTAAACCCCATTCTTGTTTCGTGCTGCCACTTGTCCCTGCCATAGGTAGGGTATGGTTCAGTAAGTTGTCAACCCTTGTCTTGGCACACACCGTACAGAGAGGCCATGGTGGAAGATACCGGCTGCATCCGGTAGGCATGCCACCTGGTCCCGGAGCATGGGTGTTTCCGGTTGGGACCGAGAGGGGGCACCCTTAGAGCGCCGCAATAGAAATTTGATCCCATGCTACGCGAGGTTGTAGCCTCCCCACTTAGAGTTTTGCTTAACAAGTGTCGTGGGTGATTCCAGACACGAGTAAACTTAAGCTGGTGTGTGCAAGTCAGGCGTGTTATCGACTAAAAGACCGTAGACGGAAATTAGTCCCGATGGACTAAAGAAATCCGTTACTCGTGGGTAAAGAGTACACCCTCTGCAGATATATTAAACCTATTCGAATAGCCGTGTCCATGGTCAAGGACTACAGTCTGGGTCGGGTCAAGTGTCGGTCTTAGTGTCGGTCTTCGGAGGAGAAACTGCTAAACCAGAACATGGATCATGATTTGTGACTTGTGTTGATTATGATGATTATGATTATTTTTATCATGGACTAACTATTGTCATTACCTTCTACTTCCTGGATATTCACCATATTTGTTTTCTTTATAAGCCCTTTATGTGGCATCGCACAGACGCCCGACTGTGGCATGCTTGTTATTTATTTACTTTATAAGCCCTTTATGCGCGGCCGCACGCACCTTCGACCGTGGCATGCTTGTTATTTATTTACTTTATAAGCCCTTTATGTGGCGTCGCATGCATCGCCCGGATCGTGGCATGCTTGTTATTTATTTACTTTATAAGCCCTTTTATGCGTCGCATGTATCGCCCGATCGTGGCATGCTTGTTATTTATTTACTTTATAAGCCCTTTATGAGGCGTCGCACAGACGCCCGACTGTGGCATAGTTGTCATTTATTTACCATATAAGCCCTGTATGTGGTGTCGCTTAGACGCCCGACTGAGGCATGCTTCATATCATGGCCCTTTCGAGGCGTCGCTTCAGACACCCGATCGGTGCATGTTATTTCTACCCCATTATTGCATATCCACATTGTATATAAATAACCTGCTTGCATGCATCAGAGATTTTATTTTATGACTGACGATGTGATCATAGAGTGTTTCAGCTCATGATTATCATTTGTATTATACCCGTGTTCATAATGTTTGCGAGTACATTCAAAGTACTCACTGGCTTGTCCCTGGCTATTGTCTTGGCCAGATTTCGTGCATGGAGAGGAGCGTTGCGATGACAGCCCCGGAACCTAAGCAATGGTGATAGCAGCCTCGCGAAGATAGGAGTTGACCTGGTCAGCTGTTCCTGTGGGAATTGGAGTTCCATGGACATTGATGATGCACAAACCGCTTCCGCCAACAACCACTAGAAACCATTTGTTGTACTCCCAGGCCAGAATGGTCTTGTACTACATATTTTTGTATTTTGCTTGGAATCTCTGTATCAAGTTGGTGCCTTATCAGCTACTTGATAATCCACTGGGGCTGGTGAGCACAACGGCCATTCTGAAATTAATACCCGGAAAACCGGTCATGACAGCCAACCCTGTGCCAGCCCACATACCCCTCGTCCCACCTCCTGTTCACGGGGAGGCGGCCGTGGCAACCATCCACGGTGCCTTTCCGTGGTGGCAACCATCGGCCGGCTTCCCCCCTCCATATTTAGTCGACCCCCGACGCCTCCCCTCTTCTTCGAACCCTAACCGCCCCGGAGCCACTCCTCCTCGCCCCCTGGATTTGGAAGTTGCCCGACGCCGCCCGAGGTCGCCGCGTCGTCCTCGTCTTCGCCGGCCTCCGCCTCGTCATCTGGTGCCCTCAGATGGAATCGGGGAGCACCGCAACCGCCCATTCGTCCTCGCCCCCATCTCCGGCCACCGCGACGTTGCCGTTGTTCCACCAACTCTCTGCTTCTACTAAACTGCTTGTCGGCCTCCTTGCGCCGCTCGGTGAGCTGCTCCGACGAACCTCCTCTCCCCTCCCATTCTTGCGCCGTAGGCCGCCGTCCCCGAGCTCGTCGGTCCTCCCGCTTACGCGTACGCGTACGTGCGTACATCCTGCTAGCTGCTCCTATTGCTGCTGGTGCCGCTGCGCTGTTGCCCGCGGCCCCTGTTGCTCCGCACTGCCGCCGCCTTGCTCCCGCGCCTGTGCCTCGATCTCATACCGCCCGTGCGCGTCCACGGCTCCTTCATCCGCTGCTGGCTGCGCTGCGGCGCTAGCTCGCCTCGCACACGGTCTTCCCAGCCACCCGGCGCACAACCTCGCAGCCGCCGGCGCCTGGACGCACCTACCAAACCGTCGCCCGCGCCTGCTGCTGCTGCTTCACCATCGACCACGCCGCTTGCCGCGCCCGCTGCCGCCCACGACTGCCCGCCACCGCCTGCGCCCGCAAGCACGCGTCAGTGCTACTCTGTTTCCACTGCTCTGCTGAAGCTACGTATTGTTTGCTACTGTAGATGCTACTAGCTAGCTTTCCTAAATCTACAATGACCGACCCTCTAGACAGTCTCTAAACTGTGGTTAAATAGTTGTTAACATGAGTAAAAAAATATGAGTAGAAAGTATACATGACAAACTCCATTTAATCCCACTGGACCAAATCCTTTCAATGTGTGGATTTATTCCTACGAAAATTACGAAGTTCTATGTTCTGTTAACTGAAAAAACCGAAAAACAGATTTATTTCCATAGCTACTTTAGAGCTGTTTATGATCAAGCGAATGAAGTCTAATATGGATGTAAGTGCTACTATCTTGTAGATTAGAGAAAAATACTCAAAATTGATATAAGGCACTAACCCATAGGAGGTACAGAAGAATAGTTGTAGTCTTTTGAAAACAGCCAAGTGATGTTTAAAAAAATGTCGAATTCTCAGACTTAGTAGAATTTCAGGGATTTTTCCGTATTGTTAAATCTTTAATAATTCATAGAAATTAATCCGTAAACCGGATGAAAAAGTTTTATACATGAAAGTTTCTCAGAACGATGAGACGAACCTGGTTACGCAACCCGTTTGTCCGCCACACATCCCTAGCATAGCGAACTTGCAACCTTTCCCCTCCGGTTCATCTGTCCGAATATGCCAAACACCGGGAATACTTTCCCGGAAGTTTCCCTCCTTCGCCGATATCACCTATCCCTACATTAGGTCACCCCTAGCACAACGTATTGCCGCGTCTTGCTTTGTGTTACATTTGATTGCTCTGTTATTTATTGTGTTCCCCCTCCATTACTTCTTTCCGATAGACTCCGAGACCGCTGTCGATGTCCGTGTGTTCGACTACATTGAAGATGACCCCTCCTTGCCAGAGCAACCAAGCAAGCCCCCCCCCCCTGATCACCAGAAATCGCCTATTCTACTCTATACTGCTTGCATTAGAGTAGTGTAGCATATTGCTTTCCGTTATTCCTATCACGATGCATAGCATGTCCTTGCTACTCATTGTTACCTTTACCTACTATCCTACCGCTTAGTATAGGATGCTAGTGTTCCATCGGTGGCCCTACACTCTTGTCCGTCTGCCATGCTATACTCTTTGGGCTGTGATCACTTCGAGGTGATCACGGGCGATACTATATACTTTACCTTTGTTACATTACCGTGATATCGCTTTGGAGATGGGGGTGAAAGGACAGTGGCTCCATCCCAGTAGAGGTGGGCCTGGGTTCCCGGCCCCGATTACTTTGTGGCGGAGCGACAAGGCAGGTTGAGACCACCGAGGAGAGAGGTGGGCCTGGCCTGGTCGGCGTTCGCGGATACTTAACACACTTAACGAGATCTTGGTATTTGATCCGGAGTCTGCTCTTGGCCTATACGCACTAACCAACTACGCGGGAGCAGTTATGGGCACTTTCGGCGTCGTGGTATCACCGAAGAATTTTGTGATGTCGGTGGCCCGGCGCGCCGGATTGGATCGAACGCTGCTAGGCTAGTTCTTCTTCCGGCCGCCACGCATAGCGTCTTGGTGTGCTAAGGGCGATGGGCCCGGACCCTGGCGCTTTGGTTTAGACCGGCGTCTTGACCTCTCTGTTATGCCTAGGCGGGCTGTGGCGTGTTGATCTTCCGCGGCGGGCATGACCCGAAAAAGTGTGTCCGCCAAATGGGATCAAGCGTGTTGGGAAGTTAATCTATTCGAATAGCTGTGATCTTGATAACAGGACGACTTGGAGTTGTACCTTGACCTTATGACAACTAGAACCGGATACTTAATAAAACACACCCTTCCAAGTGCCAGATACAACCCGGTGGTCGCTCTCTAACAGGGCTACAAGGAGAGGATCGCCGGGTAGGATTATGCTATGCGATGCGGAGGACTTCAATCTACTCTCTTCTACATGTTGCAAGACGGAGGCTGCCAGAAGCGTAGTCTTCGACAGGATTAGCTATCCCCCTCTTATTCTGGCATTCTACAGTTCAGTCCACCGATATGGCCCTTTACACATATATCCATGCATATGTAGTGTAGCTCCTTGCTTGCGAGTACTTTGGATGAGTACTCACGGTTGCCTTGTTCCCCCTTTTCCCCCTTTCTTTACCCGATTGCTGCGACCAGACGATGGAGCCCAGGAGCTAGACGCCACCGTCGACGACGACTCCTACTACGCTGGAGGTGCCTACTACTACGTGCAGCCCGCTGACGATGACCAGGAGTAGTTTAGGAGGATCCCAGGCAGGAGGCCTGCGCCTCTTTCGATCTGTATCCCAGTTTGTGCTAGCCATCTTATGGCAACTTGTTTAACTTATGTCTGTACTCAGATATTGTTGACTCGTCTATGATCGAGCACTTGTATTCGAGCCCTCGAGGCCCCTGGCTTGTATTATGACGCTTGTATGACTTATTTATGTTTTAGAGTTGTGTTGTGATATCTTCCAGTGAGTTCCTGATCTTGATCGTACACGTTTGCGTGCATGATTAGTGTACGATCGAATCGGGGGCGTCACACCCGGGCCCTTTACATATGCACTTTACTTTGTGATAGCCATAGTGTTTAATTTTATATATCTTGCTATCACATAGTTATTTATCTTGCTTACCATAAGTTGTTGGTGCACATAGGTGAGCCTAGTTGTTTTAGTTTTGTGCTAGACAAATTAAACACTAGTTTTATTCCGCATTTGCTCTAGCCTAAGCCTTTACCTACTAGATTTTTTTATGATTTTAGGTCACATCCCTTTTGATCAACCACTAATAAGTTTATTAAATAAGACCACCGGATAAATGCGTCATGATGAAAAGTGATACCCTTTTCAAGGATAATGACATTTTTGTCTTTCTCTTTAACAGATGATGGTGATACGCTATTGGTGAATGATCCATTTCCAAAACGACATCGGTAGTTGAGTACTATGACATTCTTCCATACAAGGAAGTTTTCCCTATACTCCTCCACAGGTAACATAAGATTTGTTGTGATTTTTTTATGCGCGAAAGTAGGACAATAACTTTTTGGGAACATGGTAAATATGACACTTCACGTGTTTCAGGAAATGGTCTTCTGATTTTTCACTAAACGAGCAACCACGTCAACATGAAAAAAGTTCATTGCACTCTGTAACAGATGAAAATGTGGAAGAGCAAGATGAGAATTGAACGTCCAAGCTGCGAAAACAAATTACAAAAGTGTCAACTCCAAAGCAAATCAAACAAGCAGTTGGTGCCAGCAAGCATAAGAAAAATAACAAAAGAAAATCTAAAGCCTGCATGGCTGCAGCTGATGTCTGTGCAGAGGGTCTAGATTGTGAGATCCCCACAATAAAACATGTTATTGAGGTGGAACCTGCAAAACCCGTGAGTAAGTCAAGAAATACAGAAGCTTCCGCTAGGGTGTGAACTTCGGGATACATCGTCATCTCTATGTGCCTCGGTTATCTCTTACCGAGGCCCTTTACTTATGCACTTTACTTTTTGATAGCCATAGTGTTTGATGTTATGTATCTTGCTATCACATAGTTGTTTATCTTGCTTACCATAAGTTGTTGGTTGACATAGGTGAGCCTAGTTGTTTTAGTTTTGTGTTGACAAGTTAAACACTAGTTTTATTCCGCATTTGCTCTAGCCTAAGCCTTTACCTACTAGATAGTTTTATGATTTTATGTTACATCACTTTTCATCAACCACTAATCAGTTTATTAAATAAGACCATTGTATGGTACATCCCGATGAAAAGTGATACCCTTTTAAAGGATAATGACATTTTTGGCTTTCTCTTTAACAAGATGATCGGTCCGCTATTTGGGAATGATCCATTTCCAAAAGTGACATCGATGTAGTTGAGTACTATCACATTCTTCAATACAAGGAAGTTTTCCCTATACACCTCCACAGGTAACATAAGACTTGTTGTGATTTTTTATGCGAAAAGTAGGACAATAACTTTTTGGGATGATGGTAAATATGACACTTAACGTGTTTCAGGAAATGATCTTCTGATTCTTCACTAAACGAGCAACCACGTCAACAAGGAAAAGGTTCATTGCACTCTGTAACAGATGAAAAATTGGAAGAGCAAGATGAGAATAGAACGTCCAAGCTGCAAACACAAATTACAAAAGTGTCAACTCCAAAGCAAAGCAAACAAGCACTTGGTGCCAGCAAGTATAAGAAAAACAACAAAAGAAAATCTAAAGCCAGCAGGGCTGCAGCTGATGTTTGTGCAGAGGGTCTATATAGTGGGATCCCCGCAATAAAACATGTTATTGAGGTGGAACCTCCAAAACCCATGAGTATGTCAAGAAATATGGAAGCTTCCGCAAGGGTGTGAACTTCGGGATACATCGTCATCTCTATGTGCCTCGATTATCTCTTACCCGGGCCCTTTACATATGCACTTTGCATTGTGATAGCCATAGTGTTTGATTTTATATATCTTGCTATCACATAGTTATTTATCTTGCTTACCATAAGTTGTTGGTGCACATAGGTGAGCCTAGTTGTTTTAGTTTTGTGCTAGAAAAATTAAACACTAGTTTTATTCCGCATTTGCTCTAGCCTAAGCCTTTACCTACTAGATTTTTTTATGATTTTAGGTCACATCCCTTTTGATCAACCACTAATAAGTTTATTAAATAAGACCACTGGATCGTACGTCGCGATGAAAAGTGATACCCTTTTTCAAGGATAATGACATTTTTTGTCTTTCTCTTTAACAGTATGACTGGTCTGCTATTGGTGAATGATCCATTTCCAAAAACGACATCGGTAGTTGAGTACTATCACATTCTTCCATACAAGGAAGTTTTCCCTATACTCCTCCACAGGTAACATAAGATTTGTTGTGATTTTTTATGCGCGAAAGTAGGACAATAACTTTTTGGGAACATGGTAAATATGACACTTCACGTGTTTCAGGAAATGGTCTTCTGATTTTTCACTAAACGAGCAACCACGTCAACATGGAAAAAGTTCATTGCACTCTGTAACAGATGAAAATGTGGAAGAGCAAGATGAGAATTGAACGTCCAAGCTGCGAAAACAAATTACAAAAGTGTCAACTCAAAAGCAAATCAAACAAGCAGTTGGTGCCAGCAAGCATAAGAAAAATAACAAAAGAAAATCTAAAACCTGCATGGCTGCAGCTGATGTCTGTGCAGAGGGTCTAGATTGTGAGATCCCCACAATAAAACATGTTATTGAGGTGGAACCTGCAAAACCCGTGAGTAAGTCAAGAAATACGTAAGCTTCCGCTAGGGTGTGAACTTCGGGATACATCGTCATCTCTATGTGCCTCGGTTATCTCTTACCGAGGCCCTTTACTTATGCACTTTACTTTTTGATAGCCATAGTGTTTGATGTTATGTATCTTGCTATCACATAGTTGTTTATCTTGCTTACCATAAGTTGTTGGTTGACATAGGTGAGCCTAGTTGTTTTAGTTTTGTGTTGACAAGTTAAACACTAGTTTTATTCCGCATTTGCTCTAGCCTAAGCCTTTATCTACTAGATAGTTTTATGATTTTATGTTACATCACTTTTCATCAACCACTAATCAGTTTATTAAATAAGACCATTGTATGGTACATCCCGATGAAAAGTGATACCCTTTTTAAAGGATAATGACATTTTTTGGCTTTCTCTTTAACAGTATGACTGGTCCGCTATTTGGGAATGATCCATTTCCAAAAGTGACATCGGTAGTTGAGTACTATCACATTCTTCAATACAAGGAAGTTTTCCCTATACACCTCCACAGGTAACATAAGACTTGTTGTGATTTTTTATGCGCGAAAGTAGGACAATAACTTTTTGGGATGATGGTAAATATGACACTTAACGTGTTTCAGGAAATGATCTTCTGATTCTTCACTAAACGAGCAACCACGTCAACAAGGAAAAGGTTCATTGCACTCCATAACAGATGAAAATTTGGAAGAGCAAGATGAGAATAGAACGTCCAAGCTGCGAACACAAATTACAAAATTGTCAACTCCAAAGCAAAGCAAACAAGCACTTGGTGCCAGCAAGTATAAGAAAAACAACAAAAGAAAATCTAAAGCCAGCATGGCTGCAGCTGAAGTTTGTGCAGAGGGTCTATATAGTGGGATCCCCGCAATAAAACATGTTATTGAGGTGGAACCTCCAAAACCCATGAGTATGTCAAGAAATATGGAAGCTTCCGCAAGGGTGTGAACTTCGGGATACATCGTCATCTCTATGTGCCTCAGTTATCTCTTACCCGGGCCCTTTACATATGCACTTTGCATTGTGATAGCCATAGTGTTTGATTTTATATATCTTGCTATCACATAGTTATTTATCTTGCTTACCATAAGTTGTTGGTGCACATAGGTGAGCCTAGTTGTTTTAGTTTTGTGCTAGACAAATTAAACACTAGTTTTATTCCGCATTTGCTCTAGCCTAAGCCTTTACCTACTAGATTGTTTTATGATTTTAGGTTACATCTCTTTTGATCAACCACTAATAATTTTATTAAAGAAGACCAATGTATGGTACCTCCCGATGAAAAGTGATACCCTTTTTCAAGGATAATGACATTTTTTGGCTTTCTCTTTAACAGTATGACTGGTCTGCTATTGGTGAATGATCCATTTCCAAAAACGACATCGGTAGTTGAGTACTATCACATTCTTCCATACAAGGAAGTTTTCCCTATACTCCTCCACTGGTAACATAAGATTTGTTGTGATTTTTTTATGCGCGAAATTAGGACAATAACTTTTTGGGAACATGGTAAATATGACACTTCACGTGTTTTAGGAAATGGTCTTCTGATTTTTCACTAAACGAGCAACCACGTCAACATGGAAAAGGTTCATTGCACTCCGTAACAGATGAAAATGTGGAAGACCAAGATGAGAATTGAATGTCCAAGCTGCGAAAACAAATTACAAAAGTGTCAACTCCAAAGCAAAGCAAGCATGCAGTTGGTGCCAGCAAGCATAAGAAAAACAACAAAAGAAATTCTAAAGCCTGCATGGCTGCAGGTGATGTCTGTGCAGAGGGTCTAGATAGTGAGATCCCCACAATAAAACATGTTATTGAGGTGGAACCTCCAAAACCCGTGAGTAAGTCAAGAAATACAGAAGCTTCATGAGGGTGTGAACTTCGGATACATCGTCATCTCTATGTGCCTCGGTTATCTCTTACCCGGGCCCTTTAGTATGCACTTTACTTTGTGATAGCCATAGTGTTTGATGTTGTATATCTTGCTATCACATAGTTGTTTATCTTGATTACCATAAGTTTTTGGTTCACATAGGTGAGCCTAGTTGTGTTAGCTTTGTGCTTGACAAGTTAAACACTAATTTTATTCCGCACTTGCTCTAGCCTAAGCCTTTACCTACTAGATTAGTTTTATGATTTTATGTTACATCACTTTTCATCAACCACTAATCAGTTTATTAAATATGACCATTGTATGGTACATCCCGATGAAAAGTGATACCCTTTTTAAAGGATAATGACATTTTTTGTCTTTCTCTTTAACAGTATGACTGGTCCGCTATTTGGGAATGATCCATTTCCAAAAGTGACATCGGTAGTTGAGTACTATCACATTCTTCCATACAAGGAAGTTTTCCCTATACTCCTCCACTGGTAACATAATATTTGTTGTGATTTTTTTATGCGCGAAAGTAGGACAATAACTTTTTGGGAACATGGTAAATATGACACTTCACGTGTTTCAGGAAATGGTCTTCTGATTTTTCACTAAACGAGCAACCACATCAACATGAAAAAGGTTCATTGCACTCCGTAACAGATGAAAATGTGGAAGACCAAGATGAGAATTGAATGTCCAAGCTGCGAAAACAAATTACAAAAGTGTCAACTCCAAAGCAAAGCAAGCATGCAGTTGGTGCCAGCAAGCATAAGAAAAACAACAAAAGAAATTATAAAGCCTGCATGGCTACAGGTGATGTCTGTGCAGAGGGTCTAGATAGTGAGATCCCCACAATAAAACATGTTATTGAGGTGGAACCTCCAAAACCCGTGAGTAAGTCAAGAAATACAGAAGCTTCCGCGAGGGTGTGAACTTCGGGATACATCGTCATCTCTATGTGCCTCGGTTATCTCTTACCCGGGCCCTTTAGTATGCACTTTACTTTGTGATAGCCATAGTGTTTGATGTTGTATATCTTGCTATCACATAGTTGTTTATCTTGATTACCATAAGTTTTTGGTTCACATAGGTGAGCCTAGTTGTGTTAGCTTTGTGCTTGACAAGTTAAACACTAGTTTTATTCTGCATTTGCTCTAGCCTAAGCCTTTACCTACTATATAGTTTTATGATTTTAGGTTACATCCCTTTTGATCAACCACTAATCAGTTTATTAAATAAGACCATTGTATGGTACATCCCGATGAAAAGTGATACCCTTTTTCAATGATAATGACATTTTTTGGCTTTCTCTTTAACAGTATGAAGGGTCCGCTATTTGTGAATGATCCATTTCCAAAAACGACAGCGGTAGTTGATAATTATCACATTCTTCCAGACAAGGAAGTTTTCCCTATACTCCTCCACAGGTAACATAAGATTTGTTGTGATTTTTTTATGCGCTAAAGTAGGACAATAACTTTTTGGGATCATGGCAAATATGACACTTCACGTGTTTCAGGAAATGGTCTTCTGATTATTCACTAAGAGAGCAACCACGTCAACATCGAAAAGGTTCATTGCACTCCGTAATAGATAAAAATGTGGAAGATCAAGATGAGAATATAACGTCCAAGCTGCGAAAAGAAATTACAAAAGTGTCAAATCCAAAGCAAAGCAAACAAGTAGTTGGCGCCAACAAGCATAAGAAAAACAGCAAAACAAAATATAAAGCCTGCATGGCTGCAGCTGATGTCTGTGCAGAGGGTCTGGATAGTGATATCCCCACAAAAAAACATGTTATTGAGGTGGAACCTCCAAAACCCGTGAGTAAGTCAAGAAATACAGAAGCTTCCGCAAGGGTGTGAACTTCGGGATACATCATCATCTCTATCTGCCTCGGCTATCTCTTACCCGGGCCCTTTACTTATGCACTTTACTTTGTGATAGCCATAGTGTTTGATATTATATATCTTGCTATCACATTGTTTTTTATCTTGCTTACCATAAGTTGTTGTTTCACATAGGTGAGGCTAGTTGTTTTAGTTTTGAGCTTGACAAGTTAAACACTAGTTTTATTCCGCATTTGCTCTAGCGTAAGCCTTTACCTACTAGATAGTATTATGATTTTAGGTTACATCCCTTTTGATCAACGACTAATCAGTTTATTAAATAAGACCATTGTATGGTACATCCCGATGAAAAGTGATATCCTTTTTCAAGGATATTGACATTTTTTGGCTTTCTCTTTAACAGTATGACTGGTCCGCTGTTTGTGAATGATCCATTTCCAAAAACGACATAGGTAGTTGCGTACTATCTCATTCTTCCAGACAAGGAAGTTTTCCCTATACTCCTTCACAGGTAACATAAGATTTGTTGTGATTTTTTTATGCGCGAAAGTAGGACAATAACTTTTTGGGATCATGGTAAATATGACACTTCACGTGTTTCAGGAAACGGTCTTCTGATTCTTCACTAAACGAGCAACCACGTCAACATGGAAAAGGTTCATTGCACTCCGTAATAGATGAAAATGTGGAAGAGAAAGATGAGAATAGAACGTCCAAGCTGCGAAAACAAATTACAAAAGTGTCAACTCCAAAGCAAAGCAAACAAGTAGTTGGTGCCAGCAAGCATAAGAAAAATAGCAAAAGAAAATCTAAAGCCTGCATGGCTATAGTTGATGTCTGTGCAGAGGGTCTAGATAGTGAGATCCCCACAATAAAACATGGTATTGAGGTGGAACCTCCAAAACCCGTGAGTGAGTCAATAAATACAGCAGCTTCCGCAAGGGTGTGAACTTCGGGATACATCGTCATCTCTTGTGCCTCGGTTATCTCTTACCCGGGCCCTTTACTTATGCAGTTTACTTTGTGATAGCCATAGTGTTTGATGTTATATAAGTCGCTATCACATAGTTGTTTATCTTGCTTACCATAAGTTGTTGGTTCACATAGGTGAGCCTAGTTGTTTTAGCTTTGTGCTTGACAAGTTAAACACTAGTTTTATTCTGCATTTGCTCTAGCCTAAGCCTTTACCTACTAGATAGTTTTATGATTTTAGGTTACATCCCTTTTGATCAACGACTAATCAGTTTATTAAATAAGACCATTGTATGGTACATCCCGATGAAAAGTGATACCCTTTTTCAAGGATAATGACATTTTTTGGCTTTCTCTTCAACGGTATGACTGGTCTGCTATTTGTGAATGATCCATTCCCAAAAACGACATTGGTAGTTGAGTACTATAACACTCTTCCATACAAGGAAGTTTTCCCTATACTCCTCCATTGTAACATCCCAAAATTCTAAATTTTGGAATGTTATATTAGATAAATAACTATGCTTGTTGTCTGATTGTTTGTTTGATTGATGGAGTGAAATTGAGTGGAATTTGAAACTTTTGAAAGTTGGATGAGAGGGAATAAGAATGACTTTCCCCTTTTGCCCTTTTGGATCTCAATGAATTCAATTCCATTCCAACACCAAAACCCTGGAGTGAAGATAAAATGACTTCTTCCATTTGAAATGAAAAGGGTTTTGAAAAGATTTGAATTTCATTTGAGAATATTTCAAAGCTTTATGCAACTCAATGATTTTCATGAGGGAAGATAAAATGACTTCTTCAATTATATGAAATATGAGTTGGAAGTTAAAAAAAGAATCAAATTGAAAGTCATTTGAAAGTGCCTTGAAAACCCCTTTCAAATTTGAGTTTTATTTGGAATTTTTGAAAAAATGAATTTTTATAAAGTTTGGATTTTGCCTCTGAAAATGTTCAAATGATAGGAATATTCCCTGATCATTTTGATATATATATGTCCTATATAAAATATTTATATTTATATTATTTTCTCTCCCTAATTATTCAAAAAAAATTGGAAAAAAAAGAAAAGCCCACTGGCGCTGCCAGCCAACCGCCCAGACAACACCCAAAGGGTTCCAGCCAAAGCGAGCCAGCCAACCGCCCACTCACCTAACCGCCCGACCGAGCCCTCACAATAACCACCTCCGCACCGGTCGCCCCCGATCCCCCTCTCCTCTCTCACCGATGGGTGGACCCCACCCTTCTTCCCCTTGCGAAGACACGACCGGATCGCCCGCTTCGCCGATCCCGAGATCCCGGGATCTCATCCCGATCCTCCCGATCGCCCCCTCCTCCAAGTCGTGCCCCTCCCTATATACCTCCCTCGCCCTGCCCGCCTCGCCTAACCTCTCCCTCGCCGCAATTCCTCGCTGAGTACTGAACGCCACGCCGCCATTAGCCACCCGAGCTCGCCTGGTCACCCCGAGCTCGCCGACTCCACCAAACCCACCTCGCCCGTCCGCACCACTCCGGAGGTCCCCGCCGACGCCCCAGACCACCGAGTCGCTGGAGCACTCGCCGCCCGAGCTGCCGTCGCCCGTCGCCGCCTCGATGCGTCACGGACACCTCGCCATTGTTGGATCTAAACCCAACGGTTTAGATTAGATCCCCAAGGGGTATGTTATTTAAAATAGACCGGTTTTATCCGGTTAGTTCCTGTTTATTTTTAGTTAGGGTTTTAGTTGAACCGGCCGATTCGCTTAAACCCTAGGCCCGTTTTAGTTATATTACGCCAAGCGTTAGATAGGCCCATTAGCCCGTTTTTCTTTTATTTTCGTTTTCTGTTTTAACAGAATAGTTTCAGATTTGAAAAATTCATATCTTTTAATCTACTTAATATTTTTAAGTGATTCTTTTTTTGTTGGTTTGCAAATTGCTTATAGTTTCTGTAGAAAATATAGTTAGCCATGTTAAAATTATTTAAAATTGCTTTATTTTACATTTAGACAGAATAGTAATTCTGCTATAAAATGAGTTAGGAATATTATTTTTAAATGATTCTTTTTGTCACCACTTTGTTTTGACATTGCCTAACCGTAGGAATTTATTTGGGCATTTTAGGATTAATAAAAAAATAGTTTTACTCAGAATCATGTTATTCCTAATTAATTAACTAGCTACTGTTTTCCTATTGTTTTAGTTAGCAAATAAATTTATTTTTCATGATAGATAGATTATTTTAGGTTAGTTTCTGTAACTTTATAGCATGAACTTTTATTTATAATAAATAAAACTTTTATTTTATTTTTACTTGCTAGGATTGTTTTAGGCATAACAGGAGTTTTATAATAGCTTTTAAGGTGATTCTTTTTGCTCCTAGTTGCATGATGAATTCTTTTCTGTTAGGTAGCATAAACCAATGCTTAGGTTCTGTTAAGAAATTTTTTGTTATGTAAAACTATTTTTAGTTGTTGCTTGAAGTAGGAAAGCATTGAGTTGGATTTCTTCGAGTTTTCTTTGGGTTTTGATTCGTTTGTTTTGTGTGTTTCGTATTAGCACGCTATTGTGTTAAGTGATCATATGTTGTATGCTTATTATGATTGTTGTTTGCCTCGGTAGAATTTCCGGAGTGCGAAGCTTGCTACCACGAGTCCCTAGTTTTCGAAGATCGTCAGCAAGGCAAGTTCACTTTGACCATGTTTTTCATACCTATGTGTTTTATTGCATCTAGTGTCATCTTCGCAACCACCCCTCAATAGTGTTATTGAATCCTTGTAGTTGAGTAGTATGCATGAGGTAGGAACCCATCACCCTGTTACCAAGCCCGGGACGTTATTTGTTTTAATGCTACGCTATAGTAGACGGGGTTTGGTATGTGTGGTGTGGAGTGGTGTGAGAATGGAGGATTTACGTCAATGACGACAACACCATGATGAAATCTGCAAGGACTGCACCTTCAAGGCCTCAAGACTTCAAGACTCGAGACAAGAATTCAATACACACTCTTGGGTGAAGGACGGTTGTGGGCACCCTGGAGAAACCAGTGGTTGGCCGGGATGCATGGAGAAGCGCCATGACATCTTGCGGAAAGCTTCACCCAGACTCAAAGAGACGGAAGAATACTTCATGCCCGGGAGCTTACCTGTGCAACCGCAAGTCAATATGGGCTCTGCCTTGGTTGACCTTAGTTGTGACTCTGGCTGGGACGGTGCTAGCAGATGTAGAACTACGGTAGGATTGGATGAGCACCGGACAAAGGGTCAGAGGAACTCTTCGGAAGACCATGTTTCGGTCGTCTTGTTCTCAAACACCCTGAAGTGCGAGAACGTAAAAAGAGGGATCGAATCTTGCGGGTAAAGTGTACAAACCTCTGTAGAGGGTTAAAACCTAATCGATTAGCCGTGTCCCCGGTTACGGACAATTTGAGCATCTGGACTTGGATCTATCTCAGAACTCTCAACGCCGGATTGATAACTTAATTGTGGGCAACATATGATGATTTTGGGCTATGAGACATCGGTTGGCGGAACCATGTCATGATAGAAAACTCCATAGTACAGACTTCATTTATTCCTTTGATGTAGGGAAAATAAAATCAGCTTTTACGCAAATGTAACTCGAATCTGAGCCACAAAGCCAAATTGCATATAGTATAGTTTTACCATCTGTTTATTCATGTTGTGATCTTGCCGGTACATTCAATGTCTTGACCTACACGGCTGCAACGTATCATGTTGCAGGATTTTCTTCGACGAGTAAGAGTTACGATACAGGGTTACGGTCTACACTCAACCTGCCGATGGCGTTGATGGGACTCCACACCCGTTTGATTGTTTTCGTTGAGTATTATGAGGTATATATCATTTTACGTTATTTATACATGTGATTGCACTTTGATATATACATTGATGTACTGTAAAGCAAAGATATCGATCCGTGGATGGCACAGATACACAGAGGCTTGACCGTCTGAGGTCGGGTCGCTACAGATATGGTATCAGAGCACATGTTGACTGTAGGATGTAACCCTAGAAACCGGAGAGCCCTAGGATAGGAAATTTCTAAAAAACTTTATTTTCAAAAAGACTCTTACTTCTCATCCTTTCTGATTTTATCAAATAGACACTCTCACCTCAAATAGTTAGAATATACCCCTTTTCCCTTTTGATCACATGAAGAATCAACTGAAGCCGGTCCAAGAAGTACAAGATATCGGATAACTGATGGCCTCTTCAGAGTAAAGATGGATTTGACCATGCATTAGAAGAGTTGAAGCTGCAAAAATTGAAGACTCCGAAGACTAGAAGAATTTGAAGAATCTGAAGAATTATTTGACCTTTAGAAGACCAAACCCCTGTTACACACTTACATTAGATGCGACGATTTGTGAGCTGTCATTTGTTTGATGTTTTCCGACAACCACAAAGTAAAACTTGTTTCTTCAAAAAAAAACTATTGTTTGTATTGTGTGTACATCCCTCCCCACCTCTCTCATATCTCATCCCAAAACTTTTGGACCCCATAGATGATGAACGAAGTTGGCCTGATATTCTCTGGACCGAACACTCAGCCGGAGGCAGAGCTATGGATTCGGAACATGGAGAATCACTTCAAGCAATTTGGTTTCAAGGAAGAATGAAGTATCGTAGGCTCTTCAAGATTTTGAAGGAAGTGCTGCAACATGGTGGCGTATGCATCAAGCTATACTGAGGGATGGAATGGAGCAAAGACTTGGGAAGAATTCAAGAAGACTCTCTTGAGGTCCCATCTTACCCGGAAGCACCATGATACAGCAAGAAATAAACCTTGTGCCTGCAAGATTTGCGGAGAAATAGGACACACCCAGGAGGAACACAAGGATGGATGCCCTCATTGTGAGGAGAAACACCCAGCTGAGGAATGCCCAACTAGTCGGTGACTTGTTTCTTGTGTGAAGGAACCACCCACTACCCGACCCAAAGGTCACATTTACCCCATGGTGCAACAAACTATTCAGGAGCAGGAAGAAGGAATGAAAGAAGCCCTCCGAGAAGTTATGAAAGAACCTGTGATGAAGGAATGTGTTGAAGACCACGATGGAGAAGGCCTCAACAGATTTTACTCCAATGCCTGCTATTCATGTGGAGAAGAAGGACATTTTTCGCAGTATTGCACCAAGGAAAGAAATGAGTATCCGGGATATTTCCGACAGCAGAAGTGAAGTTTGACCCTCGGAAATAGAAGCTCTGATCATTACAGAGAAATCCAGGAAGAGAAAAGAAGGCAACCCGTAACAACACAATTTTCGCAGAGAAGGACCTGAGTCATATCACTTGTTACAGGTGCAATGATTTAGGTCATTACGCTAGTAAATGTCCAGAAAAGAAGCCAAGATTCCAAGGAGCCTACATAATCACAAAGAAGACCCGAGACATGTCGGAAGTCATTTGTTTTCGCTGCAAGGAAGCAGGACATTATGCTACTAAATGTCACAACAAGATGAAAGCTGGAGTTGAGTAGTTGGAATTTTAATATTGGAAACAAGAGTAGTAGAAAGCAATTTCATTTTCATGAGTTCAATGAGTTGAGTTATGTAATGGGTGCTCAAAGTTTGTAATGGATTCATGAAATCAATAAAGTTAAGGTGACGTGTTTTCATATGTTTAATTGTATGAGTTGTTACTCTGTGAACAAAGATTTTGACCATTTTCGAGGATATGAGAAATATGGTCTATGGATGGATTTGTGAATTTCATTTTAAGGGTGAAAGTACCCTATGAAGAACACTAGACCAATGGAAATGGAAATGTGTCCCACAGGTTGGAGTTTGGAAAAAATGAGTTGAAGTTTTATCTTTGATATGATGGTATTAAGAAATGAGATGTTATTGGATTTAAAGTGGTGTAATGTTGGAAAATGGAGCAATTGTAACTCCAAGGATGAGTGAAATTGGTACAAGTGTTGAAGTGGGCTCATAACCCACAGGCCCAGGAATTAATAAGGGTCAAGTACCCACTGGAGGAATTTTGGGAATAGACTACGATTTGATCAACCGACGATTCTATAGGAGTTTACGCAAAACATGAGAGTTGTTAAGGAACGATAGATGTTTGTTTGGCCTGCAGAATCAATGGATTTTCGAACTTGGTTCGTCGACAAGAGAAATTCTGCAATGCTTGTGAGGATGACCGAGTGTTAGAATGCGAGATTCGCAAAACCATGTACAAGGTAATGATTTGGGTGCGGGATGGATTGATCACCATACCGACTTACTCTTATTATTCGCTTTGCTATATGGGATGGTAAAATCTGAGTGACTTACCTATAGTAGAGAGACGACGATCAAAACCTTGTTTAAACCTTAGAAAGGTATAGGTATTTTTTTCCCTTGTACACGGCAGTTGTTGCCAACCGTAGGTTATACGGTGAGTTTCAACCCAGACCCGTTTTCTGCAGGAAAAACCATGAATTGTAGACCACCATGAGTATTTCGATAGTTGTCTAGAATGGACACAGACCTATCAGCTAAGAAGATCCAGTCTTGGACGAACTTCAACTTTGACGAACCGACCCAAGATTTTGAGGAAAACTCTATGCTTCCGGAAGAGCGTTAATGAAGGAGCTATTGTAAGATATGTGAAGAGACATACATTGTCGGCACTCCGGAGGAAATATCTGAGTTTATTGGAACCGTAACCTTGTTTTAAGTGTGGTAGCACCCCGACCTTCCGACCAAACGTTTGCTAGCAGACCCCAACCCCTAACCCTTTCTTGTTAGTTTCTTGAATCTCGAGGACTAGATTCATTTTAAGTGTGGTAGGTTTGTAACATCCCAAAATTCTAAATTTTGGAATGTTATATTAGATAAATAACTATGCTTGTTGTCCGATTGTTTGTTTGATTGATGGAGTGAAATTGAGTGGAATTTGAAACTTTTGAAAGTTGGATGAGAGGGAATAAAAATGACTTTCCCAAAACTATCCCCTTTTGCCCTTTTGGATCTCAATGAATTCAATTCCATTCCAACACCAAAACCCTAGAGTAAAGATAAAATGACTTCTTCCATTTGAAATGAAAAGGGTTTTGAAAAGATTTGAATTTCATTTGAGAATATTTCAAAGCTTTATGCAACTCAATGATTTTCATGAGGGAAGATAAAATGACTTCTTCAATTATATGAAATATGAGTTGGAAGTTAAAAAAGAATCAAATTGAAAGTTATTTGAAAGTGCCTTGAAAACCCCTTTCAAATTTGAGTTTTATTTGGAATTTTTGAAAATGAATTTTTATAAAGTTTGGATTTTGCCTCTGGAAAAATGTTCAAATGATAGGGAATATTCCCCTGATCATTTTTATATATATATGTCCTATATAAAATATTTATATTTATATTATTTTCTCTCTCCCTAACTATTCAAAAAAAATTGGAAAAAAAAAAAAGAAAAGCCCTCGGCGCCCGGCCAGCTAACTGCCCGGCCAACACCCAAAGGCTCCACCAAAGCGAGCCAGCCAACCCGGCCCACCCCACCCAACCCGGCCCGACCGAGCCTCAGCCAACCACCTCCGCACCGTCGCCGCCTGATCCTCTCCCTCTCTCACCGACGGGTGGACCCCCCTTCTTCCCCTTGCGAAGACACGACCGGATCGCCACGCTGCTGGGATCCCGAGATCCCCGG
Organism: Aegilops bicornis; assembly: GCA_021605145.1. Taxonomy (NCBI): domain Eukaryota; kingdom Viridiplantae; phylum Streptophyta; class Magnoliopsida; order Poales; family Poaceae; genus Aegilops; species Aegilops bicornis. Next base: position 569,198,214 of record CM038673.1, on the reverse strand, counting down.
GATCTCATCCCGATCCTCCCGATCGCCCCTCCTCCAAGTCGTGCCCCTCCTATATACCTCCCTCGCCCGTTCGCCCCTCGCCCCCTCGCCTAACCTCTCCCCTTGCCGCAATTCATCACCGGAGTACCCGAACGCCGCCGCTGCCATTAGCCACCCCGAGCTCGCCCCGGTCACGCCCGAGCTCGCCCGACTCCACCAAACCCACCCCCTCGCCCGTCCGCACCCGCCGGAGGTCCCCGCTGTCGGTGTACTAGAGTAGGGGTACCCTAGTATCCCGTACTCGTGCACGGACAGTTGCAGCACCCCGCGGCAAGGTTCACCTCGCCACCGCCAACTTCCTTCGTGGCTCCCTTGGAGCCATTCAAGAACAAAGTATTAGATTGAGAAGACAAGGTCCCGACAAGAGGAGCTTGTCGGGAAGGCCACCTGTGCACGTAGAAGACAAGGCCCGGCAAGAGGAGCTTGCAGGGAAGGCCCGAGCGCGACAAGCCTCCCGGGCGCGACAAGGATTCGCCGCTGACAAGGCACTTGCCGCGACATGCAACTTCTCTCCGTCTCCGCTCCAGCTCACCCAGCGACGTGTCGCCATGGGACCGCTCCATGGGCGGCGTGTCGGCGGTGTGCAGCCAGCGGAGAGCAGCGATAAGCGGCATCGACAGGCTCGCCATCGTGGCGAAGCTGGAGGCGCACTGACGGTCTCTCATTACATCGCTTGGGCGACAATGACGGGCATTTATTGCTTTTGTCCCTTGCCGTCGAGTTAGGTATTTTGCACCGTACCTTTGTTCAAGTAGGTGTACCAACTCCTGTTTTTACATTTGTACCCTCGCCTATGTTGCCACCTGTCGGAGACACCTTGAGCATATAAAAGGAGGCCCGAGTGCAACGTAGAGGAGGTTTGGTTCGCGTCTTTCGCAAGGTTCGGTTCGCGTCTTTCGCAAGGTTCGGTTCATTCGACCCACCGTAGACTAGACACACTCACGCTAGGTTTTGTAGCTCGCATTGCTCCCTAGCAAGAAGAGAATAGATCAAACAAGCAGCAGTAGGAGTTTTATCTCTCCGGAGAGCTCCGAAGCTGGGTAAACCGCTCGTGTGCATCGCCTCGATCCGCTCTTCGTGCGACCTCCGCCCCCCTCCGAACCACAAAGGGGCCTGCTCCGCCGGGTCCCATAGGTGTCCGTGGGTACGATCAGCCTCCCCGACATCGCATCCCCGTCAAAGAAGCCAGCAAAGAGTGGCTGATGTACTTTGATGGTGCCTTCTCGCTGCAAGGCGCCGGTGCCGGCGTGCTGCTTATCGCACCCACCGGAGAGCACCTCAAGTACGTCGTCGGATGCACTTTCCCAAGGAGCAAGCGACAAACAATACTGCAGAGTATGAAGGTTTGCTTGCCGGTCTCGTGGATCGCAGTGGACCTTGGGATCAAGAAGCTTATTGTCGGGGTGACTCGCAACTCGTCAGTCCGCCAAGTCAACAAAGATTACCAGAGTCCGTTGATGGAAGCCTCACGTTGATGAAGTGAGGAAGCTAGAAGAGCACTTTGACGGCCTGCAAATGGAACATGTTCCAAGAACTCGTAATGATATTGCCGACGGCTCACAAGTGCGCTGCGCTTAAGTTACCTGTGGAACCAGGGATTTTCGTGCTCAAGCTGACTCAACCAACCGTAACACCATCGACTGGACAGATCAAGCCTCTGGTGACTACTTTCCGACAGAGCTTCCCGAAGCCGTCGTTGCAAAGGTCCCCAAGATCAACACCAACAGGCCGAGGAGCGATGCTCGATAGACCCTGTGGTTTGTTCCGTTGAAGCAAACGCTCCCGACAAGTTTTGCTCCGGCAAGCTTGTCGGGGAGCATCTAGCTCCGGCAGAGCCACAAGCTCTTGCCGTAGCAGCTGATGTTCCCGCAGCAGCAGATGTGCCTTTAGTCCTTGTTGTCGAGCCAGAAGCTCCAACATGGGCACAGCAGATTGTCCATTTCCTTCAGACAGGAGAACTTCCCGAAGAGCGGGAAGAAGCGGAAAGAGTAGCCCGGCAACAAGTATGTACCAGTTTGTCGACGATACCGCATGTAAGAAGACTCAACGGTGTGAAATTGAAGTGTATTCCTGTGGAAGATGGATGAAGCTGTTGGCGAGAGATACATGGAGGCATATGTGGTCACCACATTACAAGAAGAGCACTTGCCGCAAAGCTTTCCGGCAAGGTTTCTTCTGACGACAGCCCTCCGTGATGCAACCGCACAAGTAACCAAGTGTGAAGCGTGCAGTTCCATTCCAAACAGATACACCGCGAGCTCAAGCTCTCCAGACGATCCCTTTATCCTCGCCATTTTTGGTCCGGGGCTCGACATCCTCGCCCCTTCCCCGAAGTTGTCGGGGCTTTGAGTACTTGTACGCCGCCATCGACAAGTTCACAAAGTGGCCGGAAGTGGAAGCAGTAAGGAAGGTGACAATGCAGCTAGCAGTCAAGTTCTTTAGGTCGATTGTTTGCCGCTTCGAATCCCTAACAGGATCATCACCGACAACGCACGCAATTTACGAAGTCGCACCTTCATGCATTACGCCCAAGACCTTGGCGCCAAGGTTCTGCCGCCTGCTGCTCACCCGAGAAGCAACGGTCAAGCGTAGAGGGCAAATCTTTGAAGTGCTGCGGGCTCAAGACCAGAACTTTCGACAGGCTGCACAAGTGCGGAAGAAACCGGATCGAGGAGCTGCCGGTGGTTCTTTGGTCGATCGTAACAAGGCCAAATCGAGCCACCGCCGTGCACCCTTTGCTCTAGTCTATGGAGCAGAGCAGTTCTCCCCACGGAACTTCAGATACGGGTCGCCTCGAGTACTCGCTATGATGAGCTTGAGCAAGAGCAGCTGCGACAAGATGACGCTACCGCTCCTCGAGGAGGATCGCCTTCAGTCACCAGGCGAGCCGCCACATTAAGAAGCCCTCGCCGCTACCATAGCCGCAGGGTTAGTGCCAAGTCTCGAGGAAGGCGACCTTGTTCTTCGCTGCGTTCAGTCCGCCAAGAATTCAAACAAGTTGACGCCAAGTGGGAAGGCCCTTATCAGGTGAAACGAAGTCACTAGGCTGGCGCTGTCCGCCTTGAGACCGAAGATGGCATTCCGTGAGCAACTCTGGAACATTGAGCATCTTTGTAAGTTTTACCCATAGGGCGCGGTTGTCGGAATCCATTCCGGCAACCACCTTTTGTACAAGTCTTGCCGCTGTTGCATGTAATCCTTCGTACAAAGCCGGGCGCAGACCCCGTGCATCAGTAAAGCTCGTGTGTTGCGCACGACTTGTCAAGTTCATGCTTTCATCAATTTATTGCTAGGGAGCAATGCGAGCTACAAAACCTAGCGTGAATGTGTCTAGTCTACGGTGGGTCGAATGAACCGAACCTTGCAAAAGACGCGAACCGAACCTTGCGAAAGACGCGAACCGAGCCCCCTCTACGTTGCACTGGGCCTCCTTTTATATGCTCAAGGGGTCTCCGACAGGTGGCAACATAGGCGAGGGTACAAATGCAAAAACAGGAGTTGGTACACCTACTTGAACAAAGGTACAGTGCAAAATACCTAACTCTGACGGCAAGGGACAAAAGCAATAAATGCCCGTCGTTGTCGCCCAAACAGTGTAACAGAGACCGTCAGGTGCGCCTCCGCTCGCCACGATGGCAAGCCTGTCAGCGCCGCTTATCGCTGCTCTCTGCTGGCTGCACAGCCGCTCGACACGCGCCCATGGAACGGTCCCATGGCGACACGTCACTGGGTGAGCTGGAGCGGAGACGGAGAGAAGTTGCATGTCGCGGCAAGCGCCTTGCCGCGGCCGAATCCTTGTCGCGCCTGGAGGCTTGTCGCGCTCTGGGCCTTCTCGGCAAGCTCCTCTTGCCGGGGCCTTGTCTTCTGCGTGCCTGGAGTGGCCTTCCCGACAAGCTCCTCTTGTCGGCACCTTGTCTTCTCAATCTAATACTTTGTTCTTGAATGGCTCCAAGGGAGCCACGGAGGAAGTTGGCGGTGGCGAGGTGAACCTTGCCGCGGGGTGCTGCAACTGTCCGTGCATGAGTACGGGATACTAAGGTACCCCTACTCTAGTACACCGACAGGAGCCCCCGGGCCTGGGCCGTACACGGTGCCGAGCGCTTGTCGGGCCAGGCCCAGAACTTTGCACGGACACGCGCGGCCTCGACCACGCCGCAACCCGCCCCGGACCCACCACGATCCCCACTAACGGCACGCACCGGACGTGGCGTCGTGCGAGAGATCGTGGGCGCGGTCATGGGGGGTTCTTTATTAATATAAGCGGAACGTTCGCCTCCTCCCCTTTATAAGTGGAGGAAACAGAGGCAGGCCGACCACTCCCCGCCATTGCCGTCTTGTCAAGAAACCACCGCCGCTCCCTCGTCTTCTCCGGTGCGAAGAGAGCAGCGCCCGCCCTTTCGCCGCAAGCACACTCACCGCCGTCGACCCCGCCCCCTCGCCATGGCTCCAAAAGCCGATAAGGAGAGGGGCGTCAAGTCGGCCGAGGCGCAGCGGCTCGTGGTGCTGCGCAAGGAGCGAGCCGTCTTCTCCCCGCAGCTCGGCGCACGGGAGCTGCGGGACGCCTACTATCTTTTCTGGTCGACGGAGACTCGGGCGCATCCGCCAAGACGAGGGTGCTCCCGCCTCCGCCGCTGATCTGGCCTAACAGGTACCCTTTCTTCGCCATTTTCTTCTATTGCAGTCTTTGCCGGCCGTATTCCGAGTTCTTTTGCGACATAATGAACACCTTTGGCCTCCGCCTCCTTGATTTCACCCCCAACGCCATCTTGACCATGGCTGTTTTCGCGCATTTGTGCGAAAACTTTGTCGGAGTCCACCCGAACGTGGCACTCTTCCGCCATTTCTTTGTTCCCCGCGTCGAGAGAGGAGAGCCCCTTGCCGGAGGGATAGCCTGCGTCTCTAGGATCGGAAAGAAAGAGGCCTACCTAGAGGGGGAGCTCCGGAACAAGTGGGAGGAGTGGAGAGCCAACTGGTGCTGGGTCGTAGAAGAGGACCCACAACCCTTCACCGCGGCGCCTAAACCCCAATTGCGCGCGGCAAGGATTGGAGTAACTTGGCCGGAGGATGCGAGGTGGGATAGCTGTGACCAATTCTGCGCCTCGGGCTTGCCGGGTTAACTGTTGGCGTTAGCTTGGCGCAGACTTCATTCGCCCGCCATCGCTTCCCTTGCAGGGAAAGGAGGAGGCCTGCTTGGGAGTTCCGTATCTGGCGGACATCATGAGGCTGCGCCCGGGCCTGAATTGGAACTTCGCCGTCATGGAGCGGGATTCCGTGCTGCTCGAGCTGTTCACGACCGACCCGAACATCCCGAGTGGTTCAGGTTGCCGCGGGGGGTCGTCCCGTTGTGCAACAACTCGGCGCTCGACCGCATCCGCGCCATGATGCCACTGTGCGACTCCCACGGGATCATCCCGACTTGGAAGGAGCCCCCCGACGAGGTCGTGCAGCAATTCTTCGACAATTTGCAAGAGGTGCCGATCCGCTCCGACGAGCAGAAGAGGCTCACCCGCGACACCACCGACCAGGAGATAGCGTGGATTGCCACCAGAGCGGAGGAGGCGGCAGCAGTCGCTGCCGCTGGAGCCTTTGGGTTCACCGTGGAGGAGGCGGACGCGGCGAAGGCGGCAAGCTCGCTGAAGCGAGGAGGTCGCCGGGCGAGGACGAGCTTGTCGAGCTCGAGGCCGGGACGAGTGGACCCGCCGAGGGGCTTCTTCACCGCCGCTTAAGCGACTTGCCGCTGGAGCCCCGGCTGTGCCGAGGAGGCGCTCTCCGCAGGGCTGGAGACGAGCCGGGCGACAGGTCGCCCACAGCTGCAGCGCCGCCGACGCTGCTTCCACCGCGGCAAGCGAGGTTGTGCCGTGGGAGCGCCCCAAACTGCAGCGATACCGGGCGGAATCTTCTCAAAGCCGCCACGACGCCTCCGCCAAGCGGCCAAGAGAGCCCACTCCCCCGCCTCATCGCACCGGAGGCAGGCCGGAGTTTGACTTCTCCGTGCTCAGCTCCGAGGAGGAGGGCGAAGAGTAAGCTTCTCGAGATTGTGCGTGTATGTCTTCAATTTTTATTGCTTCATCTAGAATCTGATTTCCTTCGTTCTGGACTCTTTCCTTTTCAGGACGCTGGCCCAGAGAGCGGCGAAGAGGGCCAAGATTCCGACGGTCGTCGTTGAGGACGATTCTCCCGTGGCGACGGGGTCGCATTCGAGACCGCCTTGCCGGACCCGGCAACCCTTCCCCAGAGCAGCCCCCAGCACAGCCCCCAGAGTAAGTGTGCAGTTTTCTTCTTGCTATTGGGCGTGCGGGGGTGCCCCTTCTTTGTTGATATTTGACTGTGTGCTTGTGCAGGAGCAGAGCAGTCTCATCAGGAGGGCTCGGAAGCCGCCTCCGAGATCCTGCCCGCTGCCATTACGCCGCCAAGGGAGGACTCCCCGGCAAGGGAGCTCCCTCCGACAAGGGAGGCCACCCCGGCAAGGGAGGCCACTCCGGCAAGGGAGGCTACCCTGGCAAGGGCGGGCGCGCGCCAGCGACCCTCCAGTGGTCGAGGCCATGGCTGCGGATCCCGTTGCAGGTAACTCCCTTACGCGAAAGTCTCCCTTGGGCTTGCTTTCTTTTGTTTCTCTTTCTTGGATATCTGCTTGACTGCTCTTTCTTCGTCTGACGCAGACCCGATGGAGGTTGAAATCGCCGGCGAGGAGGAAACGCGCGGCAACACCGACGCAGGCCGCCACGAGGAAGAAGAGGTCATCGTCGTGGAAGAAGTGGTCGCCGCCGATTTAACCTGTTGGCGAGGAGGCCACCGAGGCTGCCAACGCAGAGTCCGCGAGGGGTCGGACGGTCGTGATCGAGGGCCCCGAGGCCGCAGGAGCGACAAAGCGCTTACACCGACAGCCGACTCCCAGCTGCCAGCTGGGCGCCAGCCCGGTGCCTACTGAAGGTCATGGCGGCGTCTTCATCAAGCTCCCCAGAGCCGAGCCTGTGGCGCCGAGGGCGAGACCTTCGACGGCGAAGCTACTCGCCTCATTGGCCGACGCTGGTGGACGCGCCAAGTAGCAGCAGCGGCGAAGTCCGAGGAGCAGCTGCTGAAGAGGCTGTTGTCGCTCTACCGCGCCCACCAGGCCAAGTTAGAGACCCGGGAAGCCCTTGTCGCGAGGGCGGGGGCGGACATGGAGAAACGCGCCGAGGAGCTCCGGAGTGCCAACAAAGAAACCCTCCGTGACGTGGCGGACGCGCGTGCGCAGCTCGCGGAAGAGCGCACGGCCTTCATCCTTGAGAAGGCCGCAACCGATGAGGAGCAGCGGCTGACTGCCGAGAAGCTCGCCGCCAGCAGAAAGCGAAGTTGGCGCAGCGGAAGGTCAACCTGGACAGCCACGAGGAGGACCTTGCCGCTGTGAGGAGTCGCTTGGCGGGTGCTTCAGAAGCGGCGACGCTGCCGCAGCCGCCGAGGCCGCCAAGGAAGAGCTGAAGGCGAAGGTGGTACAGCTGGAGGCCACCCTCAAGAAGAGCGGCGAAGAGCTTGCCGTGCTCAAGCGTGAGCGTGAGAAGGACGCCCACACGCTGGGCGAGCTGCAGGTCCGCCTCACGACAGGCCAAGGAGCTCGACGCTGCCAAGGACTCCAAGGCGGATCTGCAGCTGAAACTGACCACTCTAACGCAGACGTTAGATGGTGCCAGAGAGCGGGAGGCGGGCTTGTTGGAGGCGATCAAGGCCAAGGAGGAGCTGCTGGCGGATGCTGTCTCCGCCTGTAACACCTTGAGGGAGAGCGTGGAGCACTGGCCCGAAGGTCTTGTGGACACCGCTGCCGACATCCATAACGAGCTGATGGAGCTGGGGATGGGGGACCTCGCGTACTCCTCCAACGAGCATCTCCAACCCAGCGTCAAGCTCAGCCTGTTCTTCAAAGGCGTGGTGACGGGTCTCCAGCCGACTCCGGGAAGAGGTCCCGAAGCAGTTGGCCGAGGAATCGCGCCAAGTTTGTGCGGGGGCCCTCGAGAAGGTGTTGATGAAGGTGGCCTTCCGCAACCCGGGCCTCAACCTTAATGGCGCCCTCAGATCGTTGCCGGCCGAAGCCAACGTGGACGAGCTCAAAGCCCTTGTCGCACTCCATTGTGGACAAGGTGAACAAGATCAAGAGGATCGAGGGCGACCCGAGTTGACTAGGCCGCCAACCTTATCTTTCCCTTGTCGCTGCTGGTCATGTTTTAGAAAACTTTGTTAGATCAGCGACAAGTTATTCTGTAATATACTCTATCTTAGGTGAATCGATCAATGCAACGTTGTTTCCTCTACTTGATTCCTTCCTTTGTACGTTATTGCCCTACGCCTTTCAGGGAAACTTGCCGGTGCAGGCACCCTTGCCGCAAGCGCCGAGTGCGGAACTTCGCAGCCTGGCGGGTCGCCACCGACAAGCAACCTTGTCGCGGACTAGCTGCAGCTCACTTAAGTTGTTGAGCGGACTCGAAACAAAGTAAGGGCGACCGATCCACGATTTGGTTCCTCTGCGCATGTGTTTTCCATACAAAGTATTATCGTTCGAGGAAGATAACGAAAATTTTAAAATCGATTGCTCAAACTTTGGCAACTTAGCTTTTCTGTTTCTTGCTTCCCGATGAGGTGAAACTTCTTCGAGCGGTGCCTGGTCCATAGTATTATCTCCTCCTCCCCCCTGGTTAACTTGTGCGCGAGGGAGCCTTCCCTTTCTTTGAGAGAAGAAAAGAAGAGGAAATAACGCCATGGAGCCTAGCGGCTCGATTCTGCTTACGGTGTGGTTGCTGCACAAAGTGTTAGCCAAAGCATGCAATAAATTGATGAAAGCATGAACTTGACAAGTCGTGGCGCAACACACGAAGCTTTACTGATGCACGGGGTCTGCGCCCGGCTTTGTATGAAGGATTACATGCAACAGCAGCAAGACTTGTACAAAAGGTGGTTGCCGGAACGGATTCCGACAACCGCGCCCTATGGGTAAAACTTACGAAGATGCTCAATGTTCCAGGAGTTGCTCACCGGAATGCCATCTTCGGTCTCAAGGCGGACAGCGCCAAGCCTAGTGACTCGTTTCACCCGATAAGGGCCTTCCCACTTCAAGGCCAACTTGTTTGAATTCTTGGCGGACTGAACGCGCGAAGAACAAGGTCGCCTTCCTCGAGACTTCCGCACTAACCCTGCAACTATGGTAGCGACGCAGGCTTGTCGGTAGCGAAGCGGCTCGCATACAAGACGATCCTCCTCGAGGAGCAAGCGTCATCTTGTCGCAGCTGCTCTTGCTCAAGCTCATCATAAGCGAGTACTGAGGCGACCCGTGATACGAAGTTCCGTGGGGAGAACTTCCTGCTCCATAGACTAGAGCAAAGGGTGCCTCGCCAAGGCTCGATTTGGCGTCGTTCGATCGACCAAAGAACCACCTGCAGCTCCTCGATCCAGCTTTCTTCCGCACTTGTGCAGCCTGTAAAGTTCTCGTCTTGAGCCCGCGCAGCACTTCAAAGCATTGCCCTCTGCTTGACCGCTGCTTCTCGGATGAGCAACCGAAGCGGCGGCACCTTGGCGCCAAGGTCTTGGACGACAAAGATGAAGGTGCGACTCAGAAATTGCGTGCCGTTGTCGGTGATGATCCTGTTAGGGATTCCAAACGGCAAACAATCGACTTTGAAGAACTTGATCGCCGATCGTCTTGTCACCTTCCTCATCGCTTCCACTTCCGGCCACTTTGTGAACTTGTCGATGGCGACGCATAAGTACTCAAAGCCCCGACAACTTCGGGGAAGGGGCCGAGATGTCGAGCCCCAGACCGAAAATGGCCAGGATAAAGGGATCGTCTGGAGAGCTTGAGCTGGCAGGTGTATCTGTTTGGAATGGAACTGCACGCTTCACACTTGGTTACTTGTGCAGCTTGCATCCTAGAGGCTGTCGGCCGGAAGAAACATTGCCGGAAAGCTTTGCCGCAAGTGCTCTTGCGCCAATGTGGTGACCACATATGCCTCCATGTATCTCTGCCAACAGCTTCATCCATCTTCCCCGAATACACTTCAATTTCACACCGTTGAGTCTTCTTCTCGCATAAAGATGTCGACAAACTGGTACATACTTGACTGCCAGGCTACTCTTTCCGCTTCTTCCGCTCTTCGAAGTTCTCTGTCTGAAGGAAATGGACAATCTGTTGTGCCCATGTTGGAGCTTGTGGCTCGACAACAAGGACTAAAGGCACATCTCGCCGCTTGGGAACATCAGCTGCTACGGCAAGATCATGTGGCTCTGCCGGAGCTAGATGCTCCCCGACAAGCTTGCCGGAGCAAAACTTGTCGAGAGCGTTTGCTTCAACGGAACAAACCCTGGGGTCTGTCGGAGCAGACTGCTCCTCAGCACTGTTGGTGTTGATCTTGGGGACCTTTGCAACGACGGCTTCGGGAAGCTCTGTCGGAAAGTAGTCACCAGAGGCCAACTTCCTCTTCTTGATCAGTCCAGTCGATGGTGTTACGGTTGGTTGAGTCAGCTTGAGCACGAAAATCCCTGGTTCCACAGGTAACTTAAGCGCAGCGCACTTTGACAGGCCGTCAGCAATATCATTCTGAGTTCTTGGAACATGTTCCATTTGCAGGCCGTCAAAGTGCTCTTCTAGCTTCCTCACTTCATCAACGTAGGCTTCCATCAACGGACTCTGGTAATCTTTGTTGACTTGGCGGACGACGAGTTGCGAGTCACCCCGACAATAAGCTTCTTGATCCCAAGGTCCACTGTGATCCCGAGACCGGCAAGCAAACCTTCATACTCTGCAGATTGTTTGTCGCTTGCTCCTTGGGAAAGTGCATCCGGATGACGACTTGAGGTGCTCTCCGGTGGGTGCGATAAGCAAGACGCCAAGCACCGGGCGCCTTTGCGGCGAAGGCACCATCAAAGTACATCAGTCACTCTTCTTTGGCTTCTTTGACGGGATGCTCGTCTCCGGAATCTCTTCATCTGGCGTTGGCGCCCATTCTGCTATGAATTCGCCAAGGCTCGCTTTTGGATGGTTGATGTGCTTTCAAACTTGAGACCGAAGCTTGATAGCTCCAAAGGCCCACTCGACAATCCTGCCTGCCGCTTCGGATTCTGCAGATCCTCTTCATGAAAGCGAGTGACAACTGTGATCTCATGTGCTTGGAAGTAATGGCGCAGCTTTCTCGAGGCCATGAGGAGGCCGAAAAGCAATTTTTGCACACCAGAGTACCTTGACCTACCCCCTGCAGGAGGGAACTGACAAAGTAGACTGGGCGCTGCACCATCCTTTTCTGCATCTGCTCATGCGTCTTTGCGGACTCGTCCTTGTCGGGACCAGAGCTTGTCGGCGAAGCCCCCTGCTTGTCGCTGGATGTGTTTGCCGTGGTTGCTGGCTCGTCATCCGCCTCCCTCTCCGCCACTAACGCAGCACTAACCACTTGATTGGTCGTCGCTATATACAGCAGCAACTTCTCTTGTGGCTTAGGTGCGACAAGTGTTAGAGTGGAGGACAGGTATCTCTTCAAGTCCTGCAGCGCAGCCTCCGCTTCGGGAGTCCATTTTATCGACCTGCCTTTTTCAAAATCTTGAAAAATGGCGGTATGCTCAGCAGACCTAGAAATAAACTCTTTGAGCAGCCACGCAACCGCAAGTCTTCAGACATCATTGACGCACTTTGGTGCTTCAATCTGCTCAATGGCCTTGATCTTGTCGGGATTAGCTTCAATTCCTCGCTGAGACACGAAGAACCCGAGAAGCTTGCCGGAAGGGACTCCAAACACGCACTTCTCGGGGTTGAGCTTGAGGTTGATCTTGCGCAGATTTGCAAAGGACTCGTCCAAATCTTGAACCAAAGTTGCTTTGTCCTTGCTCTTGACCACTATGTCATCCATGTAGGCTTCTACATTTCTGTGCATTTGCGGCTGAAAAGCGTCATGGACTACCCTTGCAAATGTTGAACCAGCATTCTTCAAACCGAAAGGCATCCGTATGAAACAAAGATGTGCCACATGGTGTAATGAATGCGGTCTTCTCTTCATCTTCTTCAGCCATGAAGATCTGATGGTATCCTGAGTATGCATCAAGAAGCGAAAGCAAATCACATCCGCCGTGGAGTCAACAATCTGGTCAATGCGCGGCAAGGGAAATGGATCTTTGGGACAAGCTTTATTAACATCCGTGAAGTCAATACAAAGTCTCCATTTCCCATTTGCCTTGGCGCATCACTACAGGATTGGCCAACCACGTAGGATGGAGCACTCCTCGACAAGGCCTGCTGCTTCCGGTTCTTGATCTCTTCACTATGAATTCTTGGCGCCCACCGCTTGCTTCCTGACTTTTTGCTTGACGGGTCGCGATGAGGACAAATGGCCAGGCGGTGCTCAATCACTTTCACAGGAACGCCGGGATATCGAACGGTTGCCATGCAAACACGCCGACATTCGCCCGCAGAAAGCAACGAGCGCGCCTTCCTATTGGGGGTCGAGAGAGGCAGCGATGGTGAAGGTACCACCAGCGCCGTCCTCCTTGGCGGGCACCTTCTTGGTCTTCGGCGGAGCCACCATCTTCTTGCACTTGTCGGTGGAGCTCGATGGTGCGTCCTCGACGGTAGTGCAGCACTCCGAAGAGGTGCGCTTGCCGGAGTGAGCATCGGAGCCCTTGCCGGACTTGAACTTGGTCTTCTTCCCTCCGGGAGCTTCAGCGGCAAGTGTTGGGCAGTCTGTCGCGGCTGCTGCATCCCGGAAGATCTTGTCGGCACAGATAAGGGCATCCTTCTTGTCGCCATGGACAGAGATGACGCTTATCGGGCCCGGCATCTTGAGTAGGTTGTAGGCGTAATGAGAGGCTGCCATGAACTTCGCGAGTCTTTGGGCTGGCCAAGTATCCCATTGTAAGGCAATGGGAAATCGGCAACGCCAAATGTAACCCTCTCGATCCCGAAGTTCAGCTCACGCCAAATGTGACCGACAACGTAATCTTCCCCTTCGCTTGCTCCTTCCCCGATTGATTCCTTGGAAGGTTCCGGTCTCTTCGAGCTCGCTGTCAGGGATTTGAAGCTTCTGGAGCATCGCGGAGGAGATCAGATTCAAGCCGGCCCCGCCGTCAACTAACATTTTTGTGACCTTGAGGTTGCGGATGGTTGGAGAGACCAACATCGGCAAGCACCCGACCGCAGCTTATGCGATCGTGGTGGTCCTGAATATCAAAAATGATAGGCATGCCGGACCACTTCGTGAGGCTTGCGCGACTCTACGGATGGTTCCGCTGCATTGACCTCCCGCATCCATTGCTTGAGTTGGCGGTGGGAGGTATGCAGGAAGCACCTCCACAACGCAGAACCTCTGTGGCTTTACGAAACTCCCGCTGATCGGGCGTCGTCGTCCTCCATATCTTCGTCGTCATCATCATCTTCATCCTTGTCGCGCGGCCGGGAGGTCGATCTCCTTGTCGCTGCTTGACTTTTGCCAAGGCGTCCTCCCCGCCGGGACGTTTCTTGCTTGCTCCCCAGCACCTTCCTGGGCCTTCTCCTTGTCTCGCCGCACGCATTTCAGCTCTCAGGTTGTTCGACGAGCTGCTCGACCTTCTTGCAGCTCTGGAGATCGTGGCCCTTGGTGCGGTGGATCTTGCAATACCGCTTGCCGGAGCTGTCACCTTTGTCGGCGGCCGCCACCGACCGGTGGTTGGCGTCGGCTGCAACCTCCTTGCCGGAGCCACCAGCTTTGGCGTTCTTGTCGCCGCCTCGCCGTTGCGGACTGCTCGACAGCTAGCACTTCTCGGCCTTCTTCTTCCTGTTGCCTCGCCGCGGCCCTTCTTTCTGGGCGGTGTCATCACCGTCGAGATCCTGCTTCAGATTCTCTCCTCGAGTCTCCTCCCTTCCTCGGCCACACAAGACACTTGTCGACCAAGGCGTACAGCTCGGCGACGTCCTTGACTTTGCACATCGCCATCTCCTCCCTCATCCTGCAGTTCCGCACATTCGATGAAATGCGCCGATCACCGCGGCAGGGTGGACGTCTCGATGTTGTAGTGCACACGGCTGAATCTCTGAATGAACTTGCGCAGTGACTCTCCTTCCTTCTGGGCGAGCAAGTGAAGGTCGCTCTCTTGGCCATGAGGTTTGTGGCCACCTGTGAAGGCGCCAACAAACTGGTGGCACAGATCTGCCCAGGAGGAGATGGAGCTGTCTCGCAAGTGCATGAGCCAAGATCTGACGTTGGGCTTGAGCACGAGCAGGAAGTAGTTGGCGAGGATTTTGTCGTCCCGTCCCCCCGCAGCCTGCACCGCGATGGTGTAGATGCTGAGGAACTCCGACGGGTGCGTCCGGCCATCATACTTCTCCGGCATGTCTGGTTTGAAGTTTTTCTGGCTGGGCCACTGGACTCGCCGCAGCTCATGAGTGAACGCAGGGCAACCTACCGCGTACGGCAAGTTGCCTGGCGCCTCCGGCGCGTGCATGTCAACAGAAGGCCCAGCGCGCTTGTCGGATTGACGTCGCGCTTCTCTTCGGTGCTCGATGCGAGTTCGAGCGTCCTCTTGTTGTCGCTCATGAAGAATTTGGCGCTGATCACGGTGAACTCGCGGATCCGACGAAGCAGTGGAGTCGCTGTCGAGGTGGATCCGGTGAGGCGGTGATCTTGGCCTTCTTGGCGGAGAGTGCACGGTGGTTGCACCTCCAACAGTCTCGTCGCCACCGGCTCGTGCCTTGTCGTCGCGCCACGGCAACGATGGCGTTGGTTGCCGCGGAGCGTCGCTGTTGGCAAAGCCGATGAGGCTCTGGATAGTGGCCCTCCACTCGCCGACCTTGTCGGCCGTTGGAGGGTAGTCGAGGAGCAGTTGAGCTCTCGCCAGAGCTTCTGCTGGAGTAGTAGGCGGCATTCGAGAACGGTGCGAGGAGCGGGACACGCTCGGACTTCTAACTACGTTAGAAGGAGCAGCGCCCGTCCGGCGCATCGTATCTCACTAGTGCCGCATGTCGGCGCCGCATGCTGGTCTTGAGGGTCTCGATCCAACGAACGTATGGCGTTGTGAACGCCATGACGTTGTTGGTCCCGCGTCTCCTGAGATGGGCGCGGGGGATGCGCGGACGCCGAGGTTTGCGGTGCATTGTCCTTGGATTTGGCAACGTCGGGAGCACCTTCGTCGGCGCCCGTTCCTCCGCCAGCGTCTGCACCACCACCCGTTTGCTGCGGTGAGGGTGGGTACGACGTGGACGGCTCTGCTGCCGCCGAAGCCTTCTTCTTCGGTGGCATGTTGAGGAAGATGTTGATGACGCTGCTCGCGTGAACGCCGGATCAGATTCACACGGCCTCGACGCCCCCTACCTGGCGCGCCAAAGATGTCGGGGAGGCTGATCGTACCCACGGACACCTATGGGACTCGGCGGAGCAGGCCCCTTTGTGGTTCGGAGGGGGGCGGAGGTCGCACGGAGAGCGGATCGAGGCGATGCACACGAGCGGTTTACCCAGCTTCGGAGCTCTCCGGAGAGATAAAACTCCTACTGCTGCTTGTTTGATCTATTCTCTTCTTGCTAGGGAGCAATGCGAGCTACAAAACCTAGCGTGAGTGTGTCTAGTCTACGGTGGGTCGAATGAACCGAACCTTGCGAATGACGCGAACCGAACCTTGCGAAAGACGCGAACCGAAACCCCTCTACGTTGCACTCGGGCCTCCTTTTATATGCTCAAGGGGTCTCCGACATGTGGCAACATAGGCGAGGGTATAAATGTAAAAACAGGAGTTGGTACACCTACTTGAACAAAGGTACAAGTGCAAAATACCTAACTCGACGGCAAGGGACAAAAGCAATAAATGCCCGTCGTTGTCGCCCAAACAGTGTAACAGAGACCGTCAGTGCGCCTCCGCTCCCACGATGGCGAGCCTGTCGGCCGCCGCTTATCTCTGCTCTCCGCTGGCTGCACAGCCGCCGACACGCCGCCCATGGAACGGTCCCATGGCGACACGCCGCTAGGTGAGCTGGAGCGGAGACGGAGAGAAGTTGCATGTCGCGGCAAGCGCCTTGCCGCGTCAATCCTTGTCGCGCCTGGCCTTCCCGGCAAGCTCCTCTTGCCGGGGCCTTGTCTTCTGCGTGCCTGGAGTGGCCTTCCCGACAAGCTCCTCTTGTCGGGACCTTGTCTTCTCAATCTAATACTTTGTTCTTGAATGGCTCCAAGGGAGCCACGGAGGAAGTTGGTGGTGGCGAGGTGAACCTTGCAGCTGGCGCCAGAATCGTCTGCGGCACGAGTACGGGATACTAGGGTACCCCTACTCTAGTACACCGACACCCGCCGACGCCCCCGACCACCGGAGTCGCCGGAGCACTCGCCGCCCGAGCCGCCGTCGCCGTCGCCGCCTCGGTACGTCGTCGGACACCTCGCCGCCGTTGGATCTAAACCCAACGGTTTAGATTAGATCCCCCCCGAAGGGGTATGTTATTTAAAATAGACCGGTTTTATCCCGGTTAGTTCCGGTTTATTTTTAGTTAGGGTTTTTAGTTGAACCGGCCGATTCGTTTAAACCCTAGGGCCCGTTTAGTTATATTACGCCCAGGGCGTTAGTTAGGCCCATTAGGCCGTTTTTCTTTTATTTTCGTTTTCTGTTTTAACAGAATAGTTTCAGATTTGAAAAATTCATATCTTTTAATCTACTTAATATTTTTAAGTGATTGTTTTTTTGTTGGTTTGCAAATTTCTTATAGTAATTCTGCTATTTAAAATTAGCCATGTTAAAATTATATAAAATTGCTTTATTTTAGATTTAGACAGAATAGTAATTCTTCTATAAAATGAGTTAGGAATATTATTTTTAAATGAATCTTTTTGTCACCACTTTCTTTGACATTGCCTAACCGTAGGAATTTATTTGGGCATTTTAGGATTAATAAAAAAATAGTTTTACTCAGAATCCTGTTATTCTTAATTAATTAACTAGCTACTGTTTTCCTATTGTTTTACTTAGCAAATAAATTTATTTTTCATGAGAGATAGATTATTCTAGGTTAGTTTCTGTAACTTTAGAGCATGAACTTTTATTTATAATAAATAAAATTTTTATTTTATTATTACTTGCTAGGATTGTTTTAGGCATAACAGGAGTTTTATAATAGCTTTTAAGGTGATTCTTTTTGCTCCTAGTTGCATGATGAATTCTTTTCTGTTAGGTAGCATAAACCCATGCTTAGGTTCTGTTAAGAAAATTTTTGTTATGTAAAACTATTTTTAGTTGTTGCTTGAAGTAGGAAAGCATTGAGTTGGATTTCTTCGAGTTTTCTTTGGGTTTTGATTCGTTTGTTTTGTGTGTTTCGTATTAGCACGCTATTGTGTTAAGTGATCATATGTTGTATGCTTATTATGATTGTTGTTTGCATCGGTAGAATTTCCGGAGTGCGAAGCTTGCTACCACGAGTCCCTAGTTTTCGAAGATCGTCAGCAAGGCAAGTTCACTTTGACCATGTTTTTCATACCTATGTGTTTTATTGCTGTAACATCCCAAAATTCTAAATTTTGGAATGTTATAATAAATAAATAACTATGGTTGTTGTCTGATTGTTTGACTGATTGATTGAATGGAATTGAGTGGAAATTGAAACTTTTGAAAGTTGAATGAGAGGGAATGAAATGACTTTCCCAAACTTTCCATCTTGCATTTTGGATCCCAATTGAACTCAAGTTCATTGCAACACCAAAAACCTAGAAGT
The DNA here is from genome assembly GCA_021605145.1 of Aegilops bicornis. Taxonomy (NCBI): domain Eukaryota; kingdom Viridiplantae; phylum Streptophyta; class Magnoliopsida; order Poales; family Poaceae; genus Aegilops; species Aegilops bicornis. Next base: position 569,180,516 of record CM038673.1, on the reverse strand, counting down.
GAAGATGACATGACTTCTTCCATTTTGAAATGAATAGGGTTTTGGAAAAAGAATTGAATTTCATTTGGGAAGTTTTCAAATCCAAAGCTTTATGCAACTCAATGATTTTCATGAGGGAAGATAAAATGACTTCTTCAATTATATGAAATAGGAGTTGGAAGTTATAATGAATCAAGTTGAAAATCATTTGAAAGTGCTTTGAAAACCTCTTTCAAAATTTTGAGTTTTGAATTTGAATTCAAACTTTGGCATGTGGGAAACATTTCAAAAACTATGCACGATAAATACTTGAACCAAGTATGAGAGGAGTAAACATGACACTCCAAAAATATCAGAGGAAAACATAGCCAAAGTTTTGGATTCAAATCTGAATTTTATTTGAATTTGAAAAATGGATTTTTATAAAGTTTGGATTTTGCCTTTGGAAAAATGTTCAAATGATAGGGAATATTCCCCTGATCATTTTGGTATATATATGTCCTATACAAAATATTTATATTTATTAAGTTATCTCTGTTTTTGTTTTATTTAAAAAAATAAATTTTAAAAAAAAAAAAACCCCCCAGGCGCCAGCCAGGCCCCCTGGCCCAGCCAGCGCCGAAGCCACCCACCAGCCGGCCCACCGAGCTGCCCAAGGCTGCCGAGCCAGTCAACAGACCGACCGACCTCCTCGCCTGAAACCTCTCGGCTCGACCGACCGAGACCGCGCCTCTCCCCACCGCCAGCGGACCTCGCCCCCATCTTCTTCCCGCCCCACGCCACGCCGACCTCGCTGGAGATCGCTGGATCCCGAAAGATCCGGATCCCGATCGCCCGATCCTCCGACCCCGACGACCCCTGGCTATAAAAGCCGCCTCCCGCACCCCTGCTTTCCCCTCGGCCACAGACCTCCTCTCCCTCCTCGCTCAGACGCTGGAGCCGCTCAGACTGCCGCCAAAGTCGCCGCCCGCCACCCTAGTCCTCCCCGACCACCCCGACCACACCGAACTCCTCACCGGCCTCCCCGCACCAGACGGCGACTCCCTCGAGCTCACTGACGCCTGGAAGCTGACAAGACTCCCGCGCCCGCCCGCCCGCCGTCGCCCGGACTCCAGATGCGTCATTGAAACCACCTCCCCCGTCCGATCTCAAACGGACGGCGTAGATTAGAACACCCCGAAGGGGTACGCGTTTTTTTTATAAAGCCCGGTCCGGCCGGTTCGTTCCGGTTTAATTTTTAAGTTAGGTTTTTATTTTAGAGCCGGCCTGATTCAGTTTAACCCTAGGGCCCAATTAGCTATATTACGCTCAGTGCGTTAGTTAGGCCCGTTTAGCCCATTTTTCTTTATTTTGTTTTTCTGTTTTAACAGAATAGTTCCTGTTTTGAAAAATTCATATCTTTTATTCTGTTTAATATTTTTTGATGATTCTTTTTTTGTTGGATTGCAAATTTTGTGTAGTTTCTGTAGATTATATATTTAGCCATGTTAGAAATAATTAAAAATGCCTTAATATTGTTTTAGCCAGAATAGTAAATCTGCTATAACTTGAGTTAGAAAAATTATTTTTCATGATTCTTTTGTCACCACTTTATTTTGACAGTGCCAAACCCTAGAAATTAATGTGGGTATTTTAGGATTAATAAATAATTAGTTTTAGACAGAATCCTATTAATCCTAATTAATTAACTCGTTCCTGTTTTCCTAATTAATTAATTAGTAAATTAATTTATTTTTAACTTGTGATTAGTTATTCTAGGTTAGTTTCTGTCATTCCATTAGATGAACTTTTATTTATAATTAATAAAAGTTTTAAATTATTTTTCTTAATAGAAATTGGATTAGGCCTAAAATGAGTTTTATAATAGCTTTTTAATTAATTCTTTTTGCACCTAGTTGCTTAGTGAAACCTTTTCTGTTAAGTTAACCTAAAACCATGATTAGGTTATATTAAGAAATTTTTGTTATATAAAAACTATTTTAGTTATTGTTTGGAATAGGAAAAACTTTGAATTGATTTTCTTTGAGTTTTTCTTTTTGGATTTGAGTTTTGGTTGTTTGTTGTGTTATGTTACTTTTGTTATGTTGTGTGATCCTATTGCTATGTGCTTATTATAGTTATTGTTTGCCTCGGTAGAATTTCCGAGTGCGAAGATTGCTACTCTGAAACCCTAGTTTTTTCAAGATCGTCAACCGAGCAAGTTCACTTGACCATGCTTTTCTTACCTATGTTTTATTGCATTTAGTGGCACCATTTCAACCACCCCTCAAGAGTGTTATTGAATCCTTGTAGTTGAGTAGTATGCATGAGGTAGGAACCCATCACCCCGTTACCAAGCCCGGGACGATATTTTATTTTGATGCTACGCTATAGTAGACGGGGTTTGGTATGAGTGCTCGAGAGTGGTGTGAAGAAGGAGAACTCTACGTCAATGACGACAACTCCATGATGGAATCTGCAAGGACTGCATCTTCAAGACCTCAAGACTTCAAGACTCGAGACAGGATTTTCAATACACACTCTTTGGGTGAAGGACGGTTGACGGGCAGCCCTGGAGAAACCAGTGGTTGGCCGGGATGCATGGAGAAGCGCCATGACATCTCGCGGAAAGCTTCACCCAGACTCAAAGAGACGGAAGAATACTTCACGCCCGGAAGCTTACCTGTGCAACCGCAAGTCATTATGGGCTCTAGCTTGGTTGACCTTAGTGGTGACTCTGGCTGGGACGGTACTAGCAGATGTAGAAGGACGGTAGGATTGGATGGGTGCCGGACGGTGGTCGAGGAACTCTTTGGAAGACCATGTTTGGTCATCTTGTTCTCAAACACCCTGAAGTGCGAGAACGTAAAGAGAGGGATCGAATCTTGCGGGTAAAGTGTACAAACCTCTGCAGAGGGTTATAACCTAATCGATTAGCCGTGTCCCTGGTTACGGACAATTTGAGCATCTGGACTTGGATCTATTTCGAAACTCTCAACACCGGATTGATAACTTAATTGTGGGCAACTTATGATGACTTTGGGCTATGAGACATCGGTTGGCGGAACCATGTCATGATAGAAAACTCCATAGTACAGACTCCATTTATTCCTTTGATGTAGGTAAAATAAAATCAGCTTTTACGCAAAACAAAACTCAGATACAGAGCCATAAAGCCGTATTGCATATAGTATAGTTTTATCATTCTGCTTTCTCATATTGTGATCTTGCTTACATTCAATGTAATCGACCTACACGGGCTGCAACGTATCATGTTGCAGATATTTCCTCGACGGGTAAGAGTTACTACAGTGCAGGTTACGGTCTACACTCAACTTGCCGATGGCGTTGATGGGACTCCACACCCGCTTGATTGTTTCCACTGAGTATTATGAGGTATATATCAGTTTTACGTTATTTATGCATGTGATTGCACTTTGATATATACATTGATGTCTTGTGTGTGCCAAGCATACTGATCCGAGGATGGCACAAGAATACGTAGGCTTGACCGTCTGAGGTCGGGTCGCTACTGAAGATGGTATCGAGCACATGTTGACCGTATGGACGTGACCCTAGAAACCGGAAAAGCCCTTAGGACAGGATATCTCAAAAACTTTATTTACAAAAAGACTCTTACTTCTCATCTTTTCTGAATTTATCAAATAGACCCTCTCACCTCAAATAGTTAGAATATACCCTTATCCTTTGATCACCCGGAGGATCAATCAAGACGCTCCAAGAAGGACTTGATATCGGAGAACTGATGACCCTTCAGAGTAAAGAGGATTTCACCATGTATTAGAAGCTACAACAGTTGAAGACTCAAGATTTGAAGTTCCTGAAGAAATATTTGACCTTTAGAAGACCAAACCCCTGTTACACACTTACGTTAGATGCGACGATGTGTGAGCTGTCATTTGTTTGATGTTTTCCCACAGCCACAAAGTAAAACTTGTTTCTTCAAAAAAACTATTGTTTGTATTGTGTGTATATCCCTCCCCACCTCTCTCTCATCTCACCCTAAAACCCTTGAACCCCATAGATGATGAATGAAGTTGGACTGATATTCTCTGGATCAAGACTCAGCGGAGGCGAGAGCTATGGATGCGTAACATGGAGAATCACTTCGGGAACAATTTGGTTTCAAGGAAGTATGAGGTCCAATACGCTCTTCAGTACCTTACAGAAAGTGCTGCAACCTGGTGGAAAATGCATCAAGCCATACAGGGATTTAATGGAGCAAGAACTTGGGAGGATTTCAAGAAGACCCTGTTGAGATCACGTCTCATCCGGAAGCACCATGATACACCAAGAAAGAAACCTTGTGCCTGCAGGATTTGCGGAGAAATAGGACACACCCAGGAGGAACACAAGGATGGATGCCCTCATTGTGAGGAGAAACACCCAGCTGAGGAATGCCCAACTAGTCAGGTGACTTGCTTCCTGTGTGAAGGAACCACCCACTACCCGGTGCAGTGTCACATTTACTCCACGGTGCAACAAATTATTCAAGCGTGAAGATGGAATGAAAGAAGCCCTCAAGGAAGACCTAGAAGAACTAGTAATGAATGAAAGTGTTGAAGACCTGGATGGAGAAGGTCTCAACAGATTTTACTCCAATGCCTGCTATTCATGTGGAGAAGAAGGACATTTTTCACAATATTGCACCAAGGAAAGAAAAGAGTATCCGTGATATTTCCGACAAAGACAAGTGAAGTTTGACCCTCTGGAGATAGAAACTCTGATCATTACAGAAAATTCCAGGAAGAGAAAAAGAAGGCAACCCGAGAACAACACAATTTTTGCAGAGAAGGACCTAAGTCATATCACCTGTTACAGGTGCAAGGATTTAGGTCATTACGCTAGTAAATGTCCAGAAAAGAAGCCAAGAATCCAAGGAGCCTACATAATCACAAAGAAGCCCCGAGACATGTCGGAAGTCATTTGTTTTCGCTGCAAGGAAGCAGGACATTATGCTACTAAATGTCACAACAAGATGAAAGCTGGAGTTGAGTAGTTGGAATTTTAATATTGGAAACAAGAGTAGTAGAAAGCAATTTCATTTTCATGAGTTCAATGAGTTGAGTTATGTAATGGGTGCTCAGAGTTTGTAATGGATTCATGAAATCAATAAAGTTAAGGTGACGTGTTTTCATATGTTTAATTGTATGAGTTGTTACTCTGTGAACAAAGATTTTGACCATTTTCGAGGATATGAGAAATATGGTCTATGGATGGATTTGTGAATTTCATTTTAAGGGTGAAAGTACCCTATGAAGAACACTAGACCAATGGAAATGGAAATGTGTCCCACAGGTTGGAGTTTGGAAAAAAAATGAGTTGAAGTTTTATCTTTGATATGATGGTATTAATAAATGAGATGTTATTGGATTTAAAGGATGTGTAATATGGAACAAGAGAGTTACCCCAAGGATGAGTTAAAGCTGCACTAGTGTTAAAGTGGGCCATAACCCACAGGCCCAGGATTTTGAGAAGGAACCATTGTAACCTTGATAAAGGAATAAATTTGGAAGAATCTGTGATCCAATCAGCATACGTTTCGTAGGAGGTTACGCAAAAACCTGAGAGTGGTGAAGTAACGATAGATGTTTTGTTTGGCTTGCAGAAACCATGGAATTACTCGAACCCAGTTCGTCAACAAAAGAAATTCTGCAATGCTTGTGAGGATGACCGAGTGTTAGAATGCGAGATTCGCTAAACCATGTACAAGGTAATGATTTGGGTACGAGATGGATTGATCACCATACCGACTTACTCTTATTATTCGCTTTGCTATATGGGATGGTAAAATCTGAGTGACTTACCTATAGTAGAGAGACGACGATCAAAACCTTGTTTAAACCTTAGAAAGGTATAGGTATTTTTTTTTCCCTTATACATGGCAGTTGTTGCCAAACGTAGGTTATACGGTGAGGTTCAACCCAGACCCGTTTTTCGCAAGAGAAACCATAAATTGTAGACCACCATGAGTATTTCGATAGCTGTCTAGAATGGACACGGACCTATCAGCTAAGAAGATCCAGTCTCCGATTTAACCACAACTTTGAAGAACCGACCCAAGGTTTCGAGGAAAACTTTACGCTCCTAATGTAAGAGCGTTAATGAAGGAGTTATTGTAAGATATGTGAAGATACATACATTGTCAAGACTCCGGAGGAAGTATCTGAGTTTATTGGAACCATGACCTTGTTTTCAAGTGTGGTAGCACCCTGACCTTTCGACCAAGACATTTGCTAGAAGACCCCAACCCCTAACCTTTTCTTGTTAGCCTCTTGAATCTCGAGGGCGAGATTCATTTTAAGTGTGGTAGGTTTGTAACATCCCAAAATTCTAAATTTTGGAATGTTATAATAAATAAATAACTATGGTTGTTGTCTGATTGTTTGGTGATTGATTGAATGGAATTGAGTGGAAATTGAAACTTTTGAAAGTTGAATGAGAGGGAATGAAATGACTTTCCCAAACTTTCCATCTTGCATTTTTGGATCCCAATTGAACTCAAGTTCATTGCAACACCAAAAACCTAGAAGTGAAGATGACATGACTTCTTCCATTTTGAAATGAATAGGGTTTTGGAAAAAGAATTGAATTTCATTTGGGAAGTTTTCAAATCCAAAGCTTTATGCAACTCAATGATTTTCATGAGGGAAGATAAAATGACTTCTTCAATTATATGAAATAGGAGTTGGAAGTTATAATGAATCAAGTTGAAAATCATTTGAAAGTGCTTTGAAAACCTCTTTCAAAATTTTGAGTTTTGAATTTGAATTCAAACTTTGGCATGTGGGAAACATTTCAAAAACTATGCCTGATAAATACTTGAACCAAGTATGAGAGGAGTAAACATGACACTCCAAAAATATCAGAGGAAAACATAGCCAAAGTTTTGGATTCAAATCTGAATTTTATTTGAATTTGAAAAAAATGGATTTTTATAAAGTTTGGATTTTGCCTTTGGAAAAATGTTCAAATGATAGGAATATTCCCCATCATTTTGGTATATATATGTCCTATACAAAATATTTATATTTATTAAGTTATCTCTGTTTTGTTTTATTTAAAAAATAAAATTCAAAAAAGAGAAAACCCCCCAGGCGCCAGCCAGGCCCCCTGGCCCAGCCAGCGCCGAAGCCACCCACCAGCCAGGCCCACCGAGCCGGCCCAGTGCCAGCGAGCCGGCCCAGCGCACCGACCGACCCCTCCCCTCGCCCGAAACCTCTCCGGCTCGGTCGACCGACCGAGACCGCGCCCCCTCGCCCCCCCGGCCAGGCGGACCCCGCCCCCATCTTCTTCCCCGCCCCACGCCACGCCGACTCGCCGGAGATCGCGGATCCCGAAGATCCGGGATCCCGATCGCCCCGATCCCTCCGACTTCGACGACCCCAGCTATAAAAGCCGCCCTCCGCACCCGTTTTCCCCTCGCCTCGCCTCCTCCTCTCCCTCCCACAGACTCATGGAGCCGAGCTTCAGACCGCCAAAGTCGCCGCCGTCGCCACCCTAGTCCTCCCCGACCACCCCCGACCACACCGAACTCCTCACCGGCCTCCCCCGCACCCGCACCGCGACTCCCTCGAGCTCACCGACGCCCGGAAGCCCCGACGCACTCCCGCCGTTGCCGCCGCCGTCGCCGGACTCCGGTACGTCGCCGGAAACCACCTCCCCCGTCCGATCTCAAACGAACGGCGTAGATTAGAACACCCCGAAGGGGTACGCGTTTTTTTTATAAAGCCCGGTCCGGCAGGTTCGTTCCGGTTTAATTTTTAAGTTAGGTTTTTATTTTAGAGCCGGCCTGATTCAGTTTAACCCTAGGGCCCAATTAGCTATATTACGCTCAGTGCGTTAGTTAGGCCCGTTTAGCCCATTTTTCTTTATTTTTGTTTTTCTGTTTTAACAGAATAGTTCCTGTTTTGAAAAATTCATATCTTTTATTCTGTTTAATATTTTTTGATGATTCTTTTTTTGTTGGATTGCAAATTTTGTGTAGTTTCTGTAGATTATATATTTAGCCATGTTAGAAATAATTAAAAATGCCTTAATATTGTTTTAGCCAGAATAGTAAATCTGCTATAACTTTAGTTAGAAAAATTATTTTTGCATGATTCTTTTTGTCACCACTTTATTTTGACAGTGCCAAACCCTAGAAATTAATTTGGGTATTTTAGGATTAATAAATAATTAGTTTTAGACAGAATCCTATTAATCCTAATTAATTAACTAGTTCCTGTTTTCCTAATTAATTAATTAGTAAATTAATTTATTTTAACTTGTGATTAGTTATTCTAGGTTAGTTTCTGTCATTCCATTAGATGAACTTTTATTTATAATTAATAAAAGTTTTAAATTATTTTTCTTAATAGAAATTGGATTAGGCCTAAAATGAGTTTTATAATAGCTTTTAATTAATTCTTTTGCACCTAGTTGCTTAGTGAAACCTTTTTCTGTTAAGTTAACCTAAAACCATGATTAGGTTATATTAAGAAATTTTTGTTATATAAAAACTATTTTAGTTATTGTTTGGAATAGGAAAAACTTTGAATTGATTTTCTTTGAGTTTTTCTTTTGGATTTGAGTTTTGGTTGTTTGTTGTGTTATGTTACTTTTGTTATGTTGTGTGATCCTATTGCTATGTGCTTATTATAGTTATTGTTTGCCTCGGTAGAATTTCCGGAGTGCGAAGATTGCTACTCTGAAACCCTAGTTTTTTCAAGATCGTCAACCGTGCAAGTTCACTTGACCATGCTTTTCTTACCTATGTTTTATTGCATTTAGTGGCACCATTTCAACCACCCCTCAGTAGTGTTATTGAATCCTTGTAGTTGAGTAGTATGCATGAGGTAGGAACCCATCACCCGTTACCAAGCCCGGACGATATTTTATTTTGATGCTACGCTATAGTAGACGGGTTTGGTATGAGTGCTCGAGTGGTGTGAAGAAGGAGAACTCTACGTCAATGACGACAACTCCATGATGGAATCTGCAAGGATCGTGCATCTTCAAGACCTCAAGACTTCAAGACTCGAGACAGGATTTTCAATACACACTCTTTGGGTGAAGGACGGTTGACGGCAGCCCCGAGAAACCAGTGGTTGGCCGGGATGCATGGAGAAGCGCCATGACATCTCGCGGAAAGCTTCACCCAGACTCAAAGAGACGGAAGAATACTTCACGCCCGGAAGCTTACCTGCAACCGCAAGTCATTATGGGCTCGCTTGGTTGACCTTAGTGGTGACTCTGGTGGGGACGGTACTAGCAGATGTAGAAGGACGGTAGGATTGGATGGAGTACCGGACGGTGGTCGAGGAACTCTTTGGAAGACCATGTTTGGTCATCTTGTTCTCAAACACCACGAAGTGCGAGAACGTAAAGAGAGGGATCGAATCTTGCGGGTAAAGTGTACAAACCTCTGCAGAGGGTTATAACCTAATCGATTAGCCGTGTCCCGATTCACGGACAATTTGAGCATCCGGACTTGGATCTATTTCAAACTCTCAACACCGGATTGATAACTTAATTGTGGGCAACTTATGATGACTTTGGGCTATGAGACATCGGTTGGCGGAACCATGTCATGATAGAAAACTCCATAGTACAGACTCCATTTATTCCTTTGATGTAGGTAAAATAAAATCAGCTTTTACGCAAACAAAATTCAGATACAGAGCCATAAAGCCGTATTGCATATAGTATAGTTTTATCATTCTGTTTTCTCATATTGTGATCTTGCCGGTACATTCAATGTACTGACCTACACGGCTGCAACGTATCATGTTGCAGATATTTCCTCGACGGGTAAGAGTTACGGTACAGGGTTACGGTCTACACTCAACCTGCCGATGGCGTTGATGGGACTCCACCCCGGTTTGATTGTTTCCGCTGAGTATTATGAGGTATATATCAGTTTTACGTTATTTATGCATGTGATTGCACTTTGATATATACATTGATGTACTGTGTGTGCCAGCATACTGATCCAGGGATGGCACAGTAACACAGAGGCTTGACGTCTGAGGTCGGGTCGCTACAATTGCATCTAGTGTCATCTTCGCAACCACCCCTCAGTAGTGTTATTGAATCCTTGTAGTTGAGTAGTATGCATGAGGTAGGAACCCATCACCCTGTTACCAAGCCCGGGACGTTATTTGTTTTAATGCTACGCTATAGAAGACGGGGTTTGGTATGAGTGCTCAGAGTGGTGTGAGAATGGAGGATTTACGCCAATGACGACAACACCATGATGAAATCTGCAAGGACTGCACCTTCAAGGCCTCAAGACTTCAAGACTCGAGACAAGAATTCAATACACACTCTTTGGGTGAAGGACGGTTGACGGGCACCTGGAGAAACCAGTGGTTGGCCGATGCATGGAGAAGCGCCATGACATCTTGCGGAAAGCTTCACCCAGACTCAAAGAGACGGAAGAATACTTCATGCCCGGAGCTTACCTGCAACCGCAAGTCAATATGGGCTCTGCCTTGGTTGACCTTAGTTGTGACTCTGGCCGACGGTGCTAGCAGATGTAGAACTACGGTAGGATTGGATGAGCACCGGACGGTGGTCGAGGAACTCTTCGGAAGACCATGTTTGATCGCCTTGTTCTCAAACACCTGAAGTACGAGAACGTAAAAAGAGGGATCGAATCTTGCGGGTAAAGTGTACAAACCTCTGTAGAGGGTTAAAACCTAATCGATTAGCCGTGTCCCCGGTTACGGACAATTTGAGCATCTGGACTTGGACCTATCTCGGAACTCTCAACACCGGATTGATAACTTAATTGTGGGCAACATATGATGATTTTGGGCTATGAGACATCGGTTGGCGGAACCATGTCATGATAGAAAACTCCATAGTGCAGACTTCATTTATTCCTTTGATGTAGGGAAAATAAAATCAGCTTTTACGCAAACAAAACTCAGATACAGAGCCACAAAGCCAAATTGCATATAGTATAGTTTTACCATCTGTTTATTCATGTTGTGATCTTGCCGGTACATTCAATGTAATCGATTTGACCTACGGCTGCAACGTATCATGTTGCAGGATTTTCTTCGACGATTAAGAGTTACGATACGGGTTACGATCTACACTCAACTCGCCGATGGCGTTGATGGGACTCCACACCCGCTTGATTGTTTCCGCTGAGTATTATGAGGTATATATCATTTTACGTTATTTATACATGTGATTGCACTTTGATATATACATTGATGTACTGTGTGTGCTAGCATACTGATCCAGGGATGGCACAGATGCACAGAGGCTTGACCGTCTGAGGTCGGGTCGCTACATCCATAGGTAACATAAGATTTGTTGTATTTTTTTTATGCATGAAAGTAGGTCAATAACTTTTTGGGATCATGGTAAATATGACACTTTACGTGTTTAAGGAAATGGTCTTCTGATTCTTCACTAAACGAGCAACCACGTCAACATGGAAAAGGTTCATTTCACTCCATAATAGATGAAAATGTGGAAGAGAAAGATGAGAATAGAATGTCCAAGCTGAGAAAAGTAATTACAAAAGTGTCAACTCCAAAGCAAAGCAAACAAGCTGTTGGTGCCACCAAGCATAAGAAAAATAGCAAAAGAAAATATAAAGCCTGCATGGCTGCAGCTGATGTCTGTGCAGAGGTTCTAGATAGTGAGATCCCCATAATAAAACATGTTATTGAGGTGGAACCTCCAAAACCCATGAGTAAGTAAAGAAATACAGAAGCTTTCGCAAGGGTGTGAACTTCGGGATACATCGTCATCTCTATGTGCCTCGGCTATCTCTTACCCGGGCCCTTTACTTATGCACTTTACTTTGTGATAGCCATAGTGTTTGATGTTATACATATCTTGCCTACCATAAGTTGTTGGTGCACATAGGTGAGCCTAGTTGTTTTAGTTTTCTGCTTGACAAGTTAAACACTAGTTTTATTCCGCATTTGCTCTAGCCTAAGACTTTACCTACTAGATAGTTTTATGATTTTAGGTTACATCCCTTTTGATCAACCACTAATCAGTTTATTAAATAAGACCATTGTATGGTACATCCCGATGAAAAGTTATAACCTTTTCCAAGGATAATGACATTTTTCGGCTTTCTCTTTAACAGTATGACTGGTCCGCTATTTGTGAATGATCCATTTCCAAAAACGACATCAGTAGTTGAGTACTATCACATTCTTCCATACAAGGAAGTTTTCCCTATACTCCACCACAGGTAATAGAAGATTTGTTGTGATTTTTTTATGCGCGAAAGTAGGACAATAACTTTTTGGGATCATGGTAAATATGACACTTCACGTGTTTCAGGAAATGATCTTCTGATTCTTCACTAAACTAGCAACCACGTCAACATGGAAAAGGTTCATTGCACTCTGTAATAGATGAAAATGTGGAAGAGCAAGATGAGAATAAAATGTCCAAGCTGCGAAAACAAATTACAGAAGTGTCAACCCCAAAGCAAAGCAAACAAGTAGTTGGTGCCAGCAAGCATAAGAAAAACAGCAAAAGAAAATCTAAAGCCTGCATGGCTGCAGCTGATGTCTGTGCGGAGGGTCTAGATAGTGACATCCCCGCAATAGAACATTTTATTGAGGTGGAACCTCCAAAACCCGTGAGTAAGTCAAGAAATACAGAAGCTTCCGCAAGGGTGTGAACTTTGGGATACATCGTCATCTCTACGTGCCTCGGTAATCTCTTACCCGGGCCATTTACATATGCACTTTACTTTGTGATAGCCATAGTGTTTGATGTTATATATCTTGCTATCACATAGTATCTTGCTTACCATAAGTTGTTGGTGCACATAGGTGAGCCTAGTTGTTTTAGTTTTGTGCTAGACAAATTAAACACTAGTTTTATTCCGCATTTGCTCTAGCCTAAGCCTTTACCTACTAGATTGTTTTATAATTTTAGTTTAGATCCCTTTTGATCAACCACTAATAAGTTTATTAAATAAGACCTTTGGATGGTACATCCTGATGAAAAGTGATACCCTTTTTCTAGGATAATGACATTTTTTGGCTTTCTCTTTAATAGTATGACTGGTCCGCTATTTGTGAATGATCCATTTCCAAAAACGAAATAGGTAGTTGAGTACTATCACATTCTTCCATACAAGGAAGTTTTCCCTATACTCCACCATAGGTAACATAAGATTTGTTGTGATTTTTTTGCACGAAAGTAGGACAATAACTTTTTCGGATCATGGTAAAAATGACACTTCACGTGTTTCACGAAATGATCTTCTGATTCTTCACTAAATGAGCAACCACGTCAACATGGAAAAGGTTCATTGCACTTCGTAATAGATGAAAATGTGGAAGAGCAAGATGAGAATAAAAAATCCAATCTGCGAAAACAAATTACGAAAGTGTCGACTCCAAGGCAAAGCAAACAAGTAGTTGGTGCCAGCAAGCATAAGAAAAACAGCAAAAGAAAATCTAAAGCCTGCATGGCTGCAGCTGATGTCTGTGCAGAGGGTCTAGATAGTGACATCCCCGCAATAAAACATTCTATGGAGGTGGTACCTCCAAAACCCGTGAGTAAGTCAAGAAATATAGAAGCTTCCGCAAGGGTGTGAACTTCGGGATACATCGTCATCCCTATGTGCCTCGGTTATCTCTTACCCGGGCCCTTTACATATGCACTTTACTTTGTGATAGCCATAGTGTTTGATGTTATATATCTTGCTATCACATAGTATCTTGTTTACAATAAGTTGTTGGTGGACATAGGTGAGCCTAATTGTTTTAGTTTTGTGCTAGACAAATTAAACACTAGTTTTATTCTGCATTTGCTCTAGCCTAAGCCTTTACCTACTAGATTGTTTTATGATTTTAGGTTAGATCCCTTTTGATCAACCACTAATAAGTTTATTAAATAAGACCTTTGTATGGTACATCCCGATCAAAAGTGATACCCTTTTTCAAGGATAATGGCATTTTTTGGCTTTCTCTTTAACAGTATGACTGGTCCCCTATTTGTGAATGATCCATTTCCAGAAACAACATCGGTAGTTGAGTACTCTCACATTCTTCCATACAAGGAAGTTTTCCCTATACTCCACCACAGGTAACAAAAGATTTGTTGTGATATTTTATGCGCGAAAGTAGGACAATAACTTTTTGGGATTATGGTAAATATGACACTTCACGTGTTTCAGGAAATGATCTTCTGATTCTTCACTAAATGAGCAACCACGTCAACATGGAAAAGCTTCATTGCACTCCGTAACAGGTGAAAATGTGGAAGAGCAAGAGGAGAATATAACGTCCAAGATGCGAAAACAAATTACAAAAGTGTCAACTCCAAAGCAAAGCAAACAAGCAGTTGGTGCCAGCAAGCATAAGAAAAACAGCAAAAGAAAGTCTAAAGCCTGCATGGCTGCAGCTGATGTCTGTGCAGAGGGTCTAGATAGTGAGATACCCACAATAAAACATGTTATTGAGGTGGAACCTCCAAAACCTGTGAGTAAGTCAAGAAATACAGAAGCATCCGCAAGGGTGTGAACTTCAGGATACATCGTCATCTCTATGTGCCTCGGTTATCTCTTACCTGGGCGCTTTACTTATGCACTTTACTTTGTGATAGCCATAGTGTTTGATGTTATATATCTTGCTATCACATAGTTGTTTATCTTGCTTACAATAAGTTTTTGGTGCACATAGGTAAAGCTAGTTGTTTTTTTAGTGTTTGACAAGTTAAACACTAGTTTTATTCCGTATTTGCTCTAGCCTAAAACTTTACCTACTAGATAGTTTTATGATTTTAGGTTACATCCCTTTTGATCAACCACTAATCAGTTTATTAAATAAGACCATTGTATAGTACATCCAGATGAAAAGTGATACCCTTTTTCAAGGATAATGACATTTTTTGGCTTTCGCTTTAACAGTATGACTGGTCCGCTATTTGTGAATGATCCATTTCCAAAAACGACATCGGTAGTTGAGTACTATCACATTCTTCCATACAAGGAAGTTTTCCCTATACTCCTCCACATGTAACTGTGATGCCCCCGATTTAATCATACACTAATCATGCACGCAAACGTGTACGATCAAGATCAGGGACTCACGGGAAGATATCACAACACAACTCTAAAACATAAATAAGTCATACAAGCATCATAATACAAGCCAGGGGCCTCGAGGGCTCGAATACAAGTGCTCGATCATAGACGATTCAGCGGAAGCAACAATATCTGCGTACGGACATAAGTTAAACAAGTTTGCCTTAAGAAGGCTAGCACAAACTGGGATGCAGATCGAAAGAGGCGTAGGCCTCCTGCCTGGGATCCTCCTAACTACTCCCCGGTAAATGCGTCGGGCTGCTGCGTAGTAGTAAGGTGCCTCCGGTGTAGTAGTCGCCATCGACGGTGGCGTCGCTCCTCGGCTCCATCGTCTGCAGTCGCAGCAATCGAGTAGAAATAGGGGAAAAGGGGAACAAGGCAACCGTGAGTACTCATCCAAAGTACTCGCAAGCAAGGAGCTACACTACATATGCATGGATATATGTGTAAAGGGCCATATCAGTGGACTGAACTGCAGAATGCCGGAATAAGAGGGGAATATCTAATCCTGTCGAAGACTACGCTTCTGGCAGCCTCCGTCTTGCAACATGTAGAAGAGAGGAGACTGAAGTCCTCAGAGTAGCATCGTATAGCATAATCCTACCCGGCGATCCCCTCCTCGTAACCCTGAGAGAGAGCGACCACCGGGTTGTATCTGGCACTTGGAAGGGTGTGTTTTATTAAGTATCCGGTTCTAGTTGTCATAAGGTCAAGGTACAACTCCAAGTCGTCCTGTTATCAAGATCACGGCTATTCAATAGATTAACTTCACTGCAGGGTGCACCACATAACCCAACACGCTTGATCCCATTTGGCGGACACACTTTCCTGGGTCATGCCCGGTTGTGGAAGATCAACACGCCGCAGCCCCACCTAGGCTCAACAGAGAGGTCACGCCGGTTCAAACCTAAAGCGCATTGTGGGTTCGGGCCCATAGCCCTTAGCACACCTGCATGTTGCGTATGGCGGAAGCAGAACTAGCCCCTTAATACAAGAGCAGGCCTACGTTCCAATCCGGTAGCGTCCGCCTTCGCCGACGTCACGGCGTTTCCGGCCGATACCACGACGCCGGATACCCATAACTACTCCCGTAGATGGTTAGTGCGTATAGACCAAATGGCGGACTCAGATCAAATACCCGATGTAACATCCCAAAATTCTAAATTTTGGAATGTTATAAACAAATAGATAGATTTGATTGATTGCTTGATTGATTGACCGAAAGTGAGTGAATTTGAAACTTTTGAAAGTTAGATGAGAGGGAATAAAAGGACTTTCCCAAACTTTCATTTTGCTTTTATGATCTTCGGAATTCAAATTCTTTTCATCACAAAACCTCGGAGAGAAGATGACATGACTTCTTCCATTTATTTAAATGACAAGGGGTGTTGAAAATATTTGAATTTCATTTGAGAATATTTCCAATTCTGAAACTTTATGCAACTCAATGATTTTCACGAGCGAAGAAGATGACTTCTTCAAAACATATGAAATACGAGTAGGGAGTTTCAAGGAATTAAATCCAAAGTTCTTTTGAATTTATTTCCAATTTGGAGTTATTTGAGTTTTATTCAAAATATTTTTCTCCAAAAACAAAATATACGGAAAATAGGGTAACATGATTCCCTACATCAAAATTGGAGAGAAATTAATTTGAAGTCATTTTGGTATTTTAAAAATGATTTTTGTTGGATTTTATTGGACCAGAAGCACTCTTTGCTTTATTTAAATTTGTGTGTATTTTATTTAATGCTAGAATAATGTTCATCATGTAGGAAATTTTTTTCTGAAAATTTTGATATATTATATGCCTATATAATATTTTCATTTTATTTTGTTTTATCATTTTGTTTTCCTCTCTGTTTGTTAAAAAAATATATTCGCAAGCGCCTTGGGCCAAAGGCCCAAGCCGCCAAGACCGCCGGACGGCCAGGAGGCCAAGGCCAACGCGCGCACGCATTAAGGGAGCCAGGGAAACGCCCCAGGTTTCCTATTCTTTTACAAATCCTAGTAGGATTTGATCCCGTTTCGTTATTCCGTTTTTTGTTCCTAGGATTCCTAATCCTACTCTAATTCTTGTCCCCTACTCCAAGCAAAACCCTTCCCCTCCCCAATATAAATACCCAAGCACCCCCCCTCCAACACATCAAACCAACACCTCTCCTCTCCTCTCCTCTCCGCAGCAGCAGCAGCACAGCACCTACGCTGCCGCCGTCGCCCTACGCCGCCGCCGCCGGAGCCCCTCGCCTCTTCAAGGTACTAGCCCCGCGCCGCGTCACCTTTTCTTTTCCTCGGTTCGGTTTTTCGTAAATCGTTCCGGTTTCCGTTCCGGTTTTCTAGATCGGTTTTTCGTTTCGGTTTTCTTTCCAAAACCCTAGATCGGTTTTCTCGCCGGTTTTTCTTTCCGGTTTTGTTTAGCGAGCGTTAAACTCGATAGATTTTTCTTTTTATTTTTAATTTCCGTCAGGGACCTATCCGTAGTGTTATTTTTTAGTCCCTAATCTTCAGACGCTCATAACTTCTTACTCGTAAGTCGGAATCCAACGAATCCAACGCCCACTTCTTCGTTACAATCCCCTCTATCCAGTAATCTAACTCAAACATGTTTTTGAAAGTTTAAAATTTGAATTAGATCAGATTTGAATTCAAACTTCGTTTGATCGTAACTTGAGTTTCATAACTCCGATTTAGTTGATTCTTTTTGCTAATCGAAGCTCTTGACCTAAACTTTCTGATCAGGCCAAATTCACATAATTTTGGTACTGTTAGAAATTGTTTTATGTTGCAAGAGTTATTTGCTTGGTTTTGATGTTTTCCGAATTGTTTTATTCGATCTTTCCGATCTTTTGAGTGATTGCTTATGTGTGGTTACTATTGCTTGCTTACGATAGATTGACCGGAGTGTGACGAGTAGATCTATCAAGAGTTTTGAGTGCGAATCATCTTCATCAACTTTGCGTGCAAGTAACACTTTGATCATACTCTTCTCATACCCAGTTTTTATGCATTAGATCTGTTCCTCAAACACTTGCATGATTAGGATCTAATTAAATTGTGGGTTATGGGAAGTAGATGAGGTAGTACCTATTACCTGTTTTATTTATGAAACCTTGGGAGTTACTTCTACGTTTGCTTATTATGCTATGCTATGCAAGTAGACGTGGATTGGTTGAGTGAATATCCATGACGGATGTGAGGTTGATAATTAATGGTTTATCTAAGGTGGCAACTTAAACACACATCTGGGTGGATTGAGGCACCTGGTTACTCCAGGACTTGCCTGTCTAGGCACTGGGTTTCAGGACTTGCCTGTATTTCTTCGGACCGCCACCCGTGCTCAAAGGGATCATAAGATTATTCAAACTAGTAACTTACGTGTGCAGCCACAAGCCATTATGGGCTCGCATAGTTGACTAAGTCGTGCGAACTCTTATAGTGGTGGACTAGCAGATGTAGGGGATGTAGGTGTACCAGTCCACCCATCGTAAGGTGCTAAGCGCTTCGAAAGACTATGTCTCGGTCATCCGCTCTCAAACACCATGTAGTGATAGAAACCAAACGGTGGCGATCGAGTATTGTGGGGAAAAGTGCGCAAACCTCTGCAG
The DNA here is from genome assembly GCA_021605145.1 of Aegilops bicornis. Classification (NCBI taxonomy): domain Eukaryota; kingdom Viridiplantae; phylum Streptophyta; class Magnoliopsida; order Poales; family Poaceae; genus Aegilops; species Aegilops bicornis. The sequence goes on along the minus strand of CM038673.1, from coordinate 569,161,868 downwards.
AGTGTACAAACTAATCATGATTAGCCGTGTCCCCGGTTATGGACAATTTTGAGTAACTAGTTCTTGGATTATCCTGTTGATCTCATCACGTTACTTAATATAATTTGTTTGGGTTTTAATGAGTACTTTTAATTGGGATTGAGGATGTTGTCAACCATTCTCAATGTTTAACAACCACCATGATAGATAAATAAATTTATTCCTTTGCAGTAGGGAAAAATTGGCTTTTCGCAAAACTGTAACCATAGAGCTTTCCACCAGCCATATATGCATGTAGTATAGCTTATTCCTTCATTACACTCTATGTGTTACATTGCCAGCATATTCCATGTGCTGACCCATTTTCGGGCTGCAACGTTTCATGTTGCGCATTTTCGAACTGACGAGTAAGTGTTACGTTAGGGTTACGATTTCCTATACACAACTTTGCCGTTGGTGTTGATGGGAATCCACAACCTTGTTGCTTCCACTATATTTGGATTGAGGTAATAGTTTTTACGCTAATTTATACATGTGATTTACCTCTGTTATAAATCCTTCGAGTACTGTGTGTGTCAGCATACCGATCCAGGGATGACACGAAAGCACAGAGACTTGATCCATTCGGGTCGGGTCGCTACACCCAGATCTCATTAAACGTGTTAAGTATCCGCGAACGCCGACCAGGGCCAGGCCCACCTCTCACCAAGGTAGTCTCAACCTGCCATGTCGCTCCGCCACAAAGTAACAGTCGGGGGCCGTCGGGAACCCAGACCCACCTCTACCGGGATGGAGCCACCTGTCCTTTCACCCCCATCTCCGAGCAAACAGTATCACAGGTAATGTAATAGTGTAAAGTATATAGTATATGCCCGTGATCACCTCCCGAAGTGATCACAACCCAGTAGTATAGCATGGCAGATGGACAAGAGTGTAGGGTCACTGATGGAACACTAGCATCCTATACTAAGCAGTAGGATAGCATGTAAAGGTAACAACAGTAGTAGCAAGGACAAAGCTATGCAAAGCAAAGATAGGATTAATCGAAAGCGATAACATGCTACACTACTCTAATGCAAGCAGTATAGAGAAGAGTAGGCGATATCTGTTGATCAAAGGGGGGGCTTGCCTGATTGCTCTGGCAAGAGAGAGGGGTCGTCGGTGACGTAGTCGACCACAGGGGCATCAACAGCGGTCTCAGAGTCTACCAGAAAGGAGTAACGGAGGGGGAACACAATAAATAACAGAGCAATGAAATGTAACACAAAGTAAGACGCGGCAATACGTTGTGCTAGGGGTGACCTAATGTAGGGATAGGCGATACCGGTGAAGGGGGAAACATCCGGGAAAGTATCCCGGGTGTTCCGTGTTTCCGGACAGAGGAACCGGAGGTGAAATGTTGCAGGTTCACTATGCTAGGGACGCGTGGCGATTTAACGGGCTGCGTATCCCGATTCGTCTCGCTGTTACGAGCAACTTTCATGTACAAAGTTTTTCATCCGAGTTACGGATTATTTTATATTAATTTTCAAAGATTTAAACATTTCTGAAATTACTATTAATTAATTTAATCCGAAAATCACTTAATGTTAAATGCTAGGTGTACACAGTAAGTGTACACAACATTGTGCCACACAACCTGCTAGTGGGGCCAGGGGCGATTGACTCGATCGAAGGTCCGGTCGGTGATCAATTAGGTTGAATGCGACTGTGTCAAGTCGATGTGGGACCCAGGTGTCATACTCTGTTTATCTAATCAAATCATTAAGGTTAATTAGATTAGTTAACAGGATTAATTAAGTTAATTAATTATCTTAATTAATTAATTGAATTTCATTATTATTATTATTATTATTAATCTTAATTATTATTATTATTTTGTTCTCTGGGCGTGGGGCCCTGTTGTCAATGACACAGGGAGGTAAACAGCTACCGGGTGTGGGTGCGCTGGACCCGAGGAGCGGGCGCGAGCGCCGGATTAAGGCGCGATCGGTGCCACGTCGAGGGGACGCCGCTGGCGCCCGGGCGCCGACGTGGCAGCGGAGAGGCCATGGCGGAGCGAGTGGTGATGCGGGCGGCTCAGGTCGTTTAAGCGCACGCCAGCTACTGGCGTCGGCCACGGGCGGCCGAACGGGCGGCGCCAGCGCAAAGCGGCCGAGAAGCGGCGCTGGCTACAAGGAAGGTCGGAGGGGCGGGCGAGTGGCCATGAGTGTGGCGGACGCGCGGCCGGTGGTCGCGGGTCGGGCCGGGACGGAGCTAAGCGCGCCGGGAGGAGGAGGAGAGGTGCTCACGGGGAGGGGCGCGTAGGGTCTAGGCAGTGGGGGTTGAGGAGGACGTCGGGGACGACGCGTCGTGGAGGAAGCCGACCTGCTAGGAGGTCCGTCGAGGAGACGACGATTCGGCGAAGAGGGTGAGGGGCTCCGGCGGCGGTCCTCGTGCGGCGCGGGCGAGGTAGCTCCGGGAAGCGTTGGTGTTCGGGCGGCGAGCGGCGGCCTCCGGGGGGGCGGGGAGGTGACGGGGCGGTCCGGCGGGGAGGTGGCGTCTGCGAGGTGGTGGCGAGGCAATGGCGGCGTCGGAGGCTGGCCAGCGGCGTGGGGTTCCTTCCCCAATCCCGATCTGGATCGGGGAGGGAAGAGAGGCGTGGGGAGGAGTGGGGGTGGCCGGTTGTGGGCTAGGGTTTTGGGGTGTGGGTGGATAAGCGGGTGAGGGGAGTGGGTGGCGGTTGGGCCAGGTGGGGCCGGGTGGCACTGGTGGCGAATGGGCGGCTTCTTTGGCCGATGCCCAGTGGGGCCTCTCTCTCTTTTCCCCCCTTTTTTTGTTAGCTTGTTTTCTGTTTTCTTTTGTTTCTTTTTCTTTTCTGTTTTATTTAGTTTAAAGCACTTAGGCACTTTGTAAAATTAGGCTTTCATCAATATAATTACTTGAGCAATATTTGTCACACCCCGAACAACTTTGTTTAATATTTTAAAACTTTTGTCGTTTAACTTGAATTTGAATTTTGAATCCAAATGGGGTTGAATCGTCAGAGATTAACAATGGTAATCGTGGTGATGTGGCATCATGAAGTAGAGATTACTGTAGCTTAAATATCCTGGCGTCACAATTCTCCTCTACTACAAGAAATCTCGTCCCGAGATTTAAGAGGGGGACTACAGGGAAAGGTGCTGGTAGCGAGAAACCTAACGAGTCTTCTCGGTCTTGGTTGTCCTTTCGAAGAGGTTGATCCCTTTCGTTGCTGTCTTCATTTCTCTGCTTCAAGTCATCATGATGAAGTCGACATCCTTTGTTCGGGAGCTCCATCGTACTTACGAAAAATATGAGGGTTACTTCGGTAGAACGGTCCCTTGCATGGTTGACTACCTAGTAGCTAACATCGGGGGAAGGTGGCGGAAAGTAGCTCTCAAACTGAAACTTTAAGAAAATATCAAGAGCAAAGTAAGGAGGTAACCTGGGAAGTTTCGAGCGGGAAGGCAATCGTTCGATGCCTGTTATAGGGCGTGAAAGGGTCAAAACAATGGGAATAAGCATTGTGTCCGATATCAGACCTGAAGGTGGCCCGTGAATTACATACGAGGCCACGCGCGAGGAACATCTTTGACAACAGGTTGTACAGGAGAGTCAGGTTTCGATCCTGGGACCTGTGGGTTATGGGCCCACCATGTGGGTTAAAAGTAGAAAGGGGGCTGGCATCTTGTACGATCACTATAGCAAGGCGTGTCGAGTAGCATGTCGATTATGTCGGCAACAACATCAGTACCAAGGGCGAGGATGAAGAGAACCATTTTCACCTTTCGTTGAACGAGGCGGACCAATAGGCAAAGTTCTCATCCATCGGTGGTTACCGAAATGTCATCAACAATAATGTGAGGTCTTCTTGTGAATTGTACACCAAGGTGTTTACATAAGCAAACGAATATTACTGCTTAGATCATATGGATCACAAGGAAGGTTAAATAATACAATGGAAAGGAAAATGTGATCATCAGATCAAACGGAACAATGGGAAGGAAAATGTGTTCGACACATGTACCAGGGGTATACCCTTCCCAAGGACAAGTAGAGCATGATATCCATGACAGGATATAATCTAGAAAACCCTTTAGGTAAGGAGAGAGAGAAATTTCATGACATTACCCATACAACGGTGCTTGGATAATTTAGCAGGAAACATTTAGCATTGGCTTCAAATGCTCTTGTTGAAAATCAGAGTACCATAGACCTGCTTCGAAATAGCATTGACATGGTCATCAGGTGAAGATCAGACTTTGGAAACAGGAAGGATCCATCAGGAAAAACTTGTAGAGTAAGTCTTATAATTTCCTCATGGAAGAATGGATAACCTTGCTAAAAAGGAACCTATAACAATAGGGTCTCCGGCCAGGTGTGCTAGGCACGACAACACCTTACCGGGTCACATAATGACCATTGCTATAACTCTTGGAAATATGTTCCAACCACCATGTCTGACCGAGATTCAGATCTGATTGGTGTCAGGATAACTCCGACTCGGAATGCCTGAGAAGAAAGGTGCAACATACATTGTCGAGATGACATTGTAAGATTCTCAGGAATGAACTATGGGAGCGGGTTCCTGAAACAATAGTTCATCATTAAACCAAGGTGAGGATGAGGAGGTGGCTGATGGGCTCGGCGACAATTCATCGAGAATTCCAAACGGATGGATTTCCACAATAATGTGAACAAGAAGATGACACTTGTTAATTGAAATGATATAATGTTGTATGCTCGAGGAAAACATACACCATCAATCATTAGTTGAAAGGTGCACCCGAATTATGGGCTTAGGTAGCAGGATCAATGTTAGAATGGTGATTTGATAACCACTGGTCTAAGAATGAAATATCGAACCTAGAAATGAATGGAGATGGCGAGAAGTATTACTATATCAGGAATTCTTAAGAGGTGGAGCAATCCTCGCAACATCCTTTACATGAAGGGCAGTTATACTTCAAGGTAGAACATAACATAAGCTAGATGGGAAGGAGCTCCATAACATGATCAAAGTCTGAAATGGAAGGGGGGGGGGCAATAACATTGCCGATGATAACACAAACCATCGAGGGGCAAGGAGGTATTTCTCATCAAGAATTCGATAGATATCTTGGAAGGCCTCAGAATGTTGATGATGATCACGACACATTTGTCGAGAGGTTTCGAGAAGATGTAATCGATCGGCGATAACATCAAGTCAAAGGAATTATGAAGCAAAAGGTTATTGGAACCATGCGTACGACACAAACTCAAAATCAAGCTTGTTGTCCAAAGCGAAATGATATGATGAGGAAGATCGACGTAAGCTTAGCTTATCGTAAAAAATTATGCTCTGGGAAGAGGACCAGGTAGCACAGTTAAAATCGGCATGACAAGGATATAGCCAAACAAGCTAGGAATGACGTGATTGAGTTCAAACTCGTAAGTAATGATGGTTACCAGGAGTTGCTTAATCACGATGCTGACTCGAGTCAGTTATCGGTGTCTTTGAGTGTTAAATAACTCAGAGCCCGTGAAAAATTGGAATCAATGAGAATGTAGCACTTGATGAAGAACTCATAAGAAGTTATGCAGTTCCGTGATAATCTTGAGATACCAGGGGGGTAATACTTGACGACAAATCAAACTAGAGGTTGGACTGGGGTATTACTCTGTAGAAGACAAGTGCTTAAACTTGCACGAGAAATGGTATTTAAAGGAGAACATGGTCGAAAACCACGATCATAAATGATCAAATCCCAGATATAAGATGAACTTATACCAAGGGAATAGTTATTATTTCAAGAAGCTTCCACGATAGGATCTACATCGTGTCCATGGGCATGAACACAAATGTTCAAGGTCGACTCCCACTTCCTCAATGCATAACCTTCCGTTCACTTCTCATTTTTCGGAGAAGTTGTAATGTTTAAAATTTATCTAGCAAAACACTGGAAGAGTATGACTCGTGAAAATTTTCGAGTTCACACATATTAAGGAAGGCATAGGTTCAACCCATCGGGGCATCTTAGAATCATATACCAGAATCTTTAGAAGTAATTAACTCAAGCTCGAAGGCAGAGCATGGTTGGCCAAGCAGAGGATACAGCTTAACAAAGGCATTATGTATCAGGGGAAGAACTCACAAAGTGATCAAATGTGAAAGACACTGTCGGATAACAATCCAACAAAGGACTTGATGGTCCACAAAGGGTCTGATGTGAGTATCGATACTCAACCAGAAGAGGAAGGAATGCAAATGCAACAGGTTATGGAATCATCTGAATAATTCAAAGCTTAAGTGCAAAGGAATTATGATTTCCAAAACAAAGGATCAGAAGCAGACGCTCTGATCAAGGATGGTTCAATTGAATATACCAGAGGCACAATCGACGACAGATAGTTTGGTCGAGAACCAGCTCATGTTCAGAATGACGACTGAGCTAGAAAGATAATCCTAGGACTCGACTGATGATTGTGAACATTCACAACGTATTGAATCAATGGACTCAAAAATGATGGTGACAAAGCATGCCAATATGATTACTATACTTATGGGATTAACCATAATGAAAGCAAACAAGAAATTCCAAAAGCAACAGGCTATTCAGGGTTTTCGGAAGGTCGAATAGCACTTTCAAGACTTTTGGGAAACACCTGAACAACTGGGGATGAGCGGATACTCGATAAATGCGAGGAATTATCTGTAGGGGGTATTCATTAGGCAAGAACTTCAGGCGATAAGCTCAAAGGATTCTCGGAACAACGGAGAGCAGTCCAGGCATCCTGTAATAACAATATCAATGGGATTGAATGTAGGCAAGTGTGTCCAGTTATCCATACCGATAATAGTGGTAGGGATTTGCAAAAGCGGTCGGCACAAGCGTCTCGGGAAAACAACGAATAGTATCTTCGGAACCTTCTAATGCAGCAGGCGATCATTGTAGTAAGGGGCTCTCCGGGAGGAAGTAGTAATGGGAACCTAGAGTTAGATTTTAGCAAAATCATTTAACCCGAATAGAAGAGAGATCAGAGTCCCAGATTATAGACGAGGAATAAAAGATCCTAATACCACCCAATGGCGACGTGGGCCCATGGGCCGCACAGCCATGTTAGTAAAAGTTTTTGCAACGTCTAGACTCGACTTCGACCAAGGAGTGTGGAAGGGGGATTCCTACAGGAAGTCGGCTCTGATACCAACTTGTGACGCCCCAGATTTAATCGTAAACTAATCATGCACGCAAACGTGTACGATCAAGATCAGGGACTCACGGGAAGATATCACAACACAACTCTAAAACATAAATAAGTCATACAAGCATCATAATACAAGCCAGGGGCCTCGAGGGCTCGAATACAAGTGCTCGATCAAAGACGAGTCAGCGGAAGCAACAATATCTGAGTACAGACATATTTTAAACAAGTTTGCCTTAAGAAGGATAGCACAAATCGATACAGATCGAAAGAGGCGCATGCCTCCTGCCTGGGATCCTCCTAACTAGTCCTGGTCATCGTCAGCGGGCTGCACGTAGTAGTAGGCGCCTCCAGTGTAGTAGTCGTCATCGACGGTGGCGTCTGGCTCCTGGGCTCCATCGTCTGGTCGCAGCAATGGAGTAGAGATACGGGGGAAAGGGGGAACAAGGCAACCGTGAGTACTCATCCAAAGTACTCGCAAGCAAGGAGCTACACTACATATGCATGGATATATGTGTAAAGGGCCATATCAGTGGAATGAACTGCAGAATGCCGGAATAAGAGGGGGATATCTAATCCTGTCGAAGACTACGCTCAGCAGCCTCCGTCTTGCAACATGTAGAAGAGAGCGGTCAAGTCCTCCAAGTAGCATCGTATAGCACAATCCTACCGGCGATCCCTCCTCGTAACCACGAGAGAGAGCGACCACCGGTTGTATCTAGCACTTGGAAGGGTGTGTTTTATTAAGTATCCGGTTCTAGTTGTCATAAGGTCAAGGTACAACTCCAAGTCGTCACATTGCGAAAATCACGGCTATTCGAATAGATTAACTTCCCTGCAGGGGTGCACCACATAAACCAACACGCTTGATCCCATTTGGCCGGACACACTTTCCTGGGTCATGCCCGGCCGCGGAAGATCAACATGTTGCAGCCCCACCTAGGCCCAACAGAGAGGTCAGCACGCCGGTCTAAACCTAAGCGCACAGGGGTCTGGGCCCATCGCCCTTAGCACACCTGCATGTTGCCTGGGCGGCCGGAAGCAGAACTAGCCCCCTTAATACAAGAGCAGGCCTACGTTCCAATCCGGTAGCCGCTGCTCGATCGGCCGACGTCACGAAGTGCCGGCTGATACCACGATGCGGGATACCCATAACTACTCCCGCGTAGATGGTTAGTGCGTATAGACCAAATGGCCGACTCGGATCAAATACCCGGATCTCGTTAAGCGTGTTAAGTATCCATGAACGCCGACCAGGCAGGACCACCTCTCACCAGGTAGTCTCAACCTGCCACCTGTCGCTCCGCCACAAAGTAACAGTCGGGGGCCATCGGGAACCCAGGCCCACCTCTACCGGGATGGAGCCACCTGTCCTTTCAGCCCCCATCTCCGAACAGTATCACAGGTAATGTAATAGTGTAAAGTATATAGTATATGCCCGTGATCACCTCCCGAAGTGATCACAGCCCAGTAGTATAGCATGGCAGACGGACAAGAATGTAGGGTCACTGATGGAACACTAGCATCCTATACTAAGCGATGGGATAGCGAGTAAAGGTAACAACAGAGTAGCAAGGACAGGCTATGCAGCGAGATAGGATTAATCGAAAGCGAGAACATGCTACACTACTCTAATGCAAGCAGTATAGAGAAGAGTAGGCGATATCTGGTGATCAAAGGGGGGGCTTGCCTGATTGCTCTGGCAAGAGAGAGGGGTCGTCGGTGACGTAGTCGACCACAGGGGCATCAGCAGCAGTCTCGGAGTCTACCGGAAAGGAGTAACGGAGGGGGAACACAATAAATAACGGAGGGGGCGCTGGCCACGGGCGCCGCCACGGCGCCGAGCAGCGGGCGGCGCCAAAGAAAGGCAGCGCGAGGCGCCGGCACACAAGGGAAGGTCGGAGGGGCGGGCGAGTGGCCATGAGTGTGGCGGACGCGGGCGGCCGTGGGTGGTCGCGGTCAGGCCGAGGCCAGAGCTAGGCGCGCCGGGAGGAGGAGGAGAGGTGCTCACGGGAGGCGCGTAGGGTCTAAGCGGTGGGGGTTGTGGTGGACGTCGGGGACGACGCGTCGTGGAGGAAGCCGACCGGCGAGGAGGTCCGGCGAGGCGACGACGATTCGGGGAAGACGGTGAGGGGCTCCGGCGGCGCGGTCCTCGTGCGGCGGGGGCGAGGTAGCTCCGGGAAGCGTCGGTGTTCGGGCGGCGAGCGGCGGCCTCCGGGGGGGCGGGGAGGTGACGAGGCGGTCCGGTGGGGAGGCGGCGTCTGCGAGGTGGTGGCGAGACGAGGCGGCGACGCCGAGGTTGGCGCGGGCGGCGACCAAGGGGTCGAGCGCCAGGTTCCTTCCCCAATCCCGATCTGGATCGAGGAGGAAGAGAGACGGGGAGGAGTGGGGGTGAGCGGTTGTGGGCTAGGGTTTGGGGTGTGGGTGGATAAGCGGGTGAGGGGAGTGGGTGGCGGTTGGGCGGTGGGGCGGCCGGGTGGCCTGGTGGCGAATGGGCGGCTTCTTTGGTCGATGCCCGGTGGGGGCCTCTCTCTCTTTTCCCCTTTTTTACATTAGCTTGTTTTCTGTTTTCTCTTATTTCTTTTCTTTTCTGTTTTATTTAGTTTAAAGCACTTAGGCACTTTGTAAAATTAGGCTTTCATCAATATAATTACTTTAGCAATATTTGTCACACCCCGAACAACTTTGTTTAATATTTTAAAACTTTTGTCGTTTAACTTGAATTTGAATTTTGAATCCAAACGGGGTTGAATCATCAGAGATTAACAATGGTAATCGTGGTGATGTGGCATCAAGAAGAAGAGATTACTGTAGCTTAAATATCCGGGTGTCACAGTAACATAAGATTTGTTGTGATTTTTTTTTTGCGTGAAAGTAGGACAATAACTTTTTGGGATTATGGTAAATATGACACTTCCGTGTTTTAGGAAATGATCTTCTGATTCTTCACTAAATGAGCAACCACGTCAACATGGAAAAGGTTCGTTGCACTCCGTAATAGATGAAAATGTGGAAGAGCAATATGAGAATAGAACGTCCAAGCTGCGAAAACAAATTACAAAAGTGTCAACTACAAAGCAAAGCAAACAAGGAGTTGGCGCCAGCAAGCATAAGAAAAACAACAAAAGAAAATCTAACGCCTGCATGGCTGCAGCTGATGTCTGTGCAGAGGGTCTAGATAGTGAGATCCCCGCAATAAAACATGTTATTGAGGTGGAATATCCAAAACCCGTGAGTAAGTCAAGAAATACAGAAGCTTCCGCAAGGGTGTGAACTTCCGGATACATCGTCATCTCTATTTGCCTTGTTTATCTCCTACCCGGGCGCTTTACATATGCACTTTGCTTTGTGATAGACATAGTGTTTGATGTTATATATCTTGCTATCACATAGTTGTTTATCTTGCTTACCATAAGTTACTGGTTCACATCGGTGAGCCTAGTTGTTTTAGTTTTGTGCTTGACAAGTTAAACACTAGTTTTATTCCGCATTTGCTCTAGCCTAAGCCTTTACCTACTAGATAGTTTTATGATTTTAGGTTACATCCCTTTTGATCAACCACTAGTGAGTTTATTAAATAAGACCATTGTGTGGTACATCCCGATGAAAAGTGTTACCCTTTTTCAAGGATAATGACATTTTTTGGCTTTCTCTTTAACAGTATGACTGGTCCGCTTTTTGTGAATGATCCATTTCCAAAAACGACATCGGTAGTTGAGTACTATCACATTCTTCCATACAAGGTTTGTTGCAGGTAACATAAGATTTGTTGTTATTTTTTTTGCACGAATGTAGGACAATAACCTTTTGGGATCATGGTATATATGACACTTCACGTGTTTCACGAAATGATCTTCTGATTCTTCACTAAACGAGCAACCACGTCAACATGGAAAAGGTTCATTGCACTCCGTAATAGATGAAAATGTGGAAGAGCAAGATGAGAATAAAACGTCCAAGCTGCGAAAACAAATTACAAAAGTGTCAACTGCAAAGCAACGCAAACAAGTAGTTGGTGCCAGCAAGCATAAGAAAAACAACAAAAGAAAATCTAAAGCATGCATGGCTGCAGCTGATGTCTGTGCAGAGGGTCTAGATAGTGACATCCCCGCAATAAAACATTTTATTGAGGTGGTACCTCCAAAACCTGTGAGTAAGTCAAGAAATACAGAAGCTTCCGCAAGGGTGTGAACTTCGGGATACATCGTCATCTCTATGTGCCTCGGTTATCTCTTACCCGGGCCCTTTACATATGCACTTTACTTTGTGATAGCCATAGTGTTTGATGTTATATATCTTGCTATCACATAGTATCTTGCTTACCATAAGTTGTTGGTGCACATAGGTGAGCCTAGTTGTTTTAGTTTTGTGCTAGACAAATTAAACACTAGTTTTATTCTGCATTTGCTCTAGCCTAAGCCTTTACCTACTAGATTGTTTTATGATTTTAGGTTAGATCCCTTTTGATCAACCACTAATAAGTTTATTAAATAAGACCTTTGTATGGTACATCCCGATGAAAAGTGATACCCATTTTCAAGGATAATGACATTTTTTGGCTTTCTCTTTAACAGTATGACTGGTCCGCTATTTGTGAATGATCCATTTCCAAAAACGACATCGGTAGTTGAGTACTCTCACATTCTTCCATACAAGGAAGTTTTCCTATACTCCACCACATGTAACATAAGATTTGTTGTGATTTTTTTATGCGCGAAAGTAGGACAATAACTTTTTGGGATCATGGTAAATATGGCACTTCACGTGTTTCAGGAAATGATCTTCTGATTCTTCACTAAATCAGCAACCACATCAAGATGGAAAAGGTTCATTGCACTCCGCAATAGATGAAAATGTGGAAGAGCAAGAGGAGAATATAACGTCCAAGCTGCGAAAACAAATTACAAAAGTGTCAACTCCAAAGCAAAGCAAACAAGCAGTTGGTGCCAGCAAGCATAAGAAAAACAACAAAAGAAAATCTAAAGCCTGCATGGTTGCAGCTGATGTCTGTGCGGAGGGTCTAGATAGGGAGGTACCCACAATAAAACATGTTGTTCAGGTGGAACCTCCAAAACCTGTGAGTAAGTCAAGAAATACAGAAGCTTCCGCAAGGGTGTGAACTTCGAGATACATCGTCATCTCTATGTGCCTCGGTTATCTCTTACCTGGGCGCTTCACTTATTCACTTTACTTTGTGATAGCCATAGTGTTTGATGTTATATATCTTGCTATCACATAGTTGTTTATCTTGCTTACAATAAGTTTTTGGTGCACATAGGTGAGCCTAGTTGTTTTAATTTTGTGCTTGACAAGTTAAACACTAGTTTTATTCCGCATTTGCTCTAGCCTAAGCCTTTACCTACTAGATAGTTTTATGATTTTAGGTTACATCCCTTTGGATCAACCACTAATCAGTTTATTAAATAAGACCATTCTATAGTACATCCAGATGAAAAGTGATACCCTTTTTCAAGGATAATGACATTTTTTGTCTTTCTCTTTAACAGTATGACTGGTCCGCTATTTTTGAATGATCCATTTCCAAAAACGACATCGGTAGTTGAGTACTATCACATTCTTCCATACAAGGAAGTTTTCCCTATACTCCTCCATACGTAACATAAGATTTGTTGTGATTTTTTTATGCACGAAAGTAGGACAATAACTTTTTGGGATTATGGTAAATATGACACTTCCGTGTTTCAGGAAATGATCTTCTGATTCTTCACTAAATGAGCAACCACGTCAACATGGAAAAGGTTCGTTGCACTCTGTAATAGATGAAAATATGGAAGAGCAATATGAGAATAGAACGTCCAAGCTGCGCAAAAAAATTACAAAAGTGTCAACTACAAAGCATAGCAAACAAGAAGTTGGTGCCAGCAAGCATAAGAAAAACAACAAAAGAAAATCTAAAGCCTGCATGGCTGCAGCTGATGTCTGTGCAGAGGGTCTAGATAGTGAGATCCCCGCAATAAAACATGTTATTGAGGTGGAATGTCCAAAACCTGTGAGTAAGTCAAGAAATACAGAAGCTTCCATGAGGTGTGAACTTCCGGATACATCGTCATCTCTATTTGCCTTGTTTATCTCCTACCCGGGCCTTTTACATATGCACTTTACTTTGTGATAGACATAGTGTTTGATGTTATATATCTTGCTATCACATAGTTGTTTATCTTGCTTACCATAAGTTATTGGTTCACATCGGTGAGCCTAGTTGTTTTAGTTTTATGCTTGACAAGTTAAACACTAGTTTTATTCCGCATTTGCTCTAGCCTAAGCCTTTACCTACTAGATAGTTTTATGATTTTAGGTTACATCCCTTTTGATCAACCACTAGTGAGTTTATTAAATAAGACCATTGTATGGTACATCCCGATGAAAAGTGTTACCCTTTTTCAAGGATAATGACAATTTTTGGCTTTCTCTTTAACAGTATGACTGGTCCGCTTTTTGTGAATGATCCGTTTCCAAAAACGACATCGGTAGTTGAGTACTATCACATTCTTCCATACAAGGTTTGTCGCAGGTAACATAAGATTTGTTGTGATTTTATTTTTGCACGAATGTAGGACAATAACTTTTTGGGATCATGGTAAATATGACACTTCACGTGTTTCACGAAATGATCTTCTGATTCTTCACTAAACGAGCAACCACGTCAACATGGAAAAGGTTCATTGCACTCCGTAATAGATGAAAATGTGGAAGAGCAAGATGAGAATAAAACGTCAAAGCTGCAAAATTTTTTTACAAAAGTGTCAACTCCAAAGCAAAGCAAACAAGTAGTTGGTGCTAGCAAGCATAAGAAAAACAGCAAAAGAAAATCTAAAGCCTGCATGGCTGAAGCTGACGTCTGTGCAGAGGGTCTAGATAGTGACATCCCCGCAATAAAACATTTTATTGAGGTGATACCTCCAAAACCTGTGAGTAAGTCCAGAAATACAGAAGCTTGCGCAAGGGTGTGAACTTCGGGATACATCGTCATCTCTATGTGCCTCGGTTATCTCTTACCCGGGCCCTTTACATATGCACTTTACTTTGTGATAGCCTTAGTGTTTGATGTTATATATCTTGCTATCACGTAGTATCTTGCTTACCATAAGTTGTTGGTGCACATAGGTGAGCCTAGTTGTTTTAGTTTTGTGCTAGACAAATTGAACACTAGTTTTATTCCGCATTTGCTCTAGCCTAAGCCTTTACCTACTGGATTGTTTTATGATTTTAGGTTAGATCCCTTTTGATCAACCACTAATAAGTTTATTAAATAAGACCTTTGTATGGTACATCCCGATGAAAAGTGATACCCTTTTTCAAGGATAATGACATTTTTTGGCTTTCTCTTTGGACAAGATGATCGGTCCGCTATTTGTGAATGATCCATTTCCAAAAAGCGACATCGGTAGTTGAGTACTCTCACATTCTTCCATACAAGGAAGTTTTCCTATACTCCACCACATGTAACATAAGATTTGTTGTGATTTTGAATGCGCCGAAAGTAGGACAATAACTTTTGGGATCATGGTAAATATGACACTTCACGTGTTTGAAATGATCTTCTGATTCTTCACTAAATGAGCAACCACGTCAGCATGGAAAAGGTTCGTTGCACTCTGTAATAGATGAAAATATGGAAGAGCAATATGAGAATAGAACGTCCAAGCTACGCAAACAAATTACAAAAGTGTCAACTACAAAGCAAAGCAAACAAGCAGTTGGTGCCAGCAAGCATAAGAAAAACAACAAAGGAAAATCTAAAGCCTGCATGGCTGTAGCTGATGTCTGTGCAGAGGGTCTAGATAGTGAGATCCCCGCAATAAAACATGTTATTGAGGTGGAATGTCCAAAACCTGTGAGTAAGTCAAGAAATACAGAAGCTTCCGCAAGGGTGTGAACTTAGGATACATCGTCATCTCTATTTGCCTTGTTTATCTCCTACCGGGCCCTTTACATATGCACTTTACTTTGTGATAGACATAGTGTTTGATGTTATATATCTTGCTATCACGTAGTTGTTTATCTTGCTTACCATAAGTTATTGGTTCACATCGGTGAGCCTAGTTGTTTTAGTTTTGTGCTTGACAAGTTAAACACTAGTTTTATTCCGCATTTGCTCTAGCCTAAGCCTTTACCTACTAGATAGTTTTATGATTTTAGGTTACATCCCTTTTGATCAACCACTAGTGAGTTTATTAAATAAGACCATTGTATGGTACATCCCGATGAAAAGTGTTACCCTTTTCAAGGATAATGACATTTTGGCTTTCTCTTTAACAAAGATGACTGGTCCGCGTTTTGTGAATGATCCATTTCCAAAAACAACATCGGTAGTTGAGTACTATCACATTCTTCCATACAAGGAAGTTTTCCCTATACTCCACCACAGGTAACATAAGATTTGTTGTGATTTTTTTTGCACGAATGTAGGACAATAACTTTTTGGGATCATGGTAAATATGACACTTCACGTGATTCACGAAATGATCTTCTGATTCTTCACTAAACGAGCAACCACGTCAACATGGAAAAGGTTCATTGCACTCTGTAATAGATGAAAATGTGGAAGAGCAAGATGAGAATAAAACGTCAAAGTTGCGAATTTTTTTTACAAAAGTGTCAACTCCAAAGCAAAGCAAACAAGTAGTTGGTGCTAGCAAGCATAAGAAAAACAGCAAAAGAAAATCTAAAGCCTGCATGGCTGAAGCTGATGTCTGTGCAGAGGGTCTAGATAGTGACATCCCCGCAATAAAACATTTTATTGAGGTGATACCTCCAAAACCTGTGAGTAAGTCCAGAAATACAGAAGCTTCCACAAGGGTGTGAACTTCGGGATACATCGTCATCTCTATGTGCCTCCGTTATCTCTTACCCGGGCCCTTTACATATGCACTTTACTTTGTGATAGCCATAGTGTTTGATGTTATATATCTTGCTATCACATAGTATCTTGCTTACCATAAGTTGTTGGTGCACATAGGTGAGCCTAGTTGTTTTAGTTTTGTGCTAGACAAATTAAACACTAGTTTTATTCTGCATTTGCTCTAGCCTAAGCCTTTACCTACTAGACTGTTGTATGATTTTAGGTTAGATCCCTTTTGATCAACCACTAATAAGTTTATTAAATAAGACCTTTGTATGGTACATCCCGATGAAAAGTGATACCCTTTTTCAAGGATAATGACATTTTTTGGCTTTCTCTTTAACAGTATGACTGGTCTGCTATTTGTGAATGATCCATTTCCAAAAACGACATCGGTAGTTGAGTACTCTCACATTCTTCCATACAAGGAAGTTTTCCCTATACTCCACCACATGTAACATAAGATTTGTTGTGATTTTTTATGCGCGAAAGTAGCACAATAACTTTTCGGGATCATGGTAAATATGACACTTCACGTGTTTCAGGAAATGATCTTTTGATTCTTCACTAAATGAGCAACCACGTCAACATGGAAAAGGTTCGTTGCACTCTGTAATAGATGAAAATATGGAAGAGCAATATGAGAATAGAACGTCCAAGCTGCGCAAACAAATTACTAAAATGTCAACTACAAAGCAAAGCAAACAAGCAGTTGGTGCCAGCAAGCATAAGAAAAACAAACAAAAGAAAATCTAAAGCCTGCATGGCTGTAGCTGATGTCTGTGCAGAGGGTCTAGATAGTGAGATCCCCGCAATAAAACATGTTATTGAGGTGGAATGTCCAAAACCTGTGAGTAAGTCAAGAAATACAGAAGCTTCCGCAAGGGTGTGAACTTCCGGATACATCGTCATCTCTATTTGCCTTGTTTATCTCCTACCCGGGCCCTTTACCTATGCACTTTACTTTGTGATAGACATAGTGTTTGATGTTATATATCTTGCTATCACATAGTTGTTTATCTTGCTTACCATAAGTTATTGGTTCACATCGGTGAGCCTAGTTGTTTTAGTTTTGTGCTTGACAAGTTAAACACTAGTTTTATTCCGCACTTGCTCTAGCCTAAGCCTTTACATACTAGATAGTTTTATGATTTTGGGTTACATCCCTTTTGATCAACCACTAGTGAGTTTATTAAATAAGATCATTGTATGGTACATCCCGATGAAAACTGTTACCCTTTTTCAAGGATAATGACATTTTTGGCTTTCTCTTTAACAAGATGATGGTCTGCTTTTTGTGAATGATCCATTTCCAAAAACGACATCGGTAGGAGAGTACTATCACATTCTTCCATACAAGGAAGTTTTCCCTATACTCCACCACAGGTAACATAAGATTTGTTGTTATTTTTTTTGCACGAATGTAGGACAATAACTTTTTGGGATCATGGTAAATATGACACTTCACGTGTTTCACGAAATGATCTTCTGATTCTTCACTCAACGAGCAACCACGTCAACATGGAAAAGGTTCACTGCACTCCGTAATAGATTAAAATGTGGAAGAGCAAGATGAGAATAAAACGTCCAAGCTGCGAAAAAAATTACAAAAGTGTCAACTCCAAAGCAAAGCAAACAAGTAGTTGGTGTCAGCAAGCATAAGAAAAACAGCAAAATAAAATCTAAAGCCTGCATGGCTGAAGTCGATGTCTGCGAGAGGGTCTAGATAGTGACATCCCGCAATAAAACATTTTATTGAGGTGATACCTCCAAAACCTGTGAGTAAGTCAAGAAATCGAAGCTTCCGCAAGGGTGTGAACTTCGGGATACATCGTCATCTCTATGTGCCTCGGTTATCTCTTACCCGGGCCCTTTACATATGCACTTTACTTTGTGATAGCCATAGTGTTTGATTTTATATATCTTGCTATCATATAGTTATTTATCTTGCTTACCATAAGTTGTTGGTGCACATAGGTGAGCCTAGTTGTTTTAGTTTTGTGCTAGACAAATTGAACACTAGTTCTATTCCGCATTTGCTCTAGCCTAAGCCTTTACCTACTGGATTGTTTTATGATTTTAGGTTACATCCCTTTTGATTAAGCACTAACAAGTTTATTAAATAAGACCACTGTATGGTACATCCCGATGAAAAGTGATACCATTTTTCAAGGATAATGACATTTTTTGGCTTTCTCTTTAACAGTATAACTAGTCCGCTATTTGTGAATGATCCATTTCCAAAAACGACATCGGTAGTTGAGTACTCTCACATTCTTCCATACAAGGTAGTTTTCCCTATACTCCACCACAGGTAACATAAGATTTGTTGTGATTTTTTTATGCGCGAAAGTAGGACAATAACTTTTTGGGATCATGGTAAATATGACACTTCACGTGTTTCAGGAAATGATCTTCTGATTCTTCACTAAATGAGCAACCACGTCAACATGGAAAAGGTTCATTGCACTCTGTAATAGATAAAAATATGCAAGAAAAATATGAGAATAGAACGTCCAAGCTGCGCAAACAAATTACAAAAGTGTCAACTACAAAGCAAAGCAAACAAGCAGTTGGTGCCAGCAAGCATAAGAAAAACAACAAAAGAAAATCTAAAGCCTGCATGGCTGCAGCTGATGTCTGTGCAGAGGGTCTAGATAGTGAGATCCCGCAATAAAACATGTTATTGAGGTGGAATGTCCAAAACCTGTGAGTAAGTCAAGAAATCTGAAGCTTCCGCAAGGGTGTGAACTTCCGGATACATCGTCATCTCTATTTGCCTTGTTTATCTCCTACCCGGGCCCTTTACATATGCACTTTACTTTGTGATAGACATAGTGTTTGATGTTATATATCTTGCTATCACGTAGTTGTTTATCTTGCTTACCATAAGTTATTGGTTCACATCGGTGAGCCTAGTTGTTTTAGTTTTGTGCTTGACAAGTTAAACACTAGTTTTATTCCGCATTTGCTCTAGCCTAAGCCTTTACCTACTAGATAGTTTTATGATTTTAGGTTACATCCCTTTTGATCAACCACTAGTGAGTTTATTAAATAAGACCATTGTATGGTACATCCCGATGAAAAGTGTTACCCTTTTTCAAGGATAATGACATTTTTTGGCTTTCTCTTTAACAGTATGACTGGTCCGCTTTTTGTGAATGATCCATTTCCAAAAACGACATCGGTAGTTGAGTACTATCACATTCTTCCATACAAGGAAGTTTTCCCTATACTCCACCACAGGTAACATAAGATTTGTTGTGATTTTTTTTTGCACGAATGTAGGACAATAACCTTTTGGGATCATGGTAAATATGACACTTCACGTATTTCACGAAATGATCTTCTGATTCTTCACTAAACGAGCAACCACGTCAACATGGAAAAGGTTCACTGCACTCCGTAATAGATTAAAATGTGGAAGAGCAAGATGAGAATAAAACGTCCAAGCTGCGAAAAAAATTACAAAAGTGTCAACTCCAAAGCAAAGCAAACAAGTAATTGGTGTCGGCAAGCATAAGAAAAACAGCAAAATAAAATCTAAATCCTGCATGGCTGAAGCTGATGTCTGTGCATAGGGTCTAGATAGTGACATCCCCGCAATAAAACATTTTATTGAGGTGATACCTCCAAAACCTGTGAGTAAGTCAAGAAATCAGAAGCTTCCGCAAGGGTGTGAACTTCGATACATCGTCATCTCTATGTCCCTCGGTTATCTCTTACCCGGCCCTTTACATATGCACTTTACTTTGTGATAGCCATAGTGTTTGATTTTATATATCTTGCTATCATATAGTTATTTATCTTGCTTACCATAAGTTGTTGGTGCACATAGGTGAGCCTAGTTGTTTTAGTTTTGTGCTAGACAAATTGAACACTAGTTCTATTCCGCATTTGCTCTAGCCTAAGCCTTTACCTACTGGATTGTTTTATGATTTTAGGTTACATCCCTTTTGATTAAGCACTAACAAGTTTATTAAATAAGACCACTGTATGGTACATCCCGATGAAAAGTGATAGCATTTTTCAAGGATAATGACATTTTTTGGCTTTCTCTTTAACAGTATGACTAGTCCGCTATTTGTGAATGATCCATTTCCAAAAACGACATCGGTAGTTGAGTACTCTCACATTCTTCCATACAAGGTAGTTTTCCCTATACTCCACCACAGGTAACATAAGATTTGTTGTGATTTTTTATGCGCGAAAGTAGGACAATAACTTTTTGGGATCATGGTAAATATGACACTTCACGTGTTTCAGGAAATGATCTTCTGATTCTTCACTAAATGAGCAACCACGTCAACATGGAAAAGGTTCGTTGCACTCTGTAATAGATAAAAATATGGAAGAGCAATATGAGAATAGAACGTCCAAGCTGCAAACAAATTACAAAAGTGTCAACTACAAAGCAAAGCAAACAAGCGGTTGGTGCCAAAGAAGCATAAGAAAAACAACAAAAGAAAATCTAAAGCCTGCATGGCTGCAATGATGTCTGTGCAGAGGGTCTAGATAGTGAGATCCCGCAATAAAACATGTTATTGAGGTGGAATGTCCAAAACCTGTGAGTAAGTCAAGAAATACAGAAGCTTCCGCAAGGGTGTGAACTTCCGGATACATCGTCATCTCTATTTGCCTTGTTTATCTCCTACCCGGGCCTTTTACATATGCACTTTACTTTGTGATAGACATAGTGTTTGATGTTATATATCTTGCTATCACATAGTTGTTTATCTTATTTACCATAAGTTATTGGTTCACATCGGTGAGCCTAGTTGTTTTAGTTTTGTGCTTGAGAAGTTAAACACTAGTTTTATTCCGCATTTGCTCTAGCCTAAGCCTTTACCTACTAGATAGTTTTATGATTTTAGGTTACATCCCTTTTGATCAACCACTAGTGAGTTTATTAAATAAGACCATTGTATGGTACATCCCGATGAAAAGTGTTACCCTTTTTCAAGGATAATGACATTTTTTGGCTTTCTCTTTAACAGTATGACTGGTCCGCTTTTTGTGAATGATCCATTTCCAAAAACGACATTGGTAGTTGAGTACTATCATATTCTTCCATACAAGGTTTGTCGCAGGTAACATAAGATTTGTTGTGATTTTATTTTTGCACGAATGTAGGACAATAACTTTTTGGGATCATGGTATATATGACACTTCACGTGTTTCACGAAATGATCTTCTGATTCTTCACTAAACGAGCAACCACGTCAACATGGAAAAGGTTCATTGCACTCCATAATAGATGAAAATGGGGAAGAGCAAGATGAGAATAAAACGTCCAAGCTGCGAAAAAAATTACAAAAGTGTCAACTCCAAAGCAAAGCAAACAAGTAGTTGGTGCCAGCAAGCATAAGGAAAACAGCAAAAGAAAATCTAAACCCTGCATGGATGAAGCTGATGTCTGTGCAGAGGGTCTAGATAGTGACATCCCTGCAATAAAACATTTTATTAGGTGATACCTCCAAAACCTGTGAGTAAGTCCAGAAATACAGAAGCTTCCGCAAGGGTGTGAACTTCGGGATACATCGTCATCTCTATGTGCCTCGGTTATCTCTTACCCAGGCCCTTTACATATGCACTTTTCTTTGTGATAGCCATAGTGTTTGATGTTATATATCTTGCTATCACATAGTATCTTGCTTACCATAAGTTGTTGGGGCACATAGGTGAGCCTAGTTGTTTTAGTTTTGTGCTAGACAAATTAAACACTAGTTTTATTCTGCATTTGCTCTAGCCTAAGCCTTTACCTACTAGATTGTTTTATGATTTCAGGTTAGATCCCTTTTGATCAACCACTAATAAGTTTATTAAATAATATCTTTGTATGGTACATCCCGATGAAAAGTGATACCCTTTTTCAAGGATAATGACATTTTTTGGCTTTCTCTTTAACAGTATGACTGGTCCGCTATTTGTGAATGATCCATTTCCAAAAACGACATCGGTAGTTGAGTACTCTCACATTCTTGCATACAAGGAAGTTTTTCCTATACTCCACCACATGTAACATAAGATTTGTTGTGATTTTTTTATGCGCGAAAGTAGGACAATAACTTTTTGGGATCATGGTAAACATGACACTTCACGTGTTTCAGGAAATGATCTTCTGATTCTTCACTAAATGAGCAACCACGTCAACATGGAAAAGGTTCGTTGCACTCTGTAATAGATGAAAATATGGAAGAGCAATATGAGAATAGAACGTCCAAGCTGCGCAAACAAATTACAAAAGTGTCAACTACAAAGCAAAGCAAACAAGCACTTGGTGCCAGCAAGCATAAGAAAAACAACAAAAGAAAATCTAAAGCCTGCATGGCTGCAGCTGATGTCTGTGCAGATGGTCTAGATAGTGAGATCCCCGCAATAAAACATGTCATTGAGGTGGAATGTCCAAAACCTGTGAGTAAGTCAAGAAATACAGAAGCTTCCGCAAGGGTGTGAACTTCCAGATACATCGTCATCTCTATTTGCCTTGTTTATCTCCTACCCGGGCCCTTTACATATGCACTTTACTTTGTGATAGACATAGTGTTTGATGTTATATATCTTGCTATCACATAGTTGTTTATCTTGCTTACCATAAGTTATTGGTTCACATCGGTGAGCCTAGTTGTTTTAGTTTTGTGCTTGATAAGTTAAACACTAGTTTTATTCCGCATTTGCACTAGCCTAAGCCTTTACCTACTAGATAGTTTTATGATTTTAGGTTACATCCCTTTTGATCAACCACTAGTGAGTTTATTAAATAAGACCATTGTGTGGTACATCCCGATGAAAAGTGTTACCCTTTTTCAAACATAATGACATTTTTTGGCTTTCTCTTTAACAGTATGACTGGTTCTCTTTTTGTGAATGATCCATTTCCAAAAACGACATCGGTAGTTGAGTACTATCACATTCTTCCATACAAGGAAGTTTTCCCTATACTCCACCACAGGTAACATAAGATTTGTTGTGATTTTTTTGCACGAATGTAGGACAATAACTTTTTGGGATCATGGTAAATATGACACTTCACGTGATTCACGAAATGATCTTCTGATTCTTCACTAAACGAGCAACCACGTCAACATGGAAAAGGTTCATTGCACTCCATAATAGATGAAAATGTGGAAGAGCAAGATGAGAATAAAACGTCAAAGCTGCGATTTTTTTACAAAAGTGTCAACTCCAAAGCAAAGCAAACAAGTAGTTGGTGCTAGCAAGCATAAGAAAAACAGCAAAAGAAAATCTAAAGCCTGCATGGCTGAAGCTGACGTCTGTGCAGAGAGTCTAGATAGTGACATCCCCGCAATAAAACATTTTATTGAGGTGATACCTCCAAAACCTGTGAGTAAGTCCAGAAATACAGAAGCTTGCGCAAGGGTGTGAACTTCGGGATACATCATCATCTCTATGTGCCTCGGTTATCTCTTACCCGGGCCCTTTACATATGCACTTTACTTTGTGATAGCCATAGTGTTTGATGTTATATATCTTGCTATCACATAGTATCTTGCTTACCATAAGTTGTTGGTGCACATAGGTGAGCCTAGTTGTTTTAGTTTTGTGCTAGACAAATTGAACACTAGTTTTATTCCGCATTTGCTCTAGCCTAAGCCTTTACCTTTGGATTGTTTTATGATTTTAGGTTAGATCCCTTTTGATCAACCACTAATAAGTTTATTAAATAAGACCTTTGTATGGTACATCCCGATGAAAAGTGATACCCTTTTTCAAGGATAATGACATTTTTTTGGCTTTCTCTTTGACAGTATGACTGGTCCGCTATTTGTGAATGATCCATTTCCAAAAACGACATCGGTAGTTGAGTACTCTCACATTCTTCCATACAAGGAAGTTTTCCCTATACTCCACCACATGTAACATAAGATTTGTTGTGATTTTGAATGCGCGAAAGTAGGACAATAACTTTTTGGGATCATGGTAAATATGACACTTCACGTCTTTCAGGAAATGATCTTCTGATTCTTCACTAAATGAGCAACCACGTCAACATGGAAAAGGTTCGTTGCACTCTGTAATAGATGAAAATATGGAAGAGCAATATGAGAATAGAACGTCCAAGCTACGCAAACAAATTACAAAAGTTTCAACTACAAAGCAAAGCAAACAAGCAGTTGGTGCCAAAGAAGCATAAGAAAAACAACAAAGGAAAATCTAAAGCTCGCATGGTCAGCTGATGTCTGTGCAGAGGGTCTAGATAGTGAGATCCCGCAATAAAACATGTTATTGAGGTGGAATGTCCAAAACCTGTGAGTAAGTCAAGAAATACAGAAGCTTCCGCAAGGGTGTGAACTTCCGGATACATCGTCATCTCTATTTGCCTTGTTTATCTCCTACCCGGGTCCTTTACATATGCACTTTACTTTGTGATAGACATAGTGTTTGATGTTATATATCTTGCTATCACGTAGTTGTTTATCTTGATTACCATAAGTTATTGGTTCACATCGGTGAGCCTAGTTGTTTTAGTTTTGTGCTTGACAAGTTAAACACTAGTTTTATTCCGCATTTGCTCTAGCCTAAGCCTTTACCTACTAGATAGTTTTATGATTTAAGGTTACATCCCTTTTGATCAACCACTAGTGAGTTTATTAAATAAGACCATTGTATGGTACATCCCGATGAAAAGTGTTACCCTTTTTCAAGGATAATGACATTTTTTGGCTTTCTCTTTAACAGTATGACTGGTCCGCTTTTTGTGAATGATCCATTTCCAAAAACAACATCGGTAGTTGAGTACTATCACATTCTTCCATACAAGGAAGTTTTCCCTATACTCCACCACAGGTAACATAAGATTTGTTGTGATTTTTTTGCACGAATGTAGGACAATAACTTTTTGGGATCATGGTAAATATGACACTTCACGTGATTCACGAAATGATCTTCTGATTCTTCACTAAACGAGCAACCACGTCAACATGGAAAAGGTTCATTGCACTCCGTAATAGATGAAAATGTGGAAGAGCAAGATGAGAATAAAACGTCAAAGTTGCGAATTTTTTTTACAAAAGTGTCAACTCCAAAGCAAAGCAAACAAGTAGTTGGTGCTAGCAAGCATAAGAAAAACAGCAAAAGAAAATCTAAAGCCTGCATGGCTGAAGTCGATGTCTGTGCAGAGGGTCTAGATAGTGACATCCCCGCAATAAAACATTTTATTGAGGTGATACCTCAAAACCTGTGAGTAAGTCCAGAAATCTGAAGCTTCCACAAGGGTGTGAACTTCGATACATCGTCATCTCTATGTGCCTCCGTTATCTCTTACCCGGCCCTTTACATATGCACTTTACTTTGTGATAGCCATAGTGTTTGATGTTATATATCTTGCTATCACATAGTATCTTGCTTACCATAAGTTGTTGGTGCACATAGGTGAGCCTAGTTGTTTTAGTTTTGTGCTAGACAAATTAAACACTAGTTTTATTCTGCATTTGCTCTAGCCTAAGCCTTTACCTACTAGATCATTGTATGATTTTAGGTTAGATCCCTTTTGATCAACCACTAATAAGTTTATTAAATAAGACCTTTGTATGGTACATCCCGATGAAAAGTGATACCCTTTTTCAAGGATAATGACATTTTTTGGCTTTCTCTTTAACAGTATGACTGGTCCGCTATTTGTGAATGATCCATTTCCAAAAACGACATCGGTAGTTGAGTACTCTCACATTATTCCATACAAGGAAGTTTTCCCTATACTCCACCACATGTAACATAAGATTTTTTGTGATTTTTTATGCGCGAAAGTAGCACAATAACTTTTTGGGATCATGGTAAATATGACACTTCACGTGTTTCAGGAAATGATCTTCTGATTCTTCACTAAATGAGCAACCACGTCAACATGGAAAAGGTTCGTTGCACTCTGTAATAGATGAAAATATGGAAGAGCAATATGAGAATAGAACGTCCAAGCTGCGCAAACAAATTACAAAAGTGTTAACTACAAAGCAAAGCAAACAAGCAGTTGGTGCTAGCAAGCATAAGAAAAACAACAAAAGAAAATCTAAAGCCTGCATGGTCAGAAATGATGTCTGTGCAGAGGGTCTAGATAGTGAGATCCCCGCAATAAAACATGTTATTGAGGTGGAATGTCCAAAACCTGTGAGTAAGTCAAGAAATACAGAAGCTTCCGCAAGGGTGTGAACTTCCGGATACATCGTCATCTCTATTTGCCTTGTTTATCTCCTACCCGGGCCCTTTACATATGCACTTTACTTTGTGATAGACATAGTGTTTGATGTTATATATCTTGCTATCACATAGTTGTTTATCTTGCTTACCATAAGTTATTGGTTCACATCGGTGAGCCTAGTTGTTTTAGTTTTGTGCTTGACAAGTTAAACACTAGTTTTATTCCGCACTTGCTCTAGCCTAAGCCTTTACCTACTAGATAGTTTTATGATTTTGGGTTACATCCCTTTTGATCAACCACTAGTGAGTTTATTAAATAAGATCATTGTATGGTACATCCCGATGAAAATCAAGTACCCTTTTTCAAGGATAATGACATTTTTGGCTTTCTCTTTAACAAGATGATCTGGTCTGCTTTTTGTGAATGATCCATTTCCAAAACGACATCGGTAGGTGAGTACTATCACATTCTGCCATACAAGGAAGTTTTCCTATACTCCACCATAGGTAACATAAGATTTGTTGTTACTTTTTTGTAATGAATGTAGGACAATAACTTTTTGGGATCATGGTAAATATGACACTTCACGTGTTTCACGAAATGATCTTCTGATTCTTCACTCAACGAGCAACCACGTCAACATGGAAAAGGTTCACTGCACTCCGTAATAGATTAAAATGTGGAAGAGCAAGATGAGAATAAAACGTCCAAGCTGCAAAAAAATTTACAAAAGTGTCAACTCCAAAGCAAAGCAAACAAGTAGTTGATGTCAGCAAGCATAAGAAAAACAGCAAAATAAAATCTAAAGCCTGCATGGCTGAAGCTGATGTCTGTGCAGAGGGTCTAGATAGTGACATCCCCGCAATAAAACATTTTATTGAGGTGATACCTCCAAAACCTGTGAGTAAGTCAAGAAATCAGAAGCTTCCGCAAGGGTGTGAACTTCGGGATACATCGTCATCTCTATGTGCCTCGGTTATCTCTTACCCGGCCCTTTACATATGCACTTTACTTTGTGATAGCCATAGTGTTTGATTTTATATATCTTGCTATCATATAGTTATTTATCTTGCTTACCATAAGTTGTTGGTGCACATAGGTGAGCCTAGTTGTTTTAGTTTTGTGCTAGACAAATTGAATACTAGTTCTATTCCGCATTTGCTCTAGCCTAAGCCTTTACCTACTGGATTGTTTTATGATTTTAGGTTACATCCCTTTTGATTAAGCACTAACAAGTTTATTAAATAAGACCACTGTATGGTACATCCCGATGAAAAGTGATACCCTTTTTCAAGGATAATGACATTTTTTGGCTTTCTCTTAATAAAGATGACTAGTCCGCTATTTGTGAATGATCCATTTCCAAAAACGACATCGGTAGTTAAGTACTCTCACATTCTTCCATACAAGGAAGTTTTTCCTATACTCCACCACAGGTAACATAAGATTTGTTGTGATTTTTTTATGCGCGAAAGTAGGTTAATAACTTTTTGGGATCATGGTAAATATGACACTTCACGTGTTTCAGGAAATGATCTTCTGATTCTTCACTAAATGAGCAACCACGTCAACATGGAAAAGGTTCGTTGCACTCTGTAATAGATAAAAATATGGAAGAGCAATATGAGAATAGAACGTCCAAGCTGCGCAAACAAATTACAAAAGTGTCAACTACAAAGCAAAGCAAACAAGCAGTTGGTGCCAGCAAGCATAAGAAAAACAACAAAAGAAAATCTAAAGCTCGCATGGCTGCAAATGATGTCTGTCTTGCAGAGGGTCTAGATAGTGAGATCCCGCAATAAAACATGTTATTGAGGTGGAATGTCCAAAACCTGTGAGTAAGTCAAGAAATACAGAAGCTTCCGCAAGGGTGTGAACTTCTGGATACATCGTCATCTCTATTTGCCTTGTTTATCTCCTACCCGGGCCCATTACATATGCACTTTACTTTGTGATAGACATAGTGTTTGATGTTATATATCTTGCTATCACATAGTTGTTTATCTTGCTTACCATAAGTTATTGGTTCACATCGGTGAGCCTAGTTGTTTTAGTTTTGTGCTTGACAAGTTAAACACTAGTTTTATTCCGCATTTGCTCAAGCCTAAGCCTTTACCTACTAGATAGTTTTATGATTTTAGGTTACATCCCTTTTGATCAACCACTAGTGAGTTTATTAAATAATACCATTGTATGGTACATCCCGATGAAAAGTGTTACCCTTTTTCAAGGATAATGACATTTTTTGGCTTTCTCTTTAATAAGATGATCGTCCGCTTTTTGTGAATGATCCATTTCCAAAAACGACATCGGTAGTTGAGTACTATCACATTCTTCCATACAAGGAAGTTTTCCCTATACTCCACCACAGGTAACATAAGATTTGTTGTGATTTTTTTTGCACGAATGTAGGACAATAACTTTTTGGGATCATGGTAAATATGACACTTCACGTGTTTCACGAAATGATCTTCTGATTCTTCACTAAACGAGCAACCACGTCAACATGGAAAAGGTTCATTGCACTCCGTAATAGATGAAAATGTGGAAGAGCAAGATGAGAATAAAACGTCAAAGCTGCGATTTTTTTTTACAAAAGTGTCAACTCCAAAGCAAAGCAAACAAGTAGTTGGTGCTAGCAAGCATAAGAAAAACAGCAAAAGAAAATCTAAAGCCTGCATGGCTGAAGCTGATGTCTGTGCAGAGGGTCTAGATAGTGACATCCCCGCAATAAAACATTTTATTGAGGTGATACCTCCAAAACCTGTGAGTAAGTCCAGAAATACAGAAGCTTCCGCAAAGGTGTGAACTTCGGGATACATCGTCATCTCTATGTGCCTCGGTTATCTCTTACCCGGGCCCTTTACATATGCACTTCACTTTGTGATAGCCATAGTGTTTGATGTTATATATCTTGCTATCACATAGTATCTTGCTTACCATAAGTTGTTGGTGCACATAGGTGAGCCTAGTTGTTTTAGTTTTGTGCTAGACAAATTAAACACTAGTTTAATTCTGCATTTGCTCTAGCCTAAGCCTTTACCTCATCGGATTGTTTTATGATTTTAGGTTAGATCCCTTTGATCAACCACTAATAAGTTTATTAAATAAGACCTTTGTATGGTACATCCCGATGAAAAGTGATACCCTTTTTCAAGGATAATGACATTTTTTGGCTTTCTCTTTAACAGTATGACTGGTCCGCTATTTGTGAATGATCCATTTCCAAAAACGACATCGGTAGTTGAGTACTCTCACATTCTTCCATACAAGGTAGTTTTCCCTATACTCCACCACAGGTAACATAAGATTTGTTGTGATTTTTTTATGCGCGAAAGTAGGACAATAACTTTTTGGGATCATGGTAAATATGACACTTCACGTGTTTCAGGAAATGATCTTCTGATTCTTCACTAAATGAGCAACCACGTCAACATGGAAAAGGTTCGTTGCACTCTGTAATAGATAAAATATGGAAGAGCAATATGAGAATAGAACGTCCAAGCTGCGCAAACAAATTACAAAAGTGTCAACTACAAAGCAAAGCAAACAAGCAGTTGGTGCCAGCAAGCATAAGGAAAACAACAAAAGAAAATCTAAAGCCTGCATGGCTGCAGCTCCGCAATAAAACATGTTATTGAGGTGGAATGTCCAAAACCTGTGAGTAAGTCAAGAAATACAGAAGCTTCCGCAAGGGTGTGAACTTCCAGATACATCGTCATCTCTATTTGCCTTGTTTATCTCCTACCCAGGCCCTTTACATATGCACTTTACTTTGTGATAGACATAGTGTTTGATGTTATATATCTTGCTATCACATAGTTGTTTATCTTGCTTACCATAAGTTATTGGTTCACATCGGTGAGCCTAGTTGTTTTAGTTTTGTGCTTGACAAGTTAAACACTAGTTTTATTCCGCATTTGCTCAAGCCTAAGCCTTTACCTACTAGATAGTTTTATGATTTTAGGTTACATCCCTTTTGATCAACCACTAGTTAGTTTATTAAATAAGACCATTGTATGGTACATCCCGATGAAAAGTGTTACCCTTTTTCAAGGATAATGACATTTTTTGGCTTTCTCTTTAACAGTATGACTGGTCCGCTTTTTGTGAATGATCCATTTCCAAATACGACATCGGTAGTTGAGTACTATCACACTCTTCCATACAAGGAAGTTTTCCCTATACTCCACCACAGGTAACATAAGATTTGTTGTGATTTTTTTTTGCACGAATGTAGGACAATAACTTTTTGGGATCATGGTAAATATGACACTTCACGTGTTTCACGAAATGATCTTCTGATTCTTCACTAAACGAGCAACCACGTCAACATGGAAAAGGTTCATTGCACTCCGTAATAGATGAAAATGTGGAAGAGCAAGATGAGAATAAAACGTCAAAGCTGCGAATTTTTTTTACAAAAGTGTCAACTCCAAAGCAAAGCAAACAAGTAGTTGGTGCTAGCAAGCATAAGAAAAATAGCAAAAGAAAATCTAAAGCCTGCATGGCTGAAGCTGATGTCTGTGCAGAGGGTCTAGATAGTGACATCCCCGCAATAAAACATTTTATTGAGGTGATACCTCCAAAACCTGTGAGTAAGTCCAGAAATACGTAAGCTTCCGCAAAGGTGTGAACTTCGGGATACATCGTCATCTCTATGTGCCTCGGTTATCTCTTACCCGGGCCCTTTACATATGCACTTTACTTTGTGATAGCCATAGTGTTTGATGTTATATATCTTGCTATCACATAGTATCTTGCTTACCATAAGTTGTTGGTGCACATAGGTGAGCCTAGTTGTTTTAGTTTTGTGCTAGACAAATTAAACACTAGTTTAATTCTGCATTTGCTCTAGCCTAAGCCTTTACCTACTAGATTGTTTTATGATTTTAGGTTAGATCCCTTTTGATCAACCACTAATAAGTTTATTAAATAAGACCTTTGTATGGTACATCCCGATGAAAAGTGATACCCTTTTTCAAGGATAATGACATTTTTTGGCTTTCTCTTTAACAGTATGACTGGTCCGCTATTTGTGAATGATCCATTTCCAAAAACGACATCGGTAGTTGAGTACTCTCACATTCTTCCATACAAGGAAGTTTTCCCTATACTCCACCACATGTAACATAAGATTTGTTGTGATTTTTTATACGCGAAAGTAGGACAATAACTTTTTGGGATCATGGTAAATATGACACTTCACGTGTTTCAGGAAATGATCTTCTGATTCTTCACTAAATGAGCAACCACGTCAACATGGAAAAGGTTCGTTGCACTCTGTAATAGATGAAAATATGGAAGAGCAATATGAGAATAGAACGTCCAAGCTACGCAAACAAATTACAAAAGTGTCAGCTGCAAAGCAAAGCAAACAAGCAGTTGGTGCCAGCAAGCATAAGAAAAACAACAAAAGAAAATCTAAAGCCTGCATGGCTGCAGCTGATGTCTGTGCAGAGGGTCTAGATAGTGAGATCCCCGCAATAAAACATGTTATTGAGGTGGAATGTCCAAAACCTGTGAGTAAGTCAAGAAATACAGAAGCTTCCGCAAGGGTGTGAACTTCGGATACATCGTCATCTCTATTTGCCTTGTTTATCTCCTACCTGTGCCCTTTACATATGCACTTTACTTTGTGATAGACATAGTGTTTGATGTTATATATCTTGCTATCACATAGTTGTTTATCTTGCTTACCATAAGTTATTGGTTCACATCGGTGAGCCTAGTTGTTTTAGTTTTGTGCTTGACAAGTTAAACACTAGTTTTATTCCGCACTTGCTCTAGCCTAAGCCTTTACCTACTAGATAGTTTTATGATTTTGGGTTACATCCCTTTTGATCAACCACTAGTGAGTTTATTAAATAAGATCATTGTATGGTACATCCCGATGAAAAGTGTTACCCTTTTTCAAGGATAATGACATTTTTTGGCTTTCTCTTTAACAAGATGATCGGGTCCGCTTTTTGTGAATGATCCATTTCCAAAAACGACATCGGTAGGTGAGTACTATCACATTCTTCCATACAAGGAAGTTTTCCCTATACTCCACCACAGGTAACATAAGATTTGTTGTCATTTTTTTTGCACGAATGTAGGACAATAACTTTTTGGGATCATGGTAAATATGACACTTCACGTGTTTCACGAAATGATCTTCTGATTCTTCACTAAACGAGCAACCACGTCAACATGGAAAAGGTTCATTGCACTCCGTAATAGATTAAAATGTGGAAGAGCAAGATGAGAATAAAACGTCCAAGCTGCGAAAAAAATTACAAAAGTGTCAACTCCAAAGCAAAGCAAACAAGTAGTTGGTGTCAGCAAGCATAAGAAAAACAGCAAAAGAAAATCTAAAGCCTGCATGGCTGAAGCTGATGTCTGTGCAGAGGGTCTAGATAGTGACATCCCCGCAATAAAACATTTTATTGAGGTGATACCTCCAAAACCTGTGAGTAAGTCAAGAAATCAGAAGCTTCCGCAAGGGTGTGAACTTCGGGATACATCGTCATCTCTATGTGCCTCGGTTATCTCTTACCCGGGCCCTTTACATATGCACTTTACTTTGTGATAGCCATAGTGTTTGATTTTATATATCTTGCTATCATATAGTTATTTATCTTGCTTACCATAAGTTTTTGGTGCACATAGGTGAGCCTAGTTGTTTTAGTTTTGTGCTAGACAAATTGAACACTAGTTTTATTCCGCATTTGCTCTAGCCTAAGCCTTTACCTACTGGATTGTTTTATGATTTTAGGTTACATCCCTTTTGATTAAGCACTAACAAGTTTATTAAATAAGACCACTGTATGGTACATCCCGATGAAAAGTGATACCCTTTTTCAAGGATAATGACATTTTTTGGCTTTCTCTTAATAAAGATGACTGGTCCGCTTATTTGTGAATGATCCATTTCCAAAAACGACATCGGTAGTTGAGTACTCTCACATTCTTCCATACAAGGAAGTTTTCCCTATACTCCACCACAGGTAACATAAGATTTGTTGTGATTTTTTTATGCGCGAAAGTAGGACAATAACTTTTTGGGATCATGGTAAATATGACACTTCACGTGTTTCAGGAAATGATCTTCGATTCTTCACTAAATGAGCAAGCACGTCAACATGGAAAAGGTTCGTTGCACTCTGTAATAGATAAAAATATGGAAGAGCAATATGAGAATAGAACGTCCAAGCTGCGCAAACAAATAACAAAAGTGTCAACTACGAAGCAAAGCAAACAAGCGATTGGTGCCGGCAAGCATAAGAAAAACAACAAAAGAAAATCTAAAGCTCGCATGGCTGCAAATGATGTCTATGCAGAGGGTCTAGATAGTGAGATACCCGCAATAAAACATGTTATTGAGGTGGAATGTCCAAAACCTGTGAGTAAGTCAAGAAATACAGAAGCTTCCGCAAGGGTGTGAACTTCCGGATACATCGTCATCTCTATTTGCCTTTTTTATCTCCTACCCTGCCCTTTACATATGCACTTTACTTTGTGATAGACATAGTGTTTGATGTTATATATCTTGCTATCACATAGTTGTTTATCTTGCTTACCATAAGTTATTGGTTCACATCAGTGAGCCTAGTTGTTTTAGTTTTGTGCTTGACAAGTTAAACACTAGTTTTATTCCGCACTTGCTCTAGCCTAAGCCTTTACCTACTAGATAGTTTTATGATTTTGGGTTACATCCCTTTTGATCAACCACTAGTGAGTTTATTAAATAAGATCATTGTATGGTACATCCCGATGAAAAGTGTTACCCTTTTTCAAGGATAATGACATTTTTTGGCTTTCTCTTTAACAGTATGACTGGTCCGCTTTTTGTGAATGATCCATTTCCAAAAACGACATCGGTAGGTGAGTACTATCACATTCTTCCATACAAGGAAGTTTTCCCTATACTCCACCATAGGTAACATAAGATTTGTTGTTACTTTTTTTTGTACGAATGTAGGACAATAACTTTTTGGGATCATGGTAAATATGACACTTCACGTGTTTCACGAAATGATCTTCTGATTCTTCACTAAACGAGCAACCACCTCAACATGGAAAAGGTTCATTGCACTCCGTAATAGATTAAAATGTGGAAGAGCAAGATGAGAATAAAACGTCCAAGCTGCGAAAAAAATTACAAAAGTGTCAACTCCAAAGCAAAGCAAACAAGTAGTTGGTGTCAGCAAGCATAAGAAAAACAGCAAAAGAAAATCTAAAGCCTGCATGGCTGAAGTCGATGTCTGTCAGAGGGTCTAGATAGTGACATCCCGCAATAAAACATTTTATTGAGGTGATACCTCCAAAACCTGTGAGTATGTCAAGAAATCGAAGCTTCCGCAAGGGTGTGAACTTCGGGATACATCGTCATCTCTATGTGCCTCGGTTATCTCTTACCCGGCCCTTTACATATGCACTTTACTTTGTGATAGCCATAGTGTTTGATTTTATATATCTTGCTATCATATAGTTATTTATCTTGCTTACCATAAGTTGTTGGTGCACATAGGTGAGCCTAGTTGTTTTAGTTTTGTGCTAGACAAATTGAACACTAGTTTTATTACGCATTTGCTCTAGCCTAAGCCTTTACCTACTGGATTGTTTTATGATTTTAGGTTACATCCCTTTTGATTAAGCACTAACAAGTTTATTAAATAAGACCACTGTATGGTACATCCCGATGAAAAGTGATACCCTTTTCAAGGATAATGACATTTTTGGCTTTCTCTTTAACAGTATGACTGGTCCGCTATTTGTGAATGATCCATTTCCAAAAACGACATCGGTAGTTGAGTACTCTCACATTCTTCCATACAAGGAAGTTTTCCCTATACTCCACCACAGGTAACATAAGATTTGTTGTGATTTTTTTATGCGCGAAAGTAGGACAATAACTTTTTGGGATCATGGTAAATATGACACTTCACGTGTTTCAGGAAATGATCTTCTGATTCTTCACTAAATGAGCAACCACGTCAACATGGAAAAGGTTCGTTGCACTCTGTAATAGATAAAAATATGGAAGAGCAATATGAGAATAGAACGTCCAAGCTGCGCAAACAAATTACAAAAGTGTCAACTACAAAGCAAAGCAAACAAGCAGTTGGTGCCAGCAAGCATAAGAAAAACAACAAAAGAAAATCTAAAGCCTGCATGGCTGCAGCTGATGTCTGTGCAGAGGGTCTAGATAGTGAGATCCCCGCAATAAAACATGTTATTGAGGTGGAATGTCCAAAACCTGTGAGTAAGTCAAGAAATACAGAAGCTTCCGCAAGGGTGTGAACTTCCGGATACATTGTCAACTCTATTTGCCTTGTTTATCTCCTACCCGGGCCCTTTACATATGCACTTTACTTTGTGATAGACATAGTGTTTAATGTTACATATCTTGTTATCACATAGTTGTTTATCTTGCTTACCGTAAGTTATTGGTTCACATCGGTGAGCCTAGTTGTTTTAGTTTTGTGCTTGACAAGTTAAACACTTGTTTTATTCCGCATTTGCTCAAGCCTAAGCCTTTACCTACTAGATAGTTTTATGATTTTAGGTTACATCCCTTTTGATCAACCACTAGTGAGTTTATTAAATAAGACCATTGTATGGTACATCCCGATGAAAAGTGTTACCCTTTTTCAAGGATAATGACATTTTTTGGCTTTCTCTTTAACAGTATGTCTGGTCCGCTTTTTGTGAATGATCCATTTCCAAAAACGACATCGGTAGTCGAGTACTATCACATTCTTCCATACAAGTGTAGCGACCCGACCTTAGACGGTCAAGCCTCTGTGTTCTTTGTGCCATCCTCGGATCGATATCACACACACGGTACATCAATGTATATATCAAAGTGCAATCACATGTATAATTAACGTAAAACTGATATATACCTCATAAGTCACAATGAAACATATAGTCGGGTGTGGAGTCCCATCAACGCCATCGACAAAGTTGAGTGTAGACCGTAACCCTGTATCGTAACTCTTACTGTCGAGGAAATATCTGCAACATGATACGTTGCAGCCGTGTAGGTCAAGACATTGAATGTACCGGCAAGATCACAACATGAGAAAACAGATGGTAAAACTATACTATATGCAATTTGGCTTTGTGGCTCAGATCTGAGTTTTGTTTGCATAAAAGCTGATTTTATTTTACCTACATCAAAAGAATAGAATGAAGTCTGTACTATGGAGTTTCCTGTCATGACATGGTTCCGCCAACCGATGTCTCATAGCCCAAAATCATCATAAGTTGCCCACAATTAAGTTATCAATCCGGTGTTGAGAGTTCCGAGATAGATCCAAGTCCAGAGGCTCAAATTGTCCGTGAATCGGGGACACGGCTAATCGATTAGGTTATAACCCTCTGCAGAGGTTTGTACACTTTACCCGCAAGATTCGATCCCTCTCTTTACATTCTCGCACTTCGTGGTGTTTGAGAACAAGATGACCGAAACATGGTCTTCCAAAGAGTTCCTCGACCACCGTCTGCACTCAACCCATCCTACCGTAGTTCTACATCTGCTAGTACCGGCCCCAGCCAGAGTCACAACTAAGGTCAACCAAGCCAGAGCCCATAATGACTTGCGGTTGCAGGTAAGCTTCCGGGCATGAAGTATTCTTCCGTCTCTTTGGAGTCTGCAGGTGAAGCTTTCCGCAAGATGTCATGGCGCTTCTCCATGCATCCCGCCAACCACTGGTTTCTCCAGGTGCCCGTCAACCGTCCTTCACCCAAAGAGTGTGTATTGAATTCCTGTCTCGAGTCTTGAAGTCTTGAGGTCCTGAAGATGCAGTCCTTGCAGATTCCATCATGGAGTTGTCGTCATTGACGTAGAATCCTCCATTCTCACACCACTCCCGAGTACTCATACCAAACCCCGTCTACTATAGCGTAGCATTAAAATAAAATATCGTCCCGGGCTTGGTAACAGGGGGATGGGTTCCTACCTCATGCATACTACTCAACTACAAGGATTCAATAACACTACTGAGGGGTGGTTGCAAAGATGTCACTAAATGCAATAAAACATAGGTATGAAAGCATGGTCAAAGTGAACTTGCCTGGTGATGTTGACAAAGAAGAATTATCGTTCTCAAGAAATAACTTGATAGACTACTCGTCACTCTCTGATGAAATCTATATAACAAACATATCATTCACATAAGCACTCACACTAACAATCAAAACAAAAGAGAGAGCGAATAAGAATCCGAAGGAACTTCAATTAAAACTAGGGAGTCTTCTTCTACAACATTCACAAAAATAGTTTTGTCTAACGGAAAATAAAACACTAAAATAACAGAGAATAAAATATAAATTTAGTTAAGACAAAAATATAAAGTATTTTTTTCATAAAGCTATTTTGAAAGTATTTTCAATTGGGAGTTAAAACAGTAGAGAAATCCATTGCAAGTTATTAGCGAACTTGAATTGATTTCACGATAACAAAATAAAAATAAATATAAAAACTTGTTGAACACCTACTGTTTAACTAATAGAAACCAAACATAAACTTTCTGAAATATAAAATAAAATAATTTAAAAACAACTATAGAAAAAGAAGTAGCTATTATTCGAATAGAACTAAAACAGAATTTGTTTTACATGAAACAATAAGCTAAAATACTCAAACAATTTTGAACTTTTTACCACTTGTAAATATGATCACTAGTGATCATTAGAAAAAAGAATCAAATAAAAATCTATTTTTAAACTCCCGGAATAAGCAAAACAAGCTTTAATTCAAATCTGATCTAACTCAATTTTTATAACTCCAAACATAGACAAATTATATATTTTTGGAAACTACAAGAAAATTTTGATCTAACGCAAAAGAATCAGCATCATTGGACTTCTAGATCAAAAGAGAAAAGATAAACAAGAACGGAACTAAATCTGTTACGGAAATAAATCAGAAAACGAAAAAAACAACAAGGGAGGTACCAGAACGTGAGGCAGAGATGGCAGGAAGGAGACGGCGATGTGGAGGGCTGCTCCGGCGAGGGGGCGAGGTCGCCGGCGAGGGTGGGGGTGGCGGAGGAGGGGGTCGGCACTTGGGGAGGTGGCGTTGGGCGATGGGGAGGTTCCAGGAGAGCTCCTGGTGAGCGTTCTAGGCAGGAAAAAGGAGGACGGTGGCGAGGAGGCTACGGGCAGGAGGAGGCGTGGTGATGGGAAAAATGGAACAAGGAGAGGAGGGGTTTTATAGGCGGCCTCGGGAGGCGCTGGGATGGAAAGACGAGGGAGATCGGGAAGGTGGAGTTTTCTGTCTCCATGGATATGGAAAGCTTCAGAACGTGAGAGGAAACAGATGAAGGAGATGATCTCTTGTTGGGCTAGAATAGGAAAGTGCTTAATGGGCCAGCAGGTTTTCCTAATAAAAACGATTCCATTCCTATTTTTAAAATTAGGAAACTAAAACAATAAAAAGGAAATCAAATCAATTCGAATAAAGAGTTTTTATATACTAAAATTATGAGAAAAATAAAATGTAGATGATGAGCATTATTCCACGGCCAAAATAAAAACTTAAAAAAATGTTTTTCAGAAAATCCCTAAAGGCTTTATTTCTTTTTGCAAATAATTTTTAAATAAAAACTTTGGTTTTCTTGGCTCAAATATTTTCAAAATGCCCCTGATTTTGGAGGGTCATTTCCTCTGCTCTTTCTTGCTTGCAAGAATTTATTTTTCGGGTATTTCTCGGGGAAGAAAAATAGAGAAGCAAGTGCAAATATTTGAAAGAATTAAATTGCAAAACTCCGTTCAAATTCTTTATAGTTGAAGAAGTCATGTCATCTTCTCTCATTGATTTTAATAGGATGAATTTGAATTTACGGAGAAGGGAAAGTCATTTTATTCCCTCTCATTCAAAAGTTTTTGAAAAGGTTCAAATTTCACTCAAGTTTAATACACTCAAGCAAACAAACAAACAATTCAATTAATTATATTAACATTCCAAAATTTATAATTTTGGGATGTTACAACAAGGAAGTTTTCCCTATACTCCACCACAGGTAACATAAGATTTGTTGTGATTTTTTTTGCACGAATGTAGGACAATAACTTTTTGGGATCATGGTAAATATGACACTTCACGTGTTTCACGAAATGATCTTCTGATTCTTCACTAAACGAGCAACCACGTCAACATGGAAAAGGTTCATTGTACTCCGTAATAGATGAAAATGTGGAAGAGCAAGATGAGAATAAAACATCCAAGCTGCGAAAAAAATTACAAAAGTGTCAACTCCAAAGCAAAGCAAACAAGTAGTTGGTGCCAGCAAGCATAACAAAAACAGCAAAAGAAAATCTAAAGCCTGCATGGCTGAAGCTGATGTCTGTGCAGAGGGTCTAGATAGTGACATCCCCGCAATAAAACATTTTATTGAGGTGATAACTCCAAAACACGTGAGTAAGTCAAGAAATCAAGCTTCCGCAAGGGTGTGAACTTCGGGATACATCGTCATCTCTATGTGCCTCGGTTATCTCTTACCCGGGCCCTTTACATATGCACTTTACTTTGTGATAGCTATAGTGTTTGATTTTATATATCTTGCTATCATATAGTTATTTATCTTGCTTACCATAAGTTGTTGGTGCGCATAGGTGAGCCTAGTCTTTTTAGTTTTGTGCTACACAAATTGAACACTAGTTTTATTCCGCATTTGCTCTAGCCTAAGCCTTTTCCTACTGGATTGTTTTATGAGTTTAGGTCACATCCCTTTTGATTAAGCACTAACAAGTTTATTAAATAAGACCACTGTATGGTACATCCCGATGAAAAGTGATACCCTTTTTCAAGGATAATGACATTTTTTGGCTTTCTCTTTAACAGTATGACTAGTCCGCTATTTGTGAATGATCCATTCCAAAAACGACATCGGTAGTTGAGTACTCTCACATTCTTCCATACAAGGAAGTTTTCCCTATACTCCACCACAGGTAACATAAGATTTGTTGTGATTTTTTTATGCGCGAAAGTAGGACAATAACTTTTTGGGATCATGGTAAATATGACACTTCACGTGTTTCAGGAAATGATCTTCTGATTCTTCACTAAATGAGCAACCACGTCAACATGGAAAAGGTTCGTTGCACTCTGTAATAGATAAAAATATGGAAGAGCAATATGAGAATAGAACGTCCAAGCTGCGCAAACAAATTACAAAAGTGTCAACTACAAAGCAAAGCAAACAAGCAGTTGGTGCCAGCAAGCATAAGAAAAACAACAAAAGAAAATCTAAAGCCTGCATGGCTGCAGCTGATGTCTGTGCAGAGGGTCTAGATAGTGAGATCCCCGCAATAAAACATGTTATTGAGGTGGAATGTCCAAAACCTGTGAGTAAGTCAAGAAATACAGAAGCTTCCGCAAGGGTGTGAACTTCTGGATACATCGTCATCTCTATTTGCCTTGTTTATCTCCTACCCGGGCCCTTTACATATGCACTTTACTTTGTGATAGACATAGTGTTTGATGTTATATATCTTGCTATCATATAGTTGTTTATCTTGCTTACCATAAGTTATTGGTTCACATCGGTGAGCCTAGTTGTTTTAGTTTTGTGCTTGACAAGTTAAACACTAGTTTTATTCCGCATTTGCTCTAGCCTAAGCCTTTACCTACTAGATAGTTTTACGATTTTAGGTTACATCCCTTTTGATCAACCACTAGTGAGTTTATTAAATAAGACCATTGTATGGTACATCCCGATGAAAAGTGTTACCCTTTTTCAAGGATAATGACATTT
The DNA here is from genome assembly GCA_021605145.1 of Aegilops bicornis. Taxonomy (NCBI): domain Eukaryota; kingdom Viridiplantae; phylum Streptophyta; class Magnoliopsida; order Poales; family Poaceae; genus Aegilops; species Aegilops bicornis. The sequence goes on along the minus strand of CM038673.1, from coordinate 569,120,935 downwards.
TTTGGCTTTCTCTTTAACAGTATGACTGGTCCGCTTTTTGTGAATGATCCATTTCCAAATACGACATCGGTAGTTGAGTAATATCACATTCTTCCACACAAGGAAGTTTTCCCTATACTCCACCACAGGTAACATAAGATTTGTTGTGATTTTTTTTGCACGAATGTAGGACAATAACTTTTTGGGATCATGGTAAATATGACACTTCACGTGTTTCACGAAATGATCTTCTGATTCTTCACTAAACGAGCAACCACGTCAACATGGAAAAGGTTCATTGTACTCCGTAATAGATTAAAATGTGGAACAGCAAGAGGAGAATAAAACGTCCAAGCTGCGAAAAAAATTACAAAAGTGTCAACTCCAAAGCAAAGCAAACAAGTAGTTGTGTCAGCAAGCATAAGAAAAACAGCAAAAGAAAATCTAAAGCCTGCATGGCTGAAGCTGATGTCTGTGCAGAGGGTCTAGATAGTGACATCCCCGCAATAAAACATTTTATTGAGGTGATACCTCCAAAACCTGTGAGTAAGTCAAGAAATCAGAAGCTTCCGCAAGGGTGTGAACTTCGGGATACATCGTCATCTCTATGTGCCTCGGTTATCTCTTACCCGGGCCCTTTACATATGCACTTTACTTTGTGATAGCCATAGTGTTTGATTTTATATGTCTTGCTATCATATAGTTATTTATCTTGCTTACCATTAGTTGTTGGTGCACATAGGTGAGCCTAGTTGTTTTAGTTTTGTGCTAGACAAATTGAACACTAGTTTTATTCCGCATTTGCTCTAGCCTAAGCCTTTACCCACTGGATTGTTTTATGATTTTAGGTTACATCCCTTTTGATTAAGCACTAACAAGTTTATTAAATAAGACCACTGTATGGTACATCCCGATGAAAAGTGATACCCTTTTTCAAGGATAATGACATTTTTTGGCTTTCTCTTTAACAGTATGACTGGTGCGCTATTTGTGAATGATCCATTTCCAAAAACGACATCGGTAGTTGAGTACTCTCACATTCTTCCATACAAGGAAGTTTTCCCTATACTCCACTACAGGTAACATAAGATTTGTTGTGATTTTTTTATGCGCGAAAGTAGGACAATAACTTTTTGGGATCATGGTAAATATGACACTTCACGTGTTTCAGGAAATGATGTTCTGATTCTTCACTAAATGAGCAACCACGTCAACATGGAAAAGGTTCGTTGCACTCTGTAATAGATAAAAATATGGAAGAGCAATATGAGAATAGAACGTCCAAGCTGCGCAAACAAATTACAAAAGTGTCAACTACAAAGCAAAGCAAACAAGCATTTGTTGCCCGACAAGCATAAGAAAAACAACAAAAGAAAATCTAAAGCTCGCATGGCTGCAAATGATGTCTGTGCAGAGGGTCTAGATAGTGAGATCCCCGCAATAAAACATGTTATTGAGGTGGAATGTCCAAAACCTGTGAGTAAGTCAAGAAATACAGAAGCTTCCGCAAGGGTGTGAACTTCCGGATACATCGTCAACTCTATTTGCCTTGTTTATCTCTTACCCGGGCCCTTTACATATGCACTTTACTTTGTGATAGACATAGTGTTTAATGTTATATATCTTGTTATCACATAGTTGTTTATCTTGCTTACCGTAAGTTATTGGTTCACATCGGTGAGCCTAGTTGTTTTAGTTTTGTGCTTGACAAGTTAAACACTAGTTTTATTCCGCATTTGCTCTAGCCTAAGCCTTTACCTACTAGATAGTTTCATGATTTTAGGTTACATCCCTTTTGATCAACCACTAGTGAGTTTATTAAATAAGACCATTGTATGCTACATCCCGATGAAAAGTGTTACCCTTTTTCAAGGATAATGACATTTTTTGGCTTTCTCTTTAACAGTATGTCTGGTCCGCTTTTTGTGAATGATCCATTTCCAAAAACGACATCGGTAGTCGAGTACTATCACATTCTTCCATACAAGGAAGTTTTCCCTATACTCCACCACAGGTAACATAAGATTTGTTGTGATTTTTTTTGCACGAATGTAGGACAATAACCTTTTGGGATCATGGTAAATATGACACTTCACGTGTTTCACGAAATGATCTTCTGATTCTTCACTAAACGAGCAACCACGTCAACATGGAAAAGGTTCATTGTACTCCGTAATAGATGAAAATGTGGAAGAGCAAGATGAGAATAAAACGTCCAAGCTGCGAATTTTTTTTACAAAAGTGTCAACTCCAAAGCAAAGCAAACAAGTAGTTGGTGCCAGCAAGCATAAGAAAAACAGCAAAAGAAAATCTAAAGTCTGCATGGCTGAAGCTGATGTCCGTGCAGAGGGTCTAGATAGTAACATCCCTGCAATAAAACATTTTATTGAGGTGATACCTCCAAAACCTGTGAGTAAGTCAAGAAATACAGAAGCTTCCTCAAGGGTGTGAACTTTGGGATACATCGTCATCTCTATGTGCCTCGGTTATCTCTTACCCGGGCCCTTTACATATGCACTTTACTTTGTGATAGCCATAGTGTTTGATGTTATATATCTTGCTATCACATAGTATCTTGCTTACCATAAGTTGTTGGTGCACATTGGTGAGCCTAGTTGTTTTAGTTTTGTGCTAGACAAATTAAACACTAGTTTTATTCTGCATTTGCTCTAGCCTAAGCCATTACCTACTAGATTGTTTTATGATTTAAGCTTAGATCCCTTTTGATCAACCACTAAAAAGTTTATTAAATAAGACCTTTGTATGGTACATCCCGATGAAAAGTGATACCCTTTTTCAAGGATAATGACATTTTTTCGCTTTCTCTTTAACAGTATGAATGGTCCGCTATTTGTGAATGATCCATTTCCAAAAGCGACATCGGTAGTTGAGTACTCTCACATTCTTCCATACAAGGAAGATTTCCCTATACTCCACCACAGGTAACATAAGATTTGTTGTGATTTTTTTATGCGCGAAAGTAGGACAATAACTTTTTGGGATCATGGTAAATATGACACTTCACGTGTTTCAGGAAATGATCTTCTGATTCTTCACTAAATGAGAAACCACGTCAACATGGAAAAGGTTCATTGCACTCCGTAATAGATGAAAATGTGGAAGAGCAATATGACAATAGAACGTCCAAGCTGTGCGAACAAATTACAAAAGTGTCAACTACAAAGCAAAGCAAACAAGGAGTTGGTGCCAGCAAGCATAAGAAAAACAACAAAAGAAAATCTAAAGCCTGCATGGCTGCAGCTGATGTCTGTGCAGAGGGTCTAGATAGTGAGATCCCCGCAATAAAACATGTTATTGAGGTGGAATGTCCAAAACCTGTGAGTAAGTCAAGAAATACAGAAGCTTCCGCAAGGGTGTGAACTTCCGGATGCATCGTCATCTCTATTTGCCTTGTTTATCTCCTACCTGGGCCCTTTACATATGCACTTTCTTTGTGATAGACATAGTGTTCGATGTTATATATCTTGCTATCACATAGTTGTTTATCTTGCTTACCATAAGTTATTGGTTCACATCAGTGAGCCTAGTTGTTTTAGTTTTGTGCTTGACAAGTTAAACACTAGTTTTTTTCCGCATTTGCTCTAGCCTAGGCCTTTACCTACTAGATAGTTTTATGATTTTAGGTTACACCCCTTTTGATCAACCACTAGTGAGTTTATTAAATAAGATCATTGTATGGTACATCCCGATGATAAGTGTTACCCTTTTTCAAGGATAATGACATTTTTTGGCTTTCTCTTTAACAGTATGACTGGTCCGCTTTTTGTGAATGATCCATTTCCAAAAACGACATCGGTAGTTGAGTACTATCACATTCTTCCATACAAGGAAGTTTTCCCTATACTCCACCACAAGTAACATATGATTTGTTGTGATTTTTTTTTGCAAGAATGTAGGACAATAACTTTTTGGGATCATGGTAAATATGACACTTCACGTGTTTCACGAAATGATCTTCTGATTCTTCACTAAACGAGCAACCACGTCAACATGGAAAAGGTTCATTGCACTCCGTAATAGATGAAAATGTGGAAGAGCAAGATGAGAATAAAACGTCAAAGCTGTGAATTTTTTTTACAAAAGTGTCAACTCCAAAGCAAAGCAAACAAGTAGTTGGTGCTAGCAAGCATAAGAAAAACAGCAAAAGAAAATCTAAAGCCTGCATGGCTGAAGCTGATGTCTGTGCAGAGGGTCTAGATAGTGACATCCCCGCAATAAAACATTTTATTGAGGTGATACCTCCAAAACCTGTGAGTAAGTCAAGAAATACAGAAGCTTCCGCAAGGGTGTGAACCTCGGGATACATCGTCATCTCTATGTGCCTCGGTTATCTCTTACCCGGGCCCTTTACATATGCACTTTACTTTCTGATAGCCATAGTGTTTGATGTTATATATCTTGCTATCACATAGTATCTTGCTTACCATAAGTTGTTGGTGCACATCGGTGAGCCTAGTTGTTTTAGTTTTGTGCTAGACAAATTAAACACTAGTTTTATTCTGCATTTGCTCTAGCCTAAGCCTTTACCTACTAGATTGTTTTATGATTTTAGGTTAGATCCCTTTTGGTCAACCACTAATAAGTTTATTAAATAAGACCTTTGTATGGTACATCCCGATGAAAAGTGATACCCTTTTTCAAGGATAATGACATTTTTTGGCTTTCTCTTTAACAGTATGACTGGTCCGCTATTTGTGAATGATCAATTTCCAAAAATGACATCGGTAGTTGAGTACTATCACATTCTTCGATACAAGGAAGTTTTCCCTATACTCCTCCACAGGTAACATAAGATTTGTTTTGATTTTTTATGCGCGAAAGTAGGACAATAACTTTTTGGGATTATGGTAAACATGACACTTCCGTGTTTCAGGAAATGATCTTCTGATTCTTCACTAAATGAGCAACCACGTCAACATGGAAAAGGTTCGTTGCACACCGTAATAGATGAAAATATGAAAGAGCAATATGAGAATAGAACGTCCAAGCTGCGAAAACAACTTACAAAAGTGTCAACTACAAAGCAAAGAAAACAAGCAGTTGGTGCCACCAAGCATAAGAAAAACAACAAAAGAAAATCTAAAGCCTGCATGGCTGCAGCTCATGTCTATGCAGAGGGTCTAGATAGTGAGATCCCCGCAATAAAAAATGTTATTGAGGTGGAACGTCCAAAACCCATGAGTAAGTCAAGAAATACAGAAGCTTCCGCAAGGGAGTGAACTTCGGGATACATCGTCATCTCTATGTGCCTCAGTTATCTCTTTCCTGGACCCTTTACTTATGCACTTTATGAAGGAAATATGCCCTAGAGGCAATAATAAAGTTATTATTTATTTCCTTATATCTTGATAAATGTTTATTATTCATTCTTGAATTGTATTAATCGGAAACATAATACTTGTGTGAATACATAGACAAACAGAGTGTCACTAGTATGCCTCTACTTGACTAGCTCATTTATCAAAGATGGTTATGTTTCCTAAACATTGACATGAGTTGTCATTTGATTAACGGGATCACATCATTAGAAGAATGATGTGATTGACTTGACCCATTCCGTTAGCTTAGACAACGATCGTTTAGTATTCTGCTATTGCTTTCTTCATGACTTATACATGTTCCTATGACTATGAGATTATGCAACTCCCGTTTACCGGAGGAACACTTTGTGTGCTACCAAACATCACAACCTAACTGGGTGATTATAAAGGTGCTCTACAGTTGTCTCCAAAGGTACTTGTTGGGTTGGCGTATTTCGAGATTAGGATTTGTCACTCCGATTGTCGGAGAGGTATCTCTGGGCCCACTCTGTAATGCACATCACTATAAGCTTGCAAGCATTGTAACTAATGAGTTAGTTGTGGGATGATGTATTATGGAATGAATAAAGACACTTGCCGGTAACGAGATTGAACTTTGAGATACCAATGATCGAATCTCGAGCAAGTAACATACCGATGACAAAGGGAACAACATATGTTGTTATGCGGTTTGACCGATAAAGATCTTCGTAGAATATGTAGGAGCCAATATGAGCATCCAGGTTCCGCTATTGGTTATTGACCGGAGACATGTCTCGGTCATGTCTACAAAGTTCTCGAACCCGTAGGGTCCGCACGCTTAAAGTTTGATGACGGTTATATTATGAGTTTATGTGTTTTTATGTACCGAAGACAGTTCGGAGTCCGAGATGTGATCACGGACATGACGAGGAGTCTCGAAATGGTTGAGACGTAAAGATCCATATATTGGATGACTACGTTTGGACACTGGAAAGGTTCCGGAAGGTTTCAGACATTTATCGGAGTACCGGGGGTTACCGGAACCCCCCGGGAACTAATGGGCCTTGTTGGGCCCTAGTCGAGAGAGAGGGGGGCCGGCCAGGGCAAGAGGCATGCCCCCTCCCCTTGAGTCCGAATAGGACAAGGAAGGGGGGGGCCTTGCATTTCCCCTCTCCCACTCCTTCCTTCCCCCTCCTCCTTGGACTAGGAAAGGGAGGGGCAAACCTACTTGGAGTAGGTTTCCCCCTCCTAGGGCGCGCCAACCCCTTGGCTGGCCCTCTCCTCCTCCCCCATTTATATACGGAGGAGGGGGCACCCCATAGACACAACAATTGATCTCTTGATCTCTTAGCCGTGTGCGGTGCCCCCCTCCACCATAATCCACCTCGATAATATCGTAGCGGTGCTTAGGCGAAGCACTGCATCAGTAGAACAACATCATCGTCACCACGCCGTCGTGCTGACAAAACTCTCCCTCAACACTCGACTGGATCGGAGTTCGAGGGACATCATCGAGCTGAACGTGTGCTGAACTTGGAGGTGTCGTGCGTTCGGTACTTGATCGTTCGGATCGTGAAGACGTATGACTACATCAACCGCGTTGTGCTAACGCTTCCGCTTTCGGTCTACGAGGGTACGTGGACAACACTCTCCCTTCTCGTTGCTATACATCACCATGATCCTGTGTGTGCGTAGGAATTTTTTTTGAAATTACTACGTTCCCCAACAGTGGCATCCGAGACTGGTTTTATGCGTAGATGTTATATGCACGAGTAGAACACAAGTGAGTTGTGGGCAATACAAGTCATACTACTTACCAGCATGTCATACTTTGGTTCGGCGGTATTGTTGGATGAAGCAGCCTGAACCGACATTACGTGTACGCTTACGTGAGACTGGTTCTACCGACATGCTTTGCACACAGGTGGCTGGCGGGTGTCAGTTTCTCCAACTTTAGTTGAACCGAGTGTTGCTACGCCCGGTCCTTGAGAAGGTCAAAACAACACTAACTGACGAACTATCATTGTGGTTTTGATGCGTAGGTAAGAACGGTTCTTGCTCAGCCCGTAGCAGCCACTTAAAACTTGCAACAACAAAGTAGAGGACATCTAACTTGTTTTTGCAGGGCATGTTGTGATGTGATATGGTCAAGGCATGATGTTATATTTTATTGTATGAGATGATCATGTTTTGTAACCAAGTTATCGGCAACTGGCAGGAGCCATATGGTTGTCGCTTTATTGTATGCAATGCAATCGCCCTGTAATGCTTTACTTTATCACTAAGCGGTAGCGATAGTCGTAGAAGCATAAGTTGGCGAGACGAGATGCTACGACGGAGATCCAGGTGTCGCGCCGGTGACGATGGTGATCATGATGGTGCTTCGAAGATGGAGATCACAAGCACAAGACGATGATGGCCATATCATATCACTTATATTGATTGCATGTGATGTTTATCTTTTATGCATCTTATCTTGCTTTGATTGACGGTAGCATTATAACATGATCTCTTACTAAATTGTCAAGGTATAAGTGTTCTCCCTGAGTATGCACCATTGCAAAAGTTCTTCGTGCTGAGACATCATCTGACGATCGGGTTTGATAGGCTCTACGTTCAAATACAATGGGTTCTAAACAGTTGCACACGCGGAATACTCAAGTTAAACTTGATGAGCCTAGCATATAACAGATATGGCCTTGGAACACTGAGACCGAAAGGTCGAGCGTGAATCATATAGTAGATATGATCAACACAGTGATGTTCACCATTGAAACTACTCCATCTCACGTGATGATCGGACATGGTTTAGTTGATATGGATCACGTGATCACTTAGAGGATTAGAGGGATGTCTATCTAAGTGGGAGTTCTTAAGTAATATGATTAAATTGAACTTAAATTTATCATGAACTTAGTACCTGATAGTATCTTGCTTGTCTATGTTGTTGTAGATAGATGGCCCGTGTTGTTGTTCCGTTGAATTTTAATGCGTTCCTTGAGAAAGCAAAGTTGAAAGATGATAGTAGCAATTACACTGACTGGGTCCGTAACTTGAGGATTATCCTCATCGCTGCACAGAACAATTACGTCCTGGAAGCACCGCTAGGTGCCAAACCTGCTGTAGGAGAAACACCAGATGTTATGAACGTCTGGCAGAGCAAAGCTGATGACTACTCGATAGTTCAGTGTGCCATGCTTTACGGCTTAGAACCGGGACTTCAACGACGTTTTGGACGTCATGGAGCATATGAGATGTTGCAGGAGTTGAAGTTAATATTTCAAGCAAATGCCTGGATTGAGGGATATGAAGTCTCCAATAAGTTCTACAGCTGTAAGATGGAGGAGAATAGTTCTGCCAGTGTGCATATACTCAGAATGTCTGGGTATAACAATCACTTGATTCAACTGGGAGTTAATCTTCTAGATGATAGCGTCTTTGACACAATTCTTCCATCACTGCCACCAAGCTACAAGAGCTTCGTGATGAACTATAACATGCAAGGGATGGATAAGACGATTCCCGAGCTCTTCGCAATGCTAAAGGCTGCGGAGGTAGAAATCAAGAAGGAGTATCAAGTGTTGATGGTCAACAAGACCACCGATTTCAAGAAAAAGGCAAAGGGAAGAAGAAGGGGAACTTCAAGAAGAACAGCAAACAAGTTCTTTGCTCGGGAGAAGAAACCGAAGCACGGACCTAAGCACGAGGATCGAGTGCTTCTCTGCAAGCAGACTGGTCACTTCGAAGTGGAACTGCCCCAAGTATTTGGCGAGATAAGAAGGATGGCAAGGTGAACAAAGGTATATGTGATATACATGTTATTGATGTGTACCTTACTAATGCTCGCAGAGCACACAGGTATTCGATACTGGTTACATTGCTAATATTTGCAACTCGAAACAGGGACTACGGATTAAGTGAAGATTGGCTAAGGGCGAGGTGACGATGCTTGGCGTGGGAAATGGTTCCAAAGTGGATGTGATCGCAATGATCGGCACGCTACCTCTACATCTACCTTCGGGATTAGTTTTAGACCTGAATAATTGTTATTTGGTGCCAGCGTTGAGCATGAACATTATATCTGGATCTTGTTTGATGCGAGACGGTTATTCATTTAAATTAGAGAATAATGGTTGTTGTATTTATATGAGTAATATCTTTTATGGTAATGCACCCTTGAAGAGTGGTCTATTTTTGTTGAATCTCGATAGTAGTGATACACATATTCATAATATTGAAGCCAAAAGATGCAGAGTTGATAATGATAGTGCAACTTATTTGTGGCACTGCCGTTTAGGTCATATTGGTGTAAAGCGCATGAAGAAACTCCATACTGATGGACTTTTGGAACCACTTGATTATGAATCACTTGGTACTTGCGAACCATGCCTCATGGGCAAGATGACTAAAACGCCGTTCTCCGGAACTATGGAGCGAAAGCAATGATTTGTTGGAAATCATACATAGAGATGTATGTGGTCCAATGAATGTTGAGGCTTCATGGCGGTATCGTTATTTTCTCACCTTCACAGATGATTTAAGCAGATATGGGTATATCTACTTAATGAAACATAAGTCTAAAACATTTGAAAAGTTCAAATAATTTCAGAGTGAAGTTGAAAATCATCGTAAGAAGAAAATAAAGTTTTTATGGTCTGATCGTGGAAGAGAATATTTGAGTTACGAGTTTGTTCTTCATTTGAAACAATGCGGAATAGTTCCGCAACTCACGCCACCCGGAAGACCACAGCGTAATGGTGTATCCGAACGTCGTAATCGTACTTTACTAGATATGGTGTGATCTATGATGTCTCTTACTGATTTACCGCTATCATTTTGGGGTTATGCTTTAGAGACGACTGCATTCACGTTAAATAGGGCACCATCGAAATTCGTTGAGACGACGCCTTATGAACTGTGGTTTGGTGAGAGACCAAAGTTTTCATTTCTTAAAGTTCGGGGCTGTGATGCTTATGTGAAAAAGCTTCAACCTGATAGCTCGAACCCAAATCGGAGAAATGTGTCTTCATAGGATACCCAAAGGAAACTGTTGGCTACATCTTCTATCATAGATCTGAAGGCAAGACTTCTGTTGCTAAATTTGGATCCTTTCTAGAGAAGGAGTTTCTCTCGAAAGAAGTGAGTGGGAGGAAAGTAGAACTTGATGAGGTAACTATACCTGCTCCCTTATTGGAAAGTAGTTCATCAAAGAAACCGGTTCCCGTGACATCTACACCAATTAGTTAGGAACTTGATGATGATGATCATGAAACTACAGATCAAGTTGTTACTGAACCTCGTGGATCAAACAGAGTAAGATCCGCACCAGAGTGGTATGGTAATACTGTTCTGGAGGTTATGTTACTAGACCATGACGAACCTACGAACTATGAAGAAGCAAAGGTGAGCCTAGATTCCGCAAAATGGCTTGAGGCCATGAAATCTGAGATGGGATCCATGTATGAGAACAAGGTGTGGACTTTGGTTGACTTGCCTGATGATCGGCAAGCCATTGAGAATAAATGGATCTTCAAGAAGAAGACTGACGCTGACGGTAATGTTACTGTCTATAAAGCTCGACTTGTAGCAAAAGGTTTTCGACCAGTTCAAGGGATTGACTACGATGAAACTTTCTCACCCGTAGCGATGCTTATGTCTGTTCGAATCATGTTAGCAATTGCCTCATGTTATGATTATGAAATTTGGCAAATGTATGTAAAAACTGCATTCCTGAATGGTTTTCTGGAAGAAGAGTTGTATGTGATGCAACCAGAAGGTTTTGTCGATCCAAAGGGAGCTAACAAAGTGTGCAAGCTCCAGTGATCCATTTATGGACTGGTGCAAGCCTCTCGGAGTTGGAATAAACGCTTTGATAGTGTGATCAAAGCATTTGGTTTTATATAGACTTTTGGAGAAGCCTGTGTTCACAAGAAAGTGAGTGGCAGCTCTATAGCATTTTTTATATTATATGTGGATGACATATTGCTAATTGGAAATGATATAGAATTTCTGGATAGCATAAAGGGATACTTGAATAAGAGTTTTTCAATGAAGGACCTTGGTGAAGCTGCTTATATATTGGGCATCAAGATCTATAGAGATAGATCAAGACGCTTAATTGAACTTTAACAAAGCACATAACTTGACAAAGTTTTGAAGAATTTTAAAATGGATCAACCAAAGAAAGGGTTCTTGCCTATGTTACAAGGTGTGAAGTTGAGTAAGACTCAATGCCCGACCACTTCAGAAGATAGAGAGAAGATGAAAGATGTTCCATATGCTTCAGCCATAGGCTCTATCATGTATGCAATGCTGTGTATCAGACCTGATGTGTGCCTTGCTATAAGTTTAGCAGGGAGGTAGCAAAGTAAACCAGGAGTGTATCACTGGACAATGGTCAAGAACATCCTGAAATACCTGAAAAGAACTAAGGATATGTTTCTCGTTTATGGAGGTGATAAATAGCTAGTCGTAAATGGTTACATCGATGCATGCTTTGACACTGATCCGGGCGATTCTAAATCGCAAACCGGATACGTGTTTACATTGAAAGGTGGAGTTGTCAGTTGGTGCAGTTCTAAACAAAGCGTTGTGGCGGGATCTATGTGAGAAGCGGAGTACATAGCATCTTCAGAAGCAGCAAATGAAGGAGTTCATATCCAATCTAGGTGTCATACCTAGTGCATTGGGTCCAATGAAAATATTTTGTGACAATACTGGTGCAATTTACCTTGGCAAAGGAATCCAGATTTCACAAGAGAACCAAGCACATCAAGAGACGCTTCAACTCCATCCGGGATCTGGTCAAGGTGGGAGACATAGAAATTTCCAAGATACATACGGATCTGAATGTTGCAGACCCGTTGACTAAGCCTCTTCCACGAGCAAAACATGATCAGCACCAAGGCTCCATGGGTGTTAGAATCATTACTGTGTAATCTAGATTATTGACTCTAGTGCAAGTGGGAGACTGAAGGAAATATGCCCTAGAGGCAATAATAAAGTTATTATTTATTTCCTTATATCGTGATAAATGTTTATTATTCATGCTAGAATTGTATTAATCGGAAACATAATACTTGTGTGAATACATTGACAAACAGAGTGTCACTAGTATGCCTCTACTTGACTAGCTCGTTTATCAAAGATGGTTATGATTCCTAACAATTGACATGAGTTGTCATTTGATTAACGGGATCACATCATTAGAAGAATGATGTGATTGACTTGACCCATTCTGTTATCTTAGCACACGATCGTTTAGTATTCTGCTATTGCTTTCTTCATGACTTATACATGTTCCAATGACTATGAGATTATGCAACTCCCGTTTACCGGAGGAACACTTTGTGTGCTACCAAACGTCACAACATAACTGGGTGATTATAAAGTTGCTCTACAGGTGTCTCCAAAGGTACTGTTTGGGTTGGCGTATTTCGAGATTAGGATTTGTGACTCCGATTGTCGGAGAGGTATCTCTGGGCCCACTCGGTAATGCACATCACTATAAGCCTTGCAAGCATTGTAACTAATGAGTTAGTTGCGGGATGATGTATTACGGAGCGAGTAAAGAGGCTTGCCGGCAACGAGATTGAACTAGGTATTGAGATACCGACGATCGAATCTCGGGCAAGTAACATACCGATGACAAATGGGAACAACGTATGTTGTTATGCGGTTTGACCGAAAAAGATCTTCGTAGAATATGTAGGAGCCAATATGAGCATCCAGGTTCCGCTATTGGTTATTGACCGAAGACGTGTCTCGGTCATGTCTACATAGTTCTCGAACCCGTAGGGTCCGCATGCTTAAAGTTTGATGACGGTTATATTATGAGTTTATGTGTTTTTATGTACCGAAGATAGTTCAGATGTGACACTCCAAAATTTTTGTTTTGGTTTTCAATAAAAACTTGGTTGGTTTTGAAGGGGGTCATTTAAACCCTTCCAAAAATCTCTTTCTCTCAAGAATTTTCCCTTTGGCAAAGGATTTTACTTTGGCATCTTCTTCAACTATGGTGTTGGTTATTTAAAAACCTTTCTTCTGATTCTCTCCTTCTCAAATTTATTTTTGGGATTTTTTTAGAAGAAAACCCTAGGAGTTTTGGTTCTTCTATTATTTTAAAACCACCCATGGTTTTCTCTTGCCTCTTGTGGTAAATCTTCCCAAAACCCCTCCTTCCACTTTGGGACAATCCAAATATTCTGACCCAACCAGCCCAACTCACTTTTGGATTTTTATTTCATTTATTTCTTTGCCCAAAACAATTCTGTCCATATTTTTGAGCCTAGGTGAATTGCAAAGCAAGTACCTTAATGCCTTTGAACTTTGATCTGAAATCATTTCCTCTGGATAGTCCCTAGCACCCACAACCTAGAACCATCAAGATCTACTCTTCTTCTTTTCAAAATTTTCTAGTTTCAGCTTCTGCAAGTTTGGACCAGATTTGTCAAATTTGGTGAAATTCATATCTCCTATTCTCCAAAAATTCCACCAAAATTCAGGCAACCTCCAGTTGCAATGAGAAGCCACTCCACCAAAAATCAGCTCAAGGAAAAATCCCGACATGCCAATATCATTCTGTCGAACACCTAGCATGCACTGTCACTTTGCACTTTCAGAGAAATTCAGACATTCAGAAATTCAGTTTCACGTAGGCTGGCCACTTGTCAACTGTGCACTTGGCGCGTTGCGCATGGCTCCTCCTCCCTGTCCAGAGCGCCGCACGAGCACTTGGCTGGTTCCTGGCGTCGGTGGCACCATGGCCCGTTGCGTCGGGACCTCCCGTGGCGGCCAACAAGGGGCACCCTGCGGCACAACGCCGTTCGGCACCGCCCACGCCACCTGGGAGCTACGCGTGGCTGTCTCCCTTGCCAGCGCACGCATGCAGCACGTCGGCATGGCCGTTCCGTTGGGGACAGGCCGTAACCACCCCTACCTCGCTGAGTTAGGCACCGGGATGGACTCAGTGATCCGTCTAGTCGATGCTCAAGCTCCTAAACCTACTATCCAGCCACATCACCGCCGTAATCACTCGCCGGACTTATCCCGTTCTCGGCAACCGCCTCGGGCCGGCTATATATAGCGCCTCCGAGCTCGCTCTCGACCTCGCACACCTCCACCACCTCACCAGACCCCGCCCAGCCACTGGAAGAGCCTCGAGGGGCCCTTCTTCCTCAACTCCGGCCACCTCCGTCCGCTTCGGGCTCCGCCAGCATTCTCTCTGGTGAGAGCTCCTCCACCGCCCTAGGCTTGCCCGTAGCCTCATGGCACCTCTAGGAGACTAACCCCCACTCCAATTTGACCCCAGCAGCTCTCTCCGATGGGACCCACGACTTCCCGAACCACCGTCCACCGGAGCAAGGGCCGTCGTTGACGTGGTGCTCGCCAGTGACCACCACCACCACCCACCGACGCGGAAGGGTGCGCTGATCACAGAGGTACCCCCCGATCCCCTTGCCTCGCCGTGGATCGCCGCCGGCGACCACCGCAGCTCTCGGGCGCCGACGAGCTCTGCCGCCTCCTTTTGAATATTCAAACCTGACGGGTGGGACCCGCCCGTCAGCCTCTCCTTTCTTTTTTTTGAACCGTTTACGAAAGCGTGTGTGGCAAATGCGCTTTCTAACCCGAATCGTTTTACGGACTTCTCTGCTTAGACCCACGAGAGTTTTTACGTTTCATTACGTAAAGGTCCTTGGACCAAAACTCTTATAACTTTTAAACAGAAAAGGATTTTTGAGTGATTCTTTTTCTGTCCTCTTCAAAATTTTGTCTAGTTTTATATCAGAATTATTTGAAAAATATTTGGAATATTTTTTTGCACCCCATGGTATTTACGTTAGTGCGTGTGTTTCTGTATATCGTAGATATCGAAGGAGGTGACGGAACCGCAAACTTCACCGAGCTAGACCCCGACTACTCTGAACCAGGCAAGCATGTTTGAACTTTTGATATGATGAGTGTTTGGGCATGTTTGCATTAATTAGTCTCATGGCATGTTCATGAGCATCTCGATGAAAGTTATATCACGTAAAAGTTGAGGCAAGTGAGTTTGAAATCCATGAGTTGTTGGAAATGAGTTGCATGGCCATGAGTTGGCATGAGAATGGGTAAGATGGCGGTGTTGTAGCATGCCGTCTTATGCTGCAACCGTTGACCAGTGTCAACATAAATCAGTCCAGTTCCCGTCCGTCTCTCCTTCCGTACTACCACATGTTTTCCGCAAGGGATACGACTTAGTAAGTTGCAAACCACTTTCTGGTACACACCAAATGGAGAGGCCGGGATGAGGGTTCCAAGGCCCTGGATTAAAGCCTATCATCCGGTCTGGGGGCGTGGGTGTTTCCGGTTGGGACCGAGAGGGGGGCACCCCTTAGAGCGCGCGTATATAAATTTGATCCCATGCTATTCGAGATTGTGATCTCCCCGTCTCAAAGTTTTCTTTCTTGAACGCTGTCTAGGGTGATTCCTGGCAACGTAAGATGGGATGGGTGTGTACTGGTTAGCTGTGTTTCCTCCAAAATACCATAAACGGAACTAGTCCTTCGAGACTACGGAAATCCGTTGGCTGTGGATATTTTAGTACAAACTCTGCAGAGTCAATAATCCTTGAAATCATTTTATCCAGGTCCAAGTGCTGTGTTCATCTTATCTTGTCAAATGTTAGTCCCGGTGTCGGTGTACTAGAGTAGGGGTACCCTAGTATCCCGAACTTGTGCACGGGCAGTTGTAGCACCCCGCGGCAAGGCTTGCCGGGTGACCGCCAAGGTCCTCCGTTGTTCCTTTGGAGCCATTCAAGAACAAAGTATTCAAGCCAAGGAGACAAGGCCCCGGCAAGAGGAGCTTGCCGGGAAGGCCAACTAAGGCATCTCAAGGAACTTGCCGACGCCGCCACACGCCCCGGCGAGGCCGGTGAGCGACAAGCTTCCGGACGCCGACAAGACAACGATCAAGGCAAAGGCGCTTGCGCGACAAACTATCACTCTGTACCAGCGCTCCAGACATCCACCAACGTGTCGCCCGGGACCTTTCCGGTAGCAGCGTGGCAAGAGGTCTGTGCGACCAGCGGTCTTGTGATGTGGCAAGCGACGCTGACAAGATTGCCATCATGGCAAGCGGTGGCGTCCCTGACGGTCCCTTTTTGCACTATTTGGGCGACGTAGACGGGCATTAAATGCCTTTGTCCCCTGTCGTCAGGGTTAGGTATGATACACTGTGTGGGTAGTTGTACCAACCGCAATTCCTTTTCCATTTTTACCCTTGTCTACGTTGCCACCTGTCAAGAGACCCCTTTAGCATATAAAAGGAGGCCCATGCGCAACGTTGAGGGGGTGGGTTCGAGGGCAGAAAAACACTCACGCTCGGTCTCGTTAGCAGCTAGTGTGTACTGTAGCACTCGGCGCTCTCGAGCAAGAACTCAATACACTCAGACATGCAGTAGTAGGAGTGTTATCTCTTCGGAGAGCTCCGAAGCTGGGTAAACTGCTCGTGTGCTTCGCCTCGATCCGCTCTTCGTGCGATCTCCGCCCCCCGCCGACCCGAAGGGGCTCGGTCCGCCGTCCATAGGTGTTCGTGGATCAGTTTCCCGACATCTTTGGCGTGCAGTAGGGCGTCGAGGTTGTGTGAACCTGATCTGACGTTCACACGAGCTAGATCTTCATCTTCTTCATCGACATGCCACCGAAGAAGAAGGCTTCGGCGGCAGCTGTTCCGTCCACGTCGATCCCACCACCGGAGCAAACAGGTGGTGGGGTAGACGCCGACGGAAGAACGGGCATCGACGAGGGAGCCCACGGTGCTGCCAGGTCCAAGGACAAGGCTGCGCAGACCTCGGCGTCCGTAGATGCACCGCGCCCATCTCAGGAGGCGCAGGACCGACAGCGTCATGGTATTCACAGTGCCATACGTTCGTTGGACCAAGATCGAGCTGGTGGATCTCGGGGTGCTCAAGACCAGCATGCATGCCAACATGCTGGCACGAGCGAGACACGGTCGCCTGGACGGGATACTGCTCCTTCTAACATAGTTAGAAGTCCGAGCATATCCCGCTCCTCGCGCCGTTCGCCACTGCCGCCCACCACTCCAGCAGAAGCTTTGGCGCGAGCTCAACTGCTCCTGGATTACCCTCCAACGGCAGACAAGATCGATGAATGGAGGGCCACCATTCAGAGTCTCATCGGCTTCGCCAACGGCGACACTCCGCGGCAGCCGAGTACATCGCTGCCGCAGCAGGACTGCCAGGCATGAGCCGATGGCGACGAAACCGGTGGAGGTGCAACCACCATGCACTCTCCACCCCGAAGGCCAAGGTCGCCGACTCGCCGGATCCACCTCGACAGCGACTCCACCGCATCATCGGATCCACGAGCTCGTCGCGATCAGCGCCAAGTTCTTCACGAACGACAGCAAGAAGACGCCGAACTTCGCATCGAGCGCCGAAGAGAAGCGGCGTCAATCGGACCAGCGCTACCGGGCCCTCTGTCGACATGCATGCACCAGGGGAACCAGCGACTTGCCGTCAGACGCGGTAGGTTGCCCTGCGTTCACTCGTGAGCTGCGGCAAGTCCAAAGTGGCCCAAA
Source organism: Aegilops bicornis (assembly GCA_021605145.1). Taxonomy (NCBI): domain Eukaryota; kingdom Viridiplantae; phylum Streptophyta; class Magnoliopsida; order Poales; family Poaceae; genus Aegilops; species Aegilops bicornis. The sequence goes on along the minus strand of CM038673.1, from coordinate 569,103,074 downwards.
GACGAAGAATTTCAAGCCGACGCATTGCAGAAGTACGACGGCAAGTCGCATCCGTCGGAGTTCCTCAGCATCTACACCATCGCGGTGCAAGCTGCCGGGGCGGGACGACAAGATCCCGCCAACTACTTCCGGTGGTGCTCAAGCCCAATGTCGATCCTGGCTCATGCACTTGCCGGACAACTCCATATCCTCTGGGCAGACCTATGCCATCGGTTTGTCGGCGCCTTTACAGGCGGCCACAAGCCTCATGGCCAAGAGAGCGACCTTCATCTGCCGCCCGTAAGGAAGGAGAGCCCCTGCAAGTACATTCAGAGATTCAGCCACAGACAAAGCACAACATCCCAGATGTCCACCACCGCATGTAATCAGCGCGTTCCATCAAAACGTCGCGAAACCGCAGGATGCGGAGGAGATGGCGATGTGCAAGATCGAGACGCCAATGAGCTATATGCCCCTGGCCGACAAGTGTGCACGTCTTTGAGGAAGGGAGGAAACTCCCCGGAGAGAATACAGAAGCAGGAGGATCTGATAGTGAGGAGGCTGCCCCGGCAAAGAAAAACCGGCGGCGGAACAACATGAAGAAGAAAGGCAAAGATGTGCTAGTCATTGAGCAGTCCGGCAACGGAGGTGGCGCCAAGAAAGCCAAAGCTGGTAGCTCCGGTGAGGAGATTGCCGCAGGCACCAACTACCAGGCTGTGGCGGTCGCCGACAAGCGTGACGGCACCAACAAGCAAGATCTTGCAAGATCCATCGCACCAAGGGCCATGACCTCCAGAGCTGCAAGAAGGTCGAGCAGCTTGTCGAGCAGCAAAAGGCTGAATTCGAGCGATGCGACAAGGAGAAGGCCCAGGAAGGTGCTGGAGGAGCCGGCAAGAAATGCCCCGGCCGAGGAGGACGCCGCGGCAAGGCCAAGCAGCGACAAGGAGACAGACCTCCCCGCGGCCGCGGCAAGGATGAAGATGACGACGACGATGAAGATATGGATGATGACTAGACCGATGAGCTGGAGTTCCAGAAAGCCACAGAGGTCCTGTGCGTTGACGGCGGTGCTTCTCTGCATACTTCACACCGCCAGCTCAAGCAGTGGGTGCGGGAAGTCAATGCGGCAGAACCACCCGTCGAGTCATGCAAGCCTCTGAAATGGTCCAGCACGCCTATCATCTTTGATATTGAGGACCACCCTGATCGCATAACTGCGGTCGGTGCTTGCCGATGTTGGTTTCGCCAACTATCCGCAACCTCAAGGTCACTAAGATGCTAGTTGACGGCGGGCCGGCTTGAACCTGATCTCCTCAGCGGTACTCCGAAACTCCAGATCCACGATGGCGAAGCTCGAAGAGACCGCACATTCCAAGGAATCAATCCGGAAGGAGCAAGCGAAGGGAAAGATCACGTTACTGTGACATTTGGCAGCAAGTTGAACTTCAGGATCGAGAGGGTCACTTTTGACGTTCGACTTTCCATTGCCTTACAATGGGATACTCGGCCGTCCAGCACTCGCCAAATTCATGGCACCCTCTCACTATGCATACAACATGTGAAGATGCCAGCCCGATAAGTGTCATCTCTGTCCCTGGCGACAAGAAGGATGCTCTTATCTGCGCCGACAAGATCTACCGAGAAGCAGCAGCCGCAACAGATCGCAATTCACTTGCCGTTGAAGCTCCCGGGGCGAAGAACAAGACCAAGTCCGGCAAGAGTTCTGATGCCCACTCCGGCAAGCGCACCTCTTCGGAGTGCTGCGCTACCGTCGAGGACGCACCATCGAGCTCCACCGGCAAGTGTAAGAAGACAATGGCAGCTCCACCAGAGACCAAGAAGGTGTCCGCCAAGGAAGATGGCACCGTGGTACCTTCACCATCGGTGCCACTCTCGACCCTAAATAGGAAAGCGCTCGTTGCTTTCCTCTGCGGCGTAACGTCGACGTATTTGCGTAGCAACCGTCTGACATCCCCGGTGTTCCCAAGAAAGTAATCGAGCACCATCTTGTTGTCTGTCCTCATGCGCGGCCCGTCAAGCAGAAAGTCAGGAAGCAAGCAGTGGAGCGCCAAGAATTCATCGCAGAAGAAATCAAGAAATTGGAAGCAGCAGGCCTTGTCAGAGGAGTGCTCCATCCTACGTGGTTGGCCAACCTTGTAGTCGTGTGCACGGCAAACGGGAAATGGAGGCTTTGTATCGACTTTACCGATGTCAATAAAGCTTGTCCCAAAGACTCATTTCCCTTGCCGCGCATCGACCAGATTGTTGACTCCACGGCCGGATGTGACTTGCTTTCATTTCTTGATGCATACTCTGGATACCATCAGATCTTCATGGCAGAAGAGGATGAGGAGAAGACCGCGTTCATCACCCCATGTGGCACCTACTGTTTCGTACGGATGCCTTTCGGTTTAAAGAATGCTGGTTCAACATTTGCAAGGGTGGTCCATGACGCTTTTGAGCCGCAAATACACAGAAATGTGGAAGCCTACATGGATGACATAGTGGTCAAGAGCAAGGACAAGGCGACTCTGATTCAAGATTTACACGAAACCTTTGCATATCTGCGCAAGATCAACCTCAAGCTCAACCCCGAGAAGTGTGTGTTTGGAGTCCCCTCCGGCAAGCTTCTCGGGTTCTTCATCTCGTGAGGGAATTGAAGCCAATCCCGACAAAATCAAGGCAATTGAGCAGATTGAAGCACCAAAGCGCGTCAAGGATGTACGAAGACTTGCCGGTTGCGTAGCTGCTCTCAGCAGGTTTATCTCTAGGTCTGCTGAGCGCGCCCTGCCATTTTTCAAAATATTGAAAGGGCCAGGTCCAATGAAATGGACTCCGAAAGCGGAGGCTGCACTTCAGGACTTAAAGAGATATCTGTCCTCCACTCCAACACTTGTCGCACCTAAGCCACAAGAGAAGTTGCTCCTATATATAGCGGCAACCAATCAAGTGGTTAGTGTTGCGTTAGTAGCGGAGAGGGAGGCGGATGATGAGCCAGCAACCATGGCAGATGCATCCAGCGACAAGCAGGGGACTTCACCGGCAAGCTCTGGTCCCGACAAAGATGGATCTGCGCAGGCGCATGAGAAGATGCAGAAAAGAATGGTGCAGCGCCCAGTTTACTTTGTCAGTTCCCTTCTGCAGGGGGCTAGGTCAAGGTACTCTGGTGTGCAGAAATTGCTTTTCGGCCTTCTCATGGCCTCGAGAAAGCTTCGCCATTACTTCCAAGCACATGAGATCACAGTCGTCACTTGTTTTCCGCTGAAGAGGATACTGCAAAATCCAGAAGCAACAGGCAGGATTGTCGAGTGGGCACTGGAACTGTCAAGCTTTGGCCTCAAGTTTGAGACCACTTCGACTATCCAAAGCAGAGCATTGGCGGAGTTCATAGCAGAATGGACGCCAACACAAGATGAAGAAATTCCGAAACGAGCATCCCGTCAAGGAAGCAAGCAAAGAGTGGCTGATGTACTTTGATGGTGCCTTCTCGCTGCAAAGGCGCCCGGTCTTGGGCGTGCTACTTGTTGCACCCACCGGAGAGCACCTCAAGTACGTAGTCCAGATGCACTTTCCCATGGAGCAAGCAATGAACAATACCGCAGAGTATGAAGGTTTGCTTGCCGGTCTCAGGATCGCAGGAGACCTTGGGATCAAGAAGCTCATTGTCAGGGGTGACTCACAGCTTGTCGTCCGCCAAGTGAACAAGAATTATCAGAGTCCGTTGATGGAAGCTTACGTTGATGAAGTGAGAAAGCTAGAAGAGCACTTTGACGGCCTCTGAGATGGAACATGTTCCAAGAGCTCAGAACGACATTGCCGATGGCCTGTCGAAGTGCGCCGCACTTAAGTTACATGTGGAACCAGGGATCTTTGTGCTCAAACTGACTCAACCGTCTGTAACGCCATCAAATGGACAGAGCAAGAAGAGGAAGTTGATTTCTGGTGACTATTTTCCGGCAGAGCTCCCCGAAGCCGCCGCCAAGAAGGTCCTCAAGATCAACACCAAGGGTGCTGAGGAGCAGTCTGCTCTGGCAAGCCCTAGGGTTTGTTCCGTTGAAGCAGACGCTCCCGACAAGTTTTGCTCCGGCAAGCTTGCCGGGGAACGTCAAGCTCCAGCTGAGCTGCAGGTTCTCGTCGTAGAAGTGGATGTTCCCGCAGCAGCGGATGTGCCTTTAGTCCTTGTTGTCGAGCCGCAAGCTCCAGCATGCGCACAACAGATTGTCCGTTTCCTTCAGACAGGAGAACTTCCCGAAGAGCAAGAAGAAGCGGAAAGAGTAGCCCGGCAGTCAAGTATGTACCAGTTTGTCGACAACACACTGTACATAAGAAGACTCAACGGCGTGAAATTGAAGTGTATTCACCGGGAAGACGGACAAAAGCTGTTGGCAGAGATACATGGAGGCATATGTGGTCACCACATTGGCGCAAGAGCACTTGCCGGCAAAGCGTTCCGGCATGGTTTCTTTTGGCCGACATCCCTCCAGGATGCAACTGCACAAGTAACCAAGTGTGAAGCGTGCTGGCCCATTCCAAGCAGATACACCAAAGCTCAAGCTCTCCGGGCGATCCCTTTATCCCGCCATTTTTGGTGCAGGGCTCTACATCCTCGGCCCCTTTCCCCGAGCTGTTTGGGGCTTTCAAGATTTGTATGCTATGCGATCGACAAGTTCACAAAGTGGCCGAAGTGGAAGCGATGAGGAAGGTGACAACACAACAAGCAGTCAAGTTCTTCGTGTCGATTGTTTGCCGCCGGGATCCCTAACAGGATCATCACCGGCAACGGCACGCAATTCACGAGCCGCACCTTCATGCAGTACGTCCAAGATCTTGGCGCCAAGGTCTGCTTCGCTTCTGTTGCTCACCCGAGAAGTAACGGTCAAGCGGAGAGGGCGAATGCTGAAGTGCTGCGCGGGCTCAAAACCAGGACTTTCGATAGGCTGCACAAGTGCGGAAAGAACTGGATTGAGGAGATGCCGGTGGTTCTTTGGTCGATCAGGACGACGCCAAATCGAGCCACTAGCCATACACCTTTCGCTCTAGTCTATGGAGCAGAGGCAGTTCTCCCCACGGAACTCGTATACGGGTCACCTCGAGTGCTCGCTTATGATCAGCTTGAGCAAGAGCAGTTGCGACAAGATGACGCGCTGCTCCTTGAGGAGGACCGTCTTCAAAGCCAGACGAGCTGCTCGATACCAGCAAGCTTTGGCGCCGCTACCATAGCCGCAGTTAATGCCGTAAGTCTCGAGGAAGGCGACCTTGTTCTTGGTAGCGTTCGGTCGCCAAGAATTCCAACAAGTTGGCCTTGAAGTGGGAAGGCCCTTACCGGGTGAAACGAGTCACTAGGCCTGGCGCTGTCCGCCTTGAGACCGAAGATGGCATTCTGGTGAGCAACTCCTGGAACATTGAGCATCTTCGTAAGTTTTACCCGTAGGGCGCGGTTGCCGGAACCTGTTCCGGCAACCACCTTTTGTACAATTCTTGCCGATGTTGCATGTAATCCTTTGTACGAAGCCGGGCGCAGACCCCGTGCATAAGTAAAGCTCATGCGCTCCGCACATCTTGTCAATTTCATGCTTTCTACTCTTTTTTGCATGCGTTATCTGACACTTTGTGCAGCGTCTACCCCCGGTAAGTAATAACGAGCCGTAAGGCTCCATATCTTTATTTTCTCTTCTTTCTCTTTCTTAAAGAAAGGAAGGTTCCTTCGCCCACAAGTTTGCCGGGGGGAAAGGAGAAGATAATGGTGTGGACCAAGCATTGTTCGAGGATGTTTCGCCTTACCAGGAAGCAAACGACAGAAAAGCTAAGTTGCTAAAGTTTGAGCAATCAGTTTTAAAAATTTTAAAATTTTTTTAAGTTATTTTCCTTGAACGACCGTGCTTTGTATCGAAAACCTGTGCGCGGAGGAACCAACTCGTAGCTAGTTGCGCCCTTACTTTGTTTCGAGTCCGCTCAACAACTTAAGTGAGCTGCGACTAGTTGCAACAAGGTTTCTTGTCGGTAGCGGCACCGCCAGCAGGCTGCTGACGTCCCGCACTCAGCGCTCGCGGCTAAGGTGCCTGCGCCGACAAGTTCCCTAAAAGCGTAGGTCAAAAACATACAAAGGAAGGAATCAAGTAAAGGAAATAACATAGCAATCGCTACCCGAAATAGAGTCATATTACAAGATAGCTTGTCGCAGCTCTAACAAATTGTTCTCATGACATGACCAGCAGCGACAAGAAAAAGAGAAAACGGGCGGCCTAACCTACGCGATCGCCCTCAACCCTCTTGATCCCGCTCACCTTGTCCACAATGGGTGCAACAAGAGTCTTGAGCGCTTCCAGATCAGCATCCGGCGGCAAGGTCCTGAGGACGTTGGTGAGGTTGAGGCCTGGGTTGCGGAAGGCCACCTTCACCAGCACCTTTTGAAGAGCTCCCGCGCAGATCTTGCGCGACTCGTCGGCCAGCTGCTTTGGGATCTTCTCCCGGAGTCGCTGGAGGGCCGTCGCCACGCCTTTGAAGAACAAGCTGAGCTTGGCGCTGGGTTGGAGGTGCTCATCAGAGGAATACCCGAGGTCCTCCATCCCCAGCTGCGCCAGTTCCCTGTCGATGGCTGCGGCAACACCCACGATCTCTCCCACGACGCCGCATTCGACGCGTGCCATTCGAGGAGGTCGCGGTGGATACAGAGTGAAATACGGCGTAACCCAGGCCGCGCGTGCCCGTGCCCTGTTTTGGGCCTGGCCCAACAGCGCTCGGCACCGTGTGGCCAGGCCCGGGACTCTGCCGGTGTACTAGAGTAGGGGTACCCTAGTATCCCGAACTTGTGCACGGGCAGTTGCAGCACCCCGCGGCAAGGCTTGCCGGGTGACCGCCAAGGTCCTCCGTGGTTCCTTTGGAGCCACTCAAGAACAAAGTATTCAAGCCAAGGAGACAAGGCCCCGGCAAGAGGAGCTTGCCGGGAAGGCCAACCAAGGCATCTCAAGGAACTTGCCGTGACGCGCCACGCGTCCCGGCGAGGCCCGGTGAGCGACAAGCTTCCGGACGCGACAAGACAACGACCGCGGCAAGGCGCTTGCCGCGGCAAACTACCACTCTGTACCCGCGCTCCAGCACATCCACCAACGTGTCGTCCTGGGACCTTTCCGGTAGCGTGGCAAGAGGTCAGGTGGCCAGCGGTGCGCTGGCAAGCGACGCCGACAAGATTGCCATCGTGGTAAGCGGTGGCGTCCCCGACGGTCCCTTTTTGCACTATTTGGGCGACGTGACGGGCATTAAATGCCTTTGTCCCCGTCGCCGTGGTTAGGTATGATACCTTTGTGCGGGTAGTTGTACCAACCGCAATTCCTTTTCCATTTTTACCCTTGTCTACGTTGCCACCTGTCGGAGACCCCATTAGCATATAAAAGGAGGCCCATGCGCAACGTAGAGGGGGTGGGTTCGAAGGCAGAAAAACACTCACGCTCGGTCTCGTTAGCAGCTAGTGTGTACTGTAGCACTCGGCGCTCCCGAGCAAGAACTCAATACACTCAGACATGCAGAAGTAGGAGTGTTATCTCTCTGGAGAGCTCCGAAGCTGGGTAAACTGCTCGTGTGCTTCGTGCGATCTCCGCCCCCCGCCGAACCGAAAGGGGCTCGGTCCGCCGGTCCCATAGGTGTTCGTGGATCAGTTTCCCCGACACCCGGTGACAGAAACTCCTGAACCACATGAGTGTTCAATGTTTATTTCCTGTGGATGGACTAACCCGTTTACTGTCTTGTGATGAATATTTTCCGTGAGCACCATTTCTTGTAACTTATGAATAATGAAGTATAAGCCCTTTTCTGCGATGTCGCTCAGACGTCCGACTGTGGCATTGTTATTTACTTATTTTTTATATAAGCCATTTCTGCAATGTCGCTCAGACGTCCGACTGTGGCATTGTTATTTACTTATTTTGATATAAGCCCTTTCTGCAATGTCGCTCACACGTCCGACTGTGGCATTGTTATTTACCTATTTTGATATAAGCCCTTTCTGCGATGTCGCTCAGACGTCCGACTGTGGCATTGTTATTTATTTACTTTTGACATAAGCCCTTTCTGTGATGTTGCTCCGACGTCCGACTGTGGCCCGCATGTCTTTTCTTTCAGTATAAGCCCTTTATGAGGTGTCGCTTAGACGCCCGACTGTGGTATGCTTTACTTATTTGTTCGCCCTTCGAGGTGTCGCTTCAGACACCAGGTTGGTTTTCAGTTTATTTTCTTTGGGTTTTCGAGCGGACTACCGCCGATTCCCTTTTCACTTACCTTGTTATACTGATTTGATTGCGCATTGTTAAATTACTCATGACGCATTCACGCATACATTTGTTATATCTATTGTTCGAACTGTCTTGCGAGTACTTTCAAAGTACTCACCTGGGTTGTTGATTTGGCCGGAATGTCTTTGGCGAAGGCGATCTCATGGATGAAGAGTTCGATAGCGAGTCCGACGCCAAGAGGAATCCTAGTCAGTCTCGTGCGACCCCTGGACTAGTCACTGTGTTAAATCCGCTTCCGCTACCCAAATAAATTCACCGAGCCTCACCTCGACGCTCGATGAGCCGCCAGTGTAGGAGTCATATTATCCACTCCACTGTGTTATTCCACTACTTTACCTTGAGTCAGTATTATGCCACCACTCCACTATGTCATATCCGCCACTATGTATAATTATTGGCGTGCTTGTAATAATTTGTTGAGCAACCTCAGCTTGACCCTGTAATATATTAAATGCTACTGGCTTATTGTATCAAGGTTTTGTCTACCAAGAAGGAGGATTTTCCTCACACTTGAATTAATAGATCGGTTTCTCAATAAATATTTTTATTTGGAAACCGGTCGTGACAAGCTTGGTACCAGAGCCAGGCTGACTGTAGGAAGCCACTAGGTGCGATCACTAATCGGTTATTAGCATATAGAGCTAATTTTTAATTTTACAAATGTAGTCAATTTCTCGATACCAAGATAAATTTATGATTTGACCACTCAGAATTTTTGCCTACTTTTGTAGATGGCTGGCAATGACTGCGAGTCACAGATGTTCGCCAACATGCCCGATGGGTTCGTCAAGCTTCTCTCCTTCATCGTCCAAGTCGCGATGGGGCCATCTGTGCGCCCAGTCTTCTCACTCTTTCAGCACAAGGTCACTGACCGTCTAACCATGCACCAGGCCGTGGTGCAATTCAAGGGAGGGCGAGTTGAGCGTTTCCGGTTCTTTGGGAGAGACATGCCTACGGAGAAGCATGCACTGCAGATGGTAGCCCGTGAGGCGATAGCTCGTCTCAGGGATATCCTTCCTTCGTCGAAGACTCGTCGTTACCGCTACCTTCCATGTCACGTGCCATACACCTGCCACTACGCGTTCTCTTGCCCCAGAGGAGAACGAGACGAGGCTTTTGAGATGCTTATCGAGTATCTCTGGGCTTTGGAGGCAGCCTTCGACAACCTGGTGGACAACTTTGTAGCTGCCCGCATGGACTCAGTCCATGGCTGTGCCGCCAACGGGAGGGAGCTCCTGCGCACCACACCGACATTGACTTTCGTCTCGTCATCAGCATCTTTTGCTCCTACTGCTCTCGCCACTACTCGTCGCCTGCCTACCACGGAGGAGTTCAACCATGTCATTGCGCCTACTCCAGTTCGTTCTGCACCACCCCTTGCGCCCGCTCATGTTCGTGTTGTCCCGCATAGGGCACCTGTTCCACCAACTCAGCGCAGCACTTCACGTCTGGAGCCTATTACCGAAGAAGAGGTTGAGTCCCAGCCTCGCAGGCCTCACCCTTGGCAGGCCAAGGGAAATCCTTACCATCTCCGATCGAGCACGCTTAGCCGCCATGCGATGTACCGACTTGTGCGATATGTTTATATGTACATAGGCTGTGAGAAGTAGCTTGTTTGCGCATCATGTAGGAACCGGAGGAGTGCACTAGCCTAAATAACATGTCAGAATATGTACGCATATCCTGAGTGATGTATTGTATAATTACTGATTGCGTGTAAGATATGTAATGAGCAGTCCTTCTCCGTGCGCAAACGTTTATTCTCTTGAAAAATCTTGGAGCATTTAAGACTTTTTCCGTCTTCATGAATTTATTGACTTTTGCGACTCAATTTCATTTCTTATGAGTTATACAAAATATATCCCCAGAGTGAACAATGTCTCGTCCTTGGACGCGCTCCATGCCAACTCCGCCAGAACAAAATTATGGCACACAACCCAGCAACAATTTCACACAGGGGCAGTCAAGTCAACAGGACAGTGAAACAACACTTTCCCAAATGTGCCGTCTTTATGAGCAAAGTCAGCAACAACATCAGGAAATGATGAACCAAGTCATCAATATGGGAAATCACCGTGGACAGCTTCAGCAGCAATCAAAGTTATCCGAGCTACAGAAGACGCGTCCCCAAACATTTTCTTACACTGACAAACCTCTTGAAGCCGAGGACTGGCTTCGAGACATGGAAAGAAAATTAATTATTGCCCAGTGTTCAGATCTTGAGAAAGTACTGTATGCACCGCACTATCTCACTGGAGCAGCCGCATCGTGGTGGGAAAATTTCCTACACATGCACCCCAACGAAAATAATATAACCTGGGAGGAGTTCAAAGAAGGTTTTCGTGGGGCACATATTCCTAGGAGTCTTATGAAGATCAAAAAGAGGGAATTTGATGACCTCAAGAAAAGGACAATGATGGTGTCAGAATACAACAGTCAGTTTACTTTGTTGTCTCGCTAAGCCAACGAGGAGCGTATGTTGGAAATCAAGAAGATGGAAAAATTCCTAGACGGTCTGACACCCGCGCTTAAATGCCAACTCGTTGTGCACACCTTTCCATATTTTAAGACGCTGGTGGATAAGGCCATTACCTTGGAAAATGACAGACGCAACTTAGAAGATTTCCGCAAGCGAAAAAGGGACCAGACTAATCATGCCCGCAACCACCGCAGCAAGACAGATGTTCAGAAAAGTTGGGCACCCAAACCCATGACAAGCGTCTCACGTCCAATCAAGAATTTCCATGCAAGGGACAAGGAGTTCACATACCGCCCAGGCGTTACACTGCAGCTTGTGGAGAAGAAAGGCACTATGCCATGCGATTGCCCCAAGCCAAGGAACTTCGACCCCAAAGCCGAACAACGGAGGCAATAATTGGCGCCAAAGCGCAACAATTTCAACCCAAATAACAACCACAGAAGGGTCATCTAAACCACGTGACCAAAGAGGAAGCCTGAGAATGCCCCGGATATCGTGACTCGATGCGTTTCACATCAACACAATCCCTGCCATGGTTTTGTCTGATTCTGGAGCTTCTCACTCATTCATTTCGAAACGTTTTGCCTTGCAAAATAATTTTTCGATGCTTCCTTTGGAAAAATCTATGATCGTCAAGTCCCCTGGGATTAAGCAAGTTACCCAGAGTTATTGCGGGGAGTGATTATTGAGTTTGAAGGGTTGAAGTTTCACGCAAATCTTATCGTGTTGGAAAATAAAGGGCTGGATGTCATCCTAGGGATGGATTGGTTAACCACCAACAAAGGTTTTATTGACTGCTTCAACCGGACCGTGATTCTCACACACCACCACGGGAAGACCATAAAAGTTTCAGCCAAAGAAAGAAAAATATCCCGGCAACCAAGATTGAACAAGGTGGATATTTCCGAATTAAGCAAGGTTCCAGTAGTGTGTGAATTTCCAGACGTATTTCCCGAAGAACTACTGTGCATGCCACCGCACCGAGAGATAGAATTCAGCATTGAGCTAGCACCGAAACCGCCCCATATACAAGAAACCATACAGAATGGCACCATCCGAATTGGTAGAACTGAAGAAGCAAATAAAAGAATTATCGGACAAAGGTTATATACGAGCCAGCTCCTCACCACAGGGTTCACCAATTTTATTTGCCAAAAGAAGGATGGAACATCGAGATTGTGCATAGACTATCGAGCGCTTAACATGGTTACAATCAAGAACAAATATCCGATGCCATGGATAAATGATTTATTTGATCAGCTCGCTCAGGCCAAGGTATTCTCAAAAATTGACTTGAGGTCGGGATACCATCAATTAAAGGTGCGAACCGAAGATATTCCCAACACGGCTTTCACCTCCAGATACGGATTGTATGAGTTCACCGTAATGCCATTCGGACTAACAAACGCCCCCACATATTTTGTTCACCTCATGAACAAAGTATTTATGAAGTGTATGGACAAGTTTGTTGTGGTATTTATCGATGATATTCTCGTATACTCCAAGACACCAGAAGAGCACGCTGAACATCTCCGAATTGTACTAGGGGAACTCAGGAAACATCAATTGTACGATAAATTCAGCAAGTGTGAATTTTGGCTAAGGGAAGTAGGTTTTCTGGGCCACGTACTGACCCAAGAAGGTATTGCCGAAGACCCGGAAAAAGTCAAGGCCGTACTTGGCTGGAAGCCACCAGCCAACAGAATCGGACGTCTGAAGTTTCTTGGGAATGGCAGGATACTACCGAAGATTTATTGAAGGATTCTCCACCATAGCAAAGCCAATGACGCAGCTACTCAAGAAAGACAAGAAGTTTGAATGGACGGAAGCTTGCGAGAAAAGTTTCCAAGAATTAAAAAGGAAATTAACGACAAGACCAGTATTAATTGTGCCGTACATACACAAGAATTTTGAGGTATAGACAGACGCATCCCGGAAAGGCCTCGGATGCGTGTTGATGCAAGAAGGCAAGGTAGTCGCATATGTCTCCAGACAACTTCGCAAGCATGAGGAAAATTATCCTACTCATGACCTAGAGTTAGCAGCAATTATTCATGCACTCAAAGAATGGAGACACTTTTTACTTGGAAATAGTTGTGAGATATACACGGACCATAAGAGCCTCAAGTATATTTTCACACAACCGGAACTGAAATTAAGGCAATGACGCTGGTTGGAACTAGTGAAGGATTAGGACGTTGGAATCCACTACCACCCAGGAAAAGCAAACGTAGTGGCAGACGCTCTAAGTCGGAACCCTAGCCCAAATGACGACGGCCTGCCAAACCTGAGACCTGAATTTCGGCATGAGTTTGCTAAACTCAACTTGCTGGTAGTCACCGAAGGCAGCATATCAAATTTAGAAATATAGCCTACCCTGATGGAAACGATTAAAGAGGCTCAGCATGGACACCCCAGCATTGAAGGCATTAAACGGAAAGTGAGTTTGGGCAAGGCCCCGTAATTAGATTATCGATAAGGTGGAATATTGTGGTACGGAGATAGACTTTATGCGTACTAAATATCAAGGATCTTAAACAGCAGATCTTAGCTGAAGGCCACACCGCCCCGTATTCGATACATCCCGGAGGGACAAAAATGTACAAGGATATTCAGGAAAAATATTAGTGGCACGGTCTAAAAAGGGGCATAGCCACGTTCATCGCATATTGTGACTCTTGTCAACGCATCAAGGCCGAGCACCAGAAACCGGCCGGACTTTTACAGCCAAATAAAATACCCGAGTGGAAATGGGACGAGATTGGGATGGATTTTATTGTTGGGCTACCTCGGTTAAGGCACGGAAATAATGCCATTTGGGTCATCATTGATAGACTGACTAAAGTAGCACACTTCATCCCCGTGAAGACAACCCCCACCACTCAAAAGCTTGCTAGGCTTTATCTTTCCCGTATCGTCTGCTTACATGGAGTCCCAAAGAAAATAATATCGCATGAGGCACTCAATTCGCCTCCCGATTTTGGTATCATTTACAACAAGCTCGAACTCAATCATGCTCAGCATCGCATACCACCCCTGCATGATGGACAAACCGAACGCGTAAACCAGATTCTAGAAGACATGCGAGAGCATGTGTCCTCACCTATGGGACCAGTTGGGAAGAGAGCTTACCATACGCAGAGTTCGTGATATAACAACAGTTATCGTGCCAGCCTGCAAATGGCACCATTTGAGGCTCAGACGGGCAGAGATGTCGTACCCGCTAAATTGGTCGAAACCGGAGACAGCCATATCTTCGCCCGGACATGCTCAAGGAGGCTGAAGATAAAGTTAAGGTGATTAGGGATCGACTCAAGACAGCCCAAAGTCGACAGAAGAGTTATTAAGATCAAAAACATCGGGGAATCAGCTTTGAACCCGGTGAATTTGTGCACCTACGAGTATCCCCTGTGAGAGGCCTGTACCGATTCAAGATTAAAGGGAAGCTGGCACCAAGATTCATCGGACCATTCTGCATAGTGGCACGGAGAGGCATGGTAGCCTACCAGCTAGACTTACCCGAAGATTTATCCGACGTCCACGACGTGTTCCACGTCTCGCAATTGAGGAAGTGTGTGAGCAACCTGCAGAAGCAAGTATCCCATGAAAACATTGACGTGCAGCAAGACCTCACATATCGAGAGCATCCAATAAAAATCTTGGAGGAGTCTGCGAAAGGAGGACCCGACAGAAAACCATCAAGTTCTTCAAAGTTCGATTGGAGCAACCACACCGAGAGTGAAGCCACTTGGGAAAGAGAGGATTTTCTTCGGACAGAGCACCCACACTTATTTGAGAATCAGCTGAAATCTCGGGGACGAGATTTTTCCTAAGGGGGTAGGTGGTGTGACACTCGAAAATTTTTGTTTTGGTTTTCAACAAAAACTTGGTTGGTTTTGAAGGGGGTCATTTAAACCCTTCCAAAAATCTCTTTCTCTCAAGAATTTCCCCTTTGGCAAAGGATTTTACTTTGGCATCTTCTTCAACTATGGTGTTGGTTATTTAAAAACCTTTCTTCTGATTCTCTCCTTATCAAATTTATTTTTGGGATTTATTTTTTTTAGAAGAAAACCCTAGGAGTTTTGGTTCTTCTATTATTTTAAAACTACCCATGGTTTTATCTTGCCTCTTGTGGTAAATCTTCCCAAAACCCCTCCTTCCACTTTGGGACAATCCAAATATTCTCGACCCAACCAGTCCAACTCACTTTTGGATTTTTATTTCATTTATTTCTTTGCCCAAAACAATTATGTCCATATTTTTGAGCCTAGGTGAATTGCAAAGCAAGTACCTTAATGCCTTTGAACTTTGATCTCAAATCATTTCCTCTGGATAGTCCCTAGCACCCACAACCTAGAACCATCAAGATCTACTCTTCTTCTTTTCAAAATTATGAAATTTCAGCTTCTGCAAGTTTGGACCAGATTTGTCAAATTTGGTGAAATTCATATCTCCTCTTCTCCAAAAATTCCACCAAAATTCTGGCAACCTCTAGTTGCAATGAGAAGCCACTCAACCAAAAATCAGCTCAAGGAAAAATCCCCACATGCCAATATCATTCTGTCGAACACCTAGCATGCACTGTCACTTTGCACTTTCAGAGAAATTCAGACATTCAAAAATTCAGTTTCGTCAGAGGCTGGTCGCTTGTCAACTGTGCACTTGGCGGATTGCGCATGGCTCCTCCTCCCTGTCCAGAGCGACGCACGAGCACTTGGCTGGTTCCTGGCGTCGGTGGCACCATGGCCCGTCCGCGTCGGCGTCTTCCGCAGCGTCGGGACCTCCCGTGGCGGCCAACAGGGGGCACCCTGCGGCACAACGCCGTTCGGCACCGCCCACGCCACTTGGGAGCTCCGTGTGGCCGTCTCCCTTGCCAGCGCACGCATGCAGCACGTCGCCGTGGCTTGGCACGCACGGGGCACGCCCTCTGCCGCCGACGTGCCGCACGGCCGTTCCGTTGGGGACAGGCCGTAACCACCCCTACCTCGCTGAGTTAGGCACCGGGATGGACTCAGTGCTCTGTCTAGTCGATGCTCAAGCTCCTAAACCTACCGTCCAGCCACAAGACCGCCAGAATCGCCGCCGAACTTATCCCGTTTTCGGCAACCGCCTCGGGCCGGCTATATATAAGCGCCTCCGAGCTCGCTCTCGACCCGCACAACTCCACCACCTCACGCATTCCCGCCAGCCGGTGGAAGAGCCTCGAGGGGCCCTTCTTCCTCAACTCCGCCACCTCCGTCCACTTCGGGCTCCGGCAGCGTTCTCTCCGTGAGAGCTCCTCCACCGCCCTAGGCTTGCCCGTAGCCTCATGGCACCTCTAGGAGACTAACCCCCACTCCAATTTGACCCCAGCAGCTCTCTCCGACGAGACCCACGACTTCTCGAACCACCGTACGCCGGAGCAAGGGCTGCCATCGACGTGGTGCTCGCCGGCGACCACCACCACCACCCACCCACGCGGAAGGGTACGCTGATCACAGAGGTACCCCCTGATCCCCCTGCCTCAACGTGGATCGCCACCGGCGACCACCGCAGCTATCAGGCGCCGACGAGCTCTGCCGCCTCCTTTTGAATATTCAAACCTGATGGGTGGGACCCGCCCGTCAGCCTCTCTATTCTTTTTTTTGAACCATTTCTGAAAGCGTATACTGGCAAATGCGCTTTCTAATCCGAATCGTTTTTTGGACTTTTCTGCTTAGACCCCTGAGAGTTTCTGTTTCATTACAGAAAGGTCCTTGGACCAAAACTCTTATAACTTTTAAACAGAAAAGAATTTTTTGAGTGATTCTTTTTCTGTCCTATTTAAAATTTTGTCTAGTTTTTTATCAGATTTATTTGAAAATTATTTGGATAATTTTTGTGCACCCCATGGTATTTACGTTAGTGCGTGTATTTTTGTATACCGTAGATACCGAAGGAGGTGACAGAACAGCGAACTTCACCGAGCTAGACCTCGACTACTCCGAACCAGGCAAGCATGTTTGAACTTTTGATATGATGAGTGTTTGGGCATGTTTGCATTAATTAGTCTCATGGCATGTTCATGAGCATCTCGATGAACGTTATATCACGTAAAAAGTTGAGGCAAGTGAGTTTTGGAAATCCATGAGTTGTTGGAAATGAGTTGCATGGCCATGAGTTGGCATGAGAATGGGTAAGATGGCAGTGTTGTAGCATGCCAGTCTTATGCTAGACTGTTGACCCAGTGTCAACATAAATCAGTCAAGTTCCCGTCCGTCTCCCCTTCCGTACTACCACATGTTTTCCGCAAGGGATACGGCTTAGTAAGTTGCAAACGACTTTCAGGTACACACCAAATCGAGAGGCCGGGATGAGGGTTCCATGGCCATGGATTAAAGCCTATCATCCGGTCAGGGGGCATGGGTGTTTCCGGTTAGGACCGAGATGGGGGAACCCCTTAGAGCGCGCGTATATAAATTTGATCCCATGCTATTCGAGATTGTGATCTCCCCGTCTCAAAGTTTTCTTTCTTGAACACTACCTAGGGTGATTCCTGGCAACGTAAGGTGGGATGGGTGTGTACTGGTTAGCTGTGTTTCCTCCTAAATACCGTAAATGGAACTAGTCCTTCGAGACTACGGAAATCCGTTGGCTGTGGATATTTTAGTACAAACTCTGCAGAGTCAGTAATCCTTGAAATCATTTTATCCGGGTCCAAGTGCTGTGTTCATCTTATCTTGTCAAATGTCAGTCCCGGTGACAGAAACTCCTGAGAACCACATGAGTGTTCAATGTTTATTTCCTGTGGATGGACTAACCCGTTCATCGCCTTGAGATGAATATTTTCCGTGAGCACCATTTCTTGTATGCGTTATGAATAATGAAGTATAAGCCCTTTTCTCGCGATGTCGCCGACGTCGTCCGACGGTGGCATTGTTATTTACTTATTTTTGATATAAGCCCTTTCTGCGATGTCGCTCAGACGTCCGACTGTGGCATTGTTATTTACTTATTTTGATATAAGCCCTTTCTGCAATGTCGCTCAGATGTCCGACTTTGGCATTGTTATTTAACTATTTTGATATAAGCCCTTTCTGCGATGTCGCTCACACGTCCGATTGTGGCATTGTTATTTATTTACTTTTGACATAAGCCCTTTCTGTGATGTCGCTCTGACGTCCGACTGTGGCCCGCATGTCTTTTCTTTCAGTATAAGCCCTTTATGAGGTGTCACTTAGATGCCGACTGTGGCATGCTTTACTTATTTGTTCGCCCTTCGAGGTGTCGCTTCAGACACCCGGTTGGTTTTCAGTTTATTTTCTTTGGGTTTTCGAGCGGACTACTGCCGATTCCCTTTTCACTTACCTTGTTATACTGATTTGATTGCGCATTGTTAAATTACTCATGACGCATTCACGCATACATTTGTTATATCTATTGTCCGAACTGTCTTGCGAGTACTTTCAAAGTACTCACCTGGCTTGTTGATTTGGCCAGATGCTGACGAAGGCGATCTCATGGATGAAGAGTTCGATAGCGAGTCCGACGCCAAGAGGAATCCTAGTCAGTCTCGTGCGACCCCTGGACTAGTCACTGTGTTAAATCCGCTTCGGCTACCCAAATAAATTCACCGAGCCTCACCTCGATGCTCGATGAGCCGCCAGTGATCACGGACATGACGAGGAGTCTCGAAATGGTTGAGACGTAAAGATTGATATGTTGGATGACTACGTTTGGACACTGGAAAGGTTCCGGAAGGTTTTAGACATTTATCGGAGTACGGGGGGTTACCGGAACCCCCCGGGAACTAATGGGCCTTGTTGGGCCCTAGTGGAGAGAGAGAGGGGCCGGCCAGGGCAAGAGGCGCGCCCCCTCCCCTTGAGTGCGAATAGGACAAGGAAGGTTGGGTGAGGCGGCGCCCCCCTTGCCTTTCGCCTCTCCCACTCCTTCCTTCCCCCTCCTCCTTGGACTAGGAAAGGGAGGGGCAAACCTACTTGGAGAAGGTTTCCCCCTCCTAGGGCGCGCCACCCCTTGGCCGGCCCTCTCCTCCTCCCCCTTTATATATGGAGGAGGGGGGCACCCCATAGACACAACAATTGATCACTTGATCTCTTAGCCGTGTGCGGTGCCCCCCTCCACCATAATCCACCTCGATAATATCGTAGCAGTGCTTAGGCAAAGCCCTGCGTCGGTAGAACATCATCATCGTCACCACACCGTCGTGCTGATGAAACTCTCCCTCAACACTCGGCTGGATCAGAGTTCGAGGGATGTCATCGAGCTGAACGTGTGCTGAACACGGAGGTGCCGTGCATTCGGTACTTGATCGGTCGGATCGTGAAGACATACGACTACATCAACCGCATTGTGCTAACGCTTCCGCTTTCGGTCTACAAGGGTACATGGACAAAACTCTCCCCACTCGTTGCTATACATCACCATGATCCTGCGTGTGCGTAGGAATTTTTTTGAAATTACTACGTTCCCCAACACTATACTTTGTCATAGCCATAGTGTTTGATGTTATATATCTTGCTATCACATAGTTATTTATCTTGCCTACCATAAGTTGTTGGTGCACATAGGTGAGCCTAGTTGTTTTAGTATTGTGCTTGACAAGTTAAACACTAGTTTTATTCCGCATTTGCTCTAGCCTAAGCCTTTACCTACTAGATAGTTTTATGATTTTAGGTTACATCCCTTTTGATCAACCACTAATCAGTTTATTAAATAAGACCATTGTATGGTACATCCCGATGAAAAGTGATACCCTTTTTCAAGGATAATGACACTTTTGGCTTTCTCTTTAACAGTATGACTGGTCCGCTATTTGTGAATGATCCATTTCCAAAAACGACATCGGTAGTTGAGTACTATCACATTCTTCCATACAAGGAAGTTTTCCCTATACTCCTCCACAGGTAACATAAGATTTGTTGTGATTTTTTATGCGCGAAAGTAGGACAATAACTTTTTGGGAACATGGTAAATATGACACTTCATGTGTTTCAGGAAATGGTCTTCTGATTTTTCACTAAACGAGCAACCACCTCAACATGGAAAAGGTTCATTGCACTCCGTAACAGATGAAAATGTGGAAGAGCAAGATGCGAATTGAATGTCCAAGCTACAAAAACAAATTAGAAAAGTGTCAACTCCAAAGCAAATCAAACAAGCAGTTGGTGCCAGCAAGCATAAGAAAAACAACAAAAGAAAATCTAAAGCCTGCATGGCTACAACTGATGTCTGTGCAGAGGGTCTAGATAGTGAGATCCCCACAATATAACATGTTATTGAGGTGGAACCTCCAAAACCAGTGAGTAGGTCAAGAAATACATAATCTTCCGCAAGGGTGTGAACTTCGGGATACATCGTCATCTCTATGTGCCTCGGTTATCTCTTACACGGGCCCCATACTTATGCACTTTACTTTGTGATAGCCATAGTGTTTGATGTTATATATATTGCTATCACATAGTTGTTTATCTTGCTTACCATAAGTTGTTGGTGCACATAGGTTAGCCTAGTTGTTTTAGTTTTGTGCTTGAAAAGTTAAACACTAGTTTTATTCGGCATTTGCTCTAGCCTAAGCCTTTACCTACTAGATAGTTTTATGATTTTAGGTTACATCCCTTTTGATCAACCACTAATCAGTTTATTCAATAAGACCACTGTATGGTACATCCCGATAAAAAGTTATACCCTTTTTCAAGGATAATGACATTTTTTGGCTTCATCTTTAACAGTATGACTGGTCCGCTATTTGTGAATGATCCATTTCCAAAAACGACATTGGTAGTTGAGTACTATCACATTCTTCAATACAAGGAAGTTTTGCCTATACTCCTCCACAGGTAACATAAGATTTGTTGTGATTTTTTTATGCACGAAAGTAGAACAATAACTTTTTGGGATTATGGTAAATATGACACTTCACGTGTTGCAGGAAATGGTCTTCTGATTCTTCACTAAACGAGCAACCACGTCAACATGGAAATGGTTCATTGCACTCCGTAGTAGATGAAAATGTGGAAGAGCAAGATGAGAATAGAACGTCCAAGCTGCGAAGACAAATTACAAAAGTGTCAACTCCAAAGCAAAGCAAACAAGCAGTTTGTGCCAGCAAGCATAAGAAAAACAACAAAAGAAAATCTAAAGCCTGCATGGCTACAGCTGATGTCTGTGCAGAGGGTCCAGATAGTGAGATCCCCACAGTAAAACATGTTATTGAGGTGGAACCTCCAAAACCAACAATGAGTAAGTCAAGAAATAAAGAAGCTTGCGCAAGGGTGTGAACTTCGCGATACATCGTCATCTCTATGTGCCTCGGTTATCTCTTACCAGGGCCCTTTACATATGCACTATACTTTGTGATATCCATAGTGTTTGATGTTATATATCTTGCTATCACATAGTTATTTATCTTGCTTACCATAAGTTGTTGGTGCACATAGGTGATCCAAGTTGTTTTAGTTTTGTGCTAGACAAATTAAACACTAGTTTTATTCCGCATTTGCTCTAGCCTAAGCCATTACCTACTAGATTGTTTTAAGATTTTAGGTTACATCCCTTTTGATCAACCACTAATAAGTTTATTAAATAAGACCATTGTATGGTACATCCCGATGAAATGTGATACCCTTTTTCAAGGATAATGCCATTTTTTGGCTTTCTCTTTAACAATATGACTGGTCTTCTATTTGTGAATGATCCATTTCCAAAAAAGACATCGGTAGTTGAGTACTATCACATTCTTCCATACAAGGAAGTTTTCCCTATACTCCTCCACAGGTAACATAAGATTTGTTGTGATTTTTTTATGCGCGAAAGTAGGACAATAACTTTTTGGGATTATGGTAAATATGACACTTCATGTGTTGCAGGAAATGGTCTTCTGATTCTTCACTAAACGAGCAACCACGTCAACATGGAAATGGTTCATTGCACTCCGTAATAGATCAAAATGTGGAAGAGCAAGATGAGAATAGAATGTCCAAGCTGCGAAAACAAATTACAAAAGTGTCAACTCCAAAGCAAAGCAAACAAGCAGTTTGTGCTAGGAAGCATAAGAAAAACAACAAAAGAAAATCTAAAGCCTGCATGGCTGCAGCTGATGTCTGTGCAAAGGGTCCAGATAGTGAGATCCCCATAGTAAAACATGTTATTGAGGTGGAACCTCCAAAACCAACAATGAGTAAGTCAAGAAATACAGAAGCTTCCGCAAGGGTGTGAACTTCGGATACATCGTCATCTCTATGTGCCCTGCTATCTCTTACCCGGGCCCTTTACATATGCACTTTACTTTGTGATAGCCATAGTGTTTGATGTTATATATCTTGCTATCACATAGTTATTTATCTTGCTTACCATAAGTTGTTGGTGCACATAGTTGATCCAAGTTGTTTTAGTTTTGTGCTAGACAAAATAAACACTAGTTTTATTCCGCATTTGCTCTAGCCTAAGCCATTACCTACTAGATTGTTTTAAGATTTTAGGTTACATCCCTTTTGATCAACCACTAATAAGTTTATTAAATAAGACCATTGTATGGTACATCCCGATGAAAAGTGATACCCTTTTTCAAGGATAATGCCATTTTTTGGCTTTCTCTTTAACAATATGACTGGTCTGCTATTTGTGAATGATCCATTTCCAAAAAAGACATCGGTAGTTGAGTACTATCACATTCTTCCATACAAGGAAGTTTTCCCTATACTCCTCCACAGGTAACATAAGATTTGTTGTGATTTTTTATGCGCCAAAGTAGGACAATAACTTTTGGGATTATGGTAAATATGACACTTCATGTGTTGCGTGAAATGGTCTTCGATTCTTCACTAAACGAAAGCAACCACGCCAACATGGAAATGGTTCATTGCACTCCGTAATAGATCAAAATGTGGAAGAGCAAGATGAGAATAGAATGTCCAAGCTGCGAAAACAAATTACAAAAGTGTCAACTCCAAAGCAAAGCAAACAAGCAGTTTGTGCTAGGAAGCATAAGAAAAACAACAAAAGAAAATCTAAAGCCTGCATGGCTGCAAATGATGTCCGTGCAAAGGGTCCAGATAGTGAGATCCCCATAGTAAAACATGTTATTGAGGTGGAACCTCCAAAACCAACAATGAGTAAGTCAAGAAATACAGAAGCTTCCGCAAGGGTGTGAACTTCGGATACATCGTCATCTCTATGTGCCCCGGTTATCTCTTACCCGGGCCCTTTACATATGCACTTTACTTTGTGATAGCCATAGTGTTTGATGTTATATATCTTGCTATCACATAGTTATTTATCTTGCTTACCATAAGTTGTTGGTGCACATAGTTGATCCAAGTTGTTTTAGTTTTGTGCTAGACAAAATAAACACAAGTTTTATTCCGCATTTGCTCTAGCCTAAGCCATTACCTACTAGATTGTTTTAAGATTTTAGGTTACATCCCTTTTGATCAACCACTAATAAGTTTATTAAATAAGACCATTGTATGGTACATCCCGATGAAAAGTGATACCCTTTTTCAAGGATAATGCCATTTTTGGCTTTCTCTTTAACAATATGATCGGTCTGCTATTTGTGAATGATCCATTTCCAAAAAAGACATCGGTAGTTGAGTACTATCACATTCTTCCATACAAGGAAGTTTTCCCTATACTCCTCCACAGGTAACATAAGATTTGTTGTGATTTTTTTATGCGCGAAAGTAGGACAATAACTTTTTGGGATTATGGTAAATATGACACTTCATGTGTTGCGTGAAATGGTCTTCTCGATTCTTCACTAAACGAGCAACCACGTCAACATGGAAATGGTTCATTGCACTCCGTAATAGATCAAAATGTGGAAGAGCAAGATGAGAATAGAACGTCCAAGCTGCGAAAACAAATTACAAAAGTGTCAACTCCAAAGCAAAGCAAACAAGCAGTTTGTTCTAGGAAGCATAAGAAAAACAACAAAAGAAAATCTAAAGCCTGCATGGCTGCAGCTGATGTCTGTGCAAAGGGTCCAGATAGTGAGATCCCCATAGTAAAACATGTTATTGAGGTGGAACCTCCAAAACCAACAATGAGTAAGTCAAGAAATACAGAAGCTTCCGCAAGGGTGTGAACTTCGGGATACATCGTCATCTCTATGTGCCCCGGTTATCTCTTACCCGGGCCCTTTACATATGCACTTTACTTTGTGATAGCCATAGTGTTTGATGTTATATATCTTGCTATCACATAGTTATTTATCTTGCTTACTATAAGTTGTTGGTGCACATAGGTGATCCAAGTTGTTTTAGTTTTGTGCTAGACAAATTAAACACTAGTTTTATTCCGCATTTGCTCTAGCCTAAGCCATTACCTACTAGATTGTTTTAAGATTTTAGGTTACATCCCTTTTGATCAACCACTAATAAGTTTATTAAATAAGACCATTGTCTGGTACATCCCGATGAAAAGTGATACCCTTTTTCAAGGATAATGCCATTTTTTGGCTTTTTCTTTAACAATATGACTGGTCTGCTATTTGTGAATGATCCATTCCCAAAAACGACATCGGTAGTTGAGTACTATCACATTCTTCCATACATGGAAGTTTTCCCTATACTCCTCCACAGGTAACATAAGATTTTTTGTGATTTTTTTATGCGCGGAAGTAGGACAATAACTTTTTGGGAACATGGTAAATATGACACTTCACGTGTTTCAGGAAATGGTCTTCTGATTCTTCACTAAATGAGCAACCACATCAACATGGAAAAGGTTCATTGCACTGTAATAGATCAAAATGTGGAAGAGCAAGATGAGAATAGAACGTCCAAGCTGCTAAACAAAATTACAAAAGTGTCAACTCCAAAGCAAAGCAAACAAGCAGCTTGGTGCCAGAAGCATAAAAAACAGCAAAGAAAATCTAAAGCCTGCATGGCTACATTTGATGTCTGTGCAGAGGGTTTAGATAGTGAGATCCCCACAATAAAACATGTTAGTGAGGTGGAACCTCCAAAACCCGTGAGTAAGTCAAGAAATACAGCAGCTTCCGCAAGGGCGTGAACTTCGGGATACATCGTCATCTCTCTGTGCCTCGGTTATCTCTTACACGGGCCCTTTACATATGCACTTTATTTTGTGATAGTCATAGTGTTTGATGTTATATATCTTTCTATCACATAGTTGTTTATCTTGCCTACCATAAGTTGTTGGTGCACATAGGTGAGCCTAGTTTTTTTAGTTTTGTGCTTGACAAGTGAAACACTAGTTTTATTCCGCATTTGCTCTAGCCCAAGCCTTTATCTACTAGATTGTTTTATGATTTTAAGTTACATCCCTTTTGATCAACCATTAATAAGTTTATAAAATAAGACCATTGTATGGTACATCCCGATGAAAAGTGATACCCTTTTTCAAGGATAATGACATTTTTTGGCTTTCTCTTTAACAATATGACTAGTCTGCTATTTGTGAATGATCCATTTCCAAAAACGACATCGATAGTTGAGTATTATCACATTCTTCCATACAAGGAAGTTTTCCCTATACTCCTCCATAGGTAACATAAGATTTGTTGTGATTTTTTTATGCGCGAAAGTAGGACAATAACATTTTGGGATCATGGTAAATATGACACTTCACGTGTTTCAGGAAATGGTCTTCTGATTCTTCACTAAATGAGCAACCACATAAACATGGAAAAGGTTCATTGCACTCCGTAATAGATGAAAATGTGGAAGAGCAAGATGAGAATAGAATGTCCAAGCTGCGAAACAAAATTACAAAAGTGTCAACTCCAAAGCAAAGCAAACAAGCAGTTGGTGCCAGCAAGCATAAGAAAAACCGCAAAAGAAAATCTAAAGCCTGCATGGCTACAGCTGATGTCTGTGCAGAGGGTCTACATAGTGAGATCCCCACAATAAAACATGTTAGTGAGGTGGAACCTCCAAAACCCGTGAGTAAGTCAAGAAATACATAAGCTTCCGCAAGGGGGTGAACTTCGGGATACATCGTCATCTCTATGTGCCTCGGTTATCTCTTACACGGGCCCTTTACTTATGCACTTTACTTTGTGATAGTCATAGTATTTGATGTTATATATCTTGCTATCACATAGTTGTTTATCTTTCCTACTATAAGTTGTTGGTGCACATAGGTGAGCCTAGTTGTTTTAGTTTTGTTCTTGACAAGTTAAACACTAGTTTTATTCCGCATTTGCTCTAGCCTAAGCCTTTACCTACTAGATAGTTTTATGATTCTAGGTTACATCCCTTTTGATCAACCACTAATCAGTTTATTCAATAAGACCATTGTATGGTACATCCCGATGAAAAGTGATACCCTTTTTCAAGGATAATGACATTTTTTGGCTTTCTCTTTAACAATATGACTGGTCTGCTATTTGTGAATGATCCATTTCCAAAAAAGACATCGGTAGTTGAGTACTATCACATTCTTCCATACAAGGAAGTTTTCCTATACTCCTCCACAGGTAACATAAGATTTGTTGTGATTTTTTATGCGCGAAAGTAGGACAATAACTTTTTGGGATTATGGTAAATATGACACTTCATGTGTTGCGTGAAATGGTCTTCCGATTCTTCACTAAACGAGCAACCACGTCAACATGGAAATGGTTCATTGCACTCCGTAATAGATCAAAATGTGGAAGAGCAAGATGAGAATAGAACGTCCAAGCTGCGAAAACAAATTACAAAAGTGTCAACTCCAAAGCAAAGCAAACAAGCAGTTTGTTCTAGGAAGCATAAGAAAAACAACAAAAGAAAATCTAAAGCCTGCATGGCTGCAGCTGATGTCTGTGCAAAGGGTCCAGATAGTGAGATCCCCATAGTAAAACATGTTATTGAGGTGGAACCTCCAAAACCAACAATGAGTAAGTCAAGAAATACAGAAGCTTCCGCAAGGGTGTGAACTTCGGGATACATCGTCATCTCTATGTGCCCCGGTTATCTCTTACCCGGGCCCTTTACATATGCACTTTACTTTGTGATAGCCATAGTGTTTGATGTTATATATCTTGCTATCACATAGTTATTTATCTTGCTTACTATAAGTTGTTGGTGCACATAGGTGATCCAAGTTGTTTTAGTTTTGTGCTAGACAAATTAAACACTAGTTTTATTCCGCATTTGCTCTAGCCTAAGCCATTACCTACTAGATTGTTTTAAGATTTTAGGTTACATCCCTTTTGATCAACCACTAATAAGTTTATTAAATAAGACCATTGTCTGGTACATCCCGATGAAAAGTGATACCCTTTTTCAAGGATAATGCCATTTTTTGGCTTTTTCTTTAACAATATGACTGGTCTGCTATTTGTGAATGATC
Source organism: Aegilops bicornis (assembly GCA_021605145.1). Lineage (NCBI taxonomy): Eukaryota > Viridiplantae > Streptophyta > Magnoliopsida > Poales > Poaceae > Aegilops > Aegilops bicornis. The sequence goes on along the minus strand of CM038673.1, from coordinate 569,076,053 downwards.
CATTCCCAAAACCGACATCGGTAGTTGAGTACTATCACATTCTTCCATACATGGAAGTTTTCCCTATACTCCTCCACAGGTAACATAAGATTTTTTGTGATTTTTTATGCGGAAGTAGGACAATAACTTTTTGGGAACATGGTAAATATGACACTTCACGTGTTTCAGAAATGGTCTTCCGATTCTTCACTAAATGAGCAACCACATCAACATGGAAAAGGTTCATTGCACTCCGTAATAGATCAAAATGTGGAAGAGCAAGATGAGAATAGAACGTCCAAGCTGCGAAACAAAATTACAAAAGTGTCAACTCCAAAGCAAAGCAAACAAGCAGTTGGTGCCAGCAAGCATAAAAAACAGCAAAAGAAAATCTAAAGCCTGCATGGCTACATTTGATGTCTGTGCAGAGGGTTTAGATAGTGAGATCCCCACAATAAAACATGTTAGTGAGGTGGAACCTCCAAAACCCGTGAGTAAGTCAAGAAATACAGCAGCTTCCGCAAGGGCGTGAACTTCGGGATACATCGTCATCTCTCTGTGCCTCGGTTATCTCTTACACGGGCCCTTTACATATGCACTTTATTTTGTGATAGTCATAGTGTTTGATGTTATATATCTTTCTATCACATAGTTGTTTATCTTGCCTACCATAAGTTGTTGGTGCACATAGGTGAGCCTAGTTTTTTTAGTTTTGTGCTTGACAAGTGAAACACTAGTTTTATTCCGCATTTGCTCTAGCCCAAGCCTTTATCTACTAGATTGTTTTATGATTTTAAGTTACATCCCTTTTGATCAACCATTAATAAGTTTATAAAATAAGACCATTGTATGGTACATCCCGATGAAAAGTGATACCCTTTTTCAAGGATAATGACATTTTTTGGCTTTCTCTTTAACAATATGACTAGTCTCTGCTATTTGTGAATGATCCATTTCCAAAACGAAATCGATAGTTGAGTATTATCACATTCTTCCATACAAGGAAGTTTTCCCTATACTCCTCCACATGTAACATAAGATTTGTTGTGATTTTTTTATGCGTGAAAGTAGGACAATAACATTTTGGGCTCATGCTAAATATGACACTTCTAGTGTTTCAGGAAATGGTCTTCTGATTATTTACTAAATGAGCAACCACGTTGACATGGAAAAGGTTCATTGCAATCTGTAATAGATGAAAATGTGGACGAGCAAGATGAGAATAGCACGTCTAAGCTGCGAAAACGAATTACAAAAGTGTCAACTCCAAAGCAAAGCAAACAAGCAGTTGGTGCCAGCAAGCATAAGAAAAACCGCAAAAGAAAATCTAAAGCCTGCATGGCTACAGCTGATGTCTGTGCAGAGGGTCTACATAGTGAGATCCCCACAATAAAACATGTTAGTGAGGTGGAACCTCCAAAACCCGTGAGTAAGTCAAGAAATACATAAGCTTCCGCAAGGGGTGAACTTCGGGATACATCGTCATCTCTATGTGCCTCGGTTATCTCTTACACGGGCCCTTTACTTATGCACTTTACTTTGTGATAGTCATAGTATTTGATGTTATATATCTTGCTATCACATAGTTGTTTATCTTTCCTACTATAAGTTGTTGGTGCACATAGGTGAGCCTAGTTGTTTTAGTTTTGTTCTTGACAAGTTAAACACTAGTTTTATTCCGCATTTGCTCTAGCCTAAGCCTTTACCTACTAGATAGTTTTATGATTTTAGGTTACATCCCTTTTGATCAACCACTAATCAGTTTATTCAATAAGACCATTGTATGGTACATCCCGATGAAAAGTGATACCCTTTTTCAAGGATAATGACATTTTTTGGCTTTCTCTTTAACAATATGACTGGTCTGCTATTTGTGAATGATCCATTTCCAAAAAAGACATCGGTAGTTGAGTACTATCACATTCTTCCATACAAGGAAGTTTTCCCTATACTCCTCCACAGGTAACATAAGATTTGTTGTGATTTTTTTATGCGCGAAAGTAGGACAATAACTTTTTGGGATTATGGTAAATATGACACTTCATGTGTTGCAGGAAATGGTCTTCTGATTCTTCACTAAACGAGCAACCACGTCAACATGGAAATGGTTCATTGCACTCCGTAATAGATCAAAATGTGGAAGAGCAAGATGAGAATAGAACGTCCAAGCTGCGAAAACAAATTACAAAAGTGTCAACTCCAAAGCAAAGCAAACAAGCAGTTTGTTCTAGGAAGCATAAGAAAAACAACAAAAGAAAATCTAAAGCTCGCATGGCTGCAGCTGATGTCTGTGCAAAGGGTCCAGATAGTGAGATCCCCATAGTAAAACATGTTATTGAGGTGGAACCTCCAAAACCAACAATGAGTAAGTCAAGAAATACGTAAGCTTCCGCAAGGGTGTGAACTTCGGGATACATCGTCATCTCTATGTGCCCCGGTTATCTCTTACCCGGGCCCTTTACATATGCACTTTACTTTGTGATAGCCATAGTGTTTGATGTTATATATCTTGCTATCACATAGTTATTTATCTTGCTTACTATAAGTTGTTGGTGCACATAGGTGATCCAAGTTGTTTTAGTTTTGTGCTAGACAAATTAAACACTAGTTTTATTCCGCATTTGCTCTAGCCTAAGCCATTACCTACTAGATTGTTTTAAGATTTTAGGTTACATCCCTTTTGATCAACCACTAATAAGTTTATTAAATAAGACCATTGTCTGGTACATCCCGATGAAAAGTGATACCCTTTTTCAAGGATAATGCCATTTTTTGGCTTTTTCTTTAACAATATGACTGGTCTGCTATTTGTGAATGATCCATTCCCAAAAACGACATCGGTAGTTGAGTACTATCACATTCTTCCATACATGGAAGTTTTCCCTATACTCCTCCACAGGTAACATAAGATTTTTGTGATTTTTTTATGCGCGGAAGTAGGACAATAACTTTTTGGGAACATGGTAAATATGACACTTCACGTGTTTCAGGAAATGGTCTTCTGATTCTTCACTAAATGAGCAACCACATCAACATGGAAAAGGTTCATTGCACTCCGTAATAGATCAAAATGTGGAAGAGCAAGATGAGAATAGAACGTCCAAGCTGCGAAACAAAATTACAAAAGTGTCAACTCCAAAGCAAAGCAAACAAGCAGTTGGTGCCAGCAAGCATAAAAAACAGCAAAAGAAAATCTAAAGCCTGCATGGCTACATTTGATGTCCTGTAAGAGGGTTTAGATAGTGAGATCCCCACAATAAAACATGTTAGTGAGGTGGAACCTCCAAAACCCGTGAGTAAGTCAAGAAATACAAGCAGCTTCCGCAAGGGCGTGAACTTCGGGATACATCGTCATCTCTCTGTGCCTCGGTTATCTCTTACACGGGCCCTTTACATATGCACTTTATTTTGTGATAGTCATAGTGTTTGATGTTATATATCTTTCTATCACATAGTTGTTTATCTTGCCTACCATAAGTTGTTGGTGCACATAGGTGAGCCTAGTTTTTTTAGTTTTGTGCTTGACAAGTGAAACACTAGTTTTATTCCGCATTTGCTCTAGCCCAAGCCTTTATCTACTAGATTGTTTTATGATTTTAAGTTACATCCCTTTTGATCAACCATTAATAAGTTTATAAAATAAGACCATTGTATGGTACATCCCGATGAAAAGTGATACCCTTTTTCAAGGATAATGACATTTTTTGGCTTTCTCTTTAACAATATGACTAGTCTGCTATTTGTGAATGATCCATTTCCAAAAACGAAATCGATAGTTGAGTATTATCACATTCTTCCATACAAGGAAGTTTTCCCTATACTCCTCCATAGGTAACATAAGATTTGTTGTGATTTTTTTATGCGCGAAAGTAGGACAATAACATTTTGGGATCATGGTAAATATGACACTTCACGTGTTTCAGGAAATGGTCTTCTGATTCTTCACTAAATGAGCAACCACATAAACATGGAAAAGGTTCATTGCACTCCGTAATAGATCAAAATGTGGAAGAGCAAGATGAGAATAGAATGTCCAAGCTGAAACAAAATTACAAAAGTGTCAACTCCAAAGCAAAGCAAACAAGCAGTTGGTGCCAGAAGCATAAGAAAAACCGCAAAAGAAAATCTAAAGCCTGCATGGCTATAGCTGATGTCTGTGCAGAGGGTCTACATAGTGAGATCCCCACAATAAAACATGTTAGTGAGGTGGAACCTCCAAAACCCGTGAGTAAGTCAAGAAATACATAAGCTTCCGCAAGGGGTGAACTTCGGGATACATCGTCATCTCTATGTGCCTCGGTTATCTCTTACACGGGCCCTTTACTTATGCACTTTACTTTGTGATAGTCATAGTATTTGATGTTATATATCTTGCTATCACATAGTTGTTTATCTTTCCTACTATAAGTTGTTGGTGCACATAGGTGAGCCTAGTTGTTTTAGTTTTGTGCTTGACAAGTTAAACACTAGTTTTATTCCGCATTTGCTCTAGCCTAAGCCTTTACCTACTAGATAGTTTTATGATTTTAGGTTACATCCCTTTTGATCAACCACTAATCAGTTTATTCAATAAGACCATTGTATGGTACATCCCGATGAAAAGTGATACCCTTTTTCAAGGATAATGACATTTTTTGGCTTTCTCTTTAACAATATGACTGGTCTGCTATTTGTGAATGATCCATTTCCAAAAACGACATCGGTAGTTGAGTACTATCACATTCTTCCATACAAGGAAGTTTTCCCTATACTCCTCCACAGGTAACATAAGATTTGTTGTGAATTTTTTATGCGCGAAAGTAGGACAATAACTTTTTGGGAACATAGTAAATATGACACTTCACGTGTTTCAGGAAATGGTCATCTGATTTTTCACTAAATGAGCAACCACGTCAACATGGAAAAGGTTCATTGCACTCCGTAACAGATGAAAATGTGGAAGAGCAAGATGAGAATTGAACGTCCAAGTTGTGAAAACAAATTACAAAAGTGTCAACTCCAAAGCAAAGCAAACAAGCAGTTGGTGCCAACAAGCATAAGAAAAACAACAAAAGAAAATATAAAGCCTGCATGGCTGCAGCTGATGTCTGTGCAGAGGTTCTAGATAGTGAGATCCCCACAATAAAACATGTTATTAAGGTGGAACCTCCAAAATCCGTGAGTAAGTCAAGAAATACAGAAGCTTCCGCAAGGGGGTGAACTTCGGGATACATCGTCATCTCTATGTGTCTCGGTTATCTCTTACACGGGCCCTTTACTTATGCACTTTACTTTGTGATAGTCATAGTGTTTGATGTTATATATCTTGCTATCACATAGTTGTTTATCTTGCCTACAATAAGTTGTTGGTGCACATAGGTGAGCCTAGTTGTTTTAGTTTTGTGCTTGACAAGTTAAACACTAGTTTTATTCCGCATTTGCTCTAGCCTAAGCCTTTACCTACTAGATAGTTTTATGATTTTAGGTTACATCCCTTTTGATCAACCACTAATCGGTTTATTCAATAAGACCATTGTATGGTACATCCCGATGAAAAGTGATACCCTTTTTCAAGGATAATGAAATTTTTTGGCTATCTTTTTAACAGTATGACTGGTCCGCTATTTTTGAATGATCCATTTCCAAAAACGACATTGGTAGTTGAGTACTATTACATTGTTCAATACAAGGAAGTTTTGCCTATACTCCTCCACAGGTAACATAAGATTTGTTGTGATTTTTTTATGCGCGAAAGTTGGACAATAACTTTTTGGGATTATGGTAAATATGACAGTTCACGTGTTGCTGCAAATGGTCTTCTGATTCTTCACTAAACGAGCAACCACGTCAACATGGAAATGGTTCATTGCACTCCGTAATAGATGAAAATGTGGAAGAGCAAGATGGGAATAGAGCGTCCAAGCTGCGAAAACAAATTACAAAGGTGTCAACTCCAAATCAAAGCAAACAAGCAGTTTGTAGGAGCAAGCATAAGAAAAACAACAAAACAAAATCTAAAGCCTGCATGGCTGCAGCTGATGTCTGTGCAGAGGGTCCAGATAGTGAGATCCCCACAGTAAGACAGGTTATTGAGGTGGAACCTCCAAAACCAACAATGAGTAAGTCAAGAAATACAGAAGCTTCCGCAAGGGTGTGAACTTCGGGATACATCATCATCTCTGTGTGCCTCGGTTATCTCTTACCCGGGCCCTTTACATATGCACTTTAATTTGTGATAGCCATAGTGTTTGATGTTATATATCTTGCTATCACATAGTTATTTATCTTGCTTACCGTAAGTTGTTGGTGCACATAGGTGATCCTAGTTATTTTAGTTTTGTGCTAGACAAATTAAACACTAGTTTTATTCCGCATTTGCTCTAGCCTAAGCCTTTACCTACTAGATTGTTTTATGATTTTGGGTTACATCCCTTTTGATCAACCACTAATAGGTTTATTAAATAAGACCATTGTATGGTACATCCCGATGAAAAGTGATACCCTTTTTCAAGGATAATGACATTTTTTGGCTTTCTCTTTAACAATATGACTAGTCTGCTATTTGTGAATGATCCATTTCCAAAAACGACATCGATAGTTGAGTATTATCACATTCTTCCATACAAGGAAGTTTTCCCTATAGTCCTCCATAAGTAACATAAGATTTGTTGTGATTTTTTTATGCGCGAAAGTAGGACAATAACTTTTTGGGATCATGGTAAATATGACACTTCACGTGTTTCAGGAAATGGTCTTCTGATTCTTCACTAGATGAGCAACCACATCAACATGGAAAAGGTTCATTGCACTCTGTAATAGATCAAAATGAGAATAGAACGTCCAAGCTGCGAAACAAAATTACAGAAGTGTCAACTCCAAAGCAAAACAAACAAGAAGTTGGTGCTACCAAGAATAAGAAAAACAGCAAAAGAAAATCTAAAGCCTGCATGGCTACAGCTGATGTCTGTGCGGAGGGTCTAGATAGTGAGATCCCCACAATAAAACATGTTAGTGAGGTGGAACCTCCAAAACCCGTGAGTAAGTCAAGAAATATAGAAGCTTCCGCAAGGGTGTGAACTTCGGCATACATCGTCATCTCTATGTGCTTCGGTTATCTCTTACCCGGGCCCTTTACTTTGTGATAGCCATAGTGTTTGATGTTATATATCTTGCTATCACATAGTTGTTTATCTTGTCTACCATAAGTTGTTGGTGCACATAGGCGAGCCTAGTTGTTTTAGTTTTGTTCCGCATTTTCTCTAGCCTAAGCCTTTACCTACTAGATAGTTTTATGATTTTAGGTTACATCCCTTTTGATAACCCACTAATCAGTTTATTAAATAAGACCATTGCATGGTACATCCTGATGAAAAGTGATACCTTTTTCAAGGATAATGACATTTTTTGGCTTTCTCTTTAACAGTATGACTGGTCCTGTAAGGACCCCGATTCCAAGACACATCGGTCTAGCCGGTAACACCTCATATCACTTTCTGGCCTCACGCACGGTATTCCCACGGGTGTCGCCTTACCATGGCCTGGGACTGTTTGCGCCTTTTGGCTCACGTATATGATAGTGTCGCTAGCATCCATATGACAGAGAACCCGGGCCGACATGACTAGTCGTGAACCCAAAGTGGCATTAACTTATAGGGACAGGCATACATGAATCAACATCTAGCATGTCGGTCAGCAGCGTGCCAATCCGGGCTGTAGCACTAGGCTAACAGGACTTCGGGAACCCGGGCTGTAGCAGGCTAGGCAGGACTCCGGATGTCACCGTGTGACATTTCCCCGAAGGGACAGGCACAGGAACGAAGTGAATCACATGCCGGCCAGTCAAGTGTTCCGGAGCAGTAGTGCTAGGCTAGCAGGACTCCGGTGAACCAGGCTGTAGCGGACTACTATGGCTCATGGAAGCACAAGACTACATTTTCCCATAAGATAGGCTACCAAGGATAAACAACTAGGTTGTCGGATCCCACACATACCAAGCATTTCAATCATACACACAATATGCTCGATATGTGTAAATACAAAATGGCATCACAACATAACTCTACGACTCAAGTATTTATTCATTAGGCTCCGAGGAGCGAGATATTAAAAACATGGGTCTCATGACCCAACATTCAGAGCATACAAATCAAAGCACAAGAAGAAGCTTAACATGTCTGAGTACAGACATCTACGAATGAAAAGGGCTGCTAAGCCTGACTATCTACCAGATCATGCCGAGGGCACAAGATCGTAGATGAGGTATCAAGCTAAAACATCAAGGTCCACACGGAACTACTAGCGAGACTGACATATCTCTGCAAAACAAAAAATAGGCAAACGTGAGTACAAATGTACCCATCAAGACTTACATCAGAACTATCTACATATGCATCGGTATCAATAAAGGGGGTGGTGGAGTTTAACTGCAGCAAGCCAGCTTTGACTCGGTGGCTATCCTAAACTACGACTGCAAGTAACTCTTTTGAGGTGGCGCACACGAGTCCACATATTCACCATATCAATACACCACTATGGATCCGCTCCCTTCTCCCTACGGGAAGGCCATCCATAGCACTCACGCTTATCTTGCGAGTTTTAGAGTATCCACTTTCACTTGTCTATGAACTATTATAGGCAACCCAGAAGTCCTTTACCGCAGACACGGCTATTCGAATAGATCATTTATAACCCTGCAGGGGTGTACTTCTTCACACATGTTTCCACCACTTAGTGTCTACACACGCCATGTGCTCGACAGATTTCAAGCGAAAGCAGACGTGGGTGTAGACCACGACCTGACTAACCACACAAGTCTCTGGTCCAGGTTTATTGCCTATTCGGGTTCCATCCGCGAGGAGATCCACCCGGAATTTCGCTCACGGCCCCAAACGACGTGTGCAGGGTTCCCGAGACACCAAACGGGCGCCTGGTACACCGTGCCACGATGTATCTACCGCATCATAGCCCACCCCCAGGGTCAGCGCTACGCACGGCCTCCAACACATATCCTACAAACACCAGAAACTAGTTGCAACTCCTGGACAGAGGACAAGGGCAGTTAATAAGTAGTAGTTGTTCATGGATCAGAAACACAGAACTCAGTTCCTGAGGACGGCTTCAATGAGACAACCCACCATGTACTCCTCCATGGCCTCTCACCGCTACCTTTACCAAATCGTGTTCACACACTTAGCTCACACACAGTAGGACATGTTTACACACCTCCGATTCATCCCCGATGAATCAGACCTAACTGAACTCTAAGCAGTAGCAGGCATGACAATCAAGCATGACTGAGTAGGCATAACAGGGCTCAAACAACTCCTACTCATGCTAGTGGGTTTCATCTATTTACTGTGGCAATGACAGGTCATGCAGAGGATAAAGGGGTTCAGCCACCGCAGCAAGTAACAGATAAATCGTTGTTGTCCTAATGCAGTAAAAGAGAACAGGAGCGAGAGAGTAGGATTGTATCGGAATGAACAAGGGGGTTTTGCTTGCCTGGCACTTCTGAAGATAGCATTGAGTCTTCATCAGTGTCAACGATCACAACGTCGGAACCACGTCTATCGAGAGGGGACAAATACCGGCAACAGAGAAAGAAACACAATCAATGCAATGCACAATATGATGCATGATCATGACATGGCAATATGCTGTGATTTGAGCTAATGCAACAGAAGGTCATTTTGATTGAAGTGGAAATCAAAACTAGATCAAATTCCAACTCCAACTCTATTATCAAATTTGTCCTAATCATGTTTCATCCTAAACAGTGAGGTTAACTTTCTCAAACATGCATGAAAATGGTACAGATGGATCGATTGGATTTTTCTGATCATTTTTCATATATAAATTATTTCATTTGGAGCTACGGTTGATTTTATATGATTTTTAGAAGTCTGCTACATTTTCTGGAATTCGTGTATAAGAATAAACCCAGATAATACTTATTGCGTCAGCATGACGTAAGCGAGTCAATGGGGCAGCCCAGGTCAAACTGACCAGTGGGTCCCGCGTGTCAGTTCCATTAGTCTAACTAGTTTTTGGTTAGTCTTAATCCTAACTTAATTAGCAGGCGGGTCCCATTTGTCATCTACCCAGAGGGGTCAAACTGGGCCCACCCGGGGTCAACTTGGTCAGCAGGGTCAAACCCGCTGGCGACTCGACGCCGGCGAGGCTCGGGACGGCAGCGCGGCTCAGAAAAGGCCCACATGGTTGGGACAAGGCCGTTCTTGGGCTCCTTGGAGAGCTCTTGCAGGCGCGTGTCGAGTGGTGGTGGAGTTGGACCAGATGGCCGCCGGAATTGACGCCGGCGATGAGGTTCGCGGCGGCCGTGGTTCATCCATCGCTGGAAACGGGGCTACGGAGCACTAGGGGAGGAAATGGTGAGTGCATCGTGCTCCTATGGGTGCACTGAGCGCGCTGATGAGCTCGGACGCGGGTGGCAGCAGCTGTGGCCGCGGCGGTGCCATGGACGGCGGCAGTGAGCTTCGGACGAGGTGGAAAACATGGCCAGAGGACGAACACTTCAACAGGGAGAGGGGCGAGGGGCGTAGGAGATCACAGCGGTGCCGAAGAGGGGGTCAGCGAGCTCGGGGAGGTCCTAGCGGCACCGATTCGACCGGAGACGGGCTCGGGTGCCCGAGGTTGAAGACGAAGGCGAATACGGTGTTCGGCGGCGTTTGGAGTCGCGTGGGTCAACAGGGAGGCATAGGCGACGGTGGTGGAGCCCCTGGGCATGTCGGAGAGGTGAGGGGGAGGCTTAGGGCACCAACGAGCGGCAGCGACGGCTGCGCTCGGGTGGTTGCGCGCGAGAGAGACAGGGGAGGGGATGAGCACGGGGGGAGGAGTGAGCGGGCCTGGGGGGTGCGTGGCGTCTCCAGCCAGCTCCAGGCGGTCGGCGGCAAGCAGGAGGAGGCGTGGCGAGCTCGGCGGTGTCGCGGTGTCCCTCCTCTGCCTACTGGCAGAGGTAGGCGTTGACTGGCACTAGGCCAGTGAGCTGCACCATGCTGGGCCAGGCCAGGTGGGTGCCAGGTAAAACCCTCTCTCTCTGCTTTCCATTTTACTTTTTATTTGTTTCTGTTCTGTGTTTTGAAATAGTAGAAATACTATTCCATTTAGGAAAAACCTAAAAATATTCAAAGGCACATTTGAAAATATTCTCAACAGCCTAAAAATACCTTCATGATTATTTGGGCATTTAAAAATATTTATAGGATTTAAATTGCCCAAATGCAAATACTTATGGCTTGGTGCAAAAATCTGAATAGCCTCCAAAAATATGAAACCATTTTTGGCAGAGGGTTTAGCCAGGACCAAAGATGGTGAATATTTATGAAGGGCATTTTTGGTTCATTGAAATTCCAATTGTTGGAACCTAGTATTTCAAAAGGGGGTGTTGGGGTTTGATAGTCCCCATTTCAAGTTTAAGAAAAAATTAGACATGATGCACACAAGGAAACTAGCCTAGGTCAGACCAGAATTAGGGATGTGACAACTCACCCCCACTAAACAAGAATCTCGTCCCGAGATTCAAGACGTGAGGTGAGAAGACAAAGGGGACACTAAGTATCACAAACTTCATGATCCAACTGTCTTCTCAAGGGTGTTGATTTGTTGACTCAAATCGATCTTGACGTCTTGCTTGCGATGTCTTCATCCAACACGATGACGACAGAAGGAGACTACGAAAAACAATCTCCTCGAAGATCGAGTATTCAAGATCAACTCATGGAGTGAGAGGTAAGAACATCTCTTGAGCTGAGATACGAAGCATTCATCCAAAGGGATGGAGTGAAACAGGATACAGAGGTTCATTAGGTAGACAATAATTTCACGCTTAATAAGGTGGTGAATGATGGTCAACGTAGCGAGGAGTTGGGTTGCCATGGTACCACAATGAGACACCTTAGAGGAAGTGACTCGTAGAATTATTACCTTAAGTGGCAAAAAGAATTACCTTTGATATAGAGATCGTTGAGACTCTTTATATCAGCCTAAGGCAAATCATAGCGCGATCGATTGGCGGAGTTCGAAGGAATGGCATACTCGGGCTAGAATGGATGATGTGAACTACCTTGTTGAATACAACGCAAGGGATGATTTGCTTATCACCGGAAATGGATGGAATCCATGGTAGAATGGCACATTGGCTGTGCAAGCTGGGAAAGAATGCAGATTCTGGGAATGATTCTGGTAACCGGGAATAACTCAGCGAGAGGGATTCCACCGTTGAATGGTTCTAGCATAATCAAGTAAACTGAGAGCACAAGGACCCCTAAGGCACAACTTCTAGAATAAGTTGCACTAAATCCTCATGGAGAATACGGACAAATTGACCAATCAAGATACTGCAATGATAGAGCTCCCGGCAAGGTGTGTCGGTCAGAACATCGACCTTGTCGGAATCTACATCCTAGATCTTGGAAAAGTTCCAACCGTCATATCTGCCTGAGATTCAGATCTGGTTGGTAACAGGATATTCCAGACTCATCAAGTCTAGAAAGGAAAATGAAAGTTTGCAACACAAATCGAAGAGATGACATTGCGAGATTCTCAGGGAGTGAGTACGATAGCAAGCTCCAAAATATGAGTTGGTTCTGCTACATACATGTGAACATGTTGTCCAAGACAAGAATGACCACATCGTAGTCTTATAATAAAACACTATCGGGTTCAGGTTAGGATCCATCATCAGGGATTTCGAAGTCTTTACGTGCGCTAGACTTCTTTTCCTTGAACAAGTCAATCAGTGGCTTGGGGTGCTAGGGAACATATGGAATGAAGGTTGCAAGTCTCCAGACCACAGGATACTTCGCACATATGCATGAATGACTTGGGATGATTCCAGAGGAAGCAATAACAAGCTTTCTCAAATCCACGATGGCAACTTGCATCGGTTGCACGTGAACTTACAGAAATTCGCTTCTTTCATCCAACATATGCTTCATGGGCTAGCATGAAGAAATGCTTTCAAAGAATTCCAATACTAGCTCAATGTTCAAACATGAATCATGGGGGGAGACAAAATGCTGCTGATGGGCTCAACAGCAACTCATCGGAATTTCCATATCACTTGAATTCCACCATTATGTGAACAATGTGTTAGTATTGGTCAGACCAAATGATGTAATGGTGTATGCTCGAGGAATCAACCACGAGTAAAACAACATTACGAATATCGTTGGTTCTGATTTGATTTGACGTTAGCCCATACTCAAATCAAAAATTGGTTACAACAATAGCACCGACAATTGATCACGAGGATCAATCGATGAAGATATCATCTTTCTTCAACACACACACACAGAAGATATACCTTAGAGATGAACTAAGTTAAGCAAAGCTTTTACCTTCCAACTCTCCAATTGTTTTCTAGCTCAACCAACTAGCTCAGGGATATCCAACACAGATTCTTGGAGAAAGAGTGGATTATTGGAAAACCAACTTGATCACGAACTCAACATAATGGCCAGGGAACAACCTGGTAATGCTTCCGAGAAGATATTCGGAACATCACGAACCACCGATATGTTATTAAGCTCGAAAAAAATCTTGCTTTTGAGGGCAAGATGATGTGATCAGGAGAGTGATGGATTACACAATCCTAAATCATTGATTGAAGTGTGCACCCGAAATATGGACTAGGAAGCACGATCAATCTTAGAATGATAATTCAATAACCAACACGCTAAGAGTGAGTTTATTGTCCATTAACTACCAAGCAACGGGGTTGCTAGGAGTATTGATTTCACACATCATAGTTCACTTGTCGGCATTCCGGTTGTGACAACACGGGACCGAGGAATGAAAATGATGGCAAGAAGTATCACTGCGTCAAGAATTCATGAGAGATGGTGCAATTCTCATGACAATCCTGACATAAAGGGGGTAATACTCCGAGGTGGAACAGAGCAAAAGCTGGATTGACATTTGATCTGCGGAATACAACTACTTTGACCCAATCCTAGAAATGGATAAGGTAATGGAGTTTGTTTCTCCTAGTCATTCCGGAATAGAGTGGCTTGACAGACCACAAGAATAATAGGCATCGATGACACGATCGCACACATACTCTTGACTATCAATTGATAGACGATGGTCGGAATACAAATGAAGAGGGACAACTCAAGAGGACATATATCTTTCTGAGTTGTGGATGCATAGATTAATATGTCGAACCAAGTTCAACAGGTTTCTTCCAGATAACCCATGCAGAAAGGTAGAACTGGCAGAATCACAATTACGAATGGAGAACTCCTCAAGAGTACTCTGATTGTGGTATTTTGGTTCAAAGACTTCTGCCTTAATGGTTCATGGTATTTGGAAGAAGGAAATACCATGGACCTCGAGGACTATCGCAAAGTTACTAATAACCTAAAGGAACTACCAAACACTATCAACATGAGGTAAGTAGGGTGAATCTCGGGTTCAAGAACCCAGGAATGGAATTCCTACTAAGTAATAACATCACGGGATGCTTTCGAGAATGGTGGCCAGAATCATCACACGGGGAACACAAAACATGGCTAGTTTACTAGGTAATCTTCTAAGACACCTAGGGTCGTAATAATAACTCCAACATATATGTCGAGGCAATAAATTACCTCAACGCACCGATTAGTGTGCTTATTCTGACCATAAAGGACATCGGGAACGGAAAGAAAGGATTTGCAAATGCATCAGACTATTTAGAAACCTGGGATGACTCGGACAGCATAACGGCTGTAAATGCTCAAAATGATTTGAGACATCCTGCAAAATAGTGGCATGACCACTCAACATCACAATATCAAGGTTCTGAGACCAGCTATGAACATATGGAAGTAGTAAAAACTGAACTGAGATTTGAAACTAACAATTCTATAAGTCTATGGTCTAGTAACTCGTCATCCTGATAGATAGATGAGAAGGCCTAGTTCTTAATCCCCGTAGAAGAGAAGAGGATGACCCAGATCAGAAGGCCATAAGGTAAAGGAGTAAAAAGAGCCTTACGTTCCCATGCACAATCAATTCCCTTACATAACTAAAGAATTTCTAGACTCAACTTCGACCAGTTTGGCTTGGTAATCCTACATGCAGTCAGGCTCTGATACCAAAGCTGTCAGGACCCCGATTCCAAGTCACATCGATCTAGCCGGTAACACCTCACATCACTTTATGCGGCCTCACGCACGGTATTCTACAGGTGTCGCTTTACCATGGCCCGGGACCGTTTGCGCCTTTTGGCTCACGTATATGACAGTGTCGCTAGCATCCATATGACAGAGAACCCGGACCGACATGACTAGTCGTGAACCAAAAGTGGCACTAACTTATAAGGACAGGCATACATGAATCAACATCGAGCATGTCGGTCAAGCGTGCGAATCCGGGCTGTAGCACTGGCTAACAGGACTCGGGAACCCGGGCTGTAGCAGGCTAGGCAGGACTCGGATGTCACCGTGTGACATTTCCCGAAGGGACAGAACCACGAACGAAGTGAATCACATGCCGGCCGATCAAGTGTTCCGGAAGCGATAGTCTTTGGGCTAGCGTGACTCCGGTGAATCGGGTCAGAAGGACTACTATGGCTCATTGAAGCACAAGACTACATTTCCCGTAAGAGAGGCTACCAAGGATAAACAACTAGGCTGTCGGATCCCACACATACTAAGCATTTCAATCATACACACAATATGCTCGATATGTGTAAATACAACATGGCATCACAACATAACTCTACGACTCAGGTATTTATTCATTAGGCTCCGAGGAGCGAGATATTACAAACATGGGTCTCATGACCCAACATTAGAGCATACAAATCATAGCACAAGCAGAAGCTTAACATGTCTCACTACAGACATCTACAAATGAAAAGGGATGCTAAGCCTGACTATCTACCAGATCCTGCCGAGGGCACAAGATCGTAGCTGATGTATCAAGCTAAAACATCAAAGTCCACACGGAACTACTAGCGAGACTGACGTCTCGCTACAAAACATAAAATAGGCAAACGTGAGTACAAATGTACCCAGCAAGACTTACATTAGAACTATCTACATATGCATCGGTATCAATAAAGTGGGGTGGTGGAGTTTAACTGCAACAAGCCAGGTTTGACTCGGTGGCTATACTGAACTAAGACTTCAAGTAACTCTCCTGAGGTGGCGCACACGAGTCCACATGTTCACCTTATAAATACACCACTATGGATCTGCTCCCGTCTCCCTAAGGGAAGGCCATCCATAGCACTCATGCTTATCTTGCGAGTTTTAGAGTATCAACTTTCACTTGTCTATGAACTATTATAGGCAACCCAGAAGTCCTTTACCGCGGACATGACTATTCGAATAGATCATTTATAACCCTGCAGGGGTGTAGTTCTTCACACATGTTTCCACCACTTAGCATCTGCACACGACATGTGCTTAGGGGAGGAGATGGTGAGTGCATCGTGCTCCTATGGGTGCGCTGAGCGCGCTGATGAGCTGGGACGCGGGTGGCAGCAGCTGCGGCCGCGGCGCCTCCTTGGACGGCGGCAGCGAGCTTCGGCCGAGGTGGAAAACACGGCTAGAGGACAAACGCATCAACGGGGAGAGGGGCGAGGGGCATAGGAGCTCACAGCGGTGCCGAAGAGGGGGCAGCGAGCTTGGGGAGGTCCTCGCGGCGCCGAATCGACCGGAGACGGGCTCGGGTGCCCGAGGTTGAAGACGAAGGCGAAGACAGCGTTCGGCGGCGTTTGGAGTCGCGTGGGTCAACAGGGAGGCATAGGCGACGGTGGCAGAGTCCCTGGGCATGTCGGAGAGGTGAGGGGGAGGCTCAGGGCACGGCAGCAATGAGCGGCGGCGACGGCTGCGCTCGGGTGGGTGCGCGCGAGAGGGACAGGGGAGGGGATGAGCATGGGGGGCGGAGTGAGAGGGCCTGGGGGGTGTGTGGCGCCTCCAGCCAGCTCCAGGCGGTCGGCGTCAAGCAGGAGGAGGCGTGGCGAGCTCGGCGGTGTCGCTGTGTCCCTCCTCTGCCTACTAGCAGAGGTGGCGATGGCTGCACTAGGCGGTGTCTTTGCGCCGTCTTGGGCCGAGCCAGTGGGCGCCTGTAAAACCCTCTCTCTACGCTTCTGTTTTACTTTTTATTTGTTTCGCTTACGTGTTTTGAAATAGTAGAAATACTATTCCATTTAGGAAAAACCTGAAAATATTCAAAGGCCCATTTGAAAATATTCTCAACAGCCTAAAAATACCTTCAGGATTATTTGGGCATTTTAAAATATTTATAAGATTTAAATTGCCCAAATGCAAATACTTATGGCTTGGTGCAAAAATCCAGAATAGCCTCCAAAAATATGAAACCATTTTTGGCGGAGGGTTTAGCCAGAACAAAGATGGTGAACATTTATGAAGGGCATTTTGGGTTCATTGAAATTCCAATTGTTGGAACCTAGTATTTCAAAAGGGGGTGTTGGGGTTTGTTAGTCCCCATTTCAAGTTTAAGAAAAATTTAGACATGATGCACACAAGGAAACTAGCCTAGGTCAGACCAGAATTAGGGATGTGACAGGTCCGCTATTTGTGAATGATCCATTTCCAAAAACGACATCGGTAGTTGAGTACTATCACATTCTTCCATACAAGGAAGTTTTCCCTATACTCCTCCATAGGTAACATAAGATTTGTTCTGATTTTCTATGCGCGAAAGTAGGACAATAACTTTTTGGGATCATGGTAAATTTGACACTTCATGTGTTTCAGGAAATGGTCTTCTGATTCTTCAGTAAGCGAGCAACCACGTCAACATGGAAAATGTTCATTGCGCTCCGTAATAAATTAAAATGTGGAAGAGCAGTATGAGAATAGCACGTCCAAGCTGCGAAAACGAATTACAAATGTGTCAACTCAAAAGCAAAGCAAACAAGCAGTTGGTCCCAGCATAAGAAAAGCAGCAAAAGAAAATCTAAAGCCTCCATGGCTACAGCTGATGTCTGTGCAGAGGGTCTAGATAGTGAGATCCCCACAATAAAACATGTTATTGAGGTGGAACCTCCAAACCCATGCATAAGTCAAGAAATACAGAAGCTTCCGCAAGGGTGTGAACGTCGGGATACATCGTCATCTCTATGTGCCTCGTTTATCTCTTACCCGGGCCCTTTACTTATGCACTTTACTTTGTGATAGCCATAGTGTTTGATGTTATATATCTCGCTATCACATAGTTGTTTATCTTGCTTACCATAAGTTGTTGGTGCACATAGGTGAGCCTAGTTTGTTTAGTTTCGTGCTTGACAAGTTAAACACTAGTTTTATTCCGCATTTGCTCTTGCCTAAGCCTTTACCTACTATATAGTTTTATGATTTCAGGTTACCTCCCTTTTGATCAACCACTTATCAGTTTATTAGATAAGACCAATGTATGGTACATCCCGATGAAAAGTGATACCCTTTTTCAAGGATAATGACATTTTTTGGCTTTCTCTTTAAAAGTATGACTGGTCCGCTATTTGTAAATGATCCATTTCCAAAAATGACATCGGTAGTTGAGTACTATCACATTCTTCCATACAAGGAAGTTTTCCCTATATTCCTCCACAGGTAACATAAGATTCGTTGTGATTTTTTTATGCGCAAAAGTAGGACAATAACTTTTTGGGATCATGGTAAATATGACTCTTCACGTGTTTAAGGAAATGGTCTTCTGATTCTTCACTAAACGAGCAACCACGTCAAGATGGAAAATGTTCATTGCACTTCGTAATAGCTGAAAATGTGGAAGACCAAGATGAGAATCGAATGTACAAGCTGCGAAAACGAATTACAAAAGTGTCAACTCAAAAGCAAAGCAAACAAGCAGTTGGTGCCAGCAAGCATAAGAAAAATAGCAAAAGAAAATCTAAAGCCTCCAGGGCTGCAGCTGATGTCTATGCAGAGGGTCTAGTAAGTGAGATCCCCACAATAAAACATGTTATTGAGGTGCAACCTCCAAAACCCGTGAGAAACTCAAGAAATACAGAAGCTTCCGCAAGGGTGTGACCTTCGGGATACATCATCTTCTCTATGTGCCTCGGTTACCTCTTACCCGGGCCCTTTACTTATGCACTTTACTTTGTGATAGCCATAGTGTTTGATGTTATATATATTTCTATCACATAGTTGTTTATCTTTCTTACCATAAGTTGTAGGTGTACATAGGTGAGCCTAGTTGTTTTAGTTTTGTGCTTGACAAGTTAAACACTAGTTTTATTCCGCATTTGCTCTAGCCTAAGCCTTTACCTACAAGATAGTTTTATGATTTTAGGTTACATCCCTTTTGGTCAACCAATAATCATTTTATTAAATAAGACCATTGTATGGTACATCCCGATGAAAAGTGATACCCTTTTTCAAGGACAATGAATTTTTTTTGCTTTCTCTTTAACAGTATGACTGGTCCGCTATTTGTGAATGATCCATTTCCAAAAACGACATCGGTAGTTGAGTACTATCACATTCTTCCATACAAGGAAGTTTTCCCTATACTCCTCCATAGGT
This sequence comes from Aegilops bicornis, assembly GCA_021605145.1. Taxonomy (NCBI): domain Eukaryota; kingdom Viridiplantae; phylum Streptophyta; class Magnoliopsida; order Poales; family Poaceae; genus Aegilops; species Aegilops bicornis. The sequence goes on along the minus strand of CM038673.1, from coordinate 569,056,590 downwards.
AACATAAGATTTGTTGTGATTTTCTATGCACAAAAGTAGGACAATAACTTTTTGGGATCATGGTAAATTTGACACTTCATGTGTTTCAGGAAATGGTCTTCTGATTCTTCACTAAGCGAGCAACCACGTCAACATGGAAAATGTTCATTGCGCTCCGTAATAAATTAAAATGTGGAAGAGCAGTATGAGAATAGCACGTCCAAGCTGCGAAACGAATTACAAATGTGTCAACTCAAAAGCAAAGCAAACAAGCAGTTGGTCCCAAAGCAAGCATAAGAAAAGCAGAAAAGAAAATCTAAAGCCTCCATGGCTACAAATGATGTCTCTGTAAGAGGGTCTAGATAGTGAGATCCCCACAATAAAACATGTTATTGAGGTGGAACCTCCAAACCCATGCATAAGTCAAGAAATACAGAATCTTCCGCAAGGGTGTGAACGTCGGGATACATCGTCATCTCTATGTGCCTCGGTTATCTCTTACCCGGGCCCTTTACTTATGCACTTTACTTTGTGATAGCCATAGTGTTTGATGTTATATATCTTGCTATCACATAGTTGTTTATCTTGCTTACCATAAGTTTTTGGTGCACATAGGTGAGCCTAGTTTGTTTAGCTTCGTGCTTGACAAGTTAAACACTAGTTTTATTCCGCATTTGCTCTTGCCTAAGCCTTTACCTACTATATAGTTTTATGATTTCAGGTTACCTCCCTTTTGATCAACCACTTATCAGTTTATCAGATAAGACCATTGTATGGTACATCCCGATGAAAAGTGATACCCTTTTTCAAGGATAATGACATTTTTTGGCTTTCTCTTTAAAAGTATGACTGGTCCGCTATTTGTAAATGATCCATTTCCAAAAATGACATCGGTAGTTGAGTACTATCACATTCTTCCATACAAGGAAGTTTTCCAGATATTCCTCCACAGGTAACATAAGATTCGTTGTGATTTTTTATGCGCAAAAGTAGGACAATAACTTTTTGGGATCATGGTAAATATGACTCTTCACGTGTTTAAGGAAATGGTCTTCTGATTCTTCACTAAACGAGCAACCACGTCAAGATGGAAAATGTTCATTGCACTTTGTAATAGATGAAAATGTGGAAGACCAAGATGAGAATAGAACGTCCAAGCTGCGAAAACGAATTACAAAAGTGTCAACTCTAAAGCAAAGCAAACAAGCAGTTGGTGCCAACAAGCATAAGAAAAATAGCAAAAGAAAATCTAAAGCCTCCAGGGCTGCAGCTGATGTCTATGCAGAGGGTCTAGTAAGTGAGATCCCCACAATAAAACATGTTATTGAGGTGCAACCTCCAAAACCCGTGAGAAACTCAAGAAATCTGAAGCTTCCGCAAGGGTGTGACCTTCGGGATACATCATCTTCTCTATGTGCCTCGGTTACCTCTTACCCGGCCCTTTACTTATGCACTTTACTTTGTGATAGCCATAGTGTTTGATGTTATATATATTTCTATCACATAGTTGTTTATCTTTCTTACCATAAGTTGTAGGTGTACATAGGTGAGCCTAGTTGTTTTAGTTTTGTGCTTGACAAGTTAAACACTAGTTTTATTCCAAATTTGCTCTAGCCTAAGCCTCTACCTACTTGATAGTTTTATGATTTTAGGTTACATCACTTTTGATCAACCACTAATTAGTTTATTAAATAAGACCTTTGTATGGTACATCCCGATGAAAAGTGATACCCTTTTTCAAGGATAATGACATTATTTGGCTTTCTCTTTAACAGTACGGCTGGTCCGCTATTTGTAAATGATCCATTTCCAAAAACGACATCGGTAGTTGAGTACTATCACATTCTTCCATACAAGGAAGTTTTCCATATACTCCTCCACAGGTAACATAAGATTTGTTGTGATTTTTTTATGCGCGAAAGTAGGACAATAACTTTTTGGGATCATGGTAAATATGACACTTCATGTGTTTCAGGAAATGGTCTTCTGATTCTTCACTAAGCGAGCAACCACGTCAACATGGAAAACGTTCATTGTGCTCCATAATAAATTAAAATGTGGAAGACCAAGATGAGAATAGAACATCCAAGCTGCGGAAACGAATTACGAAAGTGTCAACTCAAAAGCAAAGCAAACAAGAAGTTGGTGCCAGCAAGCATAAGAAAAATAGCAAAAGAAAATCTAAAGCCTCCATGGCTGAAGCTGATGTCTGTACAGAGGGTCTAGACAGTGAGATCCCCACAATAAAACATGTTATTGAGGTGCAAACTCCAAAACCCGTGAGTAAGTCTAGAAATACAGAATTTTGCGCAAGGGTGTGAACGTCGGGATACATCGTCATCTCTATGTGCCTCAGTTATCTCTTAATTGGGCCCTTTACTTATGCACTTTACTTTGTGATAGCCATAGTGTTTGATATTATATATCTTTCTATCACATAGTTGTTTATCTTGCTTACCATAAGTTGTTGGTGTACATAGGTGAGCCTAGTTGTTTTAGTTTTGTGCTTGACAAATTAAACACTAGTTTTATTCCGCATTTGCTCTAGCATAAGCCTCTACGTACTTGATAGTTTTATGATTTTAGGTTACATCACTTTTGATCAACCACTAATCAGTTTATTAAATAAGACCTTTGTATGGTACATCCCGATGAAAAGTGATACCCTTTTTCAAGGATAATGACATCTTTTGGCTTTCTCTTTAACAGTATGACTGGTCCGCTATTTGTAAATGATCCATTTCCAAAAATGACATCGGTAGTTGAGTACTATCACATTCTTCCATACAAGGAAGTTTTCCCTATACTCCTCCATAGGTAACATAAGATTTGTTGTGATTTTTTTATGCGCAAAAGTAGGACAATAACTTTTTGGGATCATGGTAAATATGACACTTCACGTGTTTAAGGAAATGGTCTTCTGATTCTTCACTAAACGAGCAACCACGTCAAGATGGAAAATGTTCATTGCACTTCGTAATAGATGAAAATGTGGAAGACCAAGATGAGAATAGAACGTCCAAGCTGCGAAAACGAATTACAAAAGTGTCAACTCAAAAGCAAAGCAAACAAGCAGTTGGTGCCAGCAAGCATAAGAAAAATAGCAAAAGAAAATCTAAAGCCTCCATGGCTGCATTTGATGTCTATCACGAGAGGGTCTAGTAAGTGAGATCCCCACAATAAAACATGTTAATGAGGTGCAACCTCCAAAACCCGTGAGAAAGTCAAGAAATACAGAAGCTTCCGCAAGGGTGTGAACTTCGGGATACATCATCTTCTCTATGTGCCTCGGTTACTGTCGGTGTACTAAAGTAGGGGTACCTTAGTACCCCGAACTTGTGCACGGGCAGTCGCAGCGTCCCCGCGGCAAGCCTCGTCGGGCGTCCGCCAAGACCCTCCGCAGTCATTCAGAAGACAAGACCCCGGCAAGAGGAGCTTGCCGGGAAGGCCTCTCTAGGAACAGACAAGGCCCCGACAAGAGGAGCTTGTCGGGAAGGCCACCTGTGCACGCAGAAGACAAGACCCCGGCAAGAGGAGCTTGCGGGAAGGCTCGGGCGCGACAAGTCCCCGAGCGACAAGATTCGCCGGCCACAAGGCGCTTGTCATGGCATGCAACTTCTCTCCGTCTCCGCTCTAGCTCACCCAATGACGTGTCGCCTTGGGACCGTTCCATGGGCGCGTGTCGGCGGGCCAGCAGCCAGCGGAGAGCAGCGATACGCTGGCGCCGATAAAGCTTGCCATCGTGGCGAAGAAGCGCACTGACGGCCTCTGTTACACTGTTTGGGCGACAACGATGTACATTTATTGCTTTTGTCCCTTGCCGCCGAGTTAGGTATTTTACACTGCATACATCGCTCAAGTAGGTGTACCAACTCCTATTTTTACATTTGTACCCTCGCCTATGTTGCCACCTGTCGGAGACCCCTTGAGCATATAAAAGGAGGCCCGAGTGCAACGTAGAGGGGGTTCGGTTCGCGTCTTTCGCAGGGTTCGGTTCCGTTCAGTCCAGTTGGCCAGGTTCGTCTCATTGGGTTCATTCGACCCACTCGAGGCCAGATAGACTCACGCTAGGTTTTGTAGCCCTCGTTGCTCCCTAGCAAGAACACAATAGATCAAACAAGCAGCAGTAGGAGTTTTATCTCTCCGGAGAGCTCCGAAGCTGGGTAAAACCGCTCGTGTGCATCGCCTCGATCCGCTCTTCGTGCGACCTCCGCCCCCCTCCGAACCACAAGGGGCCTGCTCCGCCGGCCCCATAGGTGTCCGTGGGTACGATCAGCCTCCTCGACATCTCTGGCGCGCCAGGTAGGGGGCGTCGAGGCCGTGTGAATCCAATCCGGCGTTCACACGAGCATCGTCATCGACATCTTCCTCAACATGCCACCGAAGAAGAAGGTTTCGGCGGCAGCAGAGCCGTCCGCGTCGTACCCACCCTCACCGCAGCAAACGGGTGGTGGTGCAGACGTTGGCGGAGGAACGGGCGCCGACGAAGGTGCTCGCGACGTTGCCAAGTCCAAGGACAAGGCACCGCAGACCTCGGCGTCCGCGCATCCCCCACGTCCATCTCAGGAGATGCGAGACCAACAACGTCATGGCGTTCACAACGCCATACGTTCGTTGGGTCGAGACCCTCAAGACCAGCATGCGCGCCAACGTGCTGGCACTAGTGAGATACGGTCGCCCGGACGGGGCGCTGCTCCTTCTAACGTGGTTAGAAGTCCGAGTGTGTCCCGCTCCTCGCACCGTTCTCCAATGCCGCCTACTACTCCAAAGCGAAGCTCTGGCGAGAGCTCAGCTGCTCCTCGACTACCCTCCAACGGCCGACAAGGTCGACGAAAGTGGAGGGCCACTATCCAAAGCCTCATCGGCTTTGCCAACGGCGACGCTCCGCGGCAACCAACGCCATCTTTGCCGCGACGAGACGACAAGGCACGAGCCGGTGGCGATGAGACTCTCGGAGGTGCAACCACCGTGCACTCTCCACCAAGAAGGCCAAGATCGCCGACTCACCGGATCCACCTCGACAGCGACTCCACTGCGTCGTCGGATCCGCGAGCTCGCCGCGATCATCGCCAAGTTCTTCATGAGCGACTACAAGAGGACGCTCGGACTCGCATCGAGCGCCGAAGAGAAGCGCGACGTCAATCCGACAAGCGCGCTGGGCCTTCTGTTGACATGCACGCGCCGGAGGGGCCAGGCAACTTGTCAGACGCGGTAGGTTGCCCTGCGTTCACTCATGAGCTGCGGCAAGTCCGGTGGCCCAGCCGAAAACTTCAAACCAGACGTGTCGGAGAAGTATGATGGCAGGACACACCCGCCGGATTTCCTCAAAGCATCTACACCATCGCGGTGCAGGCTGCGGGGGACGGGACGACAAGATCCTCGCCAACTACTTCCGCTTTCGTGCTCAAGCCCAACGTCGAGATCTTGGCTCATGCATTTGCCGGACAGCTCCATATCCTCTTGGGCAGATCTGTGCCATCGGTTTGTTGGCGCCTTCACAGGTGGCCACAAACCTCATGGCCAAGAGAGTGACCTTCACTTGCTCGCCCAGAAGGAAGGAGAGTCCCTGCGCAAGTTCATTCAGAGGTTCAGCCGTGTGCACTACAACATCCCAGACGTCCATCCTACCGCGGTGATCAGCGCATTTCATCAAAATGTGCGAAACCGCAGGATGAGGGAGGAGATGGCGATGTGCAAAGTCAAGGACGTCAGTAAGCTGTACGCCCTGGCCGACAAGTGTCTTGTGGCCCGAGGAAGGGAGGGACTCGAGGAGAGAATGCGTAAGCGAGGATCGACGGTGATGACACCGCCCGGCAAAGAAGGGCCGTGGCGGGCAACAGGAAGAACAAAGCCGGAGAAGTGCTAGCTGTCGAGCAGTCCGCAACGGAGGCGGCGACAAGAACGCCAAGGCTGGTGGCTCCGGCAAGGAGGTTGCCGACGCCAACCACCGGTCGGTGGCGGCCGCCGACAAGGCAGGACAGCTCCGGCAAGCGATCTTGCAAGATCCACCGCACCAAGGGCCACGACCTCCAGAGCTGCAAGAAAGTCGAGCAGCTTGTCGAGCAGCAGAGAGCTGAGTACGAGCGGCGCGACAAGGAGAAGGCCCAGGAAGGTGCTGGGGGAGCATGCAAGAAATGTCCCGGCCGGGGAGGACGTCGCGGCAAAGTCAAGCAGCGACAAGGAGATCGACCTCCCCGCGGCCGCAACAAGGATGAAGATGATGATGACGACGAAGATATGGAGGACGACGACGCCGATGAGCAGGAGTTTCAGAAGGCCACAGAGGTTCTCTGCGTTGACGGAGGTGCTTCCTGCGCATCCCCACCGCCAACTCAAGCAATGGATGCGGAGGTCAATGCAGCGGAACCATCCGTAGAGTCGCGCAAGCCTCTTAAGTGGTCCAAGACGCCTATCATTTTTGATATTGAGGACCACCCCGATCGCATAATCATGCGGTCGGGTGCTTGCCGATGTTGGTCTCTCCAACCATCCGCAACCTCAAGGTCACGAAAATGTTAGTTGACGGCGGGCCGGCTTGAATCTGATCTCCTCCGCGGTGCTCCGGAAGCTTCAAATCCTCGACAATGAAGCTCGAAGAGACCGGAACCTTACAAGGAATCAATCCGGGAAGGAGCAAGCGAAGGGAAGATTACGTTGCGGTCACATTTGGCAGCGAGCTGAACTTCAGAATCGAGAGGGTTACATTTGGCGTTGCCGATTTCCCATTGCCTTACAATGGGATACTTGGCCGCCCAAAGACTCGCCAAGTTCATGGCAGCCTCTCACTACGCTTACAACCTACTCAAGATGCCAGGCCCGATAAGCGTCATCTCTGTCCATGGCGACAAGAAGGATGCCCTTATCTGTGCCGACAAGATCTACCGGATGCGGTCATGACAGATCGCCCAACACTTGCCGCGGAAGCTCCCGGGGAAGAAGACCAAGTCCAAGTCCGCAAGGGCTCGATGCTCACTCCGGCAAGCGCACCTCTTGAGTGCTGCGCCATCGTCGAGGACGCACCATCGAGCTCCACCGGCAAGTGCAAGAAGATGGTGGATCCGCCGAAGACTAAGAAGGTGCCCGCCAAGGAGGACAGCCGGTGGTACCTTCACCATCGCGCCTCTCTCGACCCCAAATAGGAAGGCGGCGCTCGTTGCTTTCCTGCGGCGAATGTCGGCGTGTTTGCATGGCAACCGTCGATATCCCCGGTGTTCCTGTGAAAGTGATTGAGCACCGCTGGCCGCTTGTCCTCATGCACGGCCCGTCAAGCAAAAAGTCGAAGCAAGCGGTGGAGCGCCAAGGATTCATAGCCGAAGAGATCAAGAAACCGGAAGCAGCGGGCCTTGTCGAGGGGTGCTCCATCCTACGTGGTTGGCCAATCTCAGTAGTCGCGCGCAAGGCAAATGGGAAATGGAGACTTTGTATTGACTTCACGGATGTTAATAAAGCATGTCCCAAAGATCCATTTCCCTTCCCGCGCATTGACCAGATTGTTGACTCCACGACCGGATGTGATTTGCTTTCGTTTCTTGATGCCTACTCAGGATACCATCAGATCTTCATGGCTGAAGAAGATGAAGAGAAGACCGCATTCATCACACCATGTGGCACATACTGTTTCATACGGATGCCTTTCGGTTTGAAGAATGCTGGTTCAACATTTGCAAGGGTAGTCCATGATGCTTTTGAGCCGCAAATGCACAGAAATGTAGAAGCCTACATGGATGACATAGTGGTCAAGAGCAAGGACAAAGCAACTTTGGTTCAAGATTTGGACGAGACCTTTGCAAATCTCCGCAAGATCAACCTCAAGCTCAACCCCGAGAAGTGCGTGTTTGGAGTCCCTTCCGCAAGCTTCTCGGGTTCTTAAATGTCTCGAGGGATCGAAGCTAATCCCGACAAGATCAAGGCCATTGAGCAGATTGAAGCACCAAAGCGCGTCAAGGATGTACGAAGACTTGCCGGTTGCGTGGCTGCTCTCAGCAGGTTTATTTCTAGATCTGCTGAGCGCGCCCTGCCATTTTTCAAGATTTTGAAAAAGGCAGGTCCAGTAAAATGGACTCCCGAAGCGGAGGCTGCGCTGTAGGACTTAAAGAGATACCTGTCCTCCACTCCAACACTTGTCGCACCTAAGCCACAAGAGAAGTTGCTGCTGTATATAGCGGCGACCAATCAAGTGGTTAGTGTTGCGTTAGTGGCGGAGAGGGAGGCGGATGACGAAACCAAAGAACGCGGCAAGCACATCCAATGACAAGCGAGGGGCTTCGCCGACAAGCTCTGGTCCCGACAAGGACGAGTCCGCGAAGACGCATGAACAGATGCAGAAAAGGATGGTGCAGCGCCCAGTCTAATTTGTCAGTTCCCTTCTGCAGGGGGCTAGGTCAAGGTACTCTGGCGTACAGAAATTGCTTTTCGGCCTCCTCATGGCCTCAAGAAAGCTGCGCCATTACTTCCAAGCACATGAGATCACAGTTGTCACTCGCTTTCACCGAAGAGGATCTTGAAGAATCCGCGACCACGCAGGATTGTCGAGTGGGCACTGGAACTGTCAAGCTTTGGTCTCAAGTTTGAAAGCACATCAACTATCCAAAGCAGAGCCTTGGCAGAATTCATAGCAGAATGGACGCCAACGCCAGATGAAGAGATTCTGGAGATGAGCATTCCCGTCAAAGAAGCCAGCAAAGAATGGCTGATGTACTTTGATGGTGCCTTCTCGCTGCAAGGTGTCGGTGCCGGCGTGCTGCTTATCGCACCCACCGGAGAGCACCTCAAGTACGTCGTCCAGATGCACTTTCCCAAGGAGCAAGCGACAAACAATACTGCAGAGTATGAAGGTTTGCTTGCCGGTCTCAGGATCGCATTTGACCTTGGGATCAAGAAGCTTATTGTCAGGGGTGACTCGCAACTCGTCGTCCGCCAAGTCAACAAAAGATTACCAGAGTCCGTTGATGGAAGCCTCACGTTGATGAAGTGAGGAAGCTAGAAGAGCACTTTGACGGCCTGCAAATGGAACATGTTCCAATAGCTTAGAATGATATCGGCCGACGGCTGTCAAAGTGTGTCGCGCTTAAGTTACCTGTGGAACCAGGATTTTCGTGCTCAAGGCTGACTCGATAACCGTAACACCATCGACCGGATGAGCAAGAAGAGGAAGTTGGCCTCTGGTGACTACTTTCCGGCAGAGCTTCCAAGCCGTCGTTGCAAAGGTCCCCAAGATCAACACCAACAGTCTTTGAGGAGCGATCTGCTCCGGCTGCACCCGTGGTTTGTTCCGTTGAAGCAGACGCTCCCGACAGGTCTTGCTCCGGCAAGCTTGTCGGGGAGCATCAAGCTCCGGCAGGGCCACAGTCCTCGCCGTGGAAGCTGATGTTCCCGCAGCAGCAGATGTGCCTTTAGTCCTTGTTGTCGAGCCACAAGCTCCAGCATGGGCGCAGCAGATTGTCCATTTCCTTCAGACAGGAGAACTTCCCGAAGAGCAGGAAGAAGCGGAAAGAGTAGCCCGGCAGTCAAGTATCTACCAGTTTGTCGACAAAGATACCGCATGTAAGAAGACTCAACGGTGTGAAATTGAAGTGTATTCCTGTGGAAGATGGATGTAAGCTGTTGGCGAAGATACATGGAGGCATATGTGGTCACCACATTGGCAAGTAAGAGCACTTGCCGCAAAGCTTTCCGGCAAGGTTTCTTCCGCCGACAGCCCTCCGTGATGCAGCTGCACAAGTAACCAAGTGTGAAGCGTGCTGGCCCATTCCAAACAGATAGACCAGCCAGCTCAAGCTCTCCGCACGATCCCTTTATCCCGCCATTTTCGGTCCGGGGCTCGACATCCTCGGCCCCTTCCCCGAAGCTGTCGGGGCTTTGAGTACTTGTACGCCGCCATCGACAAGTTCACAAAGTGGCCGGAAGTGCAAGCGATGAGGAAGGTGACAGACACGGTCGGCGATCAAGTTCTTTAGGTCGATTGTTTGCCGTTTCGGAATCCCTAACAGGATCATCACCGACAACGGCACACAATTTACGAGTCGCACCTTCATGCAGTACGTCCAAGACTTTGGCGCCAAGGTCTACTTTCGCCTGCTGTTGCTCACCCGAGAAGCAACGGTCAAGCAGAGAGGGCAAATGCTGAAGTGCTGCGCGGGCTCAAGACCAGAACTTTCGACAGGCTGCACAAGTGCGGAAGAAACTGGATCGAGGAGCTGTCGGTGGTTCTTTGGTCGATCAGGACGACGCCAAATCGAGCCACTGGCCAGGCACCCTTTGCTCTAGTCTATGGAGCAGAGGCAGTTCTCCCCACGGAACTCAGATATCGCATCGCCTCGAGTACTCGCTTATGATGAGCTTGAGCAAGAGCAGCTGCGACAAGATGACGCGCTGCTCCTCGAGGAGGATCGTCTTCGAGCCGCCATGCGAGCCGCCACACAGCAAGCCCTGCGTCGCTACCATAGCCGCAGGGTTAGTGCCGAAGTCTCGAGGAAGGCGACCTTGTTCTTCGCGCGTTCAATCCGCCAAGAATTCAAACAAGTTGACGCCTTGGTGGGAAGGCCCTTATCGGGTGAAACGAGTCACTAGGCCTGGCGCTGTCCGCTTTGGAGATGTAAGATGGCATTCCGGTGAGCAACTCCCGAACATTGAGCATCTTCGTAAGTTTTACCCATAGGGCGCGGTTGTCGGAATCCGTTCCGCAACCACCTTTTGTACATGTCTTGCCGCTGTTGCATGTAATCCTTCAGACAAAGCCGGGCGCAGACCGTGCATCAAGAAGCTCGTGTGTTGCGCACGACTTGTCAAGTTCATGCTTTCATCAATTTATTGCATGCTTTGGCTAACACTTTGTGCAGCAACCACACCCGCTAAGCAGAATCGATCCGCTAGGCTCCATAACGTTATTTCCTCTTCTTTCTCTTCTCTCAAAGAAAGGAAGGCTCCCTCACGCACAAGTTAACCAGGGGGGAGGAGGAGATAATACTATGGACCAGGCACCGCTCGAGGAAGTTTCACCTCATCGGGAAGCAAGAAACAGAAAAGCTAAGTTGCCAAAGTTTGAGCAATCAATTTTTAAATTTTCGTTATCTTCCTCGAATGATAGTACTTTGTATGGAAAACCTGTGCGCAGAGGAACCAACTCGCCGGCTAGTCGCGCCCTTACTTTGTTTCGAGTCCGCTCAACAACTTAAGTGAGCTGCGGCTGGTCGCGACAAGGTTGCTTGTCGGAGGCAGCAACCTTGCCAATGGAGCCGACGTTCGCACTCGGCGCCATGCAAAAGTGCCCGCACCGACAAGTCCCCTGAATGCGTAAGGCAGAAACTTACAAAGGAAGAAATCAAATAGAGGAAATAACGTTGCATCGATCGATTCAGATCAGTAATAAATTTTTTAAAGTTATCTTCCTTGAACGACCGCGCTTTGTATGAGAAACCCATGCGCGGAGGAACCAAATCGTGACTGGTCGCGCCCTTACTTTGTTTCGAGTCCGCTCAACAACTTAAGTGAGCTGCGACTAGTCCGCGACAAGGTTGCTTGTCGGTAGCGATCCCGCCAAAGAGGCTGCTGAAGTTCCGCACTTTTCGGCGCATGGCAAGGGTGCTGCACCGCAAGTTTCCACTGGCGTGGGGCAATAACATACAAAGCCAAGAGTCGAGTAAAGGAAGTAACGTAGCGAGCGTTGCCCGAATAAAGTTATATTGCAAAAATAACTTATCGCGCATCGCTAAATCGTTCTCGAACTGAAATAACGGCGAAGAGGAGAAGAAGGCGCTGGTACCCAAGCCCGGCAAGCCGTGAGTTGCCGGGCTGCGGCAAGCCAGAGTTGCCGGGGGCTGCGGCAAGCCAGAGTTGCCGGGGGCTGCGGCAAGCCACAGTTGCCGGGGGCTGCGGCAAGCCAGAATTGCCGGGGGCTGCGGCAAGCCAGAGTTGCCGGGAATTGCGGCAAGCCAGAGTTGCCGGGAATTGCGGCAAGCCAGAGTTGCCGGGGGCTGAGATATAAGATAAGCCCTTCGTCCTTTTTCAAGCATCCCTTTTTCATTAAAAACATTCTACTCGGATACAATCCGTGGGGAATGAAAAACATGAAAGGGAAGATTACAAGTATTAAATGCGGATAAGGCCCGAAGGCTTACAAATTAAAAAGATAAGATGCCCGTAATCCCTTTCCTGTCCCTCTTTTCAGGAGGTAGGTCAAGGAGGCGAGAAGGGCAAAAGAAACGCCTAGACGAGCTACGGGTGCCAGAAGGCACCAAAGGAACATCCCGGGAGCTCCCCGAGGGCTTGACGGAGATGGCAGCGCCGAGCGGGCTCAAGACGGGTGGCGGGCGTCGGACGCTGTCGAGGGCACTACGCCCTCGTGCTCCGACTTGACGGCCTTGTCGCCATCCCTCTTCCCCTTCCGCAGCCTCCATACGCCAGTCGCCCAAGGAGACGACCCCGGGGAGTTCAAGGAGCCGGCGACGCGGATGATGGGGTCGCCGGTGACGCGCGAAGCGGCGCCCGACAACTAATCAGGCCCGCTACCCTCGTCGTCGCTGTCGCTCTCTCCTCGTCACTCTCGCTTGAAGGGGAATCTTCGCTGTCGGAGGAGCTATCCACGCAGCACCTCGCCCGAGTACGGAGATCCCCGAAGACCTTGACGGAGAGGAGATCACCCTCCATTAACTTAAAATGGAGGGTAAATCCCGCCCTCGGGCTGTGGATGCGAGTGAACGTCTTCCACCCACGATCAAGATACATCACATTAGGGGCTGGAAATACAACACGGACTCGCATGCCGCTGATTCCACAACCCCTCATGTGCAGTCTCAGTGTCTCGGGCGGATCCGACTCCATCGCGCTCCCGAATGGAGCTGGAAGCCGGAGGCAACGACGAGGCGCCCGGCGCAGCCTGACGAAGAACTCGCAAGGGTCGTCCCCTGTATGGACCGCCGCAGGGAGGGGAACCGCCGGCGGAAGCGGAGACGGGCGCCGCCCCGTCCGCCTCTTCCCCGAGCGCCTCGACCTCGTCCACGACCTCGCCCCCTCCCTCTTCCTCTTGTGGCTGGCTCTGCCGCCCCGGGCGTGGGGTTGGGAGGGGGGCGCTGTCTAGCGGCGACCCTCGCCGCCATCGATGAAGAATCAAGGTTCCTTTTCTCCATGGCGAATGAGAGAAAGGGGAGCAGAAACTGAGGAAAAGAAGGAGATGGGAGAGTGCGGGCTTCTGCGCTCCCCTTCCGCTCTTTTTAAGGAAGCAAGGTGGGGGCTCGACCGCCCCGCTCGACAAATCAGGGCATAGGAAGATCAGGGAATCGGGGCCGACCTGCTGCCTCTGCTCGTAACGGCCCAGTTTCCCACTCCCACCGTCCGTGACCCCAAGAGCATGGGAACCACGTGGCGGGAATGCAGAACTGAGGCGACGGGTGGAGCGACCCGACGCCGCCCACTTCCCCACGACGCCGCAATTGGCGCTGCGGTGCCAGGGGAACGCGGGCGGATACGGAGTGGGTTTGGTTTGGACCCAGGCCGCGTGCGTGCCTGATGCAGGCCTGGCCCAACAGCGCTTCGGCACCGTGTATGGCCCGGACCGGGGCTCTGTCGGTGTATTAAAGTAGGGACCTTAGTACCCCGAACTTGTGCACGGGCAACGCGGCGTCCCAGCGGCAAGCCTCGCCCGCGTCGCCAAGACCCTCCGCAGCCATTCGAAGACAAGACCCGGCAAGAGGAGCTTGCCGGGAAGGCCTCTCTAGGCACAGACAAGGCCCCGACAAGAGGAGCTTGTCGGGAAGGCCACTCCAGGCACGCAGAAGACAAGACCCCGGCAAGAGGAGCTTGCCGGGAAGGCTCGGGGCGCGACAAGTACCCGAGCGCGACAAGGATTCGGCCGCGGCAAGGCGCTTGCCGCGGCATGCAACTTCTCTCCGTCTCCGCTCCAGCTCACCCAGCGACGTGTCGCCTTGGGACCGTTCCATGGGCGCGTGTCGAGCGGCTGTGCAGCCAGCGGAGAGCAGCGATACGCGACGCTGACAGGCTCGCCATCGTGGCGGCCAGGCGCACTGACGGCCTCTGTTACACTATTTGGGCGACAACGACAGGCATTTATTGCTTTTGTCCCTTGCCGTCGAGTTAGGTATTTTACACCGCATACCTTTGTTCAAGTAGGTGTACCAACTCCTGTTTTTACATTTGTACCCTCGCCTATGTTGCCACCTGTCGGAGACCCCTTGAGCATATAAAAGGAGGCCCGAGTGCAACGTAGAGGGGGTTCGGTTCGCGTCTTTCGCAGGGTTCGGTTCCGTTCAGTTCAGTTGGCCAGGTTCGTCTCATTGGGTTCATTCGACCCACTCGAGGCCAGATAGACTCACGCTAGGTTTTGTATCCCTTGTTGCTCCCTAGCAAGAACACAATAGATCAAACAAGCAGCAGTAGGAGTTTTATCTCTCCGGAGAGCTCCGAAGCTGGGTAAAACCGCTCGTGTGCATCGCCTCGATCCGCTCTTCGTGCGACCTCCGCCCCCCTCCGAACCACAAGGGGCCTGCTCCGCCGGCCCCATAGGTGTCCGTGGGTACGATCAGCCTCCCCGACAGTTACCTCTTACCCGGGCCCTTTACTTATGCACTTTACTTTGTGATAGCCATAGTGTTTGATGTTATATATCTTTCTATCACATAGTTGTTTATCTTTCTTACCATAAGTTGTAGGTGTACATAGGTGAGCCTAGTTGTTTTCGTTTTGTGCTTGACAAGTTAAACACTAGTTTTATTCCAAAATTGCTCTATCCTAAGCCTCTACCTACTTGATAGTTTTATGATTTTAGGTTACATCACTTTTGATCAACCACTAATCAGTTTATTAAATAAGACCTTTGTATGGTACATCCCGATGAAAAGTGATACCCTTTTTCACGGATAATGACATTATTTGGATTTCTCTTTAATAGTACGGCTGGTCCGCTATTTGTAAGTGATCCATTTCCAAAAACGACATCGGTAGTTGAGTACTATCACATTCTTCCATACAAGGAAGTTTTCCCTATACTCCTGCACAGGTAACATAAGATTTGTTGTGATTTTTTGATGCGCGAAAGTAGGACAATAACTTTTTGGTATCATGGTAAATATGACACTTCATGTGTTTCAGGAAATGGTCTTCTGATTCTTCACTAAACAAGCAACCACGTCAACATGGAAAATGTTCATTGCGCTTCGTAATAAATTAAAATGTGGAAGAGCAGTATGAGAATAGCACGTACAAGCTGCGAAAACGAATTACAAATGTGTCAATTCAAAAGCAAAACAAACAAGCAGTTAGTCCCAGCAAGAATAAGAAAAGCAGCAAAAGAAAATCTAAAGCCTCCATGGCTACAGCTGATATCTGTGCAGAGGGTCTAGATAGTGAGATCCCCACAATAAAACATGTTATTTAGGTGGACCTCCAAACCCATGCATAAGTCAAGAAATACAGAAGCTTCCGCAAGGGTGTGAACGTCGGGATACATCGTCATCTCTATGTGCCTCGGTTACCTCTTACCCGGGCCCTTTACTTATGCACTTTACTTTGTGATAGCCATAGTGTTTGATGTTATATATCTTGCTATCACATAGTTGTTTATCTTGCTTACCGTAAGTTGTTGGTGCACATAGGTGAGCCTAGTTTGTTTAGTTTCGTGCTTGACAAGTTAAAGACTAGTTTTATTCCGCATTTGCTCTTGCCTAAGCCTTTACCTACTATATAGTTTTATGATTTCAGGTTAAATCCCTTTTGATCAACCACTTATCAGTTTATTAGATAAGACCATTGTATGGTACATCCCGATGAAAAGTGATACCCTTTTTCAAGGATAATGACATTTTTTGGCTTTCTCTTTAAAAGTATGACTGGTCCGCTATTTGTGAATGATCCATTTCCAAAAATTACATCGGTAGTTGAGTACTATCACATCCTTCCATACAAGGAAGTTTTCCCTATACTCCTCTACTGGTAACATAAGATTCGTTGTGATTTTTTTATGCGCAAAAGTAGGACAATAACTTTTTGGGATCATGGTAAATATGACACTTCACGTGTTTAAGGAAATGGCCTTCTGATTCTTCACTAATCAAGCAACCACGTCAAGATGGAAAAGGTTCATTGCACTCCGTAATAGATGAAAATGTGGAAGACCAAGATGAGAATAGAAACGTCCAAGCTGCAAAAACGAATTACAAAATTGTCAACTCAAAAGCAAAGCAAACAAGCAGTTGGTGCCACCAAGCATAAGAAAAATAGCAAAAGAAAATCTAAAGCCTCCATGGCTGCAGCTGATGTCTATGCATAGGGTCTAGTAAGTGAGATCCCCACAATAAAACATGTTATTGAAGTGCAACCTCCAAAACATGTGAGAAAGTCAAGAAATACAGAAGCTTCCGCAAGGGTGTGAACTTCGGGATACATCATCTTCTCTATGTGCCTCGGTTACCTCTTACCCGGCCCTTTACTTATGCACTTTACTTTGTGATAGCCATAGTATTTGATGTTATATATCTTTCTATCACATAGTTGTTTATCTTGCTTACTATAAGTTGTAGGTGTACATAGGTGAGCCTAGTTGTTTTAGTTTTGTGCTTGACAAGTTAAACACTAGTTTTATTCCGCATTTGCTCTAGCCTAAGCCTCTACCTACTTGATAGTTTTATGATTTTAGGTTACATCACTTTTGATCAACCACTAATCAGTTTATTAAATAAGACCTTTGTATGGTACATCCCGATGAAAAGTGATACCCTTTTTCAAGGATAATGACATTTTTGGCTTTCTTTAACAAGACGATCGTCCGCTATTTGTAAATGATCCATTTCCAAAAACGACATCGGTAGTTGAGTACTATCAAATTCTTCCATACAAGGAAGTTTTCCCTATACTCCTCCACAGGTAACATAAGATTTGCTGTGATTTTTTTATGCGCGAAAGTAGGACAATAACTTTTTGGGATCATGGTAAATATGACACTTCATGTGTTTCAGGAAATGGTCTTCTGATTCTTCACTAAGCGAGCAACCACGTCAACATGGAAAACGTTCATTGTGCTCCGTAATAAATTAAAATGTGGAAGACCAAGATGAGAATAGAACGTCCAAGATGCGAAAACGAATTACGAAAGTCTCAACTCAAAAGCAAAGCAAACAAGCAGTTGGTGCCAGCAAGCATAAGAAAAATAGCAAAAGAAAATCTAAAGCCTCCATGGCTGAAGCTGATGTCTGTGCAGAGGGTCTAGACATTGAGATCCCCACAATAAAACTTGTTATTGAGGTGCAAACTCCAAAACCCGTGAGTAAGTCTAGAAATACAGAAGCTTGCGTAAGGGTGTGAACTCCGGGATACATCGTCATCTCTATGTGCCTCAGTTATCTCTTACCTGGGCCCTTTACTTATGCACTTTACTTTGTGATAGCCATATTGTTTGATGTTATATATCTTTCTATCACATAGTTGTTTATCTTGCTTACCATAAGTTGTTGGTGTACATAGGTGAGCCTAGTTGTTTTAGCTTTGTGCTTGACAAATTAAACACTAGTTTTATTCCGCATTTGCTATAGCCTAAGCCTCTACGTACTAGATAGTTTTATGATTTTAGGTTACATCACTTTTGATCAACCACTAATCAGTTTATTAAATAAGACCTTTGTATGGTACATCCCGATGAAAAGTGATACCCTTTTTCAAGGATAATGACATTTTTTGGCTTTCTCTTTAACAGTATGACTGGTCCGCTTTTTGTGAATGATCCATTTCCAAAAACGACATCGATAGTTGAGTATTATCACATTCTTCCATACAAGGAAGTTTTCCCTATAGTCCTCCATAGGTAACATAAGATTTGTTGTGATTTTTTTATGCGCGAAAGTAGGACAATAACTTTTTGGGATCATGGTAAATATGACACTTCACGTGTTTAAGGAAATGGCCTTCTGATTCTTCACTAATCAAGCAACCACGTCAAGATGGAAAAGGTTCATTGCACTCCGTAATAGATGAAAATGTGGAAGACCAAGATGAGAATAGAACGTCCAAGCTGCAAAAACGAATTACAAAATTGTCAACTCAAAAGCAAAGCAAACAAGCAGTTGGTGCCACCAAGCATAAGAAAAATAGCAAAAGAAAATCTAAAGCCTCCATGGCTGCAGCTGATGTCTATGCATAGGGTCTAGTAAGTGAGATCCCCACAATAAAACATGTTATTGAAGTGCAACCTCCAAAACATGTGAGAAAGTCAAGAAATACAGAAGCTTCCGCAAGGGTGTGAACTTCGGGATACATCATCTTC
This sequence comes from Aegilops bicornis, assembly GCA_021605145.1. Taxonomy (NCBI): domain Eukaryota; kingdom Viridiplantae; phylum Streptophyta; class Magnoliopsida; order Poales; family Poaceae; genus Aegilops; species Aegilops bicornis. The sequence goes on along the minus strand of CM038673.1, from coordinate 569,038,346 downwards.
TCTATGTGCCTCGGTTACCTCTTACCCGGGCCCTTTACTTATGCACTTTACTTTGTGATAGCCATAGTATTTGATGTTATATATCTTTCTATCACATAGTTGTTTATCTTGCTTACTATAAGTTGTAGGTGTACATAGGTGAGCCTAGTTGTTTTAGTTTTGTGCTTGACAAGTTAAACACTAGTTTTATTCCGCATTTGCTCTAGCCTAAGCCTCTACCTACTTGATAGTTTTATGATTTTAGGTTACATCACTTTTGATCAACCACTAATCAGTTTATTAAATAAGACCTTTGTATGGTACATCCCGATGAAAAGTGATACCCTTTTTCAAGGATAATGACATTTTTGGCTTTCTCTTTAACAGTACGACTGGTCCGCTATTTGTAAATGATCCATTTCCAAAAACGACATCGTTAGTTGAGTACTATCAAATTCTTCCATACAAGGAAGTTTTCCCTATACTCCTCCACAGGTAACATAAGATTTGCTGTGATTTTTTATGCGCCGAAAGTAGGACAATAACTTTTGGGATCATGGTAAATATGACACTTCATGTGTTTCTGTGAAATGGTCTTCGATTCTTCACTAAGCGAGCAACCACGCCAACATGGAAAACGTTCATTGTGCTCCGTAATAAATTAAAATGTGGAAGACCAAGATGAGAATAGAACGTCCAAGATGCGAAAACGAATTACGAAAGTCTCAACTCAAAAGCAAAGCAAACAAGCAGTTGGTGCCAGCAAGCATAAGAAAAATAGCAAAAGAAAATCTAAAGCCTCCATGGCTGAAGCTGATGTCTGTGCAGAGGGTCTAGACATTTAGATCCCCACAATAAAACTTTTTTTTGAGGTGCAAACTCCAAAACCCGTGAGTAAGTCTAGAAATACAGAAGCTTGCGTAAGGGTGTGAACTTCGGGATACATCGTCATCTCTATGTGCCTCAGTTATCTCTTACCTGGGCCCTTTACTTATGCACTTTACTTTGTGATAGCCATATTGTTTGATGTTATATATCTTTCTATCACATAGTTGTTTATCTTGCTTACCATAAGTTGTTGGTGTACATAGGTGAGCCTAGTTGTTTTAGCTTTGTGCTTGACAAATTAAACACTAGTTTTATTCCGCATTTGCTATAGCCTAAGCCTCTACGTACTAGATAGTTTTATGATTTTAGGTTACATCACTTTTGATCAACCACTAATCAGTTTATTAAATAAGACCTTTGTATGGTACATCCCGATGAAAAGTGATACCCTTTTTCAAGGATAATGACATTTTTTGGCTTTCTCTTTAACATTATCACTGGTCCGCTATTTGTAAATGATCCATTTCCAAAAATGACATCGGTAGTTGAGTACTATCACATTCTTCCATAAAAGGAAGTTTTCCCTATACTCCTCCATAGGTAACATAAGATTTGTTGTGATTTTTTTATGCGTGAAAGTAGGACAATAACTTTTTGGGATCATGGTAAATTTGACACTTGACGTGTTTCAGGAAATGGTCTTCTCATTCTTCACTAAGCGAGCAACCACGTCAACATGGAAAATGTTCATTGCGCTCCGTAATAAATTAAAATGTGGAAGAGCAGTATGAGAATAGCACGTCCAAGCTGCGAAACGAATTACAAATGTGTCATCTCAAAAGCAAAGAAAACAAGCAGTTGGTCCCAGCAAGGATAAGAAAAGCAGCAAACGAATATCTAAAGCCTCCATGGCTACAGCTGATGTCTGTGCAGAGGGTCTAGATAATGAGATCCCCACAATAAAACATGTCATTGAGGTGGACCTCCAAACCCGTGCGTAAGTCAAGAAATACAGAAGCTTCCGCAAGGGTGTGAACGTCGGGATACATCGTCATCTCTATGTGCCTCGGTTATCTCTTACCCGGGCGCTTTACTTATGCACTTTACTTTGTGATAGCCATAGTGTGTGATGTTATAAATCTTGCTATCACATAGTTGTTTATCTTGCTTATCGTAAGTTGTTGGTGCACATAGGTGAGCCTAGTTTGTTTAGTTTCATGCTTGACAAGTTAAACACTAGTTTTATTCCACATTTGCTCTTGCCTAAGCCTTTACCTACTATATAGTTTTATGATTTCAGGTTACATCCCTTTTGATCAACCACTTATCAGTTTATTAGATAAGACCATTGTATGGTGCATCCCGATGAAAAGTGATACCCTTTTTCAAGGATAATGACATTTTTTGGCTTTATCTTTAACAGTATGACTGGTCCGCTATTGGTGAATGATCCATTTCCAAAAACGACATTGGTAGTTGAGTACTATCACATTCTTCAATACAAGGAAGTTTTCCCTATACTCCTCCACAGGTAACATAAGATTTGTTGCGATTTTTTGATGCGCGAAAGTAGGACAATAACTTTTTGGGATCATGGTAAATATGACACTTCATGTGTTTCGTGAAATGGTCTTCTGATTCTTCACTAAGCGAGCAACCACGTCAACATGGAAAACATTCGTTGTGCTCCGTAATAAATTAAAATGTGGAAGACCAAGATGAGAATAGAACGTCCAAGCTGCGAAAACGAATTACAAAAGTGTCAACTCAAAAGCAAAGCAAACAAGCAGTTGGTGCCACCAAGCATAAGAAAAATAGCAAAAGAAAATCTAAAGCCTCCATGGCTGAAGCTGATGTCTATGCAGAGGGTGTAGACAGTGAGATCCCCACAATAAAACATGTTATTGACGTGCAACCTCCAAAACCCATGAGAAAGTCAAGAAATACAGAAGCTTCCGCAAGGGTGTGAACGTCAGGATACATTGTCATCTCGATGTGCCTCGGTTATCTCTTACCCGGGCATTTTACTTATGCACTTTACTTTGTGATAGCCATAGTGTTTGATGTTATATATCTTGCTATCACATAGTTGTTTATCTTGCTTACCATAAGTTGTTGGTGCACATAGGTGAGCCTAGTTGGTTTAGTTTAGGTGCTTGACAAGGTAAACACTAGTTTTATTCCGCATTTGCTCTTGCCTAAGCCTTTACCTACTATATAGTTTTATGATTTCAGGTTACATCCCTTTTGAGCAACCACTTATCAGTTTATTAGATAAGACCATTGTATGGTACATCCCGATGAAAAGTGATACTCTTTTTCAAGGATAATGACATTTTTTGGCTTTCTCCTTAACAAGATGACCGGTCCACTATTTGTGAATGATCCATTTCCAAAAACGACATCGGTAGTTGAGTACTATCACATTCTTCCATACAAAAGTTTTCCCTATAATTCTCGACAGGTAACATAAGATTCGTTGTGATTTTTTATGCCGAAAGTAGGACAATAACTTTTTGGGATCATGGTAAATATCACACTTCACGTGTTTCAGGAAATGGTCTTCTGATTCCTCACTAAACGAGCAACCACGTCAAGATGGAAAAGGTTCATTGCACTCCATAATAGATGAAAATGTGGAAGACCAAGATGAGAATAGAACGTCCAAGCTACGAAAACGAATTACAAAAGTGTGAACTCAAAAGCAAAGCAAACAAGCAGTTGGTGCCAGCAATCATAACAAAAATAGCAAAAGAAAATCTAAAGCCTCCATGGCTGCAGCTGATGTCTATGCAGAGGGTCTAGTAAGTGAGATCCCCACAATAAAACATGTTATTGAGGTGCAGCCTCCAAAACCCGTGAGAAAGTCAAGAAATACAGAAGCTTCCGCAAGGGTGTGAACTTCGGGATACATCGTCATCTCTATGTGCCTCGGTTACCTCTTACCCGGGCCCTTTACTTATGCACTTTACTTTGTGATAGCCGTAGTGTTTGATGTTATATATCTTTCTATCACATAGTTGTTTATCTTGCTTACCATAAGTTGTAGGAGTACATAGGTGAGCCTAGTTGTTTTAGTTTTGTGCTTGACAAGTTAAACACTAGTTTTATTCCGCATTTGCTCTAGCCAAAGCCTCTACCTACTTGATAGTTTTATGATTTTAGGTTACATCACTTTTGATCAACCACTAATCAGTTTATTAAATAAGACCTTTGTATGGTACATCCCGATGAAAAGTGATACCTTTTTTCAAGGATAATGAGATTTTTTGGCTTTCTCTTTAACAGTACGACTGGTCCGCTATTTGGAAATGATCCATTTCCAAAAACGACATCGGTAGTTGAGTATTATCACATTCTTCCATACAAGGAAGTTTTCCCTATACTCCTCCACAGGTAACATAAGATTTGTTGCGATTTTTTGATGCGCGAAAGTAGGACAATAACTTTTTGGGATCATGGTAAATATGACACTTCATGTGTTTCAGGAAATGGTCTTCTGATTCTTCACTAAGCGAGCAACCACGTCAACATGGAAAACATTCGTTGTGCTCCGTAATAAATTAAAATGTGGAAGACCAAGATGAGAATAGAACGTCCAAGCTGCGAAACGAATTACAAAAGTGTCAACTCAAAAGCAAAGCAAACAAGCGATTGGTGCCACCAAGCATAAGAAAAATAGCAAAAGAAAATCTAAAGCCTCCATGGCTGAAGCTGATGTCTGTGCAGAGGGTGTAGACAGTGAGATACCCACAATAAAACATTTTATTGAGGTGCAAACTCCAAAACCCGTGAGTAAGTCTAGAAATACAGAAGCTTGCGCAAGGGTGTAAACTTCGGGATACATCGACATCTCTATGTGCCTCAGTTATCTCTTACCTGGGCCCTTTACTTATGCACTTTACTTTGTGATAGCCATAGTGTTTGATGTTATATATCTTTCTATCACATAGTTGTTTATCTTGCTTACCATAAGTTGTTGGTGTACATAGGTGAGTCTAGTTGTTTTAGTTTTGTGCTTGACAAATTAAACACTAGTTTTATTCCGCATTTGCTCTAGCCTAAGCCTCTCCGTACTAGATAGTTTTATGATTTTAGGTTACATCACTTTTGATCAACCACTAATCAGTTTATTAAGTAAGACCATTGTATGGTACATCTCGATGAAAAGTGATACCCTTTTTCAAGGATAATGACATTTTTTGGCTTTCTCTTTAACATTATCACTGGTCCGCTATTTGTAAATGATCCATTTCCAAAAATGACATCGGTAGTTGAGTACTATCACATTCTTCCATAAAAGGAAGTTTTCCCTATACTCCTCCATAGGTAACATAAGATTTGTTGTGATTTTTTTATGCGTGAAAGTAGGACAATAACTTTTTGGGATCATGGTAAATTTGACACTTGACGTGTTTCAGGAAATGGTCTTCTCATTCTTCACTAAGCGAGCAACCACGTCAACATGGAAAATGTTCATTGCGCTCCGTAATAAATTAAAATGTGGAAGAGCAGTATGAGAATAGCACGTCCAAGCTGCGAAAACGAATTACAAATGTGTCATCTCAAAAGCAAAGAAAACAAGCAGTTGGTCCCAGCAAGGATAAGAAAAGCAGCAAACGAATATCTAAAGCCTCCATGGCTACAGCTGATGTCTGTGCAGAGGGTCTAGATAATGAGATCCCCACAATAAAACATGTCATTGAGGTGGACCTCCAAACCCGTGCGTAAGTCAAGAAATACAGAAGCTTCCGCAAGGGTGTGAACGTCGGGATACATCGTCATCTCTACGTGCCTCGGTTATCTCTTACCCGGGCGCTTTACTTATGCACTTTACTTTGTGATAGCCATAGTGTGTGATGTTATAAATCTTGCTATCACATAGTTGTTTATCTTGCTTATCGTAAGTTGTTGGTGCACATAGGTGAGCCTAGTTTGTTTAGTTTCATGCTTGACAAGTTAAACACTAGTTTTATTCCACATTTGCTCTTGCCTAAGCCTTTACCTACTATATAGTTTTATGATTTCAGGTTACATCCCTTTTGATCAACCACTTATCAGTTTATTAGATAAGACCATTGTATGGTACATCCCGATGAAAAGTGATACCCTTTTTCAAGGATAATGACATTTTTTGGCTTTCTCTTTAATAGTATGACTGGTCCGCTATTTGTGAATGATCCATTTCCAAAAATGACATCGGTAGTTGAGTACTATCACATTCTTCCATACAAGGAAGTTTTCCCTATACTCCTCCACAGGTAACATAAGACTCGTTGTGATTTTTTTATGCGCAAAATTAGGACAATAACTTTTTGGGATCATGGTTAATATGACACTTCACGTGTTTAAGGAAATGGTCTTCTGATTCTTCACTAAACAAGCAACCACGTCAAGATGGAAAAGGTTCATTGCACTCCGTAATAGATGAAAATGTGGAAGACCAAGATGAGAATAGAACGTCCAAGCTGCGAAAACGAATTACAAATGTGTCATCTCAAAAGCAAAGAAAACAAGCAGTTGGTCCCAGCAAGGATAAGAAAAGCAGCAAAAGAATATCTAAAGCCTCCATGGCTACACCTGATGTCTGTGCAGAGGGTCTAGTAAGTGAGATCCCCACAATAAAACATGTTATTGACGTGCAACCTCCAAAACCCGTGAGAAAGTCAAGAAATACAGAAGCTTCCGCAAGGGTGTGAACGTCAGGATACATTGTCATCTCGATGTGCCTCGGTTATCTCTTACCCGGCATTTTACTTATGCACTTTACTTTGTGATAGCCATAGTGTTTGATGTTATATATCTTGCTATCACATAGTTGTTTATCTTGCTTACCATAAGTTGTTGGTGCACATAGGTGAGCCTAGTTGGTTTAGTTTCGTGCTTGACAAGGTAAACACTAGTTTTATTCCGCATTTGCTCTTGCCTAAGCCTTTACCTACTATATAGTTTTATGATTTCAGGTTACATCCCTTTTGAGCAACCACTTATCAGTTTATTAGATAAGACCATTGTATGGTACATCCCGATGAAAAGTGATACTCTTTTTCAAGGATAATGACATTTTTTGGCTTTCTCCTTAACAGTATGACCGGTCCGCTATTTGTGAATGATCCATTTCCAAAAACGACATCGGTAGTTGAGTACTATCACATTCTTCCATACAAAAGTTTTCCCTATAATTCTCGACAGGTAACATAAGATTCGTTGTGATTTTTTTATGCGCGAAAGTAGGACAATAACTTTTTGGGATCATGGTAAATATTACACTTCACGTGTTTCAGGAAATGGTCTTCTGATTCTTCACTAAACGAGCAACCATGTCAAGATGGAAAAGGTTCATTGCACTCCATAATAGATGAAAATGTGGAAGACCAAGATGAGAATAGAACGTCCAAGCTACGAAAACGAATTACAAAAGTGTGAACTCAAAAGCAAAGCAAACAAGCAGTTGGTGCCAGCAATCATAACAAAAATAGCAAAAGAAAATCTAAAGCCTCCATGGCTGCAGCTGATGTCTATGCAGAGGGTCTAGTAAGTGAGATCCCCACAATAAAACATGTTATTGAGGTGCAGCCTCCAAAACCCGTGAGAAAGTCAAGAAATCTGAAGCTTCCGCAAGGTGTGAACTTCGGGATACATCGTCATCACTATGTGCCTCGGTTACCTCTTACCCGGGCCCTTTACTTATGCACTTTACTTTGTGATAGCCGTAGTGTTTGATGTTATATATCTTTCTATCACATAGTTGTTTATCTTGCTTACCATAAGTTGTAGGAGTACATAGGTGAGCCTAGTTGTTTTAGTTTTGTGCTTGACAAGTTAAACACTAGTTTTATTCCGCATTTGCTCTAGCCAAAGCCTCTACCTACTTGATAGTTTTATGATTTTAGGTTACATCACTTTTGATCAACCACTAATCAGTTTATTAAATAAGACCTTTGTATGGTACATCCCGATGAAAAGTGATACCTTTTTTCAAGGATAATGAGATTTTTGGCTTTCTCTTTAACAAGACGATCGTCCGCTATTTGGAAATGATCCATTTCCAAAAACGACATCGGTAGTTGAGTATTATCACATTCTTCCATACAAGGAAGTTTTCCCTATACTCCTCCACAGTTAACATAAGATTTGTTGTGATTTTTTGATGCGCGAAAGTAGGACAATAACTTTTTGGGATCATGGTAAATATGACACTTCATGTGTTTCTTGAAATGGTCTTCGATTCTTCACTAAGCGAGCAACCACGTCAACATGGAAAACATTCACAGTGCTCCGTAATAAATTAAAATGTGGAAGACCAAGATGAGAATAGAACGTCCAAGCTGCGAAACGAATTACAAAAGTGTCAACTCAAAAGCAAAGCAAACAAGCAGTTGGTGCCACCAAGCATAAGAAAAATAGCAAAAGAAAATCTAAAGCCTCCATGGCTGAAGCTGATGTCTATGCAGAGGGTGTAGACAGTGAGATCCCCACAATAAAACATGTTATTGAGGTGCAAACTCCAAAACCCGTGACTAAGTCTAGAAATACAGAAGCTTGCGCAAGGGTGTAAACTTCGGGATACATCGACATCTCTATGTGCCTCAGTTATCTCTTACCTGGGCCCTTTACTTATGCACTTTACTTTGTGATAGCCATAGTGTTTGATGTTATATATCTTTCTATCACATAGTTGTTTATCTTGCTTACCATAAGTTGTTGGTGTACATAGGTGAGTCTAGTTGTTTTAGTTTTGTGCTTGACAAATTAAACACTAGTTTTATTCCGCATTTGCTCTAGCCTAAGCCTCTCCGTACTAGATAGTTTTATGATTTTAGGTTACATCACTTTTGATCAACCACTAATCAGTTTATTAAGTAAGACCTTTGTATGGTACATCCCGATGAAAAGTGATACCCTTTTTCAAGGATAATGACATTTTTGGCTTTCTCTTTAACAGTATGACTGGTCCGCTATTTGTAAATGATCCATTTCCAAAAATGACATCGGTACTTGAGTAATATCACATTCTTCCATACAAGCAAGTTTTCCCTATACTCCTCCATAGGTAACATAAGATTTGTTGTGATTTATTTATGCGCGAAAGTAGGACAATAACATTTTGGTACATCCCATTTTGACACTTGATGTGTTTCAGGAAATGGTCTTCTCATTCTTCACTAAGCGAGCAACCACGTCAACATGGAAAATGTTCATTGCGCTCCGTAATAAATTAAAATGTGGAAGAGCAGTATGAGAATAGAACGTCCAAGCTGCGAAAACGAATTACAAAAGTGTCAACTCAAAAGCAAAGCAAACAAGCAGTTGGTCCCAGCAAGCATAAGAAAAGCATCAAAAGAATATCTAAAGCCTCCATGGCTACAATTGATGTCTGTGCAGAGGGTCTAGATCGTGATATCCCCACAAGAAAACATGTTATTGAGGTGGAACCTCCAAACCCGTGAGTAAGTCAAGAAATACAGAAGCTTCCGCAAGGGTGTGAACGTCGGGATACATCGTCATCTCTATGTGCCTCGGTTCACTACTAGAAAAAGGGCTATAGATGGGATTGACACTAATGGCGCACCAGAGAGCTGGTGCGCCATTAGTATATGCTAATGGCGCACCACAATCTGATGCGCCATTAGAGTTTATACTACTAATGGCGCACCGGGCAAAGGTGCGCCATTAGTATCAAATTTTTTTTTAACTAGCGCGCTTTGTCCAAACATACTAATGGCGCATCCTGCCGGGCGCGCCATTAGTAGTTGTAACTACTAATGGCGCACCAGCTGTGGGTGCGCCATTAGTATAGAATTTTTTTTGAACTAGCGCGCCTATTCAAACATACTAATGGCGCATCCGGCGAGTGCGCCATTAGTAATTGTAACTACTAATGGCGCACAGGCGGTTGGTGCGCCATTAGTATATAATTTTTGAACTAAGCGCGCCTATCCAAACTTACTAATGGCGCATCCTGCCAGAGTGCGCCATTAGTAGTTGTAACTACTAATGGCGCACCAGGCGATGATGCGCCATTAGTATAGAAATTCTTTTTTTTTTGAACTAGTGCGCCTATCCAAACATACTAATGGCGCATCCTGCTTAGGTGCGCCATTAGTAGTTGTAACTACTAATGGCGCACCGTGCAAGAGGTGCGCCATTAGTAAGTGGGCAGCAACAAGATATTTGGGGCAGCCTCTCCTACCCACACACTCACTTTCTCCCCACTTCATTCTCTCCACCTCCTCCTTGTCTCGGGTGCCTCCTCTTTTTCACCTCATTTCCACCATAGAATCATTCAAATTAAGTGGTTAAATTACCTTGTTTTAATAGGGAAGTAAGGGGGAAGCTATATTTAGGTTGTTCTCCCTACAACAATGTGCACATGCACTTTTTACGGCCTAGCTAGATCTATGTATGTTCGGTGTTGCATATGTTTGTGGTGTTGCATATGTGTTTGTGTTTGGAGGTGTACGGTATTTGAAATCACGATAGTTGCCAATATTTTGCGGAATGTTGATTCGTTTCCGTTTAGCGAGAATTTTGGCATTAAGCATTCTTTTGGTCCTATTTTTAGGGAAAGTCATGCCAAATTTTTATTTGGTTCTAAAATATCGTTTTGCTCTACCCATGACGACCATGGTCCGCACGATGACCGAAGGCATCGTGAATAGGTTTTTGAGGTCCGCTAAGGCCGAGATGCTTCAAAAGAACGAGACGGAGATAAGATGTCCGTGTCGAAGATGCAAGCTAGAGCCTTATTGCGGACCCGGATTCCGGGCAGGTGCGGGACCACCTGCTGTTGCGTGGTTTCATGGATGGCTATCGGTGGCAAGGTGATGAAGATGACTACGAAGTCGTCCATGCGGGCCGGGCAAGAAATGAGGAAGGGCAGCAAGACAACCACCGCGGCTCGGGCGGGCGAGAAGACGAAGAATCCCGGGGAGATGATCACGATCGTGATGTTGCATACGATCATCATGTAGAAGATGCAGGACATGATGATGAGGAAGATGCCGGAGCCGCGACGGGCATGATCATGAAGATGATGATCTTTGGCCCGGGGCGAATGACGCCGACCATCGATGGGCTGGGTGCAGGACCCTCATATTCAAGAGCTGCTTCTCAAGCGCACGGATAACGCAAGAGCTGCCGCCCGAGAGAAAGCCAAGATGGATCAACTTGAGTTAGACGCGGTTACTCCATTGTATGAAGGATGCAGGCCGAGGATACCCGCTTTGAAAGTAACGCTCATGGCTCACGGAGATGAAGGTAAAACACAAAATGACCGGCGCATGCTTCGGCGAGAACATGTCATTACGCACGAACGTCTTCCCAAAGGGAACAAGTGCCCGACCAGTTTGGAGGCGAAGAAAATCGTGTGTCCTCTCGATTTACCGCTCGTGAAATACCATGTGTTCATGAACAATTGCATCATTTATTGGGACGAGCACGCTGAGTCTACCATATGTCCGGTGTGCGGCGTCACTCGATACAAGAAGAGGAAGAAAGCTCCTCGAAAAGTGGTGTGGTACTTTCCGATCACTCCTCGTCTGCAGCGCTATTTCGCGGACCCTAAGGTAGCAAAGCTCCTGCGTTGGCACGCGGATCGTGAGGAGAAGAAGCGGGAAGAGTACGCAAATGATCCGGATATAGATAAAAAGACAAGATGCTGAGTCACCCTAAGGATGCGAGCGATGGCAAGCGTTGAACTTCAAGACTCGGAATTTGGGAACGATCCAAGGAACATCGTCTTTGGGCGCGAGCACCGATGGAGTCAATCCGTTTGGCAGCCGAGAAGCACACATAGCACCTGGCCTGTGTTTGTGTGGATGTACAACCTTCCCCCACAGTTGTGCATGAAGAGGAAGTACATTCACATGAGTATGCTAATTGAAGGGCCGAAACAACCAGGAACGACATCAATCTGTATCTGGGGCTCTGCTGAAAGAGGAGCTTGACACGCTGTGGAAAACGCCAGTGAATACGTGGGACCCCGCAGAAAGAATATTTCCCTATGAGAGCCGCACCGCTCACGACGGTGCCACGACTATCTCGATTCACGGATATCTCGCGGGCAGGTAGTCCACGGATTTTCCGGATGCGTAAGGTGCATGGATGACACAACGTATCGCCAACTAGATAGAGATCCGGGTCTTGAAAACCGTGTTCATGGGACATCGAAGGTGGCTTCGCGCCGATGACCCGTGGAGGAAACGCAAGGATCTGTTCGATGGTGAAACCGAACCCCGAAAACGCCCGTGTACGAGGAGCGGCGAGGAAATAGACAAGCTGTTGAAAAATTGGATAGACTGCCCACTGCCGGGAAAGAAGCAAAAGGCGCCAGAGCCGGAAAAGAAGCGAAAGGCGCGAGCCATTCTGAAGGTATGGAAAAGCGAGGTCTGTTTTACGGGACTTGCCGTCTTGGAAGATCCACCGTGTGCCTCACAGCCTTGATGTCATGCATATCACGAAGAACGTGTGCGAGTCTGCTTGGTACCCTGCTCAACATGCGAGAGAGGACCAAAGATGGGCGAAAGCAAGGGCAGACTTGAAACCAATGGGCATCGTGCAGGAGCTTCACGCTATATATGATGATGATGATGATGATGATGATGATGATGATGATGATGATGATGATGATGATGAGGCGAAGCGGGACCACGTAAAGTCGTCGCAAAGGCAAAAAGGCCAAGAAGACCGAAATGACTACCCTCCGCGTGCTTCACTCTAAGTCGAGGAGGAGATCGAGCAGTTTTTCACCTGCCTCCTAGGAGTAAAACTTCCTTCTGATTCTGTGGGAAGATAAGCAGATACCTAGACCCAGTGACGAAGTTCAGCGGGATGAAGTCTCACGACATCACGTCTTGATGACGCAGATACTTCCGATTGCAATCCATTGGGATCATGGGCCAGCGCACGTCCGTGAAACGCTATTCGCCTATGCAACTTCTTCGACGTCATCTCTCGGAAGTCGATTGGCGTGAGGCAACTTTCGAAGGCTACGAGGAAGAGATCGTGGTGATACTATGCGAGCTTGAGATGTACTTTCCGCCCGCATTCTTCGACGTTATGGTGCATCTGCTGGTCCATATAGTGGAGGATATCATCCAACTCGGGCCGACGTTCCTGCACAGCATGATGCCGTTCGAAAGGATGAATGGTGTCATCAAAGGATACGTTCGCAACATGTCACGTCGTAAGGAAGCATAGCCGGGGCTTTCTCGACCAAGAGTGCATCTCCTCTTGCCACGAATTATCTAGGCATCGAGAACCCCGTTGGTCTGCCGTCAGCGAGCACCTCGGCGGGCTCGCTGGATGGGGTCACCGTGAGGGTCGCCGCGAAATGCATGTCGACTTAGAGGGTCGACTCGCCGACTTTGAAAGAGCAAACCTAGTCGCGCTACAACACATAGGCGTGGTCGATCCTTGGGTGGTAGAGCACAAAACCTTTATTAAAAAGGCGTACAATGACCGAGGCCAACAGAGGACGGACGAAGATACACTCAAAGAGCACAACTCATGTTTCACGTTGGTTCAAGCAGAAGCTTCGTCAGACCCGCGCATGAGGATTCTTCATGAAGAACAACTCATATTCGCCTTGTCACGGTAGGCGCCCGAGCACAACCTCGATGACCTATGAGGCGTCACGATATCAACGGCTACACATTCTACACCGAGGCCAAGGACATGAAGAGCGATGGTTATCAGAACTCCGGGGTAACAATGGAATCCTACACCGGTAACGACAAGGACAGATACTACGGAAGGATCGAGGAGATCTGGGAGCTGAGCTACGCTGGAGAGAAGGTCCCGTTGTTCCGTGTCAGATGGGCCAAGAACGTCATAAAAGAAGACCGATATTTCACCACCATGGTTATACCCGAAGCCAAATCCAAGACCGCGGGCGCAAACGTCACCCATGAAAAATGAGCCATGGGTACTGGCTTCCCAAGTGGACCAATGCTTCTTCATTACCGACCCGCCAAAGCACGATCGTGTTGTCGTGAGGAGAGGCAAAAGGAAGATCATCGGAATGGATGGAGTAGCCAATGAGCAAGACTTCGACAAGCACGGCGACCGAGGATCGAACATGACGATGATGATGAAGTTGCAGCATACACCACAAGAAGAAGCAGGACCACCCTACCTAAAGGACGTCCATTCCACAGAAGAACTCCATTTGCGAAAAAGAAGGGCAAGAAGATTGTGAACAGATAGCTAGCTAAGATCGATTGTATTTAAATCGTAGCCGTCATTTCTCGATTGTATTTCATGGGTACTTTTTGAACTATCATGAATATTTTTAAATTTCATGGACACTCGATCTCGATCCTCCATCTCGATCGCTATCCCACCTCGCCAGATCCGGTCCCCCTCGCCGCGAGCACCCCCAGTCCACCGGCCGCCGCCTTGACCCCCGCACCCTCGATTACCCTACTCAACCGCCGCCGACCCCCGCACTTTTAGCGCACCGTCTTATAAAAAATTAGTATCAAACAGCTTTTTAAATGCTACTGTCTTATAAAAAAATATTAATGTTATTATTTAAATAAGTTTGAACATATTTAAACACAAATAAGTATCAAACAACTTTTTAAATGCTAAAAAAAATTTGTGGAGCCCACCTCGATCCCCCTCCATCTCGATCGCTGTCCCACCTCGCCAGATCCGGTCCCCCTCGCTGCCGAGCACCCCAGATCCACCCGCCCGCCCGCCAAACCCCCGCACCCTCGATTCCCCTACTCAACCGCCGCCCGACCCAGCACCCAGCGCACCGTCTTATAAAAAATAAGTATCAAACAGCTTTTTAAATGCTCTTGTCTTATAAAAAAATATTACTGTTATTATTTAAACAAGTTTGAACATATTTAAACATAAATAAGTATCAAACAGCTTTTTAAATGCTAAAAAATTTGTGGAGCACAGGAGTCGAACCCAGGACCTCCTGGTGTGAGAACTGGCTGCTGACCAGTCGAGCTAGTAGAGTGGGCTTGACATGGATAGGTTCTGGTAGTACATAACCTTTTGGCTGGAGTTGAAATAAAAAAAAATACTAATGGCGCACCACGGTGAGGTGCGCCATTAGTATGGACATGCTAATGGCGCACCACGGTGAGGTGCGCCATTAGTATTGTGGCCCGATCCCCCCTTCGCCCGATCCCCCCTTCGCCAATCCCCCCTTCCCTCTCCCCCTCGCCAGTTCCCTCGATCTCCCTCTCGATCCACCGCCGCCGCCGCCCCTGCCCTGACCCTCGCCCTTTGCCCTCGCCCTCTCCCTCCCTTGCCCCCTCCTCACCTACCCTCTCCCTCGCCCCGCCTCCCTCGACGCCACCGTCCCCGCCACCTCGACGCTGCCCGCGCCTCGGCCGCGACCCCGCCGCCAGACGCCGCCCGACCGGCCAGCCAGCTCCATTGGCTCTCCACTGCCGGCGACCCCGCCTCGGACGCCACCCGACCGGCCAGCCAGCTCCATTGGCTCTCCACCGGCCAGCGACCCCGTTGCGAGGTATCACTCCCCCAATCAGCTCTCCTCCCACGTCCGCCGCGCCTAGGGTTTCTCCTCTCTCGGCGTCCGTGCCCCCTCTGTATGTATATGACTGTAATTGCGGCTTTTCTATGGATTTTAGGCGTTCATGTGCTCGTTGAGGTGTTTTAAGACTATTCGATGACCCACTTTAGGCCTAGAAACCTGTGGTAACTAGAGATTGAAAATTGGAACTGCATGATGGATTTTTTAGTGCCCACCGTAGCTGGGAGGTTGCACATTGTGCTGTATTTTGGTGCTAACAAATAGCAGGAATTGAATTGCTTCTTCTTATGTTACAGAATACAAACTCACAATTCACTTTAGAGCCTTAGATGCAAATACTTTGTCTTGAAACATCATTGTTTTCTAAATTTATAGGGAGTGTTTTTAAGTAGAATAAAAGTTGGTTCCGCACTCATGCTTGATAGAATGCCATGTTAATAGATGAATAGGTTGTTGGCTTTGTGTCTAATATTCATAGCTTCAAGTGTTAGCTTCCACTGCTAAAGGCGATTAGACAGCTCTTACATGAACTTGTGTCTCTCGATTCTGAGTATAAAGCTGGATAACCCTCTAGATTTTTGTTTTTGACATTAGTGAAACAAGCTATTTGGTGTTCAGGTAGTCTACACCTGTAGTATTTATAGCAAATTTTGGTGGCGAATATAATGTTCACAGCATGTTCTTTATGCAGATTTAAATATTCAATCACCCCCATCCGTTTATCCACCAAAGAGATATTGTGACGTTCTGAGGTTTTGAGGTAAGTCACCCCAATAGACTCCAACTGTTGATTTACATATCCTAGACTTGTGTCTCTCGGCGTCCGTGCCACTAGACTAATGCCTACATGTTGCAATTCTTCCATGTACAATTTTCCCCCCTTTTTCCCCATATTTCAGACTAGCATATACTCCTGAATTGGTCATAATTTCCACACATGTTTGCGTAATTGAGTAGTAAACTAACAGCAGGAACAGGACAATCATGATCAATCACTTCTTTAATGTCACCCAAGCTTCCAATTTCCACACATGCATCATTGAATTGAATGAATCTGCAAGGTGTAGCATTGCATAATTCACCACATGTTTTGTGAATGAATATATGTCTCTGGATGTGAGCACAACAATAGGCATTTATTACTGTAGGAAACAAACAAATCAATTTCCATTCATGCATTTAACATTATCTTGATTCAAAGAGGTAGGCATCCACATGATTAATTAACCTTGTGAAACAATTTCGATGATTTAGGCTCACTTAGCGTTGCTTAATTGTACCGCCCGTGCTTATGTTATGGTCTCATTGTAAAAACAAAAATAAGCAAAAGAGAGAGATAAGTTGGTAGTTGGTCAAACAAACTCGATACTATACTATACTTTAAGCGTTTACATTTACTTGATAAATATTTCACATCTCTGTACATGCAAATATTCAAGACGGCTTTGCTCATTTCGATAACACCATCGAGTAAAGCTATTTCAGACACAATAAAGTTGCAAAATTCAGATACTTCATAGACATATGTGTGTTGCTTTTGTTTACGCTAAACTGTCTATGGTAGATAAACTGAGTGTTGTGGCCATGCTTGATGCAGAGCTCAAGAACTGCGGCAGCAGCTCTACTCCGCCTCAGTATCGCGAGAAGTCCTACCTCAACACCCACCGTAAGTAGATGTGAGTAGCCACCTCGGATGTTCCTCCTCTCCTCCATTAGAACAGTTGATCGGTGTAAAGTAGTAGTCTGAGTTAGAGAAATGTTGATCGGTGTTATGAGTGCGGCCAAAAAGCTCTGTCGGTAGCTAAGCGCCTCATGTTACGCTCTGTGAACTGCTATGTGGTGCTGCTCATGGATGATCGTAGGAATTTATGCAAATATTCAGAGACACAAAATATTGAAGTTGTCAGAACTGATTACTTTCCCAAGTGAGAAAAATACATTCTATTCTACCTATTTCATAATCAGTGATTGTTGCAGCCAAGAGATGCATAGCCAATGTTAAATGGTCCTATAAATGACAGTACCCTAACAACTATTCTGCTCATGATTGTACTTGTGATGATCTTTGCTGTTGCAGTATAAATGGTCCTATAAATGGTTGTATTCACTGCTGCTGCTGTTGTACTTGTGATGATGTTGTACTTGTGATGATGCTACTTGTGATCTTCTGAAATGACCCATTGGGGACTTCATTACGCTGGGATAATGATATTTCGGTACCCGAGAGGCCCTTGAGTTTGCCGGAATGTCGATTAACTTCCGTTCCTAAGAATTCGGGTACTCCATATGTCCTATTTTCAGCAAAGGTCATGCTGAAATTTTCCGTGAATTTTAGCATGACTTTGCTAAAAATAGGACATATGGGGTACTTGTGACTAATGCATGGGCCGGGTATCTTAGTAGTTAATTAAGTAGGATCAAGTGCCCGGCGTACTTGTGACTAATGCATGGCTTTTAGGGTGCCTCGGTGTAGATAAAAACCGAAATGATGAAAGGTTAGGCTTTTAGGGTGCCTTGGCGTCGAAAAACCCTCAATGATAAAAGCTTAGATTTTAGGATGCCTCGGTGTCGACAAACCCTAAATGATGAGACCATGATCTTGTTCCTTGACAATAACCAACTTTTTGACCAAACTTTGTTTTTATTTAGAGAGAAACATGGCCCTAGCACGATGAGGCCGGGGTTCGGCAAGGCATTCTGAGCTGTCCCAGAGATGGAGGAACAACCTCACTTGTATGAGGCCGCCGCCTTCCCCACCGATCCCGAGACCACCGATGGTACCGCCAAGGATGACCCACCGATGCCACCACTGATGGTGCCGCCGAGGATGCCACCATCGATGATGGCGGCGCACGCATGATGGCAGCCAACCGAAGAGGCAACGGAAGGACGGCGCCCGATCGTGCTCCGCACCCTCAAGGAGGAAGTTATCAAGTGGACTCCAACGGAATCCAACGGCACCGAGCGAATAGTCAAGGGTACTCGCTTCAGCTCGGGTGCATTCTCCGAGCACCGTCTCGATCAACACCGAGAACCCGAGGCATCCTGACCGAGGGAATTTGGCGCAACCTCCTCTTCACGGCTGCACGAGCGATACAAGTTCCCGCTGAATTTGAAAACACAAGCCTCAAAGGGAATAAAGTGAACAATGCTGCCCTCACGAAGATGAGCAAGGCCGTGTCTACTTGGAAAAGCAATGTGAAGAGAATGATCGAGAAAGGTGAGAGTTATCGAGAAGATCAAGGAGAAAAATCCTTCGATCACCGAAGATGACTACAACGACTTCAAGATCAATTGCTCGAAAGCACCGCAAGCTCCCAATCAAGTGAGTGGGGAAACAAATCACGGGAGCTGAACATAGGGGAACACACACTCGGTCCCGGCGGTTCTGAGTGGCGGAGCCTATATGGGACAAGGAGGAGGCGGGCGTGCCGAGCAAGGCCTACCGCCCCTCTTCGATACATACGGTGACAAGCAGACCAGAACTTTGTCGGGGCCGGTACAAGAAGGACCCGAAAACAAAGGAGCTTACCACGGATCCGAAGACCAGGCAGCTTGACATTACGGTAAGGAATACACCCCCACGTAATTAGCTCCATATGGTTGCATTCTAATTAATGAAGCCGAATTTCTAAATGGTTCACATTCCTTCCGCAGTAACCGAAAGCGATGGCGGGGTCGACTCAGAGCAACCCTTGGGACACCACTCTAAATAGGGGGTTGAATGTAATGAAGAACAAGGATAAGCTCGATGGCCGACGTCGGTGGTGGTGTGTGGCCGGCAAAGGCTTGTCGACAAAATGGGGTCATACTATACGCTGGTGTGCGGAAGGAGAAAAGACCAGCTCGGAAAGCCAGGCGTGAGAGGTTCAAGAACTCAAAGGCACAGGTGGCGCGGATTCGGAGATTGTCCAAGAGCAAGTGGAACAACGACTCGGAGCGTCGATCAGCGCCTTTGTGGCTAGCTTGTTCTCGGGGTTGAGTGCGTGGATTGCGGGCGGCTAACGAGGCCGCCCGATTCCTAGCTTCACGGCCAGCAACTCGCATAATGCGATGGCGGGGCCATTGGTGCCTCCGGCGGGCGGCATTGGTGTCTCCGACGCCGCACGGGAGCTTAATGCACCGGGTGTACGCCGCGAGCACCTCTGCAACAAGCGGCCCCTCCGTCAGCTGCCGCCCGCCGTTGGCGGTGCCTCTACATTAGCCGAGCTCGGCGCCATCATCACGGTAACTAATTAAGCCTCTCTCGGCCGAGGACTTCATCTCCTTGCCTTTGATCGGGCATCCCCGACGCCCTACATGTTTTCGCGGCGCGCCCGACGTTCCGCACTCTCCTCCACTACGTGAACAACGAAGTTGGTCGATGTCGCCAAGGGCAAAATCGTTCAACCGGGCAACCCTTGTTCCACGGTACCCGGATGCCACCCAACTTGTTTAGGGTTCAACTGGTTCGGGTGCTGCCAGTGCGACGACTTGTTACCTCCGAATCGACCCGTCGGGGCGGCGATGATGACGTGATGACCCTCGGCGCTGCTGAGCTGGCCCCTGCTTTGGCGAAGAGCCAGATTTGTTTGGGGCGGGGACACCACCCCAAAGACAACACCGCCCGGTCGTGCCGGCGCCAAGTCGGCCCCATGGCAAGACCGCCGTAACGGTGCCGGACATCCCTATGCCACTGGATCCAAACATGCATATGGCACAGGATCAGAACGACGACGACGATGACTATGATACATTTGGTAACGTCGATCAGTGTAGCGACCAGACCCGAATGGATCAAGTCTACGTACTCGATGTCATCCACTGGATCGATAATCTTGACACCACACAAGCATTTCTCAAGGATTTATAGTAGAGTAGCAATCACACACTTATTACATCGTTGTCCACAAGGGAACTTAATACAATAATATGGCTTAAGGCCATCTAATAATAACAGCGGAAGGCTTGGAAGACAAGTGAGTCCATCAACTCCATCGGCATCATCGAGTATAGAACCACGACCTAACACCTTACTCGTCATGCAGAAAAGTCTGCAACGTGAAAGTTGCAGCCCGAAAACGGGTCAAGACATGGAATATGCCGCAATGTAACACATAGAGAACAATGAAGCAACAAGCCTATACTACATGCATATATGGCTTGGTAAGGCTCTCTGATTTACATTTTTGCATAAAAGCTGGTTTTTACCTACATCAAAGGAATAATTTTATTTAACTATCATGGTGGTTCTTAAACATTGAGAATGGTTGACAAAGCATCCTCAATCCCAATTAAAAGTACTCATTAAAACCCAATAACTTTTTATTAGAAGTAACATGTTGAGATTCACATGATATTCAAGTACTAGATACTCAAGATGTCCATAACCGGGGACACGGCTAATCATGATTAGTTTATACACTCTGCAGAAGTTTTGCAGTTTTCCCCACAAGACTCGATCGCCTCCGCTTGGTTCTCGCACTACATGGTGTTTGAGAAGCGGATGACCGAGACATAGTCTTTCATAAGCGCTAGCACCTTACATGTGGGTAGACCGTACCAACCTAAATCCCCTACATCAGCTAGCCTACCCGTAAGAGTTCGCACAGCTTAGTCAACTACGCCAGAGCCCATAATTGGCTTGTGGCTGCACACGGAAGTTTCAGTTTGAATAATGTTATGATTCCTTAGAGCACAGGTGGCGGTCCGAAGAAAATCTGAGGCAAGTCTCGATAGAAACCAGGTGCCTCAATCCACCCGGATGTGTGTTTAGGTTGCCACCTTAGATAAACCATTAATTACAATCTCACATCTCATCATGGATATTCACTCACCCAATCCACGTCTACTAGCATAGCATAGCATAATAAGCAAACGTAGAAGTAACTCCCAAGGTTTCATAAGTAAAACAGTAATAGGTACTACCTCAATCTACTTCCCATCCCACAATTTAATTAGATCCTAAACATGCAAGTGTTTGAGGTTTGATCTAATGCAATAAAACTGGGTAGTAGAAAAGGTATGATCAAGTGTTACTTGCCTTGCTGATGATCCGCGAGACCTAGAGATTGAAGTAACAAGCGGCGCACTCCGGGTGATCTAACGCAGACAAACAACAAGCATACAATAAGTACTCATCTAATGCACGGGAAATCTCGAATAAAAGATCTAACCAGATAGTTCAACTTAAGAACCCTGGTTGCAAAAGAATCGGATCAAATAAAGCATCGAAAGTCGGAACTCGAGAGAGAACGACTCGGTTTAGCAATCTGAAACTAGGTCAAAATTTTACAGTAGCAAAACTCTGTGTAAGTAGGTTAGTCGGAACGGTGGTTTAAATTAAACTCAGCGCTTGAATCACCTGATTCCGATAAACGAGCAAGAAATAAAACAGATTTGAAAATCGGATCGGAAATCGAATCTGAAAATAACGGATTAAATCCGATTAAAAGAAAACGCATTTAACGGATTAAATAACGGACGTTCGTTAACAGAACTAATCCAACGAACACATTCATTGAAACGAACGGTTCGGTGAACGTTCGTTAATTAAGAAAACCGAAAAATTAAAAACCATCTAGGGTTTTAAAAAAAAACTGAACATCTCGAAAAAAAACCGGATCGGGTTTTCTTAGAGAAAACCGGACCGGGCGGGGCGGCGGCGGCTACCTCCGGTGACTTCGCCGGCGGGGACGGGCTCCGGCGGCGGGGGTCCGCGGGTCGGGAGGGCGGCGAGGGCGACGAGGCTCAGGCGGGAACGGCGGCGGGCGTCCTCGGCGGCAAGCTCGGGTTAGGGGGCGG
The DNA here is from genome assembly GCA_021605145.1 of Aegilops bicornis. Classification (NCBI taxonomy): domain Eukaryota; kingdom Viridiplantae; phylum Streptophyta; class Magnoliopsida; order Poales; family Poaceae; genus Aegilops; species Aegilops bicornis. The sequence goes on along the minus strand of CM038673.1, from coordinate 569,016,235 downwards.
GCGGCAAGGGATGAGAGAGAGGGGCGGTATATAAGAGGGGGTGGCGGCGGCTTGGGAAGGGGCAGGGGGTGTGGCGACCTCGTGTCCGACCCGGACACGGGCGGCGGCAAGGCGGCGTCTTGTGCGGCGGAGATCGCGAGGAGGAGAGGAGGTGGGCAGGCGGGTGGGCCTGGGCCTTGGCCCGAAGCGATTTTTTAAAACAAAACTAATCGAATTAAAAAATACCAAACAAACTCCGAATTTAATAAAATAAATTTTCCCCGACTCCTAAAATGAGTCGAACAAAATGAACTTTAAAAGCAGCAAACATGCATATTTTTTTAAATGCTCATTTTGCCTAAGCAAAACAAATCTTCCAAAACCAAATTTGATTTATTTATAATATCTTCATTTTTCCTAAATATTGGGAAAGTCATATTATTCCCTCTCTTAAGTTTTATAGGAAAAACTTTAGGAAGATAATTAAATAAATCCAATGATCCTATTTTCAAAATTTGAGAAATCCCAAATATGAAAATAATGAAACTTCCAACTCTCCGAGGGTCCTTGAGTTGCGTGAAATTTTCTAGGATCGGAAAATGCGAGAAAATATGTTATGCATGATGACCTAATGTATAACATACCAAATTGAAAATTTGGGATGTTACAAACCTACCCTTAAGATGAATCTCGCCCTCGAGATTCGGGTTGGCTAGAAAATAGGTGAGGTGGTCCTTGAGCAAAACTTCCTCTCTTTCCCCTGTGGCTTCATCCTCGGTGTGGTGGCTCCAATGAACTTTGCAAAACTTGATAACCTTGCTGCGGGTAACTCTGCTGGCATAATCGAGAATCTTAACGGTTTTTCCTCATATGTCAAGTCATCCTTCAACTGAATTGCTTCCAGGTGCACTTGTGTCTCTTAACGGTACCTCTGCTATCTCGGGTGACATTTCTTCAATCGAGAAACATGGAATACATCATGAACTCCTCGACAGTCCTTCCGCAATTCCAACTTATAAGCAACTTCTCCCATGCGTTGCAAAATCTTATACGGTCCAACGAAACGTGGTGCTAACATTCCTTTAACTCCAAAACGCTTAACTCCTCGAAGCGGGGATACTCTAAGATATACTCTGTCTCCAACTTCATACTCAATCGCTGCGCTTTGAATCGGCATAGCTCTTTTATGCGGATTGGGCTACCTTGAGCACATCTCGAATCAACTTAACTTTACATTCAGACTCCTTAATCAAATCTGGTCCAAATAATCGGCGATCTCGGTTTAGTCCCATAACAACGGTGTCCTGCACCTCCTTCCATACTGAGCCTCGAAGGTGCCATCTTCAAGCTGGTTTGGTAATCGTTATTGTAGGAAAATTCTGCATACGGCAAATTATCATCCCAGCTAGATCCATAATCTAGTTCACAAGCTCTCGACATGTCCTCCAAAATCTGATTGACTCTCTCTCGGTCTGTCCATCGGTCTGTGGGTGGAAAGCCGTCTTTGAATTCCAATCGGGTTCCCAATGTTTAGGTAACTGGTTCCAAAATTTTGAGGTAAACTGGGTTCCTCTATCGATACGATGCTCCTCGGAACTACGTGTAAGCACACAATTCTGGTCAAGTATATCTTTGCCAACATAGCAAATCTATAGGTGGTCTTGACTCGAATGAAATGAGCTACCTTTGTCAAACGGTCGACTATAACCCAAATCGAGTCATATCCTGAGCGAGTCTTTGGCAATCCTGTGATAAAATCCATGCCTAGTTTATCCCACTTCCATTCGGGTATCGGCAATGGTTGTAACAATCCGCTGCTTCGATGTTCTGCCTTTACTTTCGACATACATCGCATAAACTGCTACATACTCCGCAATATCCTTCTTCATTCCGGTCCACCGTAAAGTATTCTTCAAATCCAAGTACATCTTGGTATTTCCTCGATGAATCGAATAGGGTGAATCATGAGCTTCTTGTAAAATCAACTTCACGATCTACGGGTCATTGGGCACATAAACACGGTCTTCAAACCATAGGGTATCGTGCTCATCCTCACGAAATCCTTTAGCTTTTCCTTTGCTCATTTTCTCCTTTATAGAGGCAACTTCCTTATCTGCCTTTTGGGCTTCTTTGATTTTGTCCATCAGCGTTGGATCAATCTCCAATGCTGCTACATAGCCTCCGGAACTATTTCCAAACATAGCTCTCGAAGGTCCTCGGCTAACTCATTGGGTATTCCTCCCATCATTAGAGTATTGACGTGGCTCTTACGGCTCAATGCGTCGCCTACGACATTAGCCTTTCCGGTGATAATGCAATCTCATGTCATAATCCTTGATAAGCTCTAACCATCTCCTTTGTCTGAGATTCAATTTCATACATGTAAAATGTACTTCAAACTCTTGTGATCCGTGATATACTTCACAATGATTTCCAATGAGAAAATGTCTCCACGTCTTCAAGGCATGCACAACGGCTGCTAGCTCCAAATCATGAGTGGCATAATTCAACTCATGGGGCTTAAGTTGTCGTGAAGCATACGAAACAACTCTTCCTTCCTGCATAAGCACTGCTCCAAGTCCTCGGCGTGAAGCGTGTAATACACCTCATAATCCTTAGTCTGATGCAGCAATATCAAGACTGGTGAGGTAACCAATCTTTTCTTCAACTCCTGAAAACTTGCCTCACAGTCCTCGGTCCATATAAATTTGTTTTCCTTTTCAACAATTCTGTCATAGGCTTAGCAATCCTTGAGAAATTCTCAATGAATCTTCGGTAGTATCCTCGCGAGTCCAAGGAAACTCCGAATCTCTCCAACTGTCGTTGGTGCTTCCCATTTGGTTCTGGTCTCAACTTTTGTGGGGTCAACTGCTATTCCTTCTCCGGATATAACATGTCCGAGAAATCCAACCTCCTTTAGCCAAAACTCACATTTCTTGAACTTGGCATACAACTGGTGTTCCCTCGGTTTCTCCAAAACCAATCGCAAATGTTCCTTGTGTTCCTCTTCATTCTTCGAGAAAATCAAAATGTCATCAATGAACACCACGACGAACTTATCCAAAAACTCCATAAACACTTTGTTCATCAGGTTCATGAAATAGGCTGGTGCGTTAGTCGGTCAAATGACATAACGGTTTACTCGTCTGATCCATATCTCGTGGTAAATGCTGTCTTGGGTATGTCCTGCTCCCGAATCTTCAATCGATGGTACCACGATCGCAAGTCGATCTTGGAAAACACCTTGGCTCCTTGCAAGTGATCAAACAGATCATTTATCATAGGTAGTGGGTACTTGTTCTTGATTGTTACTTCATTCAATCCACGATAATCAACAACCATTCTTAACGATCCATCCTTCTTCTCGCACTAGCAAAGCGGGTGATCCCCAAGGTGAAGAACTTGGGCGTATAAAACCTTTATCCAATAGTTCCTTAATCTGCTTCTTGATTTCCGCCAAATCACATGCGGGCATCCTGTACGGCCGCTTCGATATCGGGCCTGGTCACCGCAATAGCTCGATCAAAAACTCAATGTCTCTATCCGGTGGCATTCACGGCAACTCTTCCGTAAATACATCAGATAATCCTTCACCATCGGTACTTCTTCCCGCACCACTCACGATAAGCAATTAACTTGCGCTCTTCTCGGCTCGTGCCGTGATACATACTTAATCCTTCTTCCTTCGGTGTGGTGAGCAAAATTGACTTTGTGGTGCAATCTATGTTTCCTCCATACCTTGATAACCAATCCATACCTAATATCACATCCAATCCTTGGGATTCCAGAACTATTAGGTCTGAGGGAAAAACATAGTGTCCAATCCTTAATGGCAGTCGATCACACCATTTACTAGCCATGTACTCTGCTCCGGGTGAGGTTACTAGCATGGGTGACCTAAGGGCTTGGGTTGGTAACTTGTACTTATCCACAAATCCCCTTGATATGTATGAATGCGATGCACCAGTATCGAAAAGAACAACTGCAGTAAATGACTTAACCAAAAACTTACCGATTACTGCATCGGGCTGAACTTCAACCTCCTCCACTTCAATGTAGTTCACCTGTCCCCTGTTGAAAGGGTTGGGTTTCTTTCCAGAGCTTCCATTGCCATTTCCATTCGCCTTCGGGCCGATCATTGGCATAATGCCCAGTCTTGCAGCACTTAAAGCAAGTAATATGACTCAGGTCTACTTTGGATGGTGTTGACGGGTTGGTGCGATTCTGTCCATTGCTTCCTCCATTTCGGTTCCCATTCTTGGTGCCATTATGGTTATGCGAATTACCTCCTCCATGGGTATGCTGAAACTGAATTCCTGACTTAGGGGTATAACGAGGTTTCTGCTGAGCTCGAGTTATACTTCCCTTGCCCATACATCCGCTTGCAGTTCTCAATTCTTCTTTGCTTTCCTTCAATCATGAGGGCTCGGTCTACTAACTCCTGGTAGTTATTGAAACTGGCTACCATCAACGGCATCTTGAACTCATCATTCGGTCCTTCTAGAAACTTCTCCTGTTTAGCTGCATCGGTAGCAACGCGTCATCTGGGGCATAACGTGCTAATTTACTAAAGTCATCCACGTCTTGCCAACAGTCCTTCCTCCTTGGCGTGGGTTGCGAAACTCACGCTTCTTCATGGCCATAGCTCCTGCTGAAACATGGGCAAGTCTGGAAAGCTTGCTGAAATTGATCCCATGTGACCGGTGTCTACATGGTAAGTGGCTGTGAAATTCTCCCACCATGCTTTCTGCGGGTCCTTCAAGCTGATGTGCTGCAAACTTCACTCTTTCTCCATCTGTGCATCCTGCAGTGGTCGGCTCCTTCCTATCTTGCTGAGCCAGTCATCTGCTACAATTGGCTCGGTGCTCTTTGGAATACACCGCGGGTTTAGTCTAAGGAAGCGAGTCGGATGATCCGCAGTGGTGGTGGTGGTGGTGGGTTGTTATTGTTGTTGCCACAGTTACGCACCAATGTTTGAATCGGGTATTCCTGCTTTGGATCAGTTGGGTGATCTCTGGCGGGAAAACAAATCCGGTGTCGCGTCTCGGAGGCATCTGATGGGTTTAGAAAAGATGAGAATTTAGAATAGAATGAGGTCTAAGGGGAATCACTACCCAAATGCACATGAGCAAATACACACAAAATCACTTCATTCAATCAAACAAGGGCTTACAACGATCTAACTATCACAAAAGTGCGTGTACTATAATATTTACATGGGGGGGGGGGGGAAATACTACTAATATGGGGGGGACTTCTACTAATTTGAACCGGTGGAAGACTCCATAATGTCTGCTCCAGCTTCGTCTTCAAAGTCGGGTTCACTTGGATCCGAATCGGTGTCGTCGATGTTGATGTAGTCGCTTGGACAATCGACATACTGGTCTTCATTCCTGAGCGCCAACTTCTTCTTGAGTTCTTCAATCTCATACTTAAGATCGTTATTGTGTCTTGCTAGAGCTACGATCTCGTCCATATAGTCCTTGCGAGTTGTCTTTAGTTCTTCTTCAAGTTCGATGATCCTTCCCTTCGCATTCTGCAACTCCAACATATCATTGCACATCTGGTTCTCTTGGCGTCGAATGTGCTTGGTTTAACTCTGGATGAACGCTGCAATGGATCTATCCTTCTTGGTGATGACGACGTCCCATTTGTCATCTCGGCGTCCGCAAATCCGGTAGATAGTGTCCTTGAGGTCTTCTTGATAAACTTCTCCAATGCGTCCCATGGTGATGTGAGCTGCCATGCTCTTTCCCAGACTCCAAGTTGGTGCACTGAAAACACTATCTATAGGCTTGGTGATTGGGGCGAATGTCCTTCTGGAACGTGAGCTTGAATCTTCCAGTAGCTCCTCTTGAGCAGAGTGGCGTTGAAAGTCCGGTGAAGCTTGGTAGTCCAATGTTCGTGCTTGGTAACTTCCTTCAAGTGAAATACAAAAGGTGTGCCTTCATCCGGTTGGGTGTACTTGATCTTCGCGTCCGTCATCCTAAAGAGAGTAGAAAAGATGAGGAGTTAGAAAATGGGAAGAGTAGTGATCTATGGCTTTAACTTAGTGGTCGTGTCCTACGATCGGCGTGTGCTCGATACCATTCTCTGTGGCGACCAGACCGAATGGATCAAGTCTCGTGCTCGATGTCATCCCCGGATCGATAATGCCGACACCACAAGATTTCAAGGATTTATAGCGAGTAGCAATCACACACTTATTACATCGTTGTCCACAAGGGAACTTAATACAATAATATGGCTTAAGGCCATCTAATAATAACAGCGGAAGGCTTGGAAGACAAGTGAGTCCATCAACTCCATCGGCACCATCGAGTATAGAACCACGACCTAACACCTTACTAAATGCGTCGAAAAGTCTGCATAGCGTGAAAGTTGCAGCCCAAACGGGTCAAGACATGGAATATCTTTGGCAATGTAACACATAGAGAACAATGAAGCAACAAGCCTATACTACATGCATATATGGCTGGTGGTAAGGCTCTCTGATTACATTTTTGCATAAAGCTGGTTTTTACCTACATCAAAGGAATAATTTTATTTAACTATCATGGTGGTTCTTAAACATTGAGAATGGTTGACAGCATCCTCAATCCCAATTAAAAAGTACTCATTAAAACCCAATAACTTTTTATTAGAAGTAACATGTTGAGATTCACATGATATTCAAGTACTAGATACTCAAGATATCCATAACCGGGACACGGCTAATCATGATTAGTTTATACACTCTGCAGAGGTATGCACTTTTCCCCACAAGACTCGATCGCCTCCGCTTGGTTCTCGCACTACATGGTGTTTGAGAAGCGGATGACCGAGACATAGTCTTTCGTAAGCGCTAGCACCTTACATGTGGGTAGACCGTACCAACCTAAATCCCCTACATCAGCTAGCCTACCCGTAAGAGTTCGCACAACTTAGTCAACTACGCCAGAGCCCATAATTGGCTTGTGGCTGCACACGGAAGTTTCCAGTTTGAATAATCTTATGATCCCTTAGAGCACAGGTGGCGGTCCGAAGAAATACAGTAAGTCCTGATAGAAACCAGTGCCTCAATCCACCCAGATGTGTGTTTAGGTTGCCACCTTAGATAAACCATTAATTACAATCTCACATCTGTCATGGATATTCACTCACCCAATCCACGTCTACTAGCATAGCATAGCATAATAAGCAAACGTAGAAGTAACTCCCAAGGTTTCATAAGTAAAACAGGTAATAGGTACTACCTCAATCTACTTCCCATCCCACAATTTAATTAGATCCTAAACATGCAAGTGTTTGAGGGTTTGATCTAATGCAATAAAACTGGGTAGTAGAAAAGGTATGATCAAGTGTTACTTGCCTTGCCGATGATCCATGAGACCTAGAGATTCAAGTAACAAGCGGCGCACTCGGGTGATCTAACGCAGACAAACAACAAGCATACAATAAGTACTCATCTAATGCACGGGAAATCTCGAATAAAAGATCTAACCAGATAGTTCAACTTAAGAACCCTGGTTGCAAAAGAATCGAATCAAATAAAGCATCGAAAGTCGGAACTCGAGAGAGAACGACTCGGTTTAGCAATCTGAAACTAGGTCAAAATTTTACAGTAGCAAAACTCTGTGTAAGTAGGTTAGTCGGAACGGTGGTTTCGTAACGAAACTCCAGGCGCTTGAATCACCTGATTCCGATAAACGAGCAAGAAATAAAACAGATTTGAAAATCGGATCGGAAATCGAATCTGAAAAATAACGGATTAAATCCGATTAAAAGAAAACGCATTTAACGGATTAAATAACGGACGTTAGTTAACAGAACTAATCCAACGAACACATTCATTGAAACGAACGGTTCGTTGAGCGTTAGTTAATTAAGAAAACCGAAAATTAAAAACCATCTAGGGTTTTAAAAAACCGAACATCTCGAAAAAACCGGATCGGGTTTTCTTAGAGAAAACCGTCCCAAGTGGCGGCGGCGGCTACCTCCGGTGACTTCACGGTGGGGCTCAAGCGGCTCCATGGTGGGGTCCGTGGGTCGGGAGGGGCGGCGAGGGCGACGAGGGGCTCCGCGACGGGAGAACGGCGGCGGCGGCGCCTCAAGCGGCTCGGGTTAAGTGGCGGCAAGTGGATGAGAGAGAGGGGGGCGGTATTTAAGAGGGGGGTGGCGGCGGCTTGGGAAGGGGCAGGGGTGGCGGCGACCTCGTGTCCGACCGGACAGGCGGCGGCGGCGCGTCTTGGCGGCGGAGATCAGCAGGAGGGAGAGGAGGTGGTGGGCGGCTGGGCAGCTGGGCCTTGGCCCGAAGTAGCGATTTTTTTAAAACAAAACTAATCGAATTAAAAAAATACCAAACGAACTCCGAATTTAATAAAATAAATTTTCCCGACTCCTAAAAATGAGTCGAACAAAATGAACTTTAAAAGCAGCAAACATGCATATATTTTTTTAAATGCTCATTTTTGCCTAAGCAAAACAAATCTTCCAAAACCAAATTTGATTTATTTATAATATCTTCATTTTTCCTAAATATTGGGAAAGTCATATTATTCCCTCTCTTAAGTTTTTATAGGAAAAATTTAGGAGGATAATTAAATAAATCCAATGATCCTATTTTCAAAATTTGAGAAATCCCAAATATGAAAATAATGAAACTTCCAACTCTCTCCGAGGGTCCTTGAGTTGCGTGAAATTTTCTAGGATCGGAAAAATGCGAGAAAATATGTTATGCATGATGACCTAATGTATAACATACCAAATTGAAAATTTGGGATGTTACAATCAGTACTTTGTCGAGCATGGGTACGATGGTGACTTCATGGGGCCTCCTTCTCAAGAACCAAACCCAACAAAAGACGTGTGCGATCTAGCTTGTACCGCGGAGAAGCCAAGTTACCTTGAGGCGCGTCTGGCGTTCAGCTCTCGAGAGGCGCCTCCATTTGCCGACTTCACCGAGCCTCGAGATAGGCGAGGTCTGAAATATTATCAGCCCCAACACACTCAAGAAGGCGGTGCAGAGCAAAACTCGGTCCCATTACAGGAGAAGAAGAAGGCACGCAAAAGAAAGACTAAGAAGGGTGCGAGCCAGCCGGCACCGAGTAATGCGATCCGTGCTCGGGGCGGGCCACCTTCACCGCAGGATATCTCGAGGAGGGTGCATGTGGCGGGTAGGGCGATGCTACCGACAAATATGCTCAATGCTGCAACCGGTGCTATCGGAGTCTGCATGATGTTGTTCTTTCTTTGGAGAAGCTGCGTCTCGGGGAGAAGGATGTGGCATACCCGGTTTTGCGGCCAAGGTGCCGGAGGGCAAGGGCTTTGTGGATAACTCCATCGGGCGTCTGATCGTCCTGCGTTTGATGACATCCACGCTTATGTTGAACCTTCATCCGCTGCACTACACCTTCGTTCGGCTATTTTCGCTGAGTATGGAGATGCGGATCATTCGCGACAAGACCCCGGACATCGCGATAGTCGACCCCTTCTACATGCGTGCCAAGTTCTTGGGCAGCGCTGGGGACCGGCAAGTCGTGAGTTCTTACCTCGAAGGCGTCATTCTGGCAAACCAAGATAAGGCTAACTTCCTCGTGCCTTACTTTCCCGAGTAAGTCCTCCCCTCAACCGACCCGTAACATATGAATTCTTACATTTCGATCGTTTTTCTTTTAACATTCCGTGTTTTCTGCAGTGACACACGTTGCACGCTCATCCTCCTAAGCCCCAAATATTCCATGGCCACGTATTTGAACCGGACCGTCGATTGAGCGTAGACTACACAAATGTCAAGAAGGTTCTTGATGATGTTCTCCCAGCTCGCCAAATCTGGAGGCACCTTCACCAGGCCTATTCGTAAGTACGGCAAGCACGTGTTCTCCCACAATCTGACGTTACGCTGCGTCAAGCAGCCGCTGTGATTAGAAGGGTGCCTACTACGCAATCCATCACATGCGGGCGATCGTGCGGGACCATCATCAACTTCGCTACCGAGTAAACTCCAAGATTGGGCGCGGCGTGTCGGCAATCCAGGACGGACCTCAGACAAGAATTCTTTCGCATCCAATGGAGTTTGCGGAAATCATCCATCAAGATGTCGCAGTACCTCGGGGCAGTTCTACCTCGAAATCAACCATCCAACAGTGATATCGACACAATGCTACAAATGCAGGATGACAACGCCCGTTCTTTCATGACTCCCATGATAGACGGCGGCTTCATCCACGCTCCGGTCCCTTGAGTCGAGTTGTCTAGTTCTGAAACATCGATTGGCTCATGTTGTAATTAAACTTTAATGAACTTGTAGTATGTCTCTTTGGTTTCGAGAGTCGTTCAACTTAGATGTAATCGATGCTATTAATGTCTTGCTTTTCTCTTCCGACCATTCTGTTGCATACTTATATATTGCTTATGTATTGTCTGTGAATTGGTACTAACGTTTCGTTTGGATAGTGCATAGCGATGCCGATGTATGCCGTGTACAAGGGTAAGGTTCCCAGAGTCTACGATGACTGGGAGGAGTGTCGGAGACAGGTTCACCGATTCAGCGGTAACAGTTACAAAGGGTACACCACTAGGGCCGAGGCCGAATCTAGATACGCCCGCTATCTAGCGGGAGAGGAGGAGCGCTGGAGGAACCGGATGAAGACGAAGTTTCATCGTGATGATGCTCATCGTGATGACCGCAGCTCTCTTCTATGTGATGGTAGTTTAGATGATCGATATCGACTTGTAATGTGAAGACAAACTCGCTACTCGCGGTCTCGAGACTTGTAATATAATGTTCTATCTTTGTTCGGTCTTTTCAATTCGGAGACTAATATGATGAATTGTATTCGGAGACTAATATGATGAATTGTATTCAAAGACTAATCTTCTATTGTATCGATGAATCTATTGTTGATGTGTGTTGTCTATATTTTGTCAAATTATACATTTTGTAACCTGTGCAAAAACAGAAAATAAAAATAAAAAAACCTAATATTCATACTAATGGCGCATCACATGACGGCGCCATGAGTTTGACACAGCATACTAATGGCGCATCACTTGTCTTTGCGCCATTAGTATGCCATGGTTACTAATGGCGCATCACTTGGTGGTGCGCCATTAGTATGCCGCGGTTACTAATGGCGCATCGAGAGGTGGTGCGCCATTAGTATGGCAAAGCACCTGGGTATACATGCCCCCTGGGAGGAATACTAATGGCGCACCCTCGCATATACTAATGGCGCACCAGGTGGTGCGCCATTAGTATACCAGATACTAATGGCGCACCACATGGTGCGCCATTAGTAAAAATTACTAATGGCGTGCTATTAATGGCGCACCACAGATGCGCCATTAATAGCCAAATTAGGTGCGCCATTAGTAGTGGTTTTTCTAGTAGTGTATCTCTTACCCGGGCCCTTTACTTATGCACTTTACTTTGTGATAGCCATAGTGTTTGATGTTATATATCTTGCTATCACATAGTTGTTTATCTTGCTTACCATAAGTTGTTGGTGCACATAGGTGAGCCTAGTTGGTTTAGTTTCGTGCTTGACAAGTTAAACACTAGTTTTATTCCGCATTTGCTCTTGCCTAAGCCTTTACCTACTATATAGTTTTATGATTTCAGGTTACATCCCTTTTGATCAACCACTTATCAGTTTATTAGATAAGACCATTGTATGGTACATCCCGATGAAAAGTGATACCCTTTTTCAAGGATAATGACATTTTTTGGCTTTCTCTTTAACAGTATGACTGGTCCGCTATTTGTGAATGATCCATTTCCAAAAACGACATCGGTAGTTGAGTACTATCACATTCTTCCATACAAAAGTTTTCCCTATAATCCTCGACAGGTAACATAAGATTCGTTGTGATTTTTTTATGCGCGAAAGTAGGACAATAACTTTTTGGGATCATGGTAAATATCACACTTCACGTGTTTCAGGAAATGGTCTTCTGATTCTTCACTAAACGAGCAACCACGTCAAGATGGAAAAGGTTCATTGCACTCCATAAATAGATGAAAATGTGGAAGACCAAGATGAGAATAGAACGTCCAAGCTACGAAAACGAATTACAAAAGTGTCAACTCAAAAGCAAAGCAAACAAGCAGTTGGTGCCAGCAAGCATAAGAAAAATAGCAAAAGAAAATCTAAAGCCTCCATGGCTGCAGCTGATGTCTATGCAGAGGGTCTAGTAAGTGAGATCCCCACAATAAAACATGTTATTGAGGTGCAGCCTCCAAAACCCGTGAGAAAGTCAAGAAATATAGAAGCTTCCGCAAGGGTGTGAACTTCGGGATACATCGTCATCTCTATGTGCCTCGGTTACCTCTTACCCGGGGCCTTTACATATGCACTTTACTTTGTGATAGCCATAGTGTTTGATGTTATATATCTTTCTATCACATAGTTGTTTATCTTGCTTACCATAAGTTGTAGGAGTACATAGGTGAGCCTAGTTGTTTTAGTTTTTTGCTTGACAAGTTAAACACTAGTTTTATTCCGCATTTGCTCTAGCCAAAGCCTCTACCTACTTGATAGTTTTATGATTTTAGGTTACACCACTTTTGATCAACCACTAATCAGTTTATTAAATAAGACCTTTGTATGGTACATCCCGATGAAAAGTGATACCCTTTTTCAAGGATAATGACATTTTTTGGCTTTCTCTTTAACAGTACGACTGGTCCGCTATTTGCAAATGATCCATTTCCAAAAACGACATCGGTAGTTGAGTACTATCACATTCTTCCATACAAGGAAGTCTTCCCTATACTCTTCCACAGGTAACATAAGATTTGTTGTGATTTTTTGATGCGCGAAAGTAGGACAATAACTTTTTGGGATCATGGTAAATATGACACTTCATGTGTTTCAGGAAATGGTCTTCTGATTCTTCACTAAACGAGCAACCACGTCAACATGGAAAACGTCAATTGTGCTCCATAATAAATTAAAATGTGGAAGACCAAGATGAGAATAGAACGTCCAAGTTGCGAAAACGAATTACAAAAGTGTCAACTCAAAAGCAAAGCAAACAAGCAGTTGGTGCCACCAAGCATAAGAAAAATAGCAAAAGAAAATCTAAAGCCTCCATGGCTGAAGCTGATGTCTGTGCAGAGGGTGTAGACAGTGAGATACCCACAATAAAACATTTTATTGAGGTGCAAACTCCAAAACCCGTGAGTAAGTCTAGAAATACAGAAGCTTGCATGAGGTGTAAACTTAGATACATCGACATCTCTATGTGCCTCAGTTATCTCTTACCTGGGCCCTTTACTTATGCACTTTACTTTGTGATAGCCATAGTGTTTGATGTTGTATATCTTTCTATCACATAGTTGTTTATCTTGCTTACCATAAGTTGTTGGTGTACATAGGTGAGCCTAGTTATTTTAGTTTTGTGCTTGACAAATTAAACACTAGTTTTATTCCGCATTTGCTCTAGCCTAAGCCTCTACGTACTAGATAGTTTTATGATTTTAGGTTACATCACTTTTGATCAACCACTAATCAGTTTATTAAATAAGACCTTTGTATGGTACATCCCGATGAAAAGTGATACCCTTTTTCAAGGATAATGACATTTTTTGGCTTTCTCTTCAACAGTATGACTGGTCTGCTATTTGTAAATGATCCATTTACATAAACGACATCGGTAGTTGAGTACTGTCACATTCTTCCATACAAGGAAGTATTCCCTATACTCCTCCATAGGTAACATAAGATTTGTTGTGATTTTTTTATGCGCGAAAGTAGGACAATAACTTTTTGGGATCATGGTAAATTTGACACTTGATGTGTTTTAGGAAATGGTCTTCTGATTCTTCACTAAGCGAGCAACCACGTCAACATGGAAAATGTTCATTGCGCTCGGTAATAAATTAAAATGTGGAAGAGCAGTATGAGAATAGAACGTCCAAGCTGCGAAAATGAATTACAAAAGTGTCAACTCAAAAGCAAAGCAAACAAGCAGTTGGTGTCAGCAAGCATAAGAAAAATAGCAAAAGAAAATATAAAGCCTCCATGGCTGCAGCTGATGTCTATGCAGAGGGTCTAGTAAGTGAGATCCCCACAATAAAACATGTTATTGAGGTGCAGCCTCCAAAACCCGTGAGAAAGTCAAGAAATACAGAAGCTTCCGCAAGGGTGTGAACTTCGGGATACATCGTCATCTCTATGTGCCTCGGTTACCTCTTACACGGGCCCTTTACTTATGCACTTTACTTTGTGATAGCCATAGTGTTTGATGTTATATATCTTTCTATCACATAGTTGTTTATCTTGCTTACCATAAGTTGTAGGTGTACATAGGTGAGCCTAGTTGTTTTAGTTTTGTGCTTGACAAGTTAAACACTAGTTTTATTCCGCATTTTCTCTAGCCAAAGCCTCTACCTACTTGATAGTTTTATGATTTTAGGTTACATCACTTTTGATCAACCACTAATAAGTTTATTAAATAAGACCTTTGTATGGTACATCCCGATGAAAAGTGATACCCTTTTTCAAGGATAATGACACTTTTTGGCGTTCTCTTTAACAGTACGACTGGTCCGCTATTTGTAAATGATCCATTTCCAAAAACGACATCGGTAGTTGAGTACTATCACATTCTTCCATACAAGGAAGTTTTCCCTATACTCCTCCACAGGTAACATAAGATTTGTTGTGATTTTTTGATGCACGAAAGTAGGACAATAACTTTTTGGGATCATGGTAAATATGACACTTCATGTGTTTCAGGAAATGGTCTTCTGATTCTTCACTAAACGAGCAACCACGTCAACATGGAAAACGTCAATTGTGCTCCGTAATAAATTAAAATGTGGAAGACCAAGATGAGAATAGAACGTCCAAGCTACGAAAACGAATTACAAAAGTGTCAACTCAAAAGCAAAGCAAACAAGCAGTTGGTGCCACCAAGCATAAGAAAAATAGCAAAAGAAAATCTAAAGCCTCCATGGCTGAAGCTGATGTCTGTGCAGAGGGTCTAGACAGTGAGATCCCCACAATAAAACATGTTATTGATGTGCAAACTCCAAAACCCGTGAGTAAGTCTAGAAATACAGAAGCTTGTGCAAGTGTGTAAACTTCGGGATACATCGACATCTCTATGTGCCTCAGTTATCTCTTACCTGGGCCCTTTACTTATGCACTTTACTTTGTGATAGCCATAGTGTTTGATGTTATATATCTTTCTATCACATAGTTCTTTATCTTGCTTACCATAAGTTGTTGGTGTACATAGGTGAGCCAAGTTGTTTTAGTTTTGTGCTTGACAAATTAAACACTAGTTTTATTCCGCATTTGCTCTAGCCTAAGCCTCTACATACTAGATAGTTTTATGATTTTAGGTTACATCACTTTTGATCAACCACTAATCAGTTTATTAAATAAGACCTTTGTATGGTACATCCCAATGAAATGTGTTACCCTTTTTCAAGGATAATGACATTTTTTGGCTTTCTCTTCAACAGTATGACTGGTCTGCTATTTGTAAATGATCCATTTCCATAAACGACATCGTTAGTTGAGTACTATCACATTCTTCCATACAAGGAAGTATTCCCTATACTCCTCCAAAGGTAACATAAGATTTGTTGTGATTTTTTTATGCGCGAAAGTAGGACAATAACTTTTTGGGATCATGGTAAATTTGACACTTGATGTGTTTTAGGAAATGGTCTTCTGATTCTTCACTAAGCGAGCAACCACGTCAACATGGAAAATGTTCATTGCGCTCGGTAATAAATTAAAATGTGGAAGAGCAGAATGAGAATAGAACGACCAAGCTGCGAAAATGAATTACGAAAGTGTCAACTCAAAAGCAAAGCAAACAAGCAGTTGGTGTCACCAAGCATAAGAAAAATAGCAAAAGAAAATCTAAGGCCTCCATGGCTGCAGCTGATGTCTATGCAGAGGGTCTAGTAAGTGAGATCCCCACAATAAAACATGTTATTGAAGTGCAACCTCCAAAACACGTGAGAAAGTCAAGAAATACAGAAGCTTCCGCAAGGGTGTGAACTTCGGGATACATCATCATCTCCATGTGCCTCCGTTACCTCTTACCCGGGCCCTTTACTTATGCACTTTACTTTGTGATAGCCATAGTGTTTGATGTTATATATCTTTCTATCACATAGTTGTTTATCTTGCTTACCATAAGTAGTAGGTGTACATAGGTGAGCCTAGTTGTTTTAGTTTTGTGCTTGACAAGTTAAACACTAGTTTTATTCCGCATTTGCTCTAGCCTAAGCCTCTACCAACTTGATAGTTTTATGATTTTAGGTTACATCACTTTTGATCAACCACTAATCAGTTTATTAAATAAGACCTTTGTATGGTACATCCCGATGAAAAGTGATACCCTTTTTCAAGGATAATGACATTTTTTGGCTTTCTCTTTAACAGTACGACTGGTCCGCTATTTGTAAATGATCCATTTCCAAAAACGACATCGGTAGTTGAGTACTATCACATTCTTCCATACAAGGAAGTATTCCCTATACTCCTCCACAGGTAACATAAGATTTGTTGTGATTTTTTTATGCGTGAAAGTAGGACAATAACTTTTTGCGATCATGGTAAATATGACACTTCATGTGTTTTCAGGAAATGGTCTTCTGATTCTTCACTAAGCGAGCAACCACGTCAGCTTGGAAAACGTTCATTGTGCTCCGTAATAAATTAAAATGTGGAAGACCAAGATGAGAATAGAACGTCCAAGTTGCGAAAACGAATTACGAAAGTGTCAAATCAAAAGCAAAGCAAACAAGCTATTGGTGCCAGCAAGCATAAGAAAAATAGCAAAAGAAAATCTAAAGCCTCCATGGCTGTAGTTGATGTCTATGCAGAGGGTCTAGATAGTGAGATCCCCACAATAAAACATGTTATTGAGGTGCAAACTCCAAAACCCGTGAGTAATTCTAGAAATACAGAAGCTTGCGCAAGGGTGTGAACTTCGGGATACATCATCATCTCTATCACT
Organism: Aegilops bicornis; assembly: GCA_021605145.1. NCBI lineage: Eukaryota > Viridiplantae > Streptophyta > Magnoliopsida > Poales > Poaceae > Aegilops > Aegilops bicornis. Next base: position 568,999,288 of record CM038673.1, on the reverse strand, counting down.
ACTAGGAAAAGGGCTATAGATAGGACTGATTCTAATGGCGCACCTGGTAAGTAGTGCGCCACTACTACATACTAATGGCGCACCAGTTGCTCGTGCGACATTAGTGTGGAAGACACTAATGGCGCACCGTGCTCACGGTGCGCCACTACTACTGAATTTTTTTTCCATTTTTCCATACAAACTAATGGCGCATGGATGGCAAAGTGCGCAATTACTAGTTAGAACTAGTAATGGCGCACGACCAAGACAGTGCGCCATTAGTATATAATTTTTTTACTTTTTTGCAAACCTACTAATGGCGCACTATGCCAAAGTGCGCCATTAGTAGTTTAAACTACTAATGGCGCACTGTGCCACGGTGCGCCATTATCATAAAAATTATTTTTTTTACTTTTTTGCAAAACTACTAATGGCGCATGTCTCTATGGTGCGCCATTAGTATGTTGGGTTACTAATGGCGCATGGCTTAGTGGTGCGCCATTAGTAACCTGGGACCAGCTAGATATTTTGGACAACCACACCTACACACTCACTTTCCCCACTTCATTCCCCCCACCTCCTTCTCTAAGCTTGTCGGCTGCCTCCTCCTCCTCACCTCATTTGCACCATAGATTCATCAAAATTAAGTGGTGAAATTACCTTTTTTTGATAGGTAAGTAAGGGGAAGGCTATCTTCATGTTGTAGATCTACTTTTGTTCTCCCTAGCTCGCTCCAACAACGTGCACATGCACTTTTTGTGGCCTAGCTAGATCCATGTATGTTTGTGGTGTTGCTTGTGTTTGTGGTGTTGCATATATGTTTGTGTTTGCAGGTACCGGTATTTGAAATGCTATAGTTGCCAATATTTTGCCGGAATGTTGATTCATTTCCGTTTCGGCGAGAATTTTGGCACTATGTATTCTTTTTTATCCTATTTTTAGGGAAGGTCATGCCAAATTTTTTCTTGGTTCTAAAATATCGTTTTGCTCTACCCATGACGACCATAGTGCATCGATGACCCGAAGGCATCGTGAATAGGTTTTTGAGCTCCGCGAAGGCCGAGATGCTTCAAAAGAACGAGACGGAGATAAGATGTCCGTGTCGAAGATGCAAGATGAAGAGCCTTATTGCGGACCCGGGTTCCGGGCAGGTGCGGGACCACCTGCTCTTGCATGGTTTCATGGATGGCTATCGATGGCAAGGTGATGAAGATGACTATGAAGTCGTACATGGGGGCCGGGCAAGAAATGAGGACGGGCAACAAGACAACCACCGCGGCGAGGGCGGGCGAGAAGACGAAGAATCTCCAGGACATGATCACGATGGTGATGATGTACACAATCATCATGTAGAAGATGTCGTACATGCTGATGAGGAAGATCAAGACGAAGGGCATGATCATGAAGATGAAGATGCCGAGCGGGGCGACGATGGAGGATGGGTGCAGGACCCTCATATTCAAGAGCTACTTCGCAAGCAGACGGATAACGCAAGAGCTGCCGCCCGAGAGAAAGCCAAGCTGGATCAACTGGAGATAGACGCGGTTACTCCATTGTATGAAGGATGCAGGCCCGAGGATACCCGCATGAAAGTAACGCTCATGGATCTGGAGATGAAGGTAAAACACAAAATGACCGACGCATGCTTCGACGAGAACATGTCATTCTGGCACGAACGTCTTCCCAAGGGGAACAAGTGCCGGACCAGTTTCGAGGAGGCGAAGAAAATCGTGTGTCCTTTGGATTTACCGCACGTGAAATACCATGTGTGCATGAACAATTGCATCATTTATCGGGACGAGCACGCGGAGTCTACCATATGTCACTCGATACAAGAAGAGGAAGAAAGCTCCTCGAAAATCGGTGTGGTACTTTCCGATCACTCCTCGTCTGCAGCGGTATTTCGCGGACCCTAAGGTAGCAAAGCTCCTGCGTTGCACGCCGGATAGGGAGGAGAAGAAGCGGAAGATGACGGAAATGATCCGGAGATAAATAAAAAAGACAAGATGCTGAGTCACCCTAAGGATGCGAGCGATGGAAAGCATTGAACTTCAATACCCAGAATTTGGGAAGGATCCAAGGAACATCGTGTTGGGCGCGAGCACCGATGGAGTCAATCCGTTTGGCAGCCGTGAGAAGCACACATAGCACCTGGCCTGTGTTTGTGTGGATGTACAACCTTCCCCTGGTTGTGCATGAAGAGGAAGTACATTCACATGAGTATGCTAATTGAAGGGCGAAACAACCGAGGAACGACATCAATCAGACCGGGGCTCTTTGAAGGAGGAGCTAGACACGCTGTGGAAAACGCCAGCCAATACATGGGATGCCGCAGAGAAAGAATATTTCCCTATGAGAGCCGCACTGCTCACGACGGTGCACTACTATCTCGGTTACGGATATCTCGCGGGACAGGTAGTCCACGGATTTTCTGGATGCGTAAGGTGCATGGATGACACAACGTATCGCCAGCTAGATAGAGATCCCGGGTCCTCGAAAACCGTGTTCATGGGACATCGGAGGTGGCTTCGCGACGATGACCCGTGGAGGAAACGCAAGGATCTGTTCGATGGTGAAACCGAACCCAAAACGCCTGTACGAGGAGCGGCGAGGAAATAGACGAGCTGTTGAAAAATTGGAAAGACTGCCTTGCCGGGAAAAAAAGGCGCCAGAGCCGCAAAGCGAAAGGCGCCAGAGTCAGCTGCTGAAGGTATGGAAAAGCGATGTCATTTTCCGGGACTTGTCGTCTTGGAAGATCCACCGTGTGCCTCACAGCCTTGATGTCATGCATATCACGAAGAATGTGTGCGAGAGTCTGCTTGGTACCCTGCTCAACATGCCAGAGAGAACCAATGATGGGCCGAAAGCAAGGGCATACTTGAAATCAATGGGCATGAGGTAGGAGCTTCACGCTAATGATGATGATGATGAGGCGAAGCAGGACACAGAAAGTCGTCGCAAAGGCAAAAAGGCCAAGAAGACCGGAAATGACTACCCTCCGCGTGCTTCACTCTAAGTCAGGAGGAGATCGAGCAGTTTTCACCTGCCTCCTAGGAGTAAAACTTCCTTACGGTTACGCTGGGAAGATAAGCAGATACCTAGACCCGCCGAAGCGTAAGTTCAGCGGGATGAAGTCTCACGACTATCACGTCTTGATGACGCAGATACTTCCGATTGCAATCCGTGGGATCATGGACGCCGCACGTCCGTGAAACGCTATTTGGCCTATGCAACTTTTTCAACGTCATCTCTTGGAAGTCGATTGGCGTGAGGCAACTCAGAAGGCTACAGGAAGAGATCGTGGTGATACTATGCGATCTTGAGATGTAGTTCCTGCACAGCATGATGTCGTTCGAAAGGATGAATGGTGTCATCAAAGGATACGTTTGGAACATGTCACGTCCAGAGGGAAGTATAGCCAGGGGCTTTCTGACCGAAGAGTGCATCTCCCATCGCATTTAATTATCTAGGCATCGAGAACCCCGTTGGTCTGCCCGTCAACAGGCACCTCGGCAGGCTCGCTGGATGGGGTCACCGTGAGGGTCGCCGCGAAATGCATGTCGACTACGAGGGTCGACTCGCCGACTTTGAAAGAGCAAACCTAGTCGCGCTACAACACATAGACGTGGTCGATCCTTGGGTGGTAGAGCACAAAACCTTTATTGAGAAGATGTACAATGACCGAGGCCAACAGAGGACGGACAGAGATATACTCAAAGAGCACAACTCATGTTTCACGCGTTGGTTCAAGCAGAAGCTTCTGTCGTACCCTTTACATGAGGATTCTTCCGCGGAAGAACAACTCATATTCGCCTTGTCATAGGGCGCCGAGCACAACCTGATGACCTATGAGGCGTACGATATCAACGGCTACACATTCTACACCGAGGACAAGGACATGAAGAGCGATGGTTATCGAACTCCGGGTAACGATGGAATCCTACACCGGCAACGACAAGGACAGATACTACGGAAGGATCGAGGAGATCTGGGAGCTGACCTACGCTGGAGAGAAGGTCCCGATGTTCCGTGTCAGATGGGCCAAGAGCGTCCTAAAATAAGACCGGTATTTCACCACCATGGTTATACCCGAAGCCAAATCCAAGACAACGGGCGCAAACGTCACCGCAAAAAATGAGCCATGGGTACTGGCTTCCCAAGTGGACCAATGCTTCTTCATTACCGACCCGTCAAAGCCCAGTCGTGTTGTCGTGAGGAGAGGCAAAAGGAAGATCATCGGAATGGATGGAGTAGCCAATGAGCAAGACTTCGACAAGTATGGCGACCCGAAGATCGAACATGACGACGACGATGAAGTAGCAGCACACACAAAAAGAAGAAGCAGGACCACCCTACCTAAAGGACGTCCGTTCCACAGAAGAACTCCATTTGCGAAAAAGAAGGGCAAGAAGATTGTGAACTTATAGCTAGCTAAGATCGATTGTATTTAAATCGTAGTCTTCATTTCTCGATTGTATTTCATAGGCACTTTTTGATATCATGAATATTTTTAAATTTCATGGGCACTTTTTGAATTCATGAGGACACTTGATCTCGATCCCCCTCCATCTCGATCTCGATTGCCCCTCCATCTCGATCTCGATCCCCCTCCATCTCGATCCCACCCGCACCCTCCCCCACTAGCTCCACCACCGCCGACGACCCACCGCAACCCTCCCCCGCTCCACCGCCGCCGACGAGCACCCGGGTCCGCCGCCGAAGAACATATTTAAACACAAATAAATATCAAACAGCATTTAAAATGCATAAAAAATATTGGGGAGCCTGGGAATCGAACCCAGACCACCACAGTGTGTGTCTGCGTCTTGACCAGTCGGGCTAGTGGGCGGGTTCTGATGTAGATAGGGTTAGGTGGTATATAACCTGACAAGTCGGGCTAGATTAAAACAAAATTCTAATGGCACACCGAGGGGAGGTGCGCCATTAGAATAGTCGTACTTATGGCGCACGAGGGGGTGGTGCGCCATTAGAACCCTCCCCCCACTCCACCTACTGCCCTCGCACTGTGTCCTCCCTCCCTCCCTCGCCAGATTCCCTCGATCGACCCCAACCAGTCGCCCGCCCGGAGTCGCTGCCTCCGTCGCCAGAACCGCCCACGCCCCGCCGACTCCCTCTCCCCTTCCTCCCCCTCGAGCCCCGCCACCCCCCGAGCCCCGCCTCCCCCGCGAGCGCCGCCCCCTCCATCCCCGCCGTCCGCCGCGCCTGCACGCCCTTTGGTTCCGGCTCCAAGGCGGGTGGCAAGCTCGACACGCCGCCTCCTCCTCGACGCGCCGCCTCCTCCTCGACGCACCTCCTCCTCGACACGCCGCCTCCTCCTCGACGTGCCGCCTCCTCCTCGACAACGCCGCCTCCGCCCGCCTCCTCGGCCTTGGCCCAGCGCTCCTCCAGCCTCCCGTTATCCCACAGGTGATTCCTCACCTCTCCCCTTTCCCTCCTCCCCTAGGCTACCTCCCAAGTACCACAACCCTCTTCCCCGTGTTCTAGGGTTAGCAAATTTGAGTGTCCTCTCGTGAGCCTCTCTTCAACTGTTTTTGCTGCTGTTTGGTTACGAAGATGAGTAGCAAGTATAGTAGGAAGATGATGCATAGTAGGAAGATGATGCATAGTATTGATGAATTTTTCTTATGAAACTGAAATTATTAACTCCTCTCTGTAATTTGTAAGACATCCAGTAATTTTCCTAAGTAATTGAGAAGAATTTATATACCGTAACATAATAAGAACCCTAATTAGTACAGTTTCCGTTAGCACACCGGTAAGATATAACTTACAACTTTACAAGTATCTCTAGTCAAGTCTGATATTGCTTTTTCTTATATGCGGTCAATTTCTCAACTTGATAACTAGTAGATCAGTAGTTTATATATTGTCAGATTGACTAGGTTTCATACAAAATATCCAGGTTACATAAACTTGTAATTTTATATGGCAATATTATATAGTGGTGAAAGGCTCAGCTCTGTCTGACTAATGCTATGCAATGTTATAAAATGGCTAACAGCCACACATGTGAATATGTTCTTGATACACCTTTTCCCTTTTCATAAAGGTGATAGTTATGAGAAGATCAAGGCGAAATATCCTTTGATGAGCGAAGATGAGTACAAGGAGTTCAATATCAAGTGCTCGACCAGTGCAACCTCCGAATCAAGTCAGTGGGGGAAAGAAATGCAGGAGTTGAACTTAGGGGAACAAAAACTCGGTCCCGACGGTTACAGAGTGGCGGAGCCTATATGGGACAAGGAGGACGCGGAGCGTGCCGAGCAAGGCCTACCGCCCCGCTTTGAGAAATACAGCTGTAACAAGCAGACCAGGAACTATGTCAGGGCCCGGTACAAGGAGGACCCGATAACAAAGGAGCTTACCACGGATTCGAAGACCAGGGCGCTTGAGCTTGTTCTGGTAAGGAATACACCCCCGCGTAATTAGCTCCATATGGTTGCACTCTAACTAATCCCTAATATTTCTAAATGGTTCACGTTCCTTTCGTAGGAAACTGAAAGCAGTAGCATGGGGTCGTCTCAGAGCTCCCCTTTCGACAGCCCTTTAAATAGGGCGTTGAACATAATGAAAAGCAAGGATAAGCTCACTAAGCCGACGTCAGCTGGTCGTGTGGCCGGCAAAGGCTTGTCCACAAAATGGGGTCATACTATACCGCTGGTGTGCGGAAGGAGAAAAGGCCAGCTCGGAAAGCCGTACGCGCGAGGTTGAAGCACTCAAGGCACAAGTGGCGCGGATTACGGAGCTTGTCCAAGAGCAAGTGGACCAACAAGCGGGAACGAAGCTCAACGCCATGGTGCCTCACGCTGATTCATGGGTCGACGACGTGGATTGCGGGCGGCCAACAGGGCCTCCCGATTCCGGCTTCACGCCAAAGAATCGACAACAGCGCAGCGGCGCCATTGGTGTCTCCGCGGCGCCATTGGTGTCTCCGGCGAGGCGTTATTCGTGTCTCCGGCGCCGCACGGGCATTGGAGCTTAATGCACCCAGGTGTACGCCGGCCGCACCTCGCCAAAGAAGCTCCCCTCATCGGTTGCATGCTCGCCGTTGGCGGTGCCTCGACATTAGCCGAGCTCGACGGCATCACGGTAACTAAGCCTCTCGGCCGATGACTTCATCTCCTTGCCTTTGACTGGGCATCCCTGACGCCCTGTACATGTTTTCGCAGGGCACCGCCAACGTTCCTTGCACTCTTCTGCACTTCGTGGGCGCCGAGTTGGTCGATGTCGCCAAGGGCAGAATCGTTCAACCAGGCAACCGAATGTTCCACGGTAATCCGATGCCACCCACAGTGTATAGGGTTGAAGTGGTTCGGGTGCTGCCAGGCTGCGACGAGCTGTTACCTCCGGTTCGACTACCGGGGCCGACGAAGAAGATGAGATGACCCTCGGCGCTGCGTAAACTGGCCGCTGCTTTGGCGAAGAGCCAGATTCGTTTGGGCGGGGGCACCACCACGAACAAGACCGCCAGTCGTGCCGGCGCCAAGCCATGGCAAGAACGCCGCAACGCTACCGGACCTGCCGGACATCCCTATGGCACAGGATCCGGACGACGACGACAACAATGACGGTACATTTACCAAAGTCGATAAGTACTTTGCCGAACATGGGTACGCTGACGAGTTCTGCGGGCCTCTTTCTCAAGAACCCAACCAAGACGACCGCAATCTAGCTGGTATGTCAGAGAAATCCAATTGCAATAGGCGTCGTCTGGCGTTCAGTTCTTAGGAGACGCCTCCAGCTCCCGCCTTCACCGAGCCTCAGATAGCTGAGGTGCGAACTATTATCAGCCCCAACACGCTCAAGAAAGCGGTCTGTGAGCAGAACACGGTCCCATTACAGGAGATCAAGAAGAAGGGACGGAAACGAAAGACTAACAAGGGCGCCGGTGCGAGCCAGCCGGCACCAAGTTCGATCCGTGCTCAGGACGGGCCACCTTCACCTAAGGATATCTCGAGGAGGGTGCATGTGGCGGGTAGGGCGATGCTACCGCCAAATATGCTGAATGCTGCAACCGGTGCTATGCGGAGTCTGCACGACAGTATTCTTTCTTTGGAGAAGCGGCGTCTGAGAGAGAATGATGTGGCATACCCGGTTTTCGTGGCCAAGGTGCCAGAGGGCAAGGGCTTTGCGGATGGCGACATCGGGGGTATGATCGTCCTTGGGTTTGATGACATCTTTGCTATGTTTAACCTTCATCCGCTGCACTACACCTTCGTTCGGCTGTTTTCGCTGAGTATGGAGATGCGGATCATTAGAGACAAGACCCCGGACATCGTGATAGTCGACCCTTCTACATGCGTGCCAAGCACTTGAACAGCACTGGGACCGCCAAGTTGCGAGTTCACACCTCGAAGGCGCTATTCGCAAACCCGGATAAGGATAACTTCCTTGTGGCTTACTTTCCCGAGTAAGTCATCCCTTAACTGCCCGTAACATATGATTTCTTAGATTTTGATCGTTCTTTTTTTCTAACATTCCGTGTTACGTGCGGTGACACACATTGCACACTCATCCTCTTAAGCCTGAAATATTCCATGGCCACGTATTTCGACCCGAACCGTAACTCCAAGATAGACTACACAAATGTCAAGAAAGTTCTTGATGATGTTCTCCCCGGCTACGCCAAATCTGGAGGCACCTTCACCAGGGCAGTTCTAAGTACGGCAAGCACATGTTCTCACACAATACGAAGTTCTGCTGTGTCAAGCAGCCGCCTGGCGGTCAGAAGGATGCCTTCTACGCCCTCCATCACATGCGGCGATCGTAAGGGACCATCATCAACTTCTGCTAACAGATAATCTCAAAGATTGGGCCGCGAGCTTGTCGGCAGTCCAGGACGCGAACCTCAGACAAGAATTCTTTCGCATCAAGTCGGAGTTTGCGGACATCATCCATCAAGATGTCCTTCATACCTCGGGGAAGTTCTTCGTCAGATATCAACCGTCCAACAGTGAGATAGATGAAACACTACAAATGCAGGGTGACAACGACCGCGATTTCATGACCATCACGATAGACGGCGGCTTCATCCACGCTCCTGTCCGATGAGTCGAGTCGAAAGTAGTGATGTGTAGTTCTGAAACATTGATTAGCTCATGTTGTAATTAAACTTTAATGAATTTGTATGTCTCTTTGGTTTGGACAGTCGTTCAACTTAGATGTAATCGATGCTATTTATTAGTAGGACCATGAATCGTGCTATTAATGTCTTGCTTTTCTCTTTCGATCCTTTTGTTGCATACTTACATATTGCTTATGTATTGTCTGTTGTTTGTCTTGTGCATAGAGATGCTCTCGTATGTCGTGTACAAGGGTAAGGTTCCTGAGTCTCTGACGATCGGGAGGAGTGTCGGAGACAGGTTCACGTTCAGCGGTAATAGCATACAAAGGGTACACCACTAGGGCGGAGGCCGAATCTAGATATGCCCGCTATCTAGCGGGAGAGAGGAGGGAGCGTTGGAGGAACCGGATGAGGACCAGTTTGATCGCGATGATGCTCATCGTGATGACCACAACTCTCTTTTATGTGATGGTAGTTTAGATGATCGATATCGACTTGTAATGTGAAGACAAACTCGATACTCGTGGTCTTGAGACTTGTAATGTTTTATCTTTGTTCGGTCTTTTGAATTCGGAGACTAATATGATGAATTGTATTCGGAGACTAATCTTCTATTGTATTCGATGAATCTGATGTTGTTGTGTGCTGCTGTCTATATTCTGTCCAATAATATATTTTGTAACCTGTGCAAAAATCAGAAAAGCAAAAAAAAACAAATATTCATACTAATGGCGCATCAAGGCATAGTGCGCCATTAGTATGCCAAAGGATACTAATGGCGCATCAAGGAAGAGTGCGCCATTAGTGTGACAAAGCACATGGTTACATATGCCCCCCCGGGAGGCATACTAATGGCGCATGAGGTTACATACTAATGGCGCACTGCCAGGTGCGCCATTAGTATACCAGATACTAATGGTGCACCAGTGGTGCGCCATTAGTGAAAAATTCTAATGGCGTGCTACTAATGGCGCACCGGTAGTGCGCCATTAGTAGGAAAAACCGGTGCGCCATTAGTAGGCCTTTTCCTAGTAGTGTATGTGCCTCAGTTATCTCTTACCTGGGCCCTTTACTTATGCACTTTACTTTGTGATAGCCATAGTGTTTGATGTTATATATGTTTCTATCACATAGTTGTTTATCTTGCTTACCATAAGTTGTTGGTGTACATAGGTGAGCCTAGTTGTTTTAGTTTTGTGCTTGACAAATTAAACACTAGTTTTATTCCGATTTTGCTCTAGCCTAAGCCTCTATGTAATAGATAGTTTTTTTGACACTCCAAAATTTTTGTTTTGGTTTTCAACAAAAACTTGGTTGGTTTTGAAGGGGGTCATTTAAACCCTTCCAAAACTCTCTTTCTCTCAAGAATTTCCCCTTTGGCAAAGGATTTTACTTTGGCATCTTCTTCAACTATGGTGTTGGTTATTTAAAAACCTTTCTTCTGATTCTCTCCTTCTCAAATTTATTTTTGGGATTTATTTTTTTGAGAAGAAAACCCTAGGAGTTTTGGTTCTTCTATTATTTTAAAACCACCCATGGTTTTATCTTGCCTCTTGTGGTAAATCTTCCCAAAACCCTCCTTCCACTTTGGGACAATCCAAATATTCTGACCCAACCAGTCCAACTCACTTTTGGATTTTTATTTCATTTATTTCTTTGCCCAAAACAATTATGTCCATATTTTTGAGACTAGGTGAATTGCAAAGCAAGTACCTTAATGCCTTTGAACTTTGATCTCAAATCAATTCCTCTGGATAGTCCCTAGCACCCACAACCTAGAACCATCAAGATATACTCTTCTTCTTTAAAAAAATTTCAAGTTTCAGCTTCTGCAAGTTTGGACCAGATTTGTCAAATTTGGTGAAATTCATATCCCCTCTTCTCCAAAAATTCAACCAAAATTCAGGCAACCTCCTGTTGCAATGAGAAGCCACTCCACCAAAAATCAGCTCAAGGAAAAATCCCCACATGCCAATATCATTCTGTCGAACACCTAGCATGCACTGTCACTTTGCACTTTCGTGAGAAATTCGGACATTCCGAAATTCAGTTTAAATCGAGGCTGGTCTATTGTCAATCAGCACTTGGCGCGTTAGCATGGCTCCTCCTCCCTGTCCGGGCGCCCGCACGAGCACTTGGCTGGTTCCTAGCATCGGTGGCACCATGGCCCGTCCGTCTGCGGCGTCTTCCGGCGTCGGGACATCCCGTGGCGGCCAACAGGGGCACCTTGCGGCTGCGCCGTTCGGCACCGCCACGCCACTGGGAGCTCCACGTGGCCGTCTCCTTGCCAAGACGCATGCAGCATGTCGCCGTGGCACAGCACGCCGCGAAGCGCGCCATGCCGCCGACGTGCCGCACGGTCGTTCCGTTGGGGACAGGCCGTAACCACGCCTACCTCGCTGAGTTAGGCACCGGGATGGACTCAGTGCTCCGTCTAGTCGATGCTCAAGCTCCTAAACCTACCGTCCAGCCACAGCACCGCCGTAATCGCTCGCCGGACTTATCCCGTTCTTGGCAACCGCCTCGGGCCGGCTATATATAGCGCCTCCGAGCTCGCTCTCGACCCGCACACCTCAACCACCTCACCAGACCCGCCCACTGGAAGAGCCTCGAGGGGCCCTTCTTCCTCAACTCCGGCCACCTCCGTCTGCTTCGGGCTCCGGCAGCGTTCTCTCTAGTGAGAGCTCCTCCACCGCCCTAGGCTTGCCCGTAGCCTTATGGCACCTCTAGGAGACTAACCCCAACTCCAATTTGACCCCAGCAGCTCTCTTCGACGAGACCCACGACTTCCCGAACCACCGTCCGCCGGAGCAAGGGCCGCCGTCGACGTGGTGCTCGTCGGCGACCACCACCACCACCCACCGACGCGGAAGGGTGCGCTGATCACAGAGGTACCCCCCGACCCCCCCTGCCTCACCGTGGATCGCCGCCGGCGACCATGACTCTCGAGCGCCACGAGCTCTGCCGCCTCCTTTTGAATATTCAAACCTGACGGGTGGGACCCGCCCGTCATCCTCTCTATTCTTTTTTTTTCGAACCGTTTCTAAAAGCGTATTATGGCAAATGCGCTTTCTAATCCGAATTGTTTTCTGGACTTTTCTGCTTAGACCCCTGAGAGTTTTCTGTTTCATTACAGAAAGGTCCTTGGACCAAAACTCTTATAACTTTTAAACAGAAAAGGATTTTTGAGTGATTCTTTTTCTGTCCTCTTCAAAATTTTGTCTAGTTTTTTATCAGATTTATTTGAAAAATATTTGGAATATTTTTGTGCACCCCATGGTATTTACGTTAGTGCGTGTATTTTTGTATACCGTAGATACCGAAGGAGGTGACGGAACCGCAAACTTCACCGAGCTAGACCCCGACTACTCCGAACCAGGCAAGCATGTTTGAACTTTTGATATGATGAGTGTTTGGGCTTGTTTGCATTAATTAGTCTCATGGCATGTTCATGAGCATCTCGATGAAAGTTATATCACGTAAAAAGTTGAGGCAAGTGAGTTTCGGAAATCCTCGAGTTGTTGGAAATGAGTTGCATGGCCATGAGTTGGCATGAGAATGGGTAAGATGGCAGTGTTGTAGCATGCAAGTCTTATGCCATACCGTTGACCCAGTGTCAACATAAATCAGTCCAGTTCCCGTTCGTCTCCCCTTCCGTACTACCACATGTTTTCCGCAAGGGATACGGCTTAGTAAGTTGCAAACCACTTTCTGGTACACACCAAATCGAGAGGCCGAGATGAGGGTTCCATTGCCCTGGATTAAAGCCTATCATCCGGTTAGGGGGCATCGGTGTTCCCGGTTGGGACCGAGAGGGGGGCACCCCTTAGAGCGCGCGTATATAAATTTGATCCCATGCTATTTGAGATTGTGATCTGCCCGTCTCAAAGTTTTCTTTCTTGAACGCTGTGTAGGGTGATTTTTGGCAACGTAAGGTGGGATGGGTGTGTATTGGTTAGCTGTGTTTCCTCCAAAATAACGTAAACGGAACTAGTCCATCGAGACTACGGAAATCTGTTGGTTGTGGATATTTTAGTACAAACTCTGCAGAGTCAATAATCCTTGAAATCATTTTATCCAGGTCCAGGTGCTGTGTTCATCTTATCTTGTCAAATGTCAGTCCCGTGATGTAAAACTCCCCGAGAACCACATGATTGTTCAATGTTTATTTCACGTGGATGGACTAACCCGTTCTTGTCTTGTGATGAATATTTTCCGTGAGCACCATTTCTTGTAAGTTATGAATAATGAAGTATAAGCCCTTTTCTGCGATGTCGCTCAGCGTCCGATCGTGGCATTGTTATTTACTTGTTTCGATATAAGCCCTTTCTGCGATGTCGCTCAGACGTCCGACTGTGGCATTGTTATTTACTTATTTTGATATAAGCCCTTTCTGCGATGTCGCTCAGACGTCCGACTGTGGCATTGTTATTTACCTATTTTGATATAAGCCCTTTCTGCGATGTCGCTCAGACGTCCAACTGTGGCATTGTTATTTATTTACTTTTGATATAAGCCCTTTCTGTGATGTCGCTCCGACGTCTGACTGTGGCCCGCATGTCTTTTCTTTCAGTGTAAGCCCTTTATGAGGTGTCGCTTAGACGCCCGACTGTGGCATGCTTTACTTATTTGTTCGCCCTTCGAGGTGTCGCTTTAGACACCCGGTTGGTTTTCAGTTTATTTTCTTTGGGTTTTCGAGCGGACTACCGCCGATTCCCTTTTCACTTACCTTGTTATACTGATTTGATTGCGCATTGTTAAATTACTGATGACGCATTCACTCATACATTTGTTATATCTATTGTCCGAACTGTCTTGCGAGTACTTTCAAAGTACTCACACGGCTTGTTGATTTGGCGGAATCTTTGACAAAGGCGATCTCATGGATGAAGAGTTCAATAGCGAGTCCGACGCCTAGAGGAATCCCAGTCAGTCTCGTGCGACCCCTGGATTAGTCACTGTGTTAAATCCGCTTCCGCTACCCAAATAAATTCACCGAGCCTCACCTCGATGCTCGATGAGCCGCCAGTGTAGGAGTCATATTATCCACTCCACTGTGTTATTCCACTACTTTACCTCAAGTCCGTAGTATGCCACCACTCCACTATGTCATATCCGCCACTATGTATAATTATTGGCGTGCTTGTAATAATTTGTTGAGCAACCTCACTTCGACCCTGTAATATATTAAATGCTACTGGCTTATTGTATCAAGGTTTTGTCTACCAGTAAGGAGGATTTTCCTTACACTGGAATTAATAGATCGGTTTCTCAATAAATATTTTTATTGGAAAACCGGTCGTGACATCAGAGTCCCAGATGCGATCACGGACATGACGAGGAGTCTCGAAATGGTTGAGACGTAAAGATCAATATATTGGATGACTATGTTTGGACACTGGAAAGGTTTCGAAAGGTTTTAGACATTATTCGGAGTACCGGGTGTTACTGGAACCCCCCAGGAACTAATGAGCCTTGTTGGGCCCTAGTGGAGAGAGAGAGAGGGGCCGGCCAGGTCAAGAGGCGTGCCCCCTCCCCTTGAGTCTGAATAGGACAAGGAAGGTTGGGTGAGGCGGCGCCCCCCTTGCCTTTCGCCTCTCCCACTCCTTCCTTCCCCCTCCTCCTTGGACTAGGAAAGGGAGGGGCAAACCTACTTGGAGAAGGTTTCCCCCTCCTAGGGCGCGCCACCCCCTTGGTCGGCCCTCTCCTCCTCCCTGCTTTATATACGGAGGAGGGGGGCACCCCATAGACACAACAATTGATCACTTGATCTCTTAGCCGTGTGCGGTGCCCCCCTCCACCATAATGCACCTCGATAATATCGTAGCAGTGCTTAGGCAAAGCCCTGCGTCGGTAGAACATCATCATCGTCACCACACCATCGTGCTGATGAAACTCTCCCTCAACACTCGGCTGGATCAGAGTTCGAGGGACGTCATCGAGCTGAACGTGTGCTGAACACGGAGGTGATGTGCGTTCGGTGCTTGATTGGTCGGATCGTGAAGACGTACGACTACATCAACCGCGTTGTGCTAACGCTTCCACTTTCGGTCTACAAGGGTACGTGGACAACACTCTCCCCACTCGTTGCTATACATCACCATGATCCTGCGTATGCGTAGGAATTTTTTTGAAATTACTACGTTCCCCAACACTTTACTTTGTGATAGTGTTTGATGTTATATATCTTGCTATCACATAGTTATTTATCTTGCCTACCATAAGTTGTTGGTGCACATAGGTGAGCCTAGTTGTTTTAGTTTTGTGCTTGACAAGTTAAACAATAGTTTTATTCCGCATTTGCTCTAGCCTAAGCCTTTACCTACTAGATAGTTTTATGATTTTAGGTTACATCCCTTTTGATCAACCACTAATCAGTTTATTAAATAAGACCATTGTATGGTACATCCCGATGAAAAGTGATACCCTTTTTCAAGGATAATGACATTTTTGGCTTTCTCTTTGATAGTATGACTAGTCCGCTATTTGTGAATGATCCATTTCCAAAAACGACATCGGTAGTTGAGTACTATCACATTCTTCCATACAAGGAAGTTTTCCCTATACTCCTCCACAGGTAACATAAGATTTGTTGTGATTTTTTTATGCGCGAAAGTAGGACAATAACTTTTTGGGAACATGGTAAATATGACACTTCACGTGTTTCAGGAAATGGTCTTCTGATTTTTCACTAAACGAGCAACCACGTCAACATGGAAAAGGTTCATTGCACTCCGTAACAGATGAAAATGTGGAAGAGCAAGATGCTAAATGAACGTCCAAGCTGCGAAAACATATTAGAAAAGTGTCAACTCCAAAGCAAATCAAACAAGCAGTTGGTGACAGCAAGCATAAGAAAAACAACAAAAGAAAATCTAAAGCCTGCATGGCTGCAGCTGATGTCTGTGCAGAGGGTCTAGATAGTGAGATCCCCACAATAAAACATGTTATTGAGGTGGAACCTCCAAAACCAACAATGAGTAAGTCAAGAAATACAGAAGCTTCCGCAAGGGTGTGAACTGCGGGATACATCGTCATCTCTATTTGCCTCGGTTATCTCTTACCCGGGCCCTTTACATATGCACTTTACTTTGTGATAGCCATAGTGTTTGATGTTATATATCTTGCTATCACATAGTTATTTATCTTGCTTACCATAAGTTGTTGGTGCACATAGGTGATCCAAGTTGTTTTAGTTTTGTGCTTGAAAAGTTAAACACTAGTTTTATTCCGCATTTGCTCTAGCCTAAGCCTTTACCTACTAGATAGTTTTATGATTTTAGGTACATCCCTTTTGATCAACCACTAATCAGTTTATTCAATAAGATCACTGTATGGTACATCCCGATGAAAAGTGATACCCTTTTTCAAGGATAATGACATTTTTTGGCTTTATCTTTAACAGTATGACTGGTCCGCTATTGGTGAATGATCCATTTCCAAAAACGACATTGGTAGTTGAGTACTATCACATTCTTCAATACAAGGAAGTTTTGCCTATACTCCTCCGCAGGTAACATAAGATTTGTTGTGATTTTTTTATGCGCAAAAGTAGGACAATAACTTTTTCGGATTATGGTAAATATGACACTTCACGTGTTGCAGGAAATGTCTTCTGATTCTTCACTAAACGAGCAACCACGTCAACATGGAAATGGTTCATTGCATTCCATAATAGATGAAAATGTGGAAGAGCAAGATGAGAATAGAACGTCCAAGCTGCGAAAACAAATTACAAAAGTGTCAACTCCAAAGCAAATCAAACAAGCAGTTGGTGCCAGCAAGCATAAGAAAAACAACAAAAGAAAATCTAAAGCCTGCATGGCTGCAGCTGATGTCTGTGCAGAGGGTCTAGATAGTGAGATCCCCACAATAAAACATGTTATTGAGGTGGAACCTCCAAAACCAACAATGAGTAAGTCAAGAAATACAGAAGCTTCCGCAAGGGTGTGAACTTCAGGATACATCGTCATCTCTATTTGCCTCGGTTATCTCTTACCGGGCCCTTTACATATGCACTTTACTTTGTGATAGCCATAGTGTTTGATGTTATATATCTTG
Organism: Aegilops bicornis; assembly: GCA_021605145.1. Lineage (NCBI taxonomy): Eukaryota > Viridiplantae > Streptophyta > Magnoliopsida > Poales > Poaceae > Aegilops > Aegilops bicornis. The sequence continues at coordinate 568,982,163 of CM038673.1, read as the reverse complement.
CTATCACATAGTTATTTATCTTGCTTACCATAAGTTGTTGGTGCACATAGGTGATCCAAGTTGTTTTAGTTTTGTGCTTGAAAAGTTAAACACTAGTTTTATTCCGCATTTGCTCTAGCCTAAGCCTTTACCTACTAGATAGTTTTATGATTTTACGTACATCCCTTTTGATCAACCACTAATCAGTTTATTCAATAAGATCACTGTATGGTACATCCCGATGAAAAGTGATACCCTTTTTCAAGGATAATGACATTTTTTGGCTTTATCTTTAACAGTATGACTGGTCCGCTATTGGTGAATGATCCATTTCCAAAAACGACATTGGTAGTTGAGTACTATCACATTCTTCAATACAAGGAAGTTTTGCCTATACTCCTCCGCAGGTAACATAAGATTTGTTGTAATTTTTTATGCGCAAAAGTAGGACAATAACTTTTTCGGATTATGGTAAATATGACACTTCACGTGTTGCAGGAAATGTCTTCTGATTCTTCACTAAACGAGCAACCACGTCAACATGGAAATTGTTCATTGCACTCCATAATAGATGAAAATGTGGAAGAGCAAGATGAGAATAGAACGTCCAAGCTGCGAAAACAAATTACAAAAGTGTTAACTCCAAAGCAAAGCAAACAAGCAGTTTGTGCCAAAGAAGCATAAGAAAAACAATAAAAGAAAATCTAAAGCCTGCATGGCTGCAGCTGATGTCTGTGCAGAGGGTCCAGATAGTGAGATCCCCACAGTAAAACATGTTATTGAGGTGGAACCTCCAAAACCAACAATGAGTAAGTCAAGAAATACAGAAGATTCCGCAAGGGTGTGAACTTCAGGATACATCGTCATCTCTATTTGCCTTGGTTATCTCTTACCCGGGCCCTTTACATATGCACTTTACTTGGTGATAGCCATAGTGTTTGATGTTATATATCTTGCTATCACATAGTTATTTATCTTGCTTACCATAAGTTGTTGGTGCACATAGGTGATCCAAGTTGTTTTAGTTTTGTGCTTGAAAAGTTAAACACTAGTTTTATTCCGCATTTGCTCTAGCCTAAGCCTTTACCTACTAGATAGTTTTATGATTTTAGGTACATCCTTTTGATCAACCAAGAATCAGTTTATTCAATAAGATCACTGTATGGTACATCCCGATGAAAAGTGATACCCTTCTTCAAGGATAATGACATTTTTGGCTTTATCTTTAATTGATGATCGGTCCGCTATTGGTGAATGATCCATTTCCAAAACGACATTGGTAGTTGAGTACTATCGCATTCTTCAATACAAGGAAGATTTGCCTATACTCCTCCGCAGTAACATAAGATTTGTTGTGATTTTTTATGCTAAAAGTAGGACAATAACTTTTTCGGATTATGGTAAATATGACACTTCACGTGTTGCGTGAAATGTCTTCTGATTCTTCACTAAACGAGCAACCACGTCAACATGGAAATTGTTCATTGCACTCCATAATAGATGAAAATGTGGAAGAGCAAGATGAGAATAGAACGTCCAAGCTGCGAAAACAAATTACAAAAGTGTCAACTCCAAAGCAAAGGAAACAAGCAGTTTGTGCCAGCAAGCATAAGAAAAACAATAAAAGAAAATCTAAAGCCTGCATGGCTGCAGCTGATGTCTGTCAGAGGGTCCAGATAGTGAGATCCCCACAGTAAAACATGTTATTGAGGTGGAACCTCCAAAACCAACAATGAGTAAGTCAAGAAATAAAGAAGCTTGCGCAAGGGTGTGAACTTCGCGATACATCGTCATCTCTATGTGCCTCGGTTATCTCTTACCCGGCCCTTTACATATGCACTTTACTTTGTGATAGCCATAGTGTTTGATGTTATATATCTTGCTATCACATAGTTATTTATCTTGCTTACCATAAGTTGTTGGTGCACATAGGTGATCCAAGTTGTTTTAGTTTTGTGCTTGAAAAGTTAAACACTAGTTTTATTCCGCATTTGCTCTAGCCTAAGCCTTTACCTACTAGAAAGTTTTATGATTTTAGGTACATCCCTTTTGATCAACCACTAATCAGTTTATTCAATAAGATCACTGTATGGTACATCCCGATGAAAAGTGATACCCTTTTCAAGGATAATGACATTTTTGGCTTTATCTTTAATAAGATGATCATCCGCTATTGGTGAATGATCCATTTCCAAAAACGACATTGGTAGTTGAGTACTATCACATTCTTCAATACAAGGAAGTTTTGCCTATACTCCTCCGCAGGTAACATAAGATTTGTTGTGATTTTTTTATGCGCAAAAGTAGGACAATAACTTTTTCGGATTATGGTAAATATCACACTTCACGTGTTGCAGGAAATGTCTTCTGATTCTTCACTAAACGAGCAACCACGTCAACATGGAAATTGTTCATTGGACTCCATAATAGATGAAAATGTGGAAGAGCAAGATGAGAATAGAACGTCCAAGCTGCGAAAACAAATTACAAAAGTGTCAACTCCAAAGCAAAGCAAACAAGCAGTTTGTGCCAGCAAGCATAAGAAAAACAATAAAAGAAAATCTAAAGCCTGCATGGCTGCAGCTGATGTCTGTGCAGAGGGTCCAGATAGTGAGATCCCCACAGTAAAACATGTTATTGAGGTGGAACCTCCAAAACCAACAATGAGTAAGTCAAGAAATACAGAAGCTTCCGCAAGGGTGTGAACTTCAGGATACATCGTCATCTCTATTTGCCTCGGTTATCTCTTACCCGGGCCCTTTACATATGCACTTTACTTTGTGATAGCCATAGTGTTTGATGTTATATATCTTGCTATCACATAGTTATTTATCTTGCTTACCATAAGTTGTTGGTGCACATAGGTGATCCAAGTTGTTTTAGTTTTGTGCTTGAAAAGTTAAACACTAGTTTTATTCCGCATTTGCTCTAGCCTAAGCCTTTACCTACTAGATAGTTTTATGATTTTAGGTACATCCCTTTTGATCAACCAGTAATCAGTTTATTCAATAAGATCACTGTATGGTACATCCCGATGAAAAGTGATACCCTTTTTCAAGGATAATGACATTTTTGGCTTTATCTTTAATAAAGATGATCGTCCGCTATTGGTGAATGATCCATTTCCAAAACGACATTGGTAGTTGAGTACTATCACATTCTTCAATACAAGGAAGTTTTGCCTATACTCCTCCGCAGTAACATAAGATTTGTTGTAATTTTTATGCGCAAAAGTAGGACAATAACTTTTTCGGATTATGGTAAATATGACACTTCACGTGTTGCGTGAAATGTCTTCTGATTCTTCACTAAACGAGCAACCACGTCAACATGGAAATTGTTCATTGCACTCCATAATAGATGAAAATGTGGAAGAGCAAGATGAGAATAGAACGTCCAAGCTGCGAAAACAAATTACAAAAGTTTCAACTCCAAAGCAAAGCAAACAAGCAGTTTGTGCCAGCAAGCATAAGAAAAACAATAAAAGAAAATCTAAAGCCTGCATGGCTGCAGCTGATGTCTGTGCAGAGGGTCCAGATAGTGAGATCCCCACAGTAAAACATGTTATTGAGGTGGAACCTCCAAAACCAACAATGAGTAAGTCAAGAAATACAGAAGCTTCCGCAAGGGTGTGAAGTTCAGGATACATCGTCATCTCTATTTGCCTCGGTTATCTCTTACCCGGGCCCTTTACATATGCACTTTACTTTGTGTAGCCATAGTGTTTGATGTTATATATCTTGCTATCACATAGTTATTTATCTTGCTTACCATAAGTTGTTGGTGCACATAGGTGATCCAAGTTGTTTTAGTTTTGTGCTTGAAAAGTTAAACACTAGTTTTATTCCGCATTTGCTCTAGCCTAAGCCTTTACCTACTAGAAAGTTTTATGATTTTAGGTACATCCATTTTGATCAACCACTAATCAGTTTATTCAATAAGATCACTGTATGGTACATCCCAATGAAAAGTGATACCCTTTTTCAAGGATAATGACATTTTTTGGCTTTATCTTTAATAAAGATGATCGGGTCCGCTTATTGGTGAATGATCCATTTCCAAAAACGACATTGGTAGTTGAGTACTATCACATTCTTCAATACAAGGAAGTTTTGCCTATACTCCTCCGCAGGTAACATAAGATTTGTTGTGATTTTTTTATGCGCAAAAGTAGGACAATAACTTTTTCGGATTATGGTAAATATGACACTTCACGTGTTGCAGGAAATGTCTTCTGATTCTTCACTAAACGAGCAACCACGTCAACATGGAAATGGTTCATTGCACTCCATAATAGATGAAAATGTGGAAGAGCAAGATGAGAATAGAACGTCCAAGCTGCGAAAACATATTACAAAAGTGTCAACTCCAAAGCAAAGCAAACAAGCAGTTTGTGCCAGCAAGCATAAGAAAAACAATAAAAGAAAATCTAAAGCCTGCATGGCTGCAGCTGATGTCTGTGCAGAGGGTCCAGATAGTGAGATCCCCATAGTAAAACATGTTATTGAGGTGGAACCTCCAAAACCAACAATGAGTAAGTCAAGAAATACAGAAGCTTCCGCAAGGGTGTGAACTTCGGGATACATCGTCATCTCTATGTTCCTCGGTTATCTCTTACCAGGGCCCTTTACATATGCACTATACTTTGTGATAGCCATAGTGTTTGATGTTATATATCTTGCTGTCACATAGTTATTTATCTTGCTTACCATAAGTTGTTGGTGCACATAGGTGATCCAAGTTGTTTTAGTTTTGAGCTAGAAAAATTAAACACTAGTTTTGTTCCGCATTTGCTCTAGCCTAAGCCTTTACCTACTAGATTTTTTATGATCTTAGGTTACATCCCTTTTGATCAACCACTAATAAGTTTATTAAATAAGACCATTGTACGGTACATCCCGATGAAAAGTGATACCCTTTTTCAAGGATAATGACATTTTTGGCTTTCTCTTTAACAATATGGTGATGCGCTATTTGTGAATGATCCATTTGAAAAACGACATCGGTAGTTGAGTACTATCACATTCTTCCATACAAGGAAGTTTTCCTATACTCCTCCACAGGTAACATAAGATTGGTTGTTATTTTTTTACGCACGAAAGTAGGACAATAACTTTTTGGGAACATGGTAAATATGACACTTCACGTGTTTCAGGAAATGGTCTTCTGATTTGTCACTAAACGAGCAACCACGTCAACATGGAAAAGGTTCATTGCACTCCGTAACAGATGAAAATGTGGAAGAGCAAGATGAGAATTGAACGTCCAAGCTGCGAAAACAAATTACAAAAGTGTCAACTCCAAAGCAAAGCAAACAAGCGATTGGTGCCAACAAGCATAAGAAAAACTACAAAAGAAAATATAAAGCCTGCATGGCTGCAAATTGATGTCTGTGCAAATGGTCTAGATAGTGAGATCCCCACAATAAAACATGTTATTGAGGTGGAACCTCCAAAACCCGTGAGTAAGTCAAGAAATACGTAAGCTTGCGCAAAGGGGTGAACTTCGGGATACATCGTCATATCTATGTGCCTCGGTTATCTCTTACGGGCCCTTTACTTATGCACTTTACTTTGTGATAGTCATAGTGTTTGATGTTATATATCTTGCTATCACATAGTTGTTTATCTTGCCTACCATAAGTTTTTGGTGCACATAGGTGAGCCTAGTTGTTTTAGTTTTGTGCTTGACAAGTTAAACACTAGTTTTATTCCGCATTTGCTATAGCCTAAGCCTTTACCTACTAGATAGTTTTATGATTTTAGGTTACATCCCTTTTGATCAACCACTAATCAGTTTATTCAATAAGATCATTGTATGGTACGTCCCGATGAAAAGTGATACCCTTTTCCAAGGATAATGAATTTTTTTGGCTTTCTCTTTAACAGTATGACTGGTCCGCTATTTGTGAATGATCCATTTCCAAAAACGACATTGGTAGTTGAGTACTATCACATTGTTCAATACAAGGAAGTTTTGCCTATACTCCTCCACATGTAACATAAGACTTGTTGTGATTTTTTATGCGCGAAAGTAGAACAATAACTTTTTGGGATTATGGTAAATAAGACATTTCACATGTTGCGTGAAATGGCCTTCTGATTCTTCACTAAACGAGCAACCACGTCAACATGGAAATGGTTCATTGCACTCCGTAATAGATGAAAATGTGGAAGAGCAAGATGAGAATAGAACGTCCAAGCTGCGAAAACAAATTACAAAGGTGTCAACTCCAAAGCAAAGCAAACAAGCGGTTGTAGCAGCAAGCATAAGAAAAACAACAAAACAAAATCTAAAGCCTGCATGGCTGCAATGATGTCCTGTGCAGAGGGTCCAGATAGTGAGATCCCCACAGTAAAACATGTTATTGAGGTGGAACCTCCAAAACCAACAATGAGTAAGTCAAGAAATACGAAGCTTCCGCAAGGGTGTGAACTTCGTGATACATCGTCATCTCTATTTGCCTCGGTTATCTCTTACCCGGGCCCTTTACATATGCACTTTACTTTGTGATAGCCATAGTGTTTGATGTTATATATCTTGCTATCACATAGTTATTTATCTTGCTTACCATAAGTTGTTGGTGAACATAGGTGATCCTAGTTGTTTTAGTTTTGTGCTAGACAAATTAAACACTAGTTTTATTCCGCATTTGCTCTAGACTAAGCCTTTACCTACTAGATTGTTTTATGATTTTAGGTTACATCCCTTTGGATCAACCACTAATAAGTTTATTAAATAAGACCATTGTATGGTACATCCCGATGAAAAGTGATACCCTTTTTCAAGGATAATGACATTTTTTGGCTTTCTCTTTAACAATATGACTAGTCTGCTATTTGTGAATGATCCATTTCCAAAACGACATCGATAGTTGAGTATTATCACATTCTTCCATACAAGGAAGTTTTCCCTATACTCCTCCATAGGTAACATAAGATTTGTTGTGGTTTTCTATGCGCGAAAGTAGGACAATAACTTTTTGGGATCATGGTAAATATGACACTTCACGTGTTTCAGGAAATGGTCTTCTGATTCTTCACTAAATTAGCAACCACATCAACATGGAAAAGGTTCATTGCACAACGTAATAGATGAAAATGTGGAAGAGCAAGATGAGAATAGAACGTCCAAGCTGCGAAAACATATTACAAAAGTGTCAACTCCAAAGCAAAGCAAACAAGCAGTTTGTGCCAGCAAGCATAAGAAAAACAATAAAAGAAAATCTAAAGCCTGCATGGCTGCAGCTGATCTCTGTGCAGAGGGTCCAGATAGTGAGATCCCCATAGTAAAACATGTTATTGAGGTGGAACCTCCAAAACCAACAATGAGTAAGTCAAGAAATACGAAGCTTCCGCAAGGGTGTGAACTTCGGGATACATCGTCATCTCTATGTTCCTCGGTTATCTCTTACCAGGGCCCTTTACATATGCACTATACTTTGTGATAGCCATAGTGTTTGATGTTATATATCTTGCTGTCACATAGTTATTTATCTTGCTTACCATAAGTTGTTGGTGCACATAGGTGATCCAAGTTGTTTTAGTTTTGAGCTAGAAAAATTAAACACTAGTTTTGTTCCGCATTTGCTCTAGCCTAAGCCTTTACCTACTAGATTTTTTTATGATCTTAGGTTACATCCCTTTTGATCAACCACTAATAAGTTTATTAAATAAGACCATTGTACGGTACATCCCGATGAAAAGTGATACCCTTTTTCAAGGATAATGACATTTTTTGGCTTTCTCTTTAACAATATGACTGGTATGCTATTTGTGAATGATCCATTTCCAAAAAATACATTGATAGTTGAGTACTATCACATTCTTTCATACAAGGAAGTTTTCCCTATTCTCCTCCACAGGTAACATAAGATTCGTTGTGATTTTTTTATGCGCGAAAGTAGGACAATAACTTTTTGGGATTATGGTAAATATGACACTTCATGTGTTGCAGGAAATGGTCTTCTGATTCTTCACTAAACGAGCAACCACGTCAACATGGAAATGGTTCATTGCACTCCGTAATAGATGAAAATGTGGAAGAGCAAGATGAGAATAGAACGTCCAAGCTGCGAAAACAAATTAGAAAAGTGTGAACTCCAAAGCAAAGCAAACAACAAGTTTGTGCCAGCAAGCATATGAAAAAGAACAAAAGAAAATCTAAAGCTGCATGGCTGCAATTGATACTGTCTGAGAGGGTCCAGATAGTGAGATCCCCACAGTAAAACATGTTATTGAGGTGGAACCTCCAAAACCAACAATGAGTAAGTCAAGAAATACAGAAGCTTCCGCAAGGGTGTGAACTTCGGGATACATCGTCATCTCTATTTGCCTCGGTTATCTCTTACTCGGGCCCTTTACATATGAACTTTACTTTGTGATAGCCATAGTGTTTGATGTTATATATCTTGCTATCACATAGTTATTTATCTTGCTTACCATAAGTTGTTGGTGCACATAGGTGATCCAAGTTGTTTTAGTTTTGTGCTAGACAAATTAAACACTAGTTTTATTCCGCATTTGCTCTAGCCTAAGCCTTTACCTACTAGATTGTTTTAAGATTTTAGGTTACATTCCTTTTGATCAACCACTAATAAGTTTATTAAATAAGACCATTGTATGGTACATCCCAATGAAAAGTGATACCCTTTTTCAAGGATAATGACATTTTTTGGCTTTCTCTTTAACAAATGACTGGTCTGCTATTTGTGAATGATCCATTTCAAAAAACGACATCGGTAGTTGAGTACTATCACATTCTTCCATACAAGGAAGTTTTCCCTATACTCCTCCACAGGTAACATAAGATTGGTTGTGATTTTTTTACGCACGAAAGTAGGACAATAACTTTTTGGGAACATGGTAAATATGACACTTCACGTGTTTCAGGAAATGGTCTTCTGATTTGTCACTAAACGAGCAACCACGTCAACATGGAAAAGGTTCATTGCACTCGTAATGTATGAAAATGTGGAAGAGCAAGATGAGAATTGAACGTCCAAGCTGCGAAAACAAATTACAAAAGTGTCAACTCCAAAGCAAAGCAAACAAGCAGTTGGTGCCAACAAGCATAAGAAAAACTACAAAAGAAAATATAAAGCCTGCATGGCTGCAGCTGATGTCTGTGCAAATGGTCTAGATAGTGAGATCCCCACAATAAAACATGTTATTGAGGTGGAACCTCCAAAACCCGTGAGTAAGTCAAGAAATACAGAAGCTTCCGCAAGGGGGTGAACTTCGGGATACATCGTCATATCTATGTGCCTCGGTTATCTCTTACACGGGCCCTTTACTTATGCACTTTACTTTCTGATAGTCATAGTGTTTGATGTTATATATCTTGCTATCACATAGTTGTTTATCTTGCCTACCATAAGTTTTTGGTGCACATAGGTGAGCCTAGTTGTTTTAGTTTTGTGCTTGACAAGTTAAACACTAGTTTTATTCCGCATTTGCTATAGCCTAAGCCTTTACCTACTAGATAGTTTTATGATTTTAGGTTACATCCCTTTTGATCAACCACTAATCAGTTTATTCAATAAGATCATTGTATGGTACATCCCGATGAAAAGTGATACCCTTTTCCAAGGATAATGAATTTTTTTGGCTTTCTCTTTAACAAGATGATCGTCCGCTATTTGTGAATGATCCATTTCCAAAACGACATTGGTAGTTGAGTACTATCACATTGTTCAATACAAGGAAGTTTTGCCTATACTCCTCCACATGTAACATAAGACTTGTTGTGATTTTTTATGCGCGAAAGTAGAACAATAACTTTTTGGGATTATGGTAAATAAGACATTTCACATGTTGCAGGAAATGGCCTTCTGATTCTTCACTAAACGAGCAACCACGTCAACATGGAAATGGTTCATTGCACTCCGTAATAGATGAAAATGTGGAAGAGCAAGATGAGAATAGAACGTCCAAGCTGCGAAAACAAATTACAAAGGTGTCAACTCCAAAGCAAAGCAAACAAGCAGTTTGTAGCAGCAAGCATAAGAAAAACAACAAAACAAAATCTAAAGCCTGCATGGCTGCAGCTGATGTCTGTGCAGAGGGTCCAGATAGTGAGATCCCCACAGTAAAACATGTTATTGAGGTGGAACCTCCAAAACCAACAATGAGTAAGTCAAGAAATACGTAAGCTTCCGCAAGGGTGTGAACTTCAGGATACATCGTCATCTCTATTTGCCTCGGTTATCTCTTACCCGGCCCTTTACATATGCACTTTACTTTGTGATAGCCATAGTGTTTGATGTTATATATCTTGCTATCACATAGTTATTTATCTTGCTTACCATAAGTTGTTGGTGCACATAGGTGATCCTAGTTGTTTTAGTTTTGTGCTAGACAAATTAAACACTAGTTTTATTCCGCATTTGCTCTAGACTAAGCCTTTACCTACTAGATTGTTTTATGATTTTAGGTTACATCCCTTTGGATCAACCACTAATAAGTTTATTAAATAAGACCATTGTATGGTACATCCCGATGAAAAGTGATACCCTTTTTCAAGGATAATGACATTTTTTGGCTTTCTCTTTAACAATATGACTAGTCTGCTATTTGTGAATGATCCATTTCCAAAACGACATCGATAGTTGAGTATTATCACATTCTTCCATACAAGGAAGTTTTCCCTATACTCCTCCATAGGTAACATAAGATTTGTTGTGATTTTTTTATGCCGAAAGTAGGACAATAACTTTTTGGGATCATGGTAAATATGACACTTCACGTGTTTCAGGAAATGGTCTTCTGATTCTTCACTAAATTAGCAACCACATCAACATGGAAAAGGTTCATTGCACTCCGTAATAGATGAAAATGTGGAAGAGCAAGATGAGAATAGAACGTCCAAGCTGCGAAAACATATTACAAAAGTGTCAACTCCAAAGCAAAGCAAACAAGCAGTTTGTGCCAGCAAGCATAAGAAAAACAATAAAAGAAAATCTAAAGCCTGCATGGCTGCAATGATGTCTGTCAGCAGAGGGTCCAGATAGTGAGATCCCCATAGTAAAACATGTTATTGAGGTGGAACCTCCAAAACCAACAATGAGTAAGTCAAGAAATACGAAGCTTCCGCAAGGGTGTGAACTTCGGGATACATCGTCATCTCTATGTTCCTCGGTTATCTCTTACCAGGGCCCTTTACATATGCACTATACTTTGTGATAGCCATAGTGTTTGATGTTATATATCTTGCTGTCACATAGTTATTTATCTTGCTTACCATAAGTTGTTGGTGCACATAGGTGATCCAAGTTGTTTTAGTTTTGAGCTAGAAAAATTAAACACTAGTTTTGTTCCGCATTTGCTCTAGCCTAAGCCTTTACCTACTAGATTTTTTATGATCTTAGGTTACATCCCTTTTGATCAACCACTAATAAGTTTATTAAATAAGACCATTGTACGGTACATCCCGATGAAAAGTGATACCCTTTTTCAAGGATAATGACATTTTTTGGCTTTCTCTTTAACAATATGACTGGTATGCTATTTGTGAATGATCCATTTCCAAAAAATACATTGGTAGTTGAGTAATATCACATTCTTTCATACAAGGAAGTTTTCCCTATTCTCATCCACAGGTAACATAAGATTTGTTGTGATTTTTTATGCGCGAAAGTAGGACAATAACTTTTTGGGATTATGGTAAATATGACACTTCATGTGTTGCAGGAAATGGTCTTCTGATTCTTCACTAAACGAGCAACCACGTCAACATGGAAATGGTTCATTGCACTCCGTAATAGATGAAAATGTGGAAGAGCAAGATGAGAATAGAACGTCCAAGCTGCGAAAACAAATTAGAAAAGTGTGAACTCCAAACAAAGCAAACAACAAGTTTGTGCCAGCAAGCATATGAAAAAGAACAAAAGAAAATCTAAAGCCTGCATGGCTGCAGCTGATGCCTGTGCAGAGGGTCCAGATAGTGAGATCCCCACAGTAAAACATGTTATTGAGGTGGAACCTCCAAAACCAACAATGAGTAAGTCAAGAAATACAGAAGCTTCCGCAAGGGTGTGAACTTCGGGATACATCGTCATCTCTATTTGCCTCGGTTATCTCTTACTCGGGCCCTTTACATATGAACTTTACTTTGTGATAGCCATAGTGTTTGATGTTATATATCTTGCTATCACATAGTTATTTATCTTGCTTACCATAAGTTGTTGGTGCACATAGGTGATCCAAGTTGTTTTAGTTTTGTGCTAGACAAATTAAACACTAGTTTTATTCCGCATTTGCTCTAGCCTAAGCCTTTACCTACTAGATTGTTTTAAGATTTTAGGTTACATCCCTTTTGATCAACCACTAATAAGTTTATTAAATAAGACCATTGTATGGTACATCCCAATGAAAAGTGATACCCTTTTTCAAGGATAATGACATTTTTTGGCTTTCTCTTTAACAAATGACTGGTCTGCTATTTGTGAATGATCCATTTCAAAAAACGACATCGGTAGTTGAGTACTATCACATTCTTCCATACAAGGAAGTTTTCCCTATACTCCTCCACAGGTAACGTAAGATTGGTTGTGATTTTTTTACGCATCGAAAGTAGGACAATAACTTTTTTGAACATGGTAAATATGACACTTCACGTGTTTCAGAAATGGTCTTCCGATTTGTCACTAAACGAGCAACCACGCCAACATGGAAAAGGTTCATTGCACTCCGTAACAGATGAAAATGTGGAAGAGCAAGATGAGAATTGAACGTCCAAGCTGCGAAAACAAATTACAAAAGTGTCAACTCCAAAGCAAAGCAAACAAGCGCTTGGTGCCAACAAGCATAAGAAAAACTACAAAAGAAAATATAAAGCCTGCATGGCTGCAGCTGATGTCTGTGCAAATGGTCTAGATAGTGAGATCCCCACAATAAAACATGTTATTGAGGTGGAACCTCCAAAACCCGTGAGTAAGTCAAGAAATACGAAGCTTCCGCAAGGGGGTGAACTTCGGGATACATCGTCATATCTATGTGCCTCGGTTATCTCTTACACGGGCCCTTTACTTATGCACTTTACTTTGTGATAGTCATAGTGTTTGATGTTATATATCTTGCTATCACATAGTTGTTTATCTTGCCTACCATAAGTTTTTGGTGCACATAGGTGAGCCTAGTTGTTTTAGTTTTGTGCTTGACAAGTTAAACACTAGTTTTATTCCGCATTTGCTATAGCCTAAGCCTTTACCTACTAGATAGTTTTATGATTTTAGGTTACATCCCTTTTGATCAACCACTAATCAGTTTATTCAATAAGATCATTGTATGGTACATCCCGATGAAAAGTGATACCCTTTTCCAAGGATAATGAAATTTTTTGGCTTTCTCTTTAACAGTATGACTGGTCCGCTATTTGTGAATGATCCATTTCCAAAAACGACATTGGTAGTTGAGTACTATCACATTGTTCAATACAAGGAAGTTTTGCCTATACTCCTCCACATGTAACATAAGACTTGTTGTGATTTTTTATGCGCGAAAGTAGAACAATAACTTTTTGGGATTATGGTAAATAAGACATTTCACATGTTGCAGGAAATGGCCTTCTGATTGTTCACTAAACGAGCAACCACGTCAACATGGAAATGGTTCATTGCACTCCGTAATAGATGAAAATGTGGAAGAGCAAGATGAGAATAGAACGTCTAAGCTGCGAAAACAAATTACAAAGGTGTCAACTCCAAAGCAAAGCAAACAAGCAGTTTGTAGCAGCAAGCATAAGAAAAACAACAAAACAAAATCTAAAGCCTGCATGGCTGCAGCTGATGTCTGTGCAGAGGGTCCAGATAGTGAGATCCCCACGGTAAAACATGTTATTGAGGTGGAACCTCCAAAACCAACAATGAGTAAGTCAAGAAATACGAAGCTTCCGCAAGGGTGTGAACTTCAGGATACATCGTCATCTCTATTTGCCTCGGTTATCTCTTACCCGGCCCTTTACATATGCACTTTACTTTGTGATAGCCATAGTGTTTGATGTTATATATCTTGCTATCACATAGTTATTTATCTTGCTTACCATAAGTTGTTGGTGCACATAGGTGATCCTAGTTGTTTTAGTTTTGTGCTAGACAAATTGAACACTAGTTTTATTCCGCATTTGCTCTAGACTAAGCCTTTACCTACTAGATTGTTTTATGATTTTAGGTTACATCCCTTTGGATCAACCACTAATAAGTTTATTAAATAAGACCATTGTATGGTACATCCCGATGAAAAGTGATACCCTTTTTCAAGGATAATGACATTTTTTGGCTTTCTCTTTAACAATATGACTAGTCTGCTATTTGTGAATGATCCATTTCCAAAAACGACATCGATAGTTGAGTATTATCACATTCTTCCATACAAGGAAGTTTTCCCTATACTCCTCCATAGGTAATATAAGATTTGTTGTGATTTTTTTATGCGCGAAAGTAGGACAATAACTTTTTGGGATCATGGTAAATATGACACTTCACGTGTTTCAGGAAATGGTCTTCTGATTCTTCACTAAATTAGCAACCACATCAACATGGAAAAGGTTCATTGCACTCCGTAATAGATCAAAATGTGGAAGAGCAAGATGAGAATAGAACGTCCAAGCTGCGAAACAAAATTACAAAAGTGTCAACTCCAAAGCAAAGCAAACAAGCAGTTGGTGCCAGCAAGCATAAGAAAAACAACAAAATAAAATCTAAAGCCTGCATGGCTACATCTGATGTCTGTGCAGAGGGTCTAGATAGTGAGATCCTGTGGCGACCGATTCTCCGGGTGTTTATCCCAGAAAAATGGCCCTTGTGCTTACCAGCCCCAGGATAACTGTTAGCTGATAAGGCACTAACTTGATACGTAAGATCCAAGAAAATACAATTTATGTAGTACAAGACCATTCTGCCTGTGAGTAAAACAAAAGGTTTCTAAAGGTTGATAGCGGAAGCGGGTTATGAAATATCCTCGCCTATGGGACTCCATTTCCCACAGGAACAGCTGACCAGGATAACTCCTATCTTCGCGTGGCTGTTATCACCATTGCCTAGGTTCTGGGACTGTCATCGCAATGCTCCTCTCCAAGCATGAAATCTGGCCAAGACAATAGCCAGGGACAAGCCAGTGAGTACTTTGAATGTACTCGCAAACACAATTAACATATGCATGATTTAACAATGATGTACTGAAAATATAATATGCTCATGACGTTAGTCACATAAGATAAATAAAACTCTGGTGCGTGCAAGCATGTTATTTATGGGTATGCAATAATATGGTAGTATTAAAATTTATGAAATAAAAACATAAAGAACTTCAAAAGAATAGCCACGATCAAGGCCCGAGCCACACCGCAAATAAAGGACCTTAAAAGAAATGCCACAATAAGGCCCGAGCGACACCGCATGAAGGGCTTTAAAAGAAATGCCACAGTCGGGCGTCTGAGCGACACCGCACAAAGGGCTTTAAAAGAAATGCCACAGTCAGGCGTCTGAGCGACACCGCATAAATGGCTTTAAAAGAAATGCCACAATCAGGCGTCTGAGCGACACCGCATAAAGGGCTTTAAAAGAAATGCCACAATCGGGCATCTGAGCGACACTGCATAAAGGGCTTTAAAAGAAATTCCACAGTCCGGCGTCTGAGCGACACCGCATAAAGGGCTTTAAAAGAAATGCCACAATCGGGCGCCTGAGCGACACCGCATAAAGGGCTTTAAAAATAAATGCCACAGTCGGGCGTCTGAGCGACACCGCATAAAGGGCTTTAAAAGAAATGCCACAGTCGGGCGTCTGAGCGACACCGCATAAAGGGCTTTAAAAGAAATGCCACAATCGGGCGTCTGAGCGACACCGCATAAATGACTTTAAAAGAAATTCCACAATCGGGCGTCTGAGCGACACCGCATAAAGGGCTTTAAAAGAAATGCCATAGTCGGGCGTCTGAGCGACACCACATAAAGGGCTTTAAAAATAAACACAGTGAATATCCAGGAGGTAGAACCATCCCAGGGATATTCGATCATACCAATAAAATCATGGGTTAGTCAACAATAACAATAATAATCGTAATTATCATGATCCAAAATCTGTAATTTCGGTTAACAGTTTAACAGTTTCGCCTCCGAAGACCGACACTAAGACCGACACTTGACCCATCCCAAACTGTAATCCTTATCCATGGACACGGCTATTCGAATAGGTTTAATATCCGCAGAGGGTGTACTCTTTACCCACGAGTAACGGATTTCTTTAGTCCATCCGGACTAATTCCGCTCTGATCTTTTGTTGAAAACACACCTAAGTTGCACACCGACTTAACTCACATGTGTCCGAAATCACCCATGACACCTGTTAAGCAAACTCTAAGTGGGGAGGCCACAACCTCGACGTAACATGGGATCACAAAATTTATACCGCGCGCGAACTGGGGAGCTACCCCCTTTCGGCTACAACCGAAACACCCATGCTCCCGGACCCGGTGGCACGACTACCGGATGCCTCCAGTATCCTCCACCACGGCCTCTCTGTACGGTGTGTGCTAGGAAAGGGTTGACAACTTACTGAACCGTACCCTACTTGGTGTAGGGACGAGTGGTAGTACGAAGCCAGTATGGGGGTTACTGGCACAAGACTCGATCTACGGTCGACTCAGGAGGTTGTAATATTTTCTGCATGATTATCATAACAATGCATATATCTCCAACAACAGATGGAAACATCACGCAACATACCCGTCATGCCATACCGGACACGACCGGCTCGATGGAGGATTTGGGACAAGACCGTGTCTACCCAAGACAGAGGTCTTCCCCTCTTTCCTCCCGGTATGCATGAAAGACGTATGACGGTGATTTCGATCACAATTCATGCCAACTTCATTAGCACAAATTCATTAATATGCACCCATAGATAGGATCACATCCTCACATAAAATGATGCATGTATATGCCGGGGTGGTGTTGCCACCGTGCTATGCAACACACACAAAAAATTTACCAGGGTTCAGAATGCTTGCCTTCAGGTCATGGGAAAGAAGGGTGCATCCCAAAACATCTTGAAATCTTCAAAAATCCTATTTAAAATAATATATTTGAATTAACACACAAAATAAAAACAGCACAAAAAGTTGTTTTGAATTTTTTTTAAATAAATCTTAAAATAAACTAGACAATATTTGAGAGAGGTAGCAAAAAGAATCAATTCATTTGGAGTTGTATTTAAAAAGTTATCGACAGTCAAAGTTCTGGTCAAATTTGATTTTAAAATAAAACAGAAAAACGGTTCGATTAGACACGTACACGTCGAAAGCGTAATCTGGAAATACGCTTCCACTTACTCTGCATGGACCGTGCATGGTCACTGACAGTGGTTCCTAGGTGGCCCACTAGTCAGGTTTGACTAGTCCGCCTTCCTTCTTCTCCCTCTGTCCCGAGTGGAGGCGGGACTCCGGCGACCGTCGCAGGCGAACGGGGGTCCTTGAGGGAAGCTAAGGGCGGGGATGGATCCGCGGGTCGAGGGTGATCCTACTGGTAGTCGCTGGGTCGGCGGGGACGGCGTGGGCTGCCGGTCGGCGAGCTTCGCGGCGGAGGAAAGCTTCGGGGCGAAGTGGTTTTGGGGCCGCGGTGGTTCCCGACCGAAATGGAGTAGGGGGATGTGATCACTGGAGGAAGGGAAAGTTCCTGGTGGAGAGAGTGGAGAGGGGGATGCCCTGGATGTGCCGGAATGGCCTGGTTAGTGGCGGCGGCTGGAGTTGCCGGAGAGGTTGAAGATGGCCTGCTCCCCTCCAATTGGCGGCTAGGGGGGCACTAGCGAGACGGTGTGAGGCTGCCTCCATGCGGGCTTGAGCTCGGGTCTCCTTATATAGTGTGGCCATGTTGGTCCGAGGCGGCCGGCGATAAGAACAACGGCGAACCGACGTTCTGTAGCTGCAGGGGGGTCGTGGCGACAACGGGAGCTAGGGGACACGCTTGCGGATGAGCACGTACTGCTCACAAGGGCAGGTGGCGAGCCGGGGTGGCTTTGGCGGCGCCGACCACGGTCGGGCTGCTAGCGGCGGCGGCTAGCCGCCACGGCCATCCCGGCGGTGGCGCCTGTGGGGTGCCGGGTGGTCGGGTGGCGTGGCGGTGCAAGGGACACGGCGTGCTGGCTGGGGCCGGGTTTTGAGTCTTGGGTGTGTGGCGGCTCGGGTGCTTGTGGGTGCCAACGCACGCCTGGCGCGCCCAGCACGCCCGGTGTGCTCGACGAAATGCCGTGGCAGCCTAGAGAGTTCCAATCCACAAGGGAGTTAGCGTAAAGGGGTTATGGGCTAGGGCAAAACCTTAGGACATCTTTGGGTAGGTCAGAGCTCAAGCTCACAATGTAAGCTTGAAATCATGCCAAAACTGGTCATGCACACAGGGTGTTTGACAAAATGCCAAAGGCACCTAGGTAGCTCTTGGAGTGGCCAAACTCCCTATATCAGTGTCTCTATGGATATAAGAGAGGGTGGTGAAGTCAGTTTGCAAAAAGGAAAAACTTGCTAGTGCAAGTTTTGCAAAACTTCAGTTCTGGGCAGTAAGTGAGTGGTATCATTACAAGGACCAAAAGTGTTCCAAATAGAGCATGCTCCTGGACTTAGGGGTTTTGCAGGGTTGACTACAAGCATGAGAAAACACAAGGTCATTAGAGCAAGAAATAACAGAGTTGTAGTAGAAAACACAAGTCTGGTCCAGAATGAAAAAGAGGTTGTTGCACTCAAATTTTCCAAGGAACATCACCATGCTTTTGCATAAAGTTGGATGGCATGCTACTACTGATATACCATAATTTTGGTGGAGGATCTAGAGAAATATTTAATTGGGTTGTAGTGCAAAAATGCCCACTGGACCAGAGAAGCAAAACAGGTGTAAAAATTCAAAATAAGCAATGAAATAATTTTATTAATGCACATAATTGATTTAGAGACATCTCATGACCTCTCCAAATTTTGGTTGGAAAATTAGTTAAAGTTATTAACTGGTTGCAGTACAAACAGAGCTCAAAACAATTTAAAACAAGCCATTTTAATAATTAAAACTCAGGGTGAAATAATCTAATAAATAGATCCACTGATTAGGAAAATGTTATAATGAGCTGACATAAAAGTCCCATATATTTTGGAAAGCTCCACTTGGGAAAAGATGCAAAACTCCTTAACAATAAAAGAAGAACTCCTGGCAAAAAATTTAAATATCAAAAACTTGGCCAGAAAATTTGGGGTGTTACAACTACTATCCCCCTGAAGAAAAATCTCATCCTCGAGATTTGCTGAGAGTTAAAAATTAAACGAATAAGAATTAAAATGAAAGCGGCCACAGTGAGAGCAATAAGTGATGCAAAAAATACAGTGTGGGATATTGGCGCGGTGTGGGGGAAAAATCCACGGTTGTGGGGGAAAGCTAGCGATTTCTACACTGGACAAAATTTAGAATAAATTCTAAATCTCAGAATACGCTGGTCGCACCCGAGAGCACAGTGTTCTCTCTGGCTGACTGGTTGACCCGGGCCCACGGTCAGCCTCTTCTCCTTCCTCCGGCTCCTTCTTCTTCCTCTCTCTCCCTTGCGTTCTCCCGCTTTCTCCACCGGGCGACGCCTAGCGCCAGAGGGTACCAAGGCCGTGCATGTAGTGCGCTGGCGCGCTTAGCCGGTGCAGCATGCACTCACCTCGCGGGCCAGTGTGTTGTCGGCACTGCTCGCGGATTCGCCTCCGAACACCGGCGGTCGGGCGACGAGCGGCGCTGGTGGACCTCGCCCACCGTACACCGAGCTCGAGCTATAAAATGACCGCGGCGTCCTCCTCTTCTTCCTCACACCTGGCCTTGCTCCTCCCTCTCTCTCTTTCTCCTCTGTTTCTGCTTGCCGGAGCTCGAGACGAGGCGCTAATGGCGGAGGCGGCGCCGGACTGGTACGTGATCCTGCTGTGCGGAGGGCTGGCAGTGGTGCTGGGGCTCTCGGTGCTCCTGTGCGCGATGATCCTTGACGATCGTCGCGATGCCGCTGCTCGGTTGCTGGCTCTCCGTGGTGGCGGTGGCCACGATGAGTAGGTGGGGTGTGCTTGGTGATAACTGTTGTTCGGAGGTGCTTAGTTAGACGCAACACAGTTGCAAAAATTTTGCAAGCAGTGTATGTGTTCGTGTAATTGTGGTGGTGAGTCTGCTGTCGTGGTGCTGTGTGAAATAAATGATCTATGTCGTGAGAAAGCATACGATGCGGCAACTCGGGGAAAAGAAATCACGCTCCAGGATTTCTCGCGAGGGAAAAACAGTAATACATTAAAGTCCAAAAGCGACAGAGCTGCTTACATTAATGATTTACTCGCTGCGAAACTCGGGGTACTAAGCATAAGTTACAACACATAAAAAATTGCGACAATAAATACAGCGGTGCATCTAAATTGAAAACGGTAACTGGATGGGATCCTGAGAAAACGTTTCCGGTACTAGGATACACTCTTCATCTATCGGAGGGAGTGGATTGACCGGTCGATGAATGCGTCTCTCCTGGTCGGGCCTCAGTGATCTGCCGATGGCGATCTGAGGGTTTAAGTCCGCGAGGCTTTGCAGATAACCCATCACATGTTGGGTCAAACGTTCTTGAGCGATGACGTACTGGACAAGGTTGGCCAAGACGGGTCTCTCTCAATACGTCCACACCGAAAGGATGTTACTCCTCCCGGGTCTTTGCTGCAGCTCGGAAAATAATAATACCCTCGTTCACGGGCGTAGGGTACCGCGAATCGAAGGCGAGCAAGCGCTTCATACGCAGCAGCTTCTCTGACCATGTGCGGGTTGGCATAGATTTCCCCACGAAGGAGACTTCGTGGGGTCTTGGTTTGGGTTTCTGGCGGGATGTGCACGGCTGCCCAATATCTCGAGGTGGAAGGGTGATCCTCGATTTGAACAACTCGTCTTTGGGGTGGCTGGGTAGCGCCCATGGTACTGCTGGGTAAAATCCCACAATATCTTGACAAAACTACAGGGTAGCATCCGGAGTCCTCGAGATAAATACTAGGGCTCGGCATGGCAGGAAATGGTTGTGGGGATGGTGCACAAAGTGAAGGGTGCTTGGCAAGGTCACTCGGTGGCCCTTTTATAGCACCGGGGCTGGGTCTTTTACCGTGGTAAAAAGTAAAGAATTGGCCGGCTCAGCTGGTCAACCACAGATACACATATCTCACTAAAGTGACGTATCACCGTGGGGGGTTGTCGGGCGGTTTTTGGTAGTTGCGCCAAGGATAGAGAAATCACATTGCATGCTAATACATCCATGCAAGGCTACCATATAAAACAGACGCACGATGCCAGGCTGCATTAATTTAAGGGATCACAGGATTACAAAGCGAGTGTACACGTGGACTCGCCACTACTCGAGTGACTCAGTCTACTTCGTTTACATCCAAGCGGGCGTCCCTTGTGGACGTCGAGGCTTCTCCACGGTTCTCACCGTTGGAAATTGCTGGAGAGGGCTGAGGGGCTGCAGGCTCGGGGTAGTGATGATGACCGTCACGGGGATTGTTGACTACAACCCCGTTGGAGTGTGCTCCCAGGAGGCGACGAAGCACTTCTGGGGTCATCAAATCACCTTGGCTGACGGCTGGGGCTGGCCTCAGGGTCTCAATCGGTTGTCCAAATAGCACGACTAGATTGTCGGCGTTGGGCTCGATCTCCTCTCTTGCTGGGGCTCGACGAACCAGCTCTCCACGAGCTGCGACCAGATCAATAGTGATTTGATCGAATAGGTCCTCCAGTGCACTTACATAGCGCACTAGATGCAGTAATGCAGGGTCTGTCTCGTGGTCTCCGTTGGCAACTTGAGGTGGTCTAACATACCCTTCACGCCTGGGGTAGTAGTGGAACGAGCGACAGTTAACTCTGGGTGACAGTGCACGAGATGAACTATAGCCTCTCGAGCAGCTAGTTGGATGGCTTGTGGCTCAAAGGAAGTTGTTCTTCCGGTGAACCTGTAGGGGCGCTCGGGTGCCAAACCCCTACCGTAGATATGTACAGTGGCCTAGAATTGACGGCTCTCACCACTTATGGGTCCTTGGTATACAACATATTCGGGTGGATCTTCTAACGCATAGGCACGACGGGTAAGGTTTGCGAGTATGGTCACAAAACCTCCAAGGTTGGTTGCTGTAGTTTCATGGTGTACTACAGGACCAGGCAGTGTGGCTTGGTTTTGGGGTAGCGGCTGTGCTGGGCTAGGTTGAGGTGAGCGCGTCCCTTTTTATAGAAAAATGGGACGGAGTCTTCCTTCGCACGCTTGCGAATGAGACGCCTTTTGGTCTTGATCACCGTGGGTGATAGAAGGGCTAGTTGATAGGTTGGGCACCGACTGCAGAAAGCGTCGGGTCACTGTGTGGCTATCTTGTGTGAGAAGCTTGGCTGAGGTCTTGGTTATGGCTCGGTGTGTTATTAGCCTAACCTCATTGACCTGGCTAAGATAGGATTAGCCAATGGTCAACCTGGCTCTGATACCAAGTCTGTGGCGACCGATTCTCCGGGTGTTTATCCCAGAAAAATGGTCCTTGTGCTTACCAGCCCCAGGATAACTGTTAGCTGATAAGGCACTAACTTGATACAGAAGATCCAAGCAAATACAATTTATGTAGTACAAGACCATTCTGGCCTGTGAGTAAAACAAAAGGTTTCTAAAGGTTGATAGCGGAAGCGGGTTATGAAATATCCTCGTCTATGGGACTCCATTTCCCACAGGAACATCTGACCAGGATAACTCCTATCTTCGCGTGGCTGTTATCACCGTTGCCTAGGTTCTGGGACTGTCATCGCAATGCTCCTCTCCAAGCATGAAATCTGGCTAAGACAATAGCCAGGGACAAGCCGATGAGTACTTTGAATGTACTGCAAACACAATGAACACATGCATGATTTAACAATGATGTCTTGAAAATATAATACGCTCCTGACGTTAGTCACATAAGTTAAATAAAACTCTGGTGCGTGCAAGCATGTTATTTATGGATATGCAATAATATGGTAGTATTAAAAGTTATGAAATAAAAACATAAAGAACTTCAAAAGAATAGCCACGATCGGGCGTCTGAGCGACACCACAAAAAGGACCTTAAAAGAAATGCCACAGTCGGGCGTCTGAGCGACACCGCATAAAGGCCTTTAAAAGAAATGCCACAGTCGGGCGTCTGAGCGACACTGCACAAAGGGCTTTAAAAGAAATGCCATAGTCGGGCGTCTGAGCGACATCGCATAAAGGGCTTTAAAACAAATGCCACAGTCGGGCGTCTGAGCGACACCGCATAACGGGCTTTAAAAGAAATGCCACAATCGGGCGTCTGAGCGACACTGCATAAAGGGCTTTAAAAGAAATGCCACAGTCGGGCGTCAGAGCGACACCGCATAAAGGGCTTTAAAAGAAATGCCACAATCGGGCGTCTGAGCGACACCGCATAAAGGGCTTTAAAAGAAATGCCACAATCGGGCGCCTGAGCGACACCCCATAAAGGGCTTTAAAAATAATTGCCACAGTCGGCCGTCTGAGCGACACCGCATAAAGGGCTTTAAATGAAATGCCACAGTCGGCGCCTCGAGCGACACCGCATAACGGGCTTTAAAAGAAATGCCACAATCGGGCGTATGAGCGACACGGCATAAAGGGCTTTAAAAGAAATGCCACAATCGGGCGTCTGAGCGACACCGCATAAAGGGCTTTAAAAGAAATGCCACAGTCGGGCGTCTGAGCGACACCGCATAAAAGGCTTTAAAAATAAACACAGTGAATATCCAGGAGGTAGAACCATCCCAGGAATATTCGATCATACCAATAAAATCATGGGTTAGTCAACAATAACAATAATAATCATAATTATCATGATACAAAATCTGTAATTTCAGTTAACAGTTTAACAGTTTAGCCATTCAAGACCGACACTAAGACCGACACTTGACCCATCCCAAACTGTAATCCTTAACCATGGACACAGCTATTCGAATAGGTTTAATCTCTGCAGAGGGTGTACTCTTTACCCACGAGTAACGGATTTCTTTAGTCCATCGACTAATTCCGCTTCACGGTCTTTTGTTGAAAACACACCTAACTTGCACACACCAGCTTAACTCACATGTGTCTGGAATGACCCACGACACCTGTTAAGCAAAACTCTAAGTGGGGAGGCCACAACTTCGACGTAACATGGGATCCCAAAATTTATACCGCGCGCAAACTGGGGAGCTACCCCCTTTCGGCTACAACCGAAACACCCATGCTCCCGGACACGGTGGCACGACTACCGGATGCCTCCAGTATCCTCCACCACGGCCTCTCTGTATGGTGTGTGCTAGGAAAGGGTTGACAACTTACTGAACCGTACCCTACTTGGTGTAGGGACGAGTGGTAATCTGAAAGCAAGTATGCGGGTTACTGGCACAAGACTCGATCTACGGTCGACTCAGGAGGTTGTAATATTTTCCGCATGATTAGCATAACAATGCATATATCTCCAACAACAGATGGAAACATCACGCAACAGACCCCTCATGCCATACCGGACACAACCGGCTCGATGGAGGATTTGGGACAAGACCGTGTCTACCCAAGACAGAGGTCTTCCCCTCTTTCCTCCCGGTATGCATGAAAGACGTATCACGGTGATTTCGATCACAATTCATGCCAACTTCATTAGCACAAATTCATTAATATGCACCCATAGATAGGATCACATCCTCACATAAACGGACGCATGTATATGCCGGGGTGGTGTTGCCACCGTGCTATGCAACACACACAAAATTTTCACCAGGGTTCAGAATGCTTGCCTTCAGGTCATGGGAAAGAAGGGTGCATCCCAAAACATCTTGAAATCTTCAAAAATCCTATTTAAAATAATATATTTGAATTAACACACAAAATAAAAACAGCACAAAAAGTTTTTTGAATTTTTTAAATAAATCTTAAAATAAACTAGACAATATTTGAGAGAGGTAGCAAAAGAATCAATCCATTTGGAGTTGTATTTAAAAAGTTATCGACAGTCAAAGTTCGTCAAATCGATTTTAAAATAAAAGCGAAAAAAGCGAAAAACGGTTAGATTAGACACGTACACGTCGAAAGGGTAATCTGGAAATACGCTTCCACTTACTCTGCGTGGACCGTGCATGGTCACTGACAGTGGGTCCTAGGTGGTCCACTAGTCAGGTTTGACTAGTCCGCCTTCCTTCTTCTCCCTCTGTCCCAAGCGGAGGCGGGACTCTGGCGACCGTCGCCGGCGAACGGCGGGTCCTTGAGGGAAGCTGAGGTCGGGGATGGATCCGTGGGTCGAGGGTGATCCTGCTGGTAGTAGCTGGGTCGGTGGGGACGGCATGAGCTGCCGGCGGCGAGCTTCGCGGCGGAGGAAAGCTTCGGGGCGAAGTGGTTTTGGGGCCGCGGTGGTTCCCGACCAAAATGGAGTAGGGGGGTGTGATCACTAGAGGAAGGGAAAGTTCCTGGTGGAGAGAGTGGAGAGGGGGATGCCCTGGATGTGCCGGAATGGCCTGGTTAGTGGCGGCGGCTGGAGTTGCCGGAAAGGGTGAAGATGGCCTGCTCCCCTCCAATTGGTGGCTAGGGGGGCACTAGCGAGATGGTGTGAGGCTGCCTGCGTGCGGGCTTGAGCTCGGGTCTCCTTATATAGTGTGGCTAGGTTGGTCCGAGGCGGCCGACGATAAGAACAACGGCGAACCGACGTTCTGTAGCAGCAGGGGGGTCGTGGCGACGACGGGAGCTAGGGGACACGCTTGCGGATGAGCACGTACTGCTCACAAGGGCAGGTGGCGAGCCGGGGTGGCTTTGGCGGCGCCGACCACGGTCGGGCCTGCTAGCGGCCGGCAGCTAGCCGCCACGGCCATCCTGGCGGTGGTGCTGTGGGGTGCCAGGGGTGGTCGGCGTGACGTGGCGGTGCAAGGGGACACGGCGTGCTGGCTGGGGCCGGGTTTTGAGTGCGGGGTGTGACGTGGCGGCTCGGGTGCTTGTGGGTGCCAAACGCACGCTCTGGGCACGCCAGAGCACGCCCGGGGTGTGCTCGACGAAATGCCAGGGCAGCCTAGAGAGTTCCAAACCACAAGGGAGTTAGCAGAAAGGGGTTATGGGCTAGGGCAAAACCTTAGGACATGCTGGGTAGGTCAGGAGCTCAAGCTCACAATGTAAGCTTGAAATCATGCCAAAACTGGTCATGCACACAGGGTGTTTGACAAAATGCCAAAGGCACCTAGGTAGCTCTTGGAGTGGCCAAACTCTCCAGATCAGTGTCTCTATGGATATAAGAGAGGGTGGTGAAGTCAGTTTGCAAAAAGGAGAAACTTGCTAGTGCAAGTTTTGCAAAACTTCAGTTCTGGGCAGTAAGTGAGTGGTATCATTACAAGGACCAAAAGTGTTCCAAATAGAGCATGCTCCTGGACTTAGGGGTTTTGCAGGGTTGACTACAAGCATGATAAAACAAAAGGTCATTAGAGCAAGAAATAACAGAGTTGTAGTAGAAAACACAAGTCTGGTCCAGAATGAAAAAGAGGCTGTTGCACTCAAATTTTCCAAGGAACATCACCATGCTTTTGCATAAAGTTGGATGGCATGCTACTACTGATATACCATAATTTTGGTGGAGGCTCTAGAGAAATATTTAATTGGGTTGTAGTGCAAAAATGCCCACTGGACCAGAGAAGCAAAACAGGTGTAAAAATTCAAAATAAGCAATGAAATAATTTTATTAATGCACATAATTGATTTAGAGACATCTCGTGACCTCTCCAAATTTTGGTTGGAAAATTAGTTAAAGTTATCAACTGGTTGCAGTACAAACAGAGCTCAAAATAATTTAAAACAAGCCATTTTAATAATTAAAACTCAGGGTGAAATAATCTAATAAATAGATCCACTGATTAGGAAAATGTTATAATGAGCTGGCATAAAAGTCCCATATATTTTGGAAAGCTCCACTTGGGAAAAGATGCAAAACTCCTTAACAATAAAAGAAGAGTTCTGAAAATCCACAGAAATAAAAATTTAAAACTCCTGGCAAAAATTTTAAATATCAAAAACTTGGCCAGAAAATTTGGGGTGTTACAGATCCCCACAATAAAACATGTTAGTGAGGTGGAACCCCCAAAACCCGTGAGTAAGTCAAGAAATACAGAAGCTTCCGCAAGGGGGTGAACTTCGGGATACATCGTCATCTCTATGTTCCTCGGTTATCTCTTACACGGGCCCTTTACTTATGCACTTTACTTTGTGATAGTCATAGTGTTTGATGTTATATATCTTGCTATCACATAGTTGTTTATCTTTCCTACCATAAGTTGTTGGTGCACATAGGTGAGCCTAGTTGTTTTAGTTTTGTGCTTGACAAGTTAAGCACTAGTATTATTCCGCATTTGCTCCAGCCTAAGCCTTTACCTACTAGATAGTTTTATGATTTTAGGTTACATCCCTTTTGATCAACCACTAATCAGTTTATTCAATAAGACCATTGTATGGTACATCCCGATGAAAAGTGATACCCTTTTTCAAGGATAATGACATTTTTTGGCTTTCTCTTTAACAATATGACTGGTCTGCTATTTATGAATGATCCATTTCAAAAAACGACATCGGTAGTTGAGTACTATCACATTCTTCCATACAAGGAAGTTTTCCCTATACTCCTCCACAGGTAACATAAGATTTGTTGTGATTTTTGTATGCGCGAAAGTAGGACAATAACTTTTTGGCAACATGGTAAATATGACACTTCACGTGTTTCAGGAAATGGTCTTCTGATTTTTCACTAAAGGAGCAACCACGTCAACATGGAAAAGGTTAATTGCACTCCGTAACAATGAAAATGTGGAAGAGCAAGATGAGAATTGAACGTCCAAGCTGCGAAAACAAATTACAAAAGTGTCAACTCCAAAGCAAAGCAAACAAGAAGTTGGTGCCAACAAGCATAAGGAAAACAACAAAAGAAAATATAAAGCCTGCATGGCTGCACTGATGTCTGTTCAGAGGGTCTAGATAGTGAGATCCCCACAATAAAACATGTTATTGAGGTGGAACCTCCAAAACCCGTGAGTAAGTCAAGAAATACAGAAGCTTCCGCAAGGGTGTGAACTTCGGGATACATCGTCATCTCTATGCGCCTCGGTTATCTCTTACCCGGGCCCTTTACTTATGCACTTTACTTTGTGATAGCCATAGTGTTTGATGTTATATATCTTGCTATCACATTGTTGTTTATCTTGCCTACCATAAGTTTTTGGTGCACATAGGTGAGCCTAGTTGTTTTAGTTTTGTGCTTGACAAGTTAAACACTAGTTTTATTCCGCATTTGCTCTAGAATAAGCGTTTACCTACTAGATTGTTTTATGATTTTAGGTTACATCCCTTTTGATCAACCACTAATAAGTTTATTAAATAAGACCATTGTATGGTACATCCCGATGAAAAGTGATACCCTTTTTCAAGGATAATGACATTTTTTGGCTTTCTCTTTGTCGGGGATGCTGATCGTACCCACGGACACCTATGGGGCCGGCGGAGCAGGCCCCTTTGTGGTTCGGAGGGGGGCGGAGGTCGCACGAAGAGCGGATCGAGGCGATGCACACGAGCGGTTTACCCAGCTTCGGAGCTCTCCGGAGAGATAAAACTCCTACTGCTGCTTGTTTGATCTATTGTGTTCTTGCTAGGGAGCAATGCAAGCTACAAAACCTAGCGTGAGTGTATCTAGCCTATGGCCAGTCGAATGAACTGAACCTTGCGAAAGACGCGAACCGAACCTCCTCTACGTTGCACTCGGGCCTCCTTTTATATGCTGAAGGGGTCTCCGACAGGTGGCAACATAGACGAGGGTACAAATGTAAAAACAGGAGTTGCTACACCTACTTGAACAGTGTACAGTGCAAAAATACCTAACTCTGACGGCAAGGGACAAAAGCTATAAATGCCTGTCGTTGTTGCCCAAAAAGTGTAAAAGAGACCGTCCGGTGCGCCTCCGCGCGCCACGATGGCGAGCATGTCAGCCGCTCATCGCTGCTCTCCGCTGGCTGCACAGCCTGCTCGACACACGCCCATGGAACGGTCCAATGGCGACACGTCGTTGGGTGAGCTGGAGCGGAGACGGAGAAGTTGCATGCCGCGGCAAGCGCCTTGCCGCGGCCGAATCCTTGTCGCGCCCGGAGGCTTGTCGCGCCCCGGGCCTTCCCGGCAAGCTCCTCTTGCCAGGGCCTTGTCTCCTGCGTGCCTGGAGTGGCCTTCCCGACAAGCTCCTCTTGTCGGGGCCTTGTCTTCTCAATCTAATACTTTGTTCTTGAATGGCTCCAAGGAGCCACACACAGGAGATTGGCGGTGACGAGGCAAACCTTGCCGCTGGTGTTGCTATCGTCTGCGTGCACGAGTACGGGATACTAGGGTACCCCTACTCTAGTACACCGACAGAGCCCCGGGCCTGGGCATTACACGGTGCCGAGCGCTTGTCGGGCCAGGCCCGTAACTGCAGACGGACACGCGCGGCCTCGACCACGCCGCAACCCGCCCCGGACCCACCACGATCCCCACTAACGGCACGCACCGGACGTGGCGTCGTGCGAGAGATCGTGGGTGCGGTCGTTGGGGGTTCTTTATTAATATAAGCGGAACGTCCGCCCCCCTACTCCCCTTTATAAGCGGAGGAAACAGAGGCAGGCTGACCACTCCTGCCATTGCCGTCTTGTCAAGAAACCACCGCCGCTCCCCTCGTCTTCTCCGGTGCGAAGAGAGCAGCGCCTACTTCTTCGCCACAAGCACACTCACCGCCGTCGACCTCCTCCGCCCCCTCGCCATGGCCCCGGAAGGCCGATAAGTAGAAGAAGGCGTCAAGTCGGCCGAGGCGCAGCGGCTCGCGCTGCGCAAGGAGCGAGCCGTCTTCCCCTCGCAGCTCGGCGCACGGGAGCTGCGGGACGTCTACTATCTTTTCTGGTCGACGGAGACTCGGGCGCATCCGCGCACGAGGGTGCTCCCCGCCTCCGCCGCTGATCTGGCCCCAACAGGTACCCTTTCTTCGCCCTTTTCTTCTATTGCGGTCTTTGCCGCCGTACTCGAAGTTCTTTTGCGACATAATGAACACCTTCGCCTCCACCTCCTTGATTTCACCCCCAACGCCATCTTGACCATGGCCGTTTTTGCACATTTGTGCGAAAACTTTGTCGGGATCCACCCGAGCGTGGCACTCTTCCGCCATTTCTTTGTCCCCCGCGTCGAGAGAGAAGAGCCCCTTGCCGGAGGGATAGCCTGGGTCTCTAGGATCGGCAAGAAAGAGGCCTACCTAGAGGGGAGTTCGGAACAAGTGGGAGGTGGAGAGCCAACTGTGCTGGAGTCGTAGAGGAGGACCCACAGCCCTTCACGGCGTCGCCAAACCCCAATTGCGCTGCAAGGATTGGAGTAACTTGGCGCCGGAGGATGCGAGGCTGAAGATAGCTGTGAACCGAATTCTGC
The DNA here is from genome assembly GCA_021605145.1 of Aegilops bicornis. Lineage (NCBI taxonomy): Eukaryota > Viridiplantae > Streptophyta > Magnoliopsida > Poales > Poaceae > Aegilops > Aegilops bicornis. The sequence continues at coordinate 568,951,727 of CM038673.1, read as the reverse complement.
GCCTCAGGCTTGCCGGATTAACTATTGGCGCAGTTGGCGCAGACTTCATTCGCCCCGCGCATCGCTCCCTTGCAGGAAAGGAGGAGGCCTGCTTGGGAGTTCCGAATCTGGCGGACATCATGAGGCTGCGCCCGGGCCTGAATTGGAACTTCACCGTCATGGAGCTGGATTCGGTGCTGCTCGAGCTGTTCAAGAACGACCCGAACACCTGCAGTGGTTCAGGTTGCCGCGAGGGGTCTTCCCATCAGCAACAACACGGCGCTCGACCGCATCCGCGCCATGATGCCACTGTCGACTCCCACGGATCGTCCCGACCTGGCAGGAGCCCCCCGACGAGGTCGTGCAGCAATTCTTCGACAACTTGCAAGAGGTGCCGATCCGCTCCGACGAGCAGAAGAGGCTCACCCGAGACACCACCGAGCAGGAGATGCCGTGGATCGCCACCAGAGCGGAGGAGGCGGCAGCAGCTGCCGCCGGAGCCTTCGGGTTCACCGTGGAGGAGGCGGACGCGGGCGAAGGCGGCAAGCTCGCCTGAGCGAGGGAGGTCGCCGGGCGAGGACGAGTTTGTCGAGCTCGAGGCCGGGGCAGAGTGGACCCGCCGAGGGCGCTTCTTCCCTGCCGCCAAGCGACTTGCCACCAGCGGAGCCCCCGCTCCGCCGAGGAGGCGTCTCCGCAGGGCTGGAGATGAGCCGGGGCGACAAGTCGGCCCACAGCTGCAGCGCCGCTCGACGCGCTCCACCGCGGCAAGCAAGGTTGCCGCGGGAGCGCCCCAAACTGCAGCGACAACTGGGGCGGAATCTTCTCGGGCCGCCGCCGACGCCTCCGCCAAGCGGCCAAGAGAGCCCACTCCCCCGCCTCATCGCACCGGAGGCAGGCCGGAGTTCGACTTCTCCGCGCTCAGCTCCGAGGAGGAAGGCGAAGAGTATGCTTCTCGAGATTGCGCCTATATGTCTTCATTGCTTCATCTTGAATCTGATTTGCTTCGTTCTAGACTTTTTCCTTTTTAGGACGCTGGCCCAGAGAGCGGCGAAGAGGGCCAAGATCCCGACGGTCGTCGTTGAGGACGATTCTCCTGTGGCGACGGGGGACGCGTCCGAGACCGCCTTGCCGGACCCGGCAACCCTTCCCCAGAGCAGCCCCCAGCACAGCCCCCAGAGTAAGTGTGCAGTTTCCTTCTTGCTATTGGGCGTGCGGGGGTGCCCCTTCTTTGTTGATATCTGACTGTGTGCTTGTGCAGGAGCAGAGCAGTCTCATCAGGAGGGCTCGGAAGACGCCTCCGAGATCCTGCTCACGCCACTACGCCGCCAAGGGAGGACTCCCGGCAAGGGAGCTCCCTCCGACAAGGGAGGCCACCCGGCAAGGGAGGCCACTCCGGCAAGGGAGGCTACCCGGCAAGGGACGGCGCCGCCAGCGACCCTCCAGTGGTCGAGGCCATGGCTGCGGATCCCGTTGCAGGTAACTCCCTTACACGAAAATCTCCCTTGGGCTTGCTTTCTTTTGTTTCTCTTTTTTTTGGATATCTGCTTGACTGCTCTTTCTTCGTCTGACGCAGACCCGATGGAGGTTGAAATCGCCGGCGAGGAGGAAACGCGCGGCAACACCGACGAGGCCGCCGTCGAGGAAGAAGAGGTCATCGTCGTGGAAGAAGAGGCCGTCGCCGACGAGCCTGTTGGCGAGGAGGCCACCGAGGCTGCCGACGCAGAGGCCGGCGAGGGGTCGGACAACAGACCGACGGCCCCGAGGCCGCAGGAGCGGCAAGCGCTACACCGACAAACCGACTCCCCTGCTGCCAAGGCGCCAAGCTCCGAGGAGCTCCAGCCCGTGCCTACACGAAGGCCGGCGGCGTCTTCATCAAGCTCCCCGGGAGCCGAGCTCTGTGGCGCCACGAGGGCGAGACCTTCGACGGCGAAGCTACTCGCCTCAGCTGGCCGACGCCTGGTGGACGCGCCAGCAAAGAAGCGGCGAAGTCCGAGGAGGAGCAGCCGAAGAGGTTGTTGTCGCTTCACCGCGCCCGCCAGCCGTTAGAGACCCGGAAGCCCTTGTCGCGAGGGCGGGGCGGACATGGAGAAACGCGCCGAGGAGCTCCGGGCGCCAACAAAAGCCCTCCGCGACGTGGCGGACGCGCGTGCGCAGCTCGCAGAAGAGCGCACGGCCTTCATCCTTGAGAAGGCCGCAGCCGACGACGAGCAGCGGCTGGCTGCCGAGAAGCTCGCCGCGCAGGAAAGCGAGTTGGCGCAGCGGAAGGTCAACCTGGATAGCCACGAGGAGGACCTTGCCGCGCGTGAGGAGTCGCTTGGCGGGGCACTTCAGGAAGCGAAGGACGCTGCCGCAGCCGCTGAGGCCGCCAAGGAAGAGCTGAAGGCGAAGGTGGCACAGCTGGAGGCCACCCTCAAGAAGGGCGGCGAAGAGCTTGCCATGCTCAAGCGTGAGCGCGAGAAGGACGCCCACACCCTGGGCGAGCTGCAGGTCCGTCTCGCTGACAGGGCCAAGGAGCTCGACGCCGCCAAGGACTCCAAGGCGGATCTGCAGCTGAAACTGACCACTCTGACGCAGACGTTGGATGGTGCCAGATAGCGGGAGGCGGGCTTGTTGGAGGCGATCAAGGCCAAGGAGGAGCTGCTGGCGAATGCCGTCTCCGTCCAGAACACTCTGAGGGAGAGCGTGGAGCACTGGACCGAAGGTCTTGTGGACACCGCCGCCGACATCCACAACGAGCTGATGAAGCTGGAGATGGGGGACCTCGCGTACTCCTCCGACGAGCATCTCCAACCCAGCGTCAAGCTCAGCCTGTTCTTCAAAGGTGTGGTGATGGGTCTCCGGCGACTCCGGGAAGAGGTCCCGAAGCAGCTGGCCGAGGAATCACGCCAGATCTGCGCAGGGGCCCTCCAGAAGGTGTTGATGAAGGTGGCCTTCCGCAACCCGGGCCTCAACCTTAATGGCGCCCTCAGATCCTTGCCGGCCGAAGCCAACGTGGAGGAGCTCAAAGCCCTTGTCGCACCCATTGTGTACAAGGTGAACAAGATCAAGAGGATTGAGGGCGACCGCGTGTACTAGGCCGCCAACCTTATCTTTCCCTTGTCGCTGCTGATCATGTTTAGAAAACTTTGTTAGATCAGCGACAAGTTATTCTCAGAATATACTCTATCTTAGGTGAATCGATCAATGCAACGTTATTTCCTCTATTTGATTCCTTCCTTAGTACGTTATTGCCCCTCGCCTTTCAGGAAACTTGCGGTGCAGCACCCTTGCCGCATGGCGCCGAGTGCGGAACTTCAGCAGCTTCTTTGGCGGGTCGCTACCGACAAGCAACCTTGTCGCGGACTAGCTGCAGCTCACTTAAGTTGTTGAGCGGACTCGAAACAAAGTAAGGGCGCGACCAGTCACGATTTGGTTCCTCTGCGCACAGGTTTTCCATACAAAGTACTATCGTTCGAGGAAGATAACGAAAATTTAAAAATCGATTGCTCAAACTTTGGCAACTTAGCTTTTCTGTTTCTTGCTTCCCGGTGACGCGAAACTTCCTCGAGCTGTGCCTGGTCCATAGTACTATCTCCTCCTCCCCCCTGTTTAACTTGTGCGCGAGGGAGCCTTCCTTTCTTTGAGAGAAGAAAAAGAAGAGGAAATAACGTCATGGAGCCTAGCGGCTCGATTCTGCTTACCGGGTGTGGTTGCTGCACAAAGTATTAGTCAAAGCATGCAATAAATTGATGAAAGCATGAACTTGACAAGTCGTGCGCAATACACGAGCTTTACCGATGCACGGGGTCTGCGCCCGGCTTTGTACGAAGGATTACATGCAACAGCGGCAAGACTTGTACAAAAGGTGGTTGCCGGAACGGATTCCGACAACCGCGCCCTATGGGTAAAACTTATGAAGATGCTCAATGTTCCAGGAGTTGCTCACCGGAATGCCATCTTCGGTCTCAAGGCGGACAGCCAGCATAGTGACTCGTTTCACCCGATAAGGGCCTTCCCACTTCGGCGTCAACTTGTTTGAATTCTTGGCGGACTGAACGCGCCGAAGAACAAGGTCGCCTTCCTCGAGACTTCTGGCACTAACCCTGCGGCTATGGTAGCGATGCAGGGCTTGCTGGTAGCGAGCGGCTCGCACAGCGGCCTGAAGACGATCCTCCTCGAGGAGCAGCGCGTCATCTTGTCGCAGCTGCTCTTGCTCAAGCTCATCATAAGCGAGTACTCGAGGCGATCCGTATACGAGTTCCGTGGGGAGAACTGCCTCTGCTCCATAGACTAGAGCAAAGGGTGCCTGGCCAGTGGCTCGATTTGGCGTCGTCCTGATCGACCAAAGAACCACCGGCAGCTCCTCGATCCAGTTTTTTCCGCACTTGTGCAGCCTGTCGAAAGTTCTGGTCTTGAGCCCGCACAACACTTCAGCATTTTCCCTCTCTGCTTGACCGTTGCTTCTCGGGTGAGCAATGGAAGCAAAGCAGACCTTGGCGCCAAGGTCTTGGACGTACTGCATGAAGGTGCGACTCGTAAATTGTGTGCCGTTGTCGGTGATGATCCTGTTAGGGATTCTGAAACGGCAAACAATCAATCTGAAGAACTTGACTGCTGACTGTGCTGTCACCTTCCTCACTGCTTCCACTTCTGGCCACTTTGTGAACTTGTCGATGGCGACGTACAAGTACTCAAAGCCCCCGACAGCTCGGGGGAAGGGGCCGAGGATGTCGAGCCCCCAGAGAAAAAATGGCCAGGATAAAAGGATCGTCTGGAGAGTTTGAGCAGGCTGGTGTATCTGTTTGGAATGGAACTGGCACGCTTCACACTTGGTTACTTGTGCAGTTGCATCCTGGAGGGCTGTCCGCCAGAAGAAGCCTTGCCGGAAAGCTTTGCCGGCAAGTGCTCTTGCGCCAATGTGGTGACCACATATGCCTCCATGTATCTCTGCCAACAGCTTCTGTCCATCTTCCCAGGAATACACTTCAATTTCACACCATTGAGTCTTCTTACATGCAGATGCCGTCGACAAACTGGTACATACTTGACTGCCGGGCTACTTTTTCCGCTTCTTCTTGCTCTTCGGGAAGTTCTCCTGTCTGAAGGAAATGGACGATCTGCTGCGCCCATGCTGGAGCCTGTGGCTCGACAACAAGGACTAAAGGCACATCTGCCGCTGCGGGAACATCAGCTTCCACGGCAAGAACCTGCGGCCCTGCCGGAGCTTGATGCTCCCCGACAAGCTTGTCGGAACAAGACTTGTCGGGAGCGTTTGCTTCAACGAACAAACCACAGGTGCATCGGAGCAGACTGCTCCTCAGCACTGTTGGTGTTGATCTTGGGGACCTTTGCAACGACGGCTTCGGGAAGCTCTGTCGGAAAATAGTCACCAGAGGCCAACTTCCTCTTCTTATTCTGCCCTGTGGATGGTGTTACGGTCGGTTGAGTCAGCTTGAGCACAAAGATCCCTGGTTCCACAGGTAGCTTGAGTCTGGCGCGACTTTGACGGAACCATCGCCAATATCATTCTGAGCTCATGGAACATGTTCCATTTGCAGGGCGTCAAAGTGCTCTTCTAGCTTCCTCACTTCATCAACGTAGGCTTCCATCAACGGACTCTGATAATCTTTGTTCACTTGTTGGACGACGAGTTGCGAGTCACCCCTGACAATAAGCTTCTTGATCCCAAGGTCCACGGCGATCCTGAGACCGGCAAGCAAACCTTCATACTCTGCAGTATTGTTCGTCGCTTGCTCCTTGGGAAAGTGCATCGACGACGTGCTTGAGGTGCTCTCCGGTGGAGTGCGATAAGCACGCCGGCACCGGCGCCTTGCAGCGAGAAGGCACCATCAAAGTACATCAGCCACTCTTTGCTTGCTTCTTTGACGGGGATGCTCGTCTCCGGAATCTCTTCATCTGGCGTTGGCGTCCATTCTGCTATGAATTCTGCCAAGGCTCTGCTTTGGATAGTTGATGTGCTTTCAAACTTGAGACCAAAGCTTGACAGTTCTAAAGCCCACTCAACAATCCTGCCCGTCGCTTCTGGATTCTACAATATGCTCTTCAGCGGAAAGCGAGTGACAACTGTGATCTCATGTGGTTGGAAGTAATGGCGCAGCTTTCTCGAGGCCATGAGGAGGCCGAAAAGCAATTTCTGCACGCCAGAGTACCTCGATCTAGCTCCCTGCAGGAGGGAACTGACAAAGTAGACTGGGCGCTACACCATCCTTTTATGTATCTGCTCATGCGTCTTCGCGGACTCGTCCTTGTCAGGACCAGAGCTTGTCGGCGAAGCCCCCTGCTTGTCGCTGGACGTGCTTGCCGTGGTTGCTGGCTCGTCATCCGCCTCCCTCTCCGCCACTAACACAGCACTAACCACTTGATTGGTTGCCGCTATATAAAGCAGTAACTTCTCTTGTGGCCTAGGTGCGACAAGTGTTGGAGTCGAGGACAGGTATCTCTTCAAGTCCTGCAGCGCAGCCTCCGCTTCGGGAGTCCATTTTACTGGACCTGCCGTTTTCAAAATCTTGAAAAATGGCAGGGCGCTCGGCCAGACCTAGAAATAAACTCTTTGAGAGCAGCCACGCGAACCGCAAGTCTTCGTACATCTTTGACGCGCTTTTGTGCTTCAATCTGCTCAATGGCCTTGATCTTGTCGGGATTAGCTTCAATTCCTCGCTGGGACACGAAGAACCCGAGAAGCTTGCCGGAAGGGACTCCAAACACGCACTTCTCGGGGTTGAGCTTGAGGTTGATCTTGCGCAGATTTGCAAAGGTCTCGTCCAAATCTTGAACCAAAGCTGCTTTGTCCTTGGTCTTGACCACTATGTCATCCATGTAGGCTTCTACATTTCTGTGCATTTGCGGCTCAAAAGCGTCATGGACTACCCTTGCAAATGTTGAACCAGCATTCTTCAAACCGAAAGGCATCCGTATGAAACAATATGTGCCACATGGTGTGATGAATGCGGTCTTCTCTGCATCTTCTTCAGCCATGAAGATCTGATGGTATCTCGAGTATGCATCAAGAAACGAAAGCAAATCACATCCAGCCGTGGAGCCAACAATCTGGTCGATGCGCGGCAAGGGAAATGGATCTTTGGGACAAGCTTTATTAACATCCGTGAAGTCAATACAAAGTCTCCATTTCCCATTTGCCTTGCGCACGACTACAGGATTGGCCAACCACGTAGGATGAAGCACTCCTCTGACAAGGCCTGCTGCTTCCAGTTTCTTGATCTCTTCAGCTATGAATTCTTGGCGCCCACCGCTTGCTTCCTCGACTTTTTGCTTGACGGGCGCGCGATGAGGACAAACGGCCAGCGGTGCTCAATCACTTTCACAGGAACACGGGGATATCAGACGGTTGCCATGCAAACATCGCCGACATTCGCCCGCAGGAAAGCAACGAGCGCGCCTTCCTATTTGGGGTCGAGAGAGGCACTGATGGTGAAGGTACCACCAGCGCCGTCCTCCTTGGCGGGCACCTTCTTGGTCTTGGCGGAGCCACCATCTTCTTGCACTTGCGGTGGAGCTCGATGGTGCGTCCTCGACGGTAGTGCAGCACTCCGAAGAGGTGCGCTTGCCGGAGTGAGCATCAGAGCCTTTGCCGGACTTGGACTTGGTCTTCTTCCCCCCGGGAGCTTCAGCGGCAAGTGTTGGGCAGTCATCGCTGCTGCATCCCGGAAGATCTTGTCGGCACAGATAAGGGCATCCTTCTTGTCGCCATGGACAGAGATGACGCTTATCGGGCCCGGCATCTTGAGTAGGTTGCAGGCGTAGTGAGAGGCTGCCATGAACTTGGCGAGTGCTGGACGGCCAAGTATCCCATTGTAGGGCAATGGGAAATTGGCAACGTCGAATGTGACCCTCTCAGTCCTGAAGTTCAGCTCGCTGCCAAATGTGACCGGCAACGTAATCTTCCCCTTCGGCTTGCTCCTTCCCGGATTGATTCCTTGGAAGGTTCCGGTCTCTTCGAGCTCGCTGTCAGGGATTTGAAGCTTCTGGAGCATCGCGGAGGAGATCAGATTCAAGCCGGCCCCGCTTCAACTAACATTTTCGTGACCTTGAGGTTGCGGATGGTTGGAGAGACCAACTTCGGCAAGCACCCGACCACAGTTATGCGATCAGGGTGGTCCTCAATATCAAAAATGATAGGCGTGTTGGACCACTTCAGAGGCTTGCGTGACTCTATGGATGGTTCCGCTGCATTGACCTCCCGCATCCAGTGCTTTAGTTGGCGATGGGAGGTATGCAGGGAAGCACCCCCGTCAACGCAGAGAACCTCTGTGGCTTTCTGAAACTCCTGCTCATCGGCGTCGTCGTCCTCCATATCTTCGTCGTCATCATCATCTTCATCCTTGTCGCGGCCGCGGGGAGGTCGATCTCCTTGTCGCTGCTTGACTTTGCCGCGGCGTCCTCCCCGGCCGGGACGTTTCTTGCTTGCTCCCCCTGCACCTTCCATGGCCTTGTCCTTGTCTCGCCGCTCGTACTCAGCTCTGCTGTTCGACGAGCTGCTCGACCTTCTTGCAGCTCTAGAGATCGTGGCCCTTGGTGCGGTGGATCTTGCAATATGCTTGCCGGAGCCGCCCCGCTTGTCGTGGCCGCCACCGGACCGGTGGTTGGCGTCGTGACAACCTCCTCCGAGCCGCCAACCTTGGCGTTCTTGTCGCCGCCTCCGTTGCGGACTACTCGACAGCTAGCACTTTTCTGCTTTTCTTCTTCTGTTGCCTCGCCAGCCCTTCTTTGCCGGGCGGTGTCATCACCGCTCAGATCCTGCTTCGCATTCTCTCCAGGAGTCTCCTCCCTTCCTCTCTGCCAAGACACTTGTCAGCCAGGCGTACAGCTCACCGACGTCCTTGACTTTGCACATCGCCATCTCCTCCCTCATCCTGCGGTTCCGCACATTCGATGAAATGCGCTGATCACCGCGGCGGGGTGGACGTCACAGGATGTTGTAGTGCACACGGCTGAATCTCTGAATGAACTTGCGCAGGGACTCTCCTTCCTTCCGGGCGAGCAAGTGAAGGTCGCTCTCTTAGCCATGAGGTTTGTGGCCACCGTGAAGGCGCCAACAAACCGATGGCAGATCTGCCAAGAGGATATGGAGCTATCCGGCAAGTGCATGAGCCAAGATCGGCGTTGGGCTTGAGCACGAGCGGGAAGTAGTTGGCGAGGATCTTGTCGTCCGTCCCCGCAGCCTGCACCGCGATGGTGTAGATGCTGAGGAACTCCCTACGGGTGCGTCCGGCCATCATACTTCTCCGGCACGTCTGGTTTGAAGTTTTTCTGGCTGGGCCACTGGACTTGCCGCAGCTCATGAGTGAACGCAGGGCAACCTACCGCGTACGGCAAGTTGCCTGGCCCCTCCGGCACGTCTGGTTCGATCCAACGAACGTATGGCGTTGTGAACGCCATGACGTTGTTGGTCCCGCGTCTCCTGAAATGGGCGCGGGGGATGCACGGACGCCGAGGTTTGCGGTGCCTTGTCCTTGGACTTGGCAACGTCGCGAGCACCTTCGTCGGCGCCCGTCCCTCCGCCAGCGCCTACCCCACCACCCGTTTGCTGCGGTGAGGGTGGGTACGACGCGGACGGCTCTGCTACCGCCGAAGCCTTCTTCTTCGGTGGCATGTTGAGGAAGATGTTGATGACGCTGCCCACGTGAACGCCGGATCGGATTCAGACGGCCTCGACGCCCCCTACCTGGCGCGCCAGAGATGTCGGGGATGCTGATTGTACCCACGGACACCTATGGGGCCGGCGGAGCAGGCCCCTTTGTGGTTCGGAGGGGGGCGAAGGTCGCACGAAGAGCGGATCGAGGCGATGCACACGAGCGGTTTACCCAGCGTGTTTGATCTATTATGTTCTTGCTAGGGAGCAATGCGAGCTACAAAACCTAGCGTGAGTGTATCTAGCCTATGGCCAGTCGAATGAACTGAACCTTGCGAAAGACGCGAACCGAACCTCCTCTACGTTGCACTCGGGCCTCCTTTTATATGCTCAAGGGTCTCCGGCGGTGGCAACATAGACGAGGGTACAAATGTAAAAACAGGAGTTGGTACACCTACTTGAACAATTATGCGGTGCAAAAATACCTAACTCACGACGGCAAGGGACAAAAGCAATAAATGCCTGTCGTTGTCGCCCAAACAGTGTAACAGAGATCGTCAGGTGCGCCTCCGCTCGCCACGATGGCGAGCCTATCAGCGCCGCTCATCGCTGCTCTCCGCTGGCTGCACAGCTGCTCGACACGCGTCCATGGAACGGTCCCATGGCGACACGTCGCTGGGTGAGCTGGAGCGGAGACGGAGAGAAGTTGCATGCCGCGGCAAGCGCCTTGCCGCGGCCGAATCCTTGTCGCGCCCGGAGGCTTGTCGCGCCCCGAGCCTTCCCAGCAAGCTCCTCTTACCGGGGCCTTGTCTTCTGCGTGCCTGGAGTGGCCTTCCCGACAAGCTCCTCTTGTCGGGACCTTGTCTTCTCAATCTGATACTTTGTTCTTGAATGGCTCCAAGGGAGCCACGGAGGAGATTGGCGGTGACGAGGCAAACCTTGCCGCGGGGTGCTGCTACTGTCCATGCACGAGTACGGGATACTAGGGTACCCCTACTCTAGTACACCGACACTCTTTAACAATATGACTAGTCTGCTATTTGTGAATGATCCATTTCCAAAAACGACATCGATAGTTGAGTATTATCACATTCTTCCATAGAAGGAAATTTTCCCTATACTCCTCCATAGGTAACATAAGATTTGTTGTGATTTTTTTATGTGCGAAAGTAGGACAATAACTTTTTGGGATCATGGTAAATATGACACTTCACGTGTTTCAGGAAATGGTCTTCTGATTCTTCACTAAATGAGCAACCACATCAACATGGAAAAGGTTCATTGCACTCCGTAATAGATCAAAATGTGGAAGATCAAGATGAGAATAGAACGTCCAAGCTGCGAAACAAAATTACAAAAGTGTCAACTCCAAAGCAAAGCAAACAAGCAGTTGGTGCCAGCAAGCATAAGAAAAACAGCAAAAGAAAATCTAAAGCCTGCATGGCTACAGCTGATGTCTGTGCAGAGGGTCTAGATAGTGAGATCCCCATAATAAAACATGTTAGTGAGGTGGAACCTCCAAAACCCGTGAGTAAGTCAAGAAATACAGATGCTTCCGCAAGGGGGTGAACTTCGGGATACATCGTCATCTCTATGTGCCTCAGTTATCTCTTACACGGGCCCTTTACTTATGCACTTTACTTTGTGATACTCATAGTGTTTGATGTTATATATCTTGCTATCACATGGTTTTTTATCTTGCCTACCATAAGTTGTTGGTGCAGATAGGTGAGCCTAGTTGTTTTAGTTTTGTGCTTGACAAGTTAAACACTAGTTTTATTCCGCATTTGCTCTAGCCTAAGCCTTTACCTACTAGATAGTTTTATGATTTTAGGTTACATCCCTTTTGATCAACCACTAATCAGTTTATTCAATAAGACCATTTTATGGTACATCCCGATGAAAATTGATACCCTTTTTCAAGGATAATGACATTTTTTGGCTTTCTCTTTAACAATATGACTGGTCTGCTATTTGTGAATGATCCATTTCCAAAAACGACATCGGTAGTTGAGTACTATCACATTCTTCCATACAAGGAAGTTTTCCCTATACTCCTCCACAGGTAACATAAGATTTGTTGTGATTTTTTATGCGCGAAAGTAGGACAATAACTTTTTGGGAACATGGTAAATATGACACTTCACGTGTTTCAGGAAATGGTCTTCTGATTTTTCACTAAACGAGCAACCATGTCAACATGGAAAAGGTTCATTGCACTCCGTAACAGATGAAAATGTGGAAGAGCAAGATGAGAATTGAACGTCCAAGTTGCGAAAACAAATTACAAAAGTGTCAATTCCAAAGCAAAGCAAACAAGCAGTTGGTGCCAACAAGCATAAGAAAAACAACAAAAGAAAATATAAATCCTGCATGGCTGCAATTTGATGTCTGTAGAGGGTCTAGATAGTGAGATCCCCACAATAAAACATGTTATTGAGGTGGAACCTCCAAAACCCGTGAGTAAGTCAAGAAATACAGAAGCTTCCGCAAGGGGGTGAACTTCGGGATACATCGTCATCTCTATGTGCCTCGGTTATCTCTTACACGGGCCCTTTACTTATGCACTTTACTTTGTGATAGTCATAGTGTTTGATGTTATATATCTTGCTATCACATAGTTGTTTATCTTGCCTACCATCAGTTGTTGGTGCACATAGGTGAGCCTAGTTGATTTAGTTTTGTGCTTGACAAGTTAAACACTAGTTTTATTCCGCATTTGCTCTAGCCTAAGCCTTTACCTACTAGATAGTTTTATGATTTTAGGTTACATCCCTTTTGATCAACCACTAATCAGTTTATTCAGTAAGACCATTGTATGGTACATCCCGATCAAAAGTGATAACCTTTTTCAAGGATAATGAAATTTTTTGGCTTTCTTTTTAACAGTATGACTGGTCCGCTATTTGTGAATGATCCATTTCCAAAAACGACATTTGTAGTTGAGTACTATCACATTGTTCAATACAAGGAAGTTTTGCCTATACTCCTCCACGAGTAACATAAGATTTGTTGTAATTTTTTTATGCGCGAAAGTAGGAGAATAACTTTTTGGGATTATGGTAAATATGACACTTCGCGTGTTGCAGCAAATGGTCTTCTGATTCTTCACTAAACGAGCAACCACGTCAGCATGGAAATGGTTCATTGCACTCCGTAATAGATGAAAATGTTGAAGAGCAAGATGAGAATAGAACGTCCAAGCTGCGAAAACAAATTAGAAAGGTGTCAACTCCAAATCAAAGCAAACAAGCAGTTTGTTGCAGCAAGCATAAGAAAAACACCAAAACAAAATCTAAAGCCTGCATGGCTGCAGCTGATGTCTGTGCAGAGGGTCCAGATAGTGAGATCCCCACAGTAAAACATGTTATTGAGGTGGAACCTCCAAAACCAACAATGAGTAAGTCAAGAAATACAGAAGCTTCCGCAAGGGTGTGAACATCGGGACACATCATCATCTCTATGTGCCTCGGTTATCTATTACCCGGGCCCTTTACATATGCACTTTAAATTGTGATAGCCATAGTGTTTGATGTTATATATCTTGATATCACATAGTTATTTATCTTGCTTACCATAAGTTGTTGGTGCACATAGGTGATCCTAGTTGTTTTAGTTTTGTGCTAGACAAATTAAACACTAGTTTTATTCCGCATTTGCTCTAGCCTATGCCTTTACCTACTAGATTGTTTTATGATTTTAGGTTACATCCCTTTTGATCAACCACTAATAAGTTTATTAAATAAGACCATTGTATGGCACATCCCGATGAAAAGTGATACCCTTTTTCAAGGATAATGACATTTTTTGGCTTTCTATTTAACAATATGACTAGTCTACTATTTGTGAATGATCCATTTCCAAAAACGACATCGATAGTTGAGTATTATCACATTCTTCCATACCAGGAAGTTTTCCCTATACTCCTCCATAGGTAACATAAGATTTGTTGTGATTTTTTTATGCATGAAAGTAGGACAATAACTTTTTGGGATCATGGTAAATCTGACACTTCACGTGTTTAAGGAAATGGTGTTCTGATTCTTCACTAAATGAGCAACCACATCAACATGGAAAAGGTTCATTGCACTCCGTAATAGATCAAAATGTGGAAGAGCAAGATGAGAATAGAACGTCCAAGTAGCGAAACAAAATTACAAAAGTGTCAACTCCAAAGCAAAGCAAACAAGCAGTTGGTGCCAGCAAGCATAAGAAAAACAGCAAAAGAAAATCTAAAGCCTGCATGGCTACAGCTGATGTCTGTGCAGAGGGTCTAGATAGTGAGATCCCCACAATAAAACATGTTAGTGAGGTGGAACCTTGAAAACCCGTGAGTAAGTCAAGAAATACAGAAGCTTCCGCAAGGGTGTGAACTTCGGGATACATCATCATCTCTATGTGCCTCAGTTATCTCTTACCCGGGCCCTTTACTTATGCACTTTACTTTGTGATAGCCATAGTGTTTGATGTTATATATCTTGCTATCCCATAGTTGTTTATCTTGTCTACCATAACTTTTTGGGAACATGGTAAATATGACACTTCAAGTGTTTCAGAAATGGTCTTACGATTTTTCACTAAACGAGCAACCACGTCAACATGCAAAAGGTTCATTGCACTCCGTAACAGATGAAAATGTGGAAGAGCAAGATGAGAATTGAACGTCCAAGCTGCGAAAACAAATTACAAAAGTGTCAACTCCAAAGCATAGCAAACAAGCAGTTGGTGCCAACAAGCATAAGAAAAACAACAAAAGAAAATATAAAGCCTGCATGGCTGCAGCTGATGTCTGTCTGCAAAGGGTCTAGATAGTGAGATCCCCACAATAAAACATGTTATTGAGGTGGAACCTCCAAAACCCGTGAGTAAGTCAAGAAATACAGATGCTTCCGCAAGAAGTGAACTTCGGGATACATCGTCATCTCTATGTGCCTCGGTTATCTCTTACACGGGCCCTTTACTTATGCACTTTACTTTGTGATACTCATAGTGTTTGATGTTATATATCTTGCTATCACATAGTTTTTTATCTTGCCTACCATAAATTGTTGGTGCAGATAGGTGAGCCTAGTTGTTTTAGTTTTGTGCTTGACAAGTTAAACACTAGTTTTATTCCGCATTTGCTCTAGCCTAAGCCTTTACCTACTAGATAGTTTTATGATTTTAGGTTACATCCCTTTTGATCAACCACTAATCAGTTGATTCAATAAGACCATTTTATGGTACATCCCGATGAAAAGTGATACCCTTTTTCAAGGATAATGACATTTTTTGGCTTTCTGTTTAACAATATGACTGGTCTGCTATTTGTGAATGATCCATTTCCAAAAACGACATCGGTAGTTGAGTACTATCACATTCTTCCATACAAGGAAGTTTTCCCTATACTCCTCCACAGGTAACATAAGATTTGTTGTGATTTTTTATGCGAAAGTAGGACAATAACTTTTTGGGAACATGGTAAATATGACACTTCACGTGTTTCAGGAAATGGTCTTCTGATTTTTCACTAAACGAGCAACCACGTCAACATGGAAAAGGTTCATTGCACTCCGTAACAGATGAAAATGTGGAAGAGCAAGATGAGAATTGAACGTCCAAGCTGCGAAAAAAAATTACAAAAGTGTCAACTCCAAAGCAAAGCAAACAAGCAGTTGGTGCCAACAAGCATAAGAAAAACAACAAAAGAAAATATAAAGCCTGCATGGCTGCAACTGATGTCTGTGCAGAGGATCTAGATAGTGAGACCCCCACAATAAAACATGTTATTGAGGTGGAACCTCCAAAACCCGTGAGTAAGGCAAGAAATACAGAAGCTTCTGCAAGGGGGTGAACTTCGGGATGCATCATCATCTCTATGTGCCTCGGTTATCTCTTACACGGGCCCTTTACTTATGCACTTTACTTTGTGATAGTCATAGTGTTTGATGTTATATATCTTGCTATCACATAGTTTTTTATCTTGCCTACCATAAGTTGTTGGTGCACATAGGTGAGCCTAGTTGATTTAGTTTTGTGCTTGACAAGTTAAACACTAGTTTTATTCCGCATTTGCTCTAGCCTAAGCCTTTACCTACTAGATAGTTTTATGATTTTAGGTTACATCCCTTTTGATCAACCACTAATCAGTTTATTCAGTAAGACCATTGTATGGTACATCCCGATGAAAAGTGATAACCTTTTTCAAGGATAATGAAATTTTTTGGCTTTCTTTTTAACAGTATGACTGGTCCGCTATTTTCGAATGATCCATTTCCAAAAACGACATTTGTAGTTGAGTACAATCACATTGTTCAATACAAGGAAGTTTTGCCTATACTCCTCCACAAGTAACATAAGATTTGTTGTGATTTTTTATGCGCGAAAGTAGGAGAATAACTTTTTGGGATTATGGTAAATATGACACTTCGCGTATTGCAGGAAATGGTCTTCTGATTCTTCACTAAACGAGCAACCACGTCAACATGGAAATTGTTCATTGCACTCCGTAATAGATGAAAATGTGGAAGAGCAAGATGAGAATAGAACGTCCAAGCTGCGAAAACAAATTACAAAGGTGTCAACTCCAAATCAAAGCAAACAAGCAGTTTGTAGCAGCAAGCATAAGAAAAACAACAAAACAAAATCTAAAGCCTGCATGGCTGCAGCTGATGTCTGTGCAGAGGGACCAGATAGTGAGATCCCCACAGTAAAACATGTTATTGAGGTGGAACCTCCAAAACCAACAATGAGTAAGTCAAGAAATACAGAAGCTTCCGCAAGGGTGTGAACGTCGGGATATATCGTCATCTCTATGTGCCTCGGTTATCTCTTACCCGGGCCATTTACTTATGCACTTTACTTTGTGATAGCCATAGTGTTTGCTGTTATATATCTTGCTATCACATAGTATCTTGCTTACCATAAGTTGTTGGTGCACATAGGTGAGCCTAGTTGTTTTAGTTTTGTGCTAGACAAATTAAACACTAGTTTTATTCTGCATTTGCTCTAGCCTATGCCTTTACCTACTAGATTGTTTTATGATTTTAGGTTACATCCCTTTTGATCAACCCCTAATAAGTTTATTAAATAAGACCATTGTATGGTACATCCCGATGAAAAGTGATACCCTTTTTCAAGGATAATGACATTTTTTGGCTTTCTCTTTAACAATATGACTAGTCTGCTATTTGTGAATGATCCATTTCCAAAAACGACATCGATAGTTGAGTATTATCACATTCTTCCATACAAGGAAGTTTTCCCTATACTCCTCCATAGGTAACGTAAGATTTGTTGTGATTTTTTTATGCACGAAAGTAGGACAATAACTTTTTGGGATCATGGTAAATATGACACTGCACGTGTTTCAGGAAATGGTCTTCTGATTCTTCACTAAATGAGCAACCACATCAACATGGAAAAGGCTCATTGCACTCCGTAATAGATCAAAATGTGGAAGAGCAAGATGAGAATAGAACGTCCAAGCTGCGAAACAAAATGACAAAAGTGTCAACTCCAAAGCAAAGCAAACAAGCAGTTGGTGCCAAGAAGCATAAGAAAAATAGCAAAAGAAAATCTAAAGCCTGCATGGCTACAGCTGATGTCCTGTGCAGAGGGTCTAGATAGTGAGATCCCCACAATAAAACATGTTAGTGAGGTGGAACCTCCAAAACCCGTGAGTAAGTCAAGAAATCTGAAGCTTCCGCAAGGGTGTGAACTTCGATACATCGTCATCTCTATGTGCCTCGATTATCTCTTACACGGGCCCTTTACTTATGCACTTTACTTTGTGATAGCCATAGTGTTTGATGTTATATATCTTGCTATCCCATAGTTGTTTATCTTGTCTACCATAACTTTTTGGGAACATGGTAAATATGACACTTCACGTGTTTCAGGAAATGGTCTTCTGATTTTTCACTAAACGAGCAACCAGGTCAACATGGAAAAGGTTCATTGCACTGTAATGTATGAAAATGTGGAAGAGCAAGATGAGAATTGAACGTCCAAGCTGCGAAAACAAATTACAAAAGTGTCAACTCCAAAGCAAAGCAAACAAGCAGTTGGTGCCAACAAGCATAAGAAAAACAACAAAAGAAAATATAAAGCCTGCATGGCTGCAGCTGATGTCTGTGCAAAGGGTCTAGATAGTGAGATCCCCACAATAAAACATGTTATTGAGGTGGAACCTCCAAAAACCCGTGAGTAAG
This sequence comes from Aegilops bicornis, assembly GCA_021605145.1. Taxonomy (NCBI): domain Eukaryota; kingdom Viridiplantae; phylum Streptophyta; class Magnoliopsida; order Poales; family Poaceae; genus Aegilops; species Aegilops bicornis. Next base: position 568,933,967 of record CM038673.1, on the reverse strand, counting down.
TCAAGAAATACAGAAGCTTCCGCAAGGGGGTGAACTTCGGGATACATCGTCATCTCTATGTGCCTCGGTTATCTCTTACACAGGCCCTTTACTTATGCACTTTACTATGTGATACTCATATGTTTTGATGTTATATATCTTGCTATCACATAGTTTTTATCTTGCCTACCATAAGTTGTTGGTGCAGATAGGTGAGCCTAGTTGTTTTAGTTTTGTGCTTGACAAGTTAAACACTAGTTTTATTCCGCATTTACTCTAGCCTAAGCCTTTACCTACTAGATAGTTTTATGATTTTAGGTTACATCCCTTTTGATCAACCACTAATCAGTTTATTAAATAAGACCATTTTATGGTACATCCCGATGAAAAGTGATACCCTTTTTCAAGGACAATGAAATTTTTGCTTTCTCTTTAACAGTATGACTGGTCCTCTATTTGTGAATGATCCATTTCCAAAAACGACATCGGTAGTTGAGTACTATCACATTCTTCCATACAAGGAAGTTTTCCCTATACTCCTCCATAGGTAACATAAGATTTGTTGTGATTTTTGTATGCGCGAAAGTAGGACAATAACTTTTTGGGATCATGGCAAATTTGACACTTCATGTGTTTCAGAAATGGTCTTGATTCTTCACTAAGAGAGCAACCACGTCAACATGGAAAATGTTCATTGCGCTCCGTAATAAATTAAAATGTGGAAGAGCAGTATGAGAATAGCACGTCCAAGCTGCGAAAACAAATTACAAATGTGTCAACTCAAAAGCAAAGCAAACAAGTAGTTGGTCCCAGCAAGCATAAGAAAAGCAGCAAAAGAAAATCTAAAGCCTCCATGGCTACAGCTGATGTCTGTGCAGAGGGTCTAGATAGTGAGATCCCCACAATAAAACATGTTATTGAGGTGGAACCTCCAAACCCGTGCATCAGTCAAGAAATACAGAAGCTTCCGCAAGGGTGTGAACGTCGGGATATATCGTCATCTCTATGTGCCTCGGTTATCTCTTACCCGGGCCATTTACTTATGCACTTTACTTTGTGATAGCCATAGTGTTTGCTGTTATATATCTTGCTATCACATAGTATCTTGCTTACCATAAGTTGTTGGTGCACATAGGTGAGCCTAGTTGTTTTAGTTTTGTGCTAGACAAATTAAACACTAGTTTTATTCTGCATTTGCTCTAGCCTATGCCTTTACCTACTAGATTGTTTTATGATTTTAGGTTACATCCCTTTGATCAACCCCTAATAAGTTTATTAAATAAGACCATTGTATGGTACATCCCGATGAAAAGTGATACCCTTTTTCAAGGATAATGACATTTTGGCTTTCTCTTTAACAATATGACTAGTCTGCTATTTGTGAATGATCCATTTCCAAAACGACATCGATAGTTGAGTATTATCACATTCTTCCATACAAGGAAGTTTTCCTATACTCCTCCATAGGTAACGTAAGATTTGTTGTGATTTTTTATGCACGAAAGTAGGACAATAACTTTTTGGGATCATGGTAAATATGACATCGCACGTGTTTCAGGAAATGGTCTTCGATTCTTCACTAAATGAGCAACCACATCAACATGGAAAAGGCTCATTGCACTCCGTAATAGATCAAAATGTGGAAGAGCAAGATGAGAATAGAACGTCCAAGCTGCGAAACAAAATGACAAAAGTGTCAACTCCAAAGCAAAGCAAACAAGCGAGTTGGTGCCGGCAAGCATAAGAAAAATAGCAAAGAAAATCTAAAGCCTGCATGGCTACAGCTGATGTCTGTGCAGAGGGTCTAGATAGTGAGATCCCCACAATAAAACATGTTAGTGAGGTGGAACCTCCAAAACCCGTGAGTAAGTCAAGAAATACAGAAGCTTCCGCAAGGGTGTGAACTTCGGGATACATCGTCATCTCTATGTGCCTCAGTTATCTCTTACACGGGCCCTTTACTTATGCACTTTACTTTGTGATAGCCATAGTGTTTGATGTTATATATCTTGCTATCCCATAGTTGTTTATCTTGTCTACCATAACTTTTTGGGAACATGGTAAATATGACACTTCACGTGTTTCAGGAAATGGTCTTCTGATTTTTCACTAAACGAGCAACCAGGTCAACATGGAAAAGGTTCATTGCACTCCGTAACAGATGAAAATGTGGAAGAGCAAGATGAGAATTGAACGTCCAAGCTGCGAAAACAAATTACAAAAGTGTCAACTCCAAAGCAAAGCAAACAAGCTTGGTGCCAGCAAGCATAAGAAAAACAGCAAAAGAAAATATAAAGCCTGCATGGCTGCAGCTGATGTCTGTGCAGAGGGTCTAGATAGTGAGATCCCCACAATAAAACATGTTATTGAGGTGGAACCTCCAAAACCCGTGAGTAAGTCAAGAAATACAGAAGCTTCCGCAAGGGGGTGAACTTCGGGATACATCGTCATCTCTATGTGCCTCGGTTATCTCTTACACAGGCCCTTTACTTATGCACTTTACTATGTGATACTCATATGTTTTGATGTTATATATCTTGCTATCACATAGTTTTTTATCTTGCCTACCATAAGTTGTTGGTGCAGATAGGTGAGCCTAGTTGTTTTAGTTTTGTGCTTGACAAGTTAAACACTAGTTTTATTCCGCATTTACTCTAGCCTAAGCCTTTACCTACTAGATAGTTTTATGATTTTAGGTTACATCCCTTTTGATCAACCACTAATCAGTTTATTAAATAAGACCATTTTATGGTACATCCCGATGAAAAGTGATACCCTTTTTCAAGGACAATGAAATTTTTTTGCTTTCTCTTTAACAGTATGACTGGTCCTCTATTTGTGAATGATCCATTTCCAAAAACGACATCGGTAGTTGAGTACTATCACATTCTTCCATACAAGGAAGTTTTCCCTATACTCCTCCATAGGTAACATAAGATTTGTTGTGATTTTTGTATGCTTGAAAGTAGGACAATAACTTTTTGGGATCATGGCAAATTTGACACTTCATGTGTTTCAGTGAAATGGTCTTCTGATTCTTCACTAAGAGAGCAACCACGTCAACATGGAAAATGTTCATTGCGCTCGTAATAAATTAAAATGTGGAAGAGCAGTATGAGAATAGCACGTCCAAGCTGCGAAAACAAATTACAAATGTGTCAACTCAAAAGCAAAGCAAACAAGTAGTTGGTCCCAGCAAGCATAAGAAAAGCAGCAAAAGAAAATCTAAAGCCTCCATGGCTACAGCTGATGTCTGTGCAGAGGGTCTAGATAGTGAGATCCCCACAATAAAACATGTTATTGAGGTGGAACCTCCAAACCCATGCATCACCAAGAAATACAGAAGCTTCCGCAAGGGTGTGAACGTCGGGATATATCGTCATCTCTATGTGCCTCGGTTATCTCTTACCGGCCATTTACTTATGCACTTTACTTTGTGATAGCCATAGTGTTTGCTGTTATATATCTTGCTATCACATAGTATCTTGCTTACCATAAGTTGTTGGTGCACATAGGTGAGCCTAGTTGTTTTAGTTTTGTGCTAGACAAATTAAACACTAGTTTTATTCTGCATTTGCTCTAGCCTATGCCTTTACCTACTAGATTGTTTTATGATTTTAGGTTACATCCCTTTTGATCAACCCCTAATAAGTTTATTAAATAAGACCATTGTATGGTACATCCCGATGAAAAGTGATACCCTTTTTCAAGGATAATGACATTTTTTGGCTTTCTCTTTAACAATATGACTAGTCCGCTATTTGTGAATGATCCATTTCCAAAAACGACATCGATAGTTGAGTATTATCACATTCTTCCATACAAGGAAGTTTTCCCTATACTCCTCCATAGGTAACGTAAGATTTGTTGTGATTTTTTTATGCACGAAAGTAGGACAATAACTTTTTGGGATCATGGTAAATATGACACTGCACGTGTTTCAGGAAATGGTCTTCTGATTCTTCACTAAATGAGCAACCACATCAACATGGAAAAGGCTCATTGCACTCCGTAATAGATCAAAATGTGGAAGAGCAAGATGAGAATAGAACGTCCAAGCTGCGAAACAAAATGACAAAAGTGTCAACTCCAAAGCAAAGCAAACAAGCAGTTGGTGCCAGCAAGCATAAGAAAAATAGCAAAAGAAAATCTAAAGCCTGCATGGCTACAAATGATGTCCTGTGCAGAGGGTCTAGATAGTGAGATCCCCACAATAAAACATGTTAGTGAGGTGGAACCTCCAAAACCCGTGAGTAAGTCAAGAAATACAGAAGCTTCCGCAAGGGTGTGAACTTCGGGATACATCGTCATCTCTATGTGCCTCAGTTATCTCTTACACGGGCCCTTTACTTATGCACTTTACTTTGTGATAGCCATAGTGTTTGATGTTATATATCTTGCTATCCCATAGTTGTTTATCTTGTCTACCATAACTTTTTGGGAACATGGTAAATATGACACTTCACGTGTTTCAGGAAATGGTCTTCTGATTTTTCACTAAACGAGCAACCAGGTCAACATGGAAAAGGTTCATTGCACTCCGTAACAGATGAAAATGTGGAAGAGCAAGATGAGAATTGAACGTCCAAGCTGCGAAAACAAATTACAAAAGTGTCAACTCCAAAGCAAAGCAAACAAGCAGTTGGTGCCAACAAGCATAAGAAAAACAACAAAAGAAAATATAAAGCCTGCATGGCTGCAGCTGATGTCTGTGCAAAGGGTCTAGATAGTGAGATCCCCACAATAAAACATGTTATTGAGATGGAACCTCCAAAACCCGTGTGTAAGTCAAGAAATACAGAAGCTTCCGCAAGGGGTGAACTTCGGATACATCGTCATCTCTATGTGCCTCGGTTATCTCTTACACGGGCCCTTTACTTATGCACTTTACTATGTGATACTCATATGTTTTGATGTTATATATCTTGCTATCACATAGTTTTTTATCTTGCCTACCATAAGTTGTTGGTGCAGATAGGTGAGCCTAGTTGTTTTAGTTTTGTGCTTGACAAGTTAAACACTAGTTTTATTCCGCATTTACTCTAGCCTAAGCCTTTACCTACTAGATAGTTTTATGATTTTAGGTTACATCCCTTTTGATCAACCACTAATCAGTTTATTAAATAAGACCATTTTATGGTACATCCCGATGAAAAGTGATACCCTTTTTCAAGGACAATGAAATTTTTTTGCTTTCTCTTTAACAGTATGATCTGGTCCTCTATTTGTGAATGATCCATTTCCAAAAAGCGACATCGGTAGTTGAGTACTATCACATTCTTCCATACAAGGAAGTTTTCCTATACTCCTCCATAGGTAACATAAGATTTGTTGTGATTTTTGTATGCGCGAAAGTAGGACAATAACTTTTGGGATCATGGCAAATTTGACACTTCATGTGTTTCAGGAAATGGTCTTCTGATTCTTCACTAAGAGAGCAACCACGTCAACATGGAAAATGTTCATTGCGCTCCGTAATAAATTAAAATGTGGAAGAGCAGTATGAGAATAGCACGTCCAAGCTGCGAAAACAAATTACAAATGTGTCAACTCAAAAGCAAAGCAAACAAGTAGTTGGTCCCAAAGAAGCATAAGAAAAGCAGCAAAAGAAAATCTAAAGCCTCCATGGCTACAGCTGATGTCTGTGCAGAGGGTCTAGATAGTGAGATCCCCACAATAAAACATGTTATTGAGGTGGAACCTCCAAACCCGATGCATCGGTCAAGAAATACTGAAGCTTCCGCAAGGGTGTGAACGTCGGGATATATCGTCATCTCTATGTGCCTCGGTTATCTCTTACCCGGGCCATTTACTTATGCACTTTACTTTGTGATAGCCATAGTGTTTGCTGTTATATATCTTGCTATCACATAGTATCTTGCTTACCATAAGTTGTTGGTGCACATAGGTGAGCCTAGTTGTTTTAGTTTTGTGCTAGACAAATTAAACACTAGTTTTATTCTGCATTTGCTCTAGCCTATGCCTTTACTCTACTAGATTGTTTTATGATTTTAGGTTACATCCCTTTTGATCAACCCCTAATAAGTTTATTAAATAAGACCATTGTATGGTACATCCCGATGAAAAGTGATACCCTTTTTCAAGGATAATGACATTTTTTGGCTTTCTCTTTAACAATATGACTAGTCTGCTATTTGTGAATGATCCATTTCCAAAACGACATCGATAGTTGAGTATTATCACATTCTTCCATACAAGGAAGTTTTCCCTATACTCCTCCATAGGTAACGTAAGATTTGTTGTGATTTTTTATGCACGAAAGTAGGACAATAACTTTTTGGGATCATGGTAAATATGACATCGCACGTGTTTCAGAAATGGTCTTCGATTCTTCACTAAATGAGCAACCACATCAACATGGAAAAGGCTCATTGCACTCCGTAATAGATCAAAATGTGGAAGAGCAAGATGAGAATAGAACGTCCAAGCTGCGAAACAAAATGACAAAAGTGTCAACTCCAAAGCAAAGCAAACAAGCAGTTGGTGCCAGCAAGCATAAGAAAAATAGCAAAAGAAAATCTAAAGCCTGCATGGCTACAGCTGATGTCTGTGCAGAGGGTCTAGATAGTGAGATCCCCACAATAAAACATGTTAGTGAGGTGGAACCTCCAAAACCCGTGAGTAAGTCAAGAAATACAGAAGCTTCCGCAAGGGTGTGAACTTCGGGATACATCGTCATCTCTATGTGCCTCGCTTATCTCTTACCCGGGCCCTTTACTTATGCACTTTACTTTGTGATAGCCATAGTGTTTGATGTTATATATCTTGCTATCCCATAGTTGTTTATCTTGTCTACCATAACTTTTTGGGAACATGGTAAATATGACACTTCACGTGTTTCAGGAAATGGTCTTCTGATTTTTCACTAAACGAGCAACCAGGTCAACATGGAAAAGGTTCATTGCACTCCGTAACAGATGAAAATGTGGAAGAGCAAGATGAGAATTGAACGTCCAAGTTGCGAAAACAAATTACAAAAGTGTCAATTCCAAAGCAAAGCAAACAAGCAGTTGGTGCCAACAAGCATAAGAAAAACAACAAAAGAAAATATAAATCCTGCATGGCTGCAGCTGATGTCTGTGCAGAGGGTCTAGATAGTGAGATCCCCACAATAAAACATGTTATTGAGGTGGAACCTCCAAAACCCGTGAGTAAGTCAAGAAATACAGAAGCTTCCGCAAGGGGGTGAACTTCGATACATCGTCATCTCTATGTGCCTCGGTTATCTCTTACACAGGCCCTTTACTTATGCACTTTACTATGTGATACTCATATGTTTTGATGTTATATATCTTGCTATCACATAGTTTTTTATCTTGCCTACCATAAGTTGTTGGTGCAGATAGGTGAGCCTAGTTGTTTTAGTTTTGTGCTTGACAAGTTAAACACTAGTTTTATTCCGCATTTACTCTAGCCTAAGCCTTTACCTACTAGATAGTTTTATGATTTTAGGTTACATCCCTTTTGATCAACCACTAATCAGTTTATTAAATAAGACCATTTTATGGTACATCCCGATGAAAAGTGATACCCTTTTTCAAGGACAATGAAATTTTTTTGCATTCTCTTTAACAAGTATGACTGGTCCTCTATTTGTGAATGATCCATTCCCAAAAACGACATCGGTAGTTGAGTACTATCACATTCTTCCATACAAGGAAGTTTTCCCTATACTCCTCCATAGGTAACATAAGATTTGTTGTGATTTTTGTATGCGCGAAAGTAGGACAATAACTTTTTGGGATCATGGCAAATTTGACACTTCATGTGTTTCAGGAAATGGTCTTCTGATTCTTCACTAAGAGAGCAACCACGTCAACATGGAAAATGTTCATTGCGCTCCGTAATAAATTAAAATGTGGAAGAGCAGTATGAGAATAGCACGTCCAAGCTGCGAAAACAAATTACAAATGTGTCAACTCAAAAGCAAAGCAAACAAGTAGTTGGTCCCAGCAAGCATAAGAAAAGCAGCAAAAGAAAATCTAAAGCCTCCATGGCTACAGCTGATGTCTGTGCAGAGGGTCTAGATAGTGAGATCACCACAATAAAACATGTTATTGAGGTGGAACCTCCAAACCCGTGCATCAGTCAAGAAATACAGAAGCTTCCGCAAGGGTGTGAACGTCGGGATATATCGTCATCTCTATGTGCCTCGGTTATCTCTTACCCGGGCCATTTACTTATGCACTTTACTTTGTGATAGCCATAGTGTTTGCTGTTATATATCTTGCTATCACATAGTTGTTTATCTTGCTTACCATAAGTTGTTGGTGCACATAGGTGAGCCTAGTTTGTTTAGTTTCGTGCTTGACAAGTTAAACACTAGTTTTATTCCGCATTTGCTCTTGCCTAAGCCTTTACCCACTATATAGTTTTATGATTTCAGGTTACATCCCTTTTGATCAACCACTAATCAGTTTATTAGATAAGACCATTGTATGGTACATCCCGATGAAAAGTTATACCCTTTTTCAATGATAATGACATTTTTTGGCTTTCTCTTTAATAATATTACTGGTCCGCTATTTGTGAATGGTCCATTTCCAAAAATGACATCGGTAGTTGAGTACTATCACATTCTTCCATACAAGGAAGTTTTCCCTATACTCCGCCACAGGTAACATAAGATTCGTTGTGATTTTTTTATGCGCAAAAGTAGGGCAATAACTTTTTGGGATCATGGTAAATATGACACTTCACGTGTTTAAGGAAATGGTAAAACAAAATCTAAAGCCTCCATGGCTGCAGCTGATGTCTATGCAGAGGGTCTAGTAAGTGAGATCCCCACAATAAAACATGTTATTGAGGTGCAACCTCCAAAACCCGTGAGAAAGTCAAGAAATACGTAAGCTTCCGCAAGGGTGTGAACTTCGGGATACATCATCTTCTCTATGTTCCTCGATTACCTCTTACCCGGGCCCTTTACTTATGGACTTTACTTTGTGATAGCCATAGTGTTTGATGTTATATATCTTTCTATCACATAGTTGTTTATCTTGCTTACCATAAGTTGTAGGTGTACATAGGTGAGCCTAGTTGTTTTAGTTTTGTGCTTGACAAGTTAAACAATAGTTTTATTCCACATTTGCTCTAGCCTAAGCCTCTACCTACTTGATAGTTTTATGATTTTAGGTTACATCACTTTTGATCAACCACTAATCAGTTTATTAAATAAGACCTTTGTATGGTACATCCCGATGAAAAGTGACACCCTTTTTCAAGGATAATGACATTTTTTGGCTTTCTCTTTAACAGTACGACTGGTCCGCTATTTGTAAATAATCCATTTCCAAAAACGACATCGGTAGTTGAGTACTATCACATTATTCCATACAAGGAAGTTTTCCCTATACTCCTCCACAGGTAACATAAGATTTGTTGTGATTTTTTTATGCGCGAAAGTAGGACAATAACTTTTTGGGATCATGGTAAATATGACACTTCATGTGTTTCAGCAAATGGTCTTGTGATTCTTCACTAAGCGAGCAACCACGTCAACATGGAAAACGTTCATTGTGCTCCATAATAAATTAAAATGTGGAAGACCAAGATGAGAATAGAACGTTCAAGCTGCGAAAATGAATTACGAAAGTGTCAACTCAAAAGCAAAGCAAACAAGCAGTTGGTGCCAGCAAGCATAAGAAAAATAGCAAAAGAAAATCTAAAGCCTCCATGGCTGAAGCTGCTGTCTGTGCAGAGGGTCTAGACAGTGACATCCCCACAATAAAACATGTTATTGAGGTGCAAAGTCCAAAATCCGTGAGTAAGTCTAGAAATACAGAAGCTTGCGCAAGGGTGTGAACTTCGGGATACATCGTCATCCCTATGTGCCTCAGTTATCTCTTACCTGGGCCCTTTACTTATGCACTTTACTTTGTGATAGCCATAGTGTTTGATGTTATATATCCTTCTATCACATAGTTGTTTATCTTGCTTACCATAAGTTGTTGGTGTACATAGGTGAGCCTAGTTGTTTTAGTTTCGCTCTTGACAAATTAAACACTAGTTTTATTCTGCATTTGCTCTAGCCTAAGCTGCTATGTACTAGATAGTTTTATGATTTTAGGTTACATCACTTTTGATCAACCACTAATTAGTTTATTAAATAAGACCTTTGTATGGTACATCCCGATGAAAAGTGATACCCTTTTTCAAGGATAATGACATTTTTTGGCTTTCTCTTTAACAGTATGACTGGTCCGCTATTTTTAAATGATCCATTTCCAAAAATGACATCGGTAGTTGAGTACTACCACATTCTTCCATACAAGGAAGTTTTCCCTATACTCCTCCAGAGGTAACATAAGATTTGTTGTGATTTTTTGATGCGTGAAAGTAGGACAATAACTTTTTGTGATCATGGTAAATATGACACTTCATGTGTTTCAGGAAATGGTCTTCTGATTCTTCACTAAACAAGAAACCATGTCAACATGGAAAATGTTCATTGCGCTCTGTAATAAATTAAAATGTGGAAGAGCAGTATGTGAATAGCACGTCCAAGCTGCGAAAACGAATTACAAATGTGTCAACTCAAAAGCAAAGCAAACAAGCAGTTGGTCCCAGCAAGCATAAGAAAAGCAGCAAAAGAAAATCTAAAGCCTCCATGGCTACAGCTGATGTCTGTGCAGAGGGTCTAGATAGTGAGATCCCCACAATAAAACATGTTATTGAGGTGGAACCTCCAAACCCGTGCGTAAGTCAAGAAATACAAAAGCTTCCGCAAGGGTGTGAACATCGGGATACATCGTCATCTCTATGTGCCTCGGTTATCTCTTACCCGGGCCCTTTACTTATGCACTTTACTTTATGATAGCCATAGTGTTTGATGTTATATATCTTGCTATCACATAGTTGTTTATCTTGCTTACCATAAGTTGTTGGTGCACATAGGTGAGCCTAGTTTGTTTAGTTTCGTGCTTGACAAGTTAAACACTAGTTTTATTCCGCATTTGCTCTTGCCTAAGCCTTTACCCACTATATAGTTTTATGATTTCAGGTTACATCCCTTTTGATCAACCACTAATCAGTTTATTAGATAAGACCATTGTATGGTACATCCCGATGAAAAGTTATACCCTTTTTCAATGATAATGACATTTTTTGGCTTTCTCTTTAATAATATTACTGGTCCGCTATTTGTGAATGGTCCATTTCCAAAAATGACATCGGTAGTTGAGTACTATCACATTCTTCCATACAAGGAAGTTTTCCCTATACTCCGCCACAGGTAACATAAGATTCGTTGTGATTTTTTTATGCGCAAAAGTAGGGCAATAACTTTTTGGGATCATGGTAAATATGACACTTCACGTGTTTAAGGAAATGGTAAAACAAAATCTAAAGCCTCCATGGCTGCAGCTGATGTCTATGCAGAGGGTCTAGTAAGTGAGATCCCCACAATAAAACATGTTATTGAGGTGCAACCTCCAAAACCCGTGAGAAAGTCAAGAAATACAGAAGCTTCCGCAAGGGTGTGAACTTCGGGATACATCATCTTCTCTATGTTCCTCGATTACCTCTTACCCGGGCCCTTTACTTATGGACTTTACTTTGTGATAGCCATAGTGTTTGATGTTATATATCTTTCTATCACATAGTTGTTTATCTTGCTTACCATAAGTTGTAGGTGTACATAGGTGAGCCTAGTTGTTTTAGTTTTGTGCTTGACAAGTTAAACACTAGTTTTATTCCACATTTGCTCTAGCCTAAGCCTCTACCTACTTGATAGTTTTATGATTTTAGGTTACATCACTGTTGATCAACAACTAATCAGTTTATTAAATAAGACCTTGTATGGTACATCCTGATGAAAAGTGATACCCTTTTTCAAGGATAATGACATTTTTTGGCTTTCTCTTTAACAGTACGACTGGTCCACTATTTGTAAATGATCCATTTCCAAAAACGACATCGCTAGTTGAGTACTATCAAATTCTTCCATACAAGGAAGTTTTCCCTATACTCCAGGTAACATAAGATTTGTTGTGATTTTTTTATGCGCGAAAGTAGGACAATAACTTTTTGGGATCATGGTAAATATGACACTTCATGTGTTTCAGGAAATGGTCTTCTGATTCTTCACTAAGTGGGCAACCACGTCAACATGGAAAACGTTCATTGTGCTCTGTAATAAATTAAAATGTGGAAGACCAAGATGAGAATAGAACGTCCAAGCTGCTAAAACGAATTACAAAAGTGTCAACTCAAAAGCAAAGCAAACAAGTAGTTGGTCCCAGCAAGCATAAGAAAAATGGCAAAAGAAAATCTAAAGCCTCCAGGGCTGAAGCTGATGTCTGTGAAGAGGGTCTAGACAGTGAGATCCCCACAATAAAACATGTTATTGAGGTGCAGACTCCAAAACCCGTGAGTAAGTCTAGAAATACAGAAGCTTGCGAAAGGGTGTGAACTTCGGGATACATCGTCATCTCTATGTGCCTCAGTTATCTCTTACCTGGACCCTTTACTCATGCACTTTACTTTGTGATAGCCATAGTGTTTGATGTTATATATCTTTCTATCACATAGTTGTTTATCTTGCTTACCATAAGTTCTTGGTGTACATAGGTGAGCCTGTAGCGACCCGACCCGAATGGATCAAGTCTCTGTGCTTATGTGTCATCCCTGGATCCTCTTCATTCCAAATGGTCTTAGTTGTCCGATATCTTGTCTCCTTGGAGTGGTCTCATCAGTCGAATCTTCGAGTGGTCAAAAGGTAAAAGGGGTATGGTCTCACTAGAAGGGAATATTTGAATAAACTCAGAAGAGAAGAGAGGTAAAAGATCTTTTTGTAAATGAAGTTGTAGAGAAAAATCTTTCCTATGGGCTTGTCAGTTTCTAGGGTCACGTCCTACAATCAACATGGGCTCTGATACCATCTTGTAGCGACCCGACCCGAATGGATCAATTCTATGTGCTTATGTGTCATCCCTGGATCGTATGCTGACACACACAGTACTCGAAAGATTTATAACAGAGGTAAATCACATGTATAAAGTAGCGTAAATACTATTACCTCGACCCAAAATATAGCGGAAGCAACAAGGTTGTGGATTCCCATCAACACCAGCGGCAAAGTTGAGTATAGGAAATCGTAACCCTAACTTTTCACTTACTCGTCGTCTGAAAAATCTGCAACATAAAAAGTTGCAGCCCGAAAACGGGTCAGCACATGGAATATGCTGGCAATGTAACACATAGAGAGTAATGAAAGAATAGGCTATACTACATGCATATATGGCTGGTGGAAAGCTCTATGGTTATAGTTTTTGCGAAAAGCCAATTTTTCCCTACTGCAAAGGAATAAATTTATTTAACTATCATGGTGGTTGTTAAACATTGAGAAGGGTTGACAGCATTCTCAATCCCAATTAAAAGTACTCATTAAACCCAAACAAATTATATTAAGTAACTTGATGAGATCAACAGGATAATCCAAGAACTAGTTACTCAAAATTGTCCATAACCGGGGACACGGCTAACCATGATTAGTTTATACACTCTGCAGAGGTTTGCGCACTTTTCCCCACAAGACTCGATCGCCTCCGCTTGGTTTCTCGCACTACATGGTGTTTAAGAAACGGATGACCGAGACATAGTCTTTCGAGCGCTTAGCACCTTACGATGGGTGGACCGCACACCTACATCCCCTACATCTGCTAGTCCACCAATATAAGAGTTCGCACGACTTAATCAACTATGCCAGAGCCCATAATGGCTTGTGGCTGCACACGGAAGTTACTAGTTTGAATAATCTCATGATCCCTTTGAGCCCTGGTGGCGGTCCCAAAAAACAGGCAAGTCACGGAAACCTGTGCCTAGACAGGCAAGTCCTGGAGTAACCAGGTGCCTCAATCCACCCAGATGTGTGTTTAAGTTGCCACCTTAGATAAACCATTAATTATCAATCTCACATCTGTCATGGATATTCACTCAAACCCAATCCACGTCTACGAGCATAGCATGGCATAATAAGCAAACGTAGAACTAACTCCCAAGGGTTTTGTAATAAAACAGGTAATAGGTACTACCTCAACTACTTCCCATAACCCCCAATTTAATTAGATCCTAATCATGCAAGTGTTTGAGGATAGATCTAATGCATAAAACTGGGTAGTAGAAAAAGGATGATCAAGTGTTACTTGCCTTGCTGAGGATCCGCGAAACCTAGAGATTCGAAGTAACAATCGGCGCACTCCGGGTGATCTATCGCAGACAAACAACAAGCATACAATAAGTACTCATCTAATGCACAGGTAAATCTCGAATAAAAGATCTAACCAGAAAGTTCAACTTAAGAACCCTGGTTGCAAAAAGAATCGAATCAAATAAAGCAACAAAAGTCAAACGACGAAAGAAAACAACTCGGTTCTAGCAAGTTGAAACTAAGTCACATTTTACAGTAGCAAAACTTGGTTTTAGTTGATTAGTCGAAACGGCGGTTTCGAAACGAAACTCCAGGCGCTTGAATCACCTGATTCCGATAAACGAGCGAGAAGATAAACTAGAAAGAAGATCGGATCTGAAATCGCTATCAGAAAAATAGCGGAATAAATTCGATGAGAAAGAGAACGACGAACGGTTGAACGAACGGACGTTCATTAACCGAAGCAAACTGGTGATCACGTTCGTTAGGACGAACGGTCCGGCGAACGATTGCTAAACTAAACCGGAAAGAAAAACCGGCGAGAAAAACCGATCTAGGGTTTCGGAAAGAAAACCGAAACGAAAAACCGATCTAGGAAAACTGAACGGAAATCGAACGATTCTGAAAAAACCGAACCGAGGAAAAGAAAAGGTGACGCGGCGCGGGGCTAGTACCTCGAAGAAGCGAGGGGCTCCGGCGGCGGCTAGGTGGCGGCGGTGGCACTTGGCGGCGGCGGCGGCGTGGGGCGGCGGCGGTGGCGTAGGGCGGCGGCGGGGTAAGGCGGCGGCACTGCTGCCGCGGAGGAGAGGAGAGGAGAGGTGTTGGTTTGATGTGTTAGAGGGGTGCGTGGGTATTTATCTTGGGGAGGGAAGGGGTTTTGCGTGGGGTAGGGGACAAGACATAGACTAGGATTTGGAAACAAGAGGGAAAAGATCTAGAAACAAACACCGAATATAAGGACGTAGGAAAAAAGTCCTACTACGAAAAGGAAAAGGAAGCGGCGGCTCCCTGGCTTCCCTCAAGCGCCAAGGCTAGCGATGGCCTTTGGCCGGTGGCTTGGCGGCTTGGGCCTTTGGCCCAAGGCGCTGCGGGATTTTTTTTTAAACAAACAGAGAGGAAAACAAAATGATAAAACAAAATAAAATGAAAATATTATATAGGCATATAATATATAAAAAATTTCAGAAAAATATTTCCTACGAGATGAACATTATTCTAGCTTCAAATAAAATACACAAAAATTCAAATAAAGCAAAGAGTGCTTCAGCTCTAATAAAATCCAATAAAAATCATTTTAAAAATACCAAAATGAATTCAAATTAATTTCTCTCCAATTTTCTGATGTAGGGAATCATGTTACCCTATTTTCCATATATTTTATTTTTGGAGAAAAATAATTTGAATAAAACTCCAATAACTCCAAATTGAAAATAAATTCAAAAGAACTTTGAATTTATTTCTTTGAAACTCCCTACTCATATTTCATATGTTTTGAAGAAGTCATTTTATCTTCGCTCGTGAAAATCATTGAGTTGCATTAAGTTTCAGAATTGGAAATATTTTCCAAATGAAATTCAAATATTTTCAACACCCCTTGTCATTTAAATAAATGGAAGAAGTCATGTCATCTTCTCTCTAGGGTTTGTGATGAAGAGTATTTGAATTCACGAAAAGCATAAAAGCAAAAATGAAAGTTTGGGAAAGTCCTTTTATTCCCTCTCATTTAACTTTCAAAAAGTTTCGAATTCACTCACTTTCACCAATCAATCAAACAATCAATCAAAACTATCTATTTATTATAACATTCCAAAATTTAGAATTTTGGGATGTTACAAACCTACCACCCTTAAAAGGAATCTCGTCCACGAGATTCGGAGAGGTTAGCAAGAAATAGGTTAGGGTTTGGGGGTCTTCTCAAAAAATCCATCGATCGTCTCCGGGGTCTCGGATGCTACCACCCTTAGAAGCATGGTTACGGTTCCATCAAAACTCATATACTCCATCCTTATTCTTGTGATGTCGGTCTTCTCAGATCTTAAGGATAATTCCTTCTCTGGGCTCTTCCGGTAGTGGCATAACCTTTTCCTCAATTCTTTTGTCCTTTTTCCTCTTGGTAAGGTTATTCTGAGACTGGGTCCTCTTAGCGGATGGGTCTGGCGCCAATACTAATCAACTATCGATATCTCATGGTGGTCATCAATTTATGGTTTCCTGCAGAAAAAGGGTCTGGGTTGAACCTCACCGTATAACCTACGGTTGGCAACAACTGCCATGTACAAGGGAAAAAATTCTTATACCATTCTAAGGTTCAACAAGGTTTAATATAAATCGCCTCTCTGCTATAGGTAAGTCACTCAGATTTAGCATCCCATATAGCAAAGCGAATAATAAGAGTAAGTCGGTATGGTGATCAATCCATCCCGCACCCAAATCATTACCTTGTACATGGTTTAGCGAATCTCGCATTCTAACACTCGGTCATCCTCACAAGCATTGCAGAATTTCTCTTGTCGACGAACCAAGTTCGGAAAATCCATTGATTCTGCAAGCCAAACAAAACATCTATCGTTCCTTAACAACTCTCAGGTTTTGCGTAAACTCCTATAGAATCGTCTATCGATGAAATCGTAACTTGTTCCAAGGTTTTTCCTTCAGCAAGAATGTACTTGTTTCTTGGCAGGTCCTGGGGCCTGTGGGTTATGGCCCATCTCATCACTTAAAATCCTTGAACACATCATCTGGGAACTGATCTTTAATCCAACATCCAACTTCCTAGTATTCTTAAATCCATCCAATTGTACTGTCTTCCTTCCTTCTATTGGCACCGAATTAAAACGTGATTACTCAGACTCAGCATGGAGTTACAGTTGCTCCATAATCAACATTCTACCTCCTTTATATCCAATAGTACTTCATCTCTTCATCCTCGTGGGATGTCCCACATACCGAGATAAAAACTTATACTTATGAAGTCCATACTCCACTTCGTGGAACATTATTATCCTTTCCAGGGTCAAGCGTCCTTACAAGGGAATATTGGCCATCTCCGCATGGCACTTCTTCAACTGGGAGACATGAACACATCATGAACTCCTGACAGTCCTTCGGGTGACTCCAACTTGTTGGTAACTTCTCCCATACGCTCCAAAACTTGGTATGGTCCTTCAAATCTCGGGGCTAACTTTCCCTCAACTCGAAATCGTTTAAATCATCGCAGAGGGGACACATGAAGACATGCTCTGTATCCAATTTCATAGACTACCTCCTTACGCTTTTTTTTGAGTATGCATAATTATTCTTCCTGGACTGAGCTACCTTCAGTCTTATCTCAAATCAACTTAACATTCTCTTCTGACTCCTTGATCTCATTTGGTCCAAACAACTGACGGTCTCCAACTTCATCCCACATCAATGTTGTCTGGCTCCTTCTCCCATACGAAGCTTAAAAAGGGGCCAGCTTCAAACTGTCTTGGTCACTGTTGTTGTATGAGAACTCCGCGTAAGGTAGATTATCATCCCTACTAGATCCATAATTCTAGCGCACATGCTCTCAACATGTCCTCCAGAATCTGATTTACTCTCTCAGTTTGTCCATCTGTCTGTGGATGAAAGGATGTACTAAACTCTAGCCTAGTACCCAAAGTCTGGTGCAGCTAATTCCAAAACTTTGAGGTAAACTGTATTCCTCTATGATGGTCCTCGGAACTCCATGCAGACATACGATCCTTGTCAATCTATCTTGGCCAACTTCTCACTTGTATAGATGGTTTTCACTTGGGTAAAGCGAGCCACTTTGGTCAAGCGAGTCAACTACTACCCAGATAGAATCATATCCCGTTCGGTTCTGGGAAATCTGGTGATGAAATCCATGCCAAGCTTATCCTGCTTCCATTCGGGTATCGGCATAGGCTGTAGTAATCTTGCTGGCTTCTGATGTTCTGCTTTTATTCTCTCTGGCATACATCACCTACGACTACATACTCCGCAATATCCTTCTTCATACCAGTCCACCAGAAATGCTCCTTCGAATCCAAATACATATTTGTGTTTTCAGGGCGAATCGAGTATGGTGAGTCATGAGCCTCCTGAAGTATTAACTTCCTGATCTCTGCATTATTGGGTACATGTACCCTATCCTCAAACCATAAGGTGTCGTGCTCATCCTTACGAAAACCTTTGGCATTCCTTTGCTCATCCTCTCTTTTATCTCAGCAATCTCTTTGTCATACTTCTGAGCTTTATGAATCTTTCCTAACAATGTAGACTGAACTTCCATTGCTGCAACAAAACCTTTGGGAACAATCTCCAACCAAAGTTCCCTGAGATCCTCGGCTAACTCCTTTGATAATCGTCCGATTATGAGGGTATTCGTCCTTGTTTTCTTTATGGTTGTGTCCTATTTCTCCACAAAGCTTGCATGCACAAGGGTTCTTCATAATATTTTCATAAGGCTCCAATTTCTGGGACACAAACCGAGGCTTTGGCAAAGTCAACTTAAATTCCTTCCAAGTGGTTACTCCTTGCCATCCATTGATGGTTTGGTACATCCTCCACCAAATAGCAGCACCTCTTTCAAAGCACTGAAGAGCATGCTGGGCCATATATCCTTTCCGGCTATAGGGTTATTCTCCATGTGATCCTCCATGTTCTGAATCAATCTGTCTGTCTCCAATTGACTCATCGGTCCAGAAAAATATAAGCTCATCTCCATTCATCCTCTATTGGGTCCATGGGTTTGGGGTGGGATAAGAGAGATCGAGAGGGATGCACACAATACAAACAAAAGTTTTGAAAAGACAGATTTTATTGTGGCTGTCGGAAAAACAACAAACAAATGACAGCTCATAATCGTCGCGTCTAACGTAAGGGTATAACAAGGGTTTGGTCTTCTAAAGGTCAATGTCGTCAAACTCTTCAAGTCTTGGTCATGTCTCCGATGGCTTCTTCTTATCATGCTTGTCCTTTTTGCCAGATCACCTCTGTTGGCGCGAAGTCTCAAAGCCTTTATTATTTCTTTTTTATGGGGTTAATAAATATTAACCAAATTTAATTTAAGAAATGAGAGAATTCAGAATAGCTATGAGAAAGACTAGTCCAATCCATAATGGCGACGTCCCTTAATATTTCTGGAGTTGCATTCCAAACTTCTGGTTTCAACTTCCTTGACATGAAACATGGTCCTACTATCCTTCAGTTCCTGACAAATCTTTGATGTCTCAAGGTTTTACTCCTCTAGCTTGGCTACTTTCAGCTTCTGGTTCCTGAGTTCTTCACGAATTGCTTCCTTGTCAAATACGACTTCCTGCAGATCCACCTTAAACTTCTTCATGTAATACTCCAGATCCTGGTGATACACTGGCTAAGGTTAAATCTTCATCTTGCTGATAGTTGCTCCATCAGTCTTCTACCATCCAATCCTTCCATGCATATGCATGCTTAACTCACCACGGTGACAATAGCATAAGCGGGTGATAACATCATGGATAGCCATGTTTTCTGCTCTTGTCATTTCCATGAGCTATCTCTCCATTTGATATCTCCTGCATTGGGGTTTCCTTGACAAAGACTTCTGAATTCTAATGCTCCATATTCCGGTATTATCCCAATACACCTTGATCTCGGGTATTGACAGCTTCCATATTCTATCAAATTCCATAAACGTAACCTTCCTAGGTCATAAAAATCTGGGATCACGTCCTACAGTCAACATGGGCTCTGATACCATCTTGTAGCGACCCGACCCGAATGGATCAAGTCCCTGTGCTTATGTGTCATCCCTGGATCGGTATGCTGACACACACAGTACTCGAAAGATTTATAACAGAGGTAAATCACATGTATAAAGTAGCGTAAATACTATTACCTCGATCCAAAATATAGCGGAAGCAACAAGGTTGTGGATTCCCATCAACACCAGCGGCAAAGTTGAGTATAGGAAATCGTAACCCTAACGTTTCACTTACTCGTCGTTCAAAAGTCTCGCAACATAAAAGTTGCAGCCCGAAAACGGGTCAAGACATGGAATATGCCGCAATGTAACACATAGAGAGTAATGAAAGAATAGGCTATACTACATGCATATATGGCTGGTGGAAAGCTCTATGGTTATAGTTTTTGCGAAAAGCCAATTTTTCCCTACTGCAAAGGAATAAATTTATTTAACTATCATGGTGGTTGTTAAACATTGAGAATGGTTGACAGCATTCTCAATCCCAATTAAAAGTACTCATTAAACCCAAACAAATTATATTAAGTAACGTGATGAGATCAACAGGATAATCCAAGAACTAGTTACTCAAAACTGTCCATAACCGGGGACACGGCTAACCATGATTAGTTTATACACTCTGCAGAGGTTTGCGCACTTTTCCCCACAAGACTCGATCGCCTCCGCTTGGTTTCTCGCACTACATGGTGTTTAAGAAACGGATGACCGAGACATAGTCTTTCAGAAGCGCTAGCACCTTACGATGGGTGGACCGGTACACCTACATCCCCTACATCTGCTAGTCCACCAATATAAGAGTTCGCATGATTTAATCAACTATGCCAGAGCCCATAATGGCTTGTGGCTGCACACGGAAGTTACTAGTTTGAATAATCTCATGATCCCTTTGAGCCTGGGTGGCGGTCCCAAAAAACAGGCAAGTCCTGGAAACCCAGGTGCCTAGACAGGCAAGTCCTGGAGTAACCAGGTGCCTCAATCCACCCAGATGTGTGTTTAAGTTGCCACCTTAGATAAACCATTAATTATCAATCTCACATCTGTCATGGATATTCACTCAAACCCAATCCACGTCTATGAGCATAGCATGGCATAATAAGCAAACGTAGAAGTAACTCCCAAGGGTTTTGTAATAAAACAGGTAATAGGTACTACCTCAACTACTTCCCATAACCCCCAATTTAATTAGATCCTAATCACGCAAGTGTTTGAGGATAGATCTAATGCATAAAACTGGGTAGTAGAAAAAGTATGATCAAGTGTTACTTGCCTTGCTGAGGATCCGCGAAACCTAGAGATTCGAAGTAACAAGCGGCGTACTCCGGGTGATCTATCGCAGAAAAACAACAAGCAAACAATAAGTACTCATCTAATGCACAGGTAAATCTCGAATAAAAGATCTAACCAGAAAGTTCAACTTAAGAACCCTGGTTGCAAAAAGAATCGAATCAAATAAAGCAACGAAAGTCAAACGATGAAAGAAAACAACTCGGTTCTAGCAAGTTGAAACTAAGTCAAATTTTACAGTAGCAAAACTTGGTTTCAGTTGATTAGTCGGAACGGCGGT
Source organism: Aegilops bicornis (assembly GCA_021605145.1). Taxonomy (NCBI): domain Eukaryota; kingdom Viridiplantae; phylum Streptophyta; class Magnoliopsida; order Poales; family Poaceae; genus Aegilops; species Aegilops bicornis. Next base: position 568,912,529 of record CM038673.1, on the reverse strand, counting down.
TTCGAAACGAAACTCCAGGCGCTTGAATCACCTGATTCCGATAAACGAGCGACAAGATAAACTAGAAAGAAAATCGGATCTGAAATCGCTATCAGACAAATAGCGGAATAAATCCGATGAGAAAGAAAACGACGAACGGTTGAACGAACGGACGTTCATTAACCGAAGCAAACCGGTGATCACGTTTGTTAGGACGAACGGTCGGGCGAACGATTGCTAAACTAAACCGGAAAGAAAAACCGGCGAGAAAAACCGATCTAGGGTTTCGGAAAGAAAACCGAAACGAAAAACCGATCTAGGAAAACCGGAACGGAAATCGGAACGGAAATCGTAAGGGAAATCGGAACGATTTACGAAAAACTGAACCGAGGAAAAGAAAAGGTGATGCGGCGCGGGGCTAGTACCTCGAAGAAGCGAGGGGCTCCGGCGGCGGCTAGGTGGCGGCGGCGGCACTTGGCGGCGGCGCGGCGTGGGCGGCGGCGGCGTAGGGCGGCGGTGGCGGTGTAAGGGGGCGGCGGCACTGCTGCTGCTGCGGAGAAGAGGAGAGGAGAGGTGTTGGTTTGATGTGTTAGAGGGGGGGGGGTGCTTGGGTATTTATATTGGGGAGGGGAGGGTTTTTGCTTGGGGTAGGGGACAAGAATTAGACTAGGATTAGGAAACAAGAGGGAAAAGATCTAGAAACAAATACGGAATATACGGAAGTAGGACAAAAGTCCTACTAGGAAAAGGAAAAGGAAGCGGCGGCTCCCTGGCTTCCCTGGCGCGGCTGCTAGCGATGGCCTGGCCGGCAAGGTGGCTTACGGCTTGGGCCTTTGGCCCAAGGCGCTGCGGGATTTTTTTTAAACAAACAGAGAGGAAAACAAAATGATAAAACAAAATAAAATGAAAATATTATATAGGCATATAATATATCAAAATTTTCAGAAAAAGATTTCCTACGAGATGAACATTATTCTAGCTTCAAATAAAATACAAAAAAATTCAAATAAAGCAAAGAGTGCTTCAGCTCTAATAAAATCCAATAAAATCATTTTAAAAATACCAAAATGATTTCAAATTAATTTCCCTCCAATTTTCGGATGTAGGGAATCATGTTACCCTGTTTTCCATATATTTTATTTTTGGAGAAAAATAATTTGAATAAAACTACAATAACTCCAATTGAAAATAAATTCAAAAGAACTTTGAATTTATTTCTTTGAAACTCCCTACTCATATTTCATATGTTTTGAAGAAGTCATTTTATCGTCGCTCGTGAAAATCATTGAGTTGCATAAAGTTTCAGAATTGGAAGTATTTTCCAAATGAAATTCAAATATTTTCAACACCCCTTGTCATTTAAAAAATGGAAGAAGTCATGTCATCTTCTCTCCAGGGTTTGTGATGAAGAGTATTTGAATTCACGAAAAGCATAAAAGCAAAAATGAATGTTTGGGAAAGTCCTTTTATTCCCTCTCATTTAACTTTCAAAAAGTTTTGAATTCACTCACTTTCAGTAAATCAATCAAACAATCAATAAAAACTATCTATTTATTATAACATTCCAAAATTTAGAATTTTGGGATGTTACAGAGCCTAGTTGTTTTAGTTTTATGCTTGACAAATTAAACACTAGTTTTATTCCGCATTTGCTCTAGCCTAAGCCTCTACGTACTAGATAGTTTTATGATATTAGGTTACATCCCTTTTGATGAACCACTAATCAGTTTATTAAATAAGACCTTTGTATGGTACATACCGATGAAAAGTGATACCCTTTTTCAAGGATAATGACATTTTCTGGCTTTCTCTTTAACAGTATGACTGGTCCGCTATTTGTAACTGACCCATTTCCAAAAAGGACATCGGTAGTTGAGTACTATCACATTCTTCCATAAAAGGAAGTTTTCCCTATACTCCTCCATAGGTAACATAATATTTGTTGTGATTGTTTTATGCGTGAAAGTAGGACAACAACTTTTTGGGATCATGGTAAATTTGACACTTGATGTGTTTCAGGAAATGGTCTTCTCATTCTTCACTAAGCGAGCAACCACGTCAACATGGAAAATGTTCATTGTGCTCCGTAATAAATTAAAATGTGGAAGAGCAGTATGAGAATAGAACGTCCAAGCTGCGAATACGAATTACAAAAGTGTCAACTCAAAAGCAAAGCAAACAAGCAGTAGGTCCCAGCAAGCATAAGAAAAGCAGAAAAAGAATATCTAAAGCCTCCATGGCTACAGCTGATGTCTGTGCAGAGGGTCTAGATAGTGAGATCTCCACAATAAAACATGTTATTAAGGTGGAACCTCCAAACTCGTGAGTAAGTCAAGAAATACAGAAGCTTCCGCAAGGGTGTGAACGTCGGGATACATCGTCATCTCTATGTGCCTCGGTTATCTCTTACCCGGGCCCTTTACTTATGCACTTTACTTTGTGATAGCCATAGTGTTTGATGTTCTATATCTTGCTATCACATAGTTGTTTATCTTGCTTACCATAAGTTGTTGGTGCACATAGGTGAGCCTAGTTGGTTTAGTTTCGTGCTTGACAAGTTAAACACTAGTTTTATTCCGCATTTTCTCTTGCCTAAGCCTTTACCTACTATATAGTTTTATGATTTCATGTTATATCCCTTTTGATCAACCACTTATTAGATTATTAGATAAGACCATTGTATGGTACATCCCGATGAAAAGTGATACCCTTTTTCAAGGATAATGACATTTTTTGGCTTTCTCTTAATAAAGATGACTGGTCCGCTATTTGTGAATGATCCATTTCCAAAACGACATCGGTAGTTGAGTACTATCACATTCTTCCATACAAGGAGGTTTTCCTATACTCCTCCACAGGTAACATAAGATTCACAGATTTTTTTATGCGCAAAAGTAGGACAATAACTTTTTGGGATCATGGTAAATATGACATTTCACGTGTTTAAGGAAATGGTCTTCTGATTCTTCACTAAACGAGCAACCACGTCATGATGGAAAAGGTTCACTGCACTCCGTAATAGATGAAAATGTGGAAGACCAAGATGAGAATAGAACGTCAAAGATGCAAAAACGAATTACAAAAGTGTCAGCTCAAAAGCAAAGCAAACAAGCAGTTGGTGCCAGCAATCATAAGAAAAATAGCAAAAGAAAATCTAAAGCTTCCATGGCTGCAGCTGATGTCTATGCAGAGGGTCAAGTAAGTGAGATCCCCACAATAAAACATGTTATTGAGGTGCAACCTCCAAAACCCGTTAAAAAGTAAGAAATACAGAAGCTTCCGCAAGGGTGTGAACTTCGGGATACATCATCTTCTCTATGTGCCTCGGTTACCTCTTACCCGGGCCCTTCACTTATGCACTTTACTTTGTGATAGCCATAGTGTTTGATGTTATATATCTTGTTATCACATAGTTGTTTATCTTGCTTACCATAAGTTGTTGGTGCACATAGGTGAGCCTAGTTGTTTTAGTTTTGTGCTTGACAAGTTAAACACTAGTTTTATTCCGCATTTGCTCTAGCCAAAGCCTTTACCTACTATATAGTTTTATGATTTCAGGTTACATCCCTTTTGATGAACCACTTATGAGTTTATTAGATAAGACCATTGTATGGTACATCCCGATGAAAAGTGATACCCTTTTTCAAGGATAATGACATTTTTTGGCTTTCTCTTCAATAAAGACGATCGTCCGCTATTTGTAAATGATCCATTTCCATAAACGACATCGGTAGTTGAGTACTATCACATTCTTCCATACAAGGAAGTTTTCCCTATACTCCTCCACAGGTAACATAAGGTTTGTTGTGATTTTTTTATGCGCGAAAGTAGGACAATAACTTTTTGGGATCATGGTAAATTTGACACTTCATGTTTTTCAGGAAATGGTCTTCTGATTCTTCACTAAGCGAGCAACCACGTCAACATGGAAAACATTTGTTGTGCTCCGTAATAAATTAAAATGTAGAAGACCAAGATGAGAATAGAACGTCCAAGCTGCGAAAACGAATTACAAAAGTGTCAACTCAAAAGCAAAGCAAACAAGCAGTTGGTCCCAGCAAGCATAAGAAAAATGGCAAAAGAAAATCTAAAGCCTCCATGGCTGAAGCTGATGTCTGTGCAGAGGGTCTAGACAGTGAGATCCCCACAATAAAACATGTTATTGAGGTGCAGACTCCAAAACCCGTGAGTAAGTCTAGAAATACAGAAGCTTGCGCAAGGGTGTGAACTTCGGGATACATCGTCATCTCTATGTGCCTCAGTTATCTCTTACCTGGACCCTTTACTTATGCACTTTACTTTGTGATAGCCATAGTGTTTGATGTTATATATCTTTCTATCACATAGTTGTTTATCTTGCTTACCATAAGTTCTTGGTGTACATAGGTGAGCCTAGTTGTTTTAGTTTTGTGCTTGACAAATTAAACACTAGTTTTATTCCGCATTTGCTCTAGCCTAAGCCTCTACGTACTAGATAGTTTTATGATTTTAGGTTACGTCACTTTTGATCAACCACTAATCAGTTTATTAAATAAGACCTTTGTATGGTACATCCCGATGAAAAGTGATACCCTTTTTCAAGGATAATGACATTTTTTGGCTTTCTCTTTAAGAATATGACTGGCCCGCTATTTGTAAATGATCCATTTCCAAAAATGACATCGGTAGTTGAGTACTATCACATTCTTCCATAAAAGGAAGTTTTCCCTATACTCCTCCATAGGTAACATAAGATTTGTTGTGATTGTTTTATGCGTGAAAGTAGGACAACAACTTTTTGGGATCATGGTAAATTTGTCACTTGATGTGTTTCAGGAAATGGTCTTCTCATTCTTCACTAAGCGAGCAACCATGTCAACATGGAAAATATTCATTGCGCTCCGTAATAAATTAAAATGTGGAAGAGCAGTATGAGAATAGAACGTCCAAGCTGCGAAAACGAATTACAAAAGTGTCAACTCAAAAGCAAAGCAAACAAGCAGTTGGTCCCAAAGCAGTATAAGAAAAGCAAGAAAAGAATATCTAAAGCCTCCATGGCTACAAATTGATGTCCTGCAAGGCAGAGGGTCTAGACAGTGAGATCACCACAATAAAACATGTTATTGAGGTGGAACCTCCAAACCCGTGAGTAAGTCAAGAAATACAGAAGCTTCCGCAAGGGTGTGAACGTTGGGATACATCGTCATCTCTATGTGCCTCGGTTATCTCTTACCCGGGCCCTTTACTTATGCACTTTACTTTGTGATAGCCATAGTGTTTGATGTTATATATCTTGCTATCACATAGTTGTTTATCTTGCTTACCATAAGTTGTTGGTGCACATAGGTGAGCCTAGTTTGTTTAGTTTCGTGCTTGACAAATTAAACTCTAGTTTTATTCCGCATTTGCTCTAGCCTAAGCCTCTACGTACTAGATAGTTTTCGTGACACTCCAAACTTTTTGTTTTGGTTTTCAACCAAAACTTGGTTGGTTTTGAAGGGGGTCATTTGAACCCTTCCAAAAATCTCTTTCTCTCAAGAATTTCCCCTTTGGAAAAGGATTTTACTTTGGCATCTTCTTCAACTATGGTTATTTAAAAATCTTTCTTCTGATTCTCTCCTTCTCAAATTTATTTTTGGGATTTATTTTTTTAGAAGAAAACCCTAGGAGTTTTGGTTCTTCTATTATTTTAAAACCACCCATGGTTTTATCTTGCCTCTTTTGGTAAATCTTCCCGAAACCCCTCCTTCCACTTTGGGACAATCCAAATATTCTGACCCAACCAGTCCAACTCACTTTTGGATTTTTATTTCATTTTTTTCTTTGCCCAAAACAATTCTGTCCATATTTTTGAGCCTAGGTGAATTGCAAAGCAAGTACCTTAATGCCTTTGAACTTTGATCTCAAATCAATTCCTGTGGATAGTCCCTAGCACCCACAACCTAGAACCATCAAGATCTACTCTTCTTGTTTTCAAAATTTTCAAGTTTCAGCTTCTGCAAGTTTGGACCGGATTTGTCAAATTTGGTGAAATTCATATCTCCTCTTCTCCAAAAATTCCACCAAAATTCAGGCAACCTCCAGTTGCAATGAGAAGCCACTCCACCAAAAATCAGCTCAAGGAAAAATCCCCACATGCCAATATCGTTCTGTCGAACACCTAGCATGCACTGTCACTTTGCACTTTCAGAGAAATTCAGACATTCAGAAATTCAGTTTTGTCAGAGGCTGGTCACTTGTCAACTGTGCACTTGGCGCGTTGCGCATGGCTCCTCCTCCCTGTCCAGAATGCCGCATGAGCACTTGGCTGGTTCCTAGCATTGGTGGCACCATGGCCCGTCCGCGCCGACGTCTTCCGCGGCGTCGGGACCTCCCGTGGCGGCCAACAGGGGGCACCCTGCGGCACAACGCCGTTCGGCACCGCCCACGTGTAACATCCCAAATTTTCAATTTGGCATGTTATACATAGATCATCCATGCATATCATATTTTATTGCATTTTCGTTTGCAATCCTCGAAATCCTAAGCAACTCAAGGACTCTCGGAGAGAGTTGGGGATTTTCCGATTTTCATATTTGAATTTTATCAAATAATGAAGACGAGGATTTTGGATTTTATTATTTTTCTCTCCGGAATATATTTCAAATAATAATAAATGAGAGGAGATAACATGACTTCTCCAAAAATAATTGAAATATCGGAGGAAAAATGTTAAAATCATTATTTGGATTTTATTTTATTTATTCAGAATTTTATTTGCCCTAGAGAAAAATTTGCATAATTTAAAAAATTGCATTTTAAGGGCCAAGAAAAGTTCATCTTGTTCTAAATATTTTATTTAGGCAAAGAAAACTTGTTTTGGCATTTTTAGATTTTTATTTATTTTTCTAGGATTTTTATAAGTTTCATGAACGTTTAAAAAATGACTCAGCGTCCGGCTGGGCTAAAGGCCCAGCAAAAGCCATGTCGCCGCCGCTGTCTTGTGGCGATGCCGCCGCCGCCGCTCTCGGACCGAAGTCCTAGCCGGACTCCTCTCCCCCGCCGCCTTGCCCCCTCCTCCAAGCCACCGCCCCGCCCCTCGCCGAGCCGCCACCGCCTCTAGCCGCCCTCGCCGCCCCTCGCCGAGCCCCGCCGGAGCCGCCCGCCCCGCCGGACGACCTCGCCGGAGGTAGCCTCTCGTCACCGTTTTTTTTAGAAAAACCACTTTGGTTTTTTTTAAGAAAAACCCTAGCCCGTATTTTTTTATATAGATCGGTTTTATTTCTCCGGTTTATTTGTTTTGCGAGCGTTCACTCGTTCGTTCGTTTTTTTCGAACGTGTTCGTCGTTTAGTTTCTGCTAACGAACATTCGTTCATTTAGCCGTTCGTCGTTTTCTTTTATCGGATTTATTCCGCGGTTTTTCCGATCGAGATTTCTGATCCGATGTTCGAATTAGTATAACTTTTCGCTCGTTTATCGGAATCAGTCGATTCAAGCGCCTGGAGTTTCATCTCGAAACCTTCTTTCCGAATAGTCAACTCAAACCAGTTTTTGTCTCTATAAAATTTGACCCTAGTTCAGATTAGTAAACGGATCTTGTTTCTTTCGCCGTTTGAGTTTCGCTGTTCGCTTGGTTTGATTTTCCTTGTGAATCGGAGTTCTTAAGTTGAACTCTCCGGTCAACCTCTTTCAGTTGAAGTTTCGTTTGTGCATCTTTGCTTGTTGCTTATGTATGTATTGTTTGCTTGCGATAGAATTCCCGGAGTGCGAAGCGTGTTACTACGAGTCTCTAGGATTCATGGATCGTCAGCAAGGCAAGTAACAGTTTGATCATACTCTTTTCATACCCAGTTTTTATGCATTAGTTTCAATCCTCAAACATTGCATAATTAGGATATCATTAACTTGTGGGTTAGGAAGTAGATATTGAGATAGAACCTATTGCCCTGTTACTATCAAACCCTTGGGAGTTACTTCTACGTATTGCTTATATTGCTATGCTATGCTCGTAGACGTGGTTTGGGTTTGAGAGATATTCACGACAGATGTGAGATTGTTAATTAATGGTTTACTTTAAGGTGGCAACTTAAATACACATCTGGGTGGATTGAGGCACCTGGGGAACCCAGTGTTGTCTGTTTTATTTTTGGAAATCCGGGGGTACCCGTGTGATCTTCCTATGGACCGCCACCCAGGCTCAAAGGGAACTAAGCTTATTCATGCTAGAAACTTCCGTGTGCAGCCACAAGCTATTATGGGCTCTAGCATAGTTGAGTAAGTTACGTGAAGCTCTTGAAGAGGTAGATCAACAGGTAGTGGGTTTTGTAGGTTTGGTATGATCTATCCGGAGTAGAGAGTTAATGTTTCTGAAAGACTGTGTCTCGGTCATCCGTTTCTCAAACACCATGTAGTGCGAGAAATCAACGGAGGCGATCGAGACTTGTGGGGAAAAGTTCGCAAACCTCTGCAGAGTGTACAATCTAATCATGGTTAGCCGTGTCCCCGTTTATGGACAATTCTAAGTATCTAGTACTTGAGTATTCACATGTATCTCATCACTCTTAATTTATATTGTTGGGTTGTTAATTACTTTAATTGGGATTGAGTTGGGGTTATACCTTCTCAATGATGTTTCAACAACCATGATAGTTAAATTTAGAATTTATTCCTTTGATGTAGGGAAAAATTGGCTTTTCGCAAAACTGTAACCGTAGAGATTTCCACCAACTAAATATGCATGTAGTGTTAGCATTATTCTGTTATTGCTCTATTGTGTTACATTGCCAGCATATTCGATGTGCTGACCCGTTCTCGGGCTGCAACGTATTATGTTGCAGAATTTTCAGATGAGGAGTAAGGTACGATAGGTCGTTGCCGTGCAGCTCAGCTATGCCGTTGGAGTTGATGGACTCACTTTATCTTCCAAGCGTTCCGCTGTTATCGCATTAGATGGCCTTAAGCCATATTATTGTAATAAGTTCTCTTTTGAGACATTTGATGTAATAAGTGTGTGATTGCTACTCTGTTATAAATCCTTCGAGTACTGTGTGTGTCAGCATTACCGATCCAGAGATGACACGGAAACACAGAGACTTGACCATCTGAGGTCGGGTCGCTACACCACGCCACCTGGGTGCTCCGCGTGGCCGTCTCCCTTGCCAGCACACGCATGGAGCGTGTCGTCGTGGCCTGGCACGCACGGGGCGCGCCCTCTGCCGCCGACGTGCCGCACGGCCGTTCCGTTGGGGACAGGCCGTAACCACCCCTACCTCGCTGAGTTAGGCACCGGGATGGACTCGATTGCTCTGCCTAGTCAATGCTCAAGCTCCTAAACCTACCGTCCAGCCACAGACCGCCAGTAATTGCTCGTCGGACTTATCCTGCTCGGCAACCGCCGGGCCGGCTATATATAGCGCCCGAGCTTGCTCTCGACACCACACACCTCCACCACCTCACCAGACCCGCCAGCCACCGAAGAGCCTCGAGGGGCCCTTCTTCCTCAACTCCGGCCAACTCCGTCCGCTTCGGGCTCCGGCAGCGTTCTCTCTGGTGAGAGCTCCTCCACTGCCCTAGGCTTGCCCGTAGCCTCATGGCACCTCTAGGAGACTAACCCCCACTCCAATTTGACCCCAGCAGCTCTCTCCGACAAGACCCACGACTTCCCGAACCACCGTCCACCGGAGCAAGGGCCGCCGTCGACGTGGTGCTCGTCGGCGACCACCACCACCACCCACCGACGCGGAAGGGTGCGCTGATCACAGAGGTACCCCCCGATCCCCCTGCCTCGTCGTGGATCGCCGCCGGCGACCACCGCAGCTCTCGGGCGCCGACGAGCTCTGCCGCCTCCTTTTGAATATTCAAACTTGACGGGTGGGACCCGCCCGTCAGCCTCTCTATTCTTTTTTTTGAACCGTTTCCGAAAGCGTATTCTGGCAAAAGCGCTTTCTAATCTGAATCATTTTCTGGACTTTTCTGCCTAGACCCCTGAGAGTTTTCTGTTTCACTACAGAAAGGTCCTTGGACCAAAACTCTTATAACTTTTAAACAGAAAAGGGTTTTTGAGTGATTCTTTTTCTGTCCACTTCAAAATTTTGTCTAGTTTTTTATCAGATTTATTTGAAAAAATATTTGGAATATTTTTGTGCACCCCATGGTATTTACGTTAGTGCGTGTATTTTTGTATACCGTAGATACCGAAGGAGGTGACGGAACAACAAACTTCACCGAGCTAGACCCCGACTACTCCGAACCAGGAAAGCATGTTTGAACCTTTGATATGATGAGTGTTTGGGCATGTTTGCATTAATTAGTCTCATGGCATGTTCATGAGCATCTCGATGAAAGTTATATCACGTAAAAAGTTGAGGCAAGTGAGTTTCGGAAATCCATGAGTTGTTGGAAATGAGTTGCATGGCCATGAGTTGGCATGAGAATGGGTAAGATGGCAGTGTTGTAGCATGCCGCCTTATGCTGCACTGCTGACCCAAGTGTCAACATAAATCAGTCCAGCCTCCGTCCGTCTCCCCTTCCGTACTACCACATGTTTTCCGCAAGGGATACGGCTTAGTAAGTTGCAAACCACTTTCTGGTACACACTAAATCGAGAGGCCGGGATGAGGGTTCCATGGCCCTGGATTAAAGCCTATCATCCGGTCAGGGGGCATGGGTGTTTCCGGTTGGGACCGAGAGGGGGGCACCCCTTAGAGCGGTTTAGGGATCCCATGCTATTCAAGATTGTGGTCTCCCCGTCTCAAAGTTTTCTTTCTTGAACGCTGTCTAGGGTGATTCCTGGCAACGTAAGGTGGGATGGGGTGTGTACTGATTAGCTGTGTTTCCTCCAAAATACCGTAAACGGAACTAGTCCTTTGAGACTACGGAAATCCGGCGGCTGTGGACATTTTAGTACAAACTCTGCAGAGTCAATAATCCTTGAAATCATTTTATCCAGGTCCAAGTGTTGTGTTCATCTTATCTTGTCAAATGTCAGTCCCGGTGACAGAAACTCCTGAGAACCACATGAGTGTTCAATGTTTATTTCCTGTGGATGGACTAACCCGTTTACTGTCTTGTGATGAATATTTTCCGTGAGCACCATTTCTTGTAAGTTATGAATAATGAAGTATAAGCCCTTTTCTGCGATGTCGCTCAGACGTCCGACTATGGCATTGTTATTTACTTATTTTTGATATAAGCCCTTTCTGCGATGTCGCTCAGACGTCCGACTGTGGCATTGTTATTTACTTATTTTGATATAAGCCCTTTCTACGATGTCGCTCAGACGTCCGACTGTGGCATTGTTATTTACATATTTTGATATAAGCCCTTTCTGCGATGTCGCTCAGACGTCCGACTGTGGCATTGCTATTTATTTACTTTTGACATAAGCCCTTTCTGTGATGTCGCTCCGATGTCCGACTGTGGCCCGCATGTCTTTTCTTTCAGTATAAGCCCTTTATGAGTTGTCGCTTAAACGCCCGACTGTGGCATGCTTTACTTATTTGTCTGCCCTTCGAGGTGTCGCTTCAGACACCCGGTTGGTTTTCAGTTTATTTTCTTTGGGTTTTCGAGCGGACTACCGCCGATTCCCTTTTCACTTACCTTGTTATACTGAATTGATTGCGCATTGTTAAATTACTCATGACGCATTCACGCATACATTTGTTATATCTATTGTCTGAACTATCTTGCGAGTACTTTCAAAGTACTCACCTGGCTTGTTGATTTGGTCAGATGCTGACGAAGGCGATCTCATGGATGAAGAGTTCGATAGCAAGACCGACGCCTAGAGGAATCCCAGTCAGTCTCGTGCGACCCCTGGATTTGTCACTGTGTTAAATCCGCTTCCGCTACCCAAATGAATTCACCGAGCCTCACCTCGACGCTCGATGAGCCGCCAGCGTAGGAGTCATATTATCCACTCCACTGTGTTATTCCACTACTTTACCTCGAGTCAATAGTATGCCACCACTCCACTATGTCATATCCGCCACTATGTATAATTATTGGCGTGCTTGTAATAATTTGTTGAGCAACGTCAGCTCGACCCTGTAATATATTAAATGTTACTGGCTTATTGTATCAAGGTTTTGTCTACCAGTAAGGAGGATTTTCCTCACACTGGAATTAATTGATCGGTTTCTCAATAATTATTTTTATTGCAAATCCGGTCGTGACGGTTTTATGATTTTAGGTTACATCGCTTTTGATCAACTACTAATCAGTTTATTAAATAAGACCTTTGTATGGTACATCCCGATGAAAAGTGATACCCATTTTCAAGGATAATGACATTTTTTGGCTTTGTCTTTAATAGTTTGACTGGTCCGCTATTTGTAAATGATCCATTTCCAAAAATGACATCGGTAGTTGAGTACTATCACATTCTTCCATACAAGGAAGTTTTCCCTATACTCCTCCATAGGTAACATAAGATTTGTTGTGATTTTTTAATGCGTGAAAGTAGGACAATAACTTTTTGGGATCATGGTAAATTTGACACTTGATGTGTTTCAGGAAATGGTCTTCTGATTCTTCACTAAGCGAGCAACCACGTCAACATGGAAAATGTTCATTGCGCTCCATAATAAATTAAAATGTGGAAGAGCATTATGAGAATAGAACGTCCAAGCTGCGAAAACGAATTACAAAAGTGTCCACTCAAAAGCAAAGCAAACAAGCAGTTGGTCCCAGCAAGCATAAGAAAAGCAGCAAAAGAATATCTAAAGCCTCCATGGCTACAGCTGATGTCTGTGCAGAGGGTCTAGATAGTGAGATCCCCACAATAAAACATGTTATTGAGGTGGAACCTCTAAACCCGTGAGTAAGTCAAGAAATACAGAAGCTTCCGCAAGGGTGTGAACGTCGGGATACATCGTCATCTCTATGTGCCTCGGTTATCTCTTACCCGGGCCCTTTACTTATGTACTTTACTTTGTGATAGCCATAGTGTTTGATGTTATATATCTTGCTATCACATAGTTGTTTATCTTACTTACCATCAGTTGTTGGTGCACATAGGTGAGCCTAGTTGGTTTAGTTTCGTGCTTGACAAGTTAAACACTAGTTTTATTCCGCATTTTCTCTTGCCTAAGCCTTTACCAACTATATAGTTTTATTATTTTAGGTTACATCCCTTTTGATCAACCACTTATCAGTTTATTAGATAAGACCATTGTATGGTACATCCCGATGAAAAGTGATACCCTTTTTCAAGGATAATGACATTTTTTGGCTTTCTCTTTAACAGTATGACTGGTCCGCTATTTGTGAATGATCCATTTCCAAAAATGACATCGGTAGTTGAGTACTATCACATTCTTCCATACAAGGAAGTTTCCCTATACTCCTCCACAGGTAACATAAGATTCGTTGTGATTTTTTTATGCGCGAAAGTAGGACAATAACTTTTTGGGATCATGGTAAATATGACACTTCATGTGTTTCAGGAAATGGTCTTCTGATTCTTCACTAAACAAGCAACCACGTCAAGATGGAAAAGGTTCATTGCAGTCCGTAATAGATGAAAATGTGGAAGACCAAGATGAGAATAGAACGTCCAAGCTGCGAAAACGAATTACAAAAGTGTCAACTCAAAAGCAAAGCAAACAAGTAGTTGGTGCCAGCAAGCATAAGAAAAATAGCAAAAGAAAATCTAAAGCCTCCATGGCTGCAGCTGATGTCTATGCAGAGGGTCTAGTAAGTGATATCCGCACAATAAGACACGTTATTCAGGTGCAACCTCCAAAACCCATGAGAAAGTCAAGAAATACAGAAGCTTCCGCAAGGGTGTGAACTTCGGGATACATCATCATCTCTATGTGCCTTGGTTACCTCTTAACCGGGTCCTTTACTTATGCACTTTACTTTGCGATAGCCATTGTGTTTGATGTTATATATCTTTCTATCACATAGTTGATTATTTTTCTTACGATAAGTTGTTGGTGCACATAGTTGAGCCTAGTTGGTTTAATTTCGTGCTTGACAAGTTAAACACTAGTTTTATTCCGCATTTGCTCTTGCCTAAGCCTTTACCTACTATATAGTTTTATGATTTCAGGTTACATCCCTTTTGATCAACCCCTTATCAGTTTATTAGATAAGACCATTGCATGGTACATCCCGATGAAAAGACTTACCCTTTTTCAAGGATAATGACATTTTTTGGCTTTCTCTTTAACAGTATGACTGGTCCGCTATTTGTGAATGATCCATTTCCAAAAACGACATCGGTAGTTGAGTACTATCACATTCTTCCAAACAAGGAAGTTTCCCTATACTCCTCCACAGGTAACATAAGATTCAAGCAGATTTTTTATGCGCGAAAGTAGGACAATAACTTTTTGGGATCATGGTAAATATGACACTTCACGTGTTTCAGGAAATGGTCTTCTGATTCTTCACTAAACGAGCAACCACGTCAAGATGGAAAAGGTTCATTGCACTCCGTAATAGATGAAAATGTGGAAGACCAAGGTGAGAATAGAACGTCCAAGCTGCGAAAACGAATAATAAAAGTGTCAACTCAAAAGCAAAGCAAACAAGCAGTTGGTGCCAGCAAGCATAAGAAAAATAGCAAAAGAAAATCTAAAGCCTCCATGGCTGCGGCTGATGTCTATGTAGACGGTCTAGTAAGTGAGATCCACACAGTAAAACATGTTATTGAGGTGCAGCCTCCAAAATCCGTGAGAAAGTCAAGAAATACAGAAGCTTCCGCAAGGGTGTGAACTTCGGGATACATCATCATCTCTATGTGCCTCGGTTACCTCTTACCCGGGCCCTTTACTTATGCACTTTACTTTGTGATAGCAATAGTGTTTGATGTTATATATCTTTCTATCACATAGTTGTTTATCTTGCTTACCATAAGTTGTAGGTGTACATAGGTGAGCCTAGTTGTTTTAGTTTTGTGCTTGACAAGTTAAACACTAGTTTTATTCCGCATTTGCTCTAGCCTAAGCCTCTACCTACTTGATAGTTTTATGATTTTAGGTTACATCACTTTTGATCAACCACTAATCAGTTTATTAAATAAGACCTTTGTATAGTACATCCCGATGAAAAGTGATACCCTTTTTCAAGGATAATGACATTTTTTGGCTTTCTCTTTAACAGTACGACTGGTCCGCTATTTGTAAATGATCCATTTCCAAAAACGACATCAGTAGTTGAGTACTATCACATTCTTCCATCCAAGGAAGTTTTCCCTATACTTCTCCGCAGGTAACATAAGATTTGTTGTGATTTTTTTATGCGCGAAAGTAGGACAATAACTTTTTGGGATCATGGTAAATATGACACTTCATGTGTTTCAGGAAATGGTCTTCTGATTCTTCACTAAGCGAGCAACCACGTCAACATGGAAAACGTTCATTGTGCTCCGTAATAAATTAAAATGTGGAAGAGCAGGATGATAATAGAACGTCCAAGTTACGAAAACGAATTACAAAATTGTCAACTCAAAAGCAAAGCAAACAAGCAGTTGGTCCCAGCAAGCATAAGAAAAGCAGCAAAAGAAAATCTAAAGCCTCCATGGCTGCAGCTAATGTCTCTGCAGAGGGTCTAGATAGTGAGATCCCCACAATAAAACATGTTATTGAGGTGGAACCTCCAAAACCCGTGAGTAAGTCAAGTAATATATAAGCTTCCGCAAGGGTGTGAACTTCGGGATACATCGTCATCTCAATATGCCTCGGTTACCTCTTAATCGGGCCCTTTACTTATGCACATTACTTTGTGATAGCCATAGTGTTTCATGTTATATATCTTGCTATCACCTAGTTGTTTATCTTGCGCATAAGTTGTTGGTGCACATAGGTGAGCCTAGTTGTTTTTGGTTTTGTGCTTGACAAATTAAATGCTAGTTGTATTCCGCATTTGTTCAAGCCTAAGCCTCTACCTACTAGATAGTTTTATGATTTTAAGTTACATATGTTTTTATCAACCACTACTCAGTTTATTAAATAAGACCATTAATTGTGTGGTACATCCTGATGAAAAGTGATACTAACATTTTTCGGCTTTATCTTTCATAGTATAACTGGTCCGCTATTTCTGAATGATCCATTACCAAAAATGACATATGTAGTTGAGTACTATAAGATTCTTCCTTGTAGTGGAGTACTATCACATTCTTCCATACAAGGAAATTTTGTGTGATATCCTCCGCAGGTAACATAAGATTTGTTTAAATTTTTTATGTTTGAAAGTAGGACAATAACTTCTAGGGTCATGGTAAATATGACACTTTGCATGTTTCAGGGTTTTTTGATTATTCACTAAACGAGCAACCACATTGACCAGGAAAAGGTTCATTGCACTCCATAATTGAAAAAATGTGGAATAGCAAGATGTCGTGTGATATCCGCGACCACCTATGGGACCGGGTGGTCCCTTGCTGGTTCGGTAGGGGGACGTCACGTTGCACGAAGAGCTGATCGGCGAATGGCAGCATGGCAGAGAGCACACTAGCAATTTACCCATGTTCTGGCCGCCACGAGGCGTAAGACCGTACTCCTGCTTTGGTGGATTGATGGTGGAATGAGCGTGGTGATGCGTAGTACACTTTCCCGGTAGGGTTCACCTCGGGGCCGTAGCGACTTCGCACATATGGTGGCCTGGGTTCGTCAATTTTCCAACCCTTCCTAGGAGTTCCATGGGCCTCCTTTTATAGATTAAGGGGTCACCACAATGGTAAAGTGGTCATTATCCACTGATATGATAGCAAACAGTGTTATCATACCTAACTCTGCAGGCTGACTGGGTGCATTAAATGTGCCACTTAGTGTCACATCACTGGTTGCTTAGCAAGGCCTGCCGGGCTATCTTGCCAGCTCCGTGCCTGTTCCCTTGACACGTTGCAGGACATGTGTCATCTGTGGGTTTCTTCTGTAGGAAATGGCTGCCATGTGGCGAATGGCTGCCACTTAATCACCTTGCGGCTCTACACCGCACTGATTGATGACGTGAGTCGTCTTTGACTGGTCGGCGGGGTAGTTCAACCCCCGTGAGCCCCGGCAGGCTCTGTCGGGGAGTCTTCGTTGCTTGCTTCTGGTGGTGGCCTCGCCCCTTGCCGGGCTTGCCTGCCCAGCAAGGGAGGCCCTTCTCCTGCCGATATCTTGTTCCTTCAGTTTGATCTTGGTCCCCCTGAGCTGCATGTTGGTTCTTCAAATCTCTTGGTTCTTTAATCCGGCGGTGTACAATTGGCAATAGACCCAGGTTTTTTTTGCACCGACAGACCCAGGGTTTCTCCTCGAATAGCACAGTGTCATCACGCCGGTGCTGATCTTGCGCTACTTCATCGTAGGCAAGCACTCGAGGGGACCCGTAAATGAGTTCTATGGGGTTAACTCCTTCTGACCCGAAGACCAGGGAGAAGGGAGTTTGCCCGGTAGCTCGGTTAGGTGTTGTTCTGAGGATTCAGAGAACTACCAGCATCTCCTCAGTCCACCGCCATCCGTGCTTCTGCAGCGTATCAAAAGTCCTTGTCTTGAGTCCATGAAGTACTTAAGCGTTCGCCCTCTCAGCTTGTCCATTGCTCCAGGGGTGTGCCACATAAGCGGATGAGATCTTGCATCCGAGGGCATGAACGTATTGCATGAAGGCGTGACTCGTGAACTGGGTGCCATTGTCAGTGAAGATCCTTGCCAGAACTCCAAAATGACACACAAATTCTTTCAAGAACTTGATAGCTGACTGAGCAGTCACCTTTCTCATGACAGTCACTTCCGGCCAGTTTGTAAACTTGTCGATGGAAACAAACAAGAATTCAAAGCCTCCGATAGCTCAGGGGAAGGGGCCGAGGATATCGAGCCCCCAGACCGAAAATGGCCATGATAGAGGGATTGTCTGAAGGGCTTGGGCAGGCAGGTGTGTTCTCTTGGAATGGAACTGGCAGGCTTCACATGTTGTGACGAGCTCAACTGAAGGAAATATGCCCTAGAGGCAATAATAAAGTTATTATTTATTTCCTCATATCATGATAAATGTTTATTATTCATGCTAGAATTGTATTAACAGGAAACATAATACATGTGTGAATACATAAACCTACAGAGTGTCACTAGTATGCCTCTACTTGACTAGCTCGTTAATCAAAGATGGTTGTGTTTCCTAACCATGAACAAGGAGTTGTTATTTGATTAACGGGATCACATCATTGGTTGAATGATCTGATTGACATGACCCATTCCATTAGCATAGCACCTGATCGTATAGTTTGTTGCTAGTGCTTTTCTTCATGACTTATACATGTTCCTATGACTATGAGATTATGCAACTCCCGTTTGCCTGAGGAACACTTTGGTGCTACCAAACGTCACAACGTAATCGGGTGATTATAAAGGTACATTACAGGTGTCTCCGAAGGTACATGTTGAGTTGGCATATTTCGAGATTAGGATTTGTCACTCCGATTGTCGGAGAGGTATCTCTGGGCCCTCTCGGTAATGCACATCACATAAGCCTTGCAAGCATTTCAACTAATGTGTTAGTTGTGAGATGATGTATTACGAAACGAGTAAAGAGACTTGCCAGTAACGAGATTGAACTAGGTATTGGATACCGACGATCGAATCTCGGGCAAGTAACATACCGATGACAAAGGGAACAACGTATGTTGTTATGCGGTTTGACCGACCGATAAAGATCTTCAGAGAATATGTAGGAGCCAATATGGGCATCCAGGTCCCGCTATTGGTTATTGACCGGAGAGGTGTCTCGGTCATGTCTACATAGTTCTCGAACCCGTAGGGTCCGCACGCTTAAACGCTTCGATGATGCTACTATGAGTTTTTATGATGTTTCTGTACCAAGGTTGTTCGAGTCCCGGATGAGATCACGGACGTGACGAGGAGTCTCGAAATGGTCGAGACATAAAGATTCATATATTGGAAGTCTCTGTTTGGACATCGGAAGTGTTCCGGGTGAAATTGGGAATTTTACCAAGTACCGGGAGGTTACCGGAACCCCCCGGAATACTAATGGGCCAACATGGGCCTTAGTGGAAAGGAGAAAAGGGGGCCCAAGTGCTGGTCACCTTCCCCCTTCCCTAGTCCTATTAGGACTAGGAGAAGGGGCGCCTCTCTCTTCCTTCCCACTTGGGGAAACCTAGTTGGACTAGGATTGGGGGGGGAATCCTACTCCTAGTAGGAGTAGGACACCTGGCGCACCTCTCCTTGGCCGCCAGCCCCTCCCTTCCCTCCTTTATATACAGGCAGGGGCACCCCATGACACACAAGTTGATCATTGAGATCGCTCCTTAGCCGTGTGCGGTGCCCCTTCCACCATATTACACCTCGAAAATACCAGAGCGGAGCTTAGGCGAAGCCTCGCGCCGGTGGAACATCATCATCGCCACCACGCCGTCGTCGATTTAAACTCTCCCTCAACACTCGGCTGGATCGGAGTTCGAGGGACGCCATCGAGCTGAACGTGTGCAGAACTCGGAGGTGCCGTGACGCTCGGTACTTGGATCGGTTGGATCGTGAAGGAGTACGACTACTTCCTCTACGCTACGCCAACGCTTCCGCTGTCGGGTTCTACGAGGGCACGTAGACAACACTCTCATCTCGTTGCTATGCATCACCATGATCTTGCGTGATCGTGAGGAAAATTTTTGAAATTACTACGTTCCCCAACAAAGGGCATCCGAGCCTAGGTTTTTATGGTTTGATGATATGCACGAGTAGAACACAAGTGAGTTGTGGACGATACAAGTCATACTACCTACCAGATGTCATACTTTGGTTCAGCGGTATTGTTGGACAGACGATCCAGACCAACCTTACGCGTGCATTTCCACGCTGAGACCGGTTCCTCGACGTGCTTTGCACATAGATGGCTTGTGGAAGACTGTCTCTCCAACTTTAGTTGAACTGAGTGGCTACGCCCGGTCCTTGAGAAGGTTAAAACGGAGTCTATTTGACGAAGTATCGCTGTGGTTTTGATGCGTAGGTGAGATTGGTTCTTGCTTAAGCCCGTAGCAGCCACGTAAAATTTGCAACAACAAAGTAGAGGACGTCTAACTTGTTTTTGCAGGGCATGTTGTGATGTGATATGGTCTAGACATGATGCTGAATTTTATTGTATGAGATGATCATGTTTTGTAACCAAAGTTATCGGCAATCGGCAGGAGCCATATGGTTGTCGCTTTATTGTATGCAATGCAATCGCTTCGTAATGCTTTACTTTATCACTAAGCGGTAGCGATAGTCGTAGAAGCATAAGTTTGGCGAGACGACTACGATGCTTCTATGGTGATCAAGGTGTCGCTCCGTTGACGATGGTGATCATTATGATGCTTCGTAGATGGAGATCAAAAGCTCAAGATGATTATGGCCTTATCATATCACTTATATTGATTGCATGTGATGTTAATCCTTTATGCATCTTATCTTGCTTTGATTGACGGTAGCATTATAAGATAATCCCTTACTAAATTATCAAGAAGTGTTCTCCCTGAGTATGCACCGCTATGAAAGTTCTTCGTCTTTGAGACACCACGTGATGATCGGGTGTGATAGGCTCTACGTTCAAATACAACGGGTGCAAAACAGTTGCACACGCAGAATACTCAGGTTATACTTGACGAGCTATGCATATAAGATATGACCTCGGAACACGGAGACCGAAGGTCGGCGTGAATCATATAGTAGATATGATCAACATATTGATGTTCACCATTGAAACTACTCCATCACACGTGATGATCGGTCATGGTGTAGTTGATATGGATCACGCAATCACTTAGAGAATTGGAGGGATATTTTTCTAAGTGGGAGTTCTTAAATAATATGATTAATTGAACTTAAATTTATCATGAACTTAGTACATGATAGTATCTTGCTTGTCTATGATGTGTAGATAGATGGCTCGTGCTGTTGTTCCGTTGAATTTTAATGCGTTCCTTGAGAAAGCAAAATTGAAAGATGATGGCAGCAATTACACGGACTGGGTCCGTAACTTGAGGATTATCCTTATTGCTGCACGGAAGAATTACGCCCTGGAAGCACCGTTAGGTGCCAGGCCTGGTGTAAGGGCTGCGCCGAAGTTGTGAACGTCTGGCAAAGCAAAGTCGATGACTACTCTATAGTTCAAGGTGCCATGCTTTACGGCTTAGAACCGGGACTTCAACGTCGTTTTGAACACCATGGAGCATATGAGATGTTCCAGGAGTTGAAGTTAATATTCCAAGCGAATGCCCGGATTGAGAGATATGAAGTCTCCAATAAGTTCTATAGTCAGTAAGATGGAGGAGAAACGGTTACAAGTGAGCATATACTCGTAATGTCCGGATATAACAATCACTTGATTCAACCGGGAGTTAATCTTCCGGATGATTGCGCCATTGATGTAATTCTCCAATCATCGCCACCAAGCTACAAGAGCTTCGTGATGAACTATAATATGCAAGGGATGACCAAAACAATGCCCGAGCTCTTCGCGATCTTTGAAAGTCATGGAGGTAGAAATCAAAAAGGAGCATCAAGTGTTGATGGTTAACAAAACCACTAGTTTCAAGAAAAGGGCAAAGGAAAGAAAAGGAAACTTCAAAAGGAACAGCAAGCAAGTTGCTAATCAAGAGAAGAAACCCAAGTCTGGTCCTAAGCTGAAACCGAGTGCTTCTATTGCAAGCGACTGGTCATCGGAAGCGGAACTGCCCCAAGTATTTGGCGGATAAGAAGGATGGCAAGGTTAACAAAGGTATATGTGATATACATGTTATTGATGTGTACCTTACTAATACTCGCAGAGTAGCACTGGTATTTGATACTGGTTCTGTTGCTAATATTTGCAACTCGAAACAGAGGCTACGGATTAAGCGAAGATTGGCTAAGGACGAGGTGACGATGCGCGTGGGAAATGGTTCCAAAGTCGATGTGATCGCAGTCGGCACGCTACCTCTACATCTACCTTCGGGATTAGTATTAGACCTAAATAATTGTTATTTAGTACCAGCGTTGAGCATGAACATTATATCTGGATCTTGTTTGATGCGATACGGTTATTCATTTAAATCAGAGAATAATGGTTGTTCTATTTATATGAATAATATCTTTTATGGTCATGCACCATTGAAGAATGGTTTGTTTTTACTTAATCTTGATAGTAGTGATACACATATTCATAATGTTGAAACCAAAAGATGCAGAGTTGATAATGATGGTGCAACTTATTTGTGGCACCGCCGTTTAGGTCATATCGGTGTAAAGCGCATGAAGAAACTCCATACCGATGGACTTTTTGGAGTCACTTGATTATGAATCACTTGGCACTTATGTAACCGTGCCTTATGGGCAAGATGACTAAAACACCGTTCTCCTAACTATGGAGAGAGCAACAGATTTATTGGAAATCATACATACCGATGTATGTGGTCCAATGAATGTTGAGGCTCGTGGCGGATATCGTTATTTTCTCACCTTCACAGATGATTTGAGCAGATATGGGTATATCTACTTAATGAAACACAAATCTGAAACATTTGAAAAGTTCAAAGAATTTCAGAGTGAAGTGGAAAATCATCGTAACAAGAAAATAAAGTTTCTACGATCCGATCGTGGAGGAGAATATTTGAGTTACGAGTTTGGCCTACATTTGAAACAATGCGGAATAGTTCCGCAACTTACGCCACCGAACACCACAACGTAATGGTGTGTCCGAACGTCAGAATCGTACTTTATTAGATATGGTGCGATCTATGATGTCTCTTCTTGATTTACCGCTATCGCTTTGGGGTTATGCTTTAGAGACGGCTACATTCACTTTAAATAGGGCACCATCTAAATCCATTGAGACGACGCCTTATGAACTGTGGTTTGGCAAGAAACCAAAGTTGTCGTTTCGAAAGTTTGGGGCTGCGATGCTTATGTGAAAAAGCTTCAACCTGATAAGCTCGAACCCAAATCGGAGAAATGTGTCTTCATAGGATACCCAAAGGAGACTCATGGGTACACCTTCTATCACAGATCCGAAGGCAAGATTTTTGTTGCTAAATTCGGAAACTTTTTGGAGAAGGAGTTTCTCTCGAAAGAAGTGAGTGGGAGGAAAGTAGAACTTGATGAGATAATCAGATCTACTCCCTTATTGAGAAGTAGTACATCACGAGAAAACAGTTTACGTGACACCTACACCAAATAGGGAAGAAGCTAATGATGATGATCATGAAACTTCAGATCAAGTTTCTCTGAACTTCGTAGATCAACCAGAGCAAGATCCGCACCAGAGTGGTACGGTAATCCTATTCTGGAAGTCATGTTACTGGAACATGATGAACCTACGAACTATGAAGAAGCGATGGTGAGCCCAGATTCCACAAAATGGCTTGAGGCCATGAAATCTGAGATGGGATCCATGTATGAGAACAAAGTGTGGACTTTGGTTGACTTGCCCGATGATCGGCAAGCAATTGAGAATAAATGGATCTTCAAGAAGAAGACTGACGCCGATGGTAATGTTATCGTCTATAAAGCTCGACTTGTTGCAAAAGGTTTTCGACAAGTTCAAGGGATTGACTACGATGAGACCTTCTCACCCGTGGCGATGCTTAAGTCCGTCCGAATCATGTTAGCAATTGCCGCATTTTATGATTATGAAATTTGGCAAATGGATGTTAAAACTGCATTCCTGAATGGATTTCTGGAAGAAGAGTTGTATATGATGCAACCAGAAGGTTTTGTCGATCCAAAGGGAGCTAACAAAGTGTGCAAGCTCCAGCGATCTATTTATGGACTGGTGCAAGCCTCTCGGAGTTGGAATAAACGTTTTGATAGTGTAATCAAAGCATTTGGTTTTATACAGACTTTTGGAGAAGCCTGTATTTACAAGAAAGTGAGTGGGAGCTCTGTAGCATTTCTGATATTATATGTGGATGACATATTACTGATCGGAAATGATATAGAATTTCTGGATAGCATAAAAGGATACTTGAATAAGAGTTTTTCAATGAAAGACCTCGGTGAAGCTGCTTACATATTGGGCATTAAGATCTATAGAGATAGATCAAGACGCTTAATAGGACTTTCACAAAGCACATACCTTGATAAAGTTTTGAAAAAGTTCAAAATGGATCGTGCAAAGAAAGGGTTCTTGCCGGTGTTACAAGGTGTGAAGTTGAGTAAGACTCAATGCCCGACCACCGCAGAAGATAGAGAGAAAATGAAAGATGTTCCCTATGCTTCAGCCATAGGCTCTATCATGTATGCAATGCTGTGTACCAGACCTGATGTGTGCCTTTGTCAGAAGTTTAGCAGCGGTACCAAAGTAATCCAGAGTGGATCATCGACAGCGGTCAAAAACATCCTTAAGTACTTGAGAAGGACTAAGGATATGTTTCTCATTTATGGCGGTGACAAAGAACTCGTCAGAATGGTTACGTCGACGCATAGCTTTGACACTGATCCCACGATTCTAAATCGCAAACCGGATACGTATTTACATTAAACGGTGGAGCTGTCGGTTGGTGCAGTTCCAAACAAAGCGTCGTGGCGGGATCTACATGTGAAGTTGAGTACATAGCTGCTTGAAGCAGCTAATGAAGGAGTCTGGATGAAGGAGTTCATAACCGATCTAGGTGTTGTACCTAGTGTATCGGGTCCAATGAAAATCTTTTGTGACAATACTGGTGCAATTGCCTTGGCAAAGGAATCCAGATTTCACAAGAGAACCAAGCACATCAAAAGACGCTTCAACTCCATCCGGATTTGGTCCGTGGGAGACATAGAGATATGCAAGATACATACGGATCTGAATGTTGCGTAACCCGTTGACTAAGCCTCTTCCACGAGCAAAACATGATCAGCACCAAGACTCCATGGGTGTTAGAATCATTCTTTGTGTAATCTAGATTATTGACTCTAGTGCAAGTGGGAGACTCAAGGAAATATGCCCTAGAGGCAATAATAAAGTTATTATTTATTTCCTCATATCATGATAAATGTTTATTATTCATGCTAGAATTGTATTAACAGGAAACATAATACATGTGTGAATACATAAACCTACAGAGTGTCACTAGTATGCCTCTACTTGACTAGCTCGTTAATCAAAGATGGTTGTGTTTCCTAACCATGAACAAGGAGTTGTTATTTGATTAACGGGATCACATCATTGGTTGAATGATCTGATTGACATGACCCATTCCATTAGCATAGCACCTGATCGTATAGTTTGTTGCTAGTGCTTTTCTTCATGACTTATACATGTTCCTATGACTATGAGATTATGCAACTCCCGTTTGCACGAGGAACACTTTGGGTGCTACCAAACGTCACAACGTAATCGGGTGATTATAAAGGTACATTACAGGTGTCTCCGAAGGTACATGTTGAGTTGGCATATTTCGAGATTAGGATTTGTCACTCCGATTGTCGGAGAGGTATCTCTGGGCCCTCTCGGTAATGCACATCACATAAGCCTTGCAAGCATTTCAACTAATGTGTTAGTTGTGAGATGATGTATTACGAAACGAGTAAAGAGACTTGCTGGTAACGAGATTGAACTAGGTATTGGATACCGACGATCGAATCTCGGGCAAGTAACATACCGATGACAAAGGGAACAACGTATGTTGTTATGCGGTCGACCGATAAAGATCTTCGTAGAATATGTAGGAGCCAATATGGGCATCCAGGTCCCGCTATTGGTTATTGACCGAGAGGTGTCTCGGTCATGTCTACATAGTTCTCGAACCCGTAGGGTCCGCACGCTTAAACGCTTTGATGGCAGTTACTATGAGTTTTTATGATGTTTCTGTACCGAAGGTTGTTCGAGTCCCGGATGAGATCACGGACGTGACGAGGAGTCTCGAAATGGTCGAGACATAAAGATTCATATATTGGAAGTCTCTGTTTGGACATCGGAAGTGTTCCGTGTGAAATTGGGAATTTTACCTAGTACCGGGAGGTTACCGGAACCCCCCGGAATACTAATGGGCCAACATGGGCCTTAGTGGAAAGGAGAAAGGGGGGCCCAAGTGCTGGCCGCACCTTCACCCCTTCCCTAGTCCTATTAGGACTAGGAGAAGGCGCCTCTCTCTCTTCCTTCCCACTTGGGGAAACCTAGTTGGACTAGGATTGGGGGGAATCCTACTCCTAGTAGGAGTAGGACACCTGGCGCACCTCTCCTTGGCCGGCCAGCCCCTCCCTTCCCTCCTTTATATACAGGCAGGGGCACCCCATGACACACAAGTTGATCATTGAGATCGTTCCTTAGCCGTGTGCGGTGCCCCTTCCACCATATTACACCTCGAAAATACCGTGGCGGAGCTTAAGTGAAACCTGCGCCGGTGGAACATCATCATCGTCACCACGCCGTCGTCTTGTGAAACTCTCCCTCAACACTTTCGGCTGGATCGGAGTTCGAGGGACGTCATCGAGCTGAACGTGTGCGTAACTTCGGAGGTGCCGTGACGCTCGGTACTTGGATCGGTTGGATCGTGAAGGAGTACGACTACTTCCTCTACGTTGCGTCAACGCTTCCGTTGCTGGTCTCACGAGTGCGTAGACAACACTCTCATCTCGTTGCTATGCATCACCATGATCTTGCGTGATCGTAGGAAAATTTTTGAAATTACTACGTTCCCCAACATCAACTGCATCTTGGAGGGCTGTGGGCCAATAGAATCCTTGCTGGAATGCTTTCCCAAGTAATGCCCTTGATCCGATGTGTGAGCCGCACATTCCTTTGTGAATCTCAGCCAACAGTTCCTTTCCATCCTCCCGGCAGACACACTTCAATTTCACATTGTTGGGCCTTCTTCTGTACAGAGTGTCATCAACAAACTGATACATACTAGCCCTCTGGGCTACTTTCTCAGCTTCATCTTGGTCGCCGGGAAGTTCTCCGGTTTTGAGGAAGTGGACGATGTGCCTTGCCCAAGTTGGAGCCTGGGCTCGGCAACGAGGACTAGCGGCACTTGCTCTGCTGCGGGAGCACCAGCCTCGTTCGTGGGGTCCATAGGCCCGGCTGGAGGGGGTGGTCCGGCAGGCAGTGAGGAGTTGTTTTCGGCAGCGTATCTACTGGGGGCGGATGGCTCGACCGGGAGAGGCTTACCGTAGTCAAAATTTCTCCTTTCCGGGCCATTGTGGCTGGTGATACGAAGGGCTGAGAGAGAAGGAGAACAAAAGTTCATGGTTCCACAAGAAGCTTCTGTGCAGCATACTTTGACAGGTGATCAGCTATGTTGTTTTCCGCACGGGGTACATGCTCTATTTGCAACCCATCAAAGTGCTCCTCCAATCTCCTCACTTCCTCGACATATGTTTCCATCAATGGACATTGATAATCCTTGTTAACTTTTCTCACCACAAGCTGTGAATCTCCTCGAATGATGAACTTCTTAATTCCCAATTCTGCTGCAATCCTGAGCCCGACAAGGAGCCCTTCATACTCAGCTGTATTGTTGGTGGCTTCATCCGAGGCAAAGTGAATTTGGACGACGTACTTTAAGTTCTCCCGGGAGGGGGCAACAAGAATCATGCCAGCCCCTGCACCTTGTAGGGAAAGAGCACCATCAAAATACATAATCCATCCTTGGGGTGATTCCTTACCGGGGAGAGCTGTTTCTGCCACTTCCTCATCAGGGGTTGGCGTCCATTCTGCAATAAACTCTGCCAGTGCCGGAGGGTTTCTCCTTCCTCACGCTAAAGAAGCTGCAGGTTGCTGGGCCTACCGGGCTCTTGGTGGCCACCGGTGAAGGCACCGATGAACTCGTGGCATAGATCTGCCCATGACGAAATGGAGTTCTCTGGCAGGTGCATCAGCCAAGACTTCACATTGGACTTGAGGGCCAAAGGGAAGTAGTTAGCGAACACCTTCTCGTCTCTTCCCTCAGCAGCCTAAACAGCGATGGTCTAGATGCTCAGGAACTCTAGCGGGTTCAGCCTCCTGTCGTACTTCTTAGGTATCTCTGGCTTGAACGTGCAAATGGACGACCAACGGACTTGCCGCAGCTCCTGTGTAAAGGCAAGGCAGCCAACCTTGAAGGGAAGGCACCAGCCAACACTGAGCGCAGGCTCATCGACGTTGAGGCCACCGCACCCGTCAGTCTGGCGGAGGTTGTCGGGGCGCCGATCCTTGAAGACGCGCGCGTCTCCCCGCGACCTATGCTCCGGGGCTCGATGTTGGCCTAGATGTGCTCGCGGGTAAGAAGAGGCCATTGAGACGTCGTCGGGGTCTTGATTCTGCTGCGCCCGCGTTGGCTGCCGTGGTGGGTACTGCTCCTTGGGGACGGCCCCCTCCATTCGGCCAGCAGTGCGGGTGGTTGCTGTCGCTTGGGGAGGTCATGGCGGGCCAGCTCGTTGCGAGCCCCCAGCCTCAGCGAAACCGAGCAGGCTCTGGATTGTGGCACGCCATTCATCCATTTGCTCAGCTTCCGGCGGAAACCTCAATAGTAGCTGAGCTCACGCCATGGCCTCTGTAGCTGTGCTTGGCATAGATGTTGATGACATTGATCGCACCGTCGCCTGGCTCCTAATGGTGCTAGCGGCGGCGACGACATTAGTGCCGCGTCCACACAGCTGTGGGATGACCACTTGGGCGGCAGGGTCGCGCGAGGATGCTGCTCGAGGGTCAGTGGCTCCATCGAGCGCAGCAGTCTGGTCGGCTCGTCCCGGAGGAGGCACATGCGCCGTGACCGCCCCCGTAGCAGGGGTCACTACAAAAAAAAACACTTCCGTGATGATACGTGTTTGTCACAGTAGGTCGCGTTTTTTTCATGCATGTACATCCATGACAAATTTATGACAGAATCAAGTTAGTCATACCTGTGCTGTCGTAGAAGTGTTCCATGACATTACCAAAATTATCATCACGGAAGTGTCCACTTCCATGACGATAAATCGCGCGTCTCGGAAGTGCTGTCGTCAAGGGTGGTGACACGTGGCATCCCATCGTAACGGAACACCGTTAAGCTATCGGGTCGGATTTTGGATCCGATAACCCGCTAATGTACCACGACTAATGCCGATTTTCCACGTGTAAAATTTTCATTGGCTGATGGATCCACGCGTCAGCTCCGCGTTGGCACATGTGTCACTCATCCAACGGTCGAGATGGGCCTATGATATGTTGACACGTGGACCGGCCCAAAAGTGGCCCACAAAGTTTAAATGGGCCGGCCCAACCGAAGGCCCATAAGATTTAGCAGACCATAATGGGCCGGCCCAGCTAAAGGCCCCCAAATTTAAGCGGACCATAATGGGCCGGCCCAGCTAAAGGCCCACAAGATTTTGCGGACCACAATGGGCCGGCCCAGCTAAAGGCCCATAAGATTCTGCAGACCATAATGGGCCGACCCAGCTAAAGGACCAACATTCTCTGTCAAATCGGCCCGTCAATGGCCTGGTCTAAACTTGTCATCAATGCAGCCCATGGTCACTTCTGGCCCGTTAACAGTTCGCTAAGTAATTGGGCCGAATTACGGCCCGATGTATTTCCGGCCTCTTAAAGGTCCGGCTTCATTTGGGCCCACTTACAGGCCATCAAAACTTTCGGACCATAAACGACCGTGAAGGATTTGGGTCATATTCGGCCATGTATGTCATTCGGCCTGTTAGAGGCCCACTATAGATTTGGCCCACTTTCAGCCTGTTGTCATTTTCGGCACGTTAATGCCGGACGTAAACCATGGGCCATATGTGGCCCAACGTCATATCGGGCCCATTAACGACCCATATAAAAATGACGATCATCTGTCCCGACCGAAGTTCCGGCCTGCTAAAGGCCCGTGTATTAGGTCGGCGCATTTACGACCCGTCCGAATTTCGGCCTGTCAAATATCCGCATCATAAATGGGCCACCATTTCGGACTGCTAAGTCCAGTGGGTTATTTGGCACAATCAGGGCCCAGTCTCACTTTCGGTCTATTAAAGGCCCATGTTTATTATGGGCTCGACATATTTACACCTGTAAACGGCCTACTTTTACTGAGGGCCCAAATTATGTTTAGGCCTGTTAAAGGCCCACTATGGGCACATGCCTACCAAAAAAATTTGAAAGCTTATGCTAATTTAAGCCCAGATATTTTTAGTGGGCTACATGCCAATTTCGGCCCGGAATCGTTTTTAGCCCAATTGGAATGGGCCCGACGAATATTGGCATGTTGGGCTCCTACGAAGCTTTCGTCCGAATACATTACTAAGATAAACCTACACTATACAAAAATAGCGTCATAATTACTACAGCCTGTGGCAGCATCATAAATGTTGTATCACAACAAAATAAATTCCAATCATACAACAAAAGGCCTGTTGGCATAAAGTTTAAAGTCCTTCCAGATAAAAGCACCATCATATGTATAGAAGCACAGATCATTTGACCTGAGTGCTAATGTTTCAGGCTGTAGAATCTGATGGAGCAGCACGATCTCCACCTTTTTCTCCGCCATTGCTCTTCAACAACGAAGCGAATGTCCGATAGTCTGGTTTCAAAACCATTCATATCTTGACTGCATTTCTCAACCACTATTCTTGTTTCCAAAACAACGTCCATTAGGGATTGGACTTGTGTCTGGAGCACAGATATATCACTCTGTCTAGCAGGAAGATTTTGTTCAGTATGCGATTTGGACGAGGTTACCTTGACAACCAACCCAGAATTACGCAGGAAGGTGCTTTTTGCACTGTTAGTGGAGAGATACTTACGCACTGCAGCAAGAGGTGACATTGTGCCTGTAGTAGCCTCGTCACCTTCAGGTGGTTGTGGCTGTTCAATCATTTGTTCAGTGAGTTACTAATGAGACAAAAACAAATAAAGTAGGTTAAACGTTTATACATAACTTATTTTGGTGAACTACTGTAATACATTAGCATGTATTGTAGTGCCAACTACATAATAAAATCACTTTCGGAACATATGTCCATGTAGCATGCCCTCTTGTATTGTCTATTTCCTCACATTCGTTGACATCTAAGGATAACGAGACATGGTTTAAAGTAGGATGAACATAGTATGACATCATTCATATCATGGGCAAACAGATATAAAACAAACATGCTATTTTATCATTGTGTGCCGTGAACATAACAACTAGAATACAGATCAAGACCAAAAGAATATCCTTCATCTCTTTTAAAGCATGTAAGGTGAAATGATACGTTAAGAAAACTATGTATAAAAGTGAACAGAGTAACTGACATTAGCTGCAAGCGAAGTAGTTAAATGAACACATCACACTACCAATCAGTTCAAAGGCAGGAGGAGTAAGGACTTACAACAGCGGCTTTAATCGGGTGTGCTCATGCCCTTCATCTTGCTGGTGTGGCAATCCTTGAAGATTTGCACTGCATTCGGTTCAGGTTCTTTTTGGTCCGCACGGGCTTTCCGCTGTATTTGGAACAAGTCAATATAGATACTTTAATATGGCACAAAAAAAGAAGGAAGTAGCAGCTATTTACAAGAGCCTCGCAGTGTGCAATATAGCTACGAGATCATGTTGTCTGTTTGAATTTCACTTTAGAACGGTTGGTTTTGTTCTTCAAACAGTTAGCCTAGAAGAAGATACACTTGTAAGGCACATACATAAATACAAGTTCAATATGTGGTCTGATCAAATACATATAGCCTACCTGATACTTTGGATCAAATACGAGGACTGTCCAGTCTTAATCTGTAATATATTCCACTGGAGATGTTTGGGCGATTTCATTGTTAGCCTTGCCTTCAAACTGAGATTTTTCTAAGGTGGTACCGACATCGTCATGAGCGCATCGAAAAACATGAGTGCATGCTTGTTTAGTTGCATCATATTTGGATCCAACTTGAACCTCATCTGTTGAAAAAAATGTGAGTCTTATTAGGAGGAAGCTAGAAAGTACGGGACAGAGCAAGACAATATTACTAATTGCGATGAATAACATTACTTACAGATAAATGGTCAAGGAAGGTGTTAAATTGGGTATTGTCTTTCTCATTCCTGTCTTTGGATCCACATTGAGAGGATACGCGCATGACACCTAACGGCAACGGCTGCCTCTGATACTAACTTGGCTGACTCTGTAGCATCACGTGGCCTTTTAAACCTGCCTCAAAATGGATCTCCATTCTTCCTCCTTTAGATTTTGTTAATCTGTCAAGCATTATCCCTGATGTCTATTTCCGCTTGTGCCGTGGTGCTAGTTCAACAACGAATATGGAAAGTGTTAGTGTACATCAAACTGTGAGAGTACATATAAAGGAGCATGCAACTACAACTTGACTCGGTCAGGTACCGTCTTGGTGTTGATGCTCATGAGGTTCATCTGATCTTGCCAAGTCCTGTTGTGTCAACAGTGCTTCGGAAGTAGTGTTAAGTATGAAGGCAGCTTGGGAATTGGCCGTTCGGAGCAAACGAGCGAGTAACTGGTTGAGATCTTTGGTACAGTTGAAGCGGATGCTGCAGGTGGTGGAGCAGGTGATCTTGTGTTTGTAGATTTAGCCGGTGGACTTGGACCTTCTCTTTGCACTATAAGTACCAGCAGAATCTCGACAATGAGAACCTTTTTCGTTTTACCCGACGAGTAACGCACTCCCTACTATATTATTTTCCTTGCTCTTTTTGACTTTTGCCATGTCAAGCTGTACCCACAACACAAAAGAATAAAATCAAACTTCAGAACTCATTGATGCATGATACAGACAAGCAATACTTTGATGTAAGACAACCGTATGAGGATGGAATATGTAAGAAAAACAGGACGGCATGACATATTCACAGCTACAATGTGCAACTAAGCAGAAGGATTTTCAAGAAAATAGAAGTAATGCAAGCTAGACACCATATGAAAGATGCAACCAATATTACTCTGCCAAGCTAAAAGTGTCTTGTCATAAGTGGCAATTCAAAAAATTAGAACCAGTACAACGTAGAAATCAATGCAAGATGCAACCACTATCAAACTGCCATGTTAAAGGCGTCCAATCATGAGTTACTGATGCGGGATACACAACAGCAGTACTTTGATGTAAGAACATGGTTTAATAGATAGATGAAGTGTATTCTAGACACAGAAAGCCATGTCATATGCACATGTATAACGTATAAACTCAGCAGGTGCAATTTAATCAAAATAGAAGAAATACAGGCTAGACAACATATGCAACATGAAACCAATTATCACAGTGTCAACTTAGAGCAAGCACCTGCGATGGTGGAGTGCGGGAGATGAACTCATCATGTAGACTTGGGACTTCAACTTCATTAGCGATGGCGATGGCAAATCTAGAGAGTCTCTATTTGCGTCTTGGAGTACCACCAACATCCCCTAACACTCTTTTCCTTCCTATTTTCTGATATTGCCTTATGAAGTCAAAACCACAAGAAGATGAATAAAATTAGCTCTGCATAACTGGTTGATGCATGATACAGGCGAACACTACTTTGATGTAAGGCAAGCGCAGGAGGAGGGAATATATACAAAAAAAGACAGCGTTTCGTATTCACACGTACGATAGGAGAATGGAATATGTATGAAAAAATAGTAAGCGGAAGGCATTTCAACAAAATTACAAGAAATGAAAGCTAGGCACCATATGAACATGCAACCAATATCACTCTATCAGGTAAAAAGTGTCTCGTCGTAAGTGCCATTTCAAGAAATTAGAAGCAGTACAAGCTAGAAGACAATGCAAGATGCAAGCTACATCACAGTCCCAAGTTAAATGTGTCTTACGGGTAAGTGATCGTTGCAGGTATAAGTTGTAAGCTACGCAGATGCAATTCAACATAATCAGAAGCAATACAAACAAGACATCATACGGAAAACGCAACCACGTATAACAGTTCCAAGTAAGAGCAAGCACCTGTGATGGTGGAGTAGGGGAGATGTGCTCATCGTGTACACGTATGTTCTAGAAACAGGAACACATGTCATAGCAGATGCAATTCAAGTTAGAAACAATACAAGCTAGACATCATACGAAACATGCAACCACATATAATAGTGTCAAGGTAGAGCAAGCACCTGTGATGGTGGAGTAGGGGAGGTGTGCTCATCATCTATACAGCTACATTGACTGTCCAGCCTTGTGTTGTCTTGCGAATCTTGTTGGGAGGATGGCGGAGTAGAATCTATAGAGACCCCCTGTTTGAGTTGTTCAAGGACCACCATCATCCACCGCCGACTAATTTCCTTGGCTGTAATGATTTTGCATTGTGAAGTCAAACCGATAAGAAAAAGGAATAAAATTCGCTCTTCGAACTCATTCATGCATGATCTTGTGAACACTACTCGGATGAAAGGCAAAAACATGATGCGAGGATGGAATATGTATGAAAAACAGGATGGTGTGACATATTCACACCTATGATGTGGTAACTAAGCGAAGGCATTTCAACAAATTAGAAGCACCGCAAGCTAGACACCATATGAAAGATGCAACCAATATCACTCGCCAAGTTCAAACTGTATGGCGTTTCAACAAATTAGAAGCTGTATATGCTAGAAATCATATGCAAGACACAACCAATATCACAGTGGCGACTTAAAGGTGCCTTATCATAAGTGACTGATGCGGGATATGCAAGAATAGTAGTCTGATGTAGAAACAGGAACACATGTCATATTCACAGGCATTATGTGTAAAGTAAGCAGATGCAATTTAACAAAGTTAGAAGCAATACAAGCTAGACATCATACGCAACATGGAACCACATATAATAGTGCCAAGTTAGAGCAAGCACCTGTGATGGTGGAGTAAGGGAGATGTGCTCATCATCTACACAGCTACGTTGACTGTCTAGCCTTGCGTTGTCTTGCGAATCTTATTGGGAGGATGGCGGAGTAGAATCTGTAGAGAACCTCCGTTTCAGTTGCTCGGAAGGACCACCATCATCCAATGCCTTGCCAATTTCCTTCAGCTTTATTGATTTTGCATTGTGTGGTCATACCGAAAAGAAAAAGGAATATCATTCGCTCTTCAGAACTCATTCATGCATGATATTGACGAACACTACTCTGATGAAAGGCAAAGTCATGATACGAGGATGAAATATGTATGAAAAAATGGACGGCTTGACATATTCACACCTATGATGTGGTAACTAAGCAGAAGGCACTTCAACAAATTAGAAACACTACAAGACACCATATGGAAGGTGCAATCAATATCACTCTGCCAAGTTAAAACTGTCTCGTCATAGGTGGCGTTCATCAAACTAGAAGCAATACATGCTAGAAATCATATTCAAGACGCAAACCAATATCACACTGCCAACTTAAAGGTGTCCCAACATAAGTGACTAATGCAGGATACGCAAGAAGAGTAGTTTCATGTAAGAACATGGTGTGATAGATGATATAGTATGTACCAAAACAGGAAAGCGTGTCATATTCACATGTATCATGTGTAAGCTAAGCAGTATGCAGTTTACACTAATTAGGAGCAATACGAGCTAGACACCATATGCAACATGCAACCAGATATCACACTGCCAAGTTAGAGCAAGCACCTTGGATGGTGGAGTAGGGGAGCGGAGACTTGGACCATGTAATGCACTATCAGTATAAGGAGAATCGGTACAGATGCTCCATTTACGTTGCTGCAGAGGACCTCCATCATCGCCTTCCTTAGTATTTTCCTTCCTCTTTCTTGATTTTGCCTTGTCAAGTCAAACCCACAAGAAAAAGGAATAAAATTTTCTCTTCAGAACTTATTGATGCATGATCGATTTAACACTACTTTCATGTAAGGCAGCCGCATGATAGGAGGATGGAATATGTATGAAAAACAGGACAGCGTGACATATTGACATGTATGATGTATAAAGTGTAAACTAAGCACAAGGTGCTTGAACTTGTTAGAATCGATGCAAGCTAGAAACCATATGAAAGATGAAACCAATATCACTCTGCCAAATTACAAGGGTGCCCTAACAAATGTATTTGACAAAATTAGAAGCAATACATGGCAATAGGCTAGAAATAATATGCAATATGCAACGAATAAAGGTGACTCATCCTAAGTAATTGATGCATGATACAGAAGAGAGGTAGTTTCATGTAAGAACAAGGTTAACACATAGATGTAGTGTGTACCAAAAATAGGAAGGCATGTCATATTCACAGGTATAGTGTGTAAACTAAGCAGATGCAATTTACCCTAATTAGAAGCATTACAAGCTAGACACCGTATGCAACATGCAACCACATATCCCACTGCGAAGTTGGAGCAAGCACCTGTGATGGTGGTGTAGGGGAAGTGCTATCTTCAGGTACAGAGCAACGTTCAATATCTTCATTTACGCTTGTTGTTTCTTGAGAATCATGTGGAGAGGATGAAATTGCATTCTTTATAAGAGTATTGCGTCTCATATTAACCCACGCGCGTGACTGTCTCATCATAAGAGATAGACGCAGGATACACAAGAATAGTAGTTTGATGTAAGAACATGGTGTGATAGGCAGATGTAGTATGTACCAAAAACAGGAAGGCGTTTCATATTCACATGTATAATGTGTAAGCTAAGGAGATGCAATTTAACAAATTAGGAGCATTGATGAGGGATACACAAGAGAAGTAGTTTGATGTAAGAACATGGTTAATAGAAAGACGTAGTATGTACCAAAAACAGGAAGGCATGTCATATTCACAGGTATAATGTGTTAACTAAGCAGATGCAATTTACCCTAATTAGAAGCATTACAAGGTAGACACCATATGCAACATGCAACCATATATCACACTGCCAATGAAGAGCAAGCACATGCGATGGTGGTGTGGGGGAATTGCGGTGATCAACTAGAGAGCTACGTTGACTATCTTCATTTAGCCTTGCTGTTTCTTGAGAATCATGTGGGGACGATGACACTGCACTCTTTGAACGAGTAGGGCGTCTCACAGTAACCCACCCGGGTGACTGTCTGATCATAAGTGATTGATGAGGGATACAAAAGAGCATTAGTTTGATGTACGAACATGGTTAATAGACATATGTAGTATGTATCAAAAACAGGAAGGCGTGTCATTACCAAAGGTATAATGTGTAAAGTAAGCAGATGCAATTTAACCAAATTGGAAGCAATACAAGCTAGACACCATATGCAACATGCAACCACATTTGACAGCGCGAAGTTAAAGCAAGCACCTAGGATGGTTGTGTGTGGCAATTGAGATCATCAACTGCAGAGCTACTTTTATCGTCTCCAATCACGACATCAAGCACCCATTAGAGCGTTGAAACGCCATCGCTTATCTTGAATTACACTAGAGCGACTTCTGTCTTTTCTTTTCTGCATTCATCAACACTGCGTCAGAGTCTGAAATACCCATACATAAAAAACAATAGTGTGAGTATGGCTGAAGTGTGTGCACAATTAGTATAGTGTAAAGGTAGCAGATAACAGGTTGGTGAGAAATAAATGACGGGAGACATATGATATCTCTACAACATGCATGGCACACTCAATTACTACAGGATTCTATGAAAATAATAATCGACTGAAAGCAAATAGGTCAGTCCATTTTTTCTGCACCGTCCGATGTACAAAGAACGGGGAGATCACCTTCATCTACCTCCAGCCAGTCAGTGTTGACGATCTTCCTCGAAACGCCAGTGACCACCGGCCCAGTATTCCTCCCCTGCATATGCCCTCCCCTCGACCTCGACGCACCGCCTTGCTTGGCACGCCCCCCCCCCCCGGCCATCCATTCAAGCCCCGCCGACCTCCAGATCGGGCACAAGCAGCTCCTGCGCCCCACACCCCTATGATAGACACCGATGCGCCGCTTCCCCGGGGAACAGGCGGACTAGGTGCTCCGCGCGCCTAAGCGGGTGCTGCTTCTTTTTATTGCGGTTCGACTGACCCTGAATTGAAATGCAGGCGGGCTACTGACCTCTAGCAAAGGTGAAATAGTAAAAGGGAGGAAACCTTGTGCATTAAGTATCACGAAGAAGATGAAGTAAGAAGCGCTCAACTAGTTTCTTTCGTGGGATGAATACGGTGTGAGCGGAGAGGAAAGATTTGCAAGAATATGGGAAGAGGAGTACCTCTTTCTGCTGGCAGTGTTGTGTCCTCCTTCTGTTTTCTGACGATCTTGTTGTTCGCCTGAAACCAGAAGTTGTGGAGGACGGTGCAGCCTTGGACGAACCCATGGCCAAGTTGTTGAGTGTGGTGTGGTGGCCGTCTGTCGGCGGCGGGGAAGCAGATCCGAGGCGGTGAACGACGGCGTAGCGGGAACAACTCCAGTGCGGTGGACGGTTGCGACAGTGGAGCCGCAGCAGTGCGGCGCAGGATGGCGTGGTCGGAGTGGTTCTGGTACGGCGCACGTCGGCGTCGGCGTCGTGCAGGCAGCTCTGCCTCGGCTTCAGCTGCTAAGTCCTTGAGGGTGTTGCGGTTGTGGTTGCGTTGGACGACGACGTCGGGGTACCGGCTCCAGCGTGATGGAGGAGGGCGGCGGTGGATTGGCCGCTATGGGGTGGAGGACGGAGGAGGTTGGGGTTTCGCGGCTGGTGGAGAGGGCATTTTCGTGCCCACGGATTATGAATGGGGAAACGGAGGGAGGTGGGGAACTAAGGGGGAACAGTGGTTCGGTTTGAGACGCGCTTGTTTGAAATTTGGGGAAAGTTACAAA
This sequence comes from Aegilops bicornis, assembly GCA_021605145.1. Classification (NCBI taxonomy): domain Eukaryota; kingdom Viridiplantae; phylum Streptophyta; class Magnoliopsida; order Poales; family Poaceae; genus Aegilops; species Aegilops bicornis. The sequence goes on along the minus strand of CM038673.1, from coordinate 568,874,047 downwards.
CTTTGCCCCATCTAAAATTTCGGACATATTGCGGGTTGGGGGTAGGACAGTCATGTCAGGTGTCCCAAATGTGGGCGGGATAGATTTCGGCCGAGCGCATGGGTGTTTAGGCGCCCACGGCGTATGAATGCTTCTCAGAGGCGGTTGAGACTGGCGTCTTGGTGAAGTTACAAACCTACCCCGGTCTAAACCTTTGGACATCGGGCCGATAGGCTACACGGGCCAGAGTCAGGACAGTAATTTCCTACCACCAAAACATTAGTCTCGCGCGGTTTCGGGTGACCAGAGTGTTGGAAATATGCCCTAGAGGCAATAATAAATTAGTTATTATTATATTTCATTGTTCATGATAATCGTTTATTGCCCATGTTATAATTGTATTGATAGGAAACTCAGATACATGTGTGGGTACATAGACAACACCATGTCCCTAGTAAGCCTCTAGTTGACTAGCTCGTTGATCAATAGATGGTTACGGTTTCCTAACCATGGACATTGGATGTCGTTGATAACGGGATCACATCATTAGGAGAATGATGTGATGGACAAGACCCAATCCTAAGCCTAGCACAAAGATCGTAGTTCGTATGCTAAAGCTTTTCTAATGTCAAGTATCATTTCCTTAGACCATGAGATTGTGCAACTCCAGATACCGTAGGAATGCTTTGGGTGTACCAAACGTCCACAACGTAACTAGGTGGCTATAAAGGTGCACTACAGGTATCTCCGAAAGTGTCATTGGGTTGGCACGAATCGAGACTGGGATTTGTCACTCCGTAAACGGAGAGGTATCTCTGGGCCCACTCGGTAGGACATCATCATAATGTGCACAATGTGACCAAGGGGTTGATCACGGGATGATGTGTTACGGAACGAGTAAAGAGACTTGCCGGAAACGAGATTGAACAAGGTATCGGGATACCGACGATCGAATCTCGGGCAAGTACAATACCGCTAGACAAAGGGAATTGAATACGTGATTGATTGAATCCTCGACATGGGTATCCAGATCCCGCTGTTGGTTGTTGACCGGAGAACGTCTCGGTCATGTCTGCATGGTTCCCGAACCCGTAGGGTCTACACACTTAAGGTTCGATGACGCTAGGGTTATAAAGGAAGTTTGCATTTGGTTACCGAATGTTGTTCGGAGTCCCGGATGAGATCCCGGACGTCACGAGGACTTCCGGAATGGTCTGGAGGTAAAGATTTATATATGGAAAGTTGTTGTTTGGGTTCCGAAAAAAGTTCGGGTTTTTTCGGTATTGTCTGAAGCTTCGGAAGGTTACGGAGGATTCCGGAGGGGTCCGGAGGTCTGGAAATTGTTCCACCACGTCCAATACAGTAGCATGGGCTGTAGGGGGGCGCCCTAGCCTTAATAGTCCAGGGGCACCAGCCCCCCCAAGGCCCATGCGCATGGGAAGGGGAAAACCCTAAAGGGGGAGGCCTCCACTTGACTTGGGAGGCACTCCTCCCCCCTTGGCCGCCCCCCTAGATGGGATCTAGGGCTGGCCGCACCCCTTGGGGTGGAAACCCTAAAGGGGCGCAGCCCCTTTCCCCTATATATACTTGAGGTTTTGGGGCTGCTGACATATGAGAACTTCTCCCTCTTGGTGCAGCCTGCCTCCTCCTCCTCCTCTCCGCTGTGCTTGGCGAAGCCTGCAGGATTGCCACGCTCCTCCACCACCACCACGCCACGTTGTGCTGCTGCTAGATGGAGTCTTCCTCAACCTCTCCCTCTCTCCTTGCTGGATCAAGGCGTGGGAGACGCCACCGGGTTGTACGTGTGTTGAAGCGGAGGTGCCGTCCGTTCGGCACTAGGATCTCCGGTGATTTGGATCACGACAAAGCACGACTCCTTCAACCCCGTTCTCATGAACACTTCCGCTTAGCGATCTACAAGGGTATGTAGATGCACTCTCCTTCCCTCGTTGCTAATTTCTCCATAGATAGATCTTGGTGACACGTAGGAAAATTTTGAATTTCTGCCACGCTCCCCCAACAAAGGGCATCATGAGCTAGGTCTATTGCGTAGATTCTTTGCACGAGTAGAACACAAAGTACTTGTGGGCGTTGATTTTGTTCAATATGCTTACCGTTACTAGTCCAATCTTGTTTCGACGGTATTGTGGGATGAAGCGGCCGGGCCGACCTTACACGTGACACTTACGTGAGAGCGGTTCCACCGGTACATGCACTTGGTGCATAAGGTGGCTAGCAGTGCCGGTCTCCCACTTTAGTCGGAACGGATTCGATGAAAAGGGTCCTTATTAAGGGTAAATAGCAATTGGCATATCACGTTGTCGATTTGTGTAGGTAAGAAACGTTCTTGCTAGAAACCCATAGCAGCCACGTAAAACATGCAAACAACAATTAGAGGACGTCTAACTTGTTTTTGCAGGGTATGCTATGTGATGTGATATGGCCAAGAAGAATGTGATGAATGATATGTGATGTATGAGATTGATCATGTTCTTGTAATAGGAATCACGACTTGCATGTCGATGAGTATGACAACCGGCACGATTCATAGGAGTTGTCTTTATTTATTGTATGACCTGCGTGTCATTGAACAACGCCATGTAATTACTTTACTTTATTGCTAACCGGTAGCCATAGTAGTAGAAGTAATAAGTTGGCGAGACAACTTCATGGAGACACGATGATGGAGATCATGATGATGGAGATCATGGTGTCATGCGGTGACAAGATGATCATGGAGCCCCGAAGATGGAGATCAAAGGAGCTATATGATATTGGCCATATCATGTCACTACTATATAATTGCATGTGATGTTTATTATGTTTATGCATCTTGTTTACTTAGAACGACGTCGTAAATAAGATGAATCCTCATAACAATTTCAAGGAAGTGTTCTCCCTAACTGTGCACCGTTGCTAAAGTTCGTCGTTTCGAAGCACCACGTGATGATCGGGTGTGATAGATTCTTACGTTCACATACAACGGGTGTAAGCCAGATTTACACACGCAGAACACTTAGGTTAACTTGACGAGCCTATCATGTACAGACATGGCCTCGGAACACAAGAGACCGAAAAGTCGAGCATGAGTCGTATAGTAGATACGATCAACATGAAGATGTTCACCGATGATGACTAGTCCGTCTCACGTGATGATCAGACACGGCCTAGTTGACTCGGATCATGTAATCACCTAGATGACTAGAGGGATGTCTATTCGAGTGGGAGTTCATGAGATGAACTTAATTATCCTGAACATAGTCAAAAGATCTTTGCAAATTATATCGTGGCTCGCGCTTTAGTTCCACTGTTTAGATATGTTCCTAGAGAAAATATAGTTGAAAGTTGACGATTGGCGATTGTGCGGACGTAGAAAGCTTATGTCCTTAATGCACCGCTCGATTGTGTTGAACCCCAAACGTCGCCCTGTGGATGTTGCGAACATCGGACATACACGCTTTGATAACTACGTGATAGTTCGGTTAAATGGTTTAGAGTAGAGGCACCAAAGACGTTTCTCAAGCATATAAGATGTTTCGAGGGCTGAAATTGGGATTTCAGGTTTGTTCCCACGTCAAAAGGTATAAGACCTCCGACGTTTTTCTTAGCCTGCAAACTAAGGGAGAAAAGCTCAATCGTTGAGCTTGTGCTCAGATTGTCTGAGTACAACAATCACTTGAATCGAGTGGGAGTTGATCTTCCGGATGAGATAGTGATGTTTCTCCAAAGTCATTGCCACCAAGCTGCTAGAGCTTCGTGATGAACTATAACATATCGTGGATAGATATGATGATCCTTGAGGTATTCACGATGTTTGACACCGCGAAAGTAGAAATCAAGAAGGAGCATCAATTGTTGATGGTTGGTGAAACCACTAGTTTCAAGAAGGGCAAGGGCAAGAAGGGATACTTCATGAAACGGCAAATCAGCTGCAGCTCTAGTGAAGAAACCCAAGGTTGAACCCAAACACGAGACTAAGTGCTTCCTTAATGAGGGGAACAGCCACTGGAGCAGAATTACCCTGGATACTTGGTAGATGAGAAGGCTGGCAAGGTCGATAGAAGTATATTGGATATACATTATGTTAATGTGTACTTTACTAGTACTCCTAGTAGCACCAGGGTATTAAGATACCGGTTCGGATGCTAAGTGTTAGTAACTCGAAATAAAAGAGCTACGGAATAAACTGAGACTAGCTAAAGGTGAGCTGGCGATATGTGTTGGAAGTGTTTCCAAGTTTGATTTGATCAAACATCGCACGCTCCCTCTACCATCAAGATTAGTATTAAACCTGAATAATTGTCATTTGGTGATTGCGTTGAGCATTGACATGATTGGATTATGTCTATCGCAATACGGTTATTCATTTAAGGAGAATAATGGTTACTCTATTTATTTGAATAATACCTTCAATGGTCTTACACCTAAAAGAATGGTTTATTGAATCTCGATCGTAGTGATACACATTTTCATGCCAAAAGATATAAGATAGTAATGATAGTACCACTTACTTGTGGCACTGCCATGAAAGTCATATTAGTGTAAAACGCATGAAGAAGCTCCATGTTGATGGATCTTTGGACTCACTCGTTTTTGAAAGGTTTGAGACATGCGAACCATGTCTATTGGTGTATACGCATAAAGAAACTCCATGCAGATGGATCGTTTGGATTCACTTGATGTTGAATCATTTGAGACATGCAAATCATACCACATGGACAAGATGACCGAAAAGCCTCGGTTTCAGTAAGATGGAACAAGAAAGCAACTTGTTGGAAGTAATACATTTTGATGTGTGCAGTCCAATGAGTACTGATGCATGCAGTGAATATCGTTATGTTCTTACTTCACGGATGATTTAAGTAGATATTGAGTATATTTACTTGATGAAACACAAGTCTGAATTATTGAATGGTTCAAGTAATTTCAGAGTGAAGTTAAAGATCATCGTGACAAGAGGATAAAATGTCTATGATATGATCATAGAGATGAGTATCTGAGTTACGAGCTTTGGCACGCAATTAAGACATTGTGGAAATTGTTTCAATAAATACCGGAACACCATAGTGTGATGGTGTGTCCGAACATCATAGTTGCACCCTATTGAATATGGTGCGTACCATGATGTCTCTTATCGAATTACCACTATCGTTCATGGGTTAGGCATTAGAGACAACCGCACTCACTATAATAGGGCACCACATAATTCCGTTGAGACGACACCGTTTGAACTATGGTTTGGAGAAACCTAAGTTGTCGCTTTCTTAAAAATTTGGGGCTCGGCGCTTATGTGAAAAGTTTCAGGTTGATAAGCTCGAAACCAAAGCGGATAAAATGCATCTTCATAGGACACCCAAAAACCAGTTGGGTATACCTCCTATCTCAGATCCGGAAGCAAAAGTAATTGTTTCTAGAAACGGGTCCTTTCTCGAGGAAAAGTTTCTCTCAAAAGAGTTGAGTGGGAGGATGGTGGATACTTGATGAGGTTATTGAACCGTCAATTCAACTAGTGTGTAGCAGGGCACAGGAAGTTGTTCCTGTGGCGCCTACACCAATTGAAGTAGAAGCTTATGATAGTGATCATGAAGTTTCGGATCAAGTCACTACCGTACCTCGTAGGGTGACAAGGATGCGTACTACTTCAGAGTGGTACGCAATCCTGTCTTAGAGGTCATGTTGCTAGACAACAATGAACCTACGAGATATGGAGAAGCGATGGTGGGCCCGGATTCCGACAAATGGTTAAAATCCATGAAATCGAGATAGGATCCATGTATCGTAACAAAGCATGGACTTTGGTGGACTTGCCCGATGATCGGCAAGCCATTGAGATAAATGGATCTTTAAGAAGAAGACGGACGTGGACGGTAATGTCACCGTCTATGAAGCTCGACTTGTGGCGAAGAGTTTTTCACAAGTTCAAGTAGTTGACTACGATGAGATTTTCTCATCCGTAGCGATGCTTAAGTCCGTCGGAATCATGTTAGCATTAGCTGCATTTATGAAATCTGGCAGATGGATGTCAAAACGAGTTTCCTTACCAATCTTCGCAAGGAAAGGTTGTATGTGATACAACCAGAAAGTTTTTAACAATCCTGAAAGACGCTAACAAGTATGCAAAGCTCCAGCTATCCTTCTAAGGACTGGAGTAAGCATCTCGGAGTTGGAATGTGCGCTTTGATGAGATGATCAAAGATTTTGGGTTTATACAAAGTTTATGAGAAACTTGTATTTCCAAAGAAGTGAGTGGGAGCACTATAGAATTTCTGATGAGTATATGTTGTTGACATATTGTTGATCGAAATGATGTAGAATTTCCGAAAGCAAATAGGGTTATTTGAAAGATGTTTTCAATAGAAACCTGGATTAAGCTACTTGAACATTGAGCATCAAGATCTATAGGGATAGATAAAAATCGCTAATCGTACTTTCAAATGAGCATATACCTTGACATGATCTTGAAGGTGTTCAAGATGGATCGACCAAAGAAGGAGTTCTTGCACGAGATGTAAGGTATGAAGTTAAGAGTTAAAGCTCGACCACGGAAGAAAAGAGAGAAAGGACGAAGGTCGCCCCTATGCCTTAGACATAGGCTCTATAGTATGCTATCTTTGTGTACCGCACCGGAAGTGTGCCTTGCCATGAGTCACTCAAGGGTACAAGAATGATCCAGGAATGGATCATTGGACAGCGGTCAAAATTGTCCTTGGAGTAAATAAGGACATGTTTCTCGATTATGGAGGTGATAAAGAGTTCGCGTAACGGGTTACGTCGATGCAAGCTTTAACACCTATCCGAGTGACTCTGAGTAGCAAACCGGATACGTATAGTGGAGCAACCATTTGGAATAGCTCCAAGTGGAGCGTGGAAGCAGCATTTACAATATGACATAGCGAATTGCAAAGTACACACGGATCTGAAAGGTTCAGACCCGTTGACTAAAACCTCTCTCACAAGCAAAACATGATCAAACCTTAGTACTCATTGAGTCTTAATCACATGATGATGTGAACTAGTTTACAGACACTAGTAAACTCTTTGGATGTTGGTCACATGGCGATGTGACCTATCAGTGTTAATCACATGACGATGTGAACTAGATTATTGACTCTAGTGCAAGTGGGAGACTGTTGGAAATATGCCCTAGAGGAAATAATAAATTAGTTATGATTATATTTTCTTGTTCATGATAATCGTTTATTACCCATGCTATTATTGTATTGATAGGAAACTCAGATACATGTGTGGGTACATAGACAACACCATGTCCCTAGTAAGCCTCTAGTTGACTAGCTCGTTGATCAATAGATGGTTACGGTTTCCTAACCATGGACATTGGATGTCGTTGATAACGGGATCACATAATTAGGAGAATGATGTGATGGACAAGACCCAATCCTAATCCTAGCACAAAGATCGTAGTTCGTATGCTAAAGCTTTTCTAATGTCAAGTATCATTTCCTTAGACCATGAGATTGTGCAACTCCGGATACCGTAGGAATGCTTTGGGTGTACCAAACGTCACAACGTAATCGGGTGGCTATAAAGGTGCACTACAGGTATCTCCGAAAGTGTCTGCATTGGGTTGGCACGAATCGAGATCGGATTTGTCACTCCGTGTAAACGGAGAGGTATCTCTGGGCCCACTCGGTAGGACATCATCATAATGTGCACAATGTGACCAAGGGGTTGATCACGGGATGATGTCTTACGGAACGAGTAAAGAGACTTGCCGGAAACGAGATTGAACATGGTATCGGGATACCGACGATCGAATCTCGGGCAAGTACAATACCGATAGACAAAGGGAATTGAATACGGGATTGATTGAATCCTCGACATCGTGGTTCATCCGATGAGATCATCATGGAACATGTGGGAGCCAACATGGGTATCAAGATCCCGCTGTTGGTTATTGACCGGAGAACGTCTCGGTCATGTCTGCATGGTTCCCGAACCCGTAGGGTCTACACACTTAAGGTTCGATGGCGACGCTTAGGGTTATAAAGGAAGTTTGTATGTGGTTACCGAATGTTGTTGAGTCCGGATGAGATCCGGGACGTCACGAGGAGTTCCGGAATGGTCCGGAGGTAAAGATTTATATATGGAAAGTTGTTGTTTGGGTTCCAAAAAGTTCGGGTTTTTGGTATTGTACCGGAAGCTTCGAGAAGGTTCCGGAGGATTCGGAGGGGTCCCGAGGTCCGGAAATTGTTCCACCACGTCCAATACAGTAGCATGGGCTGTAGGGGGGCGCCCTAGCCTTAATGGTCCAGGGGCACCAGCCCCCCCAAGGCCCAAGCGCATGGGAAGGGGAAAACCCTAAAGGGGGAGGCCTCCACCTGACTTGGTAGGCACTCCTCCCCCCTTGGCCACCCCCCTAGATGGGATCTAGGGCTGGCCGCACCCCTTGGGGTGGGAAACCCTAAAGGGGGCGCAGCCCCCTTTCCCCCTATATATACTTGAGGTTTTGGGGCTGCCAGACATATGAGAACTTCTCCCTCTTGGTGCAGCCCTGCCTCTCCTCCTCCTCCTCCTCCTCTCCCGCGGTGCTTGGCGAAGCCCTGCAGGATTGCCACGCTCCTCCACCACCACCACGCCGTTGTGCTGCTGCTGGATGGAGTCTTCCTCAACCTCTCCCTCTCTCCTTTCTGGATCAAGGCGTGGGAGACGTCACCGGGCTGTACGTGTGTTGAACAGCGGAGGTGCCGTCCGTTCGGCACTAGGATCTCCGGTGATTTGGATCACGACGAGTACGACTCCTTCAACCCCGTTCTCATGAACACTTCCGCTTAGCGATCTACAAGGGTATGTAGATGCACTCTCCTTCCCTCGTTGCTAGTTTCTCCATAGATAGATCTTGGTGACACGTAGGAAAATTTTGAATTTCTGCTACGTTCCCCAACACAGAGGCCTATTTGGCGCTTCGTTCAATATTTGGGAGCAGAAGCATTAACGTTTTCGGTTCTCTTGAATTGAACTTTCAGGATTTGTCAAACTTCACAAATCTTTACTCTTGAAAATCCTAAAGCTACGATTATTTTGGAATGGAGGGGGTACATTTTAATATACATTGTACACGAGTATATATTAAAAAATATGCAACTTACCTCAGTTCATGCATGGTTCCAGGTATAATTTCCTTGGTTGCAAAATAAAGTTATATATGCGTATGAATATATATACCATGTTCAAACTCACAACAAAGATTGATGCCCCCTTTTACATCTGATTTACAAATGCCATTATCTCGGGTTCAAATAGATGAATGCACTTCCTATGAATTCGAATCTTCGAAACCCCCTTTATGTTGAATTCGGCATGTATTTTATTTCGTAGCTAGCAATTTGGAATGTATCCATGCAAGTGACAAATGTATAAAGTGCTTCACACTAACAACATGGAGTGCACTAATTAATGTTTATATATGAATTGCAAAAGTATCCATTGTCTGTATTTCAAACCGCTCTCACTCTATGGATCGATAATATGAAATAAACACATGCACATGCTAGAATTCAATAGAGTATGGGTGTCTGATAGACCGATTTTCGTCCATACGCAATTTTGCAAAATTCATGATCTCATCCAAAAATAATAACGCCATTTATATTTTAATTTAATGTGTAGAACCGCCTTTTACACGTAGATATCTCTCTACCTAACGCATAAGTGCACACACTTTATATGCATCGGCATTTCTCTTTCACACATGCTCACAATCTCTCTCAGGGTGTCGGGGTGTCTCACGCACATGCTCTCTCTGTTTTCTATCTCTCTTCTCGACTACTATGTCCCACTCTTTTCACTAATCTCGCTTGGAAAACACTATTTCTCTCACATGCATATATACACATGCACGGTCTCTACTAGCCCTCCATACGCATGTCGGTGGGAACGACACCTATGGGATCACAATAATCCCTACTACGGTCGCGGGGCGCGGGGTCGTGAGAAGAGCGGATCAAACAGATAGCACACGGTTCCCTTATCCAGCTTTGGGCCGCGAGGATGCGTAAAACCCTACTCCTGCTTTGGTGGTTTGTTTATCTGTGTTCTTGAACTAGCTATGGGGCGTGAGGAGCTCCAAAAAGACGAATCCTCCTCCTGGTCGCCTTGGGCCTCCTTTTATAGGGAAAGGAGTTGCCACAGTGGCACACAGGAGGTGGAAAGGGTACAGTGATGCGAGTTTATCCCTCACATTACATGACAAGGCGCCATTAATGCGTCTTGCTTAGGTGTCCTTGCTTTATCGGGGACGGGGGAGAGCCCTGTCTTGTCCGTCACTGCTTCCTTTCGTGTCGACACGTACAGCGGTGCCCAGCGATGCCATGCAGCAGCAGGCAAATGATGTGGCAGTGGTGGGTCTCCACGAAGATGCGCTTAGTCAGCCACGCAGTGCCTGCCCCACTGGTTGGGTCGGCATGCATGCTAACGGTGGTGGAGGTTTGATTGGCGTGGGCACGATGGTGGCCCTACGGGTGTTCTTGGCAAGGGCCTGCGCCGTTGACCCGGCAAAGGGTCTTGCCGGGCTGTTGCCATCCCGGCAAGGCTCTTGCCGGGGGCCTTGTGGTCCTCCTTGGCTGGGATCCAGCCAAGGGTCGTCATCTTCTATAGTGTGTATCTGATCTTGAATGTCATCACAAAGATCTGCATGCCACCACGGGGATGTCTCCCGAATCCTTGCCCCATGGGGGTAGTGGACTCTAGGGTGACTCGCTCCGTAGGTGTGGGGCGAGCTGCCACGGCAAGGGTCTTGCTGGGTTTGCTAAAACCGCCTCCCGGCAAGGATCTTGCCGGGGGAGTCCGCTTCGTCCCCTTTGCTCTTTGTGGTCTTGGTCTTGGCGTCGTTTTGTTCCTTTTGAGCTTTGGCCTTTCCTTGGCTCACCTCCCTTGCCTTGCTCAGTGCGGTGGTGCCCGCGGCTCAGACTACCCGTGCACAGTTATAGGGGTACAAAAAGTGTACCCCTCTTTTTGTACACCGACAGGAGCCCCGGGCCTGGGCCACACGTAAGCGCAATCGCGTCGTTGGGCTAGGCCCAAAAATGGTGCGCGGGCAGGCGGGGCGTTTTTTACCGCGGTAAGTTTCTTCGCGCGCTGCGCTTCCCATGCCTCCCGCGCGTGGCTCGGCGTGGGGAGGCGTGCGTGACGTGGGCGGCATGCGTGGGGCTGAGCCCTGCGCGCATGCGTCACGTCGTAGTAAAGGGGCGGTTCGCGCCTTCCCCATAAACGGAGGGAGGCGTGAGCGCGGCCCATTTCTTGAACGGGCCGAGGCGTGGTCTTCAAGGCGTCCACTGCCCATGATCACGGGGTGGGGAGAGGTCGCCTCACCCGTCGCCTTGGTCCCGCACGCCTGCCACGTGGTTCTCATGCGCTTGGGGTGGTGAACGGTGGAGGCGGGAAACCGGGCCGTCGCGGGCTGGGGCAGCGGGTTGGTCCCGATTCCCTCGCCTTCCGCGTCTTGATTGGCTGAGCGGGGCGGCCGAGCCCCCACCCGTTCCTTTATAAAGAGCGGGAGGGGGATGGCGTCCCGCATTCTTCCATCTCCTCCTTCCTTCAGCTTCTGCTCCCCCCCTCCATCCGCCATGGAGAGAGGGAATCCTGGCCCTTCAACGGTGGCGGCGAGGGTCGCCGCTCGACAACGCGTCCTTCCTTCTCCTGCACCTGCGGTGGCAGAGCCAGCCGCGAGGGGAAGGGGGAGGGGCGAGGCAGTGGGCGAGGCCGAGGCGCTCGGGGAAGAGGAGGACGGGGCGGCACGCCAGCCTCGCCTCAGCCATCAGTTCCTCCCCCCATGGAGGGCCATGTTGGGGATGACCCTTGCGAGTTCTTCGTCAGGATGCGCCGGCCGCCTCGCCATCGCCTTTGCCTCGGGAGATGGAGCTGGATCCGCCGGAGTCGTTGTGTCTGCACATGAGGGGTTGTGGGATCAGCGGTACGCGAGTTCGCGTCGAGTTCCCAGCCCCTCACGTGATGTATCTTCGTCGGGGATGGAAGACGTTCGCTCATATCGACCGCTTGACGGAGGGGCTCACTCTCCATTTCAAGCTGATGGAGGGCAGCCTCCTCTCCGTCAAGGTCTTCGGGCTCTTCGGGACCCGGGCAAGGTGCTGCGTGGAGAGCTCTTCTGATAGCGAAGACTCCTCCTCGGGCGGGAGTGGCGAGGAGGACAACGGCAGCGATGACGAGGGTAGCGGGCGGCAGGATGACGGGTCCGACTAGGTGCCGGGCGCCGCTCCGTGCGGCACCGGCGACCCCATCATCCGTGTCGCCGGCTCCCTGAACTTCTCGGGGTCGTCTCCTTGGGCGGTTGGCATTGGGAGGCTGCGGAAGAGGAAGAAGGCGGGCGGCAAGGCCGTCAAATCGGAGTACGCGGGCACCGATGCCTTCGACGCGTGCTGAGTCCTGCCGCCTCGTCTTCGAGCTCTGCTTCCGGCGCCGCCATCACCATCCAGCCTTCGGACGGCCACCGAGATGTTCTCTTGGTGTCATCTGCCACCCGTAGCTCGCCTAAGCGCCCCTTTTGCCCTTTTCGCCTCCTTGACCTGTCTCCTGAGGAGAGGGACAAGAAAGGGGTTACGGGCACCTTATCTCTTTTTAGCTTGTAAGCCTTTGGGCCTTGGCTGAATTTGAAACTTGTAATCCCATCATTCATGTTTTTCATTCCCCATGGACTGTACCTGAGTGGAATGTTTTTAATGAAAAAGGGATGCTTGCCGGGTCATTTGTTTGCGGGTAGAACCCACGACAAGGAGTAAATCCTTGATATCCCTAAGATAAACATTTCCTTGCCCGGCAACAGGCCCTGCCGTCTTCCCACTTCGCTCGACCTTTCTCACGCTTTTGGCGGAGGCAGGGATGAGGTGGGTTCAGGCGCCTCGTTTCATCCTTTTGCTGCCGCGACTACGACCAAACCTGGCCCCAGGAACGAGCCCTAGGGCCTAGAGTTTTAGGGGAGCACGGTAGCTTTAGGAAGAAAGGAGGTTTCACATACCTCGGTCCGTAAGGGAATGCATGATAAGGGATGAAGAACTTATCTAAAGCTGTAGCCCCCGGCAACTATGGTTTGCCGTGGGTGAATATTTGCACTTGCAGCCCCCGGCAATACTGGCTTGCCGGGGTCTAGATGCCGGTCTGTCCCTCTTCTCTTTTTCGTCCTCAAGTGATCCGGCAAGGATATCTGTGAGTCCTGTGAACCAAAGAAGACAAAAGAACGGCAAAGAGACGCACAATGGACCTCTAAGCTAGGGGTTAGTCGCCGCTGAGCACTATCAACCCTAACCAAGGACGATACTCGACCTAGCATGCATGCTATAACTTAGGGCGCTAGCGCTTCATTTATTTATGCTCAGGGTCTGCGCCTGGCTTTGTACAAAGGGTTACATGCATCATCGGCAATGCTTGTACAAAAGGTGGCTTGACGGGGGGCTCGGCAAGCCGCGCCTCACGGGTAAAACTTGCGAAGATGCTCAATGTTCCAGGTGTTACTCACCGGAACGGCATCTTTGGTCTCCAGGTAGATCGCGCGGGCACAGTGACTCGTATTACCCGATAAGGGCCTTCCCACTTTGGCGTCAACTTGTTGGAATTCTTGGCCGATTGAACGCGCCGAAGGACAAGGTCGCCTTCCTCAAGACTTCGGGCATGAACCTTGCGGCTATGGTAGCGGCGCAAGGCTTGGTGGTAGCGTGCCGCTCTCACAGCCGCCCGAAGACGATCTTCCTCAAGGAGCATTGCTTCCTCTTGTCGCAGTTGCTCTTGCTCAAGCTCGTCATAAGCGAGCACTCGAGGTGACCCGTATATGAGTTCAGTGGGGAGAACTGCTTCTGCCCCGTATACTAGGGCAAAAGGTGTCTGGCCGGTGGCTCGATTTGGCGTCGTCCTGATCGACCAAAGAACCGCCGGCAACTCATCAATCCAGCGCCTTACGCTCTTGTGCAGCCTGTCAAAGGTCTCGGTCCTTAAGCCTCGCAGTACTTCAGCATTTTCCCTCTCAGCTTGACCATTGCTTCGCGGGTGAGCAACGGAAGCGAAACAGACTTTGCTGCCGAGGTCTTGGGTATAGTGCATGAAGGTGCGTCTTGTGAACTGTGTGTCGTTGTCGGTGATAACCCTGTTGGGTATGCCAAAACGGCACACTAGTCCCTTGAAGAACTTGACGGCTGGCCCGAGCTGTGACCTTCCTCACCGCTTTCTCCACCTCGACCACTTTGTGAACTTGTCGATTACAGCGCACAAGTACTCAAAGCCCCGACAGCCCAGCGGGGAAAGGGCCCAAGATGTCGAGCCCAGGACCGAGAAGGGCGAGGAGAGAGGAATGGTTTGAAGAGCTTGAGCTGGCTGATGAAGCTTCTTTGAATGGAACTCGACACGCTTCACACACACGGTGACTAGTGTAAATCGCATCCTGGAGGGCGGTGGGCCAGAAGAAGCCTTGCTGAAATGCGTTGCCGGCAAGGGCCCTTGACCCGATGTGGGATCCACATATGCCTCCGTGTATCTCCGCTAACAACTCCAGTCCTTCCTCTCGAGGGATACACTTCAATTTCACACCGTTCGTCCTCTTTCTGTACAGGACGCCATCGAAGAACTGGTACATGGTAGAGCGACGGGGTACTTTTTCTGCTTCTTCCTGCTCCTCAGGAAGTTCCCCTGTTTGGAGGAATCGGACGGTACGCTGTGCCCACGCTGGAGCCTGCGGCTCGACGGCGAGGACTAAAGGCACTTCCTCCGCTATAGGAGCGGCTCTCTCGACGGCAGGAGCTTGACGCTCCACCGGAGCCAGTCGTCCCGTGGCGGGCTCAGTATCCCCGGCAACATCCTTGCCGGCGGCTCCGGGGAGCTCGGCGGGAAAGTACTTGCCGGCCCTGATTTCCTTCTCTTATCTACTCTGTTAATGGATAAACGGATGGCTGAGTTTGGTGAAGCACAAAGGTACCTGGTTCCGCAGGTAGCTTGAGGGCAGCGCGTTTTGACAGGTAATCGGCGATATCGTTCTCCGCTCGGGGAACGTGTTCACTTTAATATACCGTCAAACGCTCTTCCAGCTTCGCACTTCATCGACGTGAGGCCTTCATCAACGGGCTCTGGTAATCCTTGTTGACTTGCTTGACGACAAGCTGCGAGTCTCCCCTGACGATGAGTTTCTTGATTCCGAGGTCTGCCGTGATCCTAAGACCGGCAAGCAGCCCTTCTTACTCTTCTTTATTGTTTGTTGACACCTCCCTGGGGAAGTGCATCTGGATCACGTACTTGAGGTGCTCTCCGGTGAGCGCGACAAGCAGTACGCCAGCCCCAGCGCCTTGTAAGGAGAAATCTCCATCAAAGTACATGATCCAATCACAACTTGCCTCCTTGCCAGCGAGAGCAGTCTCTTGGGCTTCTTCGTCAGGCATTGCGGTCCATTCTGCCATGAACTCCGCTAGGACTCGGCTCTGAATCGTCGAAGTACTTTCAAACTTGAGGCCAAAGCTGGACAGCTCCAGTGCCCATTCCACAATTCTTCCCGTTGCATCCGGGTTGTGCAATATCTGTTGTAGAGGGAGGCGAGTGACGACAGTGATCTCGTGTGCCTAGAAGTAGTGACGCAGCTTCCTCGAGGCGAAAGAAGGCGAAGAGCGGTTCTGCGCCGGAGTACCTTGATCTAGCCCCCTGCAGGAGGGAACTAACAAAGTAGACCGGGCGCTGCATCATTTTCTTCTTCGGCGGCACTTCAACTAGCTGTGTCGTCTCTGCATTGGTGGTGTCGGGCTCTGCCGCTACCATTACCTCGTCATCAACCTCTCTCTGCGCCACTAGTGCGGTGCTGACCACCTGGTTCGTTGCCGCCAGGTATAGCAGCAACGGCTCCTGTGGCCTAGGCGCAACTAGTATTGGCACGGAGGAGAGGTACTTCTTCAAACCTTGCAATGCTGCTTCAGCTTCTGGCGTCTACTCCATCGGGCCCGCCTTTTTCAGGATCTTGAAAAAGGGAAGGGCGCCTTCAGCGAACTTGAAATGAACCTGCCCATGGCGGCGACGCAACCAGGAAGCCGACGCACATCCTTGATTCGCTTGGGTGCTTCAATCTGCTCTATAGCTTTGATTTTGTCCGGATTGGCCTCTGTCCCACGCTGTGACACCAAGAACCCGAGAAGCTTGCCGGACGGGACGCCAAAGATGCACTTCTCGTGGTTCAAATTTTGAGATTGATCTTGCGCAGGTTTACAAATGTTTCTTGCAAATCTGGTATGAGGGTTGCCCTGTCCTTGGTTTTGACCACTATGTCATCCATATAAGCTTCCATATTTCTATGGAGCTGGGGTTCAAAACCAATCTGGACCGCCCTTGCAAACGTCGAACCAGCAGTCTTCAACCTGAAAGGCATTCGCTTGAAAGAATATGTACCGCATGGGGTGATGAATGTTGTTTTCTCTTCGTCTTCTCTTATCATGAAGATCTGGTGGTAGCCGGAGTAGGCGTCGAGGAATGACAACAGATCACACCCAGCCGTGGAGTCAACAATCTGGTCGATGCGCGTCAACGGGAAGGGGTCTTTAGGGCAAGCCTTATTGATATCTGTGTAATCAATACACAGTCTCCACTTCCCATTTGCCTTGCGCACTACGACCGGATTGGCCAACCACGTTGGATGGAGCACTCCTCTTACCAAACCCGCTGCTTCTAGTTTCCGGATCTCTTCTGTGATGAACTCTTGTCGTTCCAAAGCTTGCTTCCTGACCTTCTGCTTGACGGGCCGCGCATGAGGGTAGACAGCACGGTGGGCTCAATCACCTCCACAGGAACACCGGGGATGTCGGAAGCTTTCCATGCAAACACATCGACATTCGCCCGCAGGAAGGTGACGAGCGCGTCTTCCTATTTGTCGTCAAGGGTGGAGCTTATGGTAAAAGCTCCTCCCGTTCCGTCCTCACTGACAAAAACCTTCTTGGTTCCCGGCGGTATGGCCCTGGGCTTCTTGTTTCCGCCGGTGGAGCTCTCTGGCACGTCCTTGACGGCAGCTCTACACTCCAAAGAGGTGCGCTTGCCGGAGTGGGTGTCCGAGGTCTCACCGGTCTTCTTCTTCTTCTTCCCTCCCGGGGTCCCAGCGGTAGGAGCAAGTGCCCTAGTGGCGGCAGCTGCTGCAACTGCTTGCTGGTATAGTTGGTCAGCGCAAATCAGCGCATCTTTCTTATCGGAGGGGATGGTGATGATCGCCGAGGTCCCGCATCTTCCAGGTGTTGTAGGCGTAGTGTGACGCCGCCATGAACTTGGCCAGCGCTGGGTGGCCAAGGATCCCGTTGTAGGGCAAGGGGATCTTGGCAACATCAAACACGATCCTCTCCGTCCTGTAGTTCAGGTCGCTTCCAAAAGTCACGGGCAGCGTGACCTTTCCCTTGGGTTGGCTTCTTCCCAGGTTGACCCCCTGAAACGTGCCCGTCTCTTCGAGGTCTCCATCAGGAATCTGCAGTTTCTCGATCACGGCAGGCGAGATCAAGTTCAGACCGGCCCCGCCATCGACTAGCATCTTCGTCACCTTGAGGTTGCGTATTCTTGGTGAAACCAACAACGACAAGCACCCGACTACGATGGTCGATCGTGGTGATCCTCGATTGTCAAAAATGATAGGTGTGCTAGACCACTTCATGACCTTTGGGAATCAAACGACGGCTCTGCCGCTGTAATCTCTCGCACCTTTGTTTAAGCCGGCGGTGAGATGTATGCAGCGAGGCGCTGCCGTCGACGCACATGGCCTCTGTAGCTTTCTGAAACTCTTGGTCGCCAGATTCGTCGTCCTCTTTGTGATCGTCGTCTTCTGGCTTTCTGTCACGGCCCCGGGGCGGGTCTCTCCTGTTGTTTATCCTTGCCGCGACGGCCCGCCTGGCTGTCACGCTTCTTGCCGGACCCCTCAGCACCGTCTGGGCCCTTCTCCTTGTCCCGCCTCTCATACTCAGCCTTCTGCTTCTCGGCGAGGAGCTCAACCTGTCGGCAGTCTTGGAGAGCATGGCCTTTGGTGCGATGGATCTTGCAGTATTGCTTGTCGGAGTTTCCTGGCTTCTCGGCAGCCGCCAAGGCCCGGCAGGCGACACATCCGGCAACTTCCTTGCCGGGGTCATCTGCCTTGGTTTTCTTGGTGGAGCCGGCGACATCAGATCCCTCGTCGGCAAGCACGGCTTTACCTTTGTGCTTCCTGTTGCGGCGTCGACCTTTCTTCACTGGGGCGGCAATATCCTCATCTGAGGAGTCGGTTTCCACGCCGGCATCTTCGCCGGGGTACTTCCTTCCCTCTTCAGCCCGGGCACATCTGTCAGCAAGAACATAGAGTTCTGCTACATCTTTCACCTTGTTCATTGCCAGCTTTTCACGCATCTTGCGGTTACGCATCTTGCGGTTACGCATGTTCTGATGGAACATGCTGATGATGGCGGCAGGGTGAACATATGGGATATTGTACTATACCCGGCTGAACCTCTGTATATACTTGCGGAGACTCTCGCCTCCCTTCTGGGGAATGACGTGCAGGTCGCTTGCGTGGCCATGGGCTTGGTGGCCTCCAGTAAAGGCGCCCACGAACTCATGGCACAAATCCGGCCAGGAGGAAATAGAGTCTACCGGCAAGTGCATCAACCATGACATGGCGTTGGGTTTAAGAGCCAACGGAAAGTAATTCGCAAGCACCTTATCGTCGCTGGCTCGGCAGCTTGCATCGCGATGGTGTAGATGCGAGGAACTTCAGACGGGTGGGTCTTGCCGCTGTACTTTTCGCCCACGTCAGGTTTGAAGGTGCGGTGAGTGGGCCACTGGAACTGCCGCAGCTCACGGGGAAAAGCCGGACAGCCTACCTCATAAGGTAGGCCTCCAGGGCTCTCCAGTGTCGGGTGGCTCACAGCAGGCCCTACTCGCCTGTCTGATTCGTGGCGCACTCCGCGCTGGCGCTCGATAGTGGTTCGAGCGTCTTCATGTTCTCGTTTCCAAAGAACTTGGCGCTGGTCACAGTGGGTCTGCGGGTCAGACGATGCTATGGAGATTTCGTCGACCGTAACATCGCGACAGGCTGGCGTCCGCGGTACCGGGCGAGGAGGAGGCGAGTGCACCGTGGTCGCGGCGCCGCCGGCTTTCCTGCCACTGGTGCAAGGGACTCCGTCGGAGCGTCGACCCGAGGGCTCCATCGGACTTGGTTCGTCTTGTTGGCCACCGCAACAAGGTTTCGGATAGTGGCTCTCCATTCATCGAGTTTCCCCGTAGTGGGAGGAAAATCGAGGAGCAATCGCGCTAACGCCAGGCTTCTGCTGGCGTTGGTGGCAGCGAAACCTGCACGGATCGCGACGCGCTTCGACTTCTGACCATGTCAGAAGGAGCTCTATCACGACCCCGCGGTCGCATGCCATCTTCACCAGCGCCTCGGCGAGCGGGCAGGTCTTCTACATCCCGGGAGTGGCGCTCGGGGCTCTTTCCGCGGCGACGCCCGGGGTCCTCGGCGTGATTACGCCGTTCGTCGCGCGCCGCTTGAGAGGAGCGCACCGTCGGCGCCAGCATGGGAGTCTTGGAAGCCCTCGCGTCGCCTTCGGGCAGGGTGGCAGCGATCTTGGAAGGCCCCGCGCCACCAACGGAGGGCCTGGCTCCGTCTTTGGATTTGGCGGCGTGCGGCCCGTTACCAGGCGCATGAACATCGCCGCCTCCCAAACTTCGGCTGCTGGGACGGTGTTGGTGTTCGCGAACGGCGCCCCGGGTCCTTTTCGCGATCGGGTCCGCTGCTCGCCTGTCGGGGACGGGATGTCCGGCTTCCAACGGGCCAATCGCCATCGCTACCTTCTTCTTGGGCTCCATGACAATGAAGAAGCGTCGAACTAACTGCTAGAGCCGATTCTCACAATCGCGCTTCTACCTGGCGCGCCAAAGATGTTGGTGGGAACGACACCTATGGGATCACAAGAATCCCTACTACGGTCGCGGGGCGCGGAGTCGTGAGAAGAGCAGATCAAACAGATAGCACACGGTTCCCTTATCCAGGTTCGGGCTGCGAGGATGCGTAAAACCCTACTCCTGCTTTGGTGGTTTGTTTATCTGTGTTATTGAACTAGCTATGGGGCGTGAGGAGCTCCAAAAAGCCGAATCCTCCTCCTGGTCGCCTTGGGCCTCCTTTTATAGGGAAAGGGGTTGCCACGGTGGCACACAGGAGCTGGAAAGGGTACAGTGATGCGAGTTTATCCCTCGCATTACATGAAAAGGCGCCATTAATGCGTCTTGCTTAGGTGTCCTTGCTTTATCGGGGGCGGGGGAGAGCCCTGTCTCGTCCGTCGCCGCTTCCTTTCGTGTCGACACGCGCCCTGGCCAGCGGTGCCCGCGGTGCCATGTAGGCAGGCAGGCAGCTGAGGTGGCGCAGTGGTGGGTCTCCACGAAGATTCGCTTGCCGCCACGCAGGTGCCTGCCCAACTGGTTGGGTCGGCAGCTGCATGCGAACGGTGGTGGAGGTTTGATTGGCGTGGGCCTGATGGTGGCCCTACGGGTGTTCTTGGCAAGGGCCTCGCCGTAGCCCCGGCAAGGGTCTTGCCGGGGCGCCTGCTGTCATCCCCGGCAAGGCTCTTGCCGGGGGCCTTGTGGTCCTCCTTGGCTGGGATCCCGCCACGGGTCGTCATCTTCTATAGTGTGTATCTGATCTTGAATGTCTTCACAAAGATCTGCATGCCACCACGGGGATGTCTCCCGAATCCTTTCCCCATGGGGGCAGTGGACTCGAGGGTGACTCGCTCCGTAGGTGTGGGGCGAGCTGCCACGGCAAGGGTCTTGCCTGGTTTGCGAAAACCACCTCCCGGCAAGGATCTTGCCGGGGGAGTCCGCTTCGTCCCCTTTGCTCTTTGTGGTCTTGGTCTTGGTGTCGTTCTGCTACTTTCGAGCTTCGGCCTTACCTTGGCTCACCTCCCTTGCCTTGCTCAATGCGGTGGTGCCCATGCTCAGACCGTGCAGACAGTTATAGGGGTACAAAAAGTGTACCCCTCTTTTTGTGCACCGACAACGCACATATATGTGCCTACGTGTCTCCTGCACGCACATTATCTTTAAGGCTCTCTCGCACACATTGCCCCCCCCCCGACACACCTCTCTAATAGTAGTTGGCATATATGATTTCATCATATCATTCGGTAGGATATCCCTGGCTGTTAGGCTGGATGGTAATACGAGGCAAAGTTTTACCCTAGTTCGGATCGGACCCTTGCAGTTGAAGAAAGAGCCTACTCCTGGTACCGTATATTAGTATTAGGGGTGTGTACAAAGTACACGTGAATACCAGGCATTTTGCATGTGTGTATACTATCGACGAACTAGCCCCCAAGCTTGTATAACATACTAAGGGCCTATGGTTACAAATCATATATAGTCGGCTTATCACCAGTGGGGATAGAGTCCTCCACATGGGTCTTCGTATAACACGTCTCGGTCCAACCTCTATGTGGCGCAGGATGGAACCGACCCATGAGTCTTCATGTTGACCCACCACAACTAGAAATGATGTTCCCACCACACCACACACGCAATCGGCCACTAAGAAAATAAGCATATACAATAGTACAACGTTATCTAGCTCACGATATGTCTCCACATTTTGTTGATGACACTGACGAACTTTACATTTGATGCGTGCTCCGTATTTTGTTGACGACACTTACGGTCATTGTATTTGAAGTGAAAGCACGATACGGTCAATGGACTTCAGAATAAGCTCATCACGGTCACCACATACATTTTGTCGTGCTAACCAACATGTGGTTGGATGGTTAGAGGATAGTGGTTTCTCGAGCCCACCATGGTTAAAGTCCCGGTGCTCCCATTTATCTTATGTTAATTTCAGTATTTTCCGGCGATGTACTTTCAGTGGGAGGAGACGTTCCACTCGACTACGAGGCACCTATGGTGACTTCGTAAAATCTCAAGATCATATATGTTGGCCCACTCTCTCGAAGGTGCGCGGCGCGGACGGCGGTGGGGAGTGGTTTGAGGAGGGCGGGCCGCGCGTCGAGGCGGGCGGTTCGGGGGGGGGTGGAGTTTGATGATAAACTGGAGGCCCTTGATTTCGTATCCAACGGCTGGAAAATCTAATGACCAGAGATGAAAAAGTCAGTCGACTGACGTGTAACCTCACCCCGCACGTACACATGCACGCATGCAAGACACGCATGCATGTAGGCGTTCAACACTGACACGTACACATAACGTACACACGCACGCATGCTGGCGTGCAACACTGACACGTACACATGCTCTCACGAACACACGCATGTACGCACACCCATGCATGCAACAGTGAAACGCACCCTTGCACGTACGCACCCATGCATGCAACACTAAAACGCACCCTTGCACGCATGCAACACTCGCACGCCTGCATGCACACAACACACGACGCAAGACACACGCTTAACTACATGAAAAAGATGACATCACACTCAATGAACAATCATCGGTTTATGAAATGCCTGCTTCTGACCGCCCTGGCCCACCAAAGGTTCCTCTGCCGTGCGCTGCCTGCGTTGGGTCACTGACATGTAGGCCATGCACCCAAAGAGCCCACACGTCAGTGGAAGAACGGCGCGGTGTCCTAGGTTAGAGTCGAGGGTGCCACTCGCGGCACGCCTGAACCAACACGCCTGCGCCGCATTCAAACGCCTCCATGAAACCCGCCCGTGTGGAAGCCGAGAAACCCACTCTGGACACACGTCCGTTCATGACCGGGCCGGTGTTAAACGCAACATCGGCCGAGCTCCTCCCGTCCGCCGTCTATTTAATCTCCTATTTAAACGAGGCCAAATGCTGGCCAAGAATCGCACACCTCCGCCGCTCCCCTATCTCCTCCGCCATTTTGACCACTCTTACAATGGCTTACGAAGAGTAGTTATTCAGCATCCAAGCCGGCTGGGTAGCCCGCCGGATATGAGCTATGCAGCTCGCTGATCCACCTCCCTCCCCTCGCCTGACGGAGCCAGTTGCCGCCCCAAGCCGGCGCGCGGTTCAAGAACTTCGCCGCTCAGGCCCAGCTCGGACGAGCAGCGCCCACGAACCTTGTCGGTGTCAAAACCGGCGGATCTCGGGTAGGGGGTCCCGAACTATGCGTCTAGGCGGATGGTAACAGGGGACAAGGGACGCGATGTTTTACCCAGGTTCGGGCCCTCTTGATGGAGGTAAAACCCTACGTCCTGCTTGATTAATATTGATGATGTGTGTTACAAGAGTGGATCTACCACGAGATCAAAGAGGCTAAAACCTAGAAGCTAGCCTATGGTATGATTGTTGTCTATTATCTCTGTGTCGACTAGCCTGGCCCTGGTTTATATAATGCACCAGAGGCCTAGGATAACAAGAGTCCTAGCCGAATAAGCCGGTGGGGGAGGAGTCCTTGTCTTGATCACCAAGTCTTGTGGAATCTTCCTTGTATGCGGCACCTGTCCGGACTGGCCCATGAGTATACGGCCATGGGGATCCTCGGCCCAATCCAACTGATCCGGAGACGACGTGGTGAGTACCCTCTAGTCCAAGACACCGTCAGTAGCCCCCTGAACCGGTCTTCAAGTTGAGGATGCTCCTCGATTCTTCCGAACTGTTCTTCATCTTCTGTCGTCGGTCTTGAAAACTGGTTCAACAAATCTTCTCATCTTCGATCTTGAGGATCGCTAAGATGCATTCAACGAGTTTACACGTCGGGTATCCGAGGAGCCCCTTTAAGTTTACGGCCTTTATCAATGCCTTGTTATTTTTATGCCACGCCTCGGGTTTGAAGTTATTCCCGGGAGGCAGTGTCCTCTTGCGTCCGAGCTCCAACGCCGGACTGCATTCGAGGTATCTTTTGCAGCGGAGCACCAATGCCGGACTGCTTCCCAGCTCTAACGCCGGACTATGTATCCGAGCTCCAACCCTGGACTGTATCCGAGCTCCAATGCCGAACTATGTATCCGAGCTCCAACGTCGGACTGTATCTGAGGTGTCGTAAATCACCTTGGTTGAAAGAAGTTTGAAGGAGTTTAACCGAGCTTAATGCCGGAAATGCCCTCTATGGAGCCAGCCACTAGCGTCCGAGCTTTATGCCGGACTGCTTCCGAGGTGGTGCACCACCCCGAATGTGGGCCAATTTTCGTCAATATTTGTGATTGGTGCAATTTATTCTCTGCCGAGATACATAGCCCGGTAGCCCTCAAGGTGGGTATCGGTCTAAAACCCGAGATGCACATGAAGGATGACATAAGACCGCTGATCCTCAGAGGCCGAGACTCAGGTTGATTTGCAAAATCGGTCTGAGGATCGAGTCCTAGCTCGATAGAATACTTCGGGACACAAAAAGCGGCGTGCTCAGACCTCAAGACTCAGGTTGGGTGCGGCCGACCAACCTGAGGATCAAAATCTCCTCGGAAATTGTATTGCACTTAAGATTTTCTGCATAGAACAAGCAATGCAAGAGCCCCGAGACACTGGTCGGGTGGCAACACCGGATCGAGGATCAATGTGCCTTTAATATTTGTAAATAATAAGCCCGAAGCCCAGTAGCCCCCGAGTCTTAATGCGGGCACGGGTGGCCGAATTAAGGATTGATATCCATAGTAAAATCACAAATTATGTGTAATGACTATATGTATCCAAGTACTTTACATCATTAATGCTCGGATCCGCATTTTACAAAACTTTGTTGACCGACCATCGGCTTCAACCTCATCGGCCAGTAGCCGAGGAGTATTTGTCCTACTTTATAAAGCCTTTATGAGGGCAAAGATTTACGACAAACAAGGCAATCTGGCCATACGGTTTTATGAACAAAGGTACGCAGAGATATGTTATATTACTGTTTAATGTAAGAAATGTCTTCCAAAGAAAATAGTCCCGCTATCGGTTCCTTTCTTTGGGTTGTCATGCTAAGCATGGTCATGAAACCTCAGCTCCAACGTAAGAGCAAAAGATCGAGGATTTAGTTTGGGAGGCCAGTTAATAGCCCCCGGTAGTGTTCGGCGACAGTTGAGGTCAAGCCGTAAACACTTCGGCCATTGTTATGAATGGCCCGTCATTTAACACCGTCATCGGATCGCTGACCAGTTTACGCTTATTGTGACAATGGTTTCGGCTTTCTCCACTGAGGTGCTTAACCATTTGAGCTGGAAGCACAATCGCAGTGGTTCTCCCTTTGCACACCTAGCCGAACAAAGCGGAACGTAAGAGGCAAGCGCAGGAGCCGGGCAACCCAACCATTGACCGAAGACACAATTCGAAACCGATGCATATATAGCAATGTCCGAGAATGTTTTTGCCATATCTCTAAAGGAGTCCGGCGTTGCACTGCGAGACTTGTGCTGAAAACACACAAATAGTTTAAAAGTGCCAAAAGCTTGGAAAACCAAAAAAGTCAGTAAAAACATGACGTCCGAACAAGATCAAGTGTTCGGTGCCAATCCGAAAATTGGGAAAGTGCTCCTGCCGTGCTTTAACATGACACATCCTATCTCAAGACTTCAAGTGGGTCAGCCTACGGCTTCAGTCTCCCATCCCGAAGGCGGAGTACTTCCCATTAGGCCAGTTTAGAAAACTAAACCCTAGCGGTTTTGAGAGAGAAATTAGGCTCCCGGCTAGTGACCGCACACCGTGTCGAAAAAAAGGAGTGATAAATAATAAAAACTTTGCAACGACTAAGAAGAAAAACACTTAGTTTGAAACGGCTCAAATAAACATAAGAGCCCCCAAGTGACTTGGGTAAAAGTTGACTATATAATGTAAGGTGACATGTAGAATGCCTTCTAGCCGGATTGTAGATCATTTGTCGTAGCGGACCTTTTCGCTTCAACCTCTGGACCCAATAGTCCGGAGTGTGTCCGAATACCCTCGCGGTTATAAAAACCGGGGCATGCGTGGAGACCAGGTGTAGGGGTCATTAGCGCTTTATCAGACAAGTGCCCAACTAGTTATGTTATAGTACATGGTTAGTAAGAAACATCTTCCAGGGAGAATAGTTCCGTTAGGGGTTCCTTTCCCTGGGAGGCATGCTCTAAAGTGCATGTCCGGACTGCGAAAAGAGCAGAAAAAACATCTGGGGGCAGGTAAATAAATAGGTAAGAAATCATCTTTTAGTTCACCGACCGAGTATTCCCTTAAGAACGCTAGCTTTCGGCTTCACCCAGTCTGAGGTACATATCCGGCTGACCCGGCAGTAAGAATCGCAGAGGTGCTCCCTTTACCACCTAGCCGAACAATCGGAACGTAGGGGTAAGCACAGGAGCCAGGCAACCCAGCTTGGCCAAAACTTAAGTCATATCGATGCATATAATGGTGAATAAAAGGTACATGCGGAAGTGTGACACATGTGTTGGGCATAAAGCCCGTATTAATAAGCTTCTGTTAAAAAAGCCCCCAGGTATAATGAGCGCGGGTAGTGCGTCAAGTATGTGTGAACAAAGTTTGGACAAGGAAAATTTTTACAAGCAACTTTTTTTCCAAAAAAGTATAATGCTTGGTCGAACCGAACACAAGTTAGAAATTTAAAACTTTGAGCATAAAGGCAACGTAGCTGGGTCATGTGTTCGGTATTGACGACGCGGTCCGAGCTTGATGCGGGACAAGGTTCCATCCCCCAAGCCGGTCCGGAGGTGGCGGAGCAAAGAGCTCGCCACTCCGAAGTGGTGACATAGCACGGTCAATGCAGGACGACAGAGTGATGCTGAAGTCCCTGGCATGGGGTAATGAAGTGTTGACGAAGCCCCCCGTCCAGCCGAGGTGACGTCAAAGGATATACTCCGGCTGGATCATTTTTCTGTGCACAAAAAATAGTGCAAACCGGAGATAATAGTAATAAAAAAATCATTGCATAACAAATAATTTATGCAAAGTGAGTAATAAAAGAAATATGGCCTGGCGCCGAAGTCAATGTCGAAGCAGGGCGGCGGTGTGATGCGGTAAAGGCATGGCAAGGCCTGAATTCACAGGTCGGTTCGAGTTCCGGATGTGGCGTTCGCCGGACTATGTACAGAAACTGACCGAACCACCATGCGACCGTTGTTAATGCGGCTACCATTTGATAGACCTGCGTACATATGACGGACAAAACAGAGTAATAATTCATTGGGAAAAATGAACCCTAACAAGAAAAAAAAATACTAGGATTAATAGCACCTGGCTTATTTATTGTAGCAATCCGAAGAAAGGTGATTCCCAAAATTGGGACTCGATCCGCACACCTATCGCCTGATGGGCGATAAAGCAACGGCATGGCGATGCTGGCAAAGGTTGGCTCGCCGAGGCAAAGCCCTCGGTCCAGCTAACGTGACGGAGCTGGTCGGCCAGCGACGCCGAAGTCTCCGGAGTAGGTTGATGAAGAGATGATGAAGCCCCTGGTCCAGCCGAGATGTTGAAGTAGGTCGGCGTGATGGACACCAGTTTGAAGAAGCAATAGTGCGGCCCTGCCGATGCAGGTCGTGACGTGGTCGATGCCGGCTTGATGAAGCGACCGTGCGGCGATGCCGGTATGCCCGCTCCGTGTAATCCGTGGGGCGGTGATGTTGGTGATGATTTATCCTTCGCGATGCCGGACTCTTGTTCGGCTTGCCGAGATGATGATCGGCTCGGCTCAACAAAGTGACGATGTGTCTGTAGGTCGGCAGCCGTGGAGCAATATTGCCGGATTGGTTTGACACCAGCATATGATGTTGAAGATCATGTTCAAAAGATTTTAAAGTTAGTGGGATGTGTTCGGGAACAAAACACAATACCCCGTACAAAACTTCCTTCAAAAAGGATGTCCAAATCCCGTTCATAAAAAGACGAACTCGGGTTGGATTCGTTTTTGCGGAAAACAGATCCGAAAAGTAATGCACTAATCGGAAGATTCCCGGAGTTTGGACGGTCGGATCGAGCTGAAATTTTGAGGGGTTGTAGATATAGGAATTCTGCAGCCAATGGTTGGATCTTCCAACGAAAGTCCGAGCTAGAAGCTGGACACCACGCCCTAAACTCGTCCAGATTCTCGTCCAGATTCAATGCGGCTCCGGTATATCGGAGATTGCCAGAGATTCCTCCATCGGAACTCGACGAAATTTTCAAGGGTTGTTGTAGACTTAATTAAGCACAATTCCACGAAGCAATCGTTAAAACGACACTTGAGAAAGGCGGTGGCGGCGGACACAAGTCCGCTGTCGAGAAAAAAAAGCGATGGTCGCCTCGAGGGCAATGTTGACGTTGAGCCCCTGGGCTCCCTGGATGATTCCTCCATGATCTTGATAGAGATCGGAGTTGATGTTGATGAAGGCCCTCATCCGAACATGACAATGGAAGATAGGGCGCAGTCCTTGGTCGAACCAAGGTGACCAGTCGAGCTGGTGACGAAGATGCCGAAGTCGCAGTTGATCTGCAGGCGAGCCATCGACCTTTTGCCGAACACACAGCGGAACTCTCAATGAAAGCACCAATGTCGTTGTCAAAACCGGCGGATCTCCGGTAGGGGGTCCCGAACTGTGCGTCTAGGCGGATGGTAACAGGGGACAAGGGACACGATGTTTTACCCAGGTTCGGGCCCTCTTGATGGCGGTAAAACCCTACGTCCTGCTTGATTAATATTGATGATGTGTGTTACAAGAGTGGATCTACCACGAGATCAAAGAGGCTAAACCCTAGAAGCTAGCCTATGGTATGATTGTTGTCTATTATCTTTGTGTCGACTAGCCTGGCCCTGGTTTATATAATGCACCAGAGGCCTAGGATAACAAGAGTCCTAGCCGAATACGCCGGTGGGGGAGGAGTCCTTGTCTTGATCACCAAGTATTGTGGAATCTTCCTAGTATGCGGCACCTGTCCGGACTGGCCCATGAGTATACGGCCATGGGGATCCTCGGCCCAATCCAACTGATCGGGAGACGACGTGGTGAGTACCCCCTAGTCCAGGACACCGTCAGGTGTCATTGCTGTCGTCCACGCTGCCGCCTCGTACCGCGTCTCCCGTTTCTGTGGCCGAGACTCCCATGCCGGCGGCCGCGCCATGCAAGCAGCGACAGAAGCCGGGTGCACAGAGAGCGACGAGTCGGTGGCCAGCGCCTCCGCGTCCGCCGCCATCATCGAGTAGAAGTAGAACACGGGAGGCCGCTGCCGCTTGGGTCCCATGAAGGCCACTGCGGAGGCGACGCCGGCGTACACAACAGGTGTCTTGCCGGATCCTTTTGTTGCGAGGACCTTCGTCGACCCCGCATGGGCTCCACAGAAGAGGTCAATGTTAGGATGAACTCAAGCCGGTGCCGGCCATGGCGAAGTAGTGGCTGGTGATGAACTGGAACCGGTGCCGGCTACCATCATCTTCAGCACCAGCCAATGTTATCAGTTGGGAAGTGGGGAAGCGAGCCGTCCTTTGCGCTGAAGCATATACCTCCAGGGCTCCCGGCAGTCTGTTGATCGTGCCGCCGGACATGAGGAACACAAATCGATCGGTGGGCGACCATTTAGGCCATGTATTATATACCTGTGCTGTCCAGAACTAGCACCGCGTAGTTCATTTGAATGTAATGAAATCCGTCATGTTTGTGTGAAAATCTGGTATTTTATATGATTTCCGTCGTTGTTTATATGAAATACTCCGGTGGTTGCGTGAATGAGTATCAGTTTGTCTACGTGTTTGCATGAATTTCGTCCGGTTGGTTGAGTTGCTGTCATAATGTGTGCGGCTACGGTTGGATGGTGTAATTTGCGGGTCGCCGATCGGTCTGCGGGCGGCTCGGGCGTCGTTGTGGGACAAAAAACATAGCTCGTGCGAGCTCGTCTCCAACATGCGCGCTGGAGGATGCATGACAGCATGAGCACCCGAGCCGTTCCTCGTTCATCTGTGGCAAAGGCACCGGTGGACAAAAGGGTCGCCAATATTTTGGCAACCCCGGGCAAGATCCAATCAACCCCTCCCAACAGATTCAAATCCTTCGTTCGCCATGGAATTTTGCCATGTGTTGTTTTCATGGACTAGCAAGATGCCTGTGCATTGCACGGAACATCAAGATGCATTTTTTTACAAACTCCCGCATGCATGCAAGGGATAATTAATGTCCTCCTTTGCTAGTACCATGAGGAAAACACCATTAATATTGCATCCATTAGTGTTAGTGGCCTTGTATATCTGCAAATTGTAATTTTGATAGTGGACCCTTGTATATAAAAATGGAGGGAGAAATATGAGAGATAAGGTGAGGAGGAGTGGGGCGTGGTGCCGTGGTGGTGACTGGTGGTCGGACAGGGCGGAGGCATGGGGATGGACGGCGCATTATGTCTAGGTTTGTATCTCTCTCTCACACACCCATGTAGGTGGGGGACGTGCACGAAGAGAAGAGGTGCACGCATGGCGCACGTACTCCCGTCTCTTTCCCAACCACACCCGCGCGGGTACATGGTGGAGCTCATTTCTGTACGAATAAGGCAGCCCACGTGGTAATTTGGCACGTGTACTGGTTAACCACTTTGTGGAGGGAGGATCGTCTACCACGGGTGAACAAACAAATTGCGACTTGACGCGTTATGTTAAATTAAAAAAAGAGGCAAACCATGTGGGGCCTACCTTAGAGGCAAGGCTCTATACACTGGAGTACTTTTGATGTGTCCCGTCAACTCGCAGAACGAGGAGAAACTTGCTTAGTACACCATCTCCCCCGCCCACGAGCGCGGTGGCTCGCAGGATGAGGTGATGCTGGAGTACTACTGTACGCCTTTATGCCTGCTCCCTTGCCCACGTGCGCGGTGGCTCGCAACACGAGGAGAAAATTTTACTACTCCCTCCGTTTACTCCACTTCCCTACTACGTACTTTGGTTAGTACTCCCTCTATTTACTTATAAAAGGCCACTATAAAAAAATACATTTTGCACCTATACAAGGCCACAAATAGTAATCGAGACAAAAGTTACTACTCCCTCCTTTCCAGTTTATGGATCAATTTCAAAATCTCTCCAACCAAGGTAGACGGTGAGTGCTCGAATTAATTTCATAGTTTGCACAGTACCCTCGTTTTTCTCAAGAAGTTATGTTTACCGAGGCATTAATTAGAACGGATGCATGAATGACCACTAAATTTCCATGAACTTGTACATGCATTGGTTAGTTTCGTCTTGACACTGCTTGCGTCGGGTGATCTAACGCACCTCGAAATCCAACATGTAATGGTACTACTACTAGTATAGTACTAGAATTGAGACTTATCAAACGAAAAAACGAATGTTTTTTAGATGAGCCCTATAAACCCTAGTGTGTACGTACTCCGTAAAAACAGATTTTTCCAAAACTAAGTCGCTCCCTTTCATGCATTCTGTAGTATACTCCTCCGTCGACGCTCCCTTTCATGAATTATGTACTTCCCGTCACCGACATGTGGGACATATAGCAACCGGGTCAACGTGTCAAGCACCAAATAACAGTGCAGAACAGCAGGGGGACGCACCCCACTCGTACCGGCACAGCGTTAGTAATGAGCAATGAGACGTCCAATCACAATGCCGCACCTTCCCAGACGGACGAAGCAACCATTATTTCACACTTCGGTTTGACATCATCTCAAACCACGCGCATCGCCTTGGTACATCATGACACGTGGGACCGCATGACAGGCCATGCTCCCCCGCCGATCGCTGGGTAAAATCACCTCATTTTTACTATACTTCCTCCGGATCGGTTTACTACATGGCATGCACATCGTTCTAGGTTGAGAATTTAACTGGCTATATATATGTGTGATGAACAGTACACTAGCCTTTTAAAAATTGTATACTTTTGTACAGTAGTACTCCACTATCATGGATTGCGCCATGGAGAAAAAATTGAAATTTTAAAAAAAAGGTGATACATATAGAGAGCGCTCGTCGCCAAATTATGCATATAGTACTATTAAAAAAGCTAGTACGTGCTTAATTGGGGTGCTAAATTTTATTAAAGAAATACTAGTACTATTATGTACATACCGAAGAGTTAAAGTAACGAGAAGAAACATAACACAGCTTCTGCTGGGGCTCAAAGACAACACACCCCTCAAATTAAACTAAGCACACACGGAATTAAACTATGCAACTAATCTGGTAGACACCGCATTAGAAGTATAGAACCGCCATGAGCAACGACATCGCCACCTTACTCGAGTCCTCGTCCACGTCCTCGACTTCGTCCTTGTCCCTCTTCCTCTTGGCCGATACTTCTTTGCTTGAACCGCCAACTTGGCTGTTGCTCTTCATCCAACCCTTGTAGATATTGCAACAAAGGTAGCCATCCATTGCAGCGTAGTGGATGTGGTCTATATCTAGTACATTCCGCTGCCATGCATGACAATGAAACGTGTAATGATGTTTCTCCAGTTTGCGGTACGAAGGATGAACCATGGCTCCTGCCAGGGTCAGCATTAAGGGCTGACGAGAGGGCACCAGCCGATTCTTCTGGAGGTCGAAGGGGTTGCCTACAACGAGGCCTATCCGATGCAGGACTTCTTTGTCATTCTTAAAGTCTGATGAACGAATTTGACTGTTTTGTCCTCGAGGAAGTTCTTAAAATCCTGGCACTCAATGTCGGCATGGCATATGTGGCAGACCAAGCAAACGTTATGTACGCAAACCTGGATCACGGCGGGCTTCTTCCTCTCTTCGTTCTTTAGATCCTTCTCTTGTCCCACGACTGTGGTGTACTCAACATCTAGCCCAGCGACCCACTCATCATGTGAGTTTTCGAACATGCGTCTGAAGCGAGAAAGGCATCCTTTCACCGTCACGGAAGTACGGTGTAGATGACGTCGAACTCATAGCCGGTGATGGTTCTAACCTTGTACTCACGGCCGATCGGGGAGATTTCGGATGCCATGGATTTGGGAGGAGGGTTAGGATTAGTGGTATTGCCGTAATGTGAATGGACGGGACGACTAGGAGCGAACCGCCGTAGTATTAAAGGACGTGCGGGAAAGAGTAGGAGGGAACTGCCAGCGTGCGAACGGCAGGGTAGTGGCTTTCCATTCTCCCATGATACGGGCTTCTGAGAGCCCTTGGATCTGAGATCGAACGGTTGCATGGCGTGATTCTAGACCTATGGGTGAATATCATATCCTGGAGGGTTATTCTTACAATTTTCAGCAACTTAGCATGCGATCGTTTGATCTCAGATCCAAGGGCTGCCAGCAGCCCGTATCATGGTCGCGCCTACCACGACCGTCGCGTCGCTCGCGTGGTCGCGCCCTTGGAGATTTAACATGGTGCCTTAGGCTATATGATGTTGGCATGTCATACATAGTCATCACTTAGTCACTCATACTACAACAAGGTTGGCTCTAAGGTTGGCTATAAGCGTATTTTTTTACTCCTCTCTATCTCTTTCTTCAAGATTTCCTCCGTCTCCATAATATAAGAATGTTTTTGACACTAGCTAGTGTAGTGTCAAAAACGTTCTTATATAATGGGACACAGGGAGTACTAGTATTTATTGCATTTGCCAAGGAGTGACCTCTTCCAATGAAATGGTGTTGCTAAGTTTGCTTCTTTTAATTAGCTATAGACTCAAAATTGTCTTTTCACCTAGGTACATGCGCTTAGCACCGTTTCTTCCTTGGGTCACCAAACTAGTCTCTCTCTTCTTGATTAACTTGCCACATCAGAATTTAGGCCTATGTGGCAAGCTTAAGCACCTGTAGGAGCAAGTAAGTACAATAGTGCGCTTTACATGGCATTTTTGCATATGTGGAGGAAAGAGAGGCAAGAAAAAAGTGGAGAAGTGGGCTCTCATGCAAGAGCCAGCCTCTACTACTACATTGTGGAGCATTGGGAGAGGCACCTGTATGGAGGTGGTCAGGAATTGGGAGACTCACGCTGGTCGAGCCTTGTGATTAAAATGATAATGGCAAGTCAAATCACGGGGCCCCACCTGTCCAAAGTGATAACTTCGCTGTCAAATCACACAGCCCTACGCTTGCAGCAGCCTACTCCCTCGTCTTCTCGCGTCTCTGTCGAACCGACTAGGCGGAACTGCCCGCCCACCGCAGAAAAAGCCCGCCCTCGACTTTTAAATACAACTACTCCCTCCGTCGGATGCGTTTGGTTGAAGGTATCGTATGAATGGATTGGGACCATTCAATTTTTGGGATTGAACCATTCAATTCATGTGTTTGGCTGAATATAAGAGATGAGCTAATTATTTAAGACGGACCACCAGTCATGCTCACATAGTCATGCATGCAAAGGGTGGCCATTTGATTCGACCGATTTGGTTGGGTGGAATGGTTCAAAGATCTTCAAGGCATATTCTCTTTTTCTGACTCGAACCATTCATGTGCTTTATAACCAAACATGTCTATTTTTTGAACGATCCCAACCCATTCATGACCACCCTTGCAACCAAACGAACGTCATCTTACGAAAACCAAATAATCCCACAATACTAAGGCACGGTGCATTAACTTCTACCTCGTTTCTTGTTTCTTCACCTATCAACCAATATGAATCCAATGATATACTTTTTGTGACATAGTAACTCATATTTAGTTAGTCAAATGGATGACCGAGAACTACGTGTAGGCCCTATAAACCGAGACGCCTAGAAATAAAAACCGAGACGGAGAGGGTAGTTCAGCACGTATCTTTTTAGATCAATATAGTCGGGATTCACCAAGGAGCAAAACCAAGTGGTAGGCTGCTCCTATCGTGTTGGCGTAGCAACTCAAGCAGGGTCAGTCCGCACACGAAATGGCGACACACTTAACAGGACCCCTTTGGCAGACATGTGGCTCATCCACCGTCTTGTTCCACGTGCGATGCACCAAATTACAGTTCGGAGCAGCGGTTGGAATTGGAGGCACCCCGGTCGAAAGCACCGCAGTAGTAGAAAATGAGCGATGAGGGGTCAAATCACAAAGCCCCACCTTTCCCGCATTAAGATGGACGGACGAAGCAACCATCATTTCACTCTAGCGCGCAAGAGCATGAAGAAAAGAGAAAGCAATGATGCGTGCGGCAGCTACCTAGGGCACCCTAGGGTAGGGGTCTCCACTACAGTTCCTTTTTTTTGAAAGCGCCTCCACTACAAATCGGCTTCTCCCTCGTCCTCTTGAAGAAAACCGATGATGAGTGCGGCGGTAGGATTTGTAGGAGTACTATGGCGTGCGGGGCCACGTCGTAGTAAACGGGTTTGAGTCAATGCCTTAAATATGTGTGGGCCGCTTGGTTTTACGGGAACGAGGCAGCATTTTGGGTTCGGGGACCAGTGGAGATATAGCACGTACAAAAGATTGTGGACGTAGGTTCGACCGAAAGGCAATGATGCATGTGCCCTGCATTTTGATATACCCGGGGCCGCGTGAAATTTGCTACTCTACTCAAAACTACTAAGGTACACATGTATTGAATGCATGAGATTTTGAAACCAAATTATGAATAAATACACACTATAGCATGTAAAGCTTTGAGTCATATATGCATGATGTAGATGTTCGTTTAGTTCTTATAGTTCATCTCATTCAAAATCAATTAGTTTTATAAAAATGTTAAGATTCATGGGGTTGTGCATTGTAAATCATAAAGTAAAAAACAAATAATGGCAATTCATTTAGAAAAAATAATCAATTATGATACGTAAGATTCTAGAACAAAGGAGAAGTGCTTGTGTTTTGAGGTTTGTGCATTATGCTTAAGTTCAACCATGGAGTCTTCTAAATTGTACATGTGGCGAATCTGGTGGAATGTTGATGATATCCAACGGCCAAGAGTGCTCGGATTTGCCCATCTCTGCCTTTGTCGGGTTAGCTTCATCCAGCGACCATCTTTCAAACTTATTGGCACACTATATAGTTCTTGTGCCATAGTTGCATGTTTTGGAAAAAAGCTACTAGTGGTTTGCACTATCTATTTAGGAATAGAAGATGCATACGTGGAAGTTGTAGGGAAAGAGATGACATGGAGCATCTCAATTCCTATGAGTAGGGATTGGAAAAGAGATGTCATTTGGTTCACATCATAGGAACTTTTCTATTGAATCTAGAGATGACATGTATCTCAATTCCTATGAGGAGGGATTAGTAAAGAGATGTAATTTGGTTCATATCATAGGACCTTTTCTATTGAATATACGCTAATATTTATTTTCCTTTGAAATTAAGGGAGTATAGGAATCCATTCATATGAACCAAGTGGCTCTAAAGCTATAGAAATGATATCATGTTTATTTCCTTTGAAATGTAGAGTATATGAATCTATTCCTATGAACCAATTGGCTCTAAAGGAAAAAAATCCTACAAAAATCATATCATATAGAGTTCCTATGATATTCCTCGACATAAAAGGATGGTTGAAATTGCTGCGGGTGATAGGATGGTCTTTCTTTGTAGACTCCTCACCCATCTTTATAGTTACCTATCGAAGATGAATGAAATGATATATACAGGGTATTCTACATGTGCAATTTGGTACATGAAAGCTTGGTAAAAGTTTGCGAGGTTCTAATTTTCAATAAAGCTATATGCACTGCATTTCGGAATGGAGGGGAGCATACGGCAGTTGCTAACACTCACGTGGAAGATTTGTGTGTAGGAGGAGTGGCTGTTCTGTTAAATGACATGGCAAATCTGACACTATCGGATGCCGATCTAACGGTTCTTATGGCGTTCGTCAGGAAAAGGCTTGTGGCGAACGTTTGTCGGATAATGATTTACGGACACATGCATTGCATTGATACGTGCCCCCCCTCTCTCTCACGCACACGCACCCTCACGAGTCACGAATCTCCCGAGTCCTCTCGCAGACTCGCACGTCACACCCATCCTCTATCTGCAGGTAGACGTCACACACATATGTGCTCTTCACACCTTACCCTCAGAACTTCTAAAAAACAAAAGACGGCGCGCACATTTTATTTTAGCTCACACGTCACACACTTATACTATTACTCTTGCGGCAAACGTTCTTTGGGAATAGTATATATTGTACTCTCACGAAGAGAAGCGGTGCACGCACGCACTAGTTCTCTCACACCCACTCGCGGGTACACGTACGAGCGCATTTTTTTAAGCCGGTACAACAAAATCACTCCACTATATATAAAAGCAGGAGCCTTAGCGCTTGCTTTACTAGGGTTCCTCTCGTTCACTCTCTCATGCTCTCCGGATCTAAGCAAGACATAGGTGGCCACACTATCTCTCTCAGCTCACGGTTAGTCACAAATCCGGCCGGACATCCTCGACCGGCGCAGGGGTGTAGGTGCATCGTTCACGTTGTCGTCGGCGGCGAGGAAGGAGACCAACGGCTGTCCGCGCGTCCCGATCGGCGGCCGTGTCGTTCTCTCCGAGAGAGCGCCGGCTCGGGAGGGCCTCCGACCCATTCTTCCTCCCTGCGGTATTGTGGCCAAGATGCGGCCTCCCGATGCTGTCTTTGCCACATGCGGACGACCCTCAGGTATATATTCCTTCGATACCTGCTTTGATCTACTGCCCCAGCTCTTCCCCCTTCGTGTGGATCCTTTTCTACTTCCGTCCGCTGTTACAAAGCCACCTAGACTTCTACTATTATTAGAAGTAAAGCTAGTTCATACAGTGAACTCAAAGCGTTGGTTCAAACAGGGAAGAAAGTGGGAAATCTGTAGCATGAATCTAGGACTTGGTTCTAAGAGGAAACGGGGGAAAGTAGTAATATGTGTCACTGTTTCAATAACCGTATTTCATATTTGCGCAAACACGGATGTCTGTCTCCATATCGCTTTTGGGATGTCTCGCTCGTATCATTTCTATCCGCTGCAATCAAAAGCACACACCTCGGTTTTAGTACAATCTGCATAGAAATGAGATGGCTATCCCTCGTTGTCGCTTGTCTAACCTCCCATCTTCGTGGTATCCCTACATTGGTAGTAACTAAGGTAGAATGACCAACGCAATCTAAAAAGAAGCTGATTCGTACATTTTACTTCCTGATTGCAAAGGTGGACGAGCGAAAACAATCGCATCCTATTCCGAATGCACTTTCTACAAGTTCATCCATGGACCGAGGACTAGCTGGCACGGCTGCACGGGCGGTTTTTGACAGGTCTTGCGGACAAGAGGCATTGTGGTCTGCTTATTTCTACAAATAGCGGTGCTTAAATTTAGTGGAATGCACAAGCATTTCAGCTGGTCAGTACAATGCATGGTTCAGTTCAGCATTCCAGCTGAGACCACAATTATAACTGGTTATTCTGGAATGAGAGAACCTAACCCTGAATGGTGGCAACAAGAAAAAACCAGAGTGAACTCCAGGAAATTTAAGCCTGCCGGGAGGCCCTTTGCTCAGAGAAGCCTTGCTTGTTTTTTCCTGATTTGTAAACCTTCTCACAACTTTGTCTTTTGCTGTGAACTAGTATATGTTTGTTATGTTCTATGAATCATTGAGATGTATAAAATTGCTTAACTTATGCTTTTCAAGATTTTTATGAAGATGAGTTTAATTGTGAGTGTTCCACATGAGCGCTGGACTAGCGTGCGAAAGTTTGGAATTTATTACATTGTGGCCTCAATTAACTGCATGAACCATTGTAACAAGATACATAGTAGTTGCTTATATGTCAGACAACAGATTGTTAATTGTTAGCTGGTCGATAGCCTAGTGTTGACGCGAGCTGAGCCAATGTGCCGTGTTTTGCACAACTGCTTACAAGTGGGGTAGCACGAAAAGTGTTTACAAGTACTTATGTATACGTCGGCGCACGGTTCTCGAACGAGTGCTCTATTTCATCAAAACACACACTGCTCGTATGATAAACCGTGACAACTTATGTCTTACCATGCCATATTCATGAAAAAACTAGTGAGGACGCATCTGTTTGACAACAATTACGATGGTTCTCACATGATTCATGGGCACACAAAAGTATCGATGGTTCCCATAGACGGATTCAAACAGAGCACTAGCCCCGGAGGGGTCGATAATGTGCAAGGTTCGGATAATTAGACACAATCCAAACTACTATTAAACACTAGTCGGGAAACTATTTCATGCCTCGATCTAATTTGGGCTGGACACAAGATGGACCTTGCCATGAACATCATCGAGGACGCCCTACAAAGCAGCTCAATCCTGTGAACCTTCATGAAGACAACCTCGTGGCCTTGCCATCGATAAACTTGTTTGTGGAGGCATGCCACGTCATCTTCCTGCGTAAGCTTGACAAGAACAGTATGCCTCACAAACGAAGGAGTAGCTTTGAACTTCTTGTGCTCCAGTACACCCTCGACAACACGCCTGACAACAGTGAGGCTAGAATACAACTCTTCATTGGTATAACCGCAAATGGCTTTCAGGATCCAATAGCCTAAGAACTCTGTTTACCCAGTGCGTATATTCAGGTCGTCCGCCTCATAGCGAGTGACATGCACAACCACACAATCCTTGTCTGCATCAGGGCTCTAATTGAAACCAAAACAAATTCTAAATTACTTTTCAGTATAAGAACCACAAGTTATTTAAACCACTATGTATAGCATGGCATCGAAGCTACTAAAATTTTGCATTATTAATCACCACATACTTGCTTTTCTAAGAAATCACCACATACTTAGATGAAAAACCACAATCGAGATCGGCAAACAAGGAAATCACCTTGGGCAGCTCAGTGGGGAGGGGACACATCATCGAAGGGGGAAAACTGCTCCTGCAGTGCCACGGGAGCTGTAACCTCAAACGGGGCATTGACCATCTCAGTAGTGGCCGTGAGCGTATCTGGGGTCGGCTCGGTGGTTGCCTCCATCTTCTTGGAGCTCTCTGTCTTGTGGGGATCAGCCTCCCGCGTCTGCTCCAATATCGGCAGATCTTTGCTTGGTTCTCCTTGGTCCATCATGAAATTGACGAATACTAGGAGACCACTCAAAGGAAAACACAATCGCAATGACAATGAAACAAAAAATAGAGTGAGGATCGGTTACTGCTTTGCAAAAGTTCTTTTTTTTCTCTGAACAAAAATATACCAACATCACGCATCCGCTTACCTTCCCTTCGCTGGGAGAGAAGAACATTGGCATATGAGAGTGTTGCGTTTCTTGAAGACGGTGAGGGAAAAGGGGATTCAGCGAGGAGTGAAATGATGGTTGCTTCGTCCGTCAAACTTAGACAACGGGGAAGTGGGGTTTTGTGATAGGACGGCTCGTTACTGCCGCGCTACGACCGGGGTGACTCTCCGCCTGCATACTGCCTACTAATTTGGTGGATGGCATTTGGGCCCGCGCGCTGCATGGCCCGCATGTCGGTGAACAAAAGTATGACGACATTCAGTAGAGGGAGACGTTTCAATGACCTAGGA
This sequence comes from Aegilops bicornis, assembly GCA_021605145.1. Classification (NCBI taxonomy): domain Eukaryota; kingdom Viridiplantae; phylum Streptophyta; class Magnoliopsida; order Poales; family Poaceae; genus Aegilops; species Aegilops bicornis. The sequence continues at coordinate 568,833,836 of CM038673.1, read as the reverse complement.
GGAGCCAGAAGCGGTAGAGTGTCTCCAGTGTACTAGTAGTAATTGTTTTTACGGGTAGTCAGAGAGTGTCTCCACTGTGCTAGTAGTAATTGTTTCTCTGGGCCCAAGACAAAACATCCAATCCACATTAGTAAATAGTAAAATCAATTCAAAAGGCGCTACCCACACCCAGCACACCGCCCCCCCCCCTCCCCCACAAAAAAAAAACCTGGGTGCTCTTCTTCCTCCTTGCTCCCACCTACCTCACGTCACCTCGCTCCACTCTTACCCCCAAAATCCTCACCTCACTCCTACAGAAAACGCCAGCTCCCCTTCTTCCTCACTCCTACAGAAAACCCCCAGCCCCCTTCTTCTTCGCTCGCACTACAACTAGGCTCGTCATTCGTTACTCTGCTCAAATCCGTGAGCGTGACGCGACGCCCTCGAGGAAAATGGAGTCGGTGACCCAGCCAAGAAGATGAGGCTCCGCCAACAAGCGATGCTGGTAGATCCCGCACCCGGCAGCACGGGGAGAAGCGGCGACCCCGCCCCCACTGGATCCCAGGAACCCGTAGAATCTCGGGTGGACCGCATAAGCGATCCCCCGGACATCGTCCTTGGGGAGATCATCTCGCTTCTCCCCACCAAGGATTGCTGTCGCACCCAAGTCCTCTCAATTCTGTGGCGCCCTCTATGGCGCGCCGTGCCCCTTAATCTCGACTGTCGTCAGCTATCTCTCTTCCATGATTTTGAAATCCCCAGAGCCATCATCTCCTCCCACCAGGGCTCCGTTCAAAGCCTCTTCATCCCGTCATGCTACCTGAGCAAGCATACCATGCCCTGCACGGTGGACGCCTTGCTGAAATCCCCTGAATTCACAGAAATACAGCTGCTTGAGTTCTACTATTCCCCTGGATATCACATACCACATACAGAATGCCATGAACTTGTGCCCTCAACACCGATGTCCATCTCGCGGTTTTCCTCCTCTCTCCACACCGCCACCTTTGTGCTGTGCTACCTTCCAGACAATCTGGTACTAAACCTTTGACTCCCATTTCTCAAGAAACTTTCACTTGTGTGGGTTCGTATATCGGAGGCCTCATTGCACAACATCATCCACTCCAGTTGCCCTGCGCTGGAGTGCTTGGTGCTTGTTTTCACAGTTAGAATCGGTTGTCTCCAAATAAAGTCGCCTAACCTTGTAAGAATTGGAATTTCTATTGACGAAAGGCAGCTCATCATCCAATATGCCCCTTCACTTCAAAGGTTGATCCTTGATTCTAGTTATTCACCGTCGCAAATAACCGTCCTCTCTGCGCCTAAACTGTAGACCTTGCGTGTAATACATGATCTCTATGCTCATTTCAATATGGTGTTTGGCTCCGCAGTTCTTCAGGTACTTTATATTATCATCTACACTTGTAACCATATGCTGCATTTTAAATTTCTGCGCATAATTTATATATCATCTTGGAGTACACATTTTGTACTAATATTATGTTCTATGCTCAATGAAGAGTTTCTCCATGGATGGCCTATCAATGGTGCTGGATTCTGTCAAGATCTTATATATCCAAATGAATAGTTTTGATCTGAACAAGATTATTGGCTTGCTGCAATGCTTTCCATGTCTGGAGAAGTTGTATATAAAGGTGATAATTTCACGCACATTGGAAGCCCGCATATAGTGTACTAGAATTAACCGTTCAGCTGTTGCTCTTTCGACACTCTTCTTTTAGACCTTAACTGTTTTCAATTTTCATGTCTATTTAGGCAACAGGACGGGGTAAGAAAGTTATAACCAATCGGTGGATTCGTAGGCATCGGGATTTTCTCACTTCTCATGAGATTCGATTGAAGACAATAACGCTTAGAACGATATGTAGCCAACCGTGCAAACACAAGATTTGTCACATTCTTCCTGCTGAATGCGAGGTTACTATTGTCCATCAGGCTTAAGTTTATCAGCAGCATGGTTTTGACGGATGGGTATGTCGAAGAGCAAAAAAAGGAGTTTTTCAGGTGGGCAAAAGAGCTTCTGAACGTGTCGGGCTTCCATTTACAACATATTGTGGTCATAATCCAGTAAATTTTACGATCCAGGATGTTCATTCTATGGACCTGACTGATCCATTTGACCGTGATCGCCAAAACAGTCTTTGGAGTTAGATGTTGTTGCCCTTTTCAATATGGGTTTTTTTGTAAACCTGATGAACAATCAGCCCTCGTGCTTTTGTACAGTTTGTAAGCTGGAGTTAGATGTTCCTGTCCTTTTCAAGTTGGCTGTGACTGTCATGTTTTCTTTGAAACAAGGCAAATGGCTTGCCATTCGTTTAACTTGGAGTGAAATATTGTAACAAATCACAACCAAGGGAAATAACATCACTCATGCCGGCTGCTTGAGCTCACTGTGCATTACAGAAGCCAAGTGACTAGCCCCCACCACCCCCACCACCAACCTCGTACTCTCCACCTGCGACCGACCGACGCATCTTCAACGGCTCTGTTCGTTCGTCACGAGGCCTCGCCGTCCCTCCGCCTTATGCGGCCTTGGTTCGCTCGGCGTGCACGGTGCGCCGCCTCTTGCATTGTCAACGTCGTCAACAACCGAGAGGAACAAGGAGATGATCAGACGTGGAGAGGATGACGGTAGGGACCCACCAGCCATGGCAAGACGCAAGCAAGTGCCTCTATAGTACAATCCCAAAAATATGGTTCCTCCTAATGGTTGGACATCCGGGGCTCACGCCATCGCCAACGTAGTCAATAAACGAGAGAATTACACTACGAGCGGCCGACACCTGTGGACCCAAAGAAGTCGTGCAGTTTTTTTTTTAGGAACAAGCAGTTTTTTTTTTGAGACAATGAGGAACAAGCAGTTGTTATTTATACTAGTTTTAGCGACGGATCAGGGTAAAAACGGGGCTGTGGCCCGTGTAGCCAGGGTTTTATTTATGTTTACCACATCATGAGCCCATTTGTGTTTTTTTCTTGCTGAAAATGGCTAGCCAAGTTCTATTTTTTTAAAGAAATACCCAAACAAGGCCTACTTGCTTTATCAGCCCTGTTGGGTTGCAAATGTTTCAAGACGAGGAGAGTTTCATTCGGTTTTCCTAGAAATGGCATGTGCATTTTTAAAAGATCTTAAATTCCATAGATTTTTATGCGTGGACAATTATTTTTATTTTATATTTATATAAATTATTTTTCAAAATAGTTTGAACGTGAATCGATATTTCTGGATTAAAAAAAGTTGACCGCACTGAAATATGCAAAATTTCATATACTTTTTAACCGTGGCCACAATATGGGGTGTAATGCTAACAAAAATAAGATGGGCTCCAAAAAAATCTTAAGAATTAGCAAATGGGATGTACATTATTAGAAATAATGGCAGATGGGCTGTATGATGTTTTCCACAGATTTGAGGCTGACTTGTGCGCCTACTACAGGTTGACGCGTATGCTTTCATAAAAAAAAGGTTGACGCACATGCAACGCCCTGTCAACTTAGTCAACACACGAGAGCGGATCGTTGGATATCCATCCAACGGCCGCCGTCTTCTTCAATCTCTGCTCTTCATGCTCCATCCGCTCAAACAAGCGCCGGCGGACTGCCTGCTCCCTCCTCCCACGGCCGGGCTATGTTGCCAAGAGTCTTCACGGCCCCACCGCATTCCCATCGCTGGCCTAGCCATCCCTCTACTCACCCACACATGCTGTTATTCTCCGGCGACGGCAGACGAACAGATAAACCCTCGTACTCCTCCGTGTGGGAAACAACTGCCGAGTATTCCCTGGCTCCGTGTCGTTCCCTTCCTAAGCCTCGCCGTCGTCCACCGCCCTGGTGCTCTCGGCACGACCTGGTTAACGTGGTCAATGAACGACATCCATCGGAAGTGGACTGTACGTGGAGAGGTTGACAGTTGGGTCCACTGCCGCACGCAAGGAAATGCCTCCTTATTACGCGCAAAATAATGATTCCTCCACCTGACAGCTAGGACCCACAGGAAGGGCCTCTGTATTTTGCGAAAAAAACGATCCCCCCGCTGACAGGTCGGACCCACCAGCTATATCTTCGCACGCAAGGAAGTGCCTCCTTATTACGCCCAAAAAAATGAATACCTCCTGCTAGCTGGGACCCACCATATTTTTGGGCTGACTTGTGGGCCTACTAAGTTGACGGGGACGGAGGGCTTTGTCAACTTAGTCAATACTCCAGTGACCGTATGATGTCCATCCAACGGCCATACGACTTCTTCAACCTCTGGTCTTCTTGCTCCACTACCAAAGCAGCGCCCGGTCGTGCCGCGCCTCCCCTGCCTCCGTGGCCGGGTCAGTGCTACCGCTTGCTCCTGCCTCCGTGGTCTGGCTCGCGTCGTCCACTTCCTAGGCCTCACCGTCGTCCACCGCCGTGGTGCTCTCGGTGCGGCGTGGTCAATGTGGTCAACGACCGACTTCCATCGGAAGAGTACTGTACGTGGAAAGGCTGAAAGCTGTGTCACAGCCCTAGAATATAGTTTGCAGATAGTTGCATCTTCATCCAGGCATCATATTTAAATTTCTGAAACTTGAATTGAGGATTGTTGAAGCCTCAAAACTTTAATTAAAAGCAGGGCAAAGAACCCTGGAAATTGCATTCAGTGTTTCCAAAATGGCCTTAAATAATGTTGGTTATATTTGGCAAAGGTTTTTGCACCAAACCAAAAATAATGAGCATTTTTGAGGAATATTTTTGGCACTGAATTTAAATCATTATTTTATTTGCATTTGGAATTATATTCATAACTTGTATAGAATATATCTCCAAATACCCTGAAACATTTTATGTGCTTTTTATGTGCTTTTGGAAAAGTCCATTCGGCAACATAAAAATATTCAGAGGAATTTTGTCACTGGTTTGGGTTTGTTCTATTTGAAAACAGTGGCAAAGGAAATAAACAAAGAAAGCAAACAAAAATAAAATAGAACAGAAACGTACATGGCGGCCTGCTACTGTAGTCGGCCCAGCTTCTGAGCAGCCCACCTGGCCTGGCACTGCTGGCCCAGCCCACCAGGCCCTCCACCGTCTTCAACCTCCTGCCAGTGGGCAGGAGGGCGTGTGGCCGCCGTGCGCGCCCACGCGCTCCGCGCCACCTCCTGCTTGCCGACGAGCCCCTGGACGCGTGGACGATTTTCCTCGTGTCGTCCCGATCCCGCTGACCCCCTCTCACTCTCTCTCGAGCTCATTCCCCTCCTATGCTCTCTCTCCCTCTCACCACCGAACGCCACCGCCGCCGCTGTTCGCACCACCGCAGCCACCGTCTCCCACTCACCTCGCTGACCTGTCTACGAGCCCCGACACCATCTCCTATGCCTTCTGCACCGTCCTAAGTAACGCTGGAAGCCCCGAATTGCCCTCCCAGCCGTCTTCTTCAACCTCGGTCGCTGGAGATCCCCCTTGCCGCCCCGACTGCTCTGGACCATCTCCGAGCTCGCCGACCTCCTCGTCCGACTCGCCGCGAGCCTCTGACCCTGTCCATCCCTCTCTTCTTCCCCGTTGGCTGCCGTAGTCACCGAACCGCCTACGACCGAACCTTCCGCCGCCAGCGCTCGCCGCCGACGCGACGCCGGCGACCAAATGGTCCGCCCGACGCCTCCAACCCACTCACCGCGTCGCGTAGGCCCCCGCTAGCGCCTCAGCTCGCTAGCTCGCGCACTGCAGCACTGCCCGCGCTCACGCCCGAACTCCGGCCTCCGCGGCCGAGCTCCTCGTCGTCGCTACCGGCCATCCAAGCTGCAGACATAGCCACCATTGGACGCGCCACGTCATGGCCGTTCCAATGGGACCAACTCCGCTTGCTCCCGTCTCCGGAATCGCCAGAACGACGAGCGCCGACGCGTTTGCTTACCGCCGGCGGTTAGCCTCCCGATTAGCTGACGTGGCGTGGGATTAATTAGCACTAATCACCAATTAGCTTAACCCCAAGTGTCAGTGACAGTCGGGCCCCACCGGTTTAATTAACCAGCTAACAAAATTAGTTAGGATTAGTCTAATTCGACTGGACCCATGCGTCAGCATTGACCCTGCTGACGTGGCCGTTGACCGACCAGCACACCTACCAAATGACACTAACCAGCCGTGTGTCACTGACGTGTGGACCCCACGCGTCAGGTTTGACCTGGACTAGTGCCGTTGACTTGCTGACCTCATGGTTATGTCATGCTGACGGAGTAAATAATTTCTGTATTCTAAATAATTCAGAAATTCCAGAAATTGTCCAAAACTTCTAAAAATCATAGAAATTCAACCGTAACTCCAAATGAAATAAGTTATATATGAAAAATTATCAGAAAAATTCAACGAATCTGTTTATGGCATTTGCATGCATGTTTGGACAACCTAAGGTTGCTGTATATGGCAATTTGCATAATTGACATTTAATTAAGCACATATGGAGTTTGAATTTGAACCCTTGGTTCAAACCAACTTCATTTAATCTGGTTTCCAGTTGCATTAACTCAAAAACATTCATATTGCCATGTCATAGCATGCATCATATTGTTGCATTGCATTGATTGTGTCCTTTTGTGTTTGCCGGTAACTATCCCCTCTCAGTAGACGATGTTCTGACGACGAGATCGATGACACCAATGAAGAACTATATTATCTTCAAAAGTGCCAGGCAAGCAAATCCACCTTGTTCATTCCGATACAATCCCACTCTCTCGCTCCTGCTCTCTTTTACTGCATTAGGACAACAACGATTCAACTGTTACATGATGCGGTAGTTGAACCCCTTATCCTCTGCATGACCTGTCATTGCCACAGTAAATAGATGAAACCCACTAGCATGAGTAGGAGTTGTTTGAGCCCTGATGTGCCTACTCATTCATGCTTGTTTGTCATGCCTGCTACTGCTTAGAGTTGAGTCGTGTCTGATTCATCGGGATGAATTGGAATGTGGTGAACATGTCCCATCGTTGAGAGCTAAGTGTGTGAACACGATTTGGTAAAGGTAGCGGTGAGAGGCCATGTAGGAGTACATGGTGGGTTGTCTCATTGCAGCCGTCCTCCAGAACTGAGTTATGTGTCTGTGATCCATGAACAGCTACTACCACGCATTGGAATGCTTAAGTGCCCCTCTCGACTTATTAATCAACCTGATCTCTGTCCAGGAGTTGCAACTAGTTTCTGGTGTTTGTAGGTAGTGTTAGTAGTCTACCAAGTGGCACCCGATACAGGTGGGCTTGGGACAGACTAGTCACGGTGGCACGGTGTACCAAGTGGCACCCGGATGGTGGGCTTGGGAACCCTGCTCACATCGTTTGGGGCCGTGAGGGACACCCCGGCCGGATCTCCTTGCGGATGGAACCCGAATAGGCAATAAACCTGGACGAGAGACTTGTGTGGTTAGTCAGGTCATGGCCGACTCCCTCACCAGACTTCCGCTTGAAGGTTGCCGAGATACACGATGTGCACATGGTGGTAAGTGGCGAGAGCGTGTGTGAAGAAGTACACCCCTGCAGGGTTAACATCATCTTTTCAAATAGCCGTGTCCAGGTAAAGGACTTCTGGGTTGCCTATAACAGTTTATAGACAAGTGAAAGTGGATACTCTAAAATGCGCAAGATAAGTGTGAGTGCTATGGATGGCGTTCTCGTAGGGAGACGGGAGCGGATCCATAGTGGTGTATTGATATGGTGAATATGTGGACTGCGTGCGCCACCTCAAAAGAGTTACTTGCAGTCATAGTTCAAGATAGCCACCGAAGTCAAAGCTGGCTTGTCAGTAGTTAAACTCCACCACCCCTTTGTTGATAAAGATGCATATGTAGTTAGTTCTGATGTAAGTCTTGCTGGGTACATTTGTACTCACGTTTGCCTATTTTATGTTTTTTGTAGAGAGACTTCAGTCTCACTAGTAGTTCCGCGTGAACTTCGACGTTTAGCTTGTTACCTCAGCTACGATCTTGTGCCCTCGGCAGGATCTGGTAGTTAGTCAGGCTTCTCAGCCTTTTTCATTTGTAGTTGTCTGTACTCAGACATGTTAAGCTTCCGCATGTGCTTTGACTTGTATGCTCTGAATGTTGGGTCAGGAGACCCATGTTTGTAATAACTCGCTCCTTGGAGCCTAATGAATAAATACTTGAGTCGTAGAGTTATGTTGTGATGCCATGTTGTATTTACCCATATCGAGCATATTGTGTGTTTGATTTAAATGCTTGGTATGTGTGGGATCCGACAACCTAGTTGTTTATCCTTGGTAGCCTCTCTTATGGGGAAATGTAGTCTTGTGCTTCCATGAGCCATAGTAGTCCGCTACAGCCCGGTTCACCGGAGTCCTGCTAGCCCAGCACTACTGCTCCGGAACAATTGACTGGCCAGCATGTGATTCACTTCGTTCCTGTGTCTGTCCCTTCGGGGAAATGTCACGCGGTGACATCTGGAGTCCTGCCTAGCCTCCTACAGCCCGGGTTCCCGAAGTCCTGTTAGCCTAGTGCTACAGCCTGGATTCGCACGCTGCTGACCGACATGCTCGATGTTGATTCATGTATGCCTGTCCCTATAAGTTAGTGCCACTTTGGGTTCACGACTAGTCATGTCGGCCCGGGTTCTCTGTCATATGGATGCTAGCGACACTATCCTATACGTGAGCCAAAAGGCGCAACCGGTCCTGGGCCATGGTAAGGCGACACCCGTGGGAATACCATGCTTGAGGCTGCAAAGTGATATGAGGTGTTACCGGCTAGATCGATGTGACTTGGAATCGGGGTCCTGACAAGCTGGGTCCACGGCAGCCGCAAGGAAGTGCCTCCTTATTACGCGGAAAATAATTATTTCTCCACCTGATAGCGGGGACCCACCGGACGGGCCACCAGTATTTTACGAAATAAATCGTTTCCCCCTGACTGCTGGGACCCACCGGACGGGCCACCGTATTTCGTGAAAAAAACGTTCCCCCCGCTGTTAGCTCGGACCCACCGGAAGTGCCTCCTTATTACAGAAAAAAAAATGAATACTCCCCCGGCTAGCTGGGACCCACCTTGGTGGGAGGCTGTCTTGTGGGCCTACTAAGTTGACGGGGCCGAATGGTTTTGTCAACTTAGTCAATATGAACGATTCTAGCTCCAGTGACCATATGATGTCCAACCAACGGCCGTAGTGCTTCTTCAACCTCTGGTCTTCTTGCTCAAGCCGCCCAAAGCAGCGCCGGTCGTGCCGCATGCTCCTGCCTCCCGTGGCCGGCTGTGCTGTCGTGGAGGCCTCACCGCCCCCTACTATTCCCACCGCTGGCCGAACCAGTGAACCCTCGTACTCCTCTCCGCGCAGGCTTCCACTGCTGCATCTTCCCCGGCTCCGCGTCGTCCCCTTCCTAGGCCTCGCCGTCGTCCACCGCCGTGGTGCTCTCTGGGCGGCGTGGTCAATGTGGTCAAGGAACGACTTCCATCGGAAGAGTACTGTACGGGGAGAGGCTGACAGCTGGATCCACGGCCACAACCCAGTTTTTTTGAGATTTGCCAATTAAGTCGCTTTGTCAGGCCTATTGGGCTGCAAATCTTTCAAGACGAGGAGAGCTTTTCATTCGGCTGGCCGAGAAAATGGCCCATCAGTAATGAGAAATGGGCTGTACATTTTTAAAACACATCAAACCGGCAATTAGTTTCAAAATTTTTTTTTCATATCAAGATTTTAAATTACATTAATTTTTATGCATGGAGAATTTGTTGGATTTTATATTGATATACATTTATTTTTAAAATCAGTTTGAATGTGAGTTGAAATTTCGGGATTAAAAACAGTTCGGACCGCACCGAAATATGCAAAATTTCCTATAATCTTTTAACCGTGGCCACAATATGGGCTGTAATGCTAACAAAAAGAATATGGGCTCCAAAAAACCTTAAGAATTAGCAAATGGGCTGTAAATTATTAGAAATAATGGCAGATGGGTTGTATGCTGTTTTCCATAGATTTGAGGCTTTCCTAAAAAAAGGTTGACGCACAAGCAGTGACGGTTGGATGTCCATCCAACGGCCGTCGTGCTTCTTCAATCTCTGCTCTTCCTGCTCCAACCGCTCAAACAAGCGCCGGCGGGACTGCCTGCTCCCTCCTCCCCGCGGCCGGCTGTGCTGCCGCGCAGGCCTCACCGCCCCACCATACTCCCATCGCTGGCCTAGCCATCCCTCAACTCACCCACACTTGTTGTTATTCTCCGGCGACGGCAGACGAACCAGTAAACCCTCGTTTAGTCATACTCCCCTCCGCGTGGGAAACAACTGCTGAGTCTTCCTGCCCTCGTGTCGTTCCTTCCTAGGCCTCGCCGTCGCCCACCGCCTGGTGCTCGGCGCAGCTCGGTCAACGTGGTCAACGAATCGACATGCATCTGAAGTGGATCAGACGTGGAGAGGCCGATACCGGGTCCACGGCCGCACGCAAGGAAATGCCTCCTTATTATGCGCAAAATAATGGTTCGTCCACCGACATCGTGGACCCACCGAAGGGCCTCTCAGATTTCGCGAAAAAACGTTACCGCCACGACAAACCGGACCCACCAGCTATATCTTCGCACGCAAGGAAGTGCCTCCTTATTACGCAAAAATGAATACTCCCCGTTAGCTGGGACCCAAAGATAGTGGCAGGCTGACTTGTGGGCCTACTAAGTTGACGGGGACGGAGGGCTTTGTCAACTTAGTCAATATGCACGATTCTAGCTCCAGTGATCGTACGATGTCCATCCAACGGCCATAGTGCTTCTTCAACCTCTGGTCTTCTTGCTCCAGCCGCCCAAACCAGCACTGGTCGTGCCTCATGCTCCTGCCTCCCGTGGCCAGCTGCGATGCGGCGGAGGCCTCACCACCCCCTACTACTCCCACCGCTGGCTAGGCCATCCCTCTACTCACCCATACCCCCTGTTATTCTGCAGTGACGGCAGCCTCAGACCACAGCGAACCAGTGAACCCTCATACTCCTCTACGCATGGGCATCCACTGCCGCATCTTCCCCGGCTCCGCGTCATCCCCTTCCTAGGCCTCGCCGTCGTCCACCGCCCTGGTGCTCTCGGCACGGCGTGGTCAACATGGTCAAGGAACGGCTTCCATCGGATGTGGACTATACGTGGAGAGGCTGACGGCTGGGTCCACGGCCGCAGCAAGGAAGTGCCTCCTTATTACGCGCAAAATAATTATTCCTCCACCTGACAGCGGGGACCCATCGGACGGGCCACCATATTTCGCGAAAAAAATGTTTCCCCCCTGACTGCTGGGACCCACCAGCTACACCTTCGGACGCAAGGAAGTTCGTCCGGGCAAAAAAAAATGATTCGCCCCCCTGACTGCTAGGACCCACCAGCTACATCTTCGCACGTAAGGAAGTGCGTCCGGGCAAAAAAAACAAAACGATTCGCCCCCTGACTACTGGGACCCACCAGCTACATATTCGCACGCAAGGAAGTGCACGGCGATACCGACCCACCTGGTCGAAACGTACGTAGCGTTGTCATTCTGGTCGCGAACGTGTACGTACATATATACTGGTGGATGTAGAGGCGCGCACGTGTCGTAGTAGAGGCGCGCACGTAGCATGTACATGTATGTACAGCAGCGAGGGTGCAAGAAAGCAAATACGGCCACGTACGTACATACGGGCAGGGTCTCTAACGCCTATCGCGCATACGTACATGGCTGGGTCGGAACGGAGAAATAGCGTCGTCGTCGTGTTCATGGGGAGCCAACCGGCTGGGTCGAAACGAAATGCGTGGTCGTGTTCATTGGGAGGTCTTGGATGGATTAGGCGATGGAAACGTAGCCTGGCATACCGCACAACGGAGGAAACGGCCTTGTGTTCGACCGGCCACGTTCGAAACGGGGTCCTATTGATCGGGAGGGGCCTGGCGTACCGCAAAACGGAGGAAACTGACCTCCTACGGTCAAAACGGGGGTCCTGTTGATCAGGAGGGGTATGGGGTACCGCAAAACGGACGAAACGGACCTCCTACGGTCGAAACGGGGGTCCTGTTGATCGGGAGGGGTGTGGCGTACCGCAAAACGGACGAAACGGACCTCCTACGGTCGAAACGGGGGTCCTGTTCATCAGGAGGGGTGTGGCGTACCGCAAAACGGGACTCCATGGGATACTGTTCATCTCCACCGTCGACCTCCTCCAGCCTCCACGGGCTACCGTCGACCTCCTCCAGCCTCCACCGCGCACTACTCCACTGGCCATCGCTCAACCACCCTCCACGGGCACCCTCCACCATCTACTGTTCATCCAGCCCTCCACACCACGGGTCCTGTTCAACCACCCCTCCACGGCCACCCTCCACCGCTTCATCGCTCGTCCAGCCCGCCACACCACGGGTTCCTGTTCATCCAGATGCAACACCACCACTCACTGTTCATCCAACCCCCGCAACGCCACTGTTCATCCTGCAGGCAAGATCGATCGGATTCGATTAGCAGCAGATAGCGGCGAATCGCCCATCGGGTTCGATTAACAGCCATCGATCAATCCCTCGGGTTCAAGAACGCCGTAACTGCAGGTAATCGCCGGGTTCAGTTAGAGCCCAACGCCTCGCTTCGGCTCCGATTAGAGCCAACGCCTCGCACACACGCCAGCAGACGTATGAGAGAAAGCAGCGCATCGCTCCGCCCCCGACCTCCCACCATAACCGGCAACTCCCCGAAATTTTCCTCCCCCTCGCTTCTACCATGGTTTTTTCCATCATGGACGGCACAAAGAATGTCATGCAGCTGCGTCTCCGGCCCGCCCAGGACGAAAAGCCCATTTTCTGTCATGATTTTTTGTCATGGAAGTAGGAGCCCACCACATCTATGATGATACCGGGTTTTGTCACAATTATCGTCATAGAAGTGTCATATGTATGACAGAAAAAAATTTCGTTCGGCCCAAAATGTCACGGATGTGTCTTTTTTTTGTAGTGGGTGGTCGGAGGACGATGGCTAACCCCGGACCGAGCACCGTTACTGTGGTTGTGCCCGCCGGTGGGAGGAAGAGGTGTGAGCGGAGTGACCCCCTCGTCTACACCTTGCGGAGCGTGACCATCGAGACACTACAAATGTTGTTCTCCTCCGACATCTCCAGCCCCCGTGTCGGCCGCGGGGGGAGCGGTGATGGCGCCACCTGCTCTAGTCACGCCCCCAGCAGCATTCACGTCTTCGCTCGCCTCTGCACCCTCGGAGGCACTAGTGGGCGGCGGAGCCTTCAAGGTGGACGGATGGGCCGAAGGGCCGGACTTCTTCTTCTTAGGCGCCATGGTCGATGGCGTCATCGAGGATGAAGATGGCGATGAAGATGATGCGTTGCGCACGCTTTCAGGTTCGCGCAAGCGAACCCCCCTACCTGGCACGCCAAAGATGTCGTGGGATATCCGCGACCACCTATGGGACCGGGTGGTACCTTGCTGGTTTGGGGGGGGGGGACGTCGCATTGGACAAAGAGCATATTGATGTCTACTACGCAACCTTCTTCTTGTAGACGTTGCTGGGCCTCCAAGTGCAGAGGTTTCTAGGACAGTAGCAAATTTCCCTCAAGTGGATGACCTAAGGTTTATCAATCCGTGGGAGGCGTAGGATGAAGATGGTCTCTCTCAAACAACCCCGCAACCAAATAAAAGAGTCTCTTGTGTCCCCAACACACCCAATACAATGGTAAATTGTATAGGTGGACTAGTTCGGTGAAGAGATGGTGATACAAGTGCAATATGGATGGTAGATATATGTTTTTGTAATCTGAAAATATAAAAACACCAAGGTAACTAAAGATAAAAGTGAGCATACACGGTATTGCAATGCTACGAAACAAGGCCTAGGGTTCATACTTTCACTAGTGCAAGTTCTCTCAACAATAATAACATAATTGGATCATATAACTATCCCTCAACATGCAACAAAGAGTCACTCCAAAGTCACTAATAGTGGAGAACAAACGAAGAGATTATGGTAGGGTACGAAACCACCTCAAAGTTATTCTTTCCAAACAATACATTGGGCTATTCCTATAAGTGTCACAAACAGCCCTAGAGTTCGTACTAGAATAACACCTTAAGACACAAATCAACAAAAACCCTAATGTCACCTAGATACTCCAATGTCACCTCAAGTATCCGTGGGTATGATTATACGATATGCATCACACAATCTCAGATTCATCTATTAAACCAACACATAGAACCTCAAAGAGTGCCCCAAAGTTTCTACCAGAGAATCACGACGAAAACGTGTGCCAACCCCTATGCATAGGTTCATGGGCAGAACCCGCAAGTTGGTCACCAAAACATACATCAAGTGAATCACGTGATATCCCATGGTCACCAAGACATACATCAAGTGTTCTCAAATCATTAAAGACTCAATCCGATAAGATTACTTCAAAGGGAAAACTCAATCCATTACAAGAGAGTAGAGGGGGAGAAGCAACATAAGATCCAACTATAATAGCAAAGCTCATGATACATCAAGATCGTGCCAAATTAAGAACACGAGAGAGAGAGAGATCAAACACATAGCTACCGGTACATACCCTCCGCCCGAGGGGTGAACTACTCCCTCCTCGTCATGGAGAGCGCCGGGATGATGAAGATGGCCACGGTGAGGGTTCCCCCTCCGTGCAGGTGCCTAACAGGGTCCCGATTGGTTTTTGGTGGCTACAGAGGCTTGCGGCGGCGGAACTCCTGATCCATTTTGTTCCTCGAAGGTTTTAGGGTATATGGGTATATATAGGAGGAAGAAGTACGTCAGGGGAGCCATGAGGGGCCCACGAGGTTGGAGGGTGCGCCTGGGGGGGGGGGGGGGGGGAGGGCGCGCCCCCCTGCCTCGTGGCGCCCTAATTTATTTCCTGATGTGCACTCCAAGTTTTTCCGGTAGCTTTCCTTCCAAAAATAACTTCTCCAGTTGGTTTCATTCCGTTTCGACTCTGTTTGATATTCCTTTTCTTCGAAATACTGAAACAAAGGAAAAAACAGGAACTGGCACTGGGTTAATAGGTTAGTCCCAAAAATAATATAAAAGTGTAAAATAAAGCCCATAAACATCCAAAACAGTAGATAATATAGCATGGAGCAATAAAAAATTATAGATACGTTGGAGACGTATCAGAATCCCCAAGTTTAATTCATGCTCGTCCTCGAGTAGGTAAATGATGAAAACAGAATTTTTGATGTGGAATGATACTTGGCATAATTTCAATGTAATTCTTCTTAATTGTGGTATGAATATTCAGATCTGAAAGATTCAAGACAAAAGTTCATATTGACATAAAAGTAATAGTACTTCAAGCATACTAACTAAGCAATTATGTCTTCTCAAAATAACATGGCCAAAGAAAGTTCATCCCTACAAAATCATATAGTTTAGTCATGCTCCATTTTCGTCACACAAGAATGCTCTCATCATGCACAACCCCGATGACAAGCCAAGCAGTTGTTTCATATTTTAGTAATCTCAAACTTTATAAACTTTCACGCAATACATGAGCGTGAGCCATGGATATAGCACTATGGGTGGAATAGAATATAATGATGGGGGTTATTGGAGAAGACCAAAAAGGTGAAAGTCCCACATCAACGAGGCTAACCAATGGGCTATGGAGATGCCCTTCGATTGATGTTCATGCAAGGAGTAGGGATTGCCATGCAACGGATGCATTAGAGCTATAAATGAATGAAAGCTCAACAAAAGAAACTAAGTGGGTGTGCATCCAACTTGCTTGCTAATGAAGACCTAGGGCACTTGAGCAGGCCCATTGTTGGAATATACAAGCCAAGATCTATAATGAAAAATTCCCACTAGTATATAAAAGTGACAAAACAAGAGACTCTCTATCATAAATATTATGGTGCTACTTTGAAGCACAAGTGTGGAAAAAAAGGATAGTAGCATTGCCCATTTTTATTTCTCTTTTTTTTTGGCCTTCTTTTTTTCTTTGGCCTTTCTCTTTTTTTGGGTCAATGCTCTATTAAATGATTATCATCACACTTCTATTTATTTACAACTAAATGATTACAACTCGATACTAGCACAAAGTATGACTCTATATGAATGCCTTCGGCGGTGTACCGGGATATGCAATGTATCAAGAGTGACATGTATGAAAGAATTATGAACGGTGGATTTGCCACAAATACTATGCCAACTACATGATTATGCTAAGCAATATGACAATGATGAATGTGTCATGATGAACAGAATGGTGGAAAGTTGCATGGCAGTATATCTCGGAATGGCTATGGAAATGCCATAATAGGTAGGTATGGTGGCTGTTTTGAGGAAGATATAAGGAGGTTTATGTGTGAAAGAGCGTATCATATCACGGGGTTTGGATGCACCGTGAAGTTTGCACCAACTCTCAATGTGAGAAAGGGCAATGCACGGTACCAAGAGGCTAGCAATGATGGAAGGGTAAGAGTGCGTATAATCCATGGACTCAACATTAGTCATAAAGAACTCACATACTTATTGCAAAAATCTACAAGTCATCAAAAACCAAGCACTATGCGCATGCTCCTAGGGGATAGATTGGTAGTAAAGACCATCGCCGTCCCCGACCGATACTCATAAGGAGGACAATCAAAGAACACCTCATGTTTCAAATTTGTTACATAATGTTTACCATACGTGCATGCTACGGGACTTGCAAACTTCAACACAAGCATTTCTCAATTTCACAACTACTCAACTAGCACGACTTTGATATTACTACCTCTATATCTCAAAACAATCATCAAGCATCAAACTTCTCTTAGTATTCAACAAACTCATAAGAATTCTTACAAGTCTTGTATGCTTAGCACATTAGGATTATTTAAGCAAATTACCATGCTATTTAAGACTCTCAAAATAATCTAAGTGAAGCATGAGATATTAATAGTTTCTATAAAACAAATCCACCACCGTGCTCTAAAAGATATAAGTGAAGCACTAGAGAAAACGACAAACTACTCCGAAAGATATAAGTGAAGATCAATGAGTAGTAAAATAATTATGTAGCTATGTGAAGACTCTATCTTATTTAAGAATTTCAGATCTTGGTACTTTATTCAAACAGCAAGCAAAGCTAAAGAAAATAAAATGACTCTCCAAGCAAAACACATATCATGTGGTGAATAAAAATATAGCTCCAAGTAAAGTTACCGATGAACGAAGACGAAAGAGGGATGCCTTCCGGGGCATCCCCAAGCTTAGGCTCTTGGTTGTCCTTGAATGTTACCTTGGGGTGACTTGGGCATCCCCAAGATTAGGCTCTTGCCACTCCTTATTCCGTAGTCCATCGAATCTTTACCCAAAACTTGAAAACTTCACAACACAAAACTTAACAGAAAATCTCGCGAGCTCCATTGGCGCAAGAAAACAAAACACCACTTCATGGTACTGCAATGAACTAATTCTTTATTTATATTGGTGTTAAACCTACTTTATTACAACTTCTCTGTGGTTTATAAACTACTTTACTAGCCATAGATTCATCAAAATAAGCAAGCAACACAATGGAAACAGAATCTATCAAAAACAGAAAAGTCTGTAGTATTCTGTAACTAAAGCAGACTTATGGAACTCCAAAAATTCTAAAATAAATTGTTGGACCTGAGTAATTTGTGTAGTAATCATCTGAAAAAAGAATCACCTAAATAGCATTCTCTAGTAAAAAGTTGAAGCTCATCTCGTGAGCGCTAAAGTTTCTGTTTTTTACAGCATGATCATAAAGACTTCACCCGAGTCTTCCCAATGGTTCTACTTGGAACAAACACTAATTAAAACATAAAACCACATCTAAACGGAAGCTAGATAGATTATTTATTACAAACAGAACCAAAAAGCAAGAAACTAAAATAAAATTGGGTTGCCTCCCAACAAGCGCTACGTTTAATGCCCCTAGCTAGGCATGATGATTTCAATGATGCTCGCATAAAAGATGAGAATTGAAACATAAAGAGAGGATCATGAAGAATATGACTAGCACACTTAAGTCTAACCCACTTCCTATTCATAGGGATATTGTGAGCAAACAACTTATGGGAACAAGAATCAACTTGCATAGGAAGGTAAAACAAGCATAACTTCAAGATTTTAAGCACATAGAGAGGAAACTTGATATTATTGCAATTCCTACAAGCATATATTGCTCCCTCATAATAATTTTCAGTAGCATCATGAATGAATTCAACAATGTATCCAGCACCTAAAGCATTCTTTTCATGATCTACTTGCATATAAATTTTACTACTCTCCACATAAGCAAATTTATTCTTATCAATAGTAGTGGGAGCAACCTCAACAAAATAACTATCATATGATTGAAAATTAAGATCAAGATGACAAGTTTCATGGTTATCATTATTCTTTATAGCATACGTGTCATCACAATATTCATCATAGATAGGAGGCATGCTTTCATCATAGTAAATTTGCTCATCCAAGCTTGGGGGACAAAAAATATCATCTTCATCAAACATAGCTTCCCCAAGCTTGTGGCTTTGCATATCATTAGCATCTTTGATATTCAAGGAATTCATACTAACAACATTGCCGTCATGCTCATCTTTCAAATATTTAGTGCCAAACATTTTATAGACTTCTTCTTCTAGCACTTTGGCACAATTTTCCTTTCCATCATACTCACGAAAGATATTAAAAAGATGAAGCGTATGAGGTAAACTCAATTCCATTTTTTTGTAATTTTATTTTATAAACTAAACTAGTGATAAAAAAACAAAAAGATTTGATTGCAAGATCTAAAGATATACCTTCAAGCACTCACCTCCCCGGCAACGGCTGCTGGATGTCTACTACGCAACCCTCTTCTTGTAGACATTGTTGGGCCTCCAACTGCAGAGGTTTGTAGGACAGTAGCAAATTTCACTCAAGTGGAAGACCTAAGGTTTATCAATCTGTGGGAGGCATAGGATGAAGATGATCTCTCTCAAACAACCCTGCAACCAAATACAAAGAGTCTCTTATGTACCCAACACACCCAATACAATGGTAAATGGTTTAGGTGCACTAGTTCGGCGAAGAGATGGTGATGCAAGTGCAATATGGATGGTAGATATAGGTTTTTGTAATCTGAAAATATAAAAACAGCAAGGTAACTAAAGATAAAAGTGAGCGTAAGCGGTATTGCAATCCTAGGAAACAAGGCCTAGGGTTCATACTTTCACTAGTGCAAGTTCTCTCAACAATAATAACATAATTGGATCATAACTATCCCTCAACATGCAACAAAGAGTCACTCCAAAGTCACTAATAGTGGAAAACAAACGAAGAGATTATGGTAGGGTACGAAACCACCTTAAAGTTATTCTTTCCAATCAATCCGTTCGGCTATTCTTATAAGTGTCACAAACAGCCCTAGAGTTCATACTAGAATAACACCTTAAGACACAAGTCAACCAAAACCCTAATGTGACATAGATACTCCAATGTCACCTCAAGTATCCGTGGGTATGATTATATGATATGCATCACACAATCTCATATTCATCTATTCACACAACACATAGAACCTCAAAGAGTGCCCCAAAGTTCCTACCGGAGAATCACGACGAAAACGTGCGCCAACCCCTATGCATATGTTCATGGGCGGAACCCGCAAGTTGGTCACCTAAACATACATCAAGTGAATCACGTGATATCCCATTGTCACCACAGATACGCACGACAAGACATACATCAAGTGTTCTCAAATCATTAAAGACTCAATCCGATAAGATTACTTCAAAGGGAAAACTCAATCCATTACAAGAGAGTAGAGGGGTAGAAGCAACATAAGATCCAACTATAATAGAAAAGCTCGCGATACATCAAGATCGTGCCAAATCAAGAACACGAGAGAGAGAGAGAGAGAGATCAAACACATAGCTACTGGTACATACCCTCAGCCCCGTGGGTGAACTACTCCCTCCTCTTCATGGAGAGTGACGGGATGATGAAGATGGCCACCTGTGAGGGTTCCCCCCTCCGGCTGGGTGCCGGAACAGGGTCTCGATTGGTTTTTGGTGGCTACAGAGGCTTGCGGCAGCGGAACTCCTGATCTATTCTGTTCCTCGAAGTTTTTTTGGGTATATGGGTATATATAGGAGGAAGATGTACATCAGGGGAGCCAGGAGGGGCCCACGAGGGTGGAGGGCGCGCCTGGGGGGGGGGGGGAGGGCGCGCCCCCTGCCTCGTGGCTCCCTCGTTTCTTTCCTGACGTGCACTCCAAGTTTTTCCGGTAGCTTTCCTTCCAAAAATAACTTCTCCAGTTGGTTTCATTCCGTTTCGACTCCGTTTGATATTCCTTTTCTTTGAAACACTGAAACAAAGGAAAAACAGGAAATGGCACTGGGCTCTGGGTCAATAGGTTAGTCCCAAAAATAATATAAGTGTAAAATAAAGCCCATAAACATCCAAAACAGTAGATAATATAGCATGGAGCAATAAAAAAATTATAGATACGTTGGAGACATATCACATATCAGTGTACGGTAGCACGCCAGAGAGCACACAAGCAATTTACCAAGGTTCGGGCCACCGCGAGGTGTAAGACTCTACTCCTGCTTTGGTGGATTGATGGTGGAATGAGCGTGGCGATGCGTAGTACACTTGCTCGGCATGGTTTGCCTCAGGCCGTAGCGACTACGCACGTATGGTGGCCTAGGTTCATCAATTTTCCAACCCTTCCTACGAGTGCCATGGGCCTCCTTTTATACATTAAGGGGTCACCACAGTGGCAAGTGGTCATTATCCACTGATATGATAACAAACAGTGGTCATTAAATGCGCCACTTAGTGTCACATCACTGGTTGCCCGGCAAGGCCTGCCGGGCTATCTTGCCAGCTCCGTGCCTGTTCCCTTGACATGTCACAGGACGTGTGTCATCTGTGGGTTTCTTCTGTAGGAAATGGCTACCATGTGGCGAATGGCTGCCACATAATCACCTTGCGGCTTGACATCGCACTGATTGACGACGTGAGTAATGTTTGAGTGGTTGGCGGGGTGGTTCAGCCCCTGTGAACCCAGGGAGTCTTGGTTGCTTGCTTCTGGTGGTGGCCTCGCCCCTTGCCGGGCTCGCCTGCCTGGCAAGGGAGGCCCTTCTCTTGCCATATCTTGCTCCTCTGGTTTGATCTTGGTCCCTCTGAGCTGCATGTTGGTTCTTAAAATCTCTAGGTTCTTTAATCCCTGACTTAAGCTGGTGCTCCAATCTTGATCTTGTGCCTGTGCACAGTTGGGCAACAGACCCAGGGTTTGTTGCACCGACACAAGATGAGAATAGCACGTCTAAGTTGCGAGAACGAATTACAAAAGTGTCTACTCAAAAGCAAAGCAAACAAGCAGTAGGTGCCAGCAAGCACAAGAAAAGCAGCAAAAGAAAATCTGAAGCCTCAATGGCTGTAGGTGATCTCTGTGCAGAGAGTCTGGATAGTGATATCCCAACAATAAAACATGTTATTAAGGTGGAACCTCCAAAACCCATGAGTAAGTCAAGAAATACAAGCTGCAGCCGCAACAGCAAGTGGAGAAACTAATATCCTACAATCGGGTTAGTCATTGTAGCTGTATTTAGATTTTACTAATCACATTATTCCTTATTTATGTTCTGATATAATCAACTTTAGGTGTTCAAGTGGAGAAGAACAAAACACAGGAGCAATCTAAACATGACAATATGCCCCAAGATGTCCTTCCTAGAGAGGTAAGCTAAATTACAGATCGAAAGTATTGAAAACTACAATACTAGGACGTATGAGGATCACATGCACCCTTTGAAATGGTAGTAGAAAATAAACGTCAAATATGATGACCTGTTAATGATAATCCCCAAGCGCAGGGAATCATCGTAGCAATTCCCAACGGTGGAAGTGATAAGTATGGAGTGTCGAACCCACAAGGAGCTAAAGGTAAGAACAATATTCGCTCAAGTCCTATCTGCCACTGATACGACTCTACGTACACCGAACATTTGCTTCCAACTAGAAACGAGAAATAAAAATATGTTGTGTGTATGAAGAGGATAACTTTGCATGATATGGGAGAGCTAAAACATAAAAGTAGGTGATGTTATCATAAAGTTAGAATATATTACTAAATATTATAAATAGCGAGGGTGGAATAATGATGGGTCGGTGTGCGGAATTATCATAGGCAATCGTTAACAAGACCGTGGTCGTCATTGCAATTTCATATGAGTGAGAGGCATAAGCTAACATACTTTCTCTTCTTGGATCATATGCACTTATGATTGGAACTCTAGCAAGCATCCGCAACTACTAAAGATCATTAAGGTAAAACCCAACCATAGCAATAAAGCATCAAGTCCCCTTTATCCCATACATGCTAACAACCCCTTACTCGGGTTTATGCTTCATCACTCAAGCAACCCACTATAAGCAAATCATGAACGTATTGCAACACCCTACAGCTGAATCCCTCACGCTTATGCCGGCTACGAGGGCACCATAAAACAGCACCAAAATAAAACATACAACTCGTACCAATCTAGATCATCAATCAACCCAAAGACAAAGGATATCTACTCAAAACATCATAGGATGGGAACACATCATTGGATCATAATATGTGCCATAAAGCACCATGTTCAAGTAGGGATTACAGCGGGGTGCGGGAGAGTTGACCGCGTAAAATAGATGAGGATGGTGATGATGATGGTGATGTTGATGAAGACGATCACCGCGGCGATGATTCCCCTCCCGATGGCACTCCGGCGCCACCAGGAGAGAGGAGGAGAGGTTCTCCCCCTTGTGCTTCCTCCTCCATGGCCTCCCCCTAGATGGGGAGAGGTTCTCCCTCTGGTTCTTGGCCTTCATGGCGATTATGGCCCCTCTGGGATCCTCCCCCATGGCCTCCGGTGATGACGGCCCACTCCAGCAGGGTGCCAGAGAGGGCCTAGATTGATTTCTCGTGGCTACAAAGGCTTGCGATGGCGGAACTTCCGATCTAGGTTTCTGGAGGTTTCTGTATTTATAGGAATTTTTGGCATAGGTCTCACGTCAGGGGGGGTCTCCGAGTCGTCCACAAGATAGGGGCCCACGCCCAGGGGGTGGGCGTGCCCCCACCTTCGTGGACAGCCCGGGACTCTTCTGGCCCAACTCTTTTACTCCAGGAGCTTCTTTTGGTCCATAAAAAATCATCAAAAATTGGCACGTCAATTGGACTTCGTTTGGTATTCCTTTTCTATAAAACTCAAAAATAAGGAAAAAAACAGAAACTGGCACTGGGCTCTAGGTTAATAGGTTAGTCCCAAAAATCATATAAAATATCATATAAATGCATATAAAACATCTAAGATGGATAATATAATAGCATGAATACTTCATAAATTATAGATACGTTGTAGACGACAAGCATCCCCAAGCTTAATTCCTGCTTGTCCTCGAGCAGGTAAACGTTAAAAGAAATAATTTATGAAGTGTGAATGCTAGCATGTGCACAAGTTTGATCAATGATAATTTCAATCACCTTTTCTAGCATCATTATATGTCATAACAGTAGCTCATCTCATAAAACTTTTCATGATCAAGTAACAAGCTATTCACATGTTAAAGTATAGATCATAAACTTTCTTGAAGACTAACAAACAGTGCTCTTAGTCATCAAACAATTGCAATTCATCTTATTTTCGGGAAGGGTCTATGTAAGAGCTTTGATTCAGCAAACTCCACATACTCAACTATCATTTAATCTTTCACAATTGCTAACACTCATGTGATATTTATGGGTTCAAAGTTTTAATCAGACACAGAGAAAGATAGGGGCTTATATAGTTTCGCCACCCAACATTTTACCTCAAGGGTAATGTCAACAATAATAATTTATGAAAACCTACATCCAAGTGGATATATATATCCGGATCGCTCCAACACAAAGTTCTTGCCAAAGGAAAAAGTGTAAAAAGGAAAGGTGATGATCACCATGACTCTTGTATAAGGGTAGAAGATAAAAGTAAAAGATAGGCCCTTCGCAGAGGGAAGCAGAGGTTGTCATGCGCTTTTATAGTTGGATGCACAAAATCTTATTGCAAAAGAACGTCACTTTATATTGCCGCTTGTGCTAAAGACCTTTATTATGCAGTCTGTCGCTTTTATTTCTTCCCTATCACAAGTTCGTATAAAGCTTATTTTCTTCGCACTAATAGATCATACATATATAGAGAGCAATTTCTATTGCATGCACCGATGACAACTTACTTAAAGGATCTTACTCAATCCTTAGGTAGGTATGGTGGACTCTCATGGCAAAACTGGTTTAAGAGATGTTTGGAAGCACAAGTAGTATTTCTACTTGGTGCAAAGAATTTGGCTGGCATGAGAGGGAAAGGCAAGCTCAACATGTTGGATGATCCAAGACAATATAACGTTTCAGATATAGGAAAACATAAAATATTAAGTTATCTTCCTTGTCCAACATCAACCTTTTAGCATGTCATATTTTAATGAGTGCTCACAATTACAAAAGATGTCCAATCTAGTATATTTATATGTGGAATCTCTCTTCCTTCAATATTCTTTCATGAATCACTAGTAGAAAAGGTTCCTATTGACCCGGTTGGTAAGGGCCTTTAGTCCCGGTTCATGAACCGGGACTAAAGGGTCGGTACTAATACCCTGGCCCTTTAGTCCCGGTTCAATCCAGAACCGGGACTGATGGGCCTCCACGTGGCCTGTCCACGAGCTCAGGCGGAGGGCCTTTGGTCCCGCTGGTGGCACCAACCGGGACCAATAGGCATCCACGCCACAAGATTTCTATGGCTGTGGTATTTGTATTTTTTGAAAGGGGGGGGGGGGGTTGGGGGGGTAATTTAGGTGTTTCATATATTGTGCTATAGCTAGCTAATTAATAGAGAAAAGTGTCCTCTCTTTTGTCCGTGCTTGGTCGACGCTACGTACTATACATACGTATAGAGAGGACTAGCTAGACACGCTAGCTAGCTAGTAATTAAGCAAATGTAAGATCGTGATGAACATATATGCATACAGAGAGAAGTGATATCGACCACCTCTCCTTCTCCGAGAGATTGGTCGAACAACAAGTTCTCATATATCTATCCGACACTACCGCTACATATATACAATAATTATCTTTTACAATACGGACGCGTGGTCCACATAGTATTCTCCGTCTTCAGCGATCACGTGGTCAAGAAAGAATGCCGCCAATGCCTCTTGAATTGCTCGCATGCGATCTGGTGCTAGGAGTTCATCCCGCTTCCGAAACATCTAATTTTAAGAAAGGGGTCAATACATATATATATATATATATATATATATATATATATATATATATATATATGAATGAATGAAACTCAACACAAATTATTGTAAAAAAAAAAAATTTTGACTATTTTTATTTACGCACTTCATATTGTTTGTCGGAGTAGCCCTCTCACAGGTCGTGTGGCGGATGGACTCGCAAACGTAGTATCCACAGAAATCATTCCCTTGTTCCTGCCACAACCACTTTACAAGAAACAGAGGTCAATCAAACTGATAATTAGCAAGCATGCTAAATGGTATTGATGAAACTAGCGCTTGAATCACTAGGAGATGCGCGTGGAATATGCTACTATATAGTACTTACTTTCGGGTGTCTAAATTGCAGCTTCTTCGGTAGTCCCGGAGCATTTTTGGTGAATTTTCCCCAAGCCCTGCCATACAAAGAAAACAATTACTTGATATCAGAAATGAACAAAATTGCTGATATGGTGGATAATGATCGATTTAACTTACTTCTCGAGCATTTCAGTCATGTCCGCATACTCCTTGGGATCTTTTCGTCTCGAGTCTAAGACAGTTACTACTCCTGCTCAAGCTTAATCTCTAGGAGAATATAGTGGTACCTGCACACGCATGCATAACTCATCAATATTACATTACTATAACCTGGACTAATAAGGGAAACCGAATATGCCACAAGACAAGAATACTCACTTTTAGTTGTAAGGTTAGAGTATTATTTTTTTGTGTTCATTTATTTACAACGTTTGTAGCAAGTTGGGCTCGGTTTTTTTGGCTTGATTTTTAAGCTCTGTTGCTTATATGTGATATGTGTTATTGAACCCTATTTCACCCAGTTGTCTTTTCTTCATTTCGCGATCTTCAATCTGCATAATATAGTGAGGATATTTATAAATACATGCAATGAAAGAGCTGAGTTATATAGAGATACTTAATGATGTAGTAGTACTACTTACAGACGAGCAGTGTGACCGTTGCTTTATTGAAAACCTGATAGAACTCCTCAAATGGAATAGGCAACAGTTCAATTCCAAGGAGGTCATGCTCCTTTTAACTCTCACATACAAAGTACTCCTCCTCGCACTCTTTTCAGGTTTTCATGTACCAATCATGCAATCTTCGCATCATCGTTGATAGAGAGCTTTCATCTTTGACGAGAAGCTTCCCGTACTCGTATCTTGTGTCTGCACCTCCAAGAAATCATAATGTACATCGTCGGGCAGGTAATCTGCAGGATTGCCATAACCGGGCACCATCCTCGGATCGACGATGTCGCTAGCAGGCACCTTGAGCGGGGGGCACGATTGCCCGCTTGTTCGCCGAGCTGGGCAATTTGTTTCCTAGCTCGTCGTTCTTTCATCCTTTGATCACTAACAGTACTTCCCGACCTCTCCGCTTCGGCAAATGCCTTTCCAATAATGCGCTCATAGTTGCCTTTCGGCGGAGACTTGGGTGGTTTTGTCGTAGGCAGCGAGTGCGCTTCGCTTTGACCGGATCTACCTTCTCCTCCGGAGGTGGATGTCTCTTTGCTTTCAACCCTTGAAACCAGTCATCCACTTCATCTGCGCGATCTTCGTGATTTTCCTCCTCGCTCCTCTCAGACGGTAACTTCTCCGAGTCTTCAGAGAAGGACCGAATCAGATCTCCTCCCGCCTTTGGCTGTACTGCTAGACGCCGGCAGAAAGCATGAGCGGATGTCTTCTTTCCTTGCTTACGAGGCGGAGGAGAAGGACTACGACGCGCCGGAGCAGCCGGAGCGGCAGCGGGTCTCTTTCGCCCTTGCTGACGAGGCGGAGAAGGAGGAGGCTGGCTGCTCGGGCGCGCCTGTGCAGGCGGAGAAGGAGGCGGAGTGCCGCCACGCGCCGGAGAAGGAGCCGGCCGAGTGCCCTGATCGTCACTCGCCGGAGGAGGAGGCGGTGGAGGAGGCGGAGTGCCCTGACTCACCGGAGGAGGAGGAGGCGGAGGCGTCCAGTTCGGAAGGTTGATGAGATCCTTCCGCCATAGGCATGGAGTCTTCAGAGCAGAACCCAGCCGATACTCCCCTTCACCGGTAGGGTGGTCAAGCCGGAGGTCCTCAAATCCCTCCGTTATTTCATCGACCATAACCTTAGCATATCCTTCTGGAATCGGCCGGCAGTGAAAAGTTGAGTCGGGTTTAGTAGGATAAACAGAGCCAACAACCTCCTTGACCTTCAAATTGCTCCATTGCGCCATAAGGTGGCAATTTTCAGCATCCGTGATAGCATCCACGGGATAGCTGGCAGGAGCCGTCAAGGCATGCTGCTCTGGTCAAGCAGCTCGGTGGAAGCCACACCGCTTCTCCGCCGAGATGGCGGGGTAGCCGGGGAAGCTTGACAGTCGCTTGTTGTGATCTGCCGCTTCTCGTTCCTCTTCCCGTTCCTCTAGCCCCATTACCCTTTCGTGCAGCGCCTGCATTAGGCTCTGCTTCCAGCTTTCTTCCTCCTATCATGGGTTTTGTAACCCCTGCGTCCGGAAATCCAGCCTTCCACGAAGCGGAGCTGGCGTGCCTCGTGTCCGTCCTGTGGTGCTCGAGATTCCCGAGGGCCATTGTGAGCTCGTCCTTCTCCTCGAACGAACTTCCCTTGTCTGTGCTGCTTCGATATAATGTCAAGCCTCTTGACTGGCATGTCCAATTGTTCTTCCGCCCAAATGCACTTCCCTGTTATAGGGTCCAAGGATCCGCCGCCCCAAGAACCAAGTCCGCAACGGTCTGGGCCAGTTCATTGTCTCTGGTTCGATCCCTTTATCAAGCAGATCATTCTCAGCCTTGGCCCACTTAGGCCGGGCTACGAGGTAGCCACCGACCCCGCACGATGGTGAAGCTTCTTCTTCGCAGCATTTATCTTGTTTGTCGCCGACATCTTTTTACTCTTTTCCGATGTCTTGTAGGCCACAAATGCGGGCCAATCATCTCTGATCTTCTCATATTTGCCCTTGAATTCTGGTGTCTCATTTTTTTCGACATACGTATTGAGTTCTTTCTTCCAATTCCTGAATAGTTCTGCCATCTTCTTAAGAGCAAAAGACTTGATTAATGGCTCTATTACTGGCTTCTCCGGATCATCCTCTAGCGGTAGGGTAAAATTTGACTTCAGCTCGGTCCAAAGATCATTTTTCAAGATATCATTGACACAAGACACCATAGGGTCTTCGTTCTAGGCTTATACCATTGGTGGATGCTGATCAGGATCTTGTCCCTAACCGTAACCCCCGCACCGAGCAACAAATGCCTTCTTTGTCCGGTAGGGTTCAATCGGTTGGCCGTCATACGATTTGTATGATCTCAAACTTTTCATCCGAGCTCAACTTTTTCTTGGGCCTCGTCTCTTTACCGGGTTGTGCTCGATCCGGAGGGCTAGAAAAAGAACAAAGACGAGAGTTAATTAATATGTGTACATACCAAAACAAAGACGAGAGCTAGTCAAGACGGCTTAACTAATATATATACCTGGCCGGACTCGGTTTGGTGATCACCGGAGCCGTCCTCACGGTCTACTTCTTCACCCTCTCCTTCTTGCACCAGCATTAGGTCATCGGAGCCATGTAAATCATATCCAACTGCTTCTTCACCCTCTCCTTCCAGACCATCGTTGTCATTGAGAAACATCAACGAGCAGACGGCATCACTTCCTAGTGCGATTATGTCCCTCAACAACGCTTCTTGTGCTTCGTCTCGGGGTGTCCATAGTTTCTACAAATATTTACAACATGGCAATTATTATTCAAACATGACAGATATGGATATATTAGTGGCAAACGAGAACTAGCTAGCTAATCACAATAAGGAATCATATTAGTGGCCTCGACGCTGCTTCTCTAGGGTTTGGGGTGGCCTCGACAACGCTTCAAGGGTTAGGTGGCCTCGAGAATGCTTCAAGCTAGGAGGGTAATATCGCCCCCACGTGTTGAAGCTATCGGGAGGGGTCGGCGTTGAACACTACATCTATGTCCCACAAGTGACGTGGGCATCGGCCGGATTGTAGGGTAGAGGGTCGTGGATCGCCCGGTGGTCGAGGTCAAGGGGTGGAGGATCGCCGAGGGTCGGGAGGCTGCCTAGTGTCAAAGGATTCAACAAAACCATGTCTTCATCATTAGGCGAAAGTAGCAGTGCATGATGGTGCGAAGCTCTCAAAGTTATTTTGGAGCGAGTCCCGGATAGGATAATTCACTTTACGGTACAAAGTTCAGCAAGAACCTTCCGAATATCGTTATTTGAAAGGCCTTTGCTGAGATTCGTACAAAAGGCAAATTATCCTATCCGGGACTCCATTCCGTATCAACTTTGGAGGACTTCGTACCATCATGCCATGGTTACTTCCGGCTAATGATGAAGCCATGGATTTCTTCAATACTTTGACACTATAGGAACCCTCGACCCTGAAACCTTCGACCCTTGACCCCTTAACGATCCTCGACCCTCTACCCTAGTTCCCGACCCTCGACCCCTCGGCGAACCTCGACACCCTCGTTATATCGACAACGACGCAACATACATATACATGGGAAAATAATGTTATCGGGGAGGGGTATCGGTACCCCCCTCGTGACAACGTTTCTTCTCTCTCCTCTATTCCTTTCTTTCTTCTTCTCCTCTTCTTTTCTTGTTATCCCTCGAGAAAGGAAAATAAGGAAAAAGGAAGAAAGAGGAAGAAGGAAGAAGGAAGAAGAAGAAGAAAGAAGAAGAAAAAAAAAGGAGAAGAAGAAAAGAATGAGAGAAGAAGAAAAATAGAATTTGTTTTTCTATTTTTCTTCTTCTCCTCTATTCCTTTCTTCTTCTCCTCTTCTTCTTCTTTTTCTTCTTCTTATTTATTTCTCCTCTTCTTCCTCTCCCTCTTCTTCTCCTTTCTTCCTCTTCTTATTTCCTTTTTCCTCTCATTCTTTTCTTCTTCTTCCTTCTTAAAAATACATGAAGTAGTATTGCTTGTTTTTTTAAATAATGATCAAATATAAATTTTAGAAAAAAGTAAAGGTTTTGCCTAATTCATTGTTCATATGAATATACAAACATTTATACATACATTTTTTCTAAAAATCTATCTTTTGCATATATTCATGAACATATATATACAATAATTAATATCACCAAAAAAATCTATGAACAGAAAAAAATACTATTTTTCTAAAAATCTATCTTTTGCATATATTCATGAACATATATATACACAGAGAACATATATACATACATATATACATTTTTATAAAAATGCAAAAAACAAAAAGTCTAAAAAGGATAGGGCAGTGCGCCATGGATGGGGCGACGGCGCACAAGCAGTGTGGCGGGCGGCGCGTCACAGCAGATGGGCGCGGAGCAGGCCGTGCTCACAGGCGGCGACGGCGAACGGCAGCGGCGTCGATGGCGGCGGCGACGGCATATGCAGCAGCTGACGGTGTCGGTGGCGGCGGCAACGGCAAGGTGGAGCAGGGCGTCGGCGG
Organism: Aegilops bicornis; assembly: GCA_021605145.1. Taxonomy (NCBI): domain Eukaryota; kingdom Viridiplantae; phylum Streptophyta; class Magnoliopsida; order Poales; family Poaceae; genus Aegilops; species Aegilops bicornis. The sequence goes on along the minus strand of CM038673.1, from coordinate 568,803,175 downwards.
CGGCAATGATGAGGAGGAGCAGGCGTCGGGGAGAAGTGGGTGATTTGGTCGAAAACTGCTAAGTGCTGCTTATATAGAAAAGGCTTTAGTCCCGGTTCGTGGCACGACCCGGGACTAATGGCCCCTTTAGTCCCTGTTGGTGCCACCAACCGGGACCAAGGGCCAATTTTCAGCAGCCCAAAGGGTGGGAAGCGGCGGCCGTTGGTCCCGGTTGGTGGCACCAACCAGAACTAAAGGGGGGCATTAGTCCCGGGTCGTGGCACCAACCGGGACCAATGCCACCTTTAGTCCCGGGTGGTGCCACCAACCGGGACCCAAGGCCGTGTGCTGCCCCGCGCCCAAATGTTTAGTCCCACCTCGCGAGTTGAGAGGGGGCCGCACCAGTTTATAAGGTGCGGTGCGCCTTCCCTGTCGAGCTCTTCTCTAAAGCAGGCTTTCGGGCCTAAACGTGCAATATGTGCCCGTAGGCCTACTGGGCCTCCCGCGGGCCTGAATCCTGGCCCATGGTAGGGTTTCTAGTCGTATTCAGGCCGTGGCTGCCCAAGAGGGTGGCACTTTTTTTGTTTTTTGTTTTATTTGTTGCTTTATTTAGTTTATTTTGGTTTTGGTTTATTTTTCTTTTGGTCTTTTGCTTTATTTTTTAATTCTTTTTGCTTTTAGTTTTAGAAAAATTATAAACTTTCTGTTAGTGCCATTAGTTTTCAAATTTGAAAACTCTTTTTTTGTTTTCTTTGTTGCTTTATTTATTTTATTTTGTTTCTACTTACAACAAAATACTTATTGTTGCTATTTTATTTTATTTTTTCAGTTTTTGTTCTGCTTTTTACGCATTATTTAGTTTTTGTTGTTTTTTGCTTTATTTTTAATTCTTTTTGCTTTTAGTTTTAGAAAAATTATAAACTTTCTGTTAGTGCCATTAGTTTTCAAATTTGAAAACACTTTTTTGTTTTCTTTGTTGCTTTATTTATTTTATTTTGTTTCTGCTTACAACAAAAAGGTGTGTAGAGGGACGGGCTTATAAACCGGTGTGAGCCCCCTTCGGTTGGCGAGGTTTTCAAATTCATAGTTTTCAAATGAACTCTGAAAAAGTTGGCATAGCATGTGCATGTACAAAACGGACAATGGTATCATACTAAATGCATACAAAGTTGGCATGGTATCATCATAATAGTTATGGAGAAAGTCTTCACTTTTTCTTCGCTTGTGTCGCTTTGCTTATTGCGCCAGTAACCATGGATAATCTTCATCGCTTATCGTGATGCTTGGGTCAGCCTTGACTTTGAAGGGGAATTTCATGAAACTTTTCATACTCTTGAGACATGTCTGTCTTGCCCTCCACTCCTGTGGATGTCCCTTTTTCCGAAAGAACTATGTGGCGCTTTGGCTCATTGTATGATGTATTCGCTTCCTTATCTTTTCTTTTCCTCGGTGCCGTAGACATGTCCTTCACATAGATAACCTGTGCCACATCATTGGCTAGGACGAACGGTTCGTCGATGTACCCAAGATTTTTCAGATCCACTTGTTGTCATTCCGTACTGTGGGTCTAACTATACCCCGCCTCCTGACAGATTGACCCACTTGCACTTAAACAAAGGGACCTTAAAATCTACTCCGTAGTCAAGTTCCCATATGTCTACTATGTAACCATAAAATGTGTCATTTCCCTTGTTGGTTGCTGCATCAAAGCGGACACCGCTGTTTTGGTTGGTGCTCTTTTCATCTTGGTCAATCGTGTAAAATGTATTCCCATTTATCTCATATCCTTTCCAAATCATTACAGTCGAAGATGGTCCCCTCGACAACAAGTACAGCTCATCACAAACAGTGCTGTCACCTCCGAGACGTGTTTCCAACCAACTGCTGAAAGTCCCGATGTGTTCACATGTAATCCGATCGTCGCCTTTGCTCCGGGTGTTTGGAGCGCAGATCGTTCTTGTGTGCATCGACATACGGGTCACCACGGTAGAGTTCTCAGAGAATCGTAGTGTGCTTGAGACCAAGAATATCCGTCCCCTGCATATTATTGAGTCTCTTCCAAGCGTGCCTTTTCGGTCAGTCTCCCCTCATACCGCGATTTAGGGAGACCTATCTTCTTAAGGCCAGGAATGAAGTCAACACAAAACCCGATGACATCCTCTCGCTTGATGGCCCATGGAGATGCTTCCTTCTGGCCTAGCGCGATTCTGAACATATTTCTCTAGGACTCCCATGAACCTCTCAAAGTGTTACATATTGTGTAGAAATACGGGCCCCAGAATGACAATCTCGTCGACTAGATGAACTAGGACGTGCGTCATGATATTGAAGAAGGATGGTGGGAACACCAGCTCGGCCCGACAAGACATTGCGCCACATCACTACTTAGAGTAGGTACGAATTATGGATCGATCACCTTCTTAGATAATGCATTGAGGAATGCACATAGCTTCACAATGGCTAATCGTACGTTTTCAGGAAGAAGCCCCCTCAATGCAAACGAAAGCGATTGCGTCATAATCACGTGGCAGTCATGAGACTTTAGGTTCGGAACTTTTTCTCCGCATATTTATTATTCCCTTTATATTCGACGAAGCCGGGCGGGACCTTCATACTAAGCAGGCATTGAAAGAATATTTCTTTCTCTTCTTTCGTAAGAGCATAGCTGGTAGGACCTTCATACTGCTTCGGAGGCATGCCCTCTTTTTCGTGCAAGCGTTGCAGGTCCTCTCGTGCCTCAGGTGTATCTTTTGTCTTCCCATACACGCCCAAGAAGCCTAGAAGGTTCACGCAAAGGTTCTTCGTCACGTGCATCACGTTGATCAAAGAGCGGACCTCTAGGTCTTTCCAAAGAGGGTAGGTCCCAAAATATAGATTTCTTCTTCCACATGGGTGCGTGATTCTCAGCGTCATTCGGAACAGCTAGTCCGCCGGGACCCTTTCCAAAGATTACGTGTAAATCATTGATCATAGCAAGTACGTGATCACCGGTACGCATGGCGGGCTTATTCCGGTGATCTGCCTCGCCTTTGAAATGCTTGCCTTTCTTCCGACATTGATGGTTGGTCGGAAGAAATCGACGATGGCCCAGGTACACATTCTTCCTGCAGCTTCCCAGGTATATACTATCGATGTCAAGTAAACAGTGCGTGCATGCGTGGTATCCCTTGTTTGTCTGTCCTGAAAGGTTACTGAGAGTGGGCCAATCGTTGATGGTCACGAACAACAACGCCTTTAGGTCAAATTCCTCCTGTTTGTGCTCATCCCACGTGCGTACACCGTTTCCATTCCACAGCTGTAAAGTCCTTCAACTAATGGCCTTAGGTACACATCAATGTCGTTGCCGGGTTGCTTAGGGCCTTGGATGAGAACTGGCATCATAATGAACTTCCGCTTCATGCACATCCAAGGAGGAAGGTTATACATACATAGAGTCACGGGCCGGTGCTGTGATTGCTGCTCTGCTCCCGAAAGGATTAATGCCATCCGCGCTTAAAGCAAACCATACGTTCCTTGGGTCCTTTGCAAACTCATCCCAGTACTTTCTCTCGATTTTTCTCCACTGCGACCCGTCGTGGTGCTCTCAACTTCCCGCCTTTCTTACGGTCCTCACTGTGCCATCGCATCAACTTGGCATGCTCTCGGTTTACGAGCAGACGTTTCAACCGTGGTATTATAGGAGCATACCACATCACCTTCGCAGAACCCTCTTCCGGAGGCTCGCGTCAACATCACCGTGGTCATCTCGTCTGGTCTTATACCGCAATGCACCGCATACACCGGTCATGCGTTCAGATCCTTGTAGGCACCACGGTAGAGGATGCAGTCATTAGGGCATGCATGTATCTTCTCCACCTCCAATCCTAGAGGGCATCGACCTTCTTTGTTGCGTATGTACTGTTGGGCAATTCGTTATCCTTTGGAAGCTTCTTCTTCATTATTTTCGTGAGCTTCTCAAATCCTTTATCGTGCACAAGATTCTCTGCCTTCCACCGCAGCAATTCGAGTATGGTACCGAGCTTTGTGTTGCCATCTTCGCAATTGGGGTACAACCCTTTTGTGATCCTCTAACATGCGATCGAACTTCAGCTTCTCCTTTTGACTTTCACATTGTGTCCTTGCATCGACAATGACCGGCGGAGATCACCATCATCGGGCACATCGTCTGGTTCCTCTTGATCTTCAGCAGCTTCGCCCGTTCCGGCACCATCGTGCACATCGTCTGCAGTGCATCTTGATGTTCAAGAGCATCACCGTATTTAGGGGGCACATAGTTGTCATCGTACTCTTCTTCCTCGCCGTCTTCCATCATAACCCCTATTTCTCCGTGCCTCGTCCAAACATTATAGTGTGGCATGAAACCCTTGTAAAGCAGGTGGGTGTGAAGGATTTTCCAGTCATAGTAAGACTTCGTATTCCCACATATAGGGCATGGACAACACATAAAACCATTCTGCTTGTTTGCCTCAGCCACTTCGAGAAAATCATGCACGCCCTTAATGTACTCGGAGGTGTGTTTGTCACCGTACATCCATTGCGGTTCATCTGCGTGCATTATATATAATTAAGTGTGTCAAAATCATTACGAACATCATGAATAGATAATTAAGTGACCAAATTAATAGAAGTTCATCATCACATAAAAACCAAAGTACATACATAGTTCTCATCTAACAACATAAAGCTCTGCAGAGCATCTAAATTAATTAAACCATACATTGAAACTATGTAAAACATTTCAATGCGAAAACAAATACGATCATAATCGCAACCAAGGTAACAACTGATCCAACGACATAATGATACCAAGCCTCGGTATGCATGGCATATTTTCTAATCTTTTCTCATCTTCAAGCGCATTGCATCCATCTTGATCTTGTGATCATCGATTTACATCCACAACATGCAACTCCAATATCATCTTCTCCTCCTCAAGTTTTTTTATTTTTTCCTTCAAGAAATTGTTTTCTTCTTCAACTAAATTTAACCTCTCGACAATAGGGTCGGTTGGAATTTCCGGTTCAACAACCTCCTAGATAAATAAAATCTATGTCATGTTGGTCGGCATAATTTTCATAAACAATAAATGAACCAATAGTTATGAAAAGATAATATATACCACATCCGAATCATAGACAGGCCGAGGGCCGGGGCGGATACCAAAACCATCGCACTATATAAGATGCAATAATAAAAGTAAGAAAATAATACAAGTATATATCTAAACAAACAAGTAATAATATTTTTCCTTTCGTAAAGAAGATAAGAACAAGAGGCTCACCACGGTGGTGCCGGGCGATGAGATCGGCGCGGGTGATCGACGGCGATGAAGACGGGAACGGGGCGTGACGGACCGCTAAACCTAGATAAATATTGAGGAAAATGGAGCTTGGCGGTCGAGCTTGGAGAGGAGAAACCTTAGGTAGTGTGGCTCGGGCATTCCATCGAACACCTTGTGTGCATAGGAGGTGAGCTAGAGCACCACCAAGCCCTCTCCCTCGGCCAGAGAAAACAGAGCGGTGTGCTCTGCTTCTTGCGCCGAGGGGCTATATATAGGTAGCACCATTAGCCCCGGTTGGTGGCTTGAACCGGACTAAAGGGAATCCTTTGGTCCCGGTTCATGCCACCAACCGACCAATAGTGGTGGGCCAGAGCCAGACCATTGGTCCCGGTTCGTCCCACCAATCGGGACCAAAAGGTCCGGACGAACCGGGACCAATGGCCCACGTGGCCCGGCCGGCCCCTTGGGCTCACGAACCGGGGCAAATAGCTCCATTGGTCCCGGTTCTGGATTGAACCGGGACTAATGGGCTAAACTGGCCTGGACGAAAGCCCTGTTTTCTACTAGTGAATTGTTCAAGTGACCAATACAATGTTTGCTAACCTTCAATAAATTTACCACCTATACTTATTCGATGTGAAGTCATTACTCCCCATGGTATAAACATATATATGAAACATAAATAAATTCAGATTTATGATATTCAATTCATTCAACCATTTACTCATAGGATATATGTGAAGCACGTGATGAGTAAATGACAAACTACTCCAAAAAGATATAAGTGAAGAACACTGAGTAGTCAAATAATTAACTAGCCATGGGAGGATTCTTTTTCATTCAAGATTTCAGATCCAATGATTTTATTCAAACAGCAAGTAAAATTGAAAATACGCTCCAAGCAAAACACATATCATGCGATGAATAAAAATATAGCTTCGAGTAAGGTATACCGATAGTTTTGAAGACGAAAGAGGGGATGCCTTCCGAGGCATCCCCAAGCTTAGGTGCTTGAGTCTTCCTTGACTATTACCTTGGGGTGCCTTGGGCATCCCCAAGATTAGGTTATTTCCACTCCTTATTCTCCTCGTATCGATATCTCACTCAAAGCTTGAAAACTTCAATCACACAAAACTTAATGGAACTTCGTGAGATAGGTTAGTATGATAAAGAGTAAACCATTCACTTTGGTACTGTCAAAGTAAAGGTTCATAATTGTTATCACACAATTCCTACTGTACCATTCCATTTCTACAATTTATATTGGGAAATATAAGCCATAGAAACTAGAAAACAAGCAAACTATGCAATGAAAACAGAATCTGTCAGAAACAGAACAGTTTGTAATGATCTGAACAGCAACCATACTTATGCTACTCGAAAAATTATGAGATAAACTGGTGGACATGAGGAATTTGTCTATTAATCTTCTGCAAAAAGAATCAACTCAAAAGCACTCTTTTGTAAAAAATGGTAGCTAATCCCATGAGCGCAAAGTTACTGTTTTTTACAGCAAGATCACATTAACTCTCACCCAAGTCTTCCCAAAGGTCTTACTTGGCACTTTATTGAAACAAAAGCTATAAAACATGATTACTACAGTAGCTTAATCATGTAAACACACAAAAACAGTAAGGGTAAATATTGGGTTGTCTCCCAACAAGCGCTTTTCTTTAATGCCTTTTAGCTAGGCATGATGATTTCAATGATGCTCACATAAAAGAAAAGAATTGAAACATAAAGAGAGCATCATGAAGAATATGACTAGAACATTTGAATCTAGCCCAGTTCCTATGCCTAGGGGTTTGTGAACACATAATTTATAATAACAAGAATCAACTAGCATAGGAAGGAAAAACAAGTATAACTTCAAAACTTTAAGCACATAGAGAGGAAACTTGATTTTATTGCAACCCCTACAAGCATATATTCCTCCCTCATAATAACTTTCAGTAGAATCATGAATGAATTCAACAATATAACCATCACATAAAGCATTCTTTTCATGATCTACAAGCATAGAAATTTTTCTACTCTCCACATAAGCAAAATTCTTCTCATTCGGAATAGTGGGATCACTAATTCCTAAAGTTGACACTCTTCCAAACCCACTTTAGATGATAGTATTATTCATACTCCAAAATATATAAGTGAAGTTCATGGAGAATTCTACAGTTAATATAGACTAGCCAATATCCAAGCTCAAAATATATAAGTGAAGCACACGAAGCATTCTATAAAACCATACTCAAAAGATTGAAGTGAAGCACAAAGAGCATTCTATAAGGTCATACTCAGAAGATATAAGTGAAGCACATGAATCATTATATAAATTGATGAAGGTACATCTCACACTAGCATGGTTCTTAAAGAAAAAGAAAAACACAAAGGACACAAATCATGTGAACAAAACAAAAACCGAGGTATACCGATAATTGTCGAAGAAGAAAGATGGGATGCCAACCGGGGCATCCCCAAGCTTAGATGCTTGAGTATCCTTGCAATATTTACTTAGGGTGCCTTTGGCATCCCCAAGCTTTAACTCTTACCTCTCTTTATTCTTCTCACATCGGTAACTCCTCGTTCTTCGAACACTTCATCCACAAAAACTTAACAAAAACTTTGCGAGATCCGTTAGTATACTAAAGCAAATCACTACCTTTAGGTACTGTTGAAAACTCATTCCAATTTCATATTAGCACTTTATCTACTGTATTCCAACTTCACCATGGTTCATACCCCCTGATACTACCCATCGATTCATGAAAATAAGTGATCAACACATAGAAAACAGAATCTGTCAAAAACAGGACAGTCTGTAGTAATCTGGAAGTTTAGTAAACTTCTGTAACTCCAAAAAATTCTAAAAAATATGACAATTTAAATAATTTGTACAGAAGTAATGTGCAGAAAGTTTCAGACCCACTTAACTTTCCAGTAAAAAATGTAAATTCACACACTACAACCAAAGTTTCTGTTTTTGTACTGCACATAGTAAACAAGCAATCTAATCATCCTAAAACCAAAGCTTGGCACATTATTTTTATAATACAATGGATATATACAAGGGGATAATTATTTTCAGAGAAGCTTCCATTAAAAAATTTACATTTTTTCCATGAGCATGAACACAAGTGTTCAAGGTCGACCCTCACTTCTCCAATGCATAACCTTCCAATCACTTCTCTTATTGAAAAACTTTTTAGGCATGAGAGGCAAGTAAATTTTTTTGTATTTTCGTTCTTAAAAAAAACTGTATGTTTCACCCACAACTAAATAGAAACAAAAAGGAAAAGCAAAATCTACTTAGTGAAGAAAGCAAACAAGCGCACACGAGAATATCAACCCCACGTTATTGCTCCCCGGCAACGGCGCCACAAAAGAGCTTGATAATCCCCAAGTGCAGGGAATCATCATAGCAATTCCCAAAGGTGGAAGTGATAAGTATGGACTGTCGAACCCACGAGGAGCTAAAGGTAAGATCAATATTCTCTCAAGTCCTATCTGCCACTGATATGACTCTACGTACACCGAACGTTTGCTTCCAACTAGAAGCGAGAAATAAAACTACGTTGTGGGTATGAAGAGGATAACTTTGCATGATATCGGAGAGCTAAAACATAAAAGTAGGTGTTGTGTTTAGAGAGCAGATTAATCAGTCACAGATCAAAAATAACTCTTTTATCTGATGCAATCAAATATGATTTTGTATCCCCACAAAAAAATGATTTTATATAAATTTTTCACGTAGAGTTCGAGTCGATATCACATTGCGATTCTGTCTTTTTGATATGTACATTTTTGTTAATGTTGCAAGTCAAAGAGACTCTAATTGTCCATATTGAAGTATGAATGTAGTTGATTTTTTAAAATAAATTGGTAAATATACTATGTGTGTGCTAGTGCCTTTGATTTGTTTCTCGTTTGGAGAATCAGCTAGTAACTTTGATTAGCATGTCGGACATATACTAAATTTAATAAAGCTAGCGTCCTTGGTCCTGACTCCATCATGTGCTTCCTGCTTACAGCTATAGTGCACAGGAGTCAATACGATGTACGTGCTTGTCCTCGCCAAGACAAATTCCGTCTGCTTCGCCAACGATTTTGTATAAATTTCGAGTAGAGTTCGAGTTGATATCACATTGGGATTTTGTGTTTTTTATTTCTACATTTTTATTAATGTTGCCACCAAATAGACCCTAATTTTCCATATTGAAGTATGAATATAGTCGATTTTTTTAAATAATTCAGTAAATATACTATGTGTGTGCTAGTGCCTTTGATTTTTTCTCCTTTGGAGAATTAGCTAGTAACTTTGATTAGCACGTTGGACATATACTAAATTTAATAAAGCTAGTGTCCTTGGTCTGACTCCATCATTCGCTTCGCTTACCGCCATAAAGGCATGTGAGTCCATACATGTGCGTGCTTCGTGCCAACACACCTGAATTAGTTAGGTGCCTACGTGGAGGCGCCCGATTCTGTTTTAGTTTTTTAATATCTAGTACTTGCCGGATTTATGCGCATTACCAAAGAACCCAATCTGTGGTCCTTTGTCCAGACGTTGCCTAACATATACAACTGCTACCGAAATCAATGTGTTCCAGTTTTTTTTCCGTGTATTACTTGCCTAATCTTAACGGTTGATACATCTTAGTTTTTAGACTGTCAAATCATGACCGTTCGTTTTCTATCGTTTTAAGTATATAATAATAATAGACTGTCAAATCATGACCGTTCGTTTTCTATCGTTTTAAGTATATAATAGATAGATAGATAATAGATAGATAGATAGATAGATAGAAGATAGATAGATAGATAATAGATAGATAGATAGATAGATAGAAGATAGATAGATAGACAGAAGATAGATAGAAGATTTTTGGCATAGGTCTCACGTCAGGGGGGTCTCCGAGTCGTCCACGAGATAGGGGCCCATGCCCAGGGGGGTGGGCGTGCCCCCCACCTTCGTGGACAGCCCGGGACTCTTCTGGCCCAACTCTTTTACTCCAGGAGCTTCTTTTGGTCCATAAAAAATCATCAAAAATTGGGACGTCAATTGGACTTTGTTTGGTATTCCTTTTCTGTAAAACTCAAAAACAAGGAAAAAAGAGAAACTGTCACTGGGATCTAGGTTAATAGGTTAGTCCCAAAAATCATACTCCCTCCATTCCTAGATATAGGGTGTATAGTTTTGGCACGGAAATTAAAGAACGCATGTGGAGGGAAAATTTCACAAGTTTTGAGTGAGATTATACTTGAATAATTGACATGAGAAAATAGAGGAGCTTACATGATATAAAGAAATGTAATCAAATCCCTAAAAAAATTATCCAAACGAGTGGTGCAACGCAATACACCTTATATTTCGGACTTTTTCTCAAAAATCTATACACCTTATATCAAGGAATGGAGGGAGTATAAAATAGCATATAAATGCATATAAAACATCTAAGATGGATAATATAATAGCATGAATACTTCATAAATTATAGATACATTGGAGACGTATCAATTAATAACAATAAATTGTACGGTTCTGTCCTTGTCTATACAAATGTTATCATGATGGTTGTTGCTATTTATTCTATTTGTTTTTTTTCTCCTACGCACTGAACTATAAGTAGCATAGACTTAGAGCATTTCTCCTTTTCTACCACATGTTGCCATGTGAATGTTTGGAAAACTGTGAGACCGCACACTTCTGTTAGCTATTAGGATGAGGGAAAGCCGGCACAATCCATTAATCAATTAAATAAGGGATAATATCCCATTTATTTAAGGCTAGTGTATTAGTTAAGAAAAAATCATTATTGCTTGGAAAGTATCAATTGGTAGATCCTATTATTAGGAGCCACACCCTAATAAATCATCTCCATACAAAGAGAGGAGCCACACCCACTGTCAATTAATTAAAAGAAGTATGCATCCTTTTCATAAATCAGTTTCAGATGAGTAGGTGATGAATAGGCAAAGCTTTTTCATGTGATCCATTCACTCTGCCATAACTTGAAGATCAAATTGTTGTATGAGGCACTACATGTAGTCATGTGAATAACCATGCGTTGGAATGCCAAAATATGGATTTGTCAGGAAAGTTGGGTTGGATAAACCCACCCAACACTGCTTTCTTCATATTATTAGTTATTGGTCCTCCACGTATTTAATCTTTGTTCCAAGTTTCACCGAAGACTGCACCACTGGGTACAACATTGATGACCAGATAGATGATTCGTTGCGATCAACTCAAAAATACGGGATGAAATTGTATGTTATATGTCCTTTCTCTTATTTCAGGAATAATGATGCATGTTTCTGATAACTTTCTTCTAGTTGAGAATCTGATATGAGCTCTCCTATTCTCTCTCTGTTTCAGCTTCCCAAGGAAAGTATACTTCAAGAACGAAGTGCCTAGTGTGATATGGACATCCAGACACTCTTGAACGGTATTCTACCCTGCCACATTTTAAACATGGTTACATTTACAATCACAATGTAGAATTGTCACAGTTTTGTGGTCGACATTGTGGACATGTTTTATTCGGAGCCATACGTTTCCAAAGTTTTGTGTTAATCTGTGGTGTATCACACTTTTCATTGTGGACAAATCATTCTCCGCACTTTGTGACATACAAATCATCCGTCGGTACAGTGGCCAATTTGGAAAAGAAGTTTTTTTGGATTATTTTTTGAAATGTTTTGGCAAGAAGTCGCTGTTGGATAGTATTTGTCGTCATCTATCCAACAAGCCTGAGTTTGCTCAATTCAGAGCCCATTTGCAGAAGTTTTGGCAGTTCTGGCTTAATTGTATCCTTCTGTTGTGCTTGCGCTATTTTCAAGCTCACTAGTGGTAGGGACGCCCTGGGTAGCGGTAGAACTGCATGCGCCGTACTTCCGCGGTCCAGTGCGGAGGGTACTGCCGCTTGTGTTCAGGCTTCTGGAGTCGTTTTTGCTTCGGCAGCAGTACGACGACATTTGGGCACGGCAATACTTCATATTGTTTTTTAGAGTAGCCCCGCTGAGAGGACACGTTGTAGATGAACTCACAAACGTAGTATCCACATAAATTATTCCCGCCTTCCTGCCCTAAGACCTTTATGAGAAATAGAGTTCAGTCAAACTGATAATCAAGCATGACAAATGGTATTGATGAAACTAGAATAGATGGGAGATGCGCGGAACTAGCTAGTAGTACTTACTTTCGGGGGTGTAAATTGCAGCTCCCTCGGAGTCCCGGAACTATTCCGGTGAACTCTTTTCAAACACGTCAGACAAAGAAAATAATTACTAGATATATCAGGAAATGAACAAAGTTGCTGATATGGTGCGACAATGATCGATTGAACTTACTTCTGGAGCATTGCAGTCATGTCCGCATAGTCCTGGGGATCTTTTCTTCTCGAGTCTAAGACAGTTACTACTCCCCAATCAAACTTAATCTCTAGCAGAATAATGTGGAAGCTGCGCACGCATGCATAACTCATCAATTACATTACTATAACCTCGAGCAAGCGAAACCGAATATGCACAAGACAGTAACACTCACCTGAAGTTGTAAGTAAAGAGTATTTTCCCTTTGTTTTGATTTTAAAGTAACGATTGTAGCAAGTTGTCCTCAGTATCTTCGACTCTGTTTTGAGCCGACCATTCATTTATGGTATTTGGGTTAATGAACCCAATGTCAAAGGTTTGAGCTTTTTTGCATTCGACGATCTTCAATCTGCATATATAGTGAGGATAATTATATATACATGCAATGAAAGAGCTGAGCTATAGAGACTTAATTAGAGAAGTAATACTTACAGATAGTAGCAAGTCATGATTGTTTTTCGAGGGCGTCTTGATTGTATAACGTGAATAACTCCACAAATTGACCAGGCAACACCTCAGTTCCAACGAGGTCGTGCTCCTCTTTAATTCCCAACATCAAACTATCCTCCCAGTCCCAGAATTGCAGGTATCCATGTAACATTCACGAAATCTTCGCATCATCGTTGTTAGAGGAGGATGATCAGGTTTGACACGAGGCTTCCCATACTCGTATCTGAAGATGTCCACCTCCATCATTTCAAACTCTACATCATCACTCAGGTAATCAGCAGGATTGGTACCGGGCACTAGCCCTGGATGATTATCGGTGATATTACTAGACACCCTGATCGGGGGGGGGGCACGATTGCTTCACCTGTTCACCGAGCTGGGGAATTGTTTTCGCACTTCTTCGTTGTGCTAATCTTGCATCACTGGAAGTACTTCCCGTCCGTTGTGCTTCCTTATATGTCTTTTCAAAAATAGGCTCATAGTTGGATTGCGGCGGAGACGGTGGTGGGAGCTTAAGGGCATCTAGAGTGCGTTTCACTTTCACCGGATCTAATGTTTCCTTCAAAGGTGGAGGTTTCCGTGCAAAATGGTCCGTCACTTGGGCAGCAGAGATGTCCGTGTTTTTATTGTCGGTCCTCTCATATGGTAACTTTTTTGGAGCCTTGAGACATGGACCGTATTTGAATTGCTTCCCGCCTCTGCTTGTACTGCTAGCCGCTGAAGCGGCAACGTCTCTCTTCCGCCGTTGCTAACGCGGCAGAGTCCGCTGACACACTTGAGGAGGCGGAGTGCTCCGACGCACCGGAGGAGCCGGAGTGCCCTCACGCGCCGAAGGAGGCGAAGTGCTCCGACAAGCCAGAGGAGGCGGAGGAGGAGCCAGAGTGTCGTCACGCGTCGGAGGAGGCAGAGCAGGAGGCGGAGTACCGTGATCACTCATTGGAGGAGGAGGCGGAGTGCCCTGACTCGCCGGAGGAAGAGGAGGAGGAGGCGTCCAGTTTGGAAGCTTGATGTACTCCTTCCTCCATAGACAGGTACTCCTTAAAGCATTCATGAGATGATTCTCCCCTTCACCTATAGGGTAGTCAAGCTCCAGCTCCTCAAATCCCACCATTATTTCATCCACCGTCAAAACAGCATAGCCATGTGGAATCGGACGGCACTGAAAAGTTTTGTCAGCTTGAAGAGGTGCAACAGAGCCGACAGCCGCCTTCAAATTTAGTTTCTGCCATTTTGTCATTAGCTCGCAATGTTGAGCCTCTGTGATAGTATCCATGAGGTAGCGAGGAGCCGTGAAATCAGGCTGAATGAGCTCCATGGAAGCCATGCTACTTCTCCGCTGAGATGGTGGGGTAGCTTCTGGGGCAGCTTAGAAGCAAGGATCTTCATTCCGCTGAGATGCTTGGCCGGTAGCTGCTAGTTCCTCTAGCTTTGTTATTCTTGCATTGAGCTTCTACATTTCGCTCACTTCCGCTTTCCTCTTTCTCTGTCGGCTTCTGAAACCACCGCTGCCGGGAAACCCAACCACCCACGGAATAGAGCCTGGTGTATCTCGTGTTCGTCCAAGGTGCTCAGGATTCCCGAGGTCCTTTGTCAGCTCATCCTTCTCTCCGTTGGGAATGAACGTCCCTTCCTGCGCTGCCCTGATATATTCCTGAAGCTTCGTGATGGGTACAGCAAGTTGCTCATCTGTCCAACAATACTCCCTTGTTTCTGGGACCAAAGTTCCCCCAACCTCGAAGAACCATGTCCTTGAACGGTCTGGCCAGTTCAATGTCGCTGGTTGGACCCCTTTAGCAAGCAGGTCTTTCTCAGCTTTGTCCCACAACGGCCGGGCTTTGTAGTAGCAACCTGAGCCTGTGTGATGGTGATACTTCTTCTTTGCCGCATTTTTCTTGTTTCTCTCTGACCTTTTCTTACCCTTATCCGATTTCTTGTAGGACACAAATGCGAGCTAGTGATCTCTTATCTTCTCATATCGGCCAATGAATTCTAGAGTCTTCCCTTTACGACAAAATTTGTGTTCAACTCTTTCTTCCAGTTCCTAAATAGATCAGCCATCTTCTTAAGAGCATATGCCTTGACCTTTGGCACTATAACTGGCTTATTCGGATCCTCCTCTGGCGATAGGCTGAAATTTGCCATTAGCAAGGTCCAGAGATCATCTTTTTGTCTATCCTGGACATAAGAAACTTCAGGGTCGTCCTTACTCTTATTCCATTGCTGGACGCTGATCAGGACACAGTCCCTAACAATAGCTCTGCACTGACTAACAAATGTTTCCTTGGTCCGCTTGGGTTGAATCGGTGGGCCATCGTCCGCGATTTCTGCGATTGTGAACCTTTCATCCTGGCTCAACCTTTTCTTCAGGCCTCGTCTCCAAACGAGGCTCAATCCGGAGGGCTATAAAAGAAGAAAGAAGCATTAATATATGTACATACCAAATATTACAACATGGAAATATACAAACATGATGGATATATTAGTGGCAAACATAGACCTAGCTAATATCACAACAAGGAATCATATGCATATACGATCAATGGATTAGTTGCGGACCGCCTCTCTTATGCATGTCCGATGTCCCCCCTCACGTTGAAGTTATCGGGACGGGGTTATACTTTCAGGGTTTGGGTGGACTCGAGAGTTGGTCGGGCAAGAGGGGGTTGATCAACATCCCCCCTCATATCGAATTTACCGGAGTTTTCTTCTAGGGGTTTGGGTGGCCTCGAGAGTTTATCAGGTAGGGGCGGGAGGGGGTAGGAGATTGACAACGCTTTTTCTTCTAGGGTTTGGGTGGCCTCGAGAGTTGGTCGGGCGAGCGAACCGGTAGTAAATTTTGTAACTTTGAACTTCATAAATTTGGGTGGCCTCGAGAGTTGGTCGGGCGAGAGGGGTTGATCGAGGTCGCCCCTCATGTTACATTTCGAGAGAAAATGCAACACTTGATATCTTTCGAATATATGAACATTTTAACTTAGTAACTTAGTAACTCATGTCGAAGTTATCGGGCATACGTTTCAGATACGTTGGAAAGCTTTTAGGGAGCCGATGCCAATGTCATGATAGGGGGTGCTCCCGTGGCCTTGTTGGCATCTCTAGAGCCGCTCTAAAATGCTAACATGCATTGCCCTCCTTTAAACGCAAAATTATCACTACGATGATGAGTGTCTCAAAACGGAGCCAAGGGTCTAAAATCAGTCTATGCACGATAGAAAATCTGAAAAAAATAATACATACAAAACATCTAAAAACATCTGAAAAATTCTGAAAAAAAATACATCTATGCTCCCTCATACATACATACATACATACATACATACATACATACATACATACATACATACATACATACATACATACATACATACAAAAAATACATCTAAAAATACATATATGATCCCTCACACATTCATACATACATCTAAATTTTTTATGAACATCTAGAAACATCTAAAAACAGCATATAAGAACATCTAAAAATAGCATATATATATATTAAAAAATTAAAGGGCGGTGGCGGGACAGGGCAGGGGCGCGGGGGAAGGCACGGTGCTCACAAGGGGCGGCGTCGAGCAGGGGCAGGGGGCACCGCAGGCGGCGTCGGGGCGGGCAGGGGCGCGGGGAGCGGTGCCAGTCTCGTGGCAGAGGGCGTCAAGGGCGTCTACGTCGGCAACGACGAGGTGGCGCAGCCTGACGGCGTTGACAGCGGCGGCGACGGCGAGGTGGAGCAGCCTGACGGTATCGGGGCAGGGCTCGTTGGCGACGGCGACAAGGAGCAGCTGGGGCGTCGGGGCGGAGAAGAACAAGTGATTTTTGGAGAAACTGCTAAGTGTGGGCTTATATACCCAGAGCATTGGTCCCGGTATGTGGCACTTACCGGGACCAATGCCCCCCTTTACTCTCGATTCATACCACCAACCGGGACCAAATGTCACTTTTTATCAGCCCATAGGGCGGGAAGTAGAGACCTTTGGTCCCGGTTGGTGGCACGAACCAGGACCAAAGGGGGGCATTGGTCCCGGTTGGTGCCACGAACCGGGACCAAAGGGGGGCATTGGTGCCGGTTCGTGCCACCAACCGGGACCAAATGCCTTGGACAGTGGCGTCGTGGGAGTTTAGTCCCACCTCGCTAGTTTAGAGAGAGCCGCACCCGTTTATAAGGCGTGTTGCGCCTGAGCTTTCGAGCTCCTCTCTAAAGCAGGCTTACGGGCCTAAACACTCTGCATCTGGGCCTACTAGGCCTTCTGCTGGCCTGAATCCTGGCCCATCTAGCTGTTGGGTTTCTAGTCGTATTCATGCCGTGGTGGCCCAGTAGGCGGCTTTTTTAATTTTTTCCAGTTTTTTTGTTTTCTTTTTTTGCTTTATTTATTTTCTTTTGTTTCTACTTACATCTAAATCCTCACAGTTTTTTAGTGATTCTTTTTTCTTTTAGGTCACAAAAATTATAAACTTTCTGGCCATTAGTTTTCAAATTTGAATAGTTTAAATCTGAATTCTTTTAAATTTGTGTAAAGCACTAGTTTGTGAATAAATTTACTATAAAAATAGATTTTTGAGTGATTCTTTTTCTTGCCATTTAATATTACTGTGTTTTATCATATATTCAAGTTGGTAATTTTTTGGTTTTTTAAATGTCTGTTTTAATCAAAAATAGATTTTACATTTTAGTTTGCTATTAAAGTTTCTAACCAAAAATCTTTATGAAATTTATTTTTCCTATTAATGTTTTGAATAAAAAGTACTTTGATAATTTTAGTCGCATAAATTTTATATAATTTTTGTTTCAAAAATGCTAGAGGTTTATGAAATCTTTTTACTTGATTCCTTTTGCTATTAGAGTTTTATAAAATCTTTTTAGTTGATTCTTTTTCTATTGAATAATATTATAGTTTTATTTTAGTTCATTCTTTTTGCTATTAGAGTTTCATAAAAAATTTCTAGTTCATTCTTTTTGCTATTAATTCATTCTTTGAGCTAAATGACCCTGAAATTGAGAATCACTTCAAATGAACTCTAAAAAGGTTGAAAGTTGGCATGGTATCATCATTTCACCCACATAGCATGTTCTAAAAAGTTGAGAGGGTTACAGCAAAAACTGGATGCACTTCGTGTACAAAATGGACAATCTCTTTCGAAGTATCTTATTTTTGGACAAAAACTCATCTGTTACAAAGGGATTTCATCTTTTTGAACTTAATTGAACTCCAGACATTTTGTGTGTTCAAAATGCACCATTCAAAGCCACATCATCAATTTTCCACCCTTTCTAACTTCATTTGGTATTTTTCATGCATTTACCATTTTTTGAGCTAAATGACACTGAAATTGAAAAGCACTGCAAATGAACTCTGAAAACGTTGAAAGTTGGCATGGTACCATCATTTCACCCACATAGCATGTGCTAAAAAGTTGAGAGGGTTACGGAAAAAGCTGGATGCATTTCGTGTACAAAATGGGCAATCTCTTTCGAAGTATCAGGGTTTCAGACGAAAACTCATCCGTTACAAAGTGATTTAAGTTTTTTGAACTTATTTGAACTCTAGACTTTTTGTGTGTTCAAAATGCACAATTCAAAGACACATCATCAATTTTCAACCTTTCTGACTTCATTTGGTATTTTTCATGCATTTACTGATTTTTTAGCTAAATTACCCTGAAATTGAAAAGCACTACAAATGAACTCTGAAAAGGTTGAAAGTTGGCATGGTATCATCATTTCACCCACATAGAATCTGGTAAAAATTTTAGAGGGTTACGGCAAAAGCTGGATGCACTTCGTGTACAAAATGGACAATCTCTTTCGAAGTATCAGGGTTTCATACGAAAACTCATCTGTTACAAAAGGCATTTCATTTCTTCACATGTAACTGCAGTGATATTCTAGATCAAAGGAATCATCATAATAGTTGTGGAGAGAAAGTCTTCACTTTTTCGTTGCTTGTGTCATTTGCTTATTGCGCCGTAACCATGGATAATCTTCATCGTTTAACACGGTGCTTGGGTCAGCCTTAACTCTGAAGGGAGGAATTTCATGAAACTTTTCATAATCTTCATACAAGTCTATCTTGCCCTCCACTCCCATGATGTCTCTTTTTCCCTAAAGAACTATGTGGTGCTTTGGCTCATCGTATGATGTATTCGCTTCCTTATCTTTTCTTTTTCTTGGTTTGGTAGACATGTCCTTCACGTAGAAAACATGCGCCACATCATTGGCTAGGACGAATGATTCGTTTGTGTGCCCAAGATTGTTCAGATCCATTGTTGTCATTCCGTACTGTGGCTCTACCTGTACCTCGCCTCCTGACAGATTGACCCATTTGCACTGAAACAAAGGGACCTTAAAATCATGTCGATAGTCAACTTCCCATATTTCCACTATGTAACCATAATATGTGTCCTTTCCCCTCTCGGTTGCCGCATCAAAGCGGACACCACTATTTTGGTTGGTGCTCTTTTGATCTTGGGCAATCATGCAAAATGTATTCCCAATTATCTCATACCCTTTGTAAGTCAATATAGTCGAAGATGGTCCCCTGGCCAATGAGTACAGCTCATCAGAAACAGTGTTGTCACCCATGAGACGTGTTTGCAACCAACTGCCGAAAGTCCTGATGTGTTCACATTTAATCCAGTCATCACACTGCTCGGGGTGTTTGGATCATAGAATATTCGTGTGTCTATTGACATACATGGTCACCAAGGTAGAATTCTGTAGAACTGTTTAGTGTGCTTGAGACCAAGAATGCTCGTCCCTACATATTATTGAGTCTGCTCCTCGCGTGCCTTTTCCAGTCAGTCTCCCCTCATACCGCGATTGAGGGAGACCAATCTTCTTAAGGTCAGTAATGAAGTCAACACAAAACCCAATGACCTCCTTTGTTTGATGGCCCGTGGAGATGCTTCCTTCTAGCCTAGCAGAGTTATGAACGTATTTCTTTAAGACTCCCATGAAACTCTCAAAGGGGAACATATTGTGTAGAAATTCAGGGCCCAGAATGGCAATCTTGTCGACTAGATGAACTAGGACATGCGTCATGATATTGAAGAAGGACGGTGGGAACACCATCTTGAAACTGACAAGACATTGCGCCAAATCACTCCTTAACCTTGGTAGGACTTCTGGATCGATCACCTTCTAAGAGATTGCATTGAGGAATGCACATAGCTTCACAATGGCTAATCGAACATTTTCCGGTAGAAGCCCCCTCAATGCAACCGGAAGTAGTTGCGTCATAATCACGTGGTAGTCATGAGACTTTAGGTTCTGGAACTTTTTCTCTACCATATTTAGTATTCCCTTTATATTCGACGAGAGGCCAGACGGAACCTTCATACTGAGCAGGCATTCAAAGAAGATTTCCTTCTCTTCTTTGGTATGAGCGTAGCTGACAGGACCTTCATACTGCTATGGAGGCATGCCGTCTTTTTCGTGCACACGTTGCTAGTCCTGCCGTGCCTCCGGTGTATCTTTTGTATTCCCATACACGCCCAAGAAGCCTAGCAGGTTCTCGCAAAGATTCTTTGTCACGTGCATCACGTCGATTGCAGAGCGGACCTCTAGGTCTTTCCAATAGGGTAGGTCCCAAAATATAGATTTCTTCTTCCACATGGGTGTGCATCCCTCAGCGTCACATAGTCCGCCGAGACCCTTTCCAAAGATTACTTGTAAATCATTGACCATAGCAAGTATGTGATCACCAGTACGGATGGCGGGCTTCTTCTGGTGATCCGCCTCGCCTTTGAAATGCTTGCCTTTCTTTCGACATTAATGGTTGTCAGAAGAAATTGACGATGCCCGAGGTACACATTCTTCCTGCATTTGTCAAAATATATACTTTCGGTGTCATCTAACCAGTGTGTGCATGCGTGCCTTTGTCTGTCCTGGAAGGTTACTGAGAGCGGGCCAATCATTGATGGTTACAAAAAGCAATGCTTGTAGGTCAAATTCCTACTGGTCATGATCATCCCACACACGTACACCTTTTCCATTCCATAGTTGTAAAAGTTCTTCAACTAATTGCCTTAGGTACACATCAATGTCATTGATGGGTTGCTTAGGTCTTGGATGAGAACTGTCATCATAATGAACTTCCGCTTCATGCACAGCCAAGGACAAAGGTTATAGATACATAGAGTCACGGGACAGGTGCTATGATTGCTGCTCTGCTCCCCAAAAGGTTAATGCCATCCGTTCTTAAACCAAACCATATGTTCCTTGCATCACCTAGAAAGTCCCCCCACTTTCCCTCAATTTTTCTCCACTGCAACCCGTCAGCGGGTGCTCTCAACTTCCTGTATTTCTTACGATCCTCTTTGTACCATCGCATCAACTTGGCATGCTCTTTGTTTCTGAACAGACATTTCAACCTTGGTATTATAGGAGCATACCACATCACCTTGGCAGGAACCCTCTTCCTGGGGCGCTCGCCCTCAACATCACCAGGGTCATCTCGTCTGATCTTATACTGCAATGCACTGCATACAAGGCATGCATTCAAATCCTCGTACGCACCGCGGTAGAGGATGCAGTCATTAGGGCATGCATGTATCTTCTGCACCTCCAATCCTAGAGGGCATAGAACCTTCTTTGCTCCGTACGTACTGTCGGGCAATTCGTTATCCTTTGGAAGCGTCTTCTTCAATATTTTCAGTAGCTTCTCAAATCTATTGTCAGATACACCATTGTCTGCCTTCCACTATAGCAATTCCAGTGTGGTACCGAGCTTTGTGTTGCCATATTCGCAATTGGGGTACAACCCTTTTTTTTGATCCTCTAACATGCGATCGAACTTCAACTTCTCCTTTTCACTTTCACATTGTCCCTTTGCATCAACACTGACCCAGCAAAGATCATCATCGGGCACATCGTCTGGTTCCTATTGATCTTCAGCTTCCCCCGTTGCAGCATCACCATATTCTTTGGGCCGTCCATGATGGAAAAAACCGTGGTAGAAGCGAGGGCGAGGAAACTATAGAGGAGTTCCAGGTTACAGTGGGTGGTCGGGGAACGAGCGATGCACATTTCTCTCGTACACGTACGCCCGTGGGTGCAAGGCGTTGGGCTCTAACTGAACCAAGCGAGGCGGTCGCCTACTGAACCCGAGCGATTGCACTGCAGGCCACGCATTATTGAACTCGAGCGATCGATCGATCTAGCTGTTAACTGAACCCGATCGAGCGATTCCTTCGCTACTGCTGCTAACTAAAGCCGATCGAACCTGCTGCCTCTTAATGAACAGTGAGCGTTGTGGGGGTGGATGAATAGTTCCTGGTGGGGGGTTGGATGACCAGGAGCCCGTGGTAGTAGAGGTTGTTGCCGCTGGATGAACAGGACCCCGATCGATCGAGCCGGTTGGGGGTGGATGAACAGGAACCCCTGGAGGGCTGGATGGATAGGACGACCCCGTGGAGGGCTGGTTGAACAGTAGTCGGTGGAGGGCTGGATGAACAGTAGCCCGTAGAGGGGTGGTTGAACAGGACCACATGGAGAGGGTTGGTTGAACAGTAGCCGTTGGAGGAGCGGTGGAGGCTGGATGAACAGTCGCAGGTGGAGGCTGGAGGAGGTCGACGGTGGATGAACAGTAGCCCGTGGAGCCTAGAGGAGGTCGACGGTGAAGATGAACAGTAGCCCTTCGAGTCCCGTTTTGACCGTAGCGCCCCAACACAAGTCTGTTTCCTCTGTTTTGTGTTACGCCACACCCCTCCTGATCAACAGGACCCTGTTTTGACCGTAGGCACTCGAACACAAGTATGTTTCCTCCATTTTCCGGTACGCCAGTGTCGGCGTTCTGGGAACGGGGGTCCCCAGACTTGCCTGCCTGCGGCCTACGGCGTGGCTCAAGGAGGGGCCCAGCACGGCCCATCTTCACCCACACAAGCCCAAGACCCTCGCGAGGGGCCAAGCATCGCGGGGCGGACGACACGGAGCCTCCTCAGGCACGGCCTCATCAGACTAGCTCGCGAGGAGGCGGAGAGATCAAGGCGGGGTACCTCACGAGGTGCCCGTGACACAAGCCATGACGACCAAGGGCGCCAGGCGGGCGCCAGCCCGCGCAGTGTCCTCTCTTTCCTCTTTGGTGCAAAGGGAGCAAGCGCAGGCGAGAGCATCAAGCAAAGGGATCCGTTTCGGTGCAACGAGACCAAGACCAGCCCAACGGCAGGAAGGAGGTCATTGTGGAGCCACAGCAGGCGTCCACACCAGAGCCTTTGGCAGGCGAGGACCAACTTTAGTCAGGATAAATGTACTAGATGTTCTCCTTCAAAATGGCCAATTGTTGGCGCCCTTCCCGCTCAATATTTGGGAAGAAGCCCAGGGCCTTTGCCTATAAATAGGACTAGCCACCCACAGGGTAGAGGCATCTAGAGAGGGTCCAGCACCTGGAATCCAAAGAGGGAGAGAGAGAGAAGCGACCGAACTCCCCCTAGTAGTTCATCGCACCAGCCAAGAACAGACCCTCGCGAGGCTGTTCTCCCTTGTATTGTTCATCATCATCAGCCGAAGAGGCAATCCACCACACCACAAACTAGAGTCGGGTATTACACCACAATGGTGGCCCGAACTAGTATAAACCCTGTGTCTCTTGTGTTGTTCTTTCCATAGCTTAGATCCTAGCGAGGCGGTGGGGTGCAGGTAGGTAGAACGCGAGATCTCCGCGCGCTCCCCAGTGTTCGAACCTCAAGGGTCTGCCGGAACCCAAAATCCGACATTTGGCGCGCCAGGTAGGGGGGCGCCGGAATTCGTCTTTCATCGCCATGTTCTCCCCCGACCATCCCATCCATGTCTAACGCTCGTCGGGACCGCGCCGAGCGCCGAGTCGCTCTCGCTTCCCGCGTCGCCCAGACGGCGCCGGTCGGCGGGCGTCCTCGTCGTTCCTCGTCACCTGCCGTCAACGCCGCCACCGGCCCGGCGGGGAAAGAGCAGCAATCATCATCTCAGCACCCGTCCGTGTAGCAAGACGGCCGCACCGCTACTCCCTCTCTCACCCCAGCTGGTTCTTCGTCCCGCACGCTCCGCACACCCATGGAGGCTCGAGCTGCGCTCATCACGGCAAACGAGCTCCTGCGCTACCGTCCCATCGACGACGTCTACGAAGAATGGCTCGACCGCGTCGCCGAGCTCGTCTGCGTGCCAGGGGCTCTTCTGCGCCGTCCGTCCCGCTGCACCGCACCCCGCCCTGCGCGGGCGACGAAGCTCCAGGGGCACCCCGGCCGCCTCCTCCCCAAGAAGGCGCCCTGGCTCCAAGGCACATGGCCCCTGGGCGGAACCCGCTCCATCAGGTGCCAGCGCGGCAAGAGCAGAGCTACCAAGAAGTCCCTCGCCCGCAAGAAGCTGCCCGGGTGCTCCCTGCTCCAGCACGTCGTGACCACGCTCCCGCGCCCGCGCGTCAAGACCCCGCGCTGCTCCCAGCTGCAGCGCACGGGGACCCGCAAGACTAGGCTCTTCGTCACCCAAGGCCTCCCGTGGCCACGACAGGCTGCCGTGCCTTCACCACCGAGCTACGCAGCGTCGCGTGGCCCGGCAAGTTCAAGCTAGACCTGCCTCCTCGCTACGACGGTACGGCGGACCCCGCAGAATTCCTCCAGCTCTACGAGCTGGGCATCGAAGCCGCCAACGGAGACGAGAAGGTCATGGCGAACAGGTTTCCCATGGTGTTCAAGGACGGGGCCCGCACCTGGCTCCTGAACCTGGGCCCAGACACGATCTCCTCCTGGGACGAGATGCGCACCCGCTTCATCGCCAACTTTCAAGGTGCTCGCGACCGGCCACCCGCCGTGAGCGACATGCGCCGTATCAAGCAGCAGCCAGGAGAGACCCTATAGAAGTACATCTAGTGCTTCAACAACGCACGCCTCAAGAATCCCAAGGTGGCCGAGGAGGCCATCATCTCGGCCTTCTTCGACGGCGTGCGCGACGTCAAAATGAAGGAGGAGCTGGCGATGCATGAAGACATGTGCACCTCCTTGGAGCTGTTCAACTTGGCGACCAAGTGCGCCAGGGCTGAGGAAGGGCGCCTCTCCCTCCTCGAGCTACCTGTCGCAGACCCAGAAGATAAGAAACCCAAGGCCAAGGATGTGAAGTGCAAGGGGGCTGCCATGCTCGCGGCAGAACCAAACACCAAGCGGGGCAGAGATCAACCCGAGTCCTCCAAGGGCAGCCGGTACTGTGTGTACCACGACCTCCACACCCACAACACCAACGAATGCCAAGAGCTCCAAGCCGTGCGTGAAGGAAGGATCGGCCGACGCCCCGACCGCAGAGACCGGGGCTACGGTCGAGGAGGAGGAAGGAACGCAGGACGCTGGGAAGACCGTGGCCCGCGCCAAGGGTGGCGCGATCGACCTCGCGAGGACCGCTGGCAAGACCCGCCTCGCGAGGGAGACTTGAGGGATCAGCCTCGCGAGGATCGCCCGCAAGGCAACGCAGGCCTCCCTCTGCTGCCTCCGCAGCCCAGGAGAAACGAGGACAGTCATTAGGATGAAGGGGCTGGGGGCTTCCAGGAGCCACGCGCGATCGCCTGCATCCTGGGCGGAGCTCAACCCCCAGCCTCTCAACGCATCTTCAAGCAGTACGCCCGGGAAGTGAATGCAGTCCTCCCCAAGCTCAAAGCCACACGCCCTCTCAGGTGGTCGGCGTGCGACATCACGTTCAGCTCAGCGGATCAGCTGAAGTGCGCGGCCACAGCCGGAGTCCTCCCGATGCTTTGCTCCCCAATCATCAGCAACGTACTGGTCACCAGGACCCTCATCGATGGCGGGGCAGGGCTCAATGTTCTGTCCGTGGATACATTCAACAATCTCCAAGTGCCCTACAATCAGCTTCAGCCAACCAAGCCTTTCTCCGGAGTCACCGATGGCTCCACCGTCCCGATTGGGCAGGTCCGCCTCCCTGTCACCTTCGGGGCACGCGACAACAACCGCACCGAGCTCATCGACTTCGACATCGCCCACATTTGCCTGTCGTACAATGCCATCCTCGGGTACCCAGCGCTGGCCAAGTTCATGGTTGTAACTCACCATGGCTACAACATCCTCAAGATACCAGGAAGTGGCGGAGTCATCAAGGTGCCCTGTGAAGAGAAAGACGCAGTGTGTTCCCTGGAGCGAGCCTTTCAGGCCGCGTCGCTGGAAGACCCGGATCGTGGAAGCAGGAGGCTTCCCGAGACCGCCCCAAAGAAGAAGAAGACATCGTCAGGCCCGGCCCCTCAGGAGGCAGGCCCCTCAGGGCCCGCGCCTGCCCAGGGGGATCCTCCTTCCATCGCATAGGAAAGCGCGCCCGGCGCCCTCCTCAGGCAGGGCTCGGGGGCTCTCCACTGGAGGGCCGCCGACCTCGCCAAGGTCACGAGGGAGGCACTTGGGCACCACTTGGAGGCGTGCTTCGCGGCACGTTTCCCTCAAGAAGGAGCAAAGCAAGGAGGGCCAAACCCTCAGGAGTTCGTCAGCAAGGCCATTCAGGAGCTACAAGAGTCAACAGTCATGAGAGGCGGCCGCCGCCTACCCGTTGTGGCTCCCCATCCAGGCGAGGATGGTGGGCTGCGCGTATGCATCGACATACTAGGGCTCAATCGAGTCGCTTCTTAAGAGCGCCTCTGGCCCTCGCGAGTGGGGCGCTGCGAGGGTCCACCCCCCAGCTACGTTCGCATGCCTTACGGCTTGCTGAACGCGGCTGCCATGTACCAACGCCTCATGAGGGGCATCACAGAGGCTCAAGAGGCCAGGCGTTCCGCAGCCCTGGCGGAGATGGAGATGGTCTGCAAGGAGCCACCAGACCCTCCGGAGCCTCCCGAGGCCCCTGGGCCTGGGGGCTCGTGAGGATCGGCTTCCGCTGCCCATCGAGTCCGCTACACCAACACCCCTTCGTCCTCAACGTCATCAGTTGACATCTTTCAAGTTTCATTTCCAGCTGGGAGTGCCCCCCAGGGCTGCATTATTCCCAGGCCGCGTGGGTCCGTCCCTGGGGCGTGTATCCCTTTTATTTCATGCTGTTAGCTTACCTTGTTGGGAGCGCCCCTCGGGCTGCATCACCCCCAAGTCGCTCGGGCCAGACCCTGAGATGTCCGCCTTCCCAGCTTCTGTTTGAATGAATTCACTCCTTCACAACTAATGTGTTGACCTAGTTGCCCGCTCAACTGACGCCAACTAACGGAGCTGCTCCTAAAACGGCACGACGCTTGCGCATGGGTCCGTCCCTGCAACGCCGACAAACCTGAATGGCTGAGCTCTGGCCGCGGCAGCCCCGCGTAGCGTCACCTCGTCGAGCCTTCAGTGCCTCATCACCCCTCCAGAGCAACCAACGGCTGACTGTCAATTGTCATGGCAACCCCTTGTTCTTTCTATGATGGGTCTACAGGCTCTCCTAAAGGAGCGGCGTCAGGAGAGGCCCTTGCGGTGTCTCCTTCACTCTCATCCACGTGAATCGCTTGCACGTTAAAGGGGGGTGCCTGAGCATCGCAACTCAGGGCTCCTACTGGCTCTCCAGCCCTCACCCTCTGGCCTTGACCACGGCATCGCGACCTGGCATACCAGCGACGGCTGAGACTCGCTCGAGAGCCGGGACCCGAGGACGTAGAGCAGAAAGGGGAGCAAAGGCGAGAGGGGAGGGACACACGAGGACCCCGCCAAGCAGCTTCGCACCAGCCGATGCACGGACCCAGCGGCACGCCAGGAAGCGGTCCCTGATTCTCGAGATAAGTCACCACCCGGAAGCGCCAGCTATCATGACACCATCCCCGCACATGATGCAATCCCCTGTTAGCAACATCGCTCTCCTTTCTCGCGAATGATGGCTGCTTGAGCGCCAAAGGGGACCTCCTGAGCATCGTGACTTAGGGGCTCTTACCGGACCCCGGGTCGCTCACCTCCTGGCCTTGACCACGGCATCGCGACCTGGCATACCAGCGACGGCTGAAGCCCTCGTGAGGTTCGAAAGGGAGAACTAAGCTAAGACGGAATGAGCAACTCGCACTATTCCATAGCACGGGTTATATTAACAAACAGGATCACATGCGCCTTACAAGCCCCCGCGGGGCGCGTCTTTTATTCCTCGCAGGGAACAGATCCTAAAGAGCACTAACTACACGCGCCCCTGCAAAATACGCCATCATCAAAAGTGGGCCGTCAAGCACCAGCACCAACGCCATCCAGATCAGAGGTGGCGACGACCTGACGAGCCCGCCCTGCTCCGGGATCGGCGCCGGATCGGGGGCTCGTAGCTGTCGTCGCTCGTCTCCGGAGTCGCGAAGAGCTCGCCGGAGTCGCTGGATCCTCCGCCGCCTCCGCCGCCTGAGGATCTGCCGAGGGAGCGGTCGGCGGGCCTAGTCCTTGCCGTGGCGGGGCCCCGATCACCTCTCCCGGGGCAGCACTCTAGCCGGCGCCCGTTCGCGTCAAAGACCTTGAAGAACACCACCGAGGCACCGTCGTACTCCAAGTGGATCGTGAGAGCGCCTCTTGTCCTGCAAACTCGAGCAATTTTGCCCCAGCCTCGAGTCATGAAGGCCTCGCCCGGGGCGACGACCGCGACCTCTGCCTCGGTCGGAAGGGCGCTGCAGCCGGCGTGCTGCAGCCAGAGCTCCAGAAGTTCCCCCTGCGGAACGCTGGAGGCGAAGAAGGGAGGTAGGTGAATCCAAGACTGAGGAGGCATGGAGGCGTGGAGCACGAACTCTCGGGAGGAGCCCTAGGTGTGGACTCCAGGAGGGACAACCCACACCTTTGTGATCCGACGGTGCCGACGGCGGCGTCGCCCGGGGCGTTCGGCGTCATCTCCTTCAGAGCCCATGATGCGGGCGTACAGGGGAAGCGGGAACCCCGGTGGTGGCCGCTCGCACCAAGGCCTCGACACCACCTGATGGGCCCCCTCGTCTCGGCGGCTGAGGGTGAGCCGTTTCTTCGGCGGGAGCGGGTCTGGCCCCTCTCGGGGAGCCTTTCCCTTCTCTGTCGCGGAGAACCGACGAATCGCAGCCATTGCAACAAGACGGAGCAAGGACCGGGAAGAAAGAGAAGCAAGAAGAGATGGACTGGAAGAACGCGTGCCGCTCCGTACTTATGGCCGGCGAAGGGCAACCATCGACCTCCACGATTGCAGGTAATCATGACCCGTTTTTGCATGCAGGGACTTGTCCAATCCACGCAATTGCCGAGGCGTCGTGGGGAAGTGGATACGCCCACGTCCACTCAACCGCCACGCGGTGCCCAAGGCCGCAGGCTTTTAGGGCCCGCGGCTCTTCGCCCTTGCCCTTTCACCCGTCTGCACGGCCAAGCCCGGGCGCGCCTTGCTCCCGGGGGCTACTGTCGGCGTTCTAGGAACGGGGGTCCCCAGACTTGCCTGCCTGCGGCCAGTGGCGTGGCTCAAGGAGGGGCCCAACACGGCCCATCTTCACCCACACAAGCCCAAGACCCTCGCGAGGGGCCAAGCCTCGCGGGGCGGACGACACGGAGCCTCCTCAGGCACGGCCTCATCAGGCTAGCTCGCGAGGAGGCGGAGAGATCAAGGCGGGGTACCTCACGTGGTGCCCGTGACGCAAGCCATGACGACCAAGGGCGCCAGGCAGGCGCCAGCACGCGCAGTGTCCTCTCTTTCCTCTTTAGTGCAAAGGGAGCAAGCGCAAGCGAGAGCATCAAGCAAAGGCATCCGTTTCGGTGCAACGAGACCAAGACCAGCCCAACGGCAGGAAGGAGGTCATTGTGGAGCCCAAGCAGGCGTCACCACCAGAGCCTTTGGCAGGCGAGGACCAACTTTAGTCAGGATAAGTGTACTAGATATTCCCCTTCAAAATGGCCAATTGTTGGCGCCCTTCCCGCTCAATATTTGGGAAGAGGCCCCGGGCCTTTGCCTATAAATAGGACTAGCCACCCACAGGGTAGAGGCATCTAGAGAGGATCCAGCACCTGGAATCCAAAGAGGGAGAGAGAGAGAAGCGACCGAACTCCCCCTAGTAGTTTGTCGCACCAGCCAAGAACAGACCCTAGCGAAGCTGTTCTCCCTTGTATTGTTCATCATCATCAGCCCAAGAGGCAATCCACCACACCACAAACTAGAGTAGGGTATTACACCACAATGGTGGCCCGAACTAGTATAAACCCTGTGTCTCTTGTGTTCGTCTTTCCATAGCTTAGATCCTAGCGAGGCGGTGGGGTGCAGGTAGGTAGAAGGCGAGATCTC
This sequence comes from Aegilops bicornis, assembly GCA_021605145.1. NCBI lineage: Eukaryota > Viridiplantae > Streptophyta > Magnoliopsida > Poales > Poaceae > Aegilops > Aegilops bicornis. The sequence continues at coordinate 568,772,939 of CM038673.1, read as the reverse complement.
GTGCGCTCCCCAGTGTTCGAACCTCAAGGGTCTGCCGGAACCCGAAATCCGACAGCCAGACCCCTCCTGATGAACAGGATCCCGTTTCGACCGTGGCCGGTCGAACAGAAGGCTGTTAACTCCGTTCTGTGGTATGCCAGGCCTCATTTCGATATGTTGTTCCGTCCAAGCCGGTTGAGTGCCGATGAACACGACGACGCAGTATCTCCGTTCCGACCCAGCCATGTACACGAGCCCTAGCCGTACGTATGCGCAAGTAGGCGTTCGAGACCCCACCCGTATGTACGTACGTGGCCGTATTTTTTGCGTGTGGCCGTATGTACGTGTACACGTTTTAGGCAGGACAGCATGAACTGCTACGTGGGGGGCTATACTATGACATGTGCTACTACTTACTCGGCCACGGTTCATCGTTGCAGAGCGACCGATCGACCAATATGTACATACACGTTTGCGGCAAGACAGACAATGGTACGTACGCTTTGACCGGGTGGGTCCCAGCAGACAGGGAGGATTAGGACGCACTTCCTTGCGTGCGATTATATAGCTGCTGGGTCCCAGCTGTCAGGGGGAATCAGTTTTTTTGCCCGTAATAAGGACGCACTTCCTTGCGTGCGAAGGCGTAGCTGGTGGGTCCCAGCAGTCGGGGGGAAACATTTTTTCGCAAAAAACGATGGCCCGTTCGGTGGATCCCCCTGTCAGGTGGAGGAACCATTATTTTCCGCGTAATAGGGAGGCACTTCCTTGCTGTGGCCATGGACCTAGCTGTCTGCCTCTCCACGTATGTCGGTGTCAAAACTAGCGGATCTCGGGTAGGGGGTCCCGAACTGTGCGTCTAGGCGGATGGTAATAGGAGACAAGGGACACGATGTTTTTACCCAGGTTCGGGCCCTCTCGATGGAGGTAAACCCTGCTCCTGCTTGATTAATATTGATGATATGGGTAGTACAAGAGTAGATCTACCACGAGATCAGAGAGGCTAAACCCTAGAAGCTAGCCTATGGTATGATTGTTGTTCGTCCTACGGACTAAAACCCTCCAGTTTATATAGACACCGGAGAGGGTTAGGGTTACACAGAGTCGGTTACAATGGGAGGAGATCTACATATCTGTATCGCCAAGCTTGACTTCCACTCCAAGGAAAGTCCCATCCGGACACGAGACGAAGTCTTCAATCTTGTATCTTCATAGTCCAGGAGTCCGGCCAAAGGTTATAGACGCGCAAAATTCTGACGTGGCCACATGCCAAGACGCCAGCCTCCTCCTCAGTTATATCATGAAACCGGGGGATGTGTATCAGCAAGAGACAGTAAAAAAGGTTTACGCAGGGTCTTAATCTAAAAAGAATCCTTGGAACGGGTCCCTCATCGCACGCCCCGCACTGTGTCTCCGCAGCCGTATCCTCGGACGGGTGTAGCGCGTGTTCATCTCAGAAAAGAGAGGAACTTAGTCAAAAAGATCGTGGTGAAAATGTATGTTATATTAAATAAACAAAGTATAATTCAAAAAATCAATAAAATTGAGCTTTATTGTCTCCTGTTGTACATGCGCGGAGCCCCTTGTACGGGGGCATGCGGCTAGTAAGCCCTTGTATGTTTACGCCGGAGTCATCTAGTATGTCCGGGGTCTGAATGACCTGTTTAGGTGCTTTGATTAGTGAAGCCGGTTTAGTGTGTGGCTGTCGAGGCAGCCGCACAATCTTCCGCGCTCGAGGAACACTCGATATTTCCCTTTAATGAGATGATGCCTCGTGGACCGGGCATTTTAAGTGTAAGAGATGCATAATGTGGTATTGCGTTAAAGCGGGCGAAAGCTTCAAGGCCCCAAAGAGTGCTTGATAGCTACTTGTAAATGGGGCGATGTGGAAGGTTAGCTTTTCATGCGCGAGTTGTCGGGGAGCTGAACATAACTTCTAGCAGGAGAGAGCCCGTACAATGGGCATGTGGGCCTGGCGTTACCCCTTGAAAGGAAGTGTTGCTATGGCTAATTTTTGTTGGGTCTATCCCCATCTTGCGGATTGTGTCCTGATATAGCAGGTTTAGATCACTGCCGCCATCCATTAAGACTTGTGTAAAGTGGAGTCCGTCAATTATCGGATCTAGTATCAAGGCAGTCCAGCCTGCATTCCGGATACTTCTAGAGTAATCCTCATGGTAGAAGGTGATTGGTTTTAACAACCAGTGGCAGGACTCCTCTTGGATAGGCTGTATGGCGCGTATCTCTATAGGCGCACTCTGTTTTTCCCTTTTGTCACGTGAAGTGAGTTTACTGTTTTGACTTCTTGTTGGAAATTCTTTTGTTTTCCGGTGCTCTGCTTGTGGGGTTCTTCATCGTCCTCGCTTGGTGTGTCGAGCCCCTTGTGTTCGGCGTTGAGTTTGCCGGATTGCTTGAAGACCCAACAATCTCTGTGGGTATGGTTTGCAGGCTTCCCGGGAGTACTGTGGATTTGGCATATCTTGTCCAAGATTTTGTTTATGTTAGATTGCTCGTCCCTGTTATCCTTCAGGGGTAGCTTTTTCTGATTCTGCCGAGAGCTTTTGAATCCGGCGTTGATTGCCGTGCTCTTCGGGCTGTTTCCCTTGGTCCGGCGCTAGTCCTTGCTACGTCGCGATTTCCCGTTTCCATCCCTAACTTTGGATGTACTTGGGTCGCTAGTACTGCATCTTGCCAACCAGCTATCCTCTCCTGCGCAAAAGCGGGTCATGAGGCTTGTTAATGCGGCCATTGTTCTTGGCTTTTCTTGGCCGAGGTGTCTGGCGAGCCATTCGTCTTGGACGTTGTGTTTGAAAGCTGCGAAGGCTTCGGCGTCCGGACAGTCGACTATCTGGTTCTTTTTAGTAAGGAATCTATTCCAGAATTTCCGGGCTAACTCTCCGGGTTGTTGAGTTATGTGACTTAAATCGTCTGCGTCTGGCGGTCGGACATAGGTCCCTTGGAAATTTGCCCGAAAAGCATCCTCGAGCTCTTCCCAACTTCCAATGGTGTTTTCGGGAAGGCTTTTAAGCCAATGCCGGGCTGGCCCTTTGAGCTTGAGGGGTAAGTATTTGATGGCGTGGAGGTCATCTCCCCTAGCCATGTGTATGTGGAGTATGTAATCCTCAATCCAGACTCCAGGGTTTGTTGTTCCGTCGTGTGCCTCTATGTTTACAGGCTTGAATCCCGCTGGAAATTCATGATCCAGCACCTCATCGGTGAAACATAGGGGGTGTGCGGCACCCCTATATTTGGGTGTACCGTGATGCTCGGATACTTGATGCATTGCATTGCTTACTAGAGCTTGCTTTCTTGGCTCGTAGATAGATCTGGCTGGGCCATCTTTTTGATGTGAATGCTTGTGCAGATCGCGTGTCGGCTTGTGTGGGGCGCCCTTTGCCGATCTACGTTGGCCATGGGGTTGTTCACCCGACCGGGTGGCTTCCTTATATTTTGATTGCGGGGGCTCTAAGGCCTCCTCATCAAATTCCGGCAGTAATTTTCACTTCGGATAGCTCTTTGTGTGGCGACTGTTGCCATATTTGTCTACGGTGTTGAGTACTTTGCTCCATCTAATTCTGAGTGCATCTTCCGCTGTTTTGAGCTTCCGCTTCTGCTTTTTCAGGCAACACGCAGTGGCGACGAGCCTTTTGTGGAGGTTCTTCTGCTCCTGTAACTTGTCCGGCGTGAGGTCGTCCGGACTGTTATTTTCGCCGGGGACGGGTTGTTTGGTTTGTTCATCCAAGTTGCCCTGTTCGGACAGTTGCTCCATGGAATGTTCGTCGTCCACCGGTTCGCCCTGCTCTATGGCTGGGTCTGTATGGCTGCTGTCCCTGTCGAGGTGGGGTTTGGAGCGGCGCTTGCGCCGCTGATCGCTTTTCGAGGGAACGATCCTCGCTATGCCCCTTATTTCCTCGTCGTCGTTTCTTTTAGGTGTGTCCACCATGTATACATCATGAGATGAGGTGGTTGTCCAGTGCCCTATAGGCGCTGGTTCCTGTTCGTCTCCTACATCGTAGTCCATACCGTCGATGTCTTCGGAGTCGAATTCGAGTATGTCGGTTAAATCATCGACAGTGGCTACGAAGTGGGTGGTGGGTGGGCTTTGAATTTCTTCTTCGTCCGCATCCCAACCTTGCTGACCATAGTCCGGCCAGGGCTCTCCTGATAAAGAGAGAGACTTTAGTGAATTCGTGATGTCGCCAAGGGCGAAAAGTCTTGAAAAGATGTCCGTGGCGGCGAACTCCATGATCGGCGCCCAATCGGATTCGATTGGCAGGGGCGCGGAAGGTTCGGAGTCTAGAGAGGAGTCCGGCACCTTGGAGTGACGAGCTTCGCAAATGACAAGGCTGGTGTTCGGCTCGATCGCCGCAGAGATTGCAGCCCCCGAGGCGGTGTCCAGCCACCCGTCCTCGGTTGGCGCAGTCGGCTCCGAGCTAAGGGTTGGAGCGACATCGTGCGGCCTTCGGGCACTGTTCGCGGCAGAGCTAGATCATGCCCATCGTGATAAAGGCGGGCGCGCTCGGCCGTGGCTCGAACCCGTCGAAGATCAAGTCTCCACGGACGCCACCGTAGTTCAAACTTCCAAACCTGACCTGATGGCCAGGGGCGTAGCTTTTGATCTGCTCCAGATGGCTGCTTAATTGCCCGCAGCAAAGCCGCCGAATTTAAGATCTGTCCGGGGAGAAAAGTCTCACCCTGGACCGCATCGTTGTTGAAGATCGGAGGAGCCATCGGGCCTAAAGATGACGACACAGAGGAACTCTCAATGAAAGCACCAATGTCGGTGTCAAAACCGGCGGATCTCGGGTAGGGGGTCCCGAACTGTTTTTGGTCTTGGTAACAGGAGACAAGGGACATGATGTTTTTACCCAGGTTCGGGCCCTCTCGATGGAGGTAAAACCCTACTCCTGCTTGATTAATATTGATGATATGGGTAGTACAAGAGTAGATCTACCACGAGATCAGAGAGGCCAAACCCTAGAAGCTAGCCTATGGTATGATTGTTGTTCGTCCTACGGACTAAAACCCTTCGGTTTATATAGACACCGGAGAGGGTTAGGGTTATACAGAGTCGGTTACAATGGGAGGAGATCTACATATCCATATCGCCAAGCTTGCCTTCCACGCCAAGGAAAGTCCCATCCGGACACGGGACGAAGTCTTCAATCTTGTATCTTCATAGTCCAGGAGTCCGGCCAAAGGTTATAGTCTGGCCATCCGGACACCCCCTAATCCAGGACTCCCTCAACATAGAAAACTCTTCCGATGGAAGTCGTTCCCTGACCACATTGACCACGTCGCGCCGAGAGCACCAAGGCGGTGGACGACGGCGAGGCCTAGGAAGGGGATGACGCGGAGCCGGGGAAGACGTGGTAGTGGATGCCCATGCGAAGAGGAGTATGAGGGTTCACTGGTTCGGCTGCAGTGTGAGGCTGCCGTCGCCGCAGAATAACATGGGGTGTGGGTGAGTAGAGGGATGGCCTGGCCAGCGGCGGGAGTAGTAGGGGGTGGTGAGGCCTCCGCGGCAGCACTGTCGGCCATAGGAGGCAGGAGCAGGCGGCACGACCACGCTGGTTTGGGCAGATGGAGTAAGAAGACCAGAGGTTGAAGAAGCACTACGGCCGCTGGATGGGCATCGTACGGTCACTAGAGCTAGAATCATTCATATTGACTAAGTTGACAAAGCTCTCCGTCTGCGTCAGTAGGACCACAAGTCAGCCTCCAACTACGGTGGGTCCCAGCTAGCAGGGGGTATTCATTTTTCTGCCCGTAATAAGGAGACACTTCCTTGCGTGCGAAGATATAGCTGGTGGGTCCGACCTGTCAGCGGGAGGAACGTTTTTTCGCAAAATACAGAGGCCCTTCCAGTGGGTCCCAGTTATCAGGTGGAGGAATCATTATTTTGTGCGTAATAAGGAGGCATTTCCTTCCGTGCGGCCGTGGACCCAGCTGTCAGCCTCTCCACGTACAGTCCACTTCTGATGGATGTCGTTCGTTGACCACGCCATGCCGAGAGCACCAGGGCGGTGGACGATGGCTATAGGATCGAAAGTATGTCTAGAGGGGGGGGGGGTGATTAGACTACTTGACCAAATAAAAACTTATCCTTTTCCCAATTTTAGTCTTTGGCAGATTTTAGCTATCTTAGCACGAGTCAAGCAATCTTAACACAATTCAAGCAAGCATGCAAAGAGTATATGAGCAGCGGAAAGTAAAGCATGCAACTTGCGAGAATGTAAAGGGAAGGGTTTGGACAATTCAAACGCAATTGGAGACACGGATGTTTTTGTCGTGGTTCCGATAGGTGGTGCTATCGTACATCCACGTTGGTGGAGACTTCAACCCACGAAGGGTAGCAGTTCTATGCGAGTCCATGGAGAGGTCCACCCACGAAGGGTCCACGAAGAAGTAACCTTGTCTATCCCACCATGGCCGTCACCAACGAAGGACTTGCCTCACTAGCGGTAGATCTTCACAAAGTAGGCAACTCCTTGCCCTTACAAACTCCTTGGTTGAACTCCACAATCTTGTCGGAGGCTCCCAAGTGACACCTAGCCAATCTAGGAGACACCACTCTCCAAGAAGTAACAAATGGTGTGTTGATGATGAACTCCTTGCTCTTGTGCTTCAAATGATAGTCTCCCCAACACTCAACTCTATCTACAGGATTTGGATTTGGTGGAAAGAAGATTTGAGTGGAAAGCAACTTGGGGAAGGCTAGAGATCAAGATTCATATGGTAGGAATGGAATATCTTGGCCTCAACACATGAGTAGGTGGTTCTCTCTCAGAAAATGCAAGTTGGAAGTGTAGGTTCGTTGTGATGGCTCTCTGCACGAATGAAGAGGAGGTGGAGGGGTATATATAGCCTCCACACAAAGTCTAACCGTTACACACAACTTTCCAAACTCGGTGGGACCGAATTGATAAACTCGGTCAGACCGATTCAGCAAATCTAGTGACCGTTAGGATTTTCGGGGGGACCGACATGCAACTCGGTAGGACCGATATGGTTAGGGTTAGGGCTTAACGTGAGACCGATTACACAAACTCGGTGAGACCGATTTTTGGTAATAAGCTAACCAGAGAGTTTGTCAGGTAAACTCGGTGGGACCGGTTCGCTCATTTCGGTGGGACCGAAATGTTACGAAAAGGAAACAGAGAGTTTACATTGCAATCTCGGTGGGACCGATCGCTCATCTCGGTGGTACCGAAACGTTACGAAGGGAAACAGAGAGATTACAATCCCATCTCGGTGAGACCGAGATCCCTATCGGTGAGACCAATTTGCCTAGGGTTTGTGGCAGTGGCTGTGACATCTGAACTCGGTGGCGCCGGGTAGAAAGAATCGGTGGGGCCGAGTTTGAATTTTGGTTTAGGTCATATGTGGATGTGGGAAAGTAGTTGAGGGTTTTGGAGCATATCACTAAGCACTATGAAGAAAGAACCTCATTAAGCAACAGCTCATCCCTCCTTGATAGTATTGGCTTTTCCTATAGACTCAATGTGATCTTGGATCACTAAAATATAAAATTTAGAGTCTTGAGCTTTGAGCTTGAGCCAATCCTTTTATCCTTAGTATTTTCAGGGGTCCACTTTTCTCATCCATGCCATGCCATTCATTGAGCTTTTCCTGAAATATTTATCTTGGAATAATGTTACCTCAATGAGCTATATGTTGTTAGGAATTACCAAAACCACCTAGGGATAGTTGCACTTTCAACGGCGAGGCCTATGAAGGGAACGACACGGAGCCAGGGAAGATTCGGCAGTTGTTTCCCACGCAAAGGGGAGTACGAGGGTTTACTGGTTCGTATGCCATCACCGAAGAATAACAGCAGGTGTGGGTGACTAGAGGGATGGCTAGGCCAGCGATGGGAGTATGGTGGGGCGATGAGGCATGCGCGGCAGCACACCCGGTCGCGGCAGGAGGGAGCAGGCAGTCCCGTTGGTGCTTGTTTGAGCGGCTGGAGCAGGAAAAGTAGAGATTGAAGAAGCACGATGACCATTGGATGGACATCCAATAGTCACTACTCTCGCGTGTTGACTAAGTTGACACGGTGTTGCGTGTGCGTCAACCTTTTTTCAGGAAAGCATACGCGTCAACCTGTAGTAGGCGCACAAGTCAGCCTCAAATATGTGGAAAATAGCTACCCTGATCAATAGGGACCCAACAGCCCCATTGTTACCCTGATCTGTCGCTAAAACTAGTATAAATAACAATTGCTTCTTCCTAAAAAAGTAAATAACAACTGTGCGACCTACTGGTCCCTGGTGTGAGTCGCTCGTGTAATTCTCTCGTTTATTGACTACGTTGACAACGGCGTGAGCCCCAGATGTCCAACCATTAGGAGGAACGATTTTTTGGGCTTGAAATAATGAGGCACTTGCTTGCGTACTGCCATGATGCTGCTGGGTTCCTACTGTCATCCTCTCCAAGTATAGTCATCTCCTTGTTCCTCTCGGTTGTTGACGACGTTGACAACGCAATAGGGCGGCGCACCACGCACGGCGAACGAACCAAGGCAGAGAACGACGGCGAGGCGTCAGACGGAATGAATAGGAGCTGTGGAAGATGCGCTGGTCCAGTCGCAGGCGGAGAGGTGTACGAGGGTTGACTGGTTCAGGTGCGGGTGCGTGTTGGGACTTACGTCGCCAGAGAATAATAGGACCTGTGGGGGAATAGAGGGAGGGACTGGACAACATTGGAGGGTACAGTAGGGCGGCGGAGGCGCGGCCAGCCATGGGAGGCGGGAGCAGGCGGAGCCTGTCGGCGTTCTGGAAACGAGGTTCCCCAGACTTGCTCGCTCGCGCCCACAGCGTGGTTTCACTGGCAGGCCCAGACGGCCCATCTTCATCAACAAGGCATTCAAGACCCTCGCGAGGGGCCAAGCCTCTCGAGGCGGACGATGCAAGACCTCCTCAGGAGCGGCCTCGCCAGGTTGGCTCGTGTGAAGCGGAGAGATCAAGGCAGGGCAAACCTCGCAAGGTTCTCGTGACGTGAGCCATGACGATCGAGACCAGGCGGGCGCCAGCAAGCGCAGTGTCCTTGTTTCCCCTTTGGTGCTAAGGAGGCAAGCACAGGCGCGGAGTACCGAGGCATCAAGCAAAGGTTTCCATATCGGTGCAACGAGACCAAGACCAGCAGGACGGCAAGACGGAGGCCACCATTGAGCCCAAGGCGGCGTCACCACCAGAGCCTTTGCAGGCAAAGACCGCTTTTGTCAGGATAAGCTGTACTAGTTGTCCCCTTTAAAATTGGCCGTTGGTGGCTCCCTTTCCACTCAATATTTGGGAAGAGGACCAGGGCCTATATAAGTAGAACTAGCCACCACCGTAGGGGATAACTCATTCGGAGGCATCTCATCTCATCTTGAGTAATCCTCACCCACACATGTTCGCCAAGAACAAGAACACCTCAACCTCAGGAGACTGTTCTTCCCCTTGTAATGTTCATCATCAGCCCAAGAGGCAATCCACCACCACTACACTGGAGTAGGGTATTACACCACAACGGTGGCCCGAACCAGTATAAATCTTGTGTCCCTTGTGTTGTGAGTTCATTGAGTTCGTTCTTGATATCTTTGCAAGATAGGACGTGGATCGGTAGGGGGAGAACTTCGCGCGCACCCCAGAGTTCGAACCTTAAGGGTTTTGTCAGGACCCCGATTCCAAATCACATCGACCTAGCCGGTAGCACCTCATATCACTTTGCGGCCTCACGCACGGTATTCCCACGGGTGTCGCCTTACCATGGCCCGGGACCGTTTGCGCCTTTTGGCTCACGTATATGATAGTGTCACTAGCATCCACATGACAGAGAACCGGGCCGACATGGCTAGTCGTGAACCCAAAGCGGCGCTTAACCCATGGGGACAAGCATACATGAATCACATCGAGCATGTCGGTCATCAACGTATGAATCCGGGCTATAGCACTGGCTAACAGGACTCGTAACCCGGCTGTAGCAGGCTAGGTAGGACTCGGATGTCACCGTGACATTTCCCGAAGGGACGGACACAGAACGGCAGTGAAACACATGCCGGCCAGTCATGCGTCGAGCAGTAGTCTTTGGGCTAGCCGGACTCCGGTGAACTGGTCAGAAGCGGACTACTATCGCTCAGAAGCACTAGACTACATTTCCCCATATGAGAGGCTGCCAAGGATAAACAACTAGGTTGTCGGATCCCACACATACCAAGCATTTCAAACATACACACAATATGCTCGATATGTGTAAATACAACATGGCATCACAACATAACTCTACGACTCAAATATTTATTAGGCTCCGAGGAGCGAGATATTACAAACATGGGTCTCACGACCCAACACTCAGAGCATGCGGAAGCTTAACATGTCTGAGTACAGACATCTACAAATGAAAAAGGCTTAGAAGCCTGACTATCTACCAGATCCTGCCGGGGGCACAAGATCGTAGCTGAGGTAACAAGCTAAACGTCGAAGTCCACGCGGAACTACTAGCGAGAGTGAAGTCTCTTTGCAAAAACATAAAATAGGCAAACGTGAGTACAATTGTACTCAGCAAGACTTACATCAGAACTAACTACACATGCATCATTATCAACAAAGGGGGGGTGGTGGAGTTAGACTGCAGCAAGCCAACTTTGACTCAGTGGCTATCCTAAACTACGGCTGCAAGTAACTCTTTTGAGGTGGCGCACACGAGTCCACATATTCACCATATCAATACACCACTATGGATCCGATCCCGTCTTCCTACGAGAACGCCATCCATAGCACTCACGCTTATCTTGCGCATTTTAGAGTATCCACTTTCACTTGTCTATGAACTGTTATAGGCAACCCAGAAGTCCTTTACCGTAGACACGGCTATTCGAATAGATCATTTATAACCCTGCAGGGGTGTACTTCTTCACACACGCTCACACCACTTACCGCCGTTTATACGACATGTACTCGGCAACCTTCAAGCGGAAGCCCAACGTGGGTGTCGGCCACGCCTACCTAAACACTCAAGTCTCTAGTCCAGGTTTATCGCCTATTCGGGTTCCATCCGCAGGGAGTCCGGCCAAGGTTTCCACTAACGGCCCCGAACGATGTGTGCAGGGTTTCCGAGACACCAAACGGGCGAATCGGTACACCGGGCCATGGTGTATCTACTGCATCATAGCCCACCCCTAGGGTCAGCGCTATGCACGGCCTCCAACACATATCCTACAAACACCAGAAACTAGTTGCAACTCCTGGACAGAGGACAATGGTGGTTAAGAAGCCGAGAGAGTCAATTAAGGATCCCAATGTGTGGTAGTAACTGTTTCATGGATCACAAACACAGAACTCAGTTCCTGAGGACGGGCTGCAATGAGACAACCCACCATGTACTCCTACATGGCCTCTCACCGCTACCTTTACCAAATCGTGTTCACACACTTAGCTCACACACGAGGGACATGTTCACACACCTCCGATTCATCCTCGATGAACCAGACCCGACTCAACCCTAAGCAAGAGTGTGCATGACAAACAAGCATGAATGAGTAGGCACAACAGGGCTCAAACAACTCCTACTCATGCTAGTGGGTTTCATCTATTTACCGTGGAATGACAGGTCATCACGAGAGGATAAAGGGGTTCAGCTACCGCAGCAAGTAACAGATGAATCATTGTTGTCCTAATGCAGTAAAAGAGAGCAGGAGCGAGAGACTGGGATTGTATCGGAATGAACAAGGGGGTTTTGCTTGCCTGGCACTTCTGAAGATACTATAGTTCTTCATCGGTGTCATCGAGCTTATCGTCGGAACCACGTCTACCGAGAGGGGGCAAACACCGGCAACTGAGAAAGAACACAATCAATGCAATGCCACAATATGATGCATGATCATGACATGGCAATATGCTGTGATTTGAGCTAATGCATCTAGCTATGATTTAAATGAAGTTGGTTTGAATACATGATTCAAATTCCAACTCCATATATGATTATTTAAATGCCCTTTATTTGTTTTGTCCAAAACAGAGGACAAACATTGTTCAAACATGCATGAAAATGGTACAGATGGATTCTTTGAATTTTTCTGATAATTTTTCATATATAATTTGTTTCATTTGGAGTTACGGTTGAATTTCTAAGATTTTTAGAAGTGTTGGGCATTTCTGGAATTTCCTGATTAGTTTTAAACGAGAAAATGATTAATGACATCAGCATTGTGTCACCACTGCGTCAGCAGGTCAGCCGAGTTGACCAGGGTCAACTCCGACTGGTGGGACCTGCGTGTCATTGACCCCGGGACTAAACCACGGTCAAAATTAGCGCTGACTGTGGTTTGACCCTGTGGTGGGGCCCGCTGTCACTGTCTATTAGTGTGCTAATTGGGGGATTAGCCACTAATAGCAACGCCATGTCATCATCGCCGGTCAAATCGGTCAACCTGCCGGCGTTTAGCCGCCGGCGGGGTCAAGCGCGGTGGAGGTGCTCGGAATTGGCCTACAGAGCGCCATTTGATGTGCAAAGCTCAGCTACGGGATGTGGACGCTCGTCCGCATCCAACCGTGGTGGTGGCGGAGGCTGGGGTGGCCGGAGTTGTTGCCGGCGACGACCTTGGCGGTCGCCGGAGCTCGTGCGAGCTCGGGATCGAGGCTATGGCGGACGAGTCGGCGCGTGCGAGGCATCTACGGGCCCTACGAGATGCGGCGAGGTCAGTGGACAGGATGGCGGGGCCGTTGCGTGGCCAGAGCCACGTCGGCGGCGAGCTCAGGCGGTGGCGCGAGCGGGTGTGCTTGGTGCGGCGACTACGGCGAGTGGCAGAGAGAACAGAAAGGGGGAGGGGGAGCAGTAACTCACAGCGGTTGCGGCGGGCGTCGAAGCAGGCTTGGGGGAGGCCGGAGCTGAGCGGGGCGGCGAGGCCGGTCTCCGACGGCCGGGGAGGGGGGAAACGTCGAGGGCGGCACTACAGGGCTCTTCCAGTCGCATGGCTCGGTGGGGTGGTCGAGGAAGAAGTGGCGGACCTTCTCGGCGTGGCGGCGAGGCATGGGATGGCCGGTGGTCGCGGCAGAGGATGGCGGCACCCTCTGGTGCGCTCGGGAAGAGAGGGGGGAGGGATCCAGAGGAGGGGAGGAGCTGCGGGCGTGAGAGAGAGAGGTCAGGGGGGCGCGTGGCGTCGTCTAGAGCCGTCCAAGGTGTCGGTAGAAGCAGGAGGTGGCCAGGGGCGTGGCAGCACGGCCGTGCGCGCGCGTCGGGCACGCGCTCGGCGTCCGACTGGGGCGGTGGAGATGACGACTGGCAGAGGGCCTGGTGGGTTGGGCCGTTTCTGCTGGGCCACCAGGTAAGTGGCTGGGCTTCTCTCTCTCTGCCCTTTCTAATTAACTCTGTTTTTCTGTTTTCTGCTTTATGTTTGCAAATAAAAAAACCAACCAAAACAGTTTGGTTAATTCTGTAAATTTTTGTGAGGGATATTTGAATTATTTTCAAACCACACAATAAATTTCAGAATATTTGGAGCAACCAATATTTATTGGTAACTTTTAAACTCCAACTCAAATACCATAATGATTTAATTCAATGACCAAAATGTCGTGGAAAAATATGCATTATCTCTGGTAGAGGCTTTCACCTTTTTCCATAAATCATGGACATTTTAAAAGGATATTTTGAGGTCATTGAAAATATTTTGGTTGAACCTATTTGAATTGCTTTAATGCTAGGGTTTAGGAAATCCCCATTTCAAGTTTCTTGGAAATTTAAGCATGATGACATGATGAGCAAGCAAAGTCAAGCAAGGCCGATCTAGGGCTGTGACAGGTTTTGCCGGAACCCGTGATCCGACATTTGGCGCGCCAGGTAGGGGTGCGCCAAAGCTTCCCTTCCGTTGCTGCGCGTCATGTCGCTTCATCGTCTCCATGGCGGACGCACGCCGCGCCCGCGCCAAGCGCCGGGCTGCCCTCGCCACCCGCGTCGCTCAGACGGCCCCTGTCCGCGGGCCACCCCATCGCTCTCTGTCGCCTGCCGCCACCGTCCTGGCGGGGAACGGGCAGCAAGCCTCCTCACTGCACCCCTCGGTGCGGCGGGACGGCCGCACCACCACTCCATCGCTGACTCCCGCTGGTACGTCGTCTCACACTCGTCGCGCTCCCACGGACGCACGGGCCGCGCTCCTCATGGCACACGAACTCCTACGCTATCGCCCAGTCGACGACCTCTACGAGGACTAGCTCGACCGCATCGCCGAGCGTGTCCGCACCGCAGGGGGCTCTCCTGCGCCATCCCTCTCGCTGCCTCGCCCTCCGCCAGCCACGAGCGACGTAGCCCACGGAGCACCTCCACCACCTCTGCAATAAGACGGCGCCCTGGCACCAAGGCGCGCGGCTCCACGGCGCGACCCACCGCGTCTGGCGCCTGTGCGTGAAGAAAGAAGCTATCAAGAAGTCCCTCGACAGCAAGAGAACGCTCTGCCACTCCTCGCACCGCCGCGCCAGGATCGTCTACTGCGGCGCGCGAGCACCAAGGCCAAGCTCCACCTGCAAGGCGGGCCCCGGTGACCACGGCCGGCTGCCGCGCCTTCACCCCCGAGCTGCGTAGTGTCGCCTGGCCACGCAAGTTCAAGCCAGATCTGCCTCCTCGCAACGACGGCACCCCCGACCCCGTAGAGTTCCTGCAGTTCTATGAGCTGAGCATTGAGGCGGCCAACGGTGACGAGAAAGTCATGGCGAACTGGTTTCCCATGGCTCTCAAGGATGGCACCCGCTCCTTGCTCTTGAACCTGCCTCCAGGCTCGATCTCCTCCTGGGACGAGATGCACAACCGCTTTGTCACCAACTTCCTAGGTACTCGCGACCGCCCACCGGCCGCGGGCGACCTGCGTCGCATGAAGCAACAACCAGGAGAGACCCTCCAGAAGTACATCCAGCGCTTCAACAACGTTCGTCTAAAGATCCCCAAGGTGACGGACGAGGCCATCATCTCTGCGTTCTCTGATGGCATCCGTGATGTCAAGATGAAGGAGGAGCTCGCTATCCACGAGGAGCTGTGCACGTCCCTAGAGCTGTTCAACCTGGCAACCAAGAGTGCAAGAGCTGAGGAAGGGCACCTCTCCCTCCTTGAGCTCCCGGCTGCGGACCCGGAGGAGAAGAAAGCCAAGGCCAAGGACGTGAAGTGCAAGGTAGTAGCCGTGCTCATGGCGGAACCGGACACCAAACACGGCAGGGACCAGCCAGAGTCATCCAAGAGCAGTCGACCGTTCTGCGCCTTCCATAACTTGCATACCCAGAAAACCAGCGACTGTCAAGAGCTCACAGCCATTCGAGAAGGACGCTTCGGTCGACGCCCCGAGTGCAGCGACCGGGGCTACGGCCGAGGAGGAGGACATGGTGGAAGACGCTGGGACGACCATGGCCCACGCCAGGAGTGGCGCGACTGGCCTCGTGAGGACCGCTGGCAGGATCTGCCTCGCGAGGGCGCCTGGAGGAATAAGCCTCGTGAGGATCATCCTCAAGGCAACGCTGGCCTTCCTCCACTACCGCCACCGCCAAGAAGGAATGATGACCAGCATCAAGACGAGGGGGCTGGGGGCTTCCAGGAGCCACGTGCTATCGCCTGCATCTTGGGCGGAGCTCAGGCCCCAGCCTCGCAGCGTATCTTCAAATAGTTTGCTCGTGAAGTGAATGCAGTCCTCCCCAAGCTTGAGGCCACACGCCCGCTCAGATGGTCCAAGTGCGCCATCACCTTCAGTTCAGCATATCAACTCAAGTGCGCGGCTACCGCAGGCGCCCTCCCAATGCTTTGCTCCCCTGTCATCAACAACGTGCAAGTCACCAAGACCCTCATCGACGGCAGCGCAGGGCTCAATGTCCTGTCCGTCGACACGTTCGACAACCTCCAAGTGCTATATGACCAGCTTCAGCCTACCAAGCCTTTCTCAGGAGTGACCGACGGTTCCACCACACCGATAGGGCAGGTCCGCCTCCCTGTTACCTTCGGAGAACGCAACAACTACCGCACCGAACTCATCGACTTCGACGTCGGGCGCATCTGTCTACCGTACAATGCCATCCTCGGGTATATAGCCCTGGCCAAGTTCATGACGGTGACCCATCACGGCTACAATGTCCTCAAGATGCCGGGAAGCGGCGGAATCATCACAGTCCCGTGCAAAGAAAGATATGTGGTGTGCTCCCTCGAGCGTGCCTTCCAAGCTGCAGCAATCGACGACCCCGACAGCAAGAGCGAGTGCCCTCCTGAGGCCACCCCCAAGAAGAAGAAGCAGCCGCGCCGTGCAGGACATCAGGAGGGTGGAATCGCAACTGGAACCTCGTCAGGATCAGCGCCCGCGCCAGGGGCACCTCCCTCCATCGCATAGGAAAGCGCGCCCGGCGCCCTTCTCGGGCTGGGCTCGTGGGCTCTCTTCTGGAGGGCCTTAGACCTTGCCAAATCACGAGGGAGGCGCTTGGGCACCACTTGGAGGCGTGTGATAATATTCAACCCAAATTTATTGTTTCGACACAAGGGGAGCCAAAGAATATTCTCAAGTATTAGCAGTTGAGTTCTCAATTCAACCACACCTGGATAACTTAGTATCTGCAGCAAAGTATTTAGTAGCAAAGTAATATGGTAGTAACAGTAACGATGGTAAAAGTAATGTTTTTGAATTTTGTAGTGATTGTAACAATAGCAACGGAAAAGTAAATAAGCGGAGAACAATATGTGAAAAGCTCATAGGCATTGGATCGGTGATGGAGAATTATGCCGGATGCGGTTCATCATGTAACAATAATAACATAGGGTGACACAGAACTAGCTCCAATTCATCAATGTAATGTAGGCATGTATTCCGAATATAGTCATACGTGCTTATGGAAAAGAACTTGCATGACATCTTTTGTCCTACCCTCCCGTGGCATCGGGGTCCTAATGGAAACTAAGGGATATTAAGGCCTCCTTTTAATAGAGTACCGGACCAAAGCATTAACACATAGTGAATACATGAACTCCTCAAACTATGGTCATCACCGGGAGTGGTCCCGATTATTGTCACTTCGGGGTTGCCGGATCGTAACACATAGTAGGTGACTATAGACTTGCAAGATAGGATCAAGAACTCACATATATTCATGAAAACATAATAGGTTCAGATCTGAAATCATGGCACTCGGGCCCTATTGACAAGCATTAACCATAGCAAAGTCATAGCAACATCAATCTCAGAACATAGTGGATACTAGGGATCAAACCATAACAAAACTAACTCGATTACATGATAAATCTCATCCAACCCATCACCGTCCAGCAAGCCCTCGATGGAATTACTTCGCATCGGCGGTGAGCATCATGAAATTGGTGATGGAGGATGGTTGATGATGACGACGGCAACGGATTCCCCTCTTCGGAGCCCCAAACGGACTCCAGATCAGCCCTCCCGAGAGAGTTTAGGGCTTGGCGGCGGCTCCGTATCGTAAAACGCGATGAATCCTTCTCTCTGATTTTTATTCTCCCCGGACACGAATATATGGAGTTGGAGTTGAGGTCGGTGGAGCGTCAGGGGGCCCACGAGGCAGGGGGGCGCGCCCCCCACCCTCGTGGACAAGTGGTGGGCCCCGTAGCCTTGATTCTTTCGCCAATATTTTTTATATTTTCCAAAAATAACTTCCGTGGAGTTTCAGGTCATTCCTAGAACTTTTGTTTCTTCATATAAATAACACCATGGAAAGTCTGCTGAAAACAGCGTCAGTCCGGGTTAGTTCCATTCAAATCATCCAAGCTAGAGTCCAAAACAAGGGCAAAAGTGTCTGGCAAAGTAGATGCGACGGAGACGTATCAACTCCCCCAAGCTTAAACATTTGCTTGTCCTCAAGCAATTCAGTTGATAAACACTTAGTTCTCATATTTACTCATGTCAATGGCATAATCAACTAGCGAGCAATAATAATAAATCTCGGATGACAACACTTTCTCAAAACAATCATGATATGATATAACAAGATGGTATCTCGCTAGCCCTTTCTGAGACCCCAAAACATAAATGCAGAGCACCTTTAAAGATCAAGGACTGACTAAACATTGTAATTTATTGTAAAAGAGATCCATTCAAAGTCATACCCAATATAAATTAACAGTAATGCATGCAAATGACAGCGGTGCTCTCCAGCTGGTGCTTTTTAATAAGAGGGTGATGACTCAACATAAAAGTAAATAGATAGGCCCTTCGCAGAGGGAAGAAGGGATTTGTAGAGGTGCCAGAGCACGGTTTTGAAAGCAGAGATAAATAATTTTTTGAGCGGCATACTTTCATTGTCAACATAACAACCAAGAGATAGCGATATCTTCCATGCTACACACATTATAGGCGGTTCCCAAACAGAATGGTAAAGTTTATACTCCCCCTCTACTAACAAGCATCAATCCATGGCTTGCTCGAAACAACGAGTGCCTCCAACTAGAAACAACACCGGGGGAGTTTTGTTTGCAATTATTTTGATTTAGTTTGCATAAAGCATGGGACTGGGCATCCCGGTGACCAGCCATTTTCTCGTGAGTGAGGAGCGGCGTCCACTCCTCTTGAGAATAACCCGCCTAACATGGAAGATACAGACAACCCTAGTTGATACATGAGCTATTCGAGCATACAAAACAGAATTTCATTTGAAGGTTTAGAGTTTGGCACATACAAATTTACTTGGAACGGCAGGTAGATACCGCATATAGGAAGGTACGTATAGTGGACTCATGTGGAATAACTTTGGGGTTTAATGGATTGGATGCACAAGCAGTATTCCCGCTTAGTACAAGTGAATGCTAGCAAAAGACTGGGAAGCGACCAACTAGAGAGCAACAACAGTCATGAACATGCATTAAAATTAATATACACTGAGTGCAAGCATGAGTAGGATATAATCCACCATGAACATAAATATCGTGAAGGCTGTGTTGATTTGTTTCAACTACATGTGTTAACATATGCCAAGTCAAGTCACTTAAATCATTCAAAGGAGGATACCACCCCACTATACCACCTCACAACCATTTTAATAGCATGTTGGCATGCAAGGTAAACCATTATAACTCATAGCTAATTAAGCATGACATAAGCAACTATAATCTCTAATAGTCATTGCAAACATGTTTATTCATAATAGGCTGAATCAGGAATGATGAATTAATCATATTTACAAAAACAAGAGAGGTCAAGTCCATACCAGCTTCTCTCAACTCAATCAGTCCATCATATATCGTCATTATTGCCTTTCACTTGCACGAACGAACGATGTGAATAATAATAATAGTGCACGTGCATTGGACTAAGCTGGAATCTGCGAGCATTCAATAAACAGAAGAAGACAAGGCAATATGGGCTCTTGGTTAAATCAACAATAATGCATATAAGAGCCACTTCAATATTTTCATTATGGTCTTCTCCTATCGACCCCCAAAGAAAAGAAAAGAAATAAAACTATTTACACGGGATAGCTCCCAACAAGCAAAAGAAGAATGGGAAATATTTTTGGGTTTTCTTTTTAATTATTACTACTACATCATGAAAGTAAACTAGCTAGAAGTTATTACTAATTTTTTTGTTTTTCTTAATGTTTATCAAACACACAAAAAGAAAGCATAAAAAGGAAAATAAACTAGCATGGATATCACAGTGAAAAAGTATGAGCACCGACATCTGGCAATGAGTGTGTGAACATAAATGTAGTGTCGGTGAGAAATACGTACTCCCCCAAGCTTAGGCTTTTGGTCTAAGTTGGTTTAGTGCCACGGATAGCCTGGCGGATATCCATAGTTGTAGTTGGGGTCGTACTGAGATGCAGCGGTCATTGCATCGTGTTCTGCAGCTTGGAGGCGAGCTATCTCAGCACTCCTCTTATACTCTTCCGTCTCCTCTCTGGTTATAAAATATCTCCCTTTTGCCTGAAAGTCAAAGAAAGTAGAAGCAGGGAGAGCGACGTGATAGGTGCGTCGTCTGTCAAAGATTAGTCGGTACTGGAGGAACTGATCGTTCCTTTCAACAAAACGATGATGAACCATAGCCTCATAATCCAAATAAGTAGGAGGCAACTCAATATCATCCTCACATATGGCTATACCCAGAGAATTAGCTATACGGGTTGCATAAATTCCACTGAATAAATCTCCATTAAATCTATTATTATGCAACCTACGTGCAACAATAGCTCCCAAATTATAACATTTATCTCCTAACACAGCGCTCCTGAGAACACTGAGGTCAGGGACACACATAAGACATGCTTCATCCTTACAATTTATGCACCTACCTATGAAGAGAGCTAAATAATGTATAGCAGGAAAATGAATGCTCTCTATGGTAGCTTGTGCTATGTCTCTACATTCCCCCACAGTTATACTAGCAAGAAAATCTCTAAATTCAGATTTGCGGGGTTCACTAGCACTACCCCATTGTGGAAGTTTGCAAGCAGTGGTAAAATCCTCTAAGTCCATAGTAAAAGATTTTTCATAAAGATCAAATAGGACAGTTTGAGAATTGCGTGAAGATGAAAATTCAAACCTCCTCACAAAGGAACTACTGAAATAATGGTACAGAGGGCACTTTTCTGCCTCAAAGCTCACAAGATCAGCGTTACGCAAATATGCGTTAAATTATTCCTTAATTCCCGCTTGATCCATGAAGTCCTTTGAAGGCCATTCACAAGGCTGCATGGCAGCGTCCCTTGGTGGCTCATCATCAGCATCACGCATTGCAGTCATGGGTCCTTGTTTCCTTGAAGAACCACCTTGATACATTTTCCTAAGCATATTTCTTCCTCTGATTTATTTTTGAAATTTTTAGTAACTTCAAATAAAAGTGAACCAAGCTCAACAAAATTGATAGCAACTACTCCTACAAGTGCCTAGAGCCTATATCATGAATTAGAACTACTTGGAACCATATAAATTTGACATGCAAACTCAAGAACATGGTCACCTAGGCAGCACAAATTTGTAAGGAATAAAGCACTAGAACAAAAACTAATTGGACCAATGGAGGAGTCACATACCAAGGAACAATCCCCCCAAGAAGTTTTGTGAGAGGTGCTTTGAGCAAGGAGATCGAAAATCGCAGCAAAATGAGTTAGAACTCGTGCTTGAGCTGGATGGTGATTTTTTTGGGAGGAAGAAGAAGTGTGTGGGTGCTGGAATAAGTGGAGGGGGCCACCATGGGCCCATGAGGCAGGGGGCGCGCCCAAGGGGGTGGGCGCGCCCAGGACCCTCGTGGCCAGGTGCTTGCTCCCCCTGCTGTGTTCTCAGTGCCAGATATTCTCAAATATTCTAGAAAAATCATATTTCATTTTCGGGGCATTTGGAGAACTTTTATTTTCGGGGTATTTTTATATTGCACGGATAATTCAGAGAACAGACAAAAAAAAATACTATTTTTACTTTATTTCAACTAAATAACAGAAAATAAAGAGGGGTACAGAAAGTTGTGCCTTCTAGTTTCATCCATCTCATGCTCATCAAAAGGAATCCACTAACAAGGTTGATAAAGTCTTCTTAACAAACTCATTCCGAATAACATGGAACCGGAGAAATTTCGAAGAACACTAGGTTACCTCAACGAGGATATGCACATCCCGAGTAATAAGAATATCATATCTCTTTTTGACAGTAGGAAGAGGAAATTCAAAACCTCCAAAAATAATCGATGGAATTTTTCCAATAGAATTGATACTGTGGACTTGAGGTTGTTTCCTTAGAAAGTGTACCGTATGCTCATTTCCATTAACATGAAAAGTGACATTGCCTTTGTTTCAATCAATAACAGCCCCTACAGTATTCAAAAAGGGTCTTCCAAGAATAATAGACACACTATCGTCCTCGGGAATATCAAGAATAACAAAGTCCATTAAAATAGTAACGTTTGCAACCACAACAGGCACATCCTCACAAATACCGACCGGTATAGCAGTTGATTTATCAGCCATTTGCAAAGATATTTCAGTAGGTGTCAAGTTATTCAAATCAAGTCTACGATATAAAGAGAGAGGCATAACACTAACACCGGCTGCAAGATCACATAAAGCAGTTTTAACATAATTTCTTTTAATGGAGCATGGTATAGTTGGTACTCCTGGATCTCCAAGTTTCTTAGGTATTCCACCCTTAAAAGTATAATTTCCAAGCATGGTGGAAATTTCAGCTTCTGGTATCTTTCTTTTATTTGTAACAATATCTTTCATATACTTAGCATAAGGATTCATTTTGAGCATATCAGTCAAATGCATACGCAAGAAGATTGGTCTAATCATTTCAGCAAAGCGCTCAAAATCCTCATCATCCTTTTTCTTGGATGGTTTAGGAGGAAAAGGCATGGGTTTCTAAACCCATGGTTCTCTTTCTTTACCGTGTTTCCTAGCAACAAAGTCTCTCTTATCATAATGTTGATTCTTTGATTGTGGGTTATCAAGATCAATAGCAGGCTCAATTTCTACATCATTATCGTTACTAGGTTGAGCATCATCATGAACATCATCATTAAGATTATCACTAGGTTCATGTTCATTGCCAGATTGTGTTTCAGCATCAGAAATAGAAATATCATTTGGATTCTCAGGTGGTTCAGCAATAGGTTCACTAGAAGCATGCAAAGTCCTATCATTTTTCTTTTTCTTATTTTTAAAAGGAATAGGTGCATCAATATTATTTCTCTGAGAATCTTGTTCAATTCTCTTAGGATGGCCTTCAGGATACAAAGGTTCATGAGTCATTTTACCAGTTCTAGTAGCCAATCTAACAGCATAGTCATTATTCTTACTATTCAATTCATTGAGCAAATCATTTTGAGCTTTAACTACTTGTTCTACTTGAGTGGTAACCATAGAAGCATGTTTATTAATGAGTTTAAGTTCACCTTTAGCATTAGCCATGTAATTACTCAAGTGTTCAAGCATATAAGAATTATGTTTTAATTCTCTACCAAAATAAGCATTGAAGTTCTCTTGTTTAACAATAAAATTTTCAAACTCATCTAAGCACTGTCTAGCAGACTTATAGTGAGGAATATCACCTTCATCAAATCTATAGAGAGAATTTACCTTTACTACCTGTGTCGGGTTATCAAGACCATGAGTTTCTTCAATAGCTAATGGATTAAGATCATATATTTCTTCAACAAAGTGATAAATTAAGACCATGTATTTCTTCAATAGGAGGTAAATTCTTAACATCTTCAGCTTTAATACCCTTTTCTTTCATAGATTTCTTTGCCTCTTGCATATCTTCAGGACTGAGAAATAGAACACCTCTCTTCTTTGGAGTTGGTTTAGGAATAGGCTCGGGAAGTGTCCAATTATTTTCATTTCTCAACATATTATTCAATACGATTTCAGATTCATCTGGTGTTCTTTCCCCTGAAAAGAGAACCAACACAACTATCCACGTAATCTTTGGAAGCATCGGTTAGTCCATTATAAAAGATATCAAGTATTTCATTTTTCTTAAGAGGATGATCAGGCAAAGCATTAAATAATTGGAGAAGCCTCCCCCAAGCTTGTGGGAGACTCTCTTCTTCAATTTTCAAAAAATTATATATATCCCTTAAGGCAGCTTGTTTCTTATGAGCAAGGAAATATTTAGCAGAGAAGTAATAAATCATATCCTGGGGACTACGCACACAACCAGGATCAAGAGAATTAAACCATATCTTAGCATCACCCTTTAATGAGAACGGAAATATTTTAAGGATATAAAAGTAGCAAGTTCTCTCATCATTAGTGAACCGGGTGGCTATATCATTTAATTTAGTAAGATGTGCCACAACAGTTTCAGATTCATAGCCATAGAAACGATCAGATTCAACCAAAGTAATTATATCAGGATCAACAGAGAATTCATAATCCTTATCAGTAACAAAGATAGGTGAAGTAGCATAAGCAGGATCATATTTCATTCTAGCATTCAGAGTTTTTTGTTTAAGCTTAGCTAATAATTTCTTAAGATCACTTCTACAATTGCAAGCAAGAAAGTCTCTTTTAGTTTCTTCGTCCATAACATAGCCCTCAGGCACAACAGGCAGTTCATATTTATTAGGAGAGCCTTCATCATCACTATCATCAAAATTATCAGTTTCAATAATTTCATTCTCTCTAGCCCTAGCAAGTTGTTCATCAAGAAATTCACCAAGTGGCACAGTAGTATCAAGCATAGAAGTAGTTTCATCATAAGTATTGTAACATCCCAAATTTTCAATTTGGAATGTTATACACTAGATCATCATTGCATATCATATTTTATTGCTTTTGGCCTGATCCAGAAATTCTACGCAACTCAAGGACCAACGGAGAGAGTTGGGGATTTTGTTATTTTCATATTTGAGTTTTCTAAAATTTTGAAAATAGGATCATTTGATTTTATTTATTTTATCTTCAATTATTTCTATTAAAAAATATGAGAGAGGGAATAAAATGACTTTCCCAAAATAAAGAAATATTGAGGATTTAATTAAAAATCAAATAAGATTTTATTTCGGAGTTTTTGGCTATTTTATTTGAATTTAGGAAAATTGCACGTTTTTCAAAACTGCATTTTAGGGCCAAGAAAATGTTCATCTCGTTCTAAATATTTTATTTAGGCGGTGTAAATTTATTTTGGCATTTTTAGAATTTTATTTTGTTTTCTAGAATTTTTCTTAGTATGGCGGAATTTATTTAAAAAAAAGTTTCGAGCCCGATTGGGTCGAAGGCCCAGCCGAGTCAGGCCAGGCCCGCGCCGCCGCCGCCTTCCCCCGCGGGAGTCCGACCCGCCGCCGCCGCCGAGTCCGGCCGGGGCACGCCTCCCGAGGCTGACCCCAACCCGTCGCCCCTTCCCCAAGCCGGACGCCGCCTCCATTAAATACCGCCACGCCCCCACCCCGCCACCCGACTCCGCCTGGCCATTGCTGTGGCCAGAGCCACCGCCTCCCGCCACGCCTCAAGCCTGCCTCCCACCGAGCCTCACGAGCTCAAGCCGGGTAGTCACTGCCGCCCCGGTTTTCTAAAGAAAACCGACTCTGTTTTTTTAAAACCCTAGGTTTTTTATTTTTTTTAGATTGCTTTTTTTTATTTTTATCGGTTCACTTATTTAGCGAGCATTCGCTCGTTCGTTCGTTTTAACAGACGAGATGACCATTTAGCTTCAGTTAACGAACGTTCGTTCGTTAATTTGTTCGTCAGATTTTCTTTTTCTCGGATTTTCCGCGATTATTCCAGATCGCGATTTCTGATCCGATTTTCGTTTTAGTTTATCTTTTTGCTCGTTTATCAGAATCAGGCGATTCAAGCGCCTAGAGTTTTGTCTCGAAACCCTCTTTCAGTTTAACCAACTCAAACAAGTTTTTGCTTCTGTGAAATTTGACTTAGGTCCAGATTAGTAAACGAAGCTTATTTCTTTCGCTTTTTGACTTCCGTTGCTTCGTTTGATTTGATTCTTTTTGCAAACCGGAGTTCTTAAGTTGAACTTTCTGGTTAGATCTCTTATTTGAGTTTTACCTGTGCATTAGATGAGTGATTATTGTATGCTTGTTTGTTTGCGATAGATTACCCGGAGTGCGCCGCTTGCTACTTCGAATCGCTAGGTTTCACGGATCATCAGCAATGCAAGTAACAATTTTATCATCCGTCTTTACTACCCAGTTTTATTGCATTAGATCAAGCCTCAAACAATTGCATGGTTAGGATCTGATTAATATGTTGGTATTGGGAAGTAGATGATGAGGTAGAACCTATTGCCCTATTTTATTATCAAACCCTTGGGAGTTACTTCTACGTTTGCTTATTGCCATGCTATGCTAGTAGACGTGGATTGCGTGAGTGTATCCATGACAGATGTCAGATTGTTATTTAATGGTTTACTTAAGGTGGCAACTTTAACACACATCTAGGTGGATTGAGGGACCTGGGTATTCCAGCGATTGCCTGTTTTTCTTTATGGACCGCCACCCAGGCTCAAAGGGATCATGAGATTATTCATGCTAGAAACTTACGTGTGCAGCCGCAAGCTACTATGGGCTCTAGCATAGTTGATTAAGTCGTGCAAACTCTTAGAGTGGTAGACTAGCAGATGTAGGGGAAAGTAGGTGTAACTGTCTACCCGATCGTAAGGTGCTAGCGCTTCTGAAAAACTATGTCTCGGTCATCCATTTCGCAAACACCATGTAGTGCGAGAATCCCAACGGAGGAGATCGAGTCTTGTGGGGAAAAGTGCGCAAACCTCTGCAGAATGTATAAACTAATCATGATTAGCCATGTCCCCGGTTATGGACAACTTGAGTATCTAGTACTTGGATTATCATGTGAATTTCATCATGTTACTTTAATTAATTTTGTTGGGTTTTAATGAAGATGCTTAATTGGGATTGAGAGCATGTCTACACTCTCAATGTTTGACAACCACCATGATAGTTAAATAAAATTTATTCCTTTGCAGTAGGGAAAAAATGGCTTTATGCAAAAACTGTAACCATAGAGCTTTCCACTAGCCATATATGCATGTAGTATATCATATTTCTGTTCATTACTCTCTATGTGTTACATTGCCAGCATATTCCATGTGTCGACCTGCTTTTCCGCTGCAACGTTCATGTTGCAGACTTTTCGCATTTACGAGTAAGGTGCCTTAGGTCGTGGTTCTATACTCAGTGATGCCGTTGGAGTTGATGGACTCACTTATCTTCCAAGTCTTCCGCTGTTATCGTTATTAGATGGCCTTAAGCCATATTTATTGTAGTAAGTTCTCTTTTGAGACATTCAATGTAATAAGTGTGTGATTGCTACTCTGTTATAAATCCTTCAAGCATCATGCGTGTCAAAGATTACTGATCCAGGGGTGACACTAAAGCAAAGAGATCAGACTGTTTGAGGTCTGGTCGCTACAAGATGGTATCAGAGCCCACGCTGACTGTAGGACACGACCACTAAGCTAAAAGCCCTAGTTCACTACCCACTCTTCTCATTTCTGACTCCTCATATTTTCTACTCTTTTAGGATGGCGGATGCAAGGAACAAGTTCACGCAACCGGATGAAGATACACCCTTTGGACGCCACTTCAAGGAAGTCACTAGATACTTGAACATCGGAGTAACAAGCTTCACCGGAACCTACAACGCCACTTTACCTGAAGAGGATCGCTGGATGATTCGAGTTCAAGCTCGAGGAAGGACGTTCATGCCCGTCACTGAGCCCATAGAGTTTTCCTTCGAGGCACCAACCTGGAGTCTAGGAAAGAGCATTGCAGCCCACATCACCATGGGACGCATTGGATAAGTTTACCACAAGGATCTCAAGGATACTATCTACAGATTTGTGGGCGCCGAGATGAGCAATGGGAGATGATCAGCACCATGAAGGATAGATCAATCGCAGATTTCATCCAGGAATTAAACCAGCACATTCGACGCCAGGAGAACCAGATGTGCGCAACCATGATAGATCTGAAGAAGTCCATGACCAAGATCACGGAACTAGAGGAAGAACTCAAGTCTACACACGATGGATATGAGGAGGAAATAGCGACACTCGTGGAGAAGAACGATGATCTGAAGAAGAAGCTGAAGGTTTTCATGGGATTCCCCGCAACTTGAGAAGACGATGATTGCACTTGCATGGAGAACTACATCATCATCGACGACACCGACTCGGACCCAGACGACAGCGATGATGACTATGTTGATGAAGCTGGAGCAGATATCACGGAGTCTTCATCGGAGCAGTTTTTCTAGTCGACCACCATAACAGTAGTTGTATTTCCCCCATGTATCTAGTATAGTCCGAGCACTTTTATAACGATAGTTAGACCATTGTATGCCCATGTTTGAATTGAATGAAGTGATTTTGTATGCATTTGTCTCATGTGCATATGGGTAGTGTTTTCCCCCTAGACCTCATTCTACTCTGTTATCTCATCTTTTCTGAACCCAGCAGATGCCTCCGAGATGCGACAATGGATTTGCTTTCCCACCGGAGCTCACTCAGTTGATCCAGCAGCAGAATGCATTGATGCAGATACTAGTCCAGAATCAAAACCAGGGGAATAACAACAACAACAACAACAACAACAACAACAACAACAACAACAACAACAACAACAACCCACCACCACCACCACCTGTTGATCACTTAACCCGTTTCCTTAGACTGAATCCACTGGTGTTCTCAAGTAGCACCGAGCCGATAGTTGCAGATGATTGGCTCCGCAAGACAGGGAGGGAGTTGACCACTGTAGGATGCACAGATGCGGAAAAGGTGCGTTTTGCCGCACATCAGCTTGAAGGACCCGCAACATCATGGTGGGAGAATTTCACAGCCACTTATCCTATCGACACTGTCACATGGGATCTGGCCAAGAAGCTTTCAGACGCCCATGTTTCAGCAGGAGCTATGGCCATGAAGAAGCGTGAGTTTTGCAACTTGCACCAAGTAGGACAGACAGTTGGCCAGTATGTGGATGACTTCAGTAAGTTAGCACATTATGCCCCAAATGACGTTGCTACAGATGCAGCTAAGCAGGAGAAGTTTCTGGAAGGGCTGAATGATGAGCTGAGCATGCAGTTGATGGTAGCAACTTGCAACAACTACCAGGAGTTGGGAGATCGTGCTCTTATGATTGAAGGGAAGCAGTGGCAGATTGAGAACCGCAAGAGGAAGTATGGACAAGGGAAGTACAACTCAGGAGCTCAGTAGAAGCCACGTTTTACCCCGAAATCGGGAGGGCATTTTTAGCATACCCATGGAGGAGGTAGCTCGCATAATCATAATGGCCACAAGAATGGTAACGGGAATGGAGGAAGCAACGGTCAGAACCGTACCAACCCATCAACCCTAGCCAAGAGAGACCTGAGCCAAGTCACTTGTTATAAGTGTCAGAAGACTGGACATTATGCAAATGAATGTCCTGAAGCCCAGAATGGAAATGGCAATGGAAGCTCTGGGAAGAAGCCGAACCAGTTCAACAGGGGATAGGTGAACCACGTTAACGTGGAGGAGGTTGAAGCCCAGCCAGATGCAGTAATAGGTAAGTTTTTGGTTAAGTCATTTACTGCAATCGTTCTTTTTTATACTGGTGCATCGCATTCATACATATCAAGGGGATTTGTGGATAAGTATAAACTGCACACCAAGGTACTTAGAACACCTATTTTAGTAAGCTCACCAGGAGCGGAGTATATGGCCAGTCGAGGATGTTTTCAAGTGCCATTGAGTATAGGTAGGCATGTGTTCCCCTCAGATTTAATCATTTTGGAATCACAAGGTTTGGGTGTAATTCTGGGTATGGATTGGCTATCGATGTATGGAGGAAACATCGATTGCGCCAGTAAGTCAATTTTGCTTACCACCCCGGAAGGGAGAAGAATCAAGTATGTATCAAGACATGAGCCGAAGAGGACACAAGTAAATTCCTTATCAGGAGTTGTGCAGGAGGAAGTACCAGTGGTGAAGGATTTCCCTGATGTATTTCCAGAGGAGTTGCCAGGCATGCCACCGGATAGAGACATTGAGTTTTTGATTGAGCTTTTGCCAGGCACAGAGCTGATATCTAAGAGACCGTACCGGATGCCCGCACAAGATTTGGAGGAAATTAAGAAGCAAATTAAGGAGTTACTGGATAAAAGCTTTATTCGCCCAAGTTCTTCACCTTGGGGATCACCAGTACTTCTAGTGGAGAAGAAGGATGGATCATTGAGGATGGTTGTTGATTATCGAGGATTAAATGAAGTAAAAATCAAGAACAAGTACCCACTGCCAATGATCAACGATTTGTTTGACCAATTGCAAGGAGCTAAGGTATTTTCCAAGATCGATTTGCGATCAGGATACCATCAGTTGAAGATTAGAGAGCAGGATATACCTAAGACGGCTTTTACCACAAGGTACGGGTTGTATGAGTATACCATTATGTCATTTGGTCTGACTAACGCACCTGCCTATTTCATGAACATGATGAACAAGGTATTTAAGGAGTTTCTAGATAAGTTCGTTGTGGTATTCATTGATGATATTTTGGTCTACTCAAAGAATGAAGAAGAGCATAAGGAGCATTTGCGTTTGGTACTTGAGAAGCTCAGAGAACATCAGTTATACGCCAAGTTCAGCAAATGTGAGTTTTGGTTGAAGGAAGTTGGATTCCTCAGACATGTTATATCCGGAGAAGGAATAGCAGTAGATCCCACCAAGGTTGTCACTGTGACAAATTGGGTAGCACCAACGACAGTTGGAGAGATCCGGAGTTTTCTTGGACTTGCAGGATACTACCGGAGATTCATTGAGAATTTCTCGAAGATTGCAAAACCTATGACTGAGTTGTTGAAGAAGGATACCAATTTCAAATGGACTGAAGAATGTGAGGCCAGTTTCCAGGAGTTGAAGAAACGTTTGGTTACATCTCCAGTATTGATTATGCCAGATCAGTGCAAGGATTATGAGGTGTATTAGACGCTTCACGTCCAGGACTTGGAGCAGTGCTTATGCAGGAGGGAAGAGTTGTTTCGTATGCCTCACGAAAGCTTAAGCCCCATGAGTTGAATTATGCTACACATGATTTGGAGTTAGCAGCCGTAGTGCACGCATTGATGACTTGGAGACATCTTCTCATCGGAAACCATTGTGAGGTGTACACGGATCACAAGAGTTTGAAGTACATCTTCACACAGAAGGAGTTGAATCTTAGGAAAAGGAGATGGTTGGAGCTCATCAAGGATTATGATATGAGATTGCATTATCATCCCGGAAAGGCTAACATAGTAGCTGACGCGTTGAGCCGCAAGAGCCATGTCAACACACTCTTGACCGGAGAGTTACCAAAGGAGTTAGCCGAGGATCTTCGAGAGCTATGTTTGGAGATAGTTCCGAGAGGCTATGTAGCAGCATTGGAGATTCAGTCTAATTTGATGGATAAGATCAGAGAAGCTCAGACGACTGACAAGGAGATTGCCTCTATAAAGGAGAAGATGAACAAGGGAAAAGCTAAAGGATTTCGTGAGGATGAACACGATACCTTATGGTTTGAGGACGGTGCTTATGTGCCTAATGATCCGGAGAACAGGAAGTTGATTTTGCAAGAGGCCCGTGATTCACCGTACTCGATTCACCCAGGAAATACCAAGATGTATTTGTTGGGGAATGTAGTAATTTCAAAAAAATTCCTACGCACACGAAAGATCATGGTGATGCATAGCAACGAGACGGGAGTTGTCCATGTACCCTCGTAGACCGAAAGCGGAAGCGTTAGCACAACGCGGTTGCTGTAGTCGTATGTCTTCACGATCCGACCGATCAAGTACCAAACATACGGCACCTCCGAGTTCAGCACACGTTCAGCCCGATGATGTCCCTCGAACTCCAATCCAGCCGAGTGTTTTCGTCACCACAACGGCGTGGTGACGATGTTGATGTTCTACCGACGCAGGACTTCGCCTAAGCACCGCTACAGTATTAATGAGGTTGGACTATGGTGGAGGGGGGCACCGCACAGGTTAAAAGATCAAACAGATCAATTGTTGTGTCTTTGGGGTGACCTCTGCCCCCGTATATAAAGGAGCAAGGGGGGGTGCGGCCGCCCAAGGGGAGAGGCGTGCCGGAGGAGTCCTACTCTTACCGGGAGTAGGACTCCCCCCCTTTTCCATGTTGGACTAGAAGAGAGAGGGGGAAGAGGTGGAGGGGAGAAAGGAAAGGGGGGGCGCCGCCCCCTTCTCCTTGTCCTATTTGGACTAGGGAGGAGGGGCGCGCGGCCCTACCCTGGCCTCCTCTCCTCTCTTCCACCAAGGCCCACTAAGGCCCATTAAGTTGTCGGGGGGTTCCGGTAACCTCCCGGTACTCCGGAAAAATCCTGATTTCACCCGGAACACTTCCGATGTCCAAACATAGGCTTCCAATATATCAATATTCATGTCTCGACCATTTCGAGACTCCTCGTCATGTCCGTGATCACATCCGGGACTCCGAGCAACCTTTGGTACATCAAAACACATAAACGTAATAAAACTGTCATCGTAACATTAAGCGTGCGGACCCTACGGGTTCGAGAACTATGTAGACAAGACCGAGACATGTCGCCGGTCAATAACCAATAGCGGAACCTGGATGCTCATATTGGCTCCCACATATTCTACAAAGATCTTTATCGGTCAGACCGCATAACAACATACGTTGTGCCCTTTGTCATCGGTATGTTACTTGCCCGAGATTCGATCGTCGGTATCTCATTACCTAGTTCAATCTCGTTACCGGCAACTCTCTTTACTCGTTCCGTAATACATCATCCCGCAACTAACTCATTAGTTGCAATGCTTGCAAGGCTTAAGTGATGTGTATTACTGAGAGGGCCCAGAGATACCTCTCCGACAATCGGAGTGACAAATCCTAATCTCGAAATACGCCAACCCAACATGTACCTTCGGAGACACCTTTAGAGCACCTTTATAATCACCCAGTTACGTTGTGATCTTTGGTAGCACACAAAGTGTTCCTCCGGTAAACGGGAGTTGCATAATCTCATAGTCATAGGAACATGTATAAGTCATAAAGAAAGCAACAACAACATACAAAACGATCGAGTGCTAAGCTAACGGAATGGGTCAAGTCAACCACATCATTCTCCTAATGATGTGATCTTGTTAATCAAATGACAACTCATGTCTATGGTTAGGAAACATAACCATCTTCGATTAACGAGCTAGTAAAGTAGAGGCATACTAGTAACACTCTGTTTGTCTATGTATTCACACATGTATTATGTTTCTGGTTAATACAATTCTAGTATGAATAATAAACATTTATCATGATATAAGGAAATAAATAATAACTTTATTATTGCCTCTGTTGGTGTCAAAACCGGCGGATCTTGGGTGGGGGGTCCCGAACTGTGCGTCTAGGCGGATGGTAACAGGAGACAAGGGACACGATGTTTTTACCCATGTTCGGGCCCTCTCGATGGAGGTAAAACCCTACTCCTGCTTGATTAATATTGATGATATGGGTAGTACAAGAGTAGATCTACCACGAGATCAGAGAGGCTAAACCCTAGGAGCTAGCCTATGGTATGATTGTTGTTCGCCTGCGGACTAAAACCCTCCGGTTTATATAGGCAATCAAGAGGGTTAGGGTTACACAGAGTCGGTTACAATGGTAGGAGATCTACATATCCAGATCGCCAAGCTTGCCTTCCACGCCAAGAAAAGTCCCATCTGGACACGGGACGAAGTCTTCAATCTTGTATCTTCATAGTCTAGGAGTCCGCCAAAGGTCATAGTCCGCCATCCAGACACCCCTAATCCAGACTCCTCAAGAGCCCCTAACCAGGCTTCAATGACGACGAGTCCGGGCGCAGATTTTCTTTGGCATTGCAAGGCGGGTTCCTCCTCCGAATACTTCATAGAAGATTTTGAACACAAGGATAGTGTCCGGCTCTCCAAAATAAGTTCCACATACCACCGTAGAGAGAATAATATTTACACAAATTCAATCTGCTGACGTATTCCGCGGCGTGACATTACACCACGGACAAGCCTTTATTCGAATCGTTTTTACTGTCCCACCTCAGCGCGTTTAGCGAGGCGGTTTCCTTGGCTCGTCTTGTCAAAGCAGAGATCATGTTCCCTTGTTCCGGGATTCTTAGCAATACGGGCGTGGGTAACCCAACCGCGCCATTGATTACGACGCTTGGGAGATAACGAGTTTTACCAGGCTGGTGGGGCCGCATAGCTTCGTCCGTCCATATAAGGGGATAAGGATCCACTATTTCACACACGCCTTCTTCCTCCTTTGCTCATCCATTTTCGCGCACTCGAGCTCCAGCGCCCAAGTCCGCACATCCCGCCTCAACCTTCCCCAGCCATGTCCGGAGCGGGAGGCAAGTGGATGGTCTCCTCCGTCACGGAGGGGCACATAAAAAAGTTGCGGAAGGCCGGGTACTTGTCCAGCGACATCGCGCATCGGCTCCCCCAACAAGGGGCAGCTTATCCCCACCTCCAGGCCCCATGAGAGGGTGGTGTTCCTCACCAACTTCCTCCGCGGACTAGGTTTTCCACTTCACCCATTTGTCTGGGGGCTCATGTTCTACTATGGCTTGGATTTCCACGATCTGGCCTCGAATTTCGTCCTCAACATCTCGGCGTTCATCGTCGTGTGCGAGGCCTTCCTCTGCATCCAGCCCCACTTCGGCTTATGGCCGAAGACCTTCCATGTCAAGCCGAAGGTAGTGGGCGGCCGCCAAGCGGAGTGCGGAGGTGCCATGGTGGGCAAGATGGCCAACGTCCTATGGCTCGAGGGATCCTTCGTGGAGACCATAAAGGGGTGGCAATCGGGGTTGTTCTACATCACCGAGCCACGCGACCCTAAATGGGCAGCGGCCCCCGAATTCCGATCTGGCTTCCCCACACGGCTCACCTCCTGGAAAGAGACGTGCCTGACGTGGGGTAATTCGGAAGAGCTGACCGGACTCCAAACCTGCGTCCAAAACCTGGTGAACAATAAGCTCAAGCTTGTCAACGTAGTCTAGGTCATGCTCATCCGCCGGATCCTCCCGTGCCAACAACGGGCCTTCAACTTGTGGGATTTTGATCCAAAGACAAAGACTTGAGCAGGCTCTTCGACACTACGTACGAAGATGCCTGGAAGGTGTTGTTCAAGGGCGCCGAGCCTCCCGCATCGGCTACCGAAGATCGCGGATTCAGCTCGCAGCGTCAAGCCAGTGAGGTAAGCTACTTTACCTTTTACAGGACACTTGTTTTTCATAGTTTGACTCTATGCGGGATCTAAACTCCCTTATCTTTGACAGGATTGGCAGAAGACGTCCGGGCAGGTTAACTGTCCGGCTCCCTTGCTAGAAGACCCAGCGGACGCCCGATTGACGGGGCTGCTTGTTCCGGCACCTCACGTGGTGCCGGAGAAGAAGGCCAAGAAGAAGGCCACTCGCACTCGAAAGAGTGCCCGGTGCCAGGTGGTGTCGGACTCGTCGTCCGATGACTCCAAGGCGGACTCCTCCCGTGAAGACGAGGAGGAGCAAAAAGAGGCCTCTCCCCCAGCGGGGGGAGAGAAGAAAAGGAAGGCCGCCCCAATGGGGGAGGCCAGATGGTCCAAGAAGGGAAGGACCCTTCTTCCGGACTACTCTACCAAGGCCGACGACGGCGAAGAGGAGTGGCCGCCGAGGGCCAAGCCCCTGGCGAAATCGTAAGTGTCCGGACACTAGAATAACTCATGGCGTTCCATTTGTCGCACAATATCTTCTAACGCCGAGTGTAACCATGCAGCCCGCTCAAGGACGGGCTCGACGCTTCAACGAGCGGCTCCTTGGATTCGTCGGATGTGAATAGCACCTCACTTCCGGCCGCCTCCTCTCCTCGCGCTGCGGATGAAGCCCAGGTGGGGTCCCAAAAGGGGCCCAACCAGGAGGAGGTGGTCCAGGAGGCACCGCAAGGCAACCTCCCGGACTCCAGGCGCAAAGGGGATAAAATCCCAAAGAGCTCCAAGTCCGGCCCTGGGCCGGACTCCGCACCGGAACCTTCAGTGGTTCTGGAGTCCGGCAGGCGGCCAATTCGTAAGAAGGGCAAGACTGTGAGCCAGTGTCCTCCGCCCAACCGGAGGCACCAGATAATTTGCTGGAGGCGCTTAACGGCGCCTCCATCAACGAGGAGCACCGCACTGTTATGAGTGTGGTGATCCAGAAAGTTCAGTCCGCCAAGAGCGGGCTGACTGAAGCCTGTGCCAGCCTTCTAATAGGATTTGAGGTATGTATTTAAGATATGTAAAAATGTTACCACATAGACAGTAGCCCCTAATGCTCAGTTTGGTGTTCGGAAAGAAAAGCCGAATTGAGGATCTAAAAGATGTACGCAGAAGTCTAACATAGGTATTTCAATATGGGAATGTAGGCTGCGCTGCTGACCTCTGCCGCCCTACCTGCGGAGTTCAATGCATTGAAGCAGAGCCTCGAGCGGTCCGAGAACGAGCTCGGCCTTGCCAAAAAGCAGCTCGAGGATGGGGAAGGTAAGTAATACCTTATGAAGTATATAAAAGATGTGGTTGCCAAAAATGACAGGAATAACGTGAGTATTGCAGGGGCCATGAACGAGGTGGCGACCCTGAAGGAAGCGGTGTCCAAGGCCGAAAGCAATGTGGCCGCGGAGCGCACCGAGCGAGAGAAGCAGGAGGCGCGGGTGGCGAAGGTGCGGAAAGAGCTCCAGGCTCTCGTGGAAAAACACGAGAGTTTGGAGCGTGACTCAAAGACTCGAGAGTTCGAGCTCGCCTCGGCCCTTGAGAGCGCCAAAGCCGCTAAGGCTGAAGCCCAAAAGGCCCTCCAGGAAATTGAGGCGATGAAGAAGATAGCGGCGGGTAAGGCATTCTTTATGCAAAGCAAGCATGTGAAAGTGAATTACTTGTTACTTACCCGAATCCGGAGCTCTCCAGGAGCATTCGCAGATCTGCCCCGCAGTGTGTCCGACGCTGCCGCATTCTACCGGGCCGAGGAGGGGAGCTCGACGGAGAAGGTGTTCTGGTCTCAGTATGCTGAGGCCGGACACCCGGTGCCCTTGAGCGACCAGCTGAAGCAGCTGGTCGAGCTCCATAAGGTGGCCGAACAGGCCATGAAGGGCCTCATAGTTCGGCTGTGGCCTAAGGAAGCCATGTGTGGGAGCTACTTCGGGCTGGTGAGGCGGGTGGTGGACGCTTGTCCATGGATTGAAGTCGTCAAGCGCTCCGTCTGCATTGAAGGTGCCCGTAGGGCCCTTGCCCGTGCTAAAGTTCACTGGGGTAAGATGGACGATGAGAAGCTTGTGATGGACGGACCACCGTCGTGCATGGAGCATCGCAAGCCCGAGATGTATTATGAGGGCGTCCTGAAGGGTGCCGCCTTATAGCGGGTGAATGCTCCAAAGATGTAATTTTTGAGTGAACTCGCATTTGTTATCCTGTACGCTGAAAACATGTTCATATGCGCTAAGCAACGCTTGTGAATTTAAAATATTACCTTCTGTGCGGCCGTTTATTAAATCTGAGAGATGGCAAGTCGTCGGCTTCTGCCCCCATGCCATGAGTGCCGGGGTGTTCGGGGTAAACTTGAGCGCTCTTTTTCCCATTCTTGGGTCCTTCGAGGGAGGCGCTCAACGCAACAAACAAGGCAAACGGACTATAATGCTTGAACACTCTCACTTAGCCATAGAATTCTATAATTTTAAATTTCGGCGAAGCCCCTAGTATTCGGAAGACCGAGTTCGGAGCGCTATCCACGCCTAGGCCGGACAATGCCGACTCCTTGCTCTAAGCGGCATAAGTCTTTAGGGACTCGAAAACCTCTCGAACAGCGACCGGCTCTTGCCCTATCATGACGGTCAGTTTTAGCTTTCTCCACTGAGGTGCTTAACCCAGCTCAACCGGGGCACAATCACAGTGGTTCTCCCAGCGCTACCTTAGCCGATATAACGGAACGTAAGGTACCAAAACATGGGAGCCGGGCAAACCCAACTATTTACCCAAGACATGATTCGGAGCCGATGCATATAATGCTATAAGTTTGGGGTGCCGCACTCGTGAGAGTGTTCGGACTTCTCACACCATATTCTGGGGTACGTAAGCCCCTGGTGTATTGGCCGTACCAAAGTGTACGGTTGCATAATGTCCTAACTGAACATATTTACATAAAAAAGGGAATGCAATAATAGGCAGAAGCTATGTATTGTTTATTCAAAAAGGCTGCGATAAAAGCAAAATGATACAAATAGTGTGATAACCGAGGGACGGGATTATTTACCATGTCCCCCTCCAGGGGCGAGCTGCGGGATGATATGTGAAACAAGTATACTGCTCGTTATAGAGACCACCTGGACACTCGACGTAGCTTTCTGCTTCCCTGGCTGTTGCATCGTGTGTTCGGCGATTCTACTGCCGGACAGGGCTTCTTGAGAACGGAGTCCTGAAAGTAAGAGAAAAAGAAAAAAAGAATGACACAATCGGGAGCCCCTGGTGCGGTTGAGCCGCAATCTAGCCCAGCCGTGGTCGTGCCGCTCCCCCTATGCCCATGGTATTTCCAGAGCGTAATTATGTACGCGTAGCACTGGTTTCGCAATTTCGCGAGGGTTGGGGTTGGGGCTGCATTGCTACGCGAGCTCGGAACGTGCCAGGCGGTCTTGTTGTAGGTTACTCCGGGCGCGCTTGACGGTGTCCGGACGTTTAATAGCCGGACTCGAGAATTGCCTTGAGAGGCTGCTTTGTACTTCCGCCGCGAGGGCCGCCAGATGCTCCTCCGCTCGGAGAGAGCGTCCGTGTTTCCATTGACCGTAATGACTCCTCGAGGGCCTGGCATCTTGAGCTTGAGGTATGCATCATCGCGGCACCGCATTGAACTTTGCAATGCGGTTCGTCCGAAAGCAGCGCGTGATAGCCGCCATGAACGGGACTATGTCGAAGATTAATTCCTTGCTTCAAAGTTATCCGGGATCCAAGACCATTTCAAGTGTAATCGAGCTCGCATAGCTTGGCCTCTACACCTGGTATGACGCCTTTAAAGGTCGTCTTTGTGGGTTTAATCCTTGAGGGGTCTATGCCCATTTTGCGCACTTTATCCTGATAAAGCAGGTTCAGGCTGCTGCCGCCGTCCATCTGGACTCTAGTGAGGTGAAATCCGTCAATAATTGGGTCTAGAACCAATGCGGCAAATCCTCCAAGGCGGATGCTAGTGGGGTGGCCCCTTCGATCAAAAGTGATCGGGCAGGAGGACCACGGGTTGAACTTTGGGGCGACTGGCTCCATCGCGTATACGTCCCTTAGTGCACGCTACCGCTCCCTTTTGGGTATGTGGGTTGCGTATATCATGTTCACCGTCCGCACTTGTGGGGGGAAGCCCTTCTGTCCTCTATTGTTCGGGCGTCGATCTTTCTCGTCATCGCTATGCAGCCCCTTGTCATTGTTTTCGGCGTTTAACTTGGCTGCTCGCTTGAACACCCAACAATCCTCGCTGGTGTGGTTGGCTGGTTTTTCGGGGTGTCGTGTATCCGCACGAGCGATCAAGTATTCGGTCCAAATTGACGGTAGCGGAGTATTTCTTTTGAATGGCTTTTTCCGCTGACCGAAGTTTAGATCATCCGAATCCGCATTGATCGCCGTATCCTCAAGATTATCGCTGGCACGCGGCGCTTGTGCTTGTTGCAACGCGACCCGCCGTTGCTGTCCTTGGTATCTGAATTACCAGGCCTCTTGGTCATGTTGTTACTACGAGCTAGCCAGCTGTCCTCTCCCGCGCAAAAGCGGGTCATGAGTGTTGTGAGGGCTGCCATGGATTTCGGCTTTTCCTGTCCTAGGTCCCGGGCAAGCCACTCGTCGCGGATGTTATGTTTGAAGCCTGCAAGGGCCTCTGCATCCGGACAGTCGACGATTTGATTTTTCTTGGTTAGGAACCGTGTCCAGAATTGTCTGGCCGATTCCTCTGGCTGCTCAATTATGTGGCTTAGGTCATTGACGTCTGGTGGTCGCACATAGGTGCCCTGGAAGTTGTCGAGTAATGCGGCTTCCAGGTCTTCCCAACAACCAATTGACTCCACTGGCAAGTTGTTAAGCCAATGCCGAGCTGGTCCTTTAAGCTTGAGTGGGAGGTATTTGATGGCGTGTAGATCATCACCGCGGGCCATATGGATATGAAGGAGGTAGTCCTCGATCTATACCGCATGATCTGTTGTGCCATCGTATGATTCGATGTTTACGGGTTTGAAACCCTCGTGGATTTGATGATCCATTACTTCATCTGTGAAGCATGGTGGGTGTGTGCCGCCCCTGTACTAGGCTATATCACGACGTAGCTCCAATGAGCTTTGTCTGCTGTGTTCGGCTCGGCCGGATTTGCTGTATCCGGCATGACGGTTATCGTCACACGTAGTGAGGCGCCCGCGCGATCCGTAGATCTATCTTGTTTGTCTTGCTTTGTCCTCCAATATATCTTGCAGGTCCGACGCATTTCCCCGTGCCTTGGTACTTTTTGAGCGACGCCGGGGTGTAGCTTGAGTAGAGGGCCGAGAGGCCTCTCTGTCACGGCCACGAGGTGGCCGGTCGGCCGCATCATGCGCTGGTGATGTAGGTTTGGGTGTTTCCTCCTCTAATCGGGGTAGCAGTCTACGTTTTGGGTAGCTCTTGGAGGGGCGTTCGAGTTCATACTCTTCGCCGCAAGGACTTCATCCATCCGTCACCTAGCAAGTCTTGGTCAGCTCTAAGCTGTTGCTGCTTTTTCTTGAGGCTGCTTGCCGTGGCCATAAGCCCGTGTTTGAAACGCCTCTTGTTCGATGGGATCCTCGTGCACGACAAATTCGTCATCGCCGAGGCTTGCCTCGCCTTCAAGGGAGGCATGTAATTATCGCCCTCTACCTCTCTCTCTGCCGCTTCTCTCATGAGGGCTAGCTTCTCCATCCTCCCTGCTGAATCCCTCTTGGAGGGGGTTGTCTTCGGCACTGTCCGGGGTGTTATTGTTTCCCGTGCCGGAATCACCATTTTTGCTGTGACGGGATTTAGAGCGGCGCCGCTGACGCCGGCGCTTAGGCTATTTCTTGGAGGGCTCATCCTCCGTTGTTCCATCGCCATTCCCATCTTTCGGTATGTCCACCATGTATAAGTTGTACGACGAGGTGGCCTTCCAGTGCCCTGTGGGCGCTGGTTCTTGGTCGTCTCCTGCATCGTCGTCCATACCGTCGATGTCTTCGGTGTCGAAGTCGAGCATGTCGGTTAAATCATCGACAGTGGCTACAAAGTGGGTGGTGGGTGGGCTTTGAATTTCTTCGTCGTCCGCATCCCAACATTCCTGACCATAATCCGGCCAGGGCTCTCCGGATAAAGAGAGAGACTTTAGTGAATTCAAGATGTCGCCAAAGGGCGAGTGCTGAAAGATGTCCGCGGCAGTGAACTCCATGATCGGCGCCCAATCGGATTCGATTCGCGGGGGCGCGGAAG
Organism: Aegilops bicornis; assembly: GCA_021605145.1. Taxonomy (NCBI): domain Eukaryota; kingdom Viridiplantae; phylum Streptophyta; class Magnoliopsida; order Poales; family Poaceae; genus Aegilops; species Aegilops bicornis. The sequence goes on along the minus strand of CM038673.1, from coordinate 568,732,076 downwards.
GTTCGGAGTCCGGAATGGAGTCCGGCACCTTGGAGTCACGAGCTTCGCAAAGGACAGGGTTGGTGTACGGCTCAATCGCCGTAGAGATCGTAGCCCCCGAGGCGGTGTCCAGCCACCCGTCCTCGATCGGCGCAGTCGGCTCCGAGCTAAGGGTCGGAGCGGACACTAGTGCGGCCTCCAGGGGACTGTTCAACGGCAGAGCTAGATCATGCCCATCGTGACAGTGCGGCGCGCTTGGCTGTGCCTCGAACCCGTCGAAGATCAAGTCTCCGCGGACATCAGCCATGTAGTTTAAAATTCCAAATCTGACCTGATGGCCAGGGGTGTAGCTTTCAATCTGCTCCAGATGGCCAAGCGAATTGGCCCGCAGTGCAGAGCCGCCAAATACAAAGACCTGTCCGGGGAGAAAAGTCTCACCCTGGACCGCGTCGTTGTTGATGATCGGAGGAGCCATTGGGCCTAAAGATGACGACACAGAGGAACTCTCAATGAAAGCACCAATGTCGGTGTCAAACCGCGGATCTCGGTAGGGGTCCCAATCTGTGCGTCTAGGCGGATGGTAACAGGAGACAAGGGACACGATGTTTTTACCTGTGTTCGACCCTCTCGATGGAGGTAAAACCCTACTCCTGCTTGATTAATATTGATGATATGGGTAGTACAAGAGTAGATCTACCACGAGATCAGAGAGGCTAAACCCTAGGAGCTAGCCTATGATATGATTGTTGTTCGTCCTACGGACTAAACCCCTCCGGTTTATATAGGCACCGAAGAGGGTTAGGGTTACACAGAGTCGGTTACAATGGTAGGAGATCTACATATCTGTATGGCCAAGCTTGCCTTCCACGCCAAGGAAAGTCCCATCCGGACACGGACAAAGTCTTCAATCTTGTATCTTCATAGTCCAGGAGTCCGGCCAAAGGTCATAGTCCGGCCATCCGGACACCCCCTAATCCAGGACTCCCTCAGCCTCTATGGCATGTTTCTTCAGTCTCCCACTTGCACTAGAGTCAATAATCTAGTTCACATCGCCATGTGATTTAACATCAATAGTTCACATCTTTATGTGGTTAACACCCATAGTTCACATCGACATGTGACCAACACCCAAAGGGTTTACTAGAGTCAAGAATCTAGTTCACATCGCTATGTGATTAACACCCAAAGAGTACTAAGGTGTGATCATGTTTTGCTTGTGAGATAATTTTAGTCAATGGGTCATCACATTCAGATCCGTAAGTATTTTGCAAATTTCTATGTCTACAATGCTCCGCACGGAGCTACTCTAGCTAATTGCTCCCACTTTCAATATGTATCTAGACCAAGACTTAGAGTCATCTAGATTAGTGTCAAAACTTGCATCGACGTAACCCTTTACGACGAACCTTTTGTCACTTCCATAATCGAGAAACATATCCTTATTCCACTAAGGATAATTTTGACTGTTGTTCATTGATCTACTCCTAGATCACTATTGCACTCCCTTGCCAAACTTGGTGGTAGGGTATGCAATAGATCTGGTACACAGCATGGCATACTTTATAGAACCTATGGCTGAGGCATAGGGAATGACTTTCATTCTCTTTCTATCTTCTGCCGTGGTCGGGCTTTGAGTCTTACTCAATTTCACACCTTGTAATATAGGCAAGAACTCTTTCTTTGACTGTTCCATTTTGAACTACTTCAAAATCTTGTCAAGGTATTTACTCATTGAAAAACTTATCAAGCGTCTTGATATATCTCTATAGATCTTGATGCTCAATATGTAAGCAGCTTCACCGAGGTCTTTCTTTGAAAAAATCCTTTCAAACCCTCCATTATGCTTTGCAGAATAATTCTACATTATTTCCGATCAACAATATGTCATTCACATATACTTATCAGAAATGTTGTAGTGCTCCCACTCACTTTCTTGTAAATACACGCTTCATCGCAAGTCTGTATAAAACTATATCCTTTGATCAACTTATCAAAGCGTATATTCCAACTCTGAGATGCTTGCACCAGTCCATAGATGGATCGTTGGAGCTTGCATATTTTGTTAGCACCTTTAGGATTGACAAAATCTTCCGTTGCATCATATACAACTCTTCTTTAATAAATCCATTAAGGAATGCAGTTTTGTTTATCCATTTGCCAGATTTCATAAAATGCGGCAATTGCTAACATGATTCGGACAGACTTATGCATAGATACGAGTGAGAAACTCTCGTCGTGGTCAACACCTTGAACTTGTCAAAAACCTTTTGCGACAATTCTAGCGTTGTAGGTAGTAACACTACTATCAGCGTCCGTCTTCCTCTTGAAGAGCCATTTAATCTCAATGGCTCGCCGATCATTGGGCAAGTCAATCAAAGTCCATACTTTGTTCTCGTACATAGATCTCATCTCAGATTTCATGGCCTCAAGCCATTTCGCAGAATTTGGGCTCACCATTTCTTCTTCATAGTTCGTAGGTTCGTCATGGTCAAGTAACATGACCTCCAGAACAGGATTACCGTACTAATCTGGTGCGGATCGTGCTCTGGTTGATCTACGAAGTTCTGTAGTAACTTGATCCGAAGTTTCATGATCATCATCATTAAATTCCTCTCTTGTTAGTGTAGACATCACTCGAACTGATTTCTGTGCTGAACTATTTTCCAATTCGGGAGATGGAACAATTACCTTATCAAGTTCCACTTTCCTCCCACTCACTTCTTTCGAGAGAAACTCCTTCTCTAGAAAGGATCCATTCTTAGCAACGAATTTGCCTTTGGATCTATGATATAAGGTGTACCCAACAGTCTCCTTTGGGTATCCTATGAAGACGCATTTCTCCGATTTGGGTTCGAGCTTATCAGGATGAAACTTTTTCACATAAGCATCGCAACTCCAAACTTTAAGAAACGACAGCTTAGGTTTATTGCTAAACCATAGTTCATACGGTGTCATCTTAACGGATTTAGATGTTGCCCAATTTAACGTGAATGCAGCTGTCTCTAATGCATAATCCCAAAATGATAGTGGTAAATCGGTAAGAGACATCATAGATCGCACCATATCTAATAAAGTGCAGTTATGATGTTCGGACACACCATTACACTGTGGTGTTCCAGGTGGCGTGAGTAGTGAAACTATTTCACATTGTTTTAACTGAAGACCAAACTTGCAACTCAAATACTCTTCTCCACGATCAGATCGTAGAAACTTTATTTTCTTGTTATGATGATTTACCACTTCACTCTGAAATTATATGAACTTTTCAAATGTTTCAAACTTCTGTTTCATTAAGTAGATATACCCATATCTGCTCAAATCATCTGTGAAGGTCAGAAAATAATGATACCCGCTGCGAGCCTCAATATTCATCAGACCACATACATCAGTATATATGATTTCCAACAAATCTGTTGCTTGCTCCATTGTTCCGGAGAACGGCGTTTTATTCATCTTGCCCAAGAGGCATGGTTCGCAAGCATCAAGTGATTCATAATCAAGTGATTCCAAAATCCCATCAGCATGGAGTTTCTTCATGCGCTTTACACCAATATGACCTAAACGGCGGTACAACAAATAAGTTGCACTATCATTATTAACTTGGCATCTTTTGGCTTCAATATTATGAATATGTGTATCACTACGATCGAGATCCAACAAACCATTTTCATTGGGTGTATGACCATAGAAGGTTTTATTCATGTAAATAGAACAACAATTATTCTCTAACTTAAATGAATAACCATATTGCAATAAACATGATCAAATCATATTCATGCTGAACGCAAACACCAAATAACACTTATTTAGGTTCAACACTAATCCCGAATGTGTAGGGAGTGTGCGATGATGATCATATCAATCTTGGAACCACTTCCAACACACAGCGTCACTTCACCCTTAACTAGTCTCTGTTCATTCTGCAACTCCTGTTTTGAGTTACTAATCTTAGCAACTTAACTAGTATCAAATACTGAGGGGTTGCTATAAACACTAGTAAAGTACACATCAATAACATGTATATCAAATATACCATTGTTCACTTTGCCATCCTTCTTATCCGCCAAATACTTGCGGCAGTTCCGCTTCTAGTGACCAGTCCCTTTGCAGTAGAAGCACTTAGTCTCAGGCTTAGGACCAGACTTGGGCTTCTTCACTTGAGCAGCAACTTGCTTGCCGTTCTTCTTGAAGTTCCCCTTCTTCCCTTTGCCGTTGTCTTGAAACTAGTGGCCTCGTCAACCATCAACACTTGATATTTTTCTCGATTTCTACCTTCGTCGATTTCAGCATCACGAAGAGCTTGGGAATTGTTTCCGTTATCCCTTGCATATTATAGTTCATCACGAAGTTCTACTAACTTGGTGATGATGACTAGAGAATTCTACCAATCACTATCTTATCTGGAAGATTAACTCCCACTTGATTCAAGCGATTGTAGTACCGAGACAATCTGAGCACATGCTCACTGCTTGAGCAATTCTCCTCCATCTTTTAGCTATAGAACTTGTTGGAGACTTCATATCTCTCAACTCGGGTATTTTCTTGAAATATTAACTTCAACTCCTGGAACATCTCATATGGTCCATGACGTTCAAAAACGTCTTTGAAGTCCCGATTCTAAGCCGTTAAGCATGGTGCACTAAACTATCAAGTAGTCATCATATTGAGCTAGCCAAACGCTCATAACATCTCATCTGCTTCGCAATAGGTCTTTCACCTAGCGGTGCATTAAGGACATAATTCTTCTGTGCAGCAATGAGGACAATCCTCAGATCACGGATCCAATCCGCATCATTGCTACTAACATCTCTCAACACAGTTTTCTCTAGGAACATATCAAAATTAACATATGAAACAACAACGCGAGCTATTGATCTACAACATAATTTGCAAAATACTACCAGGACTAAGTTCATGATAAATTTAAGTTCAATTAATCATATTACTTAAGAACTCCCACTTAGATAGACATCCCTCTAGTCATCTAAGTGATTACGTGATCCAAATCAACTAAACCATAACCGATCATCACGTGAGATGGAGTAGTTTTCAATGGTGAACATCACTATGTTGATCATATCTACTATATGATTCACGCTCGACCTTTTGGTCTCCAGTGTTCCGAGGCCATATCTGCATATGCTAGGCTCGTCAAGTTTAACATGAGTATTCCGCATGTGCAAAACTGGCTTGCACCCGTTGTAGATGGACGTAGAGCTTATCACACCCGATCATCACGTGGTGTCTGGGCACGACGAACTTTGGCAATGGTGCATACTCAGGGAGAACACTTTTATCTTGAAATTTAGTGAGAGATCATCTTATAATGCTACCGTCAATCAAAACAAAATAAGATGTATAAAAAATAAACATCATATGCAATCAAAAAAATGTGACATGATATGGCCATCATCATCTTGTGCCTTTGATCTCCATCTCCAAAGCATCGTCATGATCTCCATCGTCACCGGCATGACACCATGATCTCCATCATCTTGATCTATATCAATGTGTCGTCACATGGTCGTCTCGCCAACTATTGCTCTTGCAACTATTGCTATCGCATAGCGATAAAGTAAAGCAATTATTTGGCGCTTGCATCTTATGCAATAAAGAGACAACCATAAGGCTTCTGCCAGTTGCCGATAACTTCAACAAAACATGATCATCTCATACAACAAACTATATCTCATGATGTCTTGACCATATCACAACATGCCCTGCAAAAACAAGTTAGACGTCCTCTACTTTGTTGTCGCAAGTTTTACGTGACTGCTACGGGCTGAGCAAGAACCGTTCTTTCCTACGCATCAGAAGCACAACGATAGTTCGTCAAGTTAGTGTTGTTTTAACCTTCTCAAGGACCGGGAGTAGGCACAATTGGTTCAACTAAAGTTGGAGAAACTGACACCCGGCAGCCACCTGTGTGCAAAGCACGTCGGTAGAACCAGTCTCGCGTAAGCGTACGCGCGTAATGTCGGTCCAGGACGCTTCATCCAACAATACTGCCGAACCAAAGTATGACATGCTGGTAAGCAGTATGGTTTGTATCGCCCACAACTCACTTGTGTTCTACTCGTGCATATAACATCAACGCATAAAACCTAGGCTCGGATGCCACTATTGGGCAACGTAGTAATTTCAAAAAAGTTCCTACGCACACGCAAGATCATGGTGATGCATAGCAACGAGAGGTGAGAGTGTTGTCCACGTACCCTCGTAGACTGAAAGCGGAAGCGTTAGCACAACACGGTTGATGTAGTCGTACGTCTTCACGATCCGACCGATCAAGTACCGAACGTACGACACCTCCGAGTTTAGCACACGTTTAGCCCGATGACGTCCCTTGAACTCTGATCCAGCCGAGTGTTGAGGGAGAGTTTTGTCAGCACGACGGCGTGGTGACGATGTTAATGTTCTACCGACGCAGGGCTTCGCCTAAGCACTGCTACAGTATTATCAAGGTGGACTATGGTGGAGGGGGGCACCGCACACTGTTAAAAGATCAATTAGATCAATTGTGGTGTCTTTGGGGTGCCCCCCTGCCCCTGTATATAAAGGAGCAAGGGGGTGCGGCCGGCCAAGGGGAGAGGCGCGCCGGAGGAGTCCTACTCGTACTGGGAGTAGGACTCCCCCCCTTTTCCATGTTGGACTAGGAGAGAAAGGGGGAAGAGGTGGAGGGGAGAAAGGAAAGGGGGTGTCGGTGTCAAAACAGGCGGATCTCGGGTAGGGGGTCCCGAACTGTGCGTCTAAGGCGGATGGTAACAGGAGACAGGGGACACGATGTTTACCCAGATTCGGGCCTTCTCTATGGAGGTAATACCCTACTTCCTGCTTGATTGATCTTGATGATATGAGTATTACAAGAGTTGATCTACCACGAGATCGTAGAGGCTAAACCCTAGAAGCTAGCCTATGGTATGATTGTTGTATATTGTATATCTCTATCGACTAGCCTGGCCTCGGTTTATATAATGCACCGCAGGCCTAGGATAACAAGAGTCCTAGCCGAATACGCCGGTGGGGAGGAGTGCTTGTCTTGATCGCCAAGTCTTGTGGAATCTTCCTTGTATGCGGCAACCGTCCGGATCGCCCATGAGTATACGGCCATGGGGGTCCTCGGCCCAATCCAACTGATCGAGACGACGTGGTGAGTACCCCTAGTCCAGACACCGCCAAGAGCCCCTGAATCGGTCTTCAAGTTAGGGACGCCTCGATTCTTCCGAACTTTTCTTCATCTTCGCTCGTCGGTCTTGAAAACTGGTTCAACAAATCTTCTCATCTTCGATCTTGAGGATCGCCAAATGCATTCGACGAGTTTACACGCCGGGTATCCGAGGAGCCCTTTAAGTTTCGCCTTTATCAATGCCTTGTTATTTTTATGCCACACCTCGGGTTTGAAGTTGTTCCCGGCGGCAGCGTCCTCTTTGCGTCCGAGCTCCAACGCCGGACTTCATTCGAGGTATCTTTTGCAGCCGAGCACCAATGCCGGACTGTTTCCCAGCTCTAACGCCGGACTATGTATCCGAGCTCCAACGCCGGACTGTATCCGAGCTCCAACGCCGGACTATGTATCCAAGCTCCAACGCCAGACTGTATCGGAGGTGTCGTAAATCACCTTGGTTCAAAGAAGTTTGAAGGAGTTTACCCGAGCTTAATGCCGGGAATGCCCTCTATGGAGCCAGCCACTAGCGCCCGAGCTTTATGCCAGACTGCTTCCGAGGTGGTGCACCACCCCGAATGTGGGCTGATTTTTGGTCAATATTTTTTATTGATGCAATTTAATCTCTGACGAGATATATAGCCAAGAGTCTCAAGGTGTGTATCGGTCTAAAACCCGAGATGCACATGAAGGATGACATAAGACCGTTGATCCCAAGAGTCACGAGACTCAAAGTTGATTTACAAAATCGGCCCGAGGATCAAGTCCTAGCTCGGCGTAATACTTCGACACAAAAGCGGCGTGCTCAGTCCTCGAGACTCGGGTTGGGTGCGGCCGACCAACCCGAGGATCGTAATCTCCTCGAAATCAGACATTGCACTTAAAATTTTCTCGCATAGAACAGTAATGCAAGAGCCCCCGAGACACCGGGTCGGTGGCAACACCAGATCGTGGGATTGATATGCCCCTTTAATATATGTAAATAATAAGCCCGAAGCCCAGTAGCCCCCGAGCCTTAATGCGGGCACGGGTGGCCGAATTAAGGATCGATATCCATAATAAAATCACAAATTATGTGTAATGACTCAATGTATCGAACTACTTTATGTCATTAATGCTCGGATCCGCATTATACAAAACTTTGTTGACCGACCATCGGCTTCAACCTCCTCGGCCAGTAGCCGAGGAGTGCTTGTCCTACTTTATAAAGCCTTTATGAGGGCAAAGATTTATGACAAACAAGGCAGTCTGGCCATACGGTTTTATAAACAAAGGTACACAGAGAGATATGTTATATTATCGTTGAATGTAAGAAATGTCTTCCAAAGAAAATAGTCCCGCTATCGGTTCCTTTCTTTGGGTTGTCATGCTAAGCATGATCATGAAACCTCAGCTCCAATGTAAGAGCAGAATATCGAGGATTTAGTTTGGGAGGCCAGTTAATATCCCCCGGTAGTGTTCGGCGACAGTCGAGGTCAAGCCGGAAACACTTCGTCCAATGTTATGAATGGCCCGTCATTTAATATAGTCATCGGTCGCTGACCAGTTTACACCTATTGTGACAGTCAGTTTTCGGCTTTCTCCACTGAGGTGCTTGACCATGCGAGCTGGATGCACAATCGCAGTGGTTCTCCATTTGCACACCTAGCCGAACAAAGCGGAACGTAGGAGGCAAGCGCGAGCCGCAACCCAACTATTGACCGAAGACACAATTCAAACTGATGCATATATAGCAATATCCGAGAATGTTTTTGCGAATCTCTAAAGGTGTCCGGCGTTGCCTTCGCGAGACTTGTGCTGAAAATACACAAATGGTTTAAAAGTGCCAAAAGCTGGGAAAACCAAAAACGCGTCAAGAAAACTTGACGTCCGAACAAGATCAAGTGTTCGGTGCCAATCCGAAAATTGGACTTTAGAAAAAAAAGTGATTCTGCCGTGCTTTAATTTTGCAACAACTAAGAAGAAAAACACTTACTATGAAACGGCTCAAATAAGCATAAGAGCCCCCAAGTGACTTGGGTAAAAGTTGACTATAAAATGTAAGGTGACATGTAGAATGCCTTCTAGCCGGATTGTAGATCGTTTGTCGAAGCGGACCTTTTGCTTCAACCTCTGGACCCAATAGTCCGAGTGTGTCCGAATACCCTCGCGGTTATAAAAACCGGCATGCGTGGAGACCAAAGCGTAGGGGTCATTAGTGCTTTATCGGATAAGTGCCCAACTAGTTATGTTATATTACATGGTTAGTAAGAAACATCTTCCGTGGAGAATAGTTCCGTTAGGGGTTCCTTTCCACAGGAGGCATGCCCTAAAGTGCATGTCCGGACTGCGAAAAGAGCAGAAAAACATCTGGGGGTAGGTAAATGAATAGGTAAGAAATCATCTTTTAGTTCACCGACCGAGTATTCCCTTAAGAAACTAGCTTTCGGCTTCACCCAGTCTGAGGTACACATCCGGCTGAGCCGGCAGTAACAATCGCAGAGGTGCTCCCTTTACCACCTAGCCGAACAATCGGGAATGTAGGGGTAAGCACAGAGCCAGCAACCCAGCTTGGCCAAAACTTAAGTCATATCGATGCATATAATGGTGAATAAAAGGTACATGCGGAAGTGTGACACATGTGTTGGGCATAAAGCCCGAATTAATAAGCTTCTGTTAAAGAAGCCCCCAGTTATAATGAGCGCGTGTAGCGCGTCAAGTGTGTACGAACAAAGTTTCGACAAGGAAATTTTTTACAAGCAACTTTTTTCCAAAAAAGTATAATGCTTGGTCGAACCGAACACAAGTTAGAAATTAAAGCTTTGAGCATGAAAGCGACTTAGCTGGTTAATGTGTTCGGTATTGACGATGCGGTACGAGCTTGATGCAGGACAAGGTTCCATCCCCCAAGCCGGTCCCGAGGTGGCGGAGCAAAGAGCTCGGCAGATCGTGAAGTGGTGACATAGCACGGTCAATGCAGGACGGCAGAGTGATGCGAAGTCCCTGGCATGGGGTAATGAAGTGTTGACGAAGCCCCCGTCCAGCCCGAGGTGACGTCAAAGGATATAGTCCGGCTGGATCATTTTCCTGTGCACAAAAAATAGTGCAAACCAGAGATAATAGTAATAATAAAAAATCGTTGCAAAATAAATAATTTATGCAAAGTGAGTAATAAAAGAAATATGGCCTGGCGCCGAAGTCGATGTCGATGCAGGCCGTCGGCGTAATGCAATAAAGGCGTGGAAAAGCCTGGATTCACAGGTCGGTCCGAGTTCCGGATGCGGCGTTCGCCGGACTATGTATGGAAACTGACCGAACCATCATGCGACCGTCGATAATGCGGCCACCATTTGATAGGCATGTGTACATATGATGGACAAACCAGAGTAATAATTCCTTGGGAAAAATTAACCCGGACAAGCAAAAAGAAATACTAGTATCAATAGCACCTGGTTTATTTGTTGTAGCAATCTGAAGGAAGGTGATTCCCAAAATTGGGATTCGATCCGCGCACCCATTGCCTGGTCGGCTAGTGACGCCGAAGTGTCCGTAGTAGGTTGATGAAGAGATGGCGAAGCCCCAGGTCCACCAGAGATGTCGAAGTAGGTCGGCGTGATGGACACCAGCTTGAAGAAGCAATAGTGCGGCCCTGCCGATGCAGGTCGTGACGTGGTCGATGCCGGCTTGATGAAGCGACTGTGCGGCGATGCCGGTATGCCTGCTCCGTGTAATCCGTGGGGCGGCGATGTTGGTGATGATTTATCCTTCGCGATGCGGACTCTTGTTCGGCTTGCCGAGATGATGATCCGAAGAAGTTGAGCTCGGCTCAACAAAATGACGACGATGTCTAAGCGCAGTCGGCAAATGTGGAGCAATATTGCCGGACTGGTTTGACACCAGCATGATGTTGAAGATCATGTTCAAAATATAAAGTTAGTGGGATGTGTTCGGAAACAAAACACAATACCCCATACAAAACTTCATTCAAAATGGATGTCCGAAATCCCGTTCATAAAAAAGACGAACTCGGGTCGGATTCGTTTTCGTGCAGAAAACAGATCCGAAAAGTGATGCACTAATCGGAAGGTTCCCGGAGTTTGGACGGTCGAATCGAGCTGAAATTTTGAGGGGTGGTAGATATAGGAATTCCACTGCCGATCAACGGTTGGATCTTCCAAAGGAAGTCCGAGCTATAAGCTAGACACCACGCCCAAAACTCGTCCGGATTCTCGTCCAGATTCAATGCGGCTCCGGTATACCGGAGATTGCCAGAGATTCCTCCATCGAAATTCGACGAAATTTTCCAGGGTTGTTGTAGACTCAATTCCGCACAATTCCACCGAAGCAATCGTTAAAACGACGCTTGAGGAGGCGGTGGCGGCGGACACAACTCCTCTGTCCAGAAAAACAGTACGGTCGCCCGAGGGCAATGTTGACGTTGAGCCCCCGGGCTACCTGGATGATTCCTCCATGATCTTGATAGAGATTGGAGTTAATGTTGATGAAGGCCCTCATCCAAACATGACGATCGGAGGTAAGGGCGCAGTCCTTGGTCGAACCAAGGTGACCAGTCGAGCTGGAGAAGAAGATGCCGAAGTCACAGTTGACCTGCAGGCGAGCCATCGACCTTTTGCCGAACACACAGAGGAACTCTCAATGAAAGCACCAATGTCGGTGTCAAAACCGTCGGATATCGGGTAGCGGGTCCCGAACTGTGCGTCTAAGACGGATGGTAACAGGAGACAGGGGACACGATGTTTACCCAGATTCGGGCCCTCTCTATGGAGGTAATACCCTACTTCCTTCTTGATTGATCTTGATGATATGAGTATTACAAGAGTTGATCTACCACGAGATCGTAGAGGCTAAACCCTATAAGCTAGCCTATGGTATGATTGTTGTATATTGTATATCTCTATCGACTAGCCTGGCCTCGGTTTATATAATGCACCAGAGGCCTAGGATAACAAGAGTCCTAGCAGAATATGCCGGTGGGGAGGAGTCCTTGTCTTGATCGCCAAGTCTTGTGGAATCTTCCTTGTATGCGGCAACTGTCCGGACTGGCCCATGAGTAGACGGCAATGGGGGTCCTCGGCCCAATCCAACTGATCGGGAGACGACGTGGTGAGTACCCCCTAGTCCAGGACACCGTCAGGCGGCGCCGCCCCCTTCTCCTTGTCCTATTCGGACTAGGGGGGAGGGGCGCGCGGCCCTGCCCTGGCCTCCTCTCCTCTCTTCCACCAATGCCCACTAAGGCCCATTAAGTTGTCGGGGGGTTCTGGCAACCTCCCGGTACTCCGGAAAAATCCCGATTTCACCCGGAACACTTCCGATGTCCAAACGTAGGCTTCCAATATATCAATCTTCATGTCTCAACCATTTCGAGACTCCTCGTCAAGTCCGTGATCACATCCGGGACTCTGAACAACCTTCGGTACATCAAAACACATAAACTCATAATAAAACTGTCATCGTAACGTTAAGCGTGTGGACCCTACGGGTTCGAGAACTATGTAGACATGACCGAGACATGTCTCCAGTCAATAACCAATAGCGGAACCTGGATGCTCATATTGGCTCCCACATATTCTACGAAGATCTTTATCGGTCAGACCGCATAACAATGTACGTTGTTCCTTTTGTCATCGGTATGTTACTTGCCCGAGATTCGATCGTCGGTATCTCAATACCTAGTTCAATCTCGTTACCGGCAAGTCTCTTTACTCGTTCCTTAATACATCATCCCACAACTAACTCATTAGTTGCAATGCTTGCAAGGCTTAAGTGATGTGCATTACCGAGAGGGCCCAGAGATACCACTCCAACAATCGGAGTGACAAATCCTAATCTCGAAATACGCCAACCCAACAGGTAACTTCGGAGACACCTGTAGAGCACCTTTATAATCACCCAGTTACATTGTGACGTTTGGTAGCACACAAAGTGTTCCTCCACTAAACAGGAGTTGCATAATCTCATAGTCATAGGAACATGTATAAGTCATGAAGAAAGCAATAGCAACATACTAAAGCGATCGGTGCTAAGCTAACGGAATGGGTCAAGTCAATCACATCATTCTCCTAATGATGTGATCCCGTTAATCAAATGACAACTCATGTCTATGGTTAGGAAACATAACCATCTTAACGAGCTAGTCAAGTAGAGGCATACTAGTGACACTCTGTTTGTCTATGTATTCACACATGTATTATGTTTCCGGTTAAAACAATTCTAGCATGAATAATAAACATTTATCATGATATAAGGAAATATATAATAACTTTATTATTGCCTCTAGGGCATATGTCCTTCAGTATTTGGATTTGGAAGACACTTTCTGGTGGACCGGAATGAAGAAGGATATTGCGGAGTATGTATCAGTTTGTGGTGTATGTCAAAGAGTGAAGGCAGAGCATCAGAAGCCAGCAGGATTGTTACAGCCATTGCCGATACCCGAATGGAAGTGGGATAAGCTAGGCATGGATTTTATCACGGGATTGCCCAGGACCCGTTCAGGCTATGACTCGATATGGGTTGTAGTCGATCACTTGACGAAGGTAGCTCATTTCATCCTAGTGAAGACCACTTACACCAGTGCTAAGTTGGCTAAGATATACATGACCAGGATCGTATGTCTGCATGGAGTTCCAAGGAGCATTTTATCAGATAGAGGAACCCACTTAACCTCAAAGTTCTGGAATTAGTTGCACGAAACTTTGGGTACCAGGCTAGAGTTCAGTACAGCCTTTCATCCGCAGACATATGGACAGACCGAGAGAGTTAATCAGATTTTGGAGGATATGCTGAGAGCTTGTGCGCTAGATTATGGATCTATTTGGGATGAAAACTTGCCATATGCGGAGTTCTCTTACAACAACAGTTATCAATCCAGTTTGAAGATGGCCCTTTGAAGCCTTATGTACGGAAGGAGGTGCAGAACACCATTGTCGTGGGATGAAGTTTGAGACCGCCAGTTGTTTGGACTAGATTTGATTAAGGAGTCTGAACAGAAGGTGAAGTTGATTCGCGATAGGCTCAAGGTAGCCCAGTCCATGCAGAAGAGCTACGCAGATTCTAAACGCAAGGAGACAGTTTACAAAGTCGGAGATAGAGTTTATCTTCGTGTATCTCCATTTCGAGGAGTTAAGCGCTTTGGAATTAAGGGAAAGTTAGCGCCACGTTTTGTGGGACCATACAAAGTTTTGGAACGCATGGGAGAAGTTGCTTACAAATTGGAATTGCCCGAAGGATTGTAAGGAGTTCACGATGTGTTCCACGTTTCCCAGCTTGAAGAAGTGCCACGCAGAGATGGGCTGATATACCCGAGAGATACAAAGGTCACCGAAGCCATTCAATTAGATAATGATTTGACCTATGAGGAGAAACCAGTCAAGGTTCTCGAGTATGCCAGCCGAGTCACCCGCAGCAAGGTTATCAAGTTCTATAAAGTTCAGTGGATCCACCACACCGAGGATGAAGCCACCTGGGAGCGAGAGGAAGATCTGCTGAAGGACCACCCTCCCCTATTTTCTAACCAACCCGAATCTCGAGGGCGAGATTCATCTTAAGGGGGGTAGGTTTGTAACATCCTAAATTTTCAATTTGGAATGTTATACACTAGATCATCATTGCATATCATATTTTATTGCTTTTGGCCTTATCCAGAAATTCTACGCAACTCAAGGACCCACAGAGAGAGTTGGGGATTTCGTTATTTTCATATTTGAGTTTTCTGAAATTTTGAAAATAGGATCATTTGATTTTATTTATTTTATCTTCAATTATTTCTATTAAAAAAGATGAGACAAGGAATAAAATGACTTTCCCAAAATAAATAAATATTGAGGATTTAATAAAAAAATCAACTAAGATTTTATTTCGGAGTTTTTGGCTATTTTATTTGAATTTAGGAAAATTGCATGTTTTTCAAAACTGCATTTTAGGGCCTAGAAAATGTTCATCTTGTTCTAAATATTTTATTTAGGCGGTGAAATTTTATTTTAGCATTTTTAGAATTTTATTTTATTTTCTAGAATTTTTCTTAGTTTCGGCGGAATTTATTTAAAAAAGTTCATACCGATCGGGCCGAAGGCCCACCAGTCGAGCAGTTCAAGCGCCACCGCCGCCATCCCCCATGGAGTCCGACCCGCCGCCGCTGAGTCCGGCCGGCACGCCTCCCGAGGCCGACCCGACCCGCGCCCCTTCTCCAAGACGGACATCGCCTCCTATAAATACCGGCCACCGCCTGCCACACCCCGACACCCGACCTGCCTCGCCTCCCGCCGCCGTTTGCCCAGTAGCCACCGCCTCCCGCCACGCTCAAGCCTTGCCCCACCGAGCCCATGAGCCGGGACCTCGCCGGAGCCCGAGCCGAGGTAGCCGCCCGCTGCCCCGGTTTTCTAAAGAAAACCGACTCGGGTTTTTTTTAACCCTAGGTTTTTTTATTTTTTTAGATCGGTTTTTTTATCGGTTCACTTATTTAGCGAGCATTCGCTCGTTCTTTCGTTTTAACGGACGAGTTCACCGTGTAGCTTCAGTTAACGAACGTTCGTTCATTAATTTGTTCGTCAGATTTTCTTTTTCTCGGATTTTCCACGATTATTCCAGATCGCGATTTCTGATCCGATTTTCGTTTTAGTTTATCTTTTCGCTCGTTTATCGGAATTAGGCGATTCAAGCGCCTAGAGTTTCGTATCGAAACCCTCTTTCCGTTTAACCAACTCAAACAAGTTTTTTCTTCTGTAAAATTTGACTTAGGTCCAGATTAGTAAACAAAGCTTGTTTCTTTCGCCGTTTGACTTTCTTAAGGTGCATTAGATGAGTGCTTATTGTATGCTTGTTTGTTTGCGATAGAGTACCCGTAGTGCGCCGCTTGCTACTTCGAATCACTAGGTTTCACGGATCATCAGCAAGGCAAGTAACACTTTGATCATACCTCTTTACTACCCAGTTTTATTGAATTAGATAAATCCTCAAAAAATTGCATGGTTAGGATCTGATTAATATGTGGGTATTGGGAAGTAGATGATGAGGTAGAACCTATTTCCTTGTTTTATAATCAAACCCTTGGGAGTGACTTCTACGTTTGCTTATTGCCATTCTATGCTAGTAGACGTGGATTGGGTGAGTGTATCTGTCGGTGTCAAAACCGGCGGATCTCGGGTAGGGGGTCCCGAACTGTGCGTCTAGGCGGATGGTAACAGGAGACAAGGGACACGATGTTTTTACCCAGGTTCGGGCCCTCTCGATGGAGGTAAAACCCTACTCCTGCTTGATTAATATTGATGATATGGGTAGTACAAGAGTAGATCTACCACGAGATCAAGGAGGCTAAACCCTAGAAGGTAGCCTATGGTATGATTGTTGTTCTTGTTGTTGTGTCCTACGGACTAAAACCCTCCGGTTTATATAGACACCAGATAGGTTAAGGTAACACAGAGTCAGTTACAATGGTAGGAGATCTACATATCCGCATCGCCAAGCTTGCCTTCCATGCCAAGGAAAGTCCCATCCGGACACGGGATGAAGTCTTTAATCTTGTATCTTCATAGTCTTGGAGTCCGGCCGTGATGATAGTCCGGCTATCCGGACACCCCCTAGTCCAAGACTCCCTCAGTAGCCCTTGAACCAGGATTCAAGGACGACGAGTCCGTCGCGCATATCGTCTTCTGCATTGCAAGGCGGGTTCCTCCTCCGAATACTTCACAGAAGGTTTTGAACACCAGGATGGTGTCCGGCTCTGCAAAACAAGTTCCACATACCATCGTAGAGAGAATAACTTTTACACAGATCTGCCGACGTATTCTGCGGCGTGACATCACACCACGGCCAGGCCTTTTATATGAATCGTTTTTTACTGTTCCACCTCAGCGCGTTTAGCGAGGCAGTTTTCTTGGCACGTCTTATCAAAGCATAGATTGTGCCCCCTTATTCCGGGATTCTCATCAATAGGGACGTGGGTAACCCATCCGCGCCATTGATTACGGCGCTTGGGAGATAAGCGAGTTTTACCAGGCTGGTGGGGGACGCATAGCTTCGTCCGTCCATATAAGGGGATAAGGATCCACCTTTTCACCTACACCTTCTTCCTCCTTTGCTCATCCATTTCCGCGCACTTGAGCTCCAGCGCCCAAGTCGGCACATCCCACATCAACCTTTCCCCAATCATGTCAGGAGCGGGAGGCAGGTGGATGGCCTCCTCCGTCACGGAGTGGCACATCACAAGACTGCGGGAGGCCGGATACTTGTCCGGCAATATCGCGCACATGCTTCCCGACGAGGGGCAACTTATTCCGACCCCTAGGCCCCATGAGAGGGTGGTGTTTCTCCCCCACTTCCTCCACGGACTAGGTTTTCCACTTCACCCATTTGTCCGGGGGCTCATGTTCTACTACGGCCTGGACTTCCACGACCTGGCCCTGAATTTCATCCTCAACATCTCGGCGTTTATCGTCGCGTGAGAGGCTTTCCTCTGCATCTAGCCCCACTTCGGCTTATGGCTGAAGATCTTCAACGTCTGGCCGAAGGTAGTGGGCGGCCGTCAAGCGAGTCTTGAGGCGCCATGGTTGGCAAGATGGCCAAAGTCCCATGGCTCGAAGGCCCCTTCGTGGAGACAATAAAGGGGTGGCAATCGGGGTGGTTCTACATCACCGAGCCCCGCGACACCGAATGGGCGGCGGCCCCCGAATTCATATCTGGCTTCCCCACACGGCTCTCGTCATGGAAAGAGACGGGCCTAATGTGGGGGAATTTGGACGAGACATCCGGACTCCAAACATGCATCCGAAACCTAGGAGCCAAAAATCTTAGGCTTGTCGACGTAATCCAGGTGATGCTCATCCGCCGGATTCTCCCATGCCAACAACGGGCCTTTAGTTTGTGGGAGTTTGATCCAGCACAGCGCCAAGCCTTGAGCCGGCTCTTCGACACTACGTACAAAGACGCCTGGAAGGTGCTGTTCAAGGGCGCCGAGGCCCCAAGATCCGCTATCAAAGATCGCGGATACAGCTCGCTGCGTCAAGCCGGCGAGGTAAGTTATTTTACCCTTTACGGGACTCTTCTGTCATAGATTGACTCTATGCGGGATCTAAAACTCCCTAATCTCTGACAGGACTGGCTGAAGACGTCCGGACAGATTAATTGTCCAGCTCCTTTGCCAGAAGACCCAGCGGATGCTCGATTGTCGGGGCTGCTGGCTCCGGCACGCTACGTGGTGCCGGAGAAGAAGGCCAAGAAGGAGGCCACGGGAACTCGAAGGAGCTCCCGACGCCAGGTGCTGCCAGATTCCGAAGCGGAATCTTCTCCCGAGGACGAGGAGGAGGAGGAAATAGAAGCTTCTCCCCCAGCGGGGGAGGAGAGGAAAAGGAAGTCCGCCCCAACTGGGGAGGCCAGAGGGTCCAAGAAGGGAAGAGCCCTTCCTCCGGACTTCTCCACCAACGCCGATACCGACGAGGAGGATTGGCCAACAAGGGCCAAGCCCCTGGCGAAATCGTAAGTGTCCGGATACCCATGGCTTTTCATTATCGCATAATATTCTCTAATGTCGAACAATCATGTAGCCCGCCCAAGGGCGAGCTCGCCGCTTCAACGAGCGGGTCCCTGGGTTCGTCGGAAATGGAGAGTACTTCACTTCCGACCGCCTCCTCACCTCACGCTGCGGACGACGCTGCGGCGGGGCCCCAAGAGGGGCTTGGTCAAGAGGAAGTGGCGCAGGAGGCGCCACAAGGCGACCTCCCGGACTCCAGGCGCTGAGGCAAGACCCCCAGGCTCTAAGCCCAACCCTTGTCCGGACCCCATCTTTGGAACCTTCTGGTTCCGAGTCCGGCAAGCGGCCCCTTCGTAAGAAGGGTAAGACGCCGGTGTCCTCCTTCCAACCGGAGGCACCGGACAGCTTACTGGAGGCGCTTAACAACGCCTCCATCGAGGAGGAGCACCGCACTGTTATGAGTGCGGTGATCCGGACAGTTCAGTCCGCCAAGAGCGAGCTGACCGAAGCCTGTACCAGCCTTCTAACAGGCTTTGAGGTAAGTTTAGAAGTTGTAAAAATATTACCTCATAGACAGTAGCCCCAGATGCTTAGTTCGGTGTTCGGAAAGAAAAGCCAGACTAAGGATCTAAAAAGATATAAGCAGGAGTCTAACATAAGGATGTCAATATGGGAATGCAGGCTACGCTGCTGACCTCTGCCGCACTGACTGCGGAGGTCAATGCACTGAAGCAGAACCTCGAGCAGTCCGAGAACGAGCTCGGAAAAACCAAGAAGCAGCTCGAGGACAAGAAGGTAATTAATACCTTATTAAGAAAAATACCTTATAGAAAAGGTTTTGGTTGCCAAAAAATAACAGGGATAACATGGGTACTGCAGGGGCCAAGAACGAAGTGGCGACCCTGAAGGAAGCGGTGTCCGTGGCCGAAAACTAAGCGGCTGCGGAACGCACCGAGCGAGAGAAAGGGGAGGCGCAGCTGGCCAAGGTACGGCAAGAGCTCCAAGCTCTCGTGGAAAAACACGAGAGTTTGGAGCGTGCCTCGAAGACTCGAGAGTCCAAGCTCGCCTCGGCTCTTGAAAGTGCCAAAGCTGCTAAGGCCGAGGCCCAAAAATCCCTCCAAGAAATTGAATCACTAAAGAAGATAACGGCGGGTAAGGCATTCTTTATGCAAAGCAAGAATGTAGAATTCAATTATCTATTACTTACCCGGATTCGAAGCTCTCTAGGAGCATTCGCAGATTTGCCCCGTAGTGCGTCTGATGCTGCCGCATTCTACCGCGCCCAGGAGGGGAGCTCAACGGAAAAAGTGTTCTGGTCTCAGTATGCTGAGGCCGGACATCCGGTGCCCCTGAGCGACCAGCTGAAGCAGCTGGTCGAGCTCCACAAGGTCGCCGAACAGGCCATGAAGGGCCTTATAGCTCATTGTGGCCATTGGAGGCCATGCACAGGAGCTACTTCGCTTGGTGCAGCGGTGGTGGGCCTTTGTCCACGAATTGAAGTCATCAAGCGCTCCGTCTGCATCGAAGGTGTCCGTCGGGCCCTTGCCCGTGCTAAAGTGCACTGGGGCAAACTGGATGCAGAGAAGCTTGTGACGGACGGGCCACCTAAGGGCAAGGAGCATCGCACGCCCGAAATGTACTATGAGGGCCTTCTGAAGGGTGCTCGCCGAATAGCGGATGACTGCTCAAAAGATGTAATTTTTTAGTAGACTCGCATTTGTTATCATGTACGCTGAAAACTTGTTCATATGCGCTAAGCAACGCTTGCTAATTTAAAATATTACCTTCTGTGCGGCCGTTTATCAAATTTGAGAGATGGCAAGTCGTTGGCTTCAGCCCCCATGCCACGAAAGTCTTTGGGGTGTTCGGGATAAACTTGAGCACTCTTGTTCCCATTCTTGGATCCATCCAGGGAGGCGCTCAACGTAACGAACAAGGCAACCGGACTTATAATGCTTGAACACTCTAACTTAGCCATAGAATTCAATAATTTTAAATTTCGGCGAAGCCCCTAGTATTCGGAAGATCGAGTTAGGCGCTTATCCACGCCTTGGCGGACAACTCCGGTTCCTCGCTCTAAGCGGCATAGGTCTTTAGGGACCGAAAAACCTCTCGAACAGCGACCGGCTCTCGCCCTATCATGACGGTCAGTTTTAGCTTTCTCCATCGAGGTGCTCGACCCAGCTCAAGCTGAGGCACAAGCGCCGTGGTTCTCCCGGTGCTACCTTAGCCGATATAGCGGAACGTAAGGTACCAAAACACGGGAGCCGGGCAAACCCAACTATTGACCCAAGACATGATTCGGAGCCGATTCATGTAATGCTATAAGTTCGGGGTGCCGCACTTGTGAAAGTGTTCGGACTTATCACACCATAATTTTGGGGTACTTAAGCCCCTGGTGTATTGGCCGCATGTGCAGTGTACGGGTGCAACATGTCATGAAATGAACATATATATAGAAAAGGAAAGGAGTGCAGTAATAGACAAGAGCTATGTATTGTTTATTCAAAATTGTACTGCAATGAAAGCAGAACGATACAAATAGTGCGATAAGCAAGGGGTGGGACTATCTAACATGTCCCCCTCCAGGGGTAAGCTGCGGGATGGTATGTAAAACATGTCTAATGCTCGTAATAGAGACCACCTGAACACTCGATGAAGCTTTAATGCTTCCCTGGCTGTTGCATCGTGGGTTCGGCGATTCTAGTGCCGGACATGACTGCTGAAAAACGGAGTCCTGAAAAGAAAGAAAAGAAAAAAGAAAAAGAATGACACAATCGGGAGCCCCTGGTGCGGTTGAGACGCATTCTTGGCGTGCCGTGGTCGTGCCCCTCCCCATATTCCCATGGTAATTTCGCAAGGGCTGGGGTTGGGGCCGGATTGCTACTCGTGCTTGAATCGTGCCAGGTGGTCTTGTTGTAGGTTACTCCGGGCGCGCTTGGCAGTGTCCGGACGCTTAGTGGCCGGACTCGAGAATTGCCGTGAGAGGCTGCTTTGTAGCTCCGCCGCGAGGGCCGCCATGTGCTCCTCCGTTCGGAGAGAGCGTTTGGTGTTTCCTTTGACCGTGATTACTCCTCGAGGGCCTGGCATCTTGAGCTTGAGGTATGCGTAGTGCGGCACCGCATTGAACTTTGCAAATGCGGTTCGTCCGAGCAAAGGCATGATAGCCGCTGCGGAACGGGACTATGTCGAAGATTAACTCTTCGCTTCGGAAGTTACCCGGTGATCCGAAGACCACTTCAAGTGTGACTGAGCCTGTACAATTGGCCTCTACACCCGGTATGACGCCTTTAAAGGTCGTCTTTGTAGGTTTAATCCTTGAGGGGTCTATGCCCATCTTGCGCATTGTATCCTGATAAAGCAGGTTCAGGCTGCTGCCGCCGTCCATCAGGACTCTGGTGAGGTGAAATCCATCAATAATTGGGTCAAGAACCAATGCGGCGAAACCGCCGTGACGAATGCTAGTGGGGTGGTCCCTTCGATCGAAGGTGATCGGGCAGGAAGACCATGGGTTGAACTTTGGGGCGACTGGCTCCATCGCATATACGTCCGTAGTGCACGCTTCCGCTCCCTTTTGGGTATATGGGTTGCGTATATCATGTTCACCGTCCGCACTTGTGTGGGAAAACCCTTCTGTCCTCTATTGTTCGGCGGCCGGGGCTCTTCCTCGTCATCGCTATGAAGCCCCTTGTCATTGAGTTTGGCACCTAACTTGCCTGCTTGCTTGAACACCTAACAATCCCTGTTGGTGTGATTGACTGGTTTTTCGGGGTTGCCATGTATCTGGCACAAGCGATCGAGTATGCGGTCCAAGTTGGACGGGCCCTGGGTATTTCTTTTGAATGGCTTCTTCCGCTGACCGGGTTTAGAGCCTCTGAATCCGGCATTGACGGTCGTATCTTCAGTGTTATCGCCGTTGATGCGGCGTTTGTTCTTGTTGCGATGCGACCTGCCATTGCTGTCCTTTGGTATCCGAACAATCAGGGTGTTTGGCCAAGTTGTTGCTTCGAGCTAGCCAGTTGTCCTCTCCCGCGCAAAAGCGAGTCATGAGGGTTGTGAGGGCTGCCATAGATTTCGGCTTTTCCTGTCCTAGGTGCCGGGCAAGCCACTCGTCGCGGATGTTATGTTTGAAGGCTGCAAGGGCCTCTGCATCCGGACAGTCGATTATTTGATTTTTCTTTGTTAGGAACCGTGTCCAGAATTGCCTGGCCGATTCTTCTGGCTGCTGAATTATGTGGCTAAGGCCATCGGGATCTGGTGGTCGCACATATGTGCCTTGGAAGTTATCAAGGAATGCGGCTTCCAGGTCCTCCAAACAACCAATTGATTCTGTTGGCAAGCTGTTAAGCCAATACCGAGTTGGTCCTTTAATCTTGAGGGGGAGGTATTTGATGGCATGTAGATCATCACCGCGGGCCATGTGAATATGGAGAAGATAATCCTAGATCCAAACCGCGGGATCTGTGGTACCGTCATATGATTCGATGTTTATGGGTTTAAAGCCCTCAGGGATTTGATGATCCATTACTTCATCTGTGAAGCATAGTGGGAGTGCGGCGTCTCTGTATTGGGCTATATCACGACGTAGCTCCAATGAGCTTTGTCTATTGTGTTCGGCCCGGCCGGAGTTTCTGTATCCGGCGTGACGGTTATCGTCACGTGTCGTTGGGCGCCCCACGCGATCCGTAGATCGATCTTGTATGTTTTGCCTTATCCTCCAATATATCTTGCAAGTCTGGCGCGTTTTCCCGTGCCTTGGTACTTTTGGAACGGCGTCGGGGTACGGCTTGAACGGAGGGTCTAGAGGCCTCTCTATCGCGGCCACGGGGTGGCCGGTCTGCCATGTCGTACGCTGGTGACTTGGATACTTCCTCTGTTCGAGGCAACGACATGCATTTGGGGTAGCTTTTGGAGGGGCGTTCGAGTTCATACTCTTCGGCTGCGAGGACTTCAGTCCATCTGTCAGCTAGCAGATCTTGGTCAGCTCTAAGCTGTTGCTGCTTTTTCTTGAGGCTGTTTGCCGTGGCTATAAGCCTGCGTTTGAAATTCTCCTATTCGGCGGGATCCTCAGGCACGACAAACTCGTCGTCGTCGAGGCTTGCCTCATCTTCGGAGGGAGGCGCATAATTATCGTCCTCAACCTCTCTTTCTGCCGCACTGTCGTGCGGACTTTCTTCTCCTTCCTCCTGCACTGATTTCTGCTGGAGGAGGTTGTCTTCGGCACTGTCCGGGGTGTTATTATCTCCCGTGTAGGAATCACCGTTTTTGTTGTGGCGGGATTTAGAGCGGCGCCGTTGACGTCGGCGTTTCGGTTGTTTCTTGGAGGGGTCATCCTTCGTTGTTCCATCGCCGTTCCCATCTTTTGGGATGTCCACCATGTATATGTCATAGGACGAGGTGGCCTTCCAGTGCCCTGTAGGCGCTGGGTCTTGGTCGTCTCCGGCATCGTCGTCCATACCGTCGATGTCTTCGGAGTCAAAGTCGAGCATGTCGGTTAAATCATCGACAGTGGCTACAAAGTGGGTGGTGGGTGGGCATTGAATTTCGTCGTCCGTATCCCAACCTTCCTATCCGCAGTCCGGCCAGGGCTCTCCGAATAAAGGGAGAGACTTTAGTGAATTCAGAATATCGCCAAAGGGCGAGTGCTGAAAGTTGTCCGCGGCCGTAAACTCCATGACCGGCGCCCAATCGGATTCGATTGGCAGGGCGCGGGGGGTTCGGAGTCCGAAGAGGAGTCCGACACCACAGGTCGAGGTCTTCGCAGCGACATCGATGGAGTTCGCTCAATCGCCGTAGAGATTGTATCCCCGAGGCGGCGTCAACCACTCGTCCTCGATCGGGAATCCGGCTCCGGATTACGAATCGAACAGATCTTTGATGCGGCCTCCGTGACACTGTTCGCTGCAGAGCTAGATCATGCCCATCAAAAGCAGTCTGGCGGCGCTTGGCTGCGGCTCGAATCCGTCGAAGATCAAGTCCCCACGGATATCGGTCGTATAGTTCAAACTTCCAAATCGACCTCATGGCGGGCGTAGCTTCGATCTGCTCCGGATGGCCAAGCGAATTGGCCCGCGATGCAAAAGCCGCGAATCACGAAGACCTGTCTGGGAGAAAAGTCTCACCCTGGACCGCATCGTTGTTGATGATCGAAGGAGCCATCGGGCCTATCGGTGACGACACAGAGGAACTCTCAATGAAAGCACCAATGTCGGTGTCAAAACCGGCGGATCTCGGGTAGGGGGTCCCGAACTGTTCGTCTAGGCGGATGGTAACAGGAGACAAGGGACATGATGTTTTTACCCAGGTTCGGGCCCTCTTGATGGAGGTAATACCCTACTCCTGCTTGATTAATATTGATGATATGGGTAGTACAAGAGTAGATCTACCACGAGATAAAGGAGGCTAAACCCTAGAAGCTAGCCTATGGTATGATTGTTGTTCTTGTTGTTGTGTCCTACGGACTAAAACCCTCCGGTTTATATAGACACCGGATAGGTTAGGGTTACACAGAGTCGGTTACAATGGTAGGAGATCTACATATCCGCATCGCCAAGCTTGCCTTCCACACCAAGGAAAGTCCCGTCCGGACACGGGACGAAGTCTTCAATCTTGTATCTTCATAGTCTTGGAGTCCGGCCGTGATGATAGTCCTGCTATCCGGACACCCCCTAGTCCAGGACTCCCTCAGTATCCATGACAGATGTGAGATTGTTATGTAATGGTTTATTTAAGGTGGCAACTTTAACACACATCTGGGTGGATTGAGGCACCTGGGTATTCCAGCGATTGCCTGTTTTTCTTTATGGACCGCCACCCAGGGCTCAAAGGGATCATGAGATTATTCATGCTAGAAACTTCCGTGTGCAACCTCAAGCTACTATGGGCTCTAACATAGTTGATTAAGTCGTGCGAACTCTTATATTGGTAGACTAGCAGATGTAGGGGAAAGTAGGTGTAACTGTCTACCCGATCGTAAGGTGCTAGCGCTTCTTAAAGACTATGTCTCGGTCATCTGTTTCTCAAACACCATGTAGTGCGATAATCCCAACGGAGGAGATCGAGTCTTGTGGGGAAAAGTTCGCAAACCTCTGCAGAGTGTATAAACTAATCATGATCAGCCATGTCCCCGGTTATGGACAACTTGAGTATCTAGTACTTGGATTATCATGTGAATCTCATCATGTTACTTTAGTTAATTTTGTTGGGTTTTAATGAAGATGCTTAATTGGGATTGAGAGGGTGTCTACACTCTCAATGTTTAACAACCACCATGATAGTTAAATAAAATTTATTCCTTTGCAGTAGGGAAAAATTGGCTTTATGCAAAAACTGTAACCGTAGAGCTTTCCAGCAGCCATATATGCATGTAGTATAGCATATTTCTGTTCATTATTCACTATGTGTTACATTGCCAGCATATTCCATGTGCTGGCCCGTTTTCAGGCTGCAACGTTCATGTTGCAGTCTTTTCAGACGACGAGTAAGGTGCCTTAGGTCGTGGTTCTATACTCAGTGATGCCGTTGGAGTTGATGGACTCACTAATCTTCCAAGCCTTACGTTGTTATCGTTATTAGATGGCCTTAAGCCATATTAATTGTAATAAGTTCTCTTTTGAGACATTCGATGTAATAAGTGTGTGATTGCTACTCTGTTATAAATCCTTCAAGTACATGCGTGTCAAGACATTCTTGATCCGAGGATTACACTGAACGAGATCGACGCTTGAGGTCCTGTTGCTACAAGTATCATGCATAGCAGAAGTGGCGTCATCAATAACATGCAACATATCAGAATTAATAGCAGAAGCAGGTTTAGGTGTCGCAATCTTACTCAAAACAGAAGGTGAATCAAGTGCAGAGCTAGATGGCAGTTCCTTACCTCCCCTCGTAGTTGAGGGATAAATTTTTGTTTTCTTGTCTTTCAAGTTCTTCATAGTGACCAGCAGATATAAATCCCAAGTGACTCAATGAATAGAGCTATGCTCCCCGGCAACGGCGCCAAAAAATAGTCTTGATAACCCACAAGTATAGGGGATCGCAACAGTTTTCGAGGGTAGAGTATTCAACCCAAATTTATTGATTCGACACAAGGGGAGCCAAAGAATATTCTCAAGTATTAGTAGTTGAGTTGTCAATTCAACCACACCTGGATAACTGAGTATCTGCAGCAAAGTATTTAGTAGCAAAGTAATATGGAAGTAACGGTAACGATAGTAAAAGTAATGTTTTTGGGTTTTGTAGTGATTGTATCAATAGCAATGGAAAAGTAAATAAGTGGAGAACAATATGTGAAAAGCTCGTATGCATTGGATCGGTGATGGAGAATTATGCCGGATGCGGTTCATCATGTAACAATCATAACATAGGGTGACACAGAACTAGCTCCAATTCATCAATGTAATGTAGGCATGTATTCCGAATATAGTCATACGTTCTTATGGAAAAGAACTTGCATGACATCTTTTGTACTACCCTCCCGTGGCAGCAGGGTCCTAATGGAAACTAAGGGATATTAAGGCATCCTTTTAATAGAGTACCGGACCAAAGCATTAACACATAGTGAATTCATGAACTCCTCAAACTATGGTCATCACCGGGAGTGGTCTCGATTATTGTCACTTCGGGGCTGCCGGATCATAACACATAGTAGGTGACTATAGACTTGCAAGATAGGATCAATAACTCACATATATTCATCAAAACATAATAGGTTCAGATCTGAAATCATGGCACTCGGGCCCTAGTGACAAGCATTAAGCATAGCAAAGTCATAGCAACATCAATCTCGAACATAGTGGATACTAGGGATCAAACCCTAACAAAACTAACTTGGTTACATCCGTAAAACTCATCCAACCCATCACCGTCGAGCAATCCTACGATGGAATTACTCACGCACGGCGGTGAGCATCATGGAATTGGTGATGGAGGATGGTTGATGATGACGACGGCGACGAATTCCCCTCTCCGGAGCCCCGAACGGACTCCAGATCAGCCCTCCCGAGAGAGTTTAGGGCTTGGCGGCGGCTCCGTATCGTAAAACGCAGTGAATCCTTCTCTCTGATTTTTCTCCCCGAACACGAATATATGGAGTTGGAGTTGAGGTCGGTGGAGCGTCAGGAGGCCCACGAGGCAGGGGGCGCGCCCCCACCATCATGGACAGGTGGTGGGCCCCTGGCCTTGATTCTTTTGCCAATATTTTTTATATTTTCCAAAAATAACTTCTGTGGAATTTCAGGTCATTCCGAGAACTTTTGTTTCTGCACATAAATAACACCATGGAAAGTCTGCTGAAAACAGCGTCAGTCGGGGTTAGTTCCATTCAAATCATGCAAGTTAGAGTCCAAAACAAGGGCAAAAGTGTTTGGAAAAGTAGATACGATGGAGACGTATCAGCGTGCTTCACGACACGTTTCTCTCAGGAGAACACAGGGCGAGGAGCGCCCACCGCTCAGGAGTTCATCACCAGGACCACTCAGGAACTGCAAGTCGCAAGGGCCATGCACGGCGACCGCCGCTCACCAGGCGCGGCTCCCCATCCAGGCGAGGATGCTGGGCTGTGCGTCTGCATCGACGTCCCAGGGCTCAACAGGGCCGCATCTCAGGAGCTGTGGCGACCGATTCTCCGGGTGTTAATTTCTAGAAAATGGACCTTGTGCTCACCAGCCCCAGGATAACTGTTGGCTGATAAGGCACCAACTTGATATAGAAATTCCAAGCTAAAAAAATACAATATATGTAGTACAAGACCATTCTGGTCTGTGAGTACAACAAATGGTTTCTAGTGGTTGATGGCGGAAGCGGGTTGTAAACCATCATCGCCTATGGGACTCCATTTTCCACAGGGAACAGTGACCGTGTTAACTCCTATCTTCGCGAGGCTACTATCGCCGCGTTGCTTAGGTTCTGGGACTGTTGCCACGGTCGCTCCTCTCCGCCAAGAAGAGAATCTGGCCAAGACAATAGCGAGGACAAGCCAGTGAGTACTTTGAATGTACTCGCAAACATTATGAACACAGGCATAATATAACAATGATGTGCTGAAAATATTTCATGCTCATGACGTCAGTCACAAAAGATAAATAAAAATTATGTTGCGTGCAAGCATGTTATTTATGAATATGCAATAACATAGTAGTATTAAGATTATGAAATAAATAACATGAGTAGTATAAAAATTATGAAATAAATAACAAGAATGCCACAGTCGGGGGTCTTAGCGACACCACATAAAGGGCTTTAAAAGAAATGCCACAGTCGGGCGTCTTAGCGACACCACAAAAAGGGCTTTAAAAGAAATGCCACAGTCGGGCATCTTAGCGACACCACAAAAAAAGGTCTTTAAAAGAAATGCCACAGTCGGGCGTCTTAGCGACACCACATAAAGGGCTTTAAAATAAATGCCACAGTCGGGCGTCTTAGCGACACTACATAAAGGGCTTTTAAAAGAAATGCACAGTAAATATCCAGGAGGTAGAACCATCCCAGGAATATTCGATAAAACCAATAATATCACGGGTTAATCAACAAGAATAATAATAATCATAATTATCACAAGTCACGAGTTGTGGTTCCAGTTCTGGTTTAACAGCTTCACCTCCGAAGACTGACACTAAGACCGATACTTGACCCATCCCAGACTGTAATCCTTAACCATGGACACGGCTATTTGAATAGGTTTAATCTCTGTAGAGGGTGTACTCTTTACCCACGAGTAACGGATTCCTTTAGTCCATCGGGACTAATTTCGCTCTCTGATCTTTTGTTGAAAACACACCTAACTTGCACACACCAGCTTAACTCACCTGTGGGGAATCACCCACGACACCTGTCAAGCAAAACTCTAAGTGGGGAGGCTACAACCTCGACGTAACATGGGACCACAAAATTTATACACAAGCATAAGCTGGGAGCTACCCCCTTTCGGCTAGAACCGAAACACCCATGCTCCCGGACCCGGTGGCATGACTACCGGATGCCTCCAGTATCTTCCACCATGGCCTCTCTGTACGGTGTGTGCTAACAAAGGGTTGACAACTTACTGAACCTTACCCTACTTGTATTAGAGACGAGTGGTAGTACGAAGCAAGTATGGGGGTTACTGGCACAAGACTCGATCTACGGTCGACTCAGGAGGTTGCAAGATTCCCTGCAAGATTAGTATAACAATGCAAATACTTTAAACTACAGATGGAAACACCACGCAACATACCCCTCATGCCATACCGACACATTGTCTCAATGGAGGACTAGGGACAAGACCGTGTCTACCCAAGACAGAGGCCTTCCCGTCTTTCTTCCCGGTATGCATGAAAGGCATATGACGGTGATTTCTATCACAATCATATCAACTCCATTCGCATGAAATTCATTAATACGCACTCATGAGTAGGAACACATCCTCACATAAAATGACGTATGCTCGTCTCGGGGTGGTGTTGTCACCGTGCTATGCATAACACACAAAATTTCACCAGGGTTCAGAATGCTTGCCTTCAGGTCATGGGAAGGCAGGGTGCATTCCAACACCTCTTGGAATCTTCAAAAAATACTATTTAAAAGAATATATATGAATTATTACATAAAATCAAAACAGCACAAAAAGTTGTTTTGAAAAAATTTCAAATAAATCTTAAAATAAACTAGACAATATTTGAGAGAGGTAGGAAAACGAATTAATTTATTTGGAGCTGTATTTAAAAAGATACAGCCGGTCAAAGTTTGGTCAAAAATCAGTTATTAAAAATAAAACAGAAAAGAAAACGTTTCAAATATACACGTACACGTCGAAGGCGTAATCTGGAAATGCGCTTCCACTTAACCCACGTGGGAAGCGGGGTCACCGACAGTGGGTCCAGGGGCCCACCGGGTCAGGTTTGACCATTCTCCTTCCCTCTTATTCCTCTGGGCCGAACAGAGGCGGGTGCTCCGGCGATCGTCGCCGGCGCTAGGCGGCTCCTCGCGGGCCCCCGAGGGTGGGGATGGATCCGCAAGGCTGGGGCGGTTCTTCCGGTGGTCGAGGGAGTGATGGGGATGGAGGGAGTCGTCGGCGACGAGCTCTGCGGCGGAGGAAGCTCCGGGGACAAAGTGAGTTTGGGGCTGTGGTGGTCTCCGACTGAAATTGAGCATGGGGTTGCACTCACGAGAGGGAGGGAAAACTCTTGGTGGAGAGAGTGGAGAGGGGGAGGCACTGGTGGCAACGGAATCGGCTTGGACTTGGCGGCGACCGAACCGGCCGGACTCGGGGAAGATGGCCTTCCCCTCCTCGACTGCTGGCCAGGGTAGCACTAGGAAGATTATTTGAGGTTGCTCGGGGACTCGATTGAGCTCCGGGGCCCCTATATAGGCGGTGGAGGTCGGTTCCGAGGCGGCCGGTGATAAGGACGACGACGAACCACCTCCCCTCAGAAGGCCAGATGCCGTGGCGACGACGGGAGCTAACCGACGAGCGAGGGGATAAGCTTGCGCTGCTCACAGGGGCAGGTGGTGATCCGGGGTGGCTTTGGCGAAGCCGACCGTGGCAGAGGCGTGCTGCGGACGCCGGCGTGCCGCCAAGAGCTCTGTCGGCGATGCTGTGGGCTTCCAGGGCGGCTTGGCGCGTTGCGGTGAGAAGGGGAGTGTGTGGCGTGGCGCTACAGAGCGGGCCAAAAACCAGGGGCGCGACGCGTCATTTCGGGCGGCAACGCGTGCTGTCTGGCGTGCTCTGCTCACGCCCAGAGCACGCACGGAAGGTGCTCGACGAAATGCCATGGCATGCTATAGGGCTTGGGTGAGGCTGGCACTTAGCAGATCTAGGTTAGGATTGTCTAGGTGCTTAGTAGACATGCCAGATTGCCCAGAGGTGCAAGGTCACAGTACAAAACAAAAATCATGTCAAAACAGATCATGCCCATAAGGTGTTAGACAAAATGCCAAGGGTACTTAGGCATTTCTTGGAGTGGCCAAAAACTCCAGATCAGTGTCTCCATGGATGTGAGAGAGGGTGGTGAACTTAGTTTGCCAAAAGGAGAAACTTGCTAGTGCAAGTTTTGCAAAACTACAATATTGGACAGAAAGAAGAAGGCATCCCTAGATGGACCAAAAGTGTTCCAAAGAGTGCATGCTCCTGGACTTAGGGGTTTGGCAGGGAGGACTACAAGCAGAAGAAAGCTCATGAGTAAAGAAGCAAGTTAGGAGATGGTTGCAGTACAAATCACCAAATGGCACCAGAATGAAGATGAGGATGATTCACTCAAATTTTCCAAAGAACAACCCTAGGTTTTTGCATAAAGTTGGATGGCAAGCTACCACTGACATCCCAAAATTTTTGTCGAGGCTCTAGGGAAATATTTAATTAGGCTATAGTGCAAAAGTGTCCACTGGACCAGATTTGAAAAACAGGTGATATGAAATGAAATAATTATATTATTGTACACAAGTGATTTAGAGACATCTCATGACATCTCCAAATTTTGGTTGGATTTTTAGCTGAATATATCAAATGGTTGTAGTTCAAAAGGAGCTCCAAAATTTAAAACAATTCATTTTAATGAATAAAGCTCAGGGTGAAATAATTTACTAAATAAATCTACTAATTAAGAAAATGTTATACAGAGAGCATAGAAGTCCAACATGTTTTGGAAAGCCCCACATGGAAAACACACCTTAATACTAACAGTAGAGTTCTGAAATCAACAGAAATGAAATTTTGAAACTCCTGGCAAAATTTAACATCTAAAACTTGACTAAAATTTAGGGGTGTTACAACTACTACCCCCTTAAGAAAAATCTCGTCCTCGAGATTTGCTAAGGGTTGTAAACAAAAATACTTTTACTTGCTCAAAAGATTATTTTACTCAAGCGGTAAAAAGTGGCTACAGTGAGAGGGCAATAAGTGGTGAGTAACTACAGTGTGGGATACTGGCGCTGCGTGGAAAAAAATCTATGTTTAGGAGCAAACGAGAGATTTCTACATCGTATATGGATTTAGAATAAATTCTAAATCTTAAATTACGCTGGTCGCACCCGAGAGCACAGTGCTCTCTCTGGCTGACTGGTGGACCCGGGCCCACGGTCAGCCTCTTCTTCTTCCTCCGGCTCTCTCTTCTTCCTCTCCCCCGCGCGCTTTCCCGCGCTTTCTCCACCGGCGACGCCTAGCGCGTAGGGCACCTAGGCCGTACCGCGGTAGTGCGCGGCGTGCTAGCTGCCGGTGCAGCGTGCACTCACCTCGCGGGCCAGTGCGCTGTTGGCACTTTCATGGATTCGCCTCCAACACCGGCGGTCGAGCGACGGCGCTGGTGGACCATGCCCACCGTACACCGAGCTCGGGCTTATAAAATGACCGCGGCGTTCTCCTCTTCTTCCTCACACCTAGCCTCGCTCCTCCTCTCTCCTTCTCCTCTGTTTCCGCTTGCCGGAGCTCGAGGTGAGGCGCTAATGGCGGAGGTGGTGCCGGAGTGGTACGTGATCCTGCTGTGCGGAGGGCTGGCAGCGGTGCTGGTGCTCTCGGTGCTCCTGTGCGTGATGATCCTCAATGATCGTCGCGATGCCGCTGTCCGGTTGCTGGCTCTCCGCGGCGGTGGTGATCACGTGGAGTAGGTGGAGTGTGCCGGGTTTTAACTGTTGTTCGGAGGTGCTTCATCAGATGCGACACAGTTTGCAAATTTTTTGCAAGCGGTGTATGTGTCCGTGTAATCGTGGTGGTGAGTCTGCTGTCGTGGTGCTGCTTGAAATAAATAATCTATGCTGTGAGAAAATACACGATGCGGCAACTCAGGGAAAAGAAATCTCACTCCAGGATTTCTCGTGAGAGATAACAGTAATACATTAGTGTCAAACCGCGACAGAGCTACTTACATTAATGATTTACTCGCCGCGAAACTCGGGGTACTAAGCATAAGTTACAGCACATAAATAAAAGTTGCGGTAATAAAAACAGCGGTGCATCTAAATTGAAAATAGTAACTGGACGGGGTCCTGAGAAAACGTTTCCGGTACTGGGATACACTCTTCTTCTATCGGAGAAAGTGGATTGACCAGTCGATGAATGTGTCTCTCCTGGTCGGGCCTCAGTGATCTGCCGATGGCGATCTGAGGATTTAAATCCGCGAGGCTCTGTAGATAACCCATCACATGTTGGGTTAAACGTTCTTGAGCGATGACGTATTGGACGAGGTTGGCCAAGACTGGGTCTCTCTCAATACGTCCACCTGGAAAAGATGTTACTCCTCCGGGTGCTGCACGGCTCGGAAAATAATAATACCCTTGTACGCTGGCATAGGGTACCGCGAATCGAAGGCGAGCAAGCGCTTCATACGCAGCAGCTTCTACGGCCATATGCGGGGTTGGCATAGATTTCCCCACGAAGGAGACTTCTGTTGGATCTTGGTTTGGGTTTACAGGAGGGTTGTGCACGGCTGCCCAATATCTTGAGGTGGAAGGGGTGATTCTCGATTTGAACAGCTCGTACTAGGGTGGCTGGGTAGCGCCCATGGTACTGCGGGTAAAATCCCACAATATCTTGACAAAACTACAGGGTAGCATCTGGAGTTCTCAGATAAATACTAGGGCTCGGCATGGCAAGAAATGGTTGTGAGGATGGTGCACAAGGTGAGGGGTGCTTGGCAAGGTCACTCGGTGGCCCTTTTTATAGCACCGTGGCTGGGTCATTTACTGTGGTAAAAAGTAAAGAATTGGCCGGCTCAGCTCGGGGTCAACCACAAATACACACATCTTACTAAAGTGACGTATCACTGTGGGTGTTGTCGGGGAGGTTTTTGGTGGTTGCGCCAAGGATAGAGAAATCACACTGCATGCTAATACATCCATGCAAGACTACTATATAAAACAGATGCACGATGCCAGGCTGCGTTAATTTAAGGGATCACAGGATTACAAAGCGCGGATACACGGGGACTCGCCACTACTCGAGTGACTTAGTCTACTTCGTTTACATCCAAGCGGGCGTCCCTTGTGGATGTCAAGGCTCCTCCACGGTTCTCACCGTCGGAATTAGCTGGAGAGGGCTGAGGGGCTGCAGGCTCGGGGTAGTGATGATGACTATCGC
Source organism: Aegilops bicornis (assembly GCA_021605145.1). NCBI lineage: Eukaryota > Viridiplantae > Streptophyta > Magnoliopsida > Poales > Poaceae > Aegilops > Aegilops bicornis. Next base: position 568,697,426 of record CM038673.1, on the reverse strand, counting down.
GGGGATTGTTGACTACAACCCCGTTGGAATGTGCCCCCAGGAGGCGACGAAGCACTTCTGGGGTCATCAAAGCACCTTGGCTAACGGCTGGGGCTGACCTCAGGGCCTCGATCGGGTGTCCAAACAGCACGACTGGGTTTTCGGCGTTGGGCTCGATCTCCTCTCTCGCTGGGGCTCGACGAACCACCTCTCCACGAGCTGCGATCAGATCAATGGTGATTTGATCGAATAGGTCCTCTAGTGCACCCACATAGCGCACTAGGTGCAGCAATGCAGGGTCCGTCTCGTTATCACTGTTGGCTACTTGGGGTGGTCTACCATACCCTTCACGCCTGGGGTAGTAGTGGAACGGCTGACGATTAACTCTGGCTGACAGTGCCCGAGATGAACTATAGCCTCTCGAGCAGCTAGTTGGATGGCTTGTGGCTCAAAGGAAGTTGTCCTTCCGGTGAACCTCGTAGGGGCGCCGGTGCTAGACCCCACCGTAGATATGTACAAAGGGCCTGTAATTGACGGCTCTCACCACTTATGGGTCCTTGGTACCACGACATATTCGGGTGTCTCTTCTAACGATAGGCACAACTGTGGTGAGGTTTGCGAGTATGGTCACAAAACCTCCAAGGTTGGTTGCTGTAGTTTCATGGTGCACTACGGGACTAGGCATTGTGGCTCGGTTTTGGGGTAGCGGCCGCGCTGGTTGAGGCGAGCGTGCCCTTTTTATAGAAAAAGGGGACGGAGTCTTCCTTCGCACGCTTGCAAATGAGACACCTTGGGTGCTGGTCACTGGTGCGTGGTAGACGGGCTAGGTTGATAGGTTGGGCACCGACTGCCAAAAGCGTCGGGTCACTGTGTGGCTATCTTGCACGGGAAGCTTGGCTGGGTTTTGGTTAGGGCTCGGTGTGTTGTTAGCCTAAGATTATTGACCTGGCTAAGATAGGATTAGCCAATGGTCAGCCTGGCTCTGATACCAAGTCTGTGGCGACCGATTCTCCGGGTGTTAATTTCCAGGAAATGGCCCTTGTGCTCACCAGCCCTAGGATAACTGTTGGCTGATAAGGCACCAACTTGATACAGAAATTCCAAGCTCAAAAAAATACAATATATGTAGTACAAGACCATTATGGTCTGTGAGTACAACAAATGGTTTCTAGTGGTTGATGGCGGAAGCGGGTTGTAAATCATCATCGCCTATGGGACTCCATTTTCCACAGGAACAGCTGACCAGGTTAACTCCTATCTTCGTGAGGCTGCTATCGCCGTGCTTAGGTTCTGGGACTGTTGCCACGGTCGCTCCTCTCCGCGCAAGAGAATCTGGCCAAGACAATAGCCAGGGACAAGCCAGTGAGTACTTTGAATGTACTCGCGAACATTATGAACACAGGCATAATATAACAATGATGTGCTGAAAATATTGCTCATGACGTCAGTCACAAAAGATAAATAAAAATTCTGTTGCATGCAAGCATGTTATTTATCAATATGCAATAACATAGTAGTATTAAGATTATGAAATAAATAACAAGAGTAGTATAAAAATTATGAAATAAATAACAAGAATGCCACAGTCGGGCGTCTTAGCGACACCACATAAAGGGCTTTAAAAGAAATGCCACAGTCGGGCGTCTTAGCGACACCACAAAAAGGGCTTTAAAAGAAATGCCACAGTCGGGCGTCTTAGCGACACCACAAAAAAAGGGCTTTAAAAGAAATGCCACAGTCGGGCGTCTTAGCGACACCACATAAAGGGCTTTAAAATAAATGCCACAGTCGGGCGTCTTAGCGACACTACATAAAGGGCTTTTAAAAGAAATGCACAAGAATATCCAGGAGGTAGAACCATCCCAGGAATATTCGATAAAACCAATAATATCACGGGTTAGTCAACAAGAATAATAATAATCATAATTATCACAAGTCACGAGTTGTGGTTCCAGTTCTGGTTTAACAGCTTCACCTCCGAAGACCGACACTAAGACCGACACTTGACCCATCCCAGACTGTAATCCTTAACCATGGACACGGCTATTTTAATAGGTTTAATATCTGTAGAGGGTGCACTCTTTACCCACGAGTAACGGACTCCTTTAGTCCATCGGGACTAATTCCGTCTACGATCTTTTTGTTGAAAACACACCTAACTTGCACACACCAGCTTAACTCACCTGTGTCTGGAATCACCCACGACACCTGTCAAGCAAAACTCTAAGTGGGGAGGCTACAACCTCGATGTAACATGGGATCACAAAATTTATACCGCGCGCAAACTGGGGAGCTACCCCCTTCGGCTACAACCGAAACACCCATGCTCCCGGACCCGGTGGCATGACTACCGGATGCCTCCAGTATCTTCCACCATGGCCTCTCTGCATCGTGTGCTAAGAAAGGGTTGACAACTTCTTGAACTGCATACCCTACTTGTTGTAGAGACGAGTGGTAGTACGAAGCAAGTATGGGGGTTACTGGCACAAGACTCGATCTACGGTCGATTCAGGAGGTTGCAAGATTCCCTGCAAGATTAGTATAACAATGCAAATACTTTAAACTACAGATGGAAACACCACGCGACATACCCCCTCATGCCATACCGGACACGACTGTCTCAATGGAGGACTAGGGACAAGACCGTGTCTACCCAAGACAGAGGCCTTCCCGTCTTTCCTCCCGGTATGCATGAAAGGCATATGACGGTGATTTCTATCACAATCATATCAACTCCATTCGCATGAAATTCATTAACACACACTCATGAGTAGGAACACATCCTCACATAAAATGACGTATGCTCGTGTCGGGGTGGTGTTGTCACCGTGCTATGCAACACACACAAAATTTCACCAGGGTTCAGAATGCTTGCCTTCAGGTCATGGGAAGGCAGGGTGCATTCCAACACCTCTTGGAATCTTCAAAAAATCCTATTTAAAAGAATATATATGAATTATTACATAAAATCAAAACAGCACAAAAAGTTGTTTTGAAAAAATTTCAAATAAATCATAAAATAAACTAGACAATATTTGAGAGAGGTAGGAAAAAGAATTAATTTATTTGGAGCTGTATTTAAAAAGATGCAGCCGGTCAAAGTTTGGTCAAAAATCTGTTATTAAAAATAAAACAGAAAAGAAAACGTTTCAAATATACACGTACACGTCGAAGGCGTAATTTGGAAATGCGCTTCCACTTAACCCACGTGGACTGGGCGGGGTCACTGACAAGGTCCAGGGGCCCACCGGGTCGTTTGACCATTGTCCCTTCCTCTTCTTCCTCTGGCCGAACAGAGGCGGGGGCTCCGGCGATCGTCGCCGGCGCTAGGCGGCTCCTCGCGGGCCCCCGAGGGTGGGGATGGATCCGCAAGGCTGGGGCGGTTCTTCCGGTGGTCGAGGGAGTGATGGGGATGGAGGGAGTCGTCGGCGACGAGCTCTGCGGCGGAGGAAGCTCCGGGGACAAAGTGAGTTTGGGGCTGTGGTGGTCTCCGACCAAAATTGAGCGTGGGGTTGCACTCGTGAGAGGGAGGGAAAGCTCTTGGTGGAGAGAGTGGAGAGGGGGAGGAACTGGTGGCGACGGAATCGGCCGGGACTTGGCGGCGACCGAACCGGCCGGACTCGGGGAAGATGGCCTTCCCCTCCTCGACTGCTGGCCAGGGTAGCACTAGGAAGTTTATTTGAGGTTGCTCGGGGACTCGATTGAGCTCCGGGGCCCTTATATAGGCGGCAGAGGTTGGTTCCGAGGCGGCCGGCGATAAGGACGACGGCGAACCGCCTCCCTGTAGCGTCAGGGCGTCGTGGCGACGACGGGTGCTAACCGACGAGCGAGGGGATAAGCTTGCGCTGCTCACAGGGGCAGGTGACGAGCCGGGGTGGCTTTGGCGGCGCCGACCGTGGCAGAGGCGTGCTGAGGACGCCGGCGTGCCGCCCAGAGCTCTGTCGGTGCTGTGGTTCTGCCAGGCGGCTTGGCGCTGCGGTGAGAAGGGGGTGCATGGCGTGGCGCTTCTGAGCGGGCCAAAACCGAGGGCACGACGCTGCCGGGCTCGGGCGCAACACGTGCAATATGCGTGCTCTGCCAGGCCCGAGCACGCACGGAAGGTGCTCGACGAAATGCCATGGCATGCTGCTACAGGGCTTGGGTGAGGCCGGCACTTAGCAGATCTAGGTTAGGATCGTCTAGGTGCTTAGTAGACATGCCAGATTGCCTAGAGGTGCAAGGTCACAATACAAAACAAAAATCATGTCAAAACAGATCATGCCCATAAGGTGTTAGACAAAATGCCAAGGGTACTTAGGCATTTCTTGGAGTGGCCAAAAACTCCAGATCAGTGTCTCCATGGATGTGAGAGAGGGTGGTGAAGTTAGTTTGCCAAAAGGAGAAACTTGCTAGTGCAAGTTTTGCAAAACTACAATACTGGACAGAAAGAAGAAGGCATCCCTACATGGACCAAAAGTGTTCCAAAGAGTGCATGCTCCTGGACTTAGGGGTTTGGCAGGGAGGACTACAAGCAGAAGAAAGCTCATGAGTAAAGAAGCAAGTTAGGAGATGGTTGCAGTACAAATCACCAAATGGCACCAGAATGAAGATGAGGATGAGTCACTCAAATTTTCCAAAGAACAACCCTAGGTTTTTGCATAAAGTTGGATGGCAAGCTACCACTGACATCCCAAATTTTTTGTCGAGGCTCTAGGGAAATATTTAATTAGGCTATAGTGCAAAAGTGTCCACTGGACCAGATTTGAAAAACAGGTGTAAAGCTCAAAATATGAAATGAAATAATTATATTATTGTACACAAGTGATTTAGAGACATCTCATGACATCTCCAAATTTTGGTTGGATTTTTAGCTGAATATATCAAATGGTTGTAGTTCAAAAGGAGCTCCAAAATTTAAAACAATTCATTTTAATGAATAAAGCTCAGGGTGAAATAATTTACTAAATAAATCTACTGATTAAGAAAATGTTATACAGAGAGCATAGAAGTCCAACATGTTTTGGAAAGTCCCACATGGAAAACACACCTTAATACTAACAGTAGAGTTCTGAAATCAACAGAAATGAAATTTTGAAACTCCTGGCAAAAATTTAACATCTAAAACTTGGCTAAAATTTTGGGGTGTTACAGGAGCCCTTCTAGCCTTCGCGCGTGGGCCGCTGCGAGGGTCCACCGCATAGCTACGTTCGCATGCCTTTTGGCCTGCCGAGCATGACGTCCGCCTATCAACGCAACTTCCGGTGCGTCCTAGCAGCTTAGGACGCCATGCACCATGTTGTCCTGACGGCGATGAAGACGGTCCTCTAGGAACCACCTGGACCCCCAGAGCCTCCCAAGGCTCAGGGCCCCGGCGGCTTGTGAGGAGCAACCCCTTCGCCTCATACCTTCAGCTGCCCCAACTCTCCTTCGTCAACAGAACCAGGTGACATTTTCCAAGTTCATTTAACTAGGAGCTCCCCTCGGGCTGCATCATTCCCAGGCCGCGTGGGTGCGTCCCTGTGGCATGTATCCCTTTTATGTCTTTAGCTTACCTTGCTGGGGGCGCCCCTCAGGCTGCATCATCCCCAAGCTGCTCAGGCCTAACCCAGTGGCATGTATCTTCCTTGTATTTAATTAAGCATGCTGCTTTGATGCTTAATCTACCTATGACTTTTACCTGCTTGATCGTCACCTCCCACGGGGGCTACTCGCGCTGGCACGACGCTTGTGCACGGGTCCGTCCCTGCAACGTCGACAAATCTGAGCAGTCGAGCTCTGGCTCGCGGCACGCCCCGCGCATGTCACCTCAGCACGCCCTCAATGCCTTCGTCTCCTTGCGAAGCAGCCGACGGCGGACTGGCAACCATAATGGCAAACCGTGTTTTTGCTTATGCTGGCTCGCAGGAATCTCAAGAGAGTGACAGCAGGCAGCACCGCGAGTTCCCTCTTCTCCCATGCAATCCACTTGCGCGTTAAAAGGGGGGCTCTTAAGCATCGTGACTCAGGAGCTCCTACTGGCTCTCCCGCCCTCACCCCCTGGCCTTGACCACGGCACGAAACCTAGCATACCAGCGACGGCTGAGCTCCCTCGAGGGCTGGGACCTGAGGATGTAGAGCATAAAGGAGAGCATGGAGAAGAGGGGAAGGCTCTCACGGACTTGGCCTAGCTACGCATTAACGCGGCGCATCGCAAGGAATCGACCCCAAACCGCCAAGATAAGTCTCGCGCTCAGATTGGCTAATCGTTGGAGCCTGAGGTTGCGCTCGCCGCAGCCCTGTTGCGGCAACTTCGCCTCCCTTTCTTACCTTACCATGACTGCTTGAGCGCTAAAGGGGACCTCCTGAGCATTGCGCCTCAAGGGCTCTTACTGGACCTCGGGCCACTCACCTCCTGGCCTTGACCATGGCACGCGACCTAGCATACCAGCGACAGTTGTAGCTTGCCTGGGGACCGGGACCTGTCAGCGTAGAGCAACAAGCCGTCGCGAGGTTGGAAAGGGGAGACCGAGCCTAAACAGGACTTGTGTTCACAGGATTCCATAATTAGGATAATATCAACAAAACACATCGCAGACCCTTTACACACCCCCACGGGGTACTTCTTGATTCCTCGCAGGGAACAAAAGACGAGAACCTAGGAGAAACCTATCTACACGCCCCCGCAGCCGACGCCATCATCAACAGTGGGCCGTGGGAGGCCGGCGCCAACCTCATCCAGATCAGCGACAGCGGCGGCTGGACGCCGTAGCCCTACTCCGGGCGCGGCGAGAGCTCAGGGGCATCCCCGCTCACAGCACAAGCTTGCGCGAAGAGTCTGCCGTGTGGACTCCGGGAGCGGCGACGCGCGTTGCAGCGACACGTCGACCTTGGCCATGGCGCGCGCGCGCCGACGATCGTCACTCCTTCCTCCTGAGCCCCCGGCTTGGGCATACAGGGGTAGCGGATACCCAGGAGGAGGCTGCTCGCACCAAGGCCTCGTCACCACCTGCATCGCCGCTGCATCGCGGCGGTGAACCGACCTCTTCTTCGGCGGGAGCAGTGTCGGCACGTCGAGGGGAGTCTTTCCCTTCTCCGAGGCAGAAAACCTTCGGATGGGCGCCATTGCTACTAGCAGAGGATCGAGGAGGAAGAAGCAAACAGCATGGGGAGAAATGGCGACGGGGGCTCTCCCCCCTTCCTCATTTATAGCAGGAGAAGGCCAACCAGCGCCCCCCACGATCACAGGTAATGATGGTTTTCCTTGCATGTCGCAGGGACTTGTCAAGTCGAGCAGTTGCCGAGGCAGCATGGGGAAGCGGAGACGCCCACGTCCAATCAACCGCCACGTGTCGACCAAGGCCGCAGGCTTTTGGGGCCCGTGGCACTCAGATTTCTGACCTTTGGCTTCGCCGCTGCCCGAAGCGCCGCCTTTGGGCCCGGGGCTCTTGTCAACATTCTAGGAACGGGGGTCCCCAGACTTGCCTGCCTGCGGCCCATGGCGTGGCTCTGTTAGCAGGCCTGTATGGCCCGTCTTCATCAACAAGGCATTCAAGACCCTCGCGAGGGGCCAAGCCTCGCGAGGCAGACGATGCAAGACCTCCTCTAGAGCGGCCTCGCCAGGTTGGCTCGTGAGGAGCGGAGAGATCAAGGCAGGGAAAACCTCGCGAGGTTCTCGTGACGTGAGCCATGACGATCGAGACCAGGCGGGCGCCAAGCGGGTTCCAAAGACGCCAAGCAGGTCCTTGTTTCCCCTTTGGTGCTAAGGAGGCAAGCGCAGGCGCGGAGTACCGAGGCATCAAGCAAAGGTTTCCATATCAGTGCAACGAGACCAAGACCAACAGGACGGCAAGACGGAGGTCACCATGGAGCCCAAGGCGGCGTCACCACCAGAGCCTTTCCAGGAGAAGAATGCTTTTGTCACGATAAGTTGTACTAGGTGTCCCCTTTCAAATTGGCCATTGTTGGCTCCCTTCCCGCTCAATATTTGGGAAGAGGACCAGGGCCTATATAAGTAGAACTAGCCACCACCGTAGGGGATAACTCATTCAGAGGCATCTTATCTCATCTTGAGTAATCCTCACCCACACAAGTTCGCCAAGCACAAGAACACCTCAACCTCAGGAGGTTGTTCTTCCCCTTGTACTGTTCATCATCAGCCCAAGAGGCAATCCACCACCACCACACTGGAGTAGGGTATTACACCAAACGGTGGCCCGAACCAGTATAAATCTTGTGTCCCTTGTGTTGTGAGTTCGTTGAGTTTGTTCTTGAGATCTTTGCAAGCTAGGATGTGGATCGGTAGGGGGAGAACCTCGTGCACACCCCAGGGTTCGAACCTTAAGGGTTTTGCCGGAACCCGTGATCCAACAGAGCCGACGGGGTGGTTTGGTTTGGGCGGCTGGAGGAAGGAGAGAATAGATAGAAGATACACGCCAGATGTTGGATGTCAATCCAACGGCTGGTAGGCAGAATAGTTTGTTGACTAGCTAGTAAGTCAACACCGCCTTGGATAGGTTATTTCCTTGTGGGTCGCAAATTTCAGAATCAAAATCTGTCACGGTCATGCAGCCTTTCTTATGAAAATTTACAGCCCATTTGGTGTGCTAGTTCAAAATAAGTTTGTGGGTGCTGGTGGGGGCTAATCACTTGGCTTCTGTAATGCACAGTGAGCTCAAGCAGCCGGCAAGAGTGATGTTATTTCCCTTAGTTGGGCTTTGTTACAATATTTCACTCTAAATTAAACGAATGGCAAGCCATTTGCCTTGTTTCAAAGAAAATATGACAGTCACAGCCGAGTTGAAAGGGGCAAGAACATCTAACTCTAGCTTACAAACTATACAAAAGCACAAGGGTTAATTGTTCATCAGGTTTAGACAAAACCCAGGTTGAAAAGGGCAACAACATCTAACTCCGGCACTGTTTTCGGCAGTCACAGTCAAATGGATCGGTCAGGTCCATAGAATGAACGTCCTGGGTCGTAAAATTACTGGATTATGACCGCAATATGTTGTAAATAGAAGCCCGACACGTTTAGAAGCTCTTTTGTCCACCTGAAACTTCTTTTTTTGCTCTTCGACATACCCATCCGTCAAAACTATGGTGCTGATAAACTTAAGCATGATGGACAATAGTAACCTCGCATTCAGCAGGAAGAATGTTACAAATCTAGTGTTTGCATGCTTGGCTACATATCGTTCTAGCGCTATTGTCTTCAGTCGAATGTCATGAGAAGTGAAAAATCCCGATGCTTACGAATCTACCGATTGGTTATAACTTTCTTACCCCCGTCATGTTGCCTAAATAGACATGAAGATTGAAAACAGTTAAGGTCTAAAAAAAGAGTGTCGAAAGAGCAACAGCTGAACGGTTAATTCTAGTACACTATATGCGGGCTTCCAATGTGCGTGAAATTGTGACCTTTATATACAACTTCTCCAGACATGGAAAGCATTGCAGCAAGCCAATAATCTTGTTCAGATCAAAACTATTCATTTGGATATATAAGATCTTGATAGAATCCAGCACCATTGATAGGCTATCCATGGAGAAACTCTTCATTCAACATAGAACATAATATTAGTACAAAATGTGTACTCCAAGATGATATATAACTTATGCGTAGAAATTTAAAATGCAGCTTATAGTTACAAGTGTAGATGATAATATGAAGTACCTAAAGAACTGTGGAGCCAAACACCATCTTGAAATGAGCACAGAGGTCATGTATTACACCCAAGGTCTCTAGTTTAGGCGCAGAGAGGACAGTTATTTGCGACGGTGAATAACTAGAATTAAGGATCAACCTTTGAAGTGAAGGGGCATCTTGGATGATGAGTTGCTTTCCGTCAAAGAAATTCCAATTCTTACAAGGTTAGGTGACTTTATATGGAGACAACTGATTCTAACTGTGAAAACAAGCACCAAGCACTCCAGGGCAGGGCAACTGGAGTGGATGATGCTGTGCAATGAGGCCTCCGATATACGAACCTGCACAAGTGAAAGTTTCTTGAGAAATGGGAGTCGAAGGTTTAGTACCAGATTGTCTGGTAGGTAGCACAGCGGAAAGGTGGCAGTGTGGAGAGAGGAGGAAAACCACGAGATGGACATCGGTGCTGAGGGCACAAGTACATGTCGTTCGGTATCTGGTAGGTGATTTCCTGGGGAATAATAGAACTCAAGCAGTTGTAGTTCTGTGAATTCAGGGGATTTCAGCCAGGCGTCTACCATGCAGGGCATGGTATGCTTGCTCAGGTAGCATGACGGGATGCATAGGCTTTGAACGGAGCCCTGGTGGGAGGAGATGATGGCTCTGGGAGTTCAAAATCATTGAAGAGAGATAGCTGACGATAGTCGAGATTAAGGGGCACGTCGCGCCATAGAGGGCGCCACCGAATTGAGAGGACTTGGGTGCGGCAGCAATCCTTGGTCGGGAGAAGTGAGATGATCTCCCCAAGGATGGCGTTCGAGAGATCGCGGATGCGGTCCACCCAAGATTCTACGGCTTCCTGGGATCCAGTGGGGGAGGGCTCGCCGCTTCTTCCCGCGCTGCCGGGTGCAGGATCTACAACAAGCGTCGCCGCTGGCGGGAACCTCACCTTCTTGGCGCTGGGGTCAGCCGACTCAATTTTCCTCGTGGGCGTCCCATCGAGCTCACGGATTTGAGCAGAGTAACGAATGACGAGCCTAGTTGTAGTGTGAATGAAGAAGAAGGAGAGCTAGGGTTTTACAGTAGTAGTGAGGAAGAAGGGGAGCTGGGGTTTTCTGTAGGAGTGAGGTGAGGAATTTGGGGGTATGAGTGGAGTGAGCTGACATGACGTGGGTAAAAGTGAGGAGGAAGAAGAGCACCCATGTTTTTTTGGGGGGCGGTGTGCTGGGTGTGGGTAGCGCCTCTCATTAAGTAAATATATGGGCTTTTGAATTGATTTTATTATTTTCTAGGGTGGATGGGCTGTTTTGTCTTGGGCCTAGAGAAACAATTACTACTAGTAGAGTGGAGACACTCTACAGCTACCTAGAAAAACAGTTACTACTAGTACAGTGGATACACTACCGCTTCTAGCTCCTCCGAGGTCATCGAAATGTCTCCCTCTACTGAATGTCGTTTTACTTTTGTTCACCTACATGTGCACCATGCAATGCGCGGGCCCAAATGCCATCCACCAAGTTAGAAGGCAGTATGCAGGCGGAGAGTCACCCCGGTCGTAGCGCGGCAGTAATGAGCTGTCGTATCACAAAACCCCACCTCCCCACAGTCTATGTTTGACGGACGAAGCAACCATCATTTCACTCTTCGCTGAATCCCCTTCTCCCTCACCATCTTCAAGAAAGCCAACACTCACATCTGCCACTGTTCTTCTCTCCCAATGAAGGGAAGGTAAGTGGATCTGTGATGTTGGTATATTTTTGTTCAAAGAAAAAAAAAGAACTTTTGCAAAGCAGTAACAGATCCTCACTCTCTTTTTTGTTTCATTGTCATTGTGATTGTGTTTTCCTTTCAGTTGTCTCCTAGTGTTCGTCAGTTTCATGGTGGACTAAGGATAACCAGGTAAAGATCTACCGATATTGGAGCAGACGCGGAAGGCTGATCCCCATGAGACAGAGAGCCCCAAGAAGATGGAGGCAACCACCGAGCCGACCCCAAATATGCTCACGGCCACTACTGAGATGGTCAATGCCCTGTTTGAGGTTACAGCCCCCGTGGCCCTGCTATACATAGTGGTTTAAATAACTTGTATTTCTTATACTAGAAATTAATTCAGAATTTGTTTCTGTTTCAATTAGAGCCCTGATGCAGACAAGGATTGTGTGGTTGTACATGTCACTTGCTATGAGGCGGATGACCTGAATATTCGCACTGGGAAAACAGAGTTCTTAGGCTGTTGGATCCTGGAAGCCATTTGCGCTTATACCGATGTCGAGTTGTATTCCAGCCTCATTGTTATCAAGTGTGTTCTCCAGGGTGTACTGAAGCAAAAGAAGTTCAAAGCCACTCCTTCGTTTGTGAGGCATACTGTTCTTGTCAAGCTTACGCAGGAAGATGATGTGGCATGCCTCCACAAACAAGTTTATGAGTTGCAAGGCCACAAGGTTATCTTCAGGAAGGTTCACAGGATTGAGCTGCTACTGGACATCCTCGATGATGTTCATGGCAAGGTCCGTCTTGTGTCCAACTCAAATTAGATCGAGGCATGAAATAGTTGCCCTAGCTAGTGTTTAATAGTAGTTTGGATTGTGTCTAATTATCTGAACCTTGCCTATTATCGAGATCTCTGGGGCTAGTACCCTGTTTGAATCCGTCTATGGGAACTTCTACTACTTTTGTGCCCGTGAATCATGTGAGAACCATCGTAATTGTTGCCGAAACAGATGCGTCCTCAGTAGTTTTTTCATGAATATGGCATGGTAAGACATAAGTTGTCACGGTTTATCATACGAGCAGTGTGTGTTTGATGAAATAGAGTACTCGTTCGAGAACTGTACGCTGACGTATACATAAGTACTTGTAAACGCTGTTGGTGCTACCCCACTTGTAAGCAGTTGTGCAAAACACGGCACATTGGCTCAGCTCGCTTCAACACTAGGCTATCGACCAGCTAACAATCAATAATCGGTTGTCCGACATATAAGCAATTACGTATCTTGTTACAGTGGTTCATGCAGTTAACCGAGGCCACAATGTAAATTCCAAACGTTCACACGCTAGTCCAGCGTTCATGTGGAACACTCACATGAAACTCGGCTTCATAAAAAACTTAAAAAGCATAAGTTAAGCAATTTTATACATCTCAATGATTCATAGAACATAACAAACATATAGTAGTTCACAGCAAAAGACAAAGTGTGAGAAGGTTTACAAATCAGGAAAAATCAAGCAAGGCTTCTTTGAGCAACGGACCTCCCTAGTCAGGCTTTAATTTCCTGGAGTTCACTCTAGTTTTTCCTGGAGTTCACTCTGGAATGCTGCACTGAACCATGTAGTGTACTGACCATCTGTAATTCTTGTGCATTCCACTAAATTTAAGCACCGCTATTTGTAGAAATAAGTAGACCACAATGCCTCTTGTCCGTGCACCTGTCCCAAAAACCTCAGCCGTGCCAGCTAGTCCTCGGTCCATGGATGAACTGGTAGAAAGTGCATTCTGGACTAGGATGCAGTTGTTTTTTGCTCGTCCCTGCACCGCAATCTGGAAGTAAAACGTAGGAATCAACTTCTTCTAGATTGTGTTGGTCATTCTACCTAGTTACTACCAGTGTAGGAATACCTGGAAGACGGGTGGTTAGAGGACGGCAGCTAGGAATAGCCATCTCATTTTGTGCAGTTGTACTAAAACTGAGGTGTGTACTTTTGATTGCGCAGATAGAAACAATATGACGACACACATCCCTGTTTGCGAAAATACGAAATACGGTTATTTAAACAATGATAGTTATTTGTAGTGGCATATGATTAACAGCAACATCTATTGTGTTATAATTGGCACTACATTGACAGTATGAAAGTGCCCTTAGGTAAGTAGCATCACATTACATCAACACTGCCACTAGATTAACATGCAGAACAATAGCATTAGTATTACTGTCATGACAGTAGCACATGGTCAGTAAATGTGCAATCAAATTTGTGCAGTTCCACTGGGATGAAGCCATGTTAGCGGTGTGAGAATTAAGTGTAAATGCGAAAACACAATTCATGGGAAATAAAGTAATACGGAAGCACTTCATAAAATGGTGGTGGCATTGCTTCAATTTATCGACGGCACTAGACCATTACTTATAGTGACATTAGGTGGCATTGCTTAATGTTTCATGTGATTTTACATTAACGGTAGCGATATGGGCATAGGGACAGCAGGGGCATAAAGTGGTGAGGCAGATGTGGTTGCCGAGAGCGGCAAACACTCAGGCAGCATGTCTACATTTGTCCCATTTTTTATCTCCTCAGTGACATTTTCCTATGTGAGCACAGAAAATCTAGACCTTGCTCATTCTCATTTGCATTGCCCCCCAACACCCCTCACATTCTTTCCTTTTTCTACCAAGAGACAGGTCCACTCCCCCCACCCTTTGCCATCCACCATGATTTCTTCGCATTTTCAACCAAGAGACCGGTTGGGTAGCCAGTATCTTCTACTTTCCCCCGTTTCCTCTTAGAACCAAGTCCTAGATTCATGCTACAGCTTTCCCACTTTCTTCCTTGTTTGTACCAACTCTTAGATTCGACTGTATGAAGTAGCTTTACCTCTAATAATAGTAGAAGTCTAGGTGGCTTTGGAACAGCCGACGGAAGTAGAAAAAGATCCACACGCGGCCACATGGGGAGCTGGGGCAGTAGAGCAAGGCAGGTTTCGAACGAATATATACCCGAGGGTCGTCGGCATGTTGCAAAGATGGCGTCGGGAGGCCGCATCTGGGCCACAATACCGTAGGGAGGAAGAATGGGTCCAAGGCCCTCCCGAGCCGGTGCTCTCTCGAAGAGAACAGCACGGCCGCCGATCGGGATGCACGGGCAGCCGTTGGTCTCCTCCCTCGCTGCTGACGACGGCGTGAACGATGCATCTACACCCCTGCCCCGGTGAAGGTGGTCCGGCCAGATTTGTGACCAACCATGAGTAGAGAGAGAGTATGGCCACCTATGTCTTGCTTAGATCTGGAGAGCATGAGAGAGTCAAAGAGAGGAACCCTAGTAAAGCAAGCGCTACGGCTCCTGCTTATATATATAGTGGAGTGATTTTGTTGTACCAGCCTCAAAAAAATGAGCTCCTACGTGTACCCGTGAGTCGGTGTGAGAGAACTAGTGCGTGTATGCACCGCTTCTCTTTGTTAGAGCACAATATACTATGCCCAAAGAACGTTCGCCACAAGAGTAATAGTATAAGTTTGTGACGTGTGAGTTAAAATAAAAGGTGTGCGACGTCTTTTGTTTTTTAGAAGTTCTGAGGGTAGGGTGTGAAGAGCACATATGTGTGTGACGTCTACCTGAAGATAGACGGTGGGTGCGAGAGGACTTGGGAGAGTAGTGACTCGTGAGGGTGCGTGTGTGCGTCAGAGAGAGGGGGCACGTATCAATGCAATGCATATGTGCGTAAATCATTATGTGACAAACGTTCACCACAAGCCGTTTCCTGATGAACGCCGTTGATGACCCACAAGTATAGGGGATCAATTGTAGCTCTTTTCTATAAGTAAGAGTGTCGAACCGAACGAGGAGCAGAGGGAAATGACAAGTGGTTTTAAGTAAGGTAATGTCTGCAAGTGCTGCAATTGTAAGTAGCGGAGTAGTTTGGTAGCAAGATAATTTATAACGGACAAGTAACGATAGTAGTAAAAAAAGTCCATCAAGATAGCTCAATCCCTTTGTGGCAAAGGACAGGCCAAAACGGTCTCTTATAATAAGCAAAGCATTCTTGAGGGTACACGGGAATTTCATCTAGTCACTTTCACCATGTTGGTTCGATTTGTGTTCGCTACATTGATAATTTAATATGTGGGTAGACCGGTGCTTAGGTGTTGTTCTTACTTGAACGGAACTCCTACTTATTATTAACCCTCCCACAAGCATCCACAACTATGAGAAAAGTATTAAGAATAAATTCTAACCATAGCATTAAACTTTTGGATCCAATCGGTCCCTTACGGAATAGCGCATAAAGCGGGGTTTAAGCTTACATCACTCTCGCAACCCATCATCTAATTGCTACTCCACAATGCATTCCCTTAGGCCCAAATATGGTTAAGTGTCATGTAGTCGATGTTCACATGAAACCACTAAGGGAATCACAACATACATACTATCAAAATATCGAACACATATCAAGTTCACATGATTACTTGCAACATGATTTCTCTCGTGACCTCAAGAACAAAAGTAACTACTCACAAATAATAATCATGCTCAAGATCAGAGGGGTATTAAATAGCATATTGGATCTGAACATATAATCTTCCACCAAATAAACCATATAGTAATCAATTACAAAATGTAATCAACACTACTAGTCACCCACAAGCACCAATCTATAGTTCCGGTAACAAGATTGAACACAAGAGATGAACTATAGGGTTTGAGATGAGATGGTACTATTGAAGACGATGATGGAGATTTCCCTCCCCAAGATGGGAGAGCTGTTGGTGATGAAGATGACGATGATTTCCCCTCTGGAAGGGAAGTTCCCCCGGTGGAATCGCTTCGCCGGAGGGCAAAAGAGCTCCTGCCCAAGTTCCGCCTCAAGATGGCGGCGCTCTGTACCGAAAGTCTTCTCCTTATTTTTTTTCTAGGTCAAAACGACCTATATACCAGAAGATGGGCACCGAAGGTGGGCCTGGATGAGCACAACCCACCAGGGCACGCCTAGGCTGCCAGGCGCGCCCAGGTGGATTGTGCCCACCTGGTGGGCCCCCTTGCTACCTCTTGAGCACTACGTTGGTTTTCCCTTGAAGAGAAAGGGTGATGCAGTAAAGCAGCGTAAGTATTCCCCTCAGTTTTTGAGAACCAAGGTATCAATCCAGTAGGAGGCCACGCACGAGTCCCTCGCACCTACACAGACAAATAAATCCTCGCAAGCAACGCGATAAGGGGTTGTCAATCCCTACACGGTCACTTACGAGAGTGAGATCTGATAGATATGATAAGATAATATTTTTGGTATTTTTATGATAAAGATACAAAGTAAAATAGAAGGCAATAAAAATAACTAAGTGTTGGAAGATTAATATGATGGAAAATAGACCCGGGGGCCATAGGTTTCACTAGTGGCTTCTCTCGAGAGCATAAGTATTACGGTGGGTGAACAAATTACTGTTGAGCAATTGATAGAATTGAGCATAGTTATGAGAATATCTAGGTATGATCATGTATATAGGCATCACGTCCGAGACAAGTAGACCGACTCACACTGCATCTACTACTATTACTCCACACATCGACCGCTATCCAAAGATGTATCTAGAGTATTAAGGTCATAAGAACAGAGTAACGCCTTAAGTAAGATGACATGATGTAGAGGGATAAACTCATGCAATATGATAGAAACCCCATCTTGTTATCCTCGATGGCAACAATACAATACGTGCCTTGCTGCCCCTCATCACTTTGGGAAAGGACACTGCAAGATTGAACCCAAAGCTAAGCACTTCTCCCATTGCAAGAAAGATCAATCTAGTAGGCCAAACCAAACTGATAATTCGAAGAGAGTTGCAAAGATAACCAATCATACATAAAAGAATTTAGAGGAGGTTTAAATATTGTTCATAGATAAAATTCATCATAAACCCACAATTCATCTATCTCAACAAACACACCGCAAAAGAAGATTACATCGAATAGATCTCCACGAGAGAGGGGGAGAACATTTTATTGAGATACGAAAAGAGAGAAGAAGCCATCTAGCTAATAACTATGGACCCGAAGGTCTGAGGTAAACTGCTCACACATCATCGAAGAGGCTATGGTGTTGATGTAGAAGCCCTCCTTGATCGATGCCCCCTCCGGTGGAGCTCCGGAACAGGCCCCAAGATGGGATCTCACGGGTACAGAAGGTTGCGGCGGTGGAATTAGGTTTTGGCCACGTGTCACGGTAGTTTGAAGTGCGTAGGTATATATAGGAGGAAGAAGTACGTCGGTGGAGCAGCATGGGGCCCACGAGGGTGGAGGGCGCGCCCCCCTACCTCGTGCCCTCTTGGTTGATGGCTTGACATAGGGTCCAAGTCCTCTGGATCACGTTCGTTCCAAAAATCACGTTCCCGAAGGTTTCATTCCGTTTGGACTCCGTTTGATATTCTTTTTCTGCGAAACTCTGAAATAGGCAAGAAACAACAATTCTGGGTTGGGCCTCCGGCTAATAGGTTAGTCCCAAAAATAATATAAAAGTGTATAATAAAGCCCAATAATGTCCGAAAAAGAATATAATATAGCATGGAACAATAAAAAATTATAGATACGTTGGAGACTTATCACCCCTCTAGTAGTTAGTTGCTCCAATATTCCTCAAATATTTCATAAAAATTCTCTATGAAGTTTCAGCTTGTTTGGAGTTGTGTAGAATAGGTGGCCTTGCGTCGCTTTTCCAGGTCCAGATTTCCAGCGGTCGGAATTCTCCCCCTTTGTGTATACCTTGCATATTATGAGAGAAAAGGCATTAGAATTACTCCAAAACGCATTATTATAGATAAAAACATTATAAATAACAGTAACAAAACATGATGCAAAATGGACATATCAGCCGTAAGAACCGTTAGATCGGCATCCCATAGTGTCAACTTTGCCATGTCATTTAACAGAACAGCCACTCCTCTGACACACAAATCTTCCACGTGAGTGTTAGCAACTGCCGTATGCTTCTCCCTCCGTTCCAAAATGTGGTGGATATAGCTTTATTGAAAATTCGAACCTCGCAAACTTTTACCGAGTTTTCATGTACCAAAATGCACATATAGAATGCCTAGTATATATCATTTCATTCATCTTCAAGACGTAACTATAAAGATGGGGGAGGAGTCTACATAGAAAGACCGTTGTATCACCTGCAGCAATTTCAACCATCCTTTGGTGTGGAGGAATATCATAGGAACTCTATATGATATGATTTTTATAGGATTTTTTCCTTTAGAGCCAATTGGTTCATAGGAATAGATTCATATACTCCACATTTCAAAGGAAAATAAACATGATATCATCTTTATAGCTTTAGAGCCACTTGGTTCATATGAATGGATTCCTATACTCCCAAAATTTCAAAGGAAAATAAACATTAGCGTATATTCAATAGAAAAGTTCATATGATGTGAATCAAATGACATCTCTTTTCTAATCCCTCCTCATAGGAATTGAGATACATGTCATCTCTAGATTCAATAGAAAAGTTCTATGATGTGAACCAAATGACATCTCTTTTCCAATCCCTACTCATAGGAATTGAGATACATGTCATCTCTTTCCCTACAACTTCCATGTATACATCTTCTATTCCTAAATAGCTTGGACAACCCACTAGTAGCTTTTTTACTAGACATGCAACTATGGCACAAGAACACGTCATGCATGCAAGTCATAAATCACATTGTTTTTGTACTCTATGCATGCAAGCACCACATCATCAATTCATGCATGTTACTCATAAGTTATTTCTTTCATTAGATTTTTTATTGACAATGTATGTGTTGGTCACGTGCACACATATGTAGTTCACATTCACATTATTGTTAGAAATGTCATTCTTTTAACTGCAATTCATTTTTTCTCTTTGTAGTCCCTCCGTCTAGGTGTGTAAGTCATCTTCCGAAAACCAAATAATCCCAAAACACTTAGGCGCGGTACATTAACTCCCTCCTCGTTTCTTGTTTCGTGACATATTAACCAATAAGAGACGGGGACCATGCATGCTTTCAATGGCTTGAGACTTTCGAACATGACATGCAGTGGTTAATTCATTGCATGGAATGCTATTAACTAGCAAAAAAACCTAAGATGACTTATACACCTAGATGGAGGGAGCTTTGCATTTTCATTTTAAGCATACATTCACTTCCCATTAGTTATAGATGTTTTCGGAGCAACTTTTATCCATTATTTTGAGTAGAGTACCAAATTGCGCGCGGCCGCGGGTATATCAAAATGCAGGGCCCATGCATCATTGCCCCTTTCGGTCGAACCTACATCCACAATTTTTTCTATGTATATCTCCACTCGTCCCCGAACCCAAAATGTTGCCTCGTGCCCGTAAAACCAAGCAGCCCAGACATATTAGGGCGTCGACTCGAACTCAATCCCTCTTCCGTTTACTACGACATGGCCCCGCACGCCGTAGTACTCCTACAAACCCTACCGCCGCACGCATCATCGGTTTTCTTCAAGAGGACGAGGGAGAATTGGATTTGTAGTGGAGGCACTTTCAAAAACGGATTTGTAGTGGAGGCTCGTATCCTAGGGTGCCCTAGGTAGTTGCCGCACGCATCATTGGTTTTTTCTTTTCTTTATGATCTTGCGCCTAGGTGAAATGATGGTTGCTTCGTCGGTCCAGCTTAATGTGGGAAAGGTGGGGCTTTGTGATTTGACCCCTCATCGCTCATTTACTACTATTGCGGCGCTACGACCGGGGTGCCTCCAAGTCCAACCACTGCTCTGAACTGTAATTTGGTGCATCGCACATGGAACAAGATGGTGGATGAGCCACATGCCGGCCAAAGGGGTCCTGTTAAGTGTGTCGCCATTTCATGTGCAGGCTGACCCTGCTTGAGTTGCTACGCCAACACGACAGGAGCAATCTACCACTTGGTTTTGCTCCTTGGTGAATCCCGACTATATTGATCTAAAAAGATACTACTCCCTCCGTCTCGGTTCATAGGGTCTGCACGTAGTTCTAGGTCATCCATTTGACTAAGTAAATATGAGTTACTATGTCACAAAAAGTATATCATTGGATTCTTAAGCGGATGTAGTTTCTAAACTTATACTGTTCATCACATATATAGCCAGTTAAATTCTCAACCTAGAACATCGTGCATGCCTTGTAAACCGATACGGAGGAAGTAGTAAAAATGAGGTGATTTTACACAGGTGGGCGGGGAGCATGGCATGTCATGCGGTCCCACGTGTCATGATGTACCAAGATGATGCGCGTCCCTCTTGAGGAATATCAAAGGCAGAAGCAATACGTGGTTTTCTTGAAGGAGATGATGTCGAAGCGGATTCAGCGAAGCGTGAAATAATGGTTGCTTCATCCATCTGGGAAGGTGTGACATTGTGATTTCACGTCTCATTGCTCATTACTACTACTGGGGCGGTACGACTAGGGTGCGTCCCCCATGCTGTTATGCACTATTATTTGGTGCATGATACGTAGACCCGGTTGCTATATGTCCCACATGTCGGCGAGAGGAAGTACAGAATTCATGAAATCGAGCGTCGACGGAGGAGTACAAGACACCACGGCTTGGTTTTTGCTGCTTCGCGCGATCTATCGATACGAACCCGGACTAAAAAAGGGGAGGGTGGGCCTTTTCCTGCGCGGCAAGCAGGGGAGTTTGGCATAGTCTGTTTGAGGCAGGAAGGGAAACAAGCAAATAAAGGTTGACCGACTTAGATTTGGGAAAATCTGATTTTACGGAGTACGTACCCACTATATATGGAGGTAGTACTACCTACTACTCCCTCCTTTCCGGTTTATAGGGCTCACCTAAACAAATTATTTTTCCATTTTATAAGTCTCATTTCTACTAGTAGTAGTACCATCACATGATTGGATTTTGAGGTGCGTTAAATCACCCGATGCAAGCAGTGTCAAGAGAATGCATGTAGAAGTTCATGGAAATTTAGTGGTCATGCATGCATTCGTTCTAATTAATGCCTCGGTAAACATAACTTCTTGAGAAAAACGAGCGTACTAATTACTTGTGCAAACTACGAAATTAGTTTCACCACTCACCGTCTACCTTGGTTGGAGAGATTTTGAAATTGAGCCATAAACCGGAAAGGAGGGAGTAGTAACATAGCCTAGGGTATCTTGCTGCACCACGGACTCCAAGGAAATTGTTGTAGTACTACTCCTATATATGTACCACTGTACTACTCCTAGTACTAAAAGACATATTTCAAACGATATGATAATCTCTCTAACCAAGGTAGGGACAAGGAGTAAACGGAGGGAGTAGTAAAATTTTCTCCTCGCCCTGCGAAGCAACCACGCGCGTGGGCGAGGGAGCGGGCGTAAGGCGTACTAGTAAGCAAGCTTCACCTCGTCCTGCGAGCCACCGCGCCCGTGGGCGGGGGATACGGCATACTAAGCAAGCTTCTCCTCGTTCTACGAGTTGACGGGACACATCAAAAGTAATACGTACAGAGCATCTCTAGTGTATAGAGCATTGCCTCTATGGTAGGCCCCACATGGTTTGCCTCTTATCAAATGAAAAAGATGAGCATGTGAGATGGTGAACGGAGGGAGTACGATGCTATTAGTACTACAGTTCTTTTGGAAGGGTTGTAGTAGTCCCTCCCGTTCACATGTTCACATTTCAAGCTTCAATAAAAACGTTGCACGCAAGGATTAAGAGAATCCTCGGCAATGCATGTACTCCCTCAATCCATATAGGGTATAAAATGCATTTTGGAGGCTAAATTTGACCACATGTTAGACCAATAATATGACATTCAACTTACAGAAATCTTACCATCAAATCCATACGTGGTCATTATACTGCTAACAAATGCATGTGTTGCAATTAGTACATAGATACAGTAGTAAACACTCACTATCTAGTAGTACTAGTAGTACTCTACACTACTACTACTATGAGGCCATCCAACTGTGTCCTGGGCTCCCGACAGAAGACTGCAGACACCGATTATTCGTTCATATTTATATATTTTTTTCACACAGCGAAATATCTCTATCTCTACTCTTATAAAAAACCGAGTTGGTGATTATGGTGTGCCTACCATCTTGTAATATAGACCTTCCAATCTATATCTGACTGATAGAAAGCAAAATATGACAATTTTACAAAAGATACCCGCACCTCTATCCACATTTACAGATAAGGCCTTGCCTCGTTCATCTCCCAGAACTTCATTGCTGAGCAATTAAAAAAGGAACTCTCTGGAACAATCTAGCATGGTGGCCGCTGCCGCCTGCTGGCGCCGTCCGTCCCCATGCATCCACCCCAGCCCGACAATCAGTCACCACCACGCCCTAGTCCTCCTCACCTTATCTCTCATCATTCTCGAGATATCTTTTTTTCGATGAAATTCTCGAGATGCCATTTTTTCGATAAAATTCTCGAGATACCATTTTTCTGATAAAATTCTTGAGATATCATTAGTTCTTACACATGGGATTACTCCTGCATGGGTCAATCACAACAGATGTTTTGTAAAAAATGCATCTTTATGTTTCATGCAATGCACGGGCATCTTGCTAGTGCATGAAAACAACACATGGAAAAATTTCACGGTGAACGAGGGATTTGAATGTGCAGGGAGGGGCTGTTTGGATCGTGCCCGGGGTAGCCAAAATATTGGCGACCCTTTCGTCCACTGGTCCCTTTGACACCGATGAACGAGGAATAGCTCGGGTGCTCATGCATCCTCCAGCACGCGCATTGGAGACGAGCTCGCACGAGCTGTGCTTTTTTGTCCCACCACGCCTCCCGAGCCGGCCGCAGACCGACCGGCGACCCGCAAATTACGCCATCCAACTGTACCCGCACACATTTTGACAGCAACTCAACCAACCAGATGAAATTCATGCGAACACGGTGATATTTCATATAAACAATGACGGAATTCATATAAAATACCGAATTTTCATACAAACATGACGGATTTCATTACATTCAAATCAAGTAAGCGGTGCTAGTTCTCGACAGCACATGTATAATAATACCTGGCCTAAATGGTCGTCCGCTGATCCATTTATGTTCCTCATCTCCGGCAGCACGATCATCAAACTGCCAGGAGCCCCGGAGGTATATGCTTCAGTGCAAAGGACAACTCGCTTCCCCACTGCCCAACTGACATCGTTGGCTGATGCCCAAAATGGAGGTGGAAGGGGGCTTCTCCGCTTCTGTGGAGCCCATGCGGTGTCGATGAAGATCCTCGCAACAAAAGGATCCGGCAAGACACCTGTTGTGTACGCCAGCGTCACCTCCGCGGTGGCCTTCATGGGACCCAAGCGGTGGTGGCCTCCCATGTTCTACTTCTCCTCGATGATGGCGGCGAATACGGAGGCGCTGGCCACCGACTCCTCGCTCTCTGTGCACCCGGCTTCTGTCTCTGCTTGCATGGTGCGGCCACCGGCATGGGAGTCTCGGCCACAAAAACGGGAGACGCGGTCGTAGACACGGGAGGCGCGGTACGAGGTGGCAGCATGGACGGCAGCGAAGACGCTCGTGCACCGCTCCTTGTCGAGCTGGCCTGGAGCGGCGAGTTGCTGAACCGCGCGCCATCTTGGGGCGGCAACTGGCTCCGTCGGGCGAGGGGAGGGAGGTGGATCAGCGAGCTGCATAGCTCGTATCCGGCGGGCTCGGCGGGCCACCCAGCCGGCTTGGATGCGGGATAACTACTCTTCGTAAGCCATTGTAAGAGTGGACAAAATGGTGAAGGAGGAGGTAGGGGAGCGGCGGAGGTGTGGGATTCTTAGCCGGCGTCTAGCCTCGTTTAAATAGGAGATTAAATAGACGGCGGACGAGAGGAGCTTGCCCGACGTTGCGTTTAGTGCCGACCCAGTCATGAACGAACGTATGTCCAAAGTGGGTTTCTCGGATTCCACACAGGTTTCATGGAGGCGTTTGAATGCGCCAAGGAGGCTTGTTCAGCCGGGCCAGCGAGCGGCGCCCTCGACTCTGACATCCGACACCGCGCCGTTCTTCCACTGACGTGTGGGCTCTTTGGGCACCTGGCCAGCATGTCAGTGACCCAACGCAGGCAGCGCACGGCTGAGGAGCTTTTGGTGGGCCAGGGTGGTCAGAAGCGGGCATTTCATAAACCAATGATTTTTCATTGAGTGTGACGTCATCTATTTCATGTAGATAAGCCTACTATATAATGTAAGAGAATTTTAAAATTTTCATATATAAGTTGATAGCCCATTCGATACGTTGTGATTCATAAAGACCGCTGCAAACATCAATGTTCTGCTTATCACAGATGAGATTCATTAATACCCGTAACAATCCATGTCCTTAACAAAGGGTGCATGCACGTATAGGTTGAGCGTGTGTCTTGCGTGCGTGTCTTTGTATGCATGCGGCGTCTGCGAGTGTTGCGTGCATGCATGTGTACGTTTTAGTGTTGCATGCATGTGTGCGTGTGTGCGTGTGTTCGTGAGTGCATCTGTACGTGTCAGTGTTGCACGCCTGCATGCATGTGTATGTTCATGAGCGCATGTGTATTTGTCAGTGTTGCACGCCTGCATGCGTACGTGTGTTCATGCGAGTGTTGCACATGTGTACATGCGGGGTGAGGCTACACGTCAGTCGACTGACTTTTTCATCTATGGTCAGTCAATTTTCTAGCCATTGGATACGAAATCAAGGGCATGCAGTTTATCTTCAACCTCCACCCCCCTGAGCCGCCAGCCACCACCGCCCGAACCATGGCCCTACTCGCTCATGGCCCGGCCCGCTCGCCGCCCGCCCGCCCGAAACCACTCCCAGCCAGATCCACTGCCACCCGGCCATCCCTCTAGGCCCCAGCAGAGCTTTTTCTCTGGCGATCCCCAAGCCACCGCCCAATCACCGCAGCCCCCCCCCCACCGCCGGCGACTGCCAACCAGAGGTCTCACAACTTCGAATCCCCACCGACCACTAATTTATTACCATTTCTATCTTTCAAATACGCGCTGGCGGGTGGGCCCTATGGTAATGTGCGCTGCTAAATGTGGACCATTTGACTGGTCAATTGGTCGTGTCATCAACAAATTACGGAGTTGTATGGTGAATCAGTGACCGTATGATCACCCTAAAATGTATTTTATTAACACAGTACAGACTCAAACTACCATTTCTTTCTTTCATATACGCGCCGACAGGTGGGCCCGACGGTTACGCGCGCCAATGGTGCAACACTAGTTGCGTGATACGTCCATTTTGCATCATGCTTTTATATCAATATTTGTTGCATTATGGGTTGTTATTACACATCAATGTCACAATACTTATGCCTATTCTCTCTTATTTTATAAGGTTTACATGAAGAGGGAGAATGCCGCGGTTGGAATTACGAAATTTGGAAAAGGAGCAAATATTAGAGACCTATTCTGCACAACTCCAAAAGTCCTAAAACTTTACGGAGGCACGTTTTGGAATTAATAAAAAATACTGGTGAAAGAATCAACCAGAGGGGGCCCACACCTTGGCCACAAGGGTGCACTACAAAAAAAAAGACACATCCGTGACATTTTGGGCCGAACGAAAAAAATTTCTGTCATACATATGACACTTCTATGACGATAATTGTGACAAAACCCGGTATCATCATAGATATGGTGGGCTCCTACTTCTATCACAAAAAATCCTGATAGAAAATGGGCTTTTCGTCCTGGGCGGGCCGGAGACGCAGCTGCATGACATTCTTTGGGCCGTCCATGACGGAAAAAACCGTGGTTGAAGCGAGAGCGAGTAAAATTTCGGGGAGTTACCGGTTACGGTGGGAGGTCGGGGCCCGAGCGATGCGCGTTTCTCTCGTACACGTACGCGCTTGTGTGCGATGCGTTGGCTCTAACTGAACTCGAGCGAGGCGTTGGGCTCTAACTGAACCCGAGCGATTGCCTTTGCGAACTACAGCGTTCAACCCGAGTGATCGATCGATGGGCTGTTAACTGAACCCGATTGAGCGATTCGCCATCGCTCTAACGCTTCAAGCCTATCGATGCTGCCTCACGGGATAAGCAGTGGCGTTGCGGGGGGGTTGGATGAATAGTGAGCGGTGGCGTTGCCTGCGGATGAATAGGACCCGTGGTGTGGTGGAGGGCTGGATGAGCGATGAAGCGGTGGAGGGGTGCCCGTGGAGGGTGGTTGAACAGGACCCGTGGTGTGGAGGGCTGGATGAACAGTAGATGGTGGAGGGTGCCCGTGGAGGGGTGGTTGAGCGATGGCCGGTGGAGTAGCGCTCGGTGGAGGCTGGATGAGCAGGAGCCCGTGGAGGCTGGAGGAGGTCGACGGTAGCCCGTGGAGGCTGGAGGAGGTCAACGGTGGAGATGAGCGATGTCCGTGGAGTCCTGTTTTGCGGTACGCCACACCCCTCCCGATGAAACAGGACCCCGTTTGACCGTAGGAGGTCCGTTTAAATCCATTTTTGCGATGCGCCACGCCCCTCCGATCAACAGGACCCCCATTTCGGCCGTAGGAGGTCCGTTTAAATGCGTTTTCTGATGCGCCACACCCCTCCCGATCAACAAGACCCCAGTTTCGATCGTAGGAGGTCCGTTTCCTCCGTTTTGCGGTATGCCACACCCCTCCTGATCAATAGGACACCGTTCCGAATGTAGGAGGTCCGTTTCCTCCGTTGTGCGGTACGCCAGGCCTCATTTCCATCGCCTATTCCGTCCAAGCCCTCCCGATGAACACGATCACGCATTCCGTTCCGACCCAGCCAGTTGGCTCCCATGCGTTCAGTTGCCTCCCGATGAACACGACGCATTCCGTTGCCTCCCCATGAACACCACGATGACGCTGTTTCTCCGTTCTGACCCAGCCATGTACACGAGCCCTGGTTGTACGTATGCGCGAGTAGGCGTTTGAGACCCCGCCCGTATGTACACATACGTGGCCGTATTTTCTTTCTTGCACCCTGGCTGCTGTACGTACGTGTACATGCTACGTGCGCGCCTCTACTACGACACGTCTGGCGCCTCTACTACGACATGTGCGGCGCCTCTACATCCACCGGTATATATGTACATACTGCGTTCGCGACCAAAATGACAACGCTTCGTGCGCTTCGACCAGGTGGGTCCCGGTATCGTGCACTTCCTTACTGCGAAGATGTAGCTGGTGGGTCCCGATGGTCGTGGGTGAATCGTTTTTTTGCCGGACGCACTTCCTTGCGTGCGAAGATGTAACTGGTGGGTCCCAGCGATCGAGCAAACGTTTTTTTCGCGAAATACGGTGGCCCGTCCGGTGGGTCCCCGCTGTCAGGTGGAGGAATAATTATTTTGCATGTAATAAGGAGGCACTTCCTTGCTGTGGCCATGGACCCAGCTGTCAGCCTCTCCACCTATAGTCCATGTCCGACGGAAGCCATTCCTTGACCACGTTGACCACGCCGCGCCGAGAGCACCAGGGCGATGGACGACGGTGAGGCCTAGGAAGGGGACGATGCGGAGCCGGGGAAGATGCGGCAGTGAATGCCCACGCGTAGAGGAGTACGAGGGTTCACTGGTTTGCTGCAGTGTGAGGTTGCCGTCGCCGCAGAATAACAGGGGGTGTGGGTGAGTAGAGGGATGGCCTGGCCAGCGGTGGGAGTAGTAAGGGGCGGTGAGGCCTCCGCCGCATCGCAGCCGGCCACGGGAGGCAGGAGCACGAGGCACGACCGGCGCTGGTTTGGGCGACTGGAGCAAGAAGACCAGAGGTTGAAGAAGCACTACGGCTATTGGATGGACATCGTACGGTCACTGCAGCTAGAATCGTGCATATTGACTAAGTTGACAAAGCCCTCCGACCCCATCAACTTAGTAGGCCCACAAGTCAGCCTGCCACTATACTGGGTCCCAGCTAACAGGGGGAGTATTCTTTTTTTTGTGCGTAATAAGGAGGCACTTCCTTGCATGCGAAGATATAGCTGGTGGGTCCGAGCCGTCGACAGCGGTAACTTTTTTCATGAAATACTGAGAGGCCCTTTGGTGGGTCCCGATGTCGGTGGAGGAATCATTATTTTGCGGCGTAATAAGGAGGCATTTCCTTGCGTGCGTTAAATGGACCCGGTATCGGCCTCTTCACGCATGTACCATCCGCCGGATGCATGTCGGTCGTTCACCATGTTGACCAGGCCGCCGCCGAGAGCACCAGGTGGTGGACGACGGCGAGGCCTAGGAAGGAAACGACACGGAGGCAGGAAGACTTCGGCAGTTGTTTCCCACGCCGGAGGGGAGTACAACTGTATGAGGGTTTATCTTGGTTAAATGCCCGCCATCGCCAGAGAATAACGGCAGTGTGGGTGAGTAGAGGGATGGCTAGGCCAGCGATGGGAGTACGATGGGGGCGGATGAGGCTGCGCGGCAGCAGAGCCGGCCGCGAGGAGGAGGAGGGAGCGAGCAGTCCTGCCGGCGCTTGTTTGAGCGGGCCGAGAGAAGAGCGAAGATTGAAGAAGCACGACGGCCATTGGATTGCCATCCAACAGTCACTGCTTCTGCGTCAACCTTTTTTTTAGGGAAGCATCAAATCTGTGGAAAACAACATACAGCCCATCTGCCATTATTTCTAATATTTTACAACCCATTTGCTAATTATTAAGGTTTTTTTGGAGCCATATTCTTTTTGTTAGCATTACAGCCCATATTGTGGCCACGGTTAAAAAATTATATGAAATTTTGCATATTTCGGTGTGGTCCGAACTGTTTTTAATCCCTAAATTTCGACTCACATTCAAACTGATTTTAAAAATAAATGTATATAAATATAAATTCCAACAAATTATGTACGCATAAAAATTAATGTAATTTAAAATCTCGAAATGAAAAAAAAGATATTTGAAACTAATTGCCGGTTTGATGTGTTTTAAAAATGTACAGCCCATTTCTCATTACTGATGGGCCATTTTCTCAGCCAACCAGATAAGCTCTCCTCGTCTTGAAAGATTTGCAGCCCAACAGGCGTGACAAAGCGACTTACTTGGCAAATCACAAAAAAACTGGGTTGTGGCCGTGGACCCAGCTCAGACTCTCCACGTAGAGTATACTTCCGATGGAAGTCGTTCCTTGACCATGTTGACCTCGCCGCATTCCGTTGCATGCATGCGTCCATGGGCGTGGTGCGTCCCATTGTCGACCTCTCACGTCTGATCATCTTCCAATGACTCTCGATTTGTTGACCACGTTGACCACACCGTGTCGAGCACACCTGCATCGAATGACCGGAGATGGGGAAGGCAGGCGGTGGAGTCGCAGATGGACAGGTGGGAAACTTCACTGGTTGGTCTTGGCGGCACGGCGGTGCATACGGGGGCGAGGAGCAAGAACAGAGGTTGAAGAAGGAGCACGGCTGTTGGATTAACATCCAACAGTCCAGCTGCTAGAATCATTTGTTGATTAAGTTGACAAAGCCGTGCGTACACGTCCCCTTAGTAGGCCCACAAGTCAGTCACCAAATCTGATGGGTCCCAGCTGTCACCGGGATGAATAATTTTTTTCGCAAAACAAGGAGGCACTTCCTTCCGTGCGAAGATACAGCCGGTGGGTCCCAGCTGTCAGGTGGAGGAAACATTTTTTTCATCTTAATAAGGAGGAACTTTCCTTGTGTGCGACCATGGACCTCGTGGGTCCCAGCCGTCAGGCTCTCCACGTATAGTCCTCTTCCGATGACTCTCGTTTGTTGACCACGCCGCACCGAACGCAACGAGTGTCACGACCGGTTTTTCAATAAAAATATTTATTGAACAACCGACCTATGAAGTCCAATATGAGGAAAATCCTTCATACTGGTTGACAAAACTTTGATACAATAAGCCAGTAGCATTACAATATTCTTTGAAATTGGATGAAGATGCCCAACCAATTATTACAACACGCCAATAATTATACATAGTGGCGGATATGACTCAAAGGGTGGGGTGGAAATACTCTTGACTCGAGATATGAGTGGTTGGTGGAATAACACAACGGGTGGTTAATAAGTCTCTGCCTTTGGCGGCTCATCGGCGTCGAGGTGAGGCTCGATGAATATATTTGGGTAGCGGAAGCGGATATATCACAATGACTAATCCAGGGTCGCACGAGACTGACCGGGATTCCTCTAGGCATCGGACTCGCTATCGAATTCTTCATCCATGAGATCGCCTTCAAGATTCCGCCAAATCAACAAGCCAGGTGAGTACTTTGAAAGTACTCGCAAGACAGTTCGGACATAAGATATAACAAATGAATGCATGAATGAGTCATGATTAATCTTAACAATGCTCAAATAAAACAGTATAGCAAAATAGTTAAGAAGGGAATCGGCGTAGTCCGCTCAAATACCCAAAGAAGATAAACTCAAAACCGATCGGGTGTCAGAAGCGACGCCTCGAAGGATGAATAAATAAGCAAAACATGCCACAGTCGGGTGTTTGAGCGACACCTCATAAAGGGCTTATATTGAAATAAAAATACATGCGTGCCGCAGTCGGACGTCTGAGCGACATCACAGAAAGGGCTTATAATGAAAGTAATAACAATGCCGCAGTCGGACGTCTGAGCGACATCACAAAAAGGGCTTATAATGAAAATAAATAACAACAATGCCGCAGTCGGACGTCTGAGCGACATCACAGAAAGGGCTTATAATGAAAATAAATAACAACAATGCCGCAGTCGGACGTCTGAGCGACATCACAGAAAGGGCTTATAATGAGAATGAAAAACAATAATGCCGCAGTCGGACGTCTGAGCGACATCACAGAAAGGGCTTTCATCACAAGAAAATAGCACTCATAATAAATATTCAACACAGGAATATAAACGGGTTAGTCCATCCACAAGAATAATCATTTAACCGGACTTGGTACTCATGTGATTCACCGGATTATCTGTCACCAAAACTGACACTTATCAGGATAAGATATACTGGACCTGGACATGGATAAGATGATTCGAGGATTTATGACTCTGCAGAGTTTGTACTAAAATTTCTCACAGCCAACGGATTTCCGTAGTCCTGAAGGACTAGTTCCGTTTATGGTATTTCGGGAGAAACACAGCTAACCAGTACACACCCATTCTACCTATCGATGCCAGGGATCACCCTAGACATCGTCCAAGAAAAACTTTTGAGACGGGGAGATCACAATCTCGAATAGCATGGGATCAAATTTATATTCGCGCGCTCTAAGGGGTGCCCCCCTCTCGGTCCCAACCGGAAACACCCATGCCCCTGACCGGATGACTGGATTTAATCCAGGCCATGGAACCATCATCACGGCCTCTCCATTTGGTGTGTACCAGAAAGCGGTTTGCAACTTACTAAGCCATATTCCTTCGCGGAAAACATGTGGTAGTACGGGAAGGGAAATGGATGGGAACCCGAATCGTCTGAGTTGACACTGAAGTTAAATAGTATGGCATCATACTGGCATGCTACAACACTGCCATCTTACCCATCCTCATGCCAACACATGGACGTGCACATTCACATCCAACACGTATGGATTATTGAACTCACTTGCCTCAACTTTGCATGAAAATAACATTCATCGGTATGCTCACAAACATGCCAAGAAACTACTTAATGCAAACCTGCCAGAACACTCATCATATCAAAAGTTCAAACATGCTTGCCTGGTTCGGAGAAGTCGGAGTCTAGCTCGGCGAAGTTCGCAGCTCCGTCACCTCTTCCGGAACCTACGGAATAGCGAAAAGGCATACTAACGTGAAAACCAACGCGTGCATAAAAGTTGTTTTCCAAAAAAAATCCAAATAAATCTCATAAAAAACTAGACAAAATTATAAGACTGTTAGAAAAAGAATCACTCAAAAATCACTTTTTATTAAAAAGTTATAAGGGTTTCTGACCAGGGACTCATCTGTAATGAAACAGAAAAGTTCCAGGGTTTTAACTGAGAAAACAGAAAACGGTTCGAATAGAAACGCGCAAGCCCAAAGGGAAAACGTACTCTGCCTGAAGGCGCCAACGGAAAACGGTTCGCGGGAAAAGAAAGAGAGGCTGACATGGGGGGGGGGGGGGTCCACATGTCAGGTTTGAAAGACCTCGCCGGCGCCCGAAGGCTGCGGTGGTCGTCGGCGGCGAACCACGGCGCGAGTCGGGGAGATCGAGTGTACCAAGAGTATCGCGTGTCCTTCAGCGTCGGTGGGTGGTGGACTTAGGCGTCGGGAGCACCACGTCGACGGGCGAAACTTTCTCCGTGAATGACGGCTCGGGCGATGGTGGGGAACTCTGGTGATGTGCTGCAAACTTGAATCAAGCGCTGGTCGGAAGGAGGGATGTACTAGAGAGCTACTGGCAAGAGATGGGAGGCAGAGGCGCACGCACGGGAGCAAATCGAGCTGGATCCGGTGGCGGGTCGCGGCGGCCGGAGTTGAGGAAGGAGACTCCCTCGGGGCTCTTCCAGTAGCTAGGCAGGGTCTTGGTGAAGTGCAGAGGTGGTGTGTGCACGAGAACAAGCTCGGGGCTCCTTTTTATAGGCGATCCGAGGTGGTGGCCGTGAACGGACTTCTCCGGCGATGGTTACGGCGGCGCAGAGCTTGGTCGGGGAGGTTTAGGGAGTGGGGCGTCAGCGTGGAGTTCCAGTGGTTCCGCGTTGACGCTAAACAAGCTTGGATTAGGAGCCCTGGTTGGATTCGATGGAACGGGGCGGCGCGGGCCCGTCGGCGGCAGAGGGTGCGCCTTGTGCTTGCCGGGCCACGGCGACGGTGCTGCGGGGGTGCGCTGGCATGCATGAGGCCACGCGGAGGGCTAGGGCGCAATGGGCGGCGCAGAACAGGGTTGCGAGCCGGAGCAGGCTCCGTTCGGCCGCCACGGGTGGCCCTGCAATCGCAGAGGCTGCCGGCGTTGAAGAAGCTCACCGCCACCGACGCCTGCGTCCGTCAAGCGTCGTCGCGGTGCT
Organism: Aegilops bicornis; assembly: GCA_021605145.1. Taxonomy (NCBI): domain Eukaryota; kingdom Viridiplantae; phylum Streptophyta; class Magnoliopsida; order Poales; family Poaceae; genus Aegilops; species Aegilops bicornis. The sequence continues at coordinate 568,664,245 of CM038673.1, read as the reverse complement.
CTGGCCAGGGTAAGAGGTCGTGCATAAGCGCCCAGGTGCACGGGCGATCGGTGCCAACACTCGGCAAACGACACTGCAACTCTGAACTTTCCGAAGTGCACAGGAACAAAGGCTTGCCAAGTGTTCGACGAAATGATTTTGGCATGTGGGAAATTTTTCTTGAGCTGATCTTTGGTGTGGTGGTCTCTCATTGCATCTGAGGGCTGCCTGAATTTTGGTAGAAGTTTTGGAGTAGTGTAGATATGAATTTCACCAAATTTGGCAAATCTAGTCCAAACTTGCAGAGGTTGAATTTTGAAAAATTTGAAAAGAGGAAGAGTGGATCTTGATGGTTCTAGGTTGTGGGTACTAAGGACTATCCAGAGGAGTTGGTTTGAGGTCAAAAATCAAGATCATTAGGGTACTTGCTTTGCAAATCACTTAGCCTCAAAAGAAAAGACAGAAATATTTTGGGAGAAGAAATAATTGGAATAAAGTCCAAAAATGGATTTTACTAGTTTAGACAGAATGTTTGAGTTGTACCAAAGTGGAAGGAGGGGTTTTTGGAGAAATTTACCACAAGAGGTATGGTAAAACCAAGGATGGATCAAAACCAAAGAATAGCCCAAAACCAAAAAGGTTTTCTTTTTAGAAGAAAATGAATCCAAGAAATGCTTTTGAGACGAAAACTCAGAAGAGTGGTTTTTAAGAAGGGTTTAAATGACCTTCTTTAAACCAAGCAAGGCTTTTGCTGAAAACAAAAACAACAAAAAATTTGGAGTGTCACAACGAGGCGGTGGACGACGGCGAGACCCCGGACGGGAACGACTCAGAGATGGGAAAACGCGGCAGTGGAGTCGCAGATTGAGAGGTGGACAAGGGTTATAACTGGTTCTGTTGCGGCGTGGGGCTATAGTATGTGGAGAATAACAGGAGGTGTCGAGGGGTGGAGGGATAGCCTGGCTGGCGGTGGGGTAGCGCTTCGCAGCGATGTGTGCAAAGCAGAGCCGCTAGCCGCCGGAGGCCGAACCAGGTGGTCCCGGTGACGCTGGTGGAAGAAGACGAGAGATTGAAGGTTCATGTCGGCCGTTGGATATAAATCCAATGGCTATGGATGACACAATCATTTGTTGACCAAGTTGACAACGCCCTGCGTAGGCTTCGACCTATTGGCCCACATGTCAGCTTGCAAAAATGTGGCATATATTTAACACATGTTTTCTAGAATGTACAGTCCATTTGCTGGGCTGGGTGAACAAATAATTTCGCGTCAATCAGGCCCATTTTTATTTTCTAAGAAATCCCAGCCCATTTGCACTTCCTTGAAATACATGTATTAGGTGGGCTCGTTATATATATATAATATTATGTTAGAAGGAGCAATTAATATGAAAGAATAAATCCGAGAGGCACATTATATATATATATATATAATTAAGAAATTAGCGAGTTATTGCTCAAAATAAAAATGAGCACGTTATTATTAAATTGGTCCTTAAAATCTTCACAAGCTTTTGTATGCAATCACCAGGATTTTCCTTGCCTGTGAGTCAAAAACAACCAGGATTTTCCTTGCTAACTTCCGTTAAACATTTACTTTTATAAGTTAATAACACATGGGATGTTTTTATAATGTATATATAAGTCTCTATAATATATACGATAATAGTAATAATATAAATATATATAATGTGGTTTGAAGGGAAAACATAAATTGGACACAGCATTACTTTTATAAGAGACCTGCGTTTTATACCCCAAAGTAGGCATACTAACAAGTTCACACACAAATACAACAGAAAAGGTAAACATTCATATCAAACTCAGGTTCACAGGACACGTTCATATTCATAGCCAACATTCACTATCAACAACTCAAAAGATTCATATATACACAAGCTCTATGCATCCAAATGATTGATAGATCACACGACAATATTCATACATAATTCACAAAAAGATTCAGATATACACATGTTCAGTATGTTTATGCATCCAAATGATTGAGATCACAGCCAATATGATCCATGGACAAACTTACTACCTAGGGTACAGACTGGTAAATGGTGTTCAATCGGATGTACTTCTTGCTAAAGTTAGTTCTTGTACGAGTAAACTTTCGAGTACATAAGAGGCAGCACAGACAATCTGAACTTTGCTTGTAGGTTTATCCTCAAATAGTGGCCTCGTGCGAGGAGGTTTGAGCAACTTGGCCACTACTTTCATCCAACTAGTTCTTGGCTCATCTTGGTCCTGTATCTCGCCAAAATTCTACATTGCAGAAGAGAAAGGAGGTGGTTGAGAAAATGAACCACCCAAATTTTTTGTGCAGTTCAACTGAAATGGAGCATCCTTGGCGTGCAGACTGATTAACTGCCAGATGAATATACGCGTTAACCAACTTGTGTGGAATCTTTAGACTCCATGCCATATAGTTTGCTACCATATGTGCCGATAACCAAAAGGCACAAGTTGGGACCAAAGACTAGATTGCGTTTTTCTGGGCTATGCACCAAGCAATATTTTTGGTGTTCACTCTCCTAATACTTGGAGTTTGACAATTGGTTGACACCGGTTGATACTTGAATGAATATAGGCACTTCTTGTCAACATCGATGCTTGTCTGAGTGAACTTTGGAGTACATAGCAGCAGCATAAGTACCTGTCCAACTGATCATTTTGTGCAGTTCTACTGAAATCACCCGATGTAATGATTTGCCTGCGAGTTCAGGCTCCAAATTACTCCTTTATGAAATTGGCAAACAGTAGCACAATACCAGATTACCAATACATGTGACAGGCACAATAATCAGGATAAAGACCAGTACCAACCTGTGTGAGGTAGCATATCAATTACTATTTCCTTTGGTGGAAGCCGAGATAAGCCCGGTATTGACGACAAAGGAAGAAAGCAAGCGGAGATTAGCGGTGACGATGAAAGGACCAGGCTGTCGAGGCAATGAAGCACCCAAAGTTTTTTGCAGTTCCACCAAAATCGAGCATCCCTGTTGGCACATATATTGAGAGAGTGAGATTAATGTAATAGTGGGACTTGTTGATGAAACATACACTAACAAATAGAAGCACCCTCATTATCTTAATGGGTAAAGTTAGCAACATAGTAGTCTTGCTTAAAGAGAGGTATTAGTTTATTTAATCAGTGCCAATTAGCTCAACTCAACACTCAAAGCATTGCCATTTATCATAGGTTGCAAAACTTTAACGTGCAAAGATAAAGGAGTTTCTCATGACAGTAGCACGATACAAATAGAGATGACAGGAAACTAATATGGATGAAGGCCTTAGGCCCGTACCAACCTGAGAAAAAAAGCTTATTCATGTAGTCCCATAAGAGATGATAAAGCACTCACTGGAATCATACAATAGTATATATTTTTGTGCACTTCAAATGAATGGTTGAAATCACTCTTGTTTACCAGTGCTAAGATTATATCGAAAGATTATCAAGAACTTCCAGCAGAGTTAAAGCAAGGCTGGGATACGATTCATTGTATTGTCTTGTGTAGTTCCACTAAAATGTATGATTGGCACAACATGATCCCTGTTTGCACAAGTAGGAACAAGGTGAAACCTTCATTAGCTTAGTGAGAAAGGATAGGAAGACATTAGCATATTACTCAAACAGTAGCATCAAATTCATGATGGACAATACGTAAAACATTGCCTCATTGAACCAATGGCAATAAATTGACATGCAAAACAATAGCACTATTATGTCATGACACTAATAATATTCCCTCCCTGCTCCACCACATGATTCACCTCCATAGACAAACATACACACGTACATGATTCAGCATAGGGTCCTACTAAAGATTTGTTTAACTCCAACATGAAAATTAGGCAGTAATAAATTAGTGGTACTTAAGTAATCCTAATTAATTGTGAGACAGCGGAAGTGGAAGGGCTCCCTGGAGGATCGTCTCACATGTAAGGTAGTCGTTGCCGGAGCCCTTGAATGGCCTCGACTAAGGCCTCTGGCTTCAGCAAGATCGCCTTGGCACTGTTTATTCTTCTTCTTCTTCCTCTTCATGCTCTGTTTCTCTTTCTCCTCACCAGTTGGTGAAACCAAGTACATGACTGGCCTTCTAATTCAGAATTCGTTTTGTCAGTGAGGGAGTACAAGTGTACTAGTAAAAAACAGCATTATTTTCTCATGGCAGTCGAAAAATAGAGATGAACACATGCATTAAATATCATTCTTACCTAAAGGAAGGTTATGGCGCCAATATGGATGATGAGGATTGGAACACAGATCTCCCTTTGTGCAGTTCCACCAAAATGAACCAACTGTTCCATTCTGACATTCCAGCTTAAACAAGCACAAAAGTCACTTCTTTTAGGAAGAGTTTTGTGCAAGGCACCAAAAGGTCTAACAGCAACCAGGTGAATTGGATATCCTGTTTGCACAAAAAGGCACAGAGGAAACAGTCAGATCTCAAACAATTACAGTCAGAAATATTTGGCTAAACTTGTCATGGCTTATAACAGTGGCATGGCTTCATTTTTACCAGGGACATTAGATTAAGAATAGCTAAGGCTCCGTTCGGTTCACAGGTTTGGTGCGGGATTTTCGTAGGAACACAATTCTTACGGTATTATTTCCCTTCCAACCGTTCGGAACACGGGAAAGGTGAATAGTGTTTCATAGGAAAGCTAGTCTGGTAGTACTGATTCCATATGATTAGAAACATCCACACGCTGCTCATTTTTTGGCGGAAGCCCGAGGCAGGTGCTCGCTGCCATGCGTTAGACAGGTTGTGACGCCCTCGATTCAATCGTACACTAATCATACACGCAAATGTGTACGATCAAGATCAAGGACTCACGGGAAGATATCACAACACAACTCTAGACACAAATTAAAAATTTAATGCAAGACTTAGATTACAAGCCAAGGGCCTCGAGGGCTCGCATACATCAGCTCGAAAACACAAGAGTCGGTGAAGCAACAATATCTGAGTACGGACATGAGTTGGACAAGTCTGCCTTAAGAAGGCTAGCACAAAAGCAACATCGATCGAAAAGGCAAGGCCTCCTGCTGAGCCTCCTAACTACTCCCTGGTCATCAATGACCTCCACGTAGTAGTAAGCTTCGGTGGCATCTGGTTCTGAGCTCAAATCATCTGGTTGCATCAACCGGAAAGAAGAAGAAAGGGGAAAAGGGGAGCAAAGCAACCGTGAGTACTCATCCAAAGTACTGCAAGCAAGGATCTACACTACATATGCAACATTATCAAAGGAAGGTTTTGTATATGTGGTGGGCTGCGAAATGCCGGAGAATAGAGAGAAGGCCTAGTCCTATCGAAGACTAGTATCTTCGAAACCACCATCTTGCAGCAAACAAGAGGGAGTAGAGTAGCATAACTTAAAGTAGCGATGAGTGTTATCAACCTCGGCGAGAGATCCTTTCTCGACTCCCTGCGAGAAAGAAATCCCGAGCCATACTATCCGATTATCATCACAATCCAATTCTCATCGCAATCCATTGCTCATATCCATGTCTCATCTCAAGTATCCAGTTCTAGTTGTATCGATCGGGATACAACTCCAAGTGTCCGTTCAGAGGACAGGCTATCGATAGATGTTTTCTTCCCTGAGGGTGCACCAACTTACCCACCACGCCGCTTAACTCCGGCGGACACACTTTCCGGTCATGCCCGGCCTCGGCCAAACAATATGCCGCAACCCGACCTAGGCTTAATAGAGAGGCCAACCGCGGACTAAACCTATGCCCCCAGGGTTCATGGGCCATCTCCCCAAGAACTCCTGCACGTTGCGTACGCGGCCGGTGAGCAGACCTAGCTACCTTCCCAAAAAGGCAGGAGCTTACCAGTCCAACCCGGCGCGCCCGCTTCGATCGTGACGTCTAATAAGCTTGGCTGATGTATCTGACGGTAACGCCCATACTTAGCCCACGTGATGGTTAGTGCTATCGGGCCGAGGCCCTCGGATCAAATATCCAAATCGTAGTGGATTAGGAGCAGCGGTAACAAGCGAGACTCACGAAGATGTGACCCCGTTGCCCGTCTCGAGGACTTGCGGCAAGGGCTAGGAATGCCGGCCACGCCTCGTAATTATCTCGCGGGCACCCTCCGAGTCAACCCGTCTCCACATCACTGCAATTAAACGCAGCAGGTACCCTCGTGGTCGACCCGTCTTTCCAAGTAACAGTGGTAAAAGTCCAAGTAACCGTGAGTCCAAACATCAAGGGAAAACACGAGGAATCACCCCGGTGAATTCCACTCAATGTAGTCATCAAGGTGAACATAAGAGGATTCACCCTCGAGGTCCACACTTGAGGGGTTGCAACAAGTCGTGTCGGAAGTGGTTAAAGAGGAAATCACCCTCGATGACTACAACCGGATAGCTATACTACAGGGTTAATATCGGAAGTCTTTGTAGAGGTTTCACCCTCGGTACTCGATAGTAACCTAGTAGTGTCGAGCAACTAAGGGGAAGTGATGTGCGGTGTCGGGGCCTGGTCTTCGATCCCGTTGATCGGGTCTTCAATGATGAAGCAGGGGCAACAAGGACAAGGTGGGGGGTCACTGATGGGTCTCTAACCAACCTATACTAAGCAGTTTAGGATAAGCAGGTAGGTAAGAATAGCAGGTTACAATAAACAGGCTATGGAACAGAATAGGAGCAAACAATAATAGTAGCAAAATCTAATGCAAGCATGAGAGAATGGAATGGGCGATATCGGGATGATCAAAAGGGGGGCTTGCCTGGTTGCTCTGGCAAGAGAGAGGGGTCGTCAACACCGTAGTCGAACTGCCACCGCAGCTGGTCGGTCTCGTAGTCTACCGAGAGAAGAGGGGAAGAAACAATGAATACAAAGTAAGCAGATGCATATCGATGCATGACATGTCAAGAAGCGATGCTAAGGCGTGCCCTAACGTGGTACGAGAAGTCTTGGTTAGGGGAAAACATCCGGAAAGTAATCCGGTGTTTTGGGTTTTCGAGCAGGAAGGAGCGGAGGGAAAAGTTGCAGGTTCGATAGGTTAGGGGTGTGTGGCGGACGAGCGGACTGCGTATCCGGATTCGTCTCGTCGTTCTGAGCAACTTTCATGTTGAAAATATTTTAATCCGGATTACGGATTAAAAGATATGATTTTTAAAAGATTTTCTTAATTTCTGGAATTTAATTAATTATTTAATTAATTTCGAAAATGCATTTATGAAATCAGCATGATGTCAAGTCGACATCATCGATCAACAGGGTTGACTTAGTCAACCCTGACAATTGGTTCCGCATGCCATTCTCTAATAACTAATTAACCTAATCAAGGTTAATTAACATTAGTTAATTAAGTTAATTAATGATTAGGGTTAATTAATCAGAATTAATTAGATTAATTAATTAATTAATTAATTAATTAGTTAATTAGTTTTAATTTACTTTCATTCTATTTTTATTTCTGTTTTAATAAAAACCGTTCCTTTTGGGGGTGGGGCCCCATGTCATTGGCCCCGAGGGGCACCCAAGCGGGCGCTAATGGCGGGGTGGCGAAGCTCAACCCGAGGCCATCGGGGCCGGGCGCCCGAGGCCAAGACGGGCGGCCGGGGCCGCAGCCACGGGCGCCGACCGCCGGCGGCGAAGCGCGCCATGAGGCGACAGTGGTGGTGGGGGGTTCGGCCTGACGGGAAGTGCTACGGGGCCCGGGGCCGAGCGACGGGCGCGAGGCGTGGAGCCGCCGACGGGAGGCCCCTGGGCGTCGGAAGGGGCCGGTTTCGGCCGTGGTGGGGTGGGGAGGCGCCGGCGAGGTGGCGTCAGGCGGCCGGGCGTCGTCACGGGAGGGAAGAAGAGAGGGAACGGGGGGTTCGGGCGTGGGCGGGCGGCCAAGCCGGCGACGAAGCCGGGCGACGAAGGCTCTGGCGTCGTCTGGAGAGAGAGAGGGGGCGAGGGGAAGGCGGTGCTGGTGGCATGGTGGCCGGAGGCCGTCGTCGGGAGGGAAGAGAGGGGAACCGGGGGTCGAGCTCACCGGCGCCGTGGGGTCTAAGCGAGCGGGCTCGGTGGAGGCGGTGACGACCGTGAGGAGGCGGTTGAGGCGAGTTCACCGCGTCGGGGAGGCGGAGGGTCGGGATCGACCAGCGCGGGAGCTTCGTGCTTAGAAGCGACGGAGGTCTCGGTCGGGGTCTCCGCCCCGATCCAGATCGGGCGAGGAGAGGGTGGGCGCGTGGGGGCGGGGAAGTGCTTGAGCTAGGGTTTGCAGCGGGGGGTATGTGGCGGGGCTTGGGCGATGGGCGGCCAGAGGAAGTTAGGCGAAGTCGGGGTTTGGGCCAAGGGGTTTTCCTTCCACACTTTTGTTTTAAATTTTGAAAAACTTTTATTTCTATGCCTATGTTTTCAATATGAAGTTGAACCGGCTTTGAATCAACGAGAGTTTAGTCACAGTAACCGAGGTGACGTGGCATGATTAGCGTGGGATTACTGTAGCGTGATTATCCGGGCGTCACACAGGTTGTTGTGCTGTGTTGCCAAAATAAAAAAATCAACCTATGTGTGGTACGTGAGGTGAGGACAAGAGTAGTCACTGTGCAGCTGAATAGACAAATAGCATCTCATACTACCAAGCATGCTACTCTAAAAAATATCTGTACATTTCGTACTCCATCCGAACACATTCTCTTGAGAGTTCCCTCTGGTTCGCTGTTCCATAGTTGTATATCTACATTCCTTTCCTATTCCTCTATTTTCATCAAGACCTATGTTTTCTGCCCCTTTATTCCGAACGGAGCCAAAATATTTGGTATAAGGGCATGGGACAGTGGGTGCACCAGCATTCTAGCACCATGTACGTAAACAGGGGCATAAAGTGGTGATTCATAGTTTGTTGCCCCGAGAAACAAACATCCAAGAAACATATCTGGCTTCGTCCCATTTTTGTGCACTCTAGCCACCTACTCCTATGTGTGGATAGCAAATCTAGTCCTGGTCATACCACTGTGTACAGCGTTACCCCTATATTTCCCTTTTCGACCAAGAGACCGGTTGGATGGCGGTCATACTACTTTCACCCCTTCCCTTCCTGTTTGTACCAAGTCCGATGTACATACTAAATTCCCCCACCCCCACTTTATTTCTTGTTTGAACCAAGTACTCCCTCCATCCAGAATTACTTGTCATCAAAATGGATGTGTCTAGAACTAAAATAAATCTAGATAAATCCATTTCAATGACAAGTATTTTCGGACGGAAGGAGTACAAGATTCGACTCCATGAAGTAGCTTTACCTCTAACAATAGAAGAAAAAAATATGTGACGTTGGACCATCCGATCGAGAGGGGCTGAGAGGTAGAAAATTATGCACATGCAGCGACGTAGCGAGCTGGGGAAGTAGAGCTCAGGCGGTTTCGAACGAAGATATACCTGAAGGTCGTCGGGATGTGGATAGGTGGGTGGTGGGAGGCTGGATCCGCCCACAGGCAACGACGAAGGGATCGGAGGACCTCCCGCGCCGGCGCTCAGCCAGAGATAATGTTGCGGCCGGCAGTGGGTCTCCTCCCTAGCTGTCGACGACGGCCTAAATGCTGCCCCTCCTCCCCTTCACCGGCGAAGGGGGATACGTCCGGATCTGTAACCAGCGGCGAGGATAGAAAGCCATTTTTTGAAGGGAGAAAGACAGTGTTACTACCCCTATCTTGTTTAGATCTGGAGAGGATGAGAGTGTGTGAATAGAGCAACCCTAGCAAGCAGCGCGGAGGCTCCGGCCTATATATACGTAGTGGGGTAGTTTTCCTTTTCACTCCATCAAAACAATCGTTTAAAATTGTGTACTACTACATGCCAGGTCGCGGTTTTTTTAGTTGTTGATTGTTTTTTTATAGCTACCCGCTTGTTCCAAGTGGTGTTACGGTGTGCCAGGTCGCACTTTGTATCGTTCAAGTCTGCTACTACAAGTCCCTCCATTAAATGAACAACCACCCCCTCGTAAAAATTGTGAACAAGCCCACAGCTAAAATTAGCGGAAACATGGGTTGCCCCAACATGCATTATTATTTATATTTTCTACTCCCTCTGTTCCCAAATATAAGTCTTTTTTATTAGCCACACCTAAGACAAGAATTTTTTATTAGCAGTGAACCCCACATGTCATAGACACAAAAATTGTGGCAAGATTCCCTTAGGCAATCCAATGTGTGTCTAACAATTTGAGCAACTCAGGTTAGGCAAGTGTGGCAAGTGTGGGAAAAATAATGTGGCAACATAAGACAAACATATTCACAATCCAAACAGCCCCGTAATTTTTTGTGACATGCATGAAAATTTGGTTAGTTAAATTTATAGTCAAAATTTGGCAAGGTGCATCAAATCAACACATGCAAGTATCAAAAGGAAAGTCACGACATGCATGCATGCGTTGTACTCCCTCTGTTTCCAAATATAAGTCCTTTTAGAGATTGCAACAAGTGACTACATACGAAGCAGAATATGTCTACTCCTACATACGAAGTAGCCCATTTGAAATGTGTAAAAAGACTTATATCGAGTGCAGTGCTTTGGTGTGTCGCGTCAACTCGTAAAAGACCGAGAAATTTGATTACTACAATGCCCTCTCCCTCGTGGACTGAGCTCCGGTGCCTTAACTGCACCTGCCTTTGGCTGCATGACAGGAGGGCCAACCACCTGTTGGGCCCACCTATCATAGACGCAAAGGCTGGAGCAGATAGTAAACTTCCGCTACACGCTATCCCTCCCATACGAGGTGGACGGACATGCAGCAGTGGATTCGATACTGTATAAGCAGGAGTAATATCATTGTTCGTCTTCTCGAAGAGGCAAAGAGCCAAGCGCAACCCGAACGTGGCAGTTGTGAACGCTCGCGTGGTGCGGTTCCTTGGAGTACTAGCCAGGCTCTTGCATGAGACAAAATTGCTATTGTTTAAGAATTAAACTCCATTATCCATTGGTTGATACTCATTCTGTATAGGTCCACGCGCTTAGCACTGTTTCCTCTTGGGGTCACCAATGTTTATTTGCTAATTAATAGCATTGCATGCAATGAACTAGCCATTGCAAGTCATTAATTAAAAGCATGCACACCTCTCATCTATTATTGGTTGATATGTCAAGAAACAAGAAACAAGGTAGAAGTTAATGCACCACGCCTAAGTGTTTTGGGACTATTTGGTTTTCGTAAGATGACTTACACACCTAGGCAGGGAGTAGTATATCCTCTGTAAACCCGAAAGGAGTATTTGCCTTTCTAGAGATTTCAACAAGTGACTAGACTACACCGTGTGCAGTACTCCCTCCCTTCCGGTTTATAGGGCTCAAATCTCAAATCTCATGAACCAAGGCATTTTGCGATTGGAGGAATGTATCTTGTACTTTACAAAACTACCCTAATTAAACTCGTGCATTAATTACGTAGTTCTCTCGTTTTCCTCTCCGCCTTGGTCGCGGTGCACAATATTGAGAATGCCTATATGACTAGCCGCTCTATCTACATGCAGAGCATTTCAAAGCATCCGGGCCCATGTGCCATCCACCAAATCACAGCGAGGTGCTACAGTCGAGACTCACCTGTCACCCCGGTGTGGCCGTCATGACCCGTCATATCACAAAACCCACACCTTTACCAACAGTGGTAAGGTGGCCTCCAAGATTGGACTGGGCGAAGCAACCATCATTTCCTTTGGGCAGCTCGTTCAAGCCCTTTCTTCCCTTTCTTGAAGAAAACCTCACTCCGGGCTACTCACTTACGCCATTTTTCTTACATGCAAGCCGAAGGAAAGGTGGGCGAATCAGTTATGCTGCTATATTTTCATTTCAAGAATCTTCTTTTTGCGAAGCACCGACTGATTCTCACATCCTATTCTTTTCATGTTTTCATTGCGATTGTGGTTTCCTTTCGATTGCTTTTTGTTTGTCAGTTCATTGATGGATCCTGGAGCACTAGGCAAAGAGTTGCCGGTGGACAACCTTTGGAGACAGCGTTCTCCAGGAAGCGAGCACCGACCAACGAGTTGACCATGTTGGCGGGCCAACCCATGGAGACGAAGAACTCCAAGAAACAAGCACTGGACAAAGAGTTGAGGACGTTGGCGGACGAAATCCTCAAAGAAAGTTGGAAGAACAGCAAGGGCCCCACCGTGCCTACCCAGGAACTCGATTGCCACCTATGTGAGGCTCAAGACCGAGTTTGAGGAGATAGTCGCCGTTCTTGACGATATTCCCCTGAAAGGTGATGGCCCCCATCGAGGGGCGAGGAGATGGCCCCGGAGGATGAGATCCCTGGTGAGCTGCACAAGGTAAAAATAATGGCTTATTACCATAGTTGTGGTTTTTGATTATTTGCAATGTGCTTGCTAATATGTTAGGGCTGTGCAGGTGCCGGTGGACATCCTTGATGATTCCGATGTCGTGGCCCGTCCTGTTGGCATCGGCCCGGAGATCGATTCCGATGCCGCTTTCCATCCTATGGACATCGCCCCAGAGATCGATTCCGATGTCGCGGTCAGTCCTGTGGACATCACCCCAGAAATCGATTCCCATGGCGCTGTCCATGCTGTGGTCATTTCCCGAGAGATCGATGACAAGAAATAGTTGGTTGCGCTAATCCTTCAGGGTAGTTTGCATTGCCCTATGTTTAATTACCAGAACGATGCGTGTTATCAAACCATGTTAGGGCTAGTGCACTGTCTTGTGTGGGCGGATCTTGCTACTTTTGTTTCATAGTGAATCATGCGATGAATCATGCGAACCCTCCCCGAGTTATGGAAACAGATGTATCCTCACCAGCTTTTGATGTAATATATGGCATGCTTAGATGTAAGTTTGAACTGTTTATCATATCAACAGGGCTTGTTTGATGATTCTTGGTGTTAGTAGGCTAGCTACTGTGCGAGCTATTGTACTTGCAAAACACTCACCGAAGAGAAACGTTGTGGCTGATGAGCTCGTGGTACGCTTATACTTATCCCTCGTCGATCGACAAATAGCCCTAGATCCTAAAATTGTAGGCTTAGCGATCGATCAGACAATAGTCGGCATACATTCAGGCCTCATTTGGTTCATAGGGTAGGAAAATCGTAGCAAAAGTACAGAGAACATGCAACACAAAATCGTAGAAGTGCAGAGACGTACTCCCTCCGTTCCAAAATAGATGACCTAGGCGGGCTAGTTTGCCTAGTGGGTTTCAGTGATATGACGTGGTACAGTGCAGTCCAGTCTTCGCGTGTGGTAGCAGTATTGCGGGTACAATAAGTTTCCTTGAAGAAGCGGAATTCAACGAAGTCATGATGGTTCCTTCGTCCGAACAACTTCTACGATTGGGAAAGGTTGGGCCTGCGATACGACCGGGGTAGACCAGGATAATTTTGTGCATGGCAGGTGGACCAGGATGGTCGACGTCCCACATGTCGGAGAATGAAAGTATTCTTTCCGATATAGAGGATGAGCACCGAGTATTCATTGTTTATTTTTTATGAAAGCTATTGTCTCCATAGTTACGACGGAGGAGTGTGAAACACGGCAGCCCAGTGAACTTGGCATGTGCACCACTCCCACCTTCCTCATGTAATCCCCAGGTTACAGCTTTTTCTCACTTTCTCTCTATCTATTTCCTCTCAAATGATTTTTACCTTTCTTTTTTTAAGACACAATTGTTTTTATGCCTTTTTTAGAATTATTTTTTTATACCTAGGAGCACGTGTAGAGACGGGCTCTTGCAGAGCCCACTCCTTGACTTTGTCAATGCCTCTCTCTCCTCCACATAAGGAGTACTACTTGCTATGCATGCATGCGGCCGGGCATTTGGCGTCTTGAGGGCAGGCGGTGAGAGCGGGCTCGAGGCGGTCAGGACTCCAGCATGGCCCACCTCACATTATCACCATATATATCTTGGAGTCCGTGCGCGGCGGGCGGGAGATCTCTTCTCCCTCCCGTTTCTCTCTTCTCTCGGCCGGCCTTTGCCCGGCGATTAGATTTCGACTATCGACGGTTTATTCAATTACGGTCCCACATGTCAGTGAAATTGCAAGACAACGCGTGTCCCCTCTAGTGAGCGGCGTGCGAGCCGGACTGTCGGGGTTACGACGCGTACGAGTCGTAAGTGTGCCGCCTTTTCCTTTAGGACTTGTGAAGCGTAACATTTTCGCGCGATCGATCGATAGAAATCCAGAACAAAATGACGAGGGCGGTGCTTTCCCGCTAGCTAGGAGGGCTAGTTCGAGTGATATGACGTGCTACAATGCCGTCCACTTGCTCCATTTTAATGTAAGCAAGAGTTTACACTCTTACGCGGGAGGAGTGCGAAACACCACGGATCTGATTCTGATCGAGGGATAATGGTTCCCTGCCAAATAATGGAGGATTGTTAGCGATTATAGCATGATAGTTAGGGCATCTCCAGTGCTGGCCCACAAATTTACACCGGCATCTGTCCAAGGACACTGATGGATGCCATCCGATCCTTCCCGCATACCTTTCGACAACTATATGAACTAACCGGATGAAATTCGTGCAAACAAAGCAAATTTCAAATTAACCGGATGAAATTCATTACATTTCAAAAAAATTCCTACAAACTGGACGAAATTCATTACATACTTCGCACAAACCATACTAAAACCTACTGTAAACCTAAACTAAACAATCCCCGGTGCCCGACCACCATGTCCGGCCATGAACCCAAGAAAGTCGGCCATTGCCTTTGCCTCCTCCTCATCCGCCTCGATAACCTTCTCCTCCGGAGCACAAGGTTCTGAAGATTTCCGCCTCCACTCGCTGTCAAGCGGCTAATCGACCGCCGATGTTTACCCCACCAAGCTTGGCGTCGACTGAGGGGAGTAGCGGTGGCCTTCCCGGGACCAGAGAGGCGGCGACCTACCGTGTACTACTCTTCCTCGCTGCCGGTTGCGCCGCGCTGCCTTGTGAACCTCGTGGTCGTGGCGGCGAGGCGGCGAAGTGCCGGCGATCTACTTCGTTTTCTCCTGCAACAGTACGTCGAAGAGACCTTTGGAGCGCGCCCGGAGCGGAGCCACCGATGTCCCTCGCCTGCTCCTGCGACAGTACGTCCAAGAGAGCTTCAGAGCGCGAGGAGGCCATGGTTGAAGTGGTGCCGACAGAAGGAAGGGACCGGAGGACAATAAGTGTGGGTCTTTGGCTATGGCTGGGAGCTGGGGCTCAAGTTAATATAGCGGGCGAATGGCAATGAGCCGTGGCAGACGGATGGACAACTGGCGCCGGAGTAGGTTTGTCGGGCGTGAATGCGGACGCTGCTTGATGACTTAACTGCGGATGTGTTTGGAGTTCTTGACATGTGGGCCCAGCAGACATCAGCCCGCATGTCGGTGACACACCAATTGCACCTGCAGTTAAGTCCGTGAATGCTTGACATTGACATTCTGGAGAGGCGGTGACCGTTTCAGCGGGAAGCGCGCTAGTGATGGAAGGGGTTTGATTGTGCAGTGGCACTAAGATCGGTCGCTCACGATAGTACATACTCCGTACCATACTACCATAGTACCCTCTCTTGCTTAGGCTGTTTTATAGATTGTCGTTCTGATGGACGATATACATGAGCAAGGCGGTCCGAGTATGATCGTTTGTGTTGAGCCAGGTGAATACATGCTTGGCGTTCGCGTAGGCCTCCATCAAACGTCTAAACAGTAATGTCAGGCACCACGGGGGCGCGCAGGTGATGGGCTCGCCGTTTGCGTTGCGCCATGAGCAGGACTTTGATTTAGAGGGCGATGTGCATGCATTAGCATGCTTTGATAGCGTGAGCGTGAGTGTCTGACGCGAAGTGTTTCATTTCCATTTCGCTGACGAGGGTGCGTTGCAGCGACGAGTCCGTGGTTTGATTCCCCACATACGCATAATTTTGGTTTTTACAGTATTTCTTTCTCCATTGACAGATAAGCCCGCGTAGATAGATAAAGAACACGAGCTGATGAGGCGCATGTGGACTGTTTGACTGGTCAACCAGACAAATACGGAGCTATACCCTGAGCCAGTGACCGTATAATCACCATATCTCATATACAATGATCAAAGTGTTCTATCAAGACAAGTTCGATGACCGCCAATGCATTTTACTCGGTAATAAATGACCAGGATTGAAGGGGAATCCAAATTTGCTTCGTCTTACATCCTTGAGCTCTTGACAAACCAATGCACTATCACGGTTGTCCGCCACTCCACCCCGAGCTCTCACCAAGCGTCGTTCATGCCACCGCGCCGCACACTAACCGGTAAGGCAGCAATGGCATCCCGCCGCGCCGAGTTCCTCGCCGCCCACGACCGCACACAAAATGGTTGGGAAGCGATGGCATCCCGCCGTGCCGAGTTCATCGCCGCTCGTGACCTCACAACTATGTGGGAGGAATTTGAAGATGCCAAGGCCTAATGGGTGGTAGAGCAAGAGGCGGCCAAAGCCGCCTGAGAGGGAGCGGAAAAGTCGAAAGCACTCAAGAAAAGAGAGGCCCGCCGCGCAAGAAAGAAAAGGACACACGCTGCTGCTGGAGAGGTCGGCGGAGATCCAAGCACGATGGGGTGTCGCCCGACAAAGTCGGGAAGGAGAAACAAGCGTCTTGCCAAGATGTGAGAAGTAGTAGTACTAGTAGTTAGTGTGTGTATGCGTATGCGAGTACGAGCATGTACCAATACTACTAGTTACTATTGTAGTTTTAGAGCAAATTACGGTACATTAGCCTAGACTCAATGGAAAAATTCCTATCCTAAGCATCAAATGGCATCTCTTTCTCTATAGGAATTGAGATGCATGTCATCTCACTTCCTATGTTTTTCATATTCCTGTCCTATGAACGAAAGGAGGCCTCTTTTGGAGTAACTATTGTAGCTAGCAGTACTGCTGGTACAGTAGTTTTCTTCAAGAAGCGGAATTCAACGAAGTCATGATGGTTCCTTCGTCCGAGCAACTTCAAAGTGGGAAGTGGGCCTGTGATTTGACGGCTCATTAGTCATTGTTATTGCGGCGCGACGACCTGGGTGACTCTCCCTTGGAGTTCTGCATGCATGGCAAGTGGACCAGGATGTTCGACGTCCCACATGTTGGCGAACGGAAGTATTCGTTCCGATATCGAGGAGCAAGGGAACCGCGTGGTATAGTATCACTGCTGATTTGTTCGCAAAAAAATAGTATCACTACCGATTTATAATTATTTTTAATTTCTGACGAATGCTAGCGTTTCAACTCTTATGACGAAGGTTGCCAAACACGGCACGTGTTGGATGTCCCACACGTCAGCGAAAGGAGTGGGACATGAACAGCGTGGTAGAGCCCAGCGTAAAAAAAACAGCGTGGTAGAGCGTCTCCACTTCTTCCACTTCTGGGATGGAGACCACACGTAGTAGTACTTAGTGGTCTGAACGATACAAAGTGCGACCTGGAGAGAATGACACGTCTAGTTGGAAGGTCTCAGGGCATACACGTAAACAAATATAAAAGTTAATATGTGCCTCCAACTAATATAGTAGTAGTAGAATACTAAGGCACGTACTCCATAACATCACCGTGCATTGCACGTACAACATTTAGTGGTAGTACATAGTAAGAGACAAATGCCGCCCAAGAGTTCCCTTCTTGACCTACTTTTGGGTGTTTGGTAGAGTGTATGGAGGGTGCATGAGTCCACACTAGTTTAGCACAAATACACTAGAATCATGCATGAAGAGAGCATGCATGAAGAGGGTTGTTGAGTTGAGCATGCATGAAGAGCGAACAACTATCTTTGAGGCGAACGCATGACCAAACACACCCTATATGCCACGCATGTTCATACCATTTGTGCCTTTCTACTTCACTTACTGTGCTACATTACTCAGGTTCATACATCCACTCCTGGGTACATGTCCGTCTCGTAGTTCCAGTCCCATGTGTTCTTCATATAGATGGAACCATCCTTGCATAACACGTGCACCTTGATGTTAGATGTCTCGCGTGTTGGCAAAAGGATGAACAAAGCTCACGTAAAAAAATAGAGTGGAAGAACATAGATTTCGGACGACCGAGAAGGAGCAAGGAACCTCGTGGTGGAGCGTCTGCACTCATAATATTTAATATTATTCAGCGATATAAAATTAACCAATCATCTCCAGAGTGGACTGGGAGAGTACGAAACATGGCAGCCCAGTGTAGTTACATCATACTAGTACATGGCTAACCCACGATATCACCATATTTCTTGGCTTCCGTGCAACACCTATCCCTAGTAATCCAGCACCCTGTATCGCTTCTCCCTCCTCGTCTCTATCAAAGTGCGGCAGGCTGGCGTTTCCGCCGTCTATTGAGGTTGGTTAACTATCACATGGTAGCGACATGCCAAGAGCATTCTAAAAAAAATTCCTTTCACGTTCCGTTTTCAAAAAGAAAAATTCCTTTCACGTACGAATTTGCATGGATGCTTTGAGCAACTTGCATGTCCTATACTACTCCTGTTTGATACTCTAACTTAGCTAGAGGTTACACTAACTCATGACTAACCCTGAACTAACTGTAGCCAAAGAGGTGTTTGGGTGACAGGGTTAGATTGACAATAAATGCACTTCATGGAGAGAGAAAAGTGATTTTTCAGTGGTCCCAATGAGAACTATCTCCAGTTAGTACCTTCTTGGGTGGGATAGTTTTTTTGGTGGGTTTGGTGCAACTTGCTCCAATTTAAACCCTCATGCTTGGATACTTTAGGGCTATTTGAGCCCCAACTAGCTCAAACTAACTCTAACCCATGGATCCAAACAGGGCCTATGGCCGATCTCGGCCTTGAGCGATCGCGTGCCGAAGCGGCGCTCTCTCAGCCGTCGCGCCACTTCAAAGCCGACGCCCGGTGAGAGGTCGCCACGCTCTGGCGGGCATTAATGTGGCATCGACGCCTGTATGACGCCGACCATTTCACGCAGGAAGCGCTACCGGCAAGGGAGTGTAGGTTTTGAACCGTTTCAGGTGTAGTACTGGTAGTTTGCAAAACTACTCAATTATTGCACTCAGTTTCCTAAGAAATTGTGGTAAAAAACGTTACTCCACAGCCCCCTTTGATGAAGTCATGTACCTGGGGTAGGGTCATAGACCTGCCCAAAGGTACCCTCCACAAGGACACTCGCAAGAGAAGCAGCCTTCCAGTCGACCTGGTAGGTTTCCACTCGACAGATTCAAAGACACTCGACTACGAAGACCCACTCGACCACCAGGAATCCAAGAGCCACTCGGTACCCAAACGGTATGTACTTAAATAGTCTTTATGACCTTAATGACACTTTATGTAAGGCGTTACCAGTAACGCCTAGCTTTAATGCACCTTAAACCCTCTACTACGTGGGCTGGCTGGGGTCCTGGCGCACTCTATATAAGCCACCCCCTCCACAGGTAGAAGGGTTCGCACCCCTGTAACACATACGCATATAATCCAGTTGACCGCCTCCGGGCACCGAGATGTAGGGCTATTACTTCCTCCGAGAAGGGCCTGAACTCGTAAATCCCTTGCGTATACAACTACTCCATAGCTAGGATCTTAACTCTCCATACCTACCCCCCATTCTACTGTCAGACTTAGAACCACGACAGTTGGCGCCCACTGTGGGGCAGGTGTTCTAGCGATTTGTTGGAGAAGTTGGGATTCTTTCGGTCTCCGGCATCATGGTTTCAGGTGGAGTTCTGGTCGACGGCCACGAGATCCGTCTTGGTGCGCTCACGTTAAATGCGCCGACGACTCCGCTTAACCCGAGGCTCCACTCGGCGTGGGCGCGCTCCCGTCCGTGGGGCGGCGCACTTTGCTGCGTGTCCGCGGCGTCCTCCTGCGAAACCGTCGACCCAGTATGGGTCGGCTCCTGCGATATCTTCACTCCCGATCTCCCACCGGCGCAAGCGTTCGGTCGGTCGAGGCTTCGGTGGTGGGTGAGGCATGCGGTGGCCCGCCGATCGTCCATCCCCAAGTCGCGGCGATCGAGCCGGCGAATCTCTCTAGCATGTTCGACCTGTCGGTGGCTCCGTAGAGGCTGCGTCCGAATGCGATAGCGATGACCAGCGGCGAGAGGTTACGATGGTCGTTGGACCACGCGGTCCCCACAGATTCACCCGCACCAACGAAGGTGGCGGTGGAAGCGATCGGTGCAAGCCCACGAAGAGTACTTTCGAGCCCCTCACTTCGCTCCGGAGGGAGGAGCTTCGTCGTCGGAACATGGATGCACTTCACACTCCTATCGTTGGAGAAACCCTCGAGGCTCGCGCCTTGGAGGATGCGCGCTTAGCCAACTGGCTGGCGCTTTTCGACTGGAGAATCTTCAGCAAATACTCGACGAGCGTACGCGACCAAGGGTTCCAGAATCCAGTCGACGCCAGCTCTTTCAACCGCCAACTCAGGTATATCAAACTCTGATTCAGAATTTAGCAGCTGCCGCCCGTATAGCACAGTCAATTCAGCCTTCCTAGTCGAAGGCGGGTAGAGGTTTGCAGCAAATCAGAGATTTGCTCCGGGCGGCAGGAGATCAAAACTCAGTTGTATCCTAGTCGCGAAACAGGGTTCACAGCCGATCCGTCGCTGCGAATTCATTCGATCGGCCCATAGTCCAAGATCGCCCCGAGGCGTGAGGAGCGTGGGGGCGGTGTGATGATCAATACAAGGGTCATGGCAGTATGAGCACCGATTTGATCGCAACGATCGACGCCGAAAGTGCCCACTCCTCCCCAAGGGGTGGATCATACGCTCCTCGACAAGATGGGACGACAGACGCCAAAACAGTCTTTGGCGAAGAGTTCCGGTCGACCCGGGGAACCAGGCTTTGATGCGAGATCTATTATCGTTCAAGGTTTGGTCGACAGAACAGAGCTCACCGAGGCAGCCATGATAGATATGTTCCTTCCAAGCAGCGAGTTCATGTCTCGGGACGAGTGTTTCAGAGCCATCAGTACGCGATGATTCCTCCCAATTTCAGGTTGGCGGAGTCGGCAAGTTCAACTGGAGAATCCAAGCGACACTTGGCTTGAAGATTACCGAGTGGCGGTTCAGATCGGCGGTGGCAACGATGAGGTAGCCATGAAGCATTTGCCTCTTATGTTGGAGGGTTCAGCCAGGCGTGGTTGAATCGATTAGCACCCAGCAGTATGTTACACTTGGGAAAATCTTGCCCGAGTGTTTGTCGGGACATTTGAAGGAACTTGCAAACGACCAGCAGGTTTGATGAGTTGCGATCGTGTGTGCAAAAGTCGAGTGAAACTTTGAGAGATTATATCCGTAGGTGGATCACTTTGCACCACACGATCGAGAATGTATCGATCACCAGGCGATCTGTGCCTTCAAGGAAGGTGTCAAGAACGAGAGAATTGAGTTTGAAATTTGGTCGAACGGAGATATGACCCTGAGTCGGATGATGGAGATTGCCACCAAGTATGCAAATGGTGAAGAAGAGGATCGGCTCGAGTGGTAAATATAAATCGGCCGCCAATGAGACCGGCGGAGGAAATTCCAGTCCAAGCGAAGCGCAAAAGCCGAACAAGCGGCTCCGGAGAGGCCTTGGTCGTGACCCGGGGAAAGTTCAAGGGAAACCTAAGGGTCCTTGGAACCCCAAGAAGGTGAAAGACCAGGATGGAAACGGCGTGTTGGATTTGCCATGTCATATTCATACAAAGAAAGATGAAGAGGGTAAACTCATTTACCCGAAACATACCACTCGGCGATGTCGGCTCTTGATTCAGCGGTTCAAGGGAAACAGCTCAAGGATAAGGATAAGGAGATGCAGACAAAGTTGAGGGATGAGATGATAGTGATGGTGGATATCCCGTGTCAATTCCACCAC
Source organism: Aegilops bicornis (assembly GCA_021605145.1). Classification (NCBI taxonomy): domain Eukaryota; kingdom Viridiplantae; phylum Streptophyta; class Magnoliopsida; order Poales; family Poaceae; genus Aegilops; species Aegilops bicornis. The sequence continues at coordinate 568,642,485 of CM038673.1, read as the reverse complement.
GATGATTTTCTTGGCGTCGAAAGCAAAAGTCGATTGAAGGTTATCAATCGGGAAGTAAACTTGGTTGCTCCGGCGACTCCCAATTATCTGAAATGGTCTCAGACTGCCATCACATTCGACCAGTCTGATCGCCCGACGCACATTGCCACCCCTGGGAGGCAAGCGTTGGTGGTCGACCCAGTTGTCGAATGCACTCGACTGACCAAAGTCCTGATGGATGGTGGTAGTGGTTTGAACATATTATCTGGCGGAGGCGTTGAAAGGGATGGGCATTCCGATGTCCGGACTCGATTACCGATAACATGAGCTTCCATGGAGTCATCCACGGAAAGAAGGCTGAGTCACTCGGCCAAATTGCTCTTGATGTAGTTTTGGTGATTCAAAGCATTTCCGGAAAGAAAAGTTGACCTTTGAGGTCGTGGATTTCAGGCGCTTATCACGCTATTACGGGAGACCAGCTTATGCACGTTTCATGGCCCGACCATGTTACGTGTATCTTAAACTAAAGATGCCTGGTCCCAAGGGCGTGATCACTATCACGGGCAATCGGAAAAAGGCAGAAGAGTGTTTCCAGAAAGGCTATAAGATCGACGATGCTCAGTTGGCAGTGGTAGAGCTACAAGAGTATCAGAAAATTGCAGATCCGAGTGATTTGTTGCGAGCTAATAAGCCCGCTTCTGGTCAAGATTTCGATCATTGGCGAGACGAAACAGGTTCACATTCACACGACTGATCCCAATGCTGCTCCGACCAACATCTCAACAACACTCGACTCAAAATAGGAAGAAGCGCTCATCCAGTTCCTCCGTGAGAACTGGGACATCTTTGCATGGAAGCATGCTGACATGCCGGGTGTTCCCAGGGGGCTGGCTGAGCATCACCTACGAGTCAACCCAAAATTCAAACCAGTTAAAGAGTATCTTCGGTGGTCCGCCGTCCAGAAGAGAAAGGCCATTGGCGAGGAAGTGGCTCGGCTCTTAGCAGCAGAGTTCATCCGAGAGATCTACCACTCCGAGTGGCTCGCCAATGTCTTCATGGTCCCCAAGACGGACAAGTCGTTGCGCATGTGCATCGATTTCAAGCATATCAATCGAGCCTGCCCGAAAGATCATTTCCCTCTTCCTCGCATCGACCAAATAGTCGACTCAACTGCGGGATGTGAGAGGTTGTCTTTTGAGACGCCTATTCCGGGTACCATCGGATCCGTCTGTATGGACCCGATGAGATCAAAACAACGTTCATCACTCCATTCGGTGCTTCTGTTATGTCACCATGCCATTCGGTCTCAAGAATGCGGAGCCACATTCATGAGGATGATTCAGAAGTGTTTGCTCACTCAAATCAGTCGGAATGTGGAAGCGTACATGGATGATATAGTGGTCAAGTCACGAAAGGGTTCCAACCTGTTGTCTGACCTTGCTGAAACATTTGCCAATCTCAGGAGGTATGATATCAAGCTTAACCCATCAAAGTGTACATTTGGAGTTCCTAGTGGAAAGTTACTCGGTTTTCTCGTTTACGGCGAGGAATCGATGCTAACCCGTAAAAGGTTGGCACCATACTCCGAATGAAGCACCACAATGCGTGCGCATTTATGTCCGTAAACTTCTTTGGATGCTTGGCGCTTTAAGTCGGTTCATCTCTCGCCTCGGTGAAAAGGCATTGCCTCTTTACCGATCGATGAAGAAAGTCGGACAAGTTCGACTGGACTCTAGAAGCTGATGCAGCATTTGCGAGCTCAAAGCTCGCTCTCCACCAGCCGGTGCTTGCTGCTCCAATCAAGAAAGAGCCTTTGCTGCTTTACATTGCAGCCCTTTGGACAAGTCGTCGATGCCGTACTTCTTGTCGGCGGGAAGAAGAAGGAAAAGCCTTCAAAGTTCAACGCCCGATTTATTATCTTTACGAAGTCTTGACCCGTCAAAGCAAAGATACCCTCACTATCGGAAGCTTGTTTATGGGATCTATATGACCACGAAGAAGGTTGCTCATTATTTCTCCGATCATTCCATTACGATCGTCAATGACGCCCTTTGTCCAAAATTCTTCATAACGGAGATGCAACTGGTCGAGTGGCAAAATGGGCGATTGAACTCCTTCCCTTGATATCAAATTCGAGGCAAAGAAAGCCATCAAGTCCCAAGCAATAGCAGATTTCCTCGCCGAGTGGATCGAACAACAGCTTCGACTCAAGTTCACTCGGAACCTTTGGACTATGTTTTTCGATGGTTCCAAGATGCTTTGAACGGTTACGAGTGCGAGGGGTTGTATTGGTTTCCCCGAGGAGATAGGCTCAAGTCGTTCTCGATTCACTTTGATTCTTCCAACAACGAAGCGAATATGAAGCACTCTGTATGGGTTAGCATGGCCGTTTCACTCGGCGTCCGTCGCCTTATGGTCTATGGCAACTCGGATCTGGTTGTTAATCAAGTGATGAAGGAGTGGGATGTCAGAAGCCCAGCTATGACTGATTATTGTAATGCAGTGAGAAAGTTGGTGAAGAAATTCGAGGGGTTAGAGCTTCATCATATACCCCGACTGAAAAATCAAGCTGCGGATGATTTTGCGAAGATAGGGTCCAAGAGAGAAGCCATTCCCAGTAATGTATTTTTGGAACACATTCATGCTCCATCGATCTGGAGGATCCTTTCACGGAAGAAGCCCCGCAGCAAAAGAGTGCCAATGATCCGGCGAAGTTGAGGTCCCAGTAGTGGTCGACCTGATTATGGAAGTTGTGGTCATCACTCCCAACTGGACAGTGCCGTACATCGCATATATCCTAAGGAAAGAGCTCCCAGAGAATGAAGAAGAGGCTCGACAGATCGTCCATCGATCCAAGGCCTTTACAGTGATCAAGGGACAATTGTACAGAGAAAGCGCGACTGGAGTCGGCCAGAAGTGTATCACGCCAGAAGAAGGTCAGATAATTCTTGAGGATATCCACTCGGGGACCTGTGGCCATCATGCGTCCTCTCGGACCATTGTGGCTAAAGCATACCGAAAGCGGGATTTTCTTGGCCGAAAGCAAATGAAATGGCAAAAGAAATATTCGACAAGTGTGAAGGATGTCAGTTCTATTCCAACATGTCGCACAAGCCAGCCTCGACCTTGAAGACCATTCCACTCGTTTGGCCCTTACTGTTTGGGGATTGGACATGATTGGACCGTTGAGAAGCTGGCGAGCGGCTTCACTCATTTGCTAGTAGCAGTTGACAAGTTCACCAAGTGGATCGAAGCCAAGCCCATCAAGAACCTCGATGCATGCTCGCTATCGGTTCCATCAGAGAGTTGATATTCAGATATGGAGTTCCGCATAGCATCATCACCGACAATGGGTCAAACTTCAATAATGACAAGTTCAAAGCCTTCTGCGCCTCTCAAGGCATGCGGGTCGACTATGCTTCAGTGGCTCATCCACAGTCGAATGGACAAGCAGAACGTGCAAACGGCCTCATTCTCAAAGGGTTGAAACCACGACTGATGCGTGATCTCAAACATGCAGCAGGAGCTTGGGTCGACGAACTTCCATCAGTTCTCTGGGGATTGAGGACCACTCCTAATCGGTCGACTGGGAGAACTCCATTCTTCCTGGTCTATGGAGCTGAAGCAGTTCTGCCGAGTGACCTGCTTCACAATGCGCCTCGAGTCGAACTATACTCTAAAGAAGAAGCGGAACAAGCCCGGCAAGATGCAGTTGACCTCTTGGAAGAGGAGAGAGAGATGGCCCTGATCCGCTCGACTATCTATCAGCAAGACTTACGTCGGTTTCATGCCAGAAATGTGAAGAGTCGAGCCTTCCAAGAGGGAGATTTAGTCCTCCGAGTGGATCAACAGAAACCACACAAGCTCGCCCCCACTTGGGAAGGTCCCTTCATCGTCGCAAGAGTCCTCCACAATGGAGCATATCATCTCTACAACGTTGATCGCCAGATCGACGAGCCTCGAGCTTGGAACGCGGAGCTGCTCCGCCCTTTTACACTTAAAACTCACTCGGTTGAGATGTAATAAAAGAAATACTTTTGTAGTTTGTTTATCTAAGACAAGAATGTTATAATTTTCCCAGTGATTGTTATTGTTTTTGTTGAAATTTCCCCGATTGGGTGGCTTAGTCATGAATCCGATTCGCCTAAGTTTGTAAAAAATCCTTTCCGAGTGCGAGCTGGTCTCTCACTCGGGGGCTTAACTGCTTGAATCTGCTTCGCCTAAGTAATAAAAATCCTACCGAGTGGAGAGCAAACCTCCCACTCGGGGGCTTAGCTGCAGTCCAAGTACTCGCCTAAGTATTCAAAATCCTACCGAGTGGTGAGCCAGCCTCCCACTCGGAGGCTTAGCTGCAGTCCAAGTACTCGCCTAAGTATTCAAATCCTACCGAGTGGCGAGCCAGCCTTCCACTTGGAGGCTTAGCTGCAGTCCAAGTACTCGCCTAAGTATTCAAAATCCTACCGAGTGGCGAGCCAGCCTCCCACTCGGAGGCTTAGCTGCAGTCCAAGTACTCGCCTAAGTATTCAAATCCTACCGAGTGGTGAGCCAGCTTCCCACTCGGGAGCTTATAACAGCCCAAGGATTCGCCTTAAACATCCAAAGTAATAAAAATCCTACCGAGTGGAGAGCAAACCTCCCACTCGGGGGCTTAGCTGCAGCCCAGTGCTCGCCTAAGTAATAAAAATCCTATCGAGTGGAGAGCAAACCTCCCACTCGGGGCCTTAGCTGCAGCCCAGTGCCCGCCTAAGTAATAAAAATCCTACCGACTGGAGAGCAAACCTCCCACTCGGGGGCTTAGCTGCAGCCCAGTGCTCGCCTAAGTTATAAAAATCCTACCGAGTGGAGAGCAAACCTCCCACTCTGCGGCTTAGCTGCAGACAATAGCTCGCCTAAGTAATAAAAATCCTACCGAGTGGAGAGCAAACCTCCAACTCGGGGGCTTAGCTGCAGCCCAGTGCTCGCCTAAGTAATAAAAATCCTACCGAGTGGAGAGCAAACCTCCCACTCGGGGGCTTAGCTGCAGCCCAATGCTCGCCTAAGTAAGGAATTCATCCCAATCCGCAAGGACGACGAGGTGCAGGTCGACTCCTACCTCCTACTTCGGAGCTTCGCCACAAGTACAACATGCGGTTCATCCCAATCCGCAAGGACGACGAGGTGCAGGTCGACTGCTATCTCCTCCTTCGGAGCTTCGCCACAAGAACAACGTGCGGTTCATCCAATCCGCAAGGACGACGAGGTGCAGGTCGACTGCTACCTCCTCCTTCGGAGCTTCGCCACAAGTAGAATGTGCGGTTCTTCCAAATCTGTAAGGACGACAAGGTTAGTCGCAGTCTGTGTTCCATCTCTACCTGCAGGATAGATGAAGCACAAGTCGACTGGAATTTCAACAGAATATCTTCCGAATGAGGAATAAAGTTCTCTCAAAGGCAAACAAAGCATGTTAAAGGAAAAATCAAGTTCGGATAAACGTCCTACGGATCCAAAGGTGCTCAGGCGTTAAGCACATTAAACTTTATCGATTCTGAAACCACTCGGCATTCCGAGGCAAATTTAAAGTGGGACTTAGAAGTTTTTTACTCCTCGGCGGAGGACTGGAAGGTGCAACAAACTGGTCGAGGTCGATTCCGGTAGCAGCAGCGATGAAAGTCTCCATGAAAGATCTGAAGTCGTGCTTCCTGGTATTGGCAACCTTGGGAGACACCAGGTTGTCCTCTTGCGCTTCTTTGCAGTGGACACGAACCAGAGATAGAGCAACATCAGCACCACACAGCGTAAGACTTTTCCATTCTTGCACTCGACTTGGAATCTCATTCAGTCGAGTCATCGAGATTCAAGATCATTCTAAGGAGTCTGCCCGGCGGAGAGTCGAGTCGATCCGCAACACTGCAACTTTCAGTCGAGCAAGATAATCCACCACGCTAGCAACATGAGACTCTAGTCGGAGCAGATTCGTAGCAGCTTCGTCCTTCACAGGAGAGTTGATGGGGTCCAAGCTGGTTTCCACTCGGCTGGTTTCTTCTTCAAAGTTTTGGCAGAATTCTGAAAACACAACTCAGACTCAAAATAAAGATCATGTGATGAGCCGGTGAGAGCAAGACAGTCGGATAAAAGAGATTACCTTCAAGCATGAGAAACAGCTTCTTGGCGAGCCCTCCAAGATAAATCTCCGTGTCGTTTCGCTTCCCGCCATTGGCCAACTTTGTCGGACAGAACAATCTTGTCGTTCTTGATCGACTAACTTCCTTGTTAGCCGCGTCAAGAGAGGCTTTCAGCTTGGCATTTTCATCTTCGAGTTTGTCGACTGAGGCAAGCTTCTCTTCAGTGAGCTTTGTTTTCTCCAAAGCCGCCTTCTGTGCCTCTGCAAGGTCAAGGTCCTTTTTCTTCAAAGTCTCTTCCAGTTTATCTACAAAGAAACAATGAGAACAGAGTTGAGAATGAGCAGAAAAACAAAGGCGTTAAATCAAAAATTCTCACCAGCCATACCTTTTGCTTCATCCTTTGCCTTCTGCAAATTCTCCTGAGCAAGCTTCAAATCGAGGTTGAGCTGGATCTGCTTTTTCTCTAACTCAGTATAGCGAGCCACAAGCTCGCAAGATTTCTACAAAGAGTCAACCAACGAAAGACATCAAAGACAGATCACTTCCGAGTGATTAAGGAAAAATAGTAGCATTTCTAAGACTACAGTCGAATCAAAACATTCGACAGTAGTCTTGGGGACTACACCCAGCGGGTGCACTCAGCGTGCCCCCACAGGTTTACCATCTTTGGTTCGACCAGTCGACCAAAAGAGGCAAAAAGGTTATGATTCTAAAACCATGGCTAATTGTCGTGATCAGCAGTAAAAATATATATATATATATATAGCTCTTTAGACTATAGTTGATCGCACTTGATCGACCATAGTCTCGGGGACTACACCCGATTGGGTGCACTTAGCGTGCCCCCACGGTTTCTGATTCCATTCGACTTGGTCCGTCCGGTCGAGTGAAGAAGATCACACTGCACCATAGTCTCGGGACTACACCCGGTGGGTGCACTCAGCGATGCCCCCACAAAGTTCAATCGACACACACACCGGTGGGTGTCTGAGATATGAAATCTCGGAAGAAAGCGATTTCAGATAGCATATCCTAACAAAGCAAGCGACGACTGACTTACTTGGACATTGCTTTGGAGAGCTGAACTGGCATCATAGGCCGCCTGACTAGCCTCTCGAGCCGCTTTCACCTGCCCCATCATGATCCCTGCCTGGCGTATGGCCTCCTTAGCAGCACTTACTTGGTCTTCTGGGACGTGGTGGGTAGCAAAGACAGATGGTGGATCAGCAGTCGACGAAGTGGGTCGGGCACTTGTCAGCGGTACAACGAAAGACACAGAAGTCCGAGTGGGGTTGCCTCACTCGGACATCAGCGTCTCGTGAATCGCCGCCGACTTGAGCAACCTTGCCGACAAAGCGCTTTCTTGTTCTTCCTCTTCCTCAATGGCGCTTCCTCATCATCATCATCATCGGGAGATCAATGACGTGAGGCGGAACTACAAGAAAGATTCGTAGTAAACATGGAAGTCCAATGGACTAAAAGCTCCGATCGACTAAAAGCGAAACCTCAAAGATCTTACCAAGGTTGGAGGTGACCGCATCCTCCATTTCCTGATCTTCCTGCTTGGCTGAAGTCTCAGAGGTAGCGGCGCTGTAGATTTCAAGAATCGGCTGATCAGTCATCAAGTCGACCAAAAGTTCACTCATGTTGAATAAGGAAATACAAGGTTTTGTTGGCTACCCGGAGATGGTGGGGATGACCATTCGCATCTTGGGCAGGGCCTTCGCCGGCTTTGACGACGTCGCTCGAGGTTGCTTCGGTGGTTTCTTAGTCGGCGCGGGAGAAGTTGTCCTAGGTCGCTTCATCGATCGACCGGTGGGCACAACAGCTTTACGCGCCCGGCCGGTCGTCGTCAACTTTGACCTTCCCTCCGAGCGAGGAGGATCGACGTCTTCCTCCTCTTCCTCCTCATCATCAGAGCCATCATCCTCCTCATCCTCCTCGCTGTTGGACTCCCATTCCTCCGGACTCTCACCTCCACTTCCTTCTTCTTCTTCGACTGTTTCCTGCACCCCGTTGGGCATCGAGTACATCTCAGTGGTGACCTAGAAGACAACAAAACAAGGTGAAAGTCGATTCGACGAATTGGCATCAAAAGCAGAATGAATGCAGCAGAATCACGATCGGAGATAAGTGGTGATACCTTGTTTGGTTGGTAACTCTGGTCGAAAGTGGTGGAATCCTCCTAGCTCATGAGGGTTGTCTTTATTTCCTGTGATGGCAGTCATCCACTTCTCCGGCGTGGCGTCATCAACCTCCTCTGGATGGACCCGAGTGGTATCATCCGTGCAGAAAGTACATCCACATCGGATGACCTCGGTATTGGAGTGGCTGAATACGCCCGTCGGAGAAAAACCTCCAGAGATCCATGCCGGTCACCCCATCGCGAATAAGCTGGACTACATGCTCCATCAGCAACTTTACTTGGGCCTTCTCCTCTGGTAACACCTTCGTGGAAGATGGCTTGTTCACTCGACTCATGGAGAAAGGAGGGAGCCAGTCGACTGCCCGTGCGTCGGCTGGTCTTGGCGATAAAACCAGGTCGACCGCCACCCTCTAACCGAGCCGGGAGTGTCATAGCTGGAAGGCGCTCTTCCCCTCATTTGGACCCCGAGTCCCCACACATCTGGATTACTTGGGTCCTCTCGTCATTCGGGCTCGTTTTCTTCACCGTCTGAGAGCGACAGGTGAATATGTGCTTGAAGAGACCCCAGTGCGGTCGACAACCCAAGAAATTCTCGCATAGCGAAATGAAAGCAGAAAGATACACAATGGAGTTTGGAGTGAAATGGTGGAGTTGCGCTCCAAAAAAGTTCAAAAACCCCCGGAAAAAAGGATTTGGCGGCAGAGAAAACCCCCTATCTACGTGGGTGGCGGGAGGACGCCTCACCCTCTTCAGGCTGCGGTTGCCACTCCGTGCCCGGAAGCCTCGCCGACCCATGGGGGATCAGTCCTTCGTTGGCCAGATCGGTGAGATCCTTCTCGGTGATGGTCGAGCGCATCCAGTCTCCTTGGACCCAGCCCTGCGGCAGCTTGGACCGCGAAGAGGAGCCACCCCGACTGGGCGCTCTCCCCTTGGCCTTCGCCGCAGCCTTCTTCACCCATTCCAGGGCTGCGGTCTTGTCCTTCACCATGGTCGCCGGCGAGAAAAGTACCGAGCTTTGGCGCTGGACAGACGAAGAGCGCGGCGAGAAGGTTTGGAGGCGGAGAGAGGAGAAGTCTGAGGTCGCACTGTTCAAAATGCCCTCACCAGCGCTTTATATGGGGCCGCTTTTGAGTGGCTGACCGGTAGGCCCAGGCAATCCCGTCGCAATCCCGCAACAAGCGCGCGCATGATACATGGCGAAAAAGGAAGCGCGAAGATCGAGGCGTCATCGTCTTATCCCATCCGAGTGCCGCGGTTTTCTCCGCTTCGCGCGCTTCCCAAAATTTGGATCCCGCGAAATCCGCTAACCGCAGAGCAACTCGTCAGATCACAGATTTTCCTCCGGTCCGTCGCTCGGAAATCCTCAGGTTCACAAAGTTCACTCGACAAACGTGAAGAATGGATCAAGGCGACTGAAAGAGAAGTTGATGCCATCACTAAAAATTCGTTGATCCAGAGTAAGACGCACTCACAACACGAAGAACAGGTCGGAAAGTTTATCAACTCCTTCCTCACTCAAACCTCGATCCATTCGGGGGCTAATGATGAAGTCATGTACCTGGGGTAGGGTCATAGACCTTCCCAAAATTACCCTCCACAAGGACACTCGCAAGAGAAGCAGCCTTCCAGTCGACCTGGTAGGTTTGCACTCGATAGATTCAAAGACACTCGACTACGAAGACCCACTCGACCACCAGGAGTCCAAGAACCACTCGGTACCCAAACGGTCTGTAGTTAAATAGTCTTTATGACCTTAATGACACTTTATGTAAGGCGTTACCCGATGGCGCCTAGCTTTAACGCACCTTAAACCCTCTACTACGTGGGCTGGCTGGGGTCCTGGCGCACTCTATATAAGCCACCCCCCTCCACAGGTAGAAGGGTTCGCATCCCTGTAACACATACGCATATAATCCAGTCGACCGCCTCCGGGCACCGAGACGTAGGGCTATTACTTCCTCCGAGAAGGGCCTGAACTCGTAAATCCCTTGCGTATACAATTACTCCATAGCTAGGATCTTGCCTCTCCATACCTACCCCCCATTCTACTGTCAGACTTAGAACCACGACACCTTTCCCTTCTCCTTCCTCTTCCACCGCCACATGCGTCCATGAAGCGACAGTCAACCCTTATATAGGAGTGCTAGCACAAAAGATGCATGCATGACCACTAAATTTCCTATTAAAGCGCCGCTCGGGAGTATGTCGTATGTTGTTACCTTGACGGCCCATGGCTACCGGGCAACGGCGACCAGAGAAGAGGCGGCGGGAGGGGAATGAATGCAGCTACTGTTTGGGTTCGCCTTCCGGCTTAAATAAATGCGCAGCATCACGTGTACCCGCGGGTGCACAAATTGTAACATACGTGTCTGCTTAAGTGGGCGTCACGTAACTGGTGTGTGTGTGTGAGAGATTCTGAGAGACAGAGTGCGTGTGTGCGACTCTACTCTTCGGACATGTACTCAACCGTTTGCATCGGGATATAAGTATAATGGTATTTACTTTAGCTAGTGATTTACGTGGCCATGTTAACGTGGTTGTGTCAAAAAAATGTCACTTCCTTCTCGTGATTTGCGTTATATAATTACAAGCAAGATTCTCGTGCATTGCACAGAACATCAATATGCATTTTTTTACAGAACACTTGTTGTGATTGACCCATGCAGGAGTAATCCCATGTATAAAAACTAATGATATCTCGAGAATTTTATTGGAAAACTGGTATCTCGAGAATGTCATCGAAAAAATGAAAGATGAGAGATAAGGCGAGGAGGAGTGGAGCGTGGTGGTGACTGGTGGTCGGAATGGGCGGAGGCATGGTGGCCGCTGCCGCCCATTGCACAGAACAGCAATATGCATTTTTTTACAGAACACTTGTTGTGATTGACCCATGTAGGAGTAATCCCATGTGTAAAAACTAATGATATCTCGAGAATTTTATTGGAAAACTGGTATCTCGAGAATGTCGTCGAAAAAATGAAAGATGAGAGATAAGGCGAGGAGGTGGAGCGTGGTGGTGGTGGTGGTCGGAATGGGAGGAGGCATGGGATGGATTTGCGCCGCGGCAAAGTGGCAAGGGCCACCATGCATGCTAGATTGTTCCAGAGACTTATTCCTTTTTTAATTGCTAAGCAATGAGGTTGCGGGAGATAATGATGTGGAGAGAGGTGCGAGTATCTTTTGTAAAATTATCATAGTTTGATTTCTATCCTCAGATATAGATCATACGGTCTGTATTACAAGATGGCAGGCACACCATCACCGCCAACTCGTTTTTTATAAGGGTACAGATCATAAGTTTGCTGACTAGTAAAGTAAAGTGGAATTTGTCCTAGTGTGTGTGTGTGTGTGAGAGAGAGAGAGAGATGGAGTCTTAGTGTGTGTGGGGGGTGTGCGCGCGCGTGTGTGTGTGTGTTTTTGTGTGTGTGAGAGAGAGAGAAAGAGAGATGGAGTCTTAGTGTGTGGGGGGGTGCGTGCATGCGTGTGTGTGTGTCTGCGTGTGTGTGTGTGTGTGTGTGTGTGTCGCGGGGTCCTCTGTGGCGGATGTAATTTAAGTGTGCATGGCTTCATCATAGAGAGGTGATGTGTATGGCAGAGGCCACCAACGATGGGGTGCTAGAGAGAAAATGCCCGTAGAGAGGGAAGAGAAGGTGTGTGCGCGTTAGAGGAGTCGACATCGAGAGAACGTGTTTGTTCGAGAGACACCGAGGAAGACTACTATATATCGATGGTGCATGTAGGCGGGAATTAAACAAAGGGATGGTCTTATTGGTTTCGGGGATATAGGGGAAGAGTGAGATGCGGCGGGGTAGCTAGAAGGAGATTGTTAAGTGTGAGTGTGTGTTTTACCCATCCAAAGCGGAAGTTAGGTGCACAAAAGAGGAGAACGATTCGATGTGGCATTAGGATTGAGGGTAATTAACTACGTATGGAGACATAGAGACCTTGAACGTGCATGTGTGAGAGGTATACATGTATACATGGGATGTGTGTGTGCGCGCGCGCATGATCGAGATAAAAGGAAGAAGACATAAGTCATAAGATCAACGACATGGGAGAGACGGATCGGTATGACAACATGCATGCATGTGAGAATGCAGGGAAGAAGGCCCGACAATTGAGCATGTGTTTTTGTCTTTAAGAGATAGTGGCGTGGGATGGAGCATGCATCTATGGCGAGCAGGGGGAGTGAGGCGCAACAATTGTGCAAAAGAGACCAACCTATAAATGCATACATATGGAGAGACATATATAGTGTGGGTGATAGGAAGCAAGACTCCGTGAGAGAAAGAAATCTTGACGGAGAAACTACAGATAGATACAGAGATGGAGATGCTATCTAGAGGGACATCTGCTAGTTTGGGTGTTGAAGATGACCGTCGGGTGGTTCAAAGGGTGAAGTTGTATATGTGTGTGAGAGGGCACTTGACTGCATGTAGAGAGAAACATACGTAGTATGCGTGATAGGAATCAAGAGTGAGGGCGAGAAAGAAGGTTGATGGAGAAACAGATAAATAGAAAGATAAAGATTCTAGCTAGTGTGCGTTAGAGATAGGAGTCTAGTGGATCAGAAGGCTGGGTTATGTGTGTGGGTGTGAGAGAGATAGAGAGAGGGTGCATGTGAGTCACATACAAACAGATATCAGAGAGAAATGAGATACAGAGAGACGGAGTTTTGTGTCTACGAGAGAGAAAGCTATTTCACAACGAGAGTGATAGCTAGAGAGACATATGAGGGAACGCAAGATATCTCTAGGGAGAGAGTGTGTGTGTGTGAGCGACATACAAGAGAACAATGGAGAAATATGAGACCCTGGGAGACAGAGTTTGTGTTTGTGTGTGAGAAAGAGATATTGAAGAGGAAGAGTCGTAGGTTCTCATATCTAAGGAGCGAAAGACATCTCTATATGAGGGGTGTCTTGAGTGGCACACATGGGAAGAGTAGAGAGAAATGAGACCCCGGGAGACTAAGTTTTGTGTTTGTGTGAGAGAAAGAGATTTCACATGGAGAATCATAGTTAGAGACACATAGCAGGGAGCGAGATATACTTAGAGAGAGATAGAGTGATGAAGGTCGAGGGGGAGAGTACCAGCAGTGTGTTACGAAGATTAAAGATCATTGTCGACATATGGTGTAGCACGAGAGATACCTGAGAGACGATGAACGCGTATAGGTCCAGAGAGATAGTCCTATATAAGCATGAGTGATAGTTATATGAGATGAATATCTGGATTAAAGGGGATTCAAATATTTAAACTAGAGATCACGACATCAATAATATCATAACACAAATTGGTGTATCAAACATGTATATTCATTTGAATTTGGGCACACGTGTAATGTTATATAGTTTATCAATATTGGTGATCCATAGATTCTTCAATTACAAACAATGCATGGTTTATATGCAATTAATGTCTAGACGGGATTACACTATATGTTGCGTGTGTGAAACACATTATCCATGTTTGACAGGTAAAAAAACCCGCATGAAACACACATTAATTGGAGACAGTTAGCGAGGAATGGATACATTGGATTTCAACATAAAGTGGTTTCAAATATTTGAAAATCCAAATTGATGGATACAACCTTATGAATCTGAGATCATGCCATTTGTAAACCATATTTATGTATAAATGGTGTTGTGCTTTTGAAAGTATATAAAAAATGATGTATATAGAATGTAATTCCAATTGAAAATGGATCCCGCCCGGAAAAAAATACAAACGGGATTCGAATTGAGTTGGCACGGTAAACGTGCACTCTGCAAAATTTGAACGAAGCGCGGAAAGTCAGAGTAACCGCCCGAAACCAAAATCTGCGAGATGGAAATCACTACTGCCTATCCCTGCCACGCAAAGCCTATCTGCTGGATTTCTATAGGTTTCGATAGGGGTAGGTTTGTAATTTCACCCAAACATGATGTAACCGCCTCTCACCCGGATTCATACACGGTGGGCGCCAAAACACAGTGTGTCCTCGGCGAAATCGACTCCCTCCCCGATTCATATTCCTACACGGTGGGCGCCAAAAACAAACTCTAAATCGGCAAATATTCGTGTATGCGAGATTACCGTCCTATCCCCAACCGACTAATGTTGATGTGATGTAGTAGAAATTTGAAACGGGGGCTAAGTTTGTAAATTTCCTCGCATTTGAGACAAGCGCACCCTGAATACATGGTTCCCCCCTTCCTCTCTACCTCCCTTTTCCCCATTCGTACTCCGTGGGTGCCAAAACACCCTCTGCACCCCACCCTCCAACGCCGTCCTCTTCCACCATGCCAGAGCTGATACCCCGACGCCGCCGTCCATTACAAGAGATCGACCTCTCTCATCCACGGCTTCGGACCGGGATCCTTGCATCCCGTCCTCTCGCTTCATCCCCGCTGTCGTCCACCTTGAAGGCACCGCTCCTACGACCGTCTCGTCCACCATGCCCCACCGCCACCGTCTACCCTCCTAGATCTGCTTCCACGCTACCGACAGCCATCGCTACCGTAAGACCGTCAAATTCTCAGCAGATGCGTACACGGCACCGCACCAGAGGCGGTACTCTTTCGTATCTGCTCAACTTATTTATCGCAGCAAGAAAATAGATCGCCACTGCTTTACTCTGATTTCTTGTCCTGGTTGCGGTTGCCTTTGTCCGGTTTGCACCTTGAGATCCGCCATGGCACGCTCAACACTATACTCCCAATGCTTATGGTTTTCCCTTTTATATTCCACACTAGTTAAATCACAGTAGACTAAATTTCAAAATTGGGTCGAGTCATGGGAGTTCGCCGGTGCGATCGAAGGGGCTCGGGTGGTTGTGGGGCCTCTCCGAACGAAGAAAACTCGACGCGGGTGGGGGTTGGGGTGGGGGTGGGGGTGTGGGTGGGTGTGGGGTGGCGGAGGAACACAGGCGGTGGGGGCCGGTGGTCCGGCCGGCGGCCCGTCTTGATGCGTATGGGAAGAATCGAGACGAGGAAGAAGAAGGGTTAGGAGACGTAGGATCTTCATCCAACCGCCTTTGAAATGGTCGAGAGACAGTGGGAGTTGCATTCTTAATGCGCTCTGGTTCATCATGTGTGAGCCTTCAAGCAACCAACATTTTATTATCCAAAATTTGCTTGCTATTCTTTACCATGTTCCTCTTTCGTTCTTCTTTAATATGTACTCTCTCCGTTCCTAAATACAAGTCTTTGTATAGATTCCACCATGGACTACATATGGAGCAAAATGAGTGATTCTACACTCTAAAATGTATCTGGATACATCTCATATGTGATCCATAGTGGAAATCTCTACCAAGACTTATATTTTGGAACGGAGGGAGTATGATAATAGTACAATATGTTCCTTGTACCGAAGATGAGCAGGGACATTTGCGATGTAGAGGTCTATACGGTCGGTTGTGATGGAAACTTTGAGCCTCTTTGATTAAAGGATCTTGTAAACATAGGAATAGGATTTGTAGTGGCCAGCCCACATGAATCCTATAAGAATAACAAGGAAATGCGGGAGCTGTGTCGCCTTTGAGAGTTACATTGATATTAACAGCATCGCACCTTCAGTTGAAGAGAGCTGGTATCCGAAGCCTTTCTAGCCGTACCGGCAATACTAGCACATATATTCCAGCAAGTTCCACTTTCCTGATTTTACTCTGATGCTTAAGGTTTTCCCGTAATATCTACACTATGATCTGTGTAGCTGCTTTGTCTTGCACTAGCAGCAGTCCACTCTTGAAGCTAAACACTGCAATGACTTGCAAAATTGGCACCAAGGCATTGAGTGCCATTCTGGATGCAATGAAACTCATACGCTCCCCACCTGTTGATTCTTGTTCAGAATATGATCCTAATGACTATTCTAACCTCGAGGAGTCAAAGGCAGATGGCATGTCATGTTCACCCATCAAGGTGCCTGTTCTACGTTGGCAATGTTTTATTGATTGCGGGTATCTTGCATAAGTTGTCTTGCATTTCTTCTACTTTGTTGCACCGCCATCTGCTTAGTTTACTCATCATATATGTCGAGATGCCATGCCCATCCATTATCAATACACATTCCATCTGTCATCATACCATGTTTTTTCACTCAAATGTTGTTCTTGTGCATTAGACATCAAAAAGGAAGAGGGTGATTGCCGAACTCGAAGGAGCACCCGAAAGTCCTTGAAAAACGTGGTGGTGCCGTGAGAAATCGACAAAGACACCCACTTATATTGGTTGTACAACCAGTGACACAAAACGTAGGACCGACTCCAACAGACTGTACCCGTACTTCACTGGCCACACCACTAGCCCCACCACACAGGACCTGCACTCCAGCAAAAGGTATACCGATTTCATTTGCCATAGCACCAGCTGTACCACGTAAAAAATTCCACTCCGACAAAAAGTACAACAAGTCCATCGGCGAAGACCTATCCCAAGCTATGAGACGGCCAATTCCTGCAGATTGGAACCCCATTCCATTTATTCCTAGTTTAAAGACAATGCTTTCAATGTCGTTAGTGACTTCGTGCATATATTCCCATCATGGGAAGATTATTGTGAAGACAAACACCATTTTCACATCTTCCTGTCCAACTTACGTGTAAGTGCTATTATTCATGGTTATTATTTTCCTGTTTTCTGCTGATTGAACACATCAATGATTTACATTACATTGTTGTAACTAGGCAAGGGTCAATCTGGATAGTATGACGAGCAAAGCTTGCTTGTGCTGTTCAAGGAAGCATTGCAGCAGTATCGGTGTTACCTGAGGAAATCACACTTTGATGGCAAGTCTATAAACGAATTTCCGGTGAAGTCTCATGTGCTAAATTTAGAAGACATTGAATTGAAAATCCTTGTTATGCACTGGTCTCATTCCCAGGATGAGGTACTGTTTATGAAATCACATGACAATTTGAACTTCTACTTTTCCGCATGTGCCTTACGGATCTTTTTTGTAGGAAACCTGCTCGAAGAAGAATTCCGGTTTGACAAGAACGACAAGATATCACAAATATGCTGCCCGCTGCTTTGCTCTTGTTAGTACCTGTTGTCCTGTATCACTGTACTTGCATACATACCTGGTTCATTATGTGACAGCAGTATGCATGATAGCTTGCTTATCAATTGTCCGCTCCAAATTATCTGATCTGTATGAATGGTTACATTAGGGTCGAATATATCCAATGGTTTGCATTGTTCTTGTAAGTACATGTTGTCCTTTATCAGTGTACTTATAATGACAGGTAGTTGTTCATGTACCATCATTCAGCAGCTTATTTTCCTTTGCCCTCCATTTTCTACACATCAGATCTATATTTACTCTTACCATAAGGTTGATATTGAAGAAGTTTAGCTGTGCATTACTGTTGGCTGTACCTTTTGCCTGTATCGCTACACTTACATTTATAGCTACTTGGTTATGTAGCATCACTCTTCATCTTATCTTAAATATTCTACATTTTTTCATATATTATCACATCTATATTTACTCTTAACAAAATGTAGAATAAAGGCAATGCTTTTGAAGAAAATTTTGTGGTAAACTTCTTGAATTGCCCCCCCCCATCAGCATGGACAAGGCCTTTATAGAGCCTGTCTTCACCAATAATGTAAGTTTGTCCATCTCAAGCCTTCAAATTTTGTTGTATATATTTGGTTAGGCATGACTGCAACAGCTATTTATTTTTGGTGTTTGCATCAAATTGCTTGTTTAAAGTTCGTTATGTAGTTCATAAACAAAAGTTTGTCCTTTCTCAATTTAAGTATTCAGTTGTACAACAAAGTTCCTTCTTCATACCATGTAAATTAAACTATACAGAGCAAGTGATCTTCTTTACGCCTTTGCATGTATGCTTCATTCTTCATCCGTAATCCGGTCATGTGGTGAACCTACCCACTACAAAGACAATGTAATATTCTGCAATGTCTTAACTATGAACAATGTCATATCATTCTACTATTATTTAAACCGTCTCTTTATTTGCCAATCTGAAATGGTATAAATTGATAGCACACTAACCATTGATACTTATGAGTTCTTGATCTGTAATCCAGTGGTGTCGTGAAGCTGCCAACTCCTTCACAATGTCATTTCCTGCCATGTCTTGACCTGAACAATGCCATATTGTGTTAATGCAATTTTAAACGGTGTCACTTTATTCGTCGGTAAGAAATGTGATGAATTGTCAGCACTGATACTTTTATGTGCAAAACCTGTCATCTGTCTTCTTGTTTATCTTTCAGAGTGAGGAAGATATAAGTGTTGAACAAGCGCAGTCTCATCGTCTTGCTCAGCTTGTGCTGCAGCTCCCCAGCAGGGCTAACCTTTCTTGAACTCTATTGAAGTGTTGTCGGTTTTGTATATTATTTTGTCGGCGTGTTTATTTGCACTGGTGGCGATCTTTGATGCCCAGAGTATGTAATCTGATGTCTGCTTGTGCTTTATTATCATAGTGGCGAACTTTGACGGCCAGTGGATGTAATATGTCGTAATTTCTTTATAGTATAGTCTAGGTTTTTTATTATTCACGATGCTGCAGTTATTTTACTGTATATATATCTTGTCTTCGCAGTAAACCGGCCAAACCGTAAAATTACGGTACATAATCGGGCCGTCATGCAATCACGTTGTAGGTTGGGCACAAACGCGTCGAACAGCTCACGGGCGGCAGCAGCCGAAATGAACCCGGCCCATGATTGTGAGAATCAAATCACGGGCTTTTAACGAGCCAAAATTGTCTCGGCCCTTGTTTGGCCCAATCGGATATCGGCGAAGCAGGCCAGATGCAAACCGGGCCGTAGTTAGGCCCAACTATATGACGGGCTTTTAACAGGCCGAAATTAATATAGGGCCGAAATGTTAAACGGGCCCTTAACAGGCCAAAACTAATATGAGGCCAAATTACTAAGTGGGCCTTTAGCAAGTGGGCCCAAAAGCATAGTGTCCAATTGACGGGCCGAAACTGATATGGGCCATAATTGAGCCCAAAGCCTCTTAAAGGGCCGGACCTGATCTGGGGTGTAATTTGGCCCTGAACGTGGTAGGCTTTTAATGGGCCGGATCTCATACGGGCCACTATTAGGCCCGGAGCATGGCAGGCCATTAATGGACCGGATCAAATATGGGCCGGCATTTGGCCCAAAACATGGCAGCCAGTTAATGGGCCGGTGTCGGTGTCAAAACCGGCGGATCTCGGGTAGGGGGTCCCGAACTGTGCGTCTAGGCGGATGGTAACAGGAGACGAGGGACACGATGTTTTACCCAGGTTCGGGCCCTCTTGATGGAGGTAAAACCCTACGTCCTGCTTGATTGATATTGATATTGTGGATGTTTACAAGAGTGGATCTACCACGAGATCAAGGAGGCTAAACCCTAGAAGCTAGCCTATGGTATGATTGTCAGGGTCGTTGTCCTACAGTCTAGAGCCATCCGGTTTATATAGACACCGGAGAGGGTTAGGGTTACATAGAGACGGTTACAATGGTAGGAGATCTACATATCCGTATCGCCAAGCTTGCCTTCCACGCCAAGGAAAGTCCCATCCGGACACGGGGCGAAGTCTTCAATCTTGTGTCTTCATAGTCTTGGAGTCCGATTGATGATGATAGTCCGGCCGATGATAGTCCGGCCGATGATGGTAGTCCGGCTATCCGGACAGCCCCTAATCCGGGACTCCCTCAGTAGCCCCCGAACCAGGCTTCAATGACGATAAGTCCAGCATGCGTGTAGTCTTCGGCGTTGCAAGGCGGGTTCTCCTTCAAGTTCTACGCACTGCCGAGCAGTGTCCAGCTTCCTCATCAATGTTGCGGCGTCTTGGCTTCCACGCCCAATAATGGCCTTCTTCCACGCCACCGCTTAACGCCGAAAAGCCAGGTGTCTTTTATGTTTTACCCCTAGTTGTGCGAATAATCTGCCTATAAGGGAGGCAAGAATCCAGATCCAAATCACCATCTTCCTCCCATAAATACTCATCGGAGCGCTTTTGACCAAGAATCCATTCCATCATGGACCGTCAACGCAGCTCCTCTTCCCGCTCCCAGCCCTTTGCTAGGAGATTGGAGGAGATGCTCTGCTCAAGACAACGAGCTGGTGAAGCTCCAAGTGGGGGATATCTCCTCCGGCCTTCATGGTTCCGGTTCGAGCCGGGCTGGCCACCTACAAAGGTGGGAAGCAAGCGGAGGTTACCCCAAATCCCAACAAAGGGGAGCGGGTATGCTTCGTCCCCTATCTGATAAGGGGGCTCGGATTTCCTGTACATCCATTCCTCCGCGGGCTCCTGGAGTTCTACGGACTCCAGCTCCATCACCTCACGCCCGCCTCAATCCTGCATATTGCGGGTTATGTAGCTCTTTGCAAGCTATTCCTGGGCGTCGAGCCCCACTTCGCGCTGTGGAAGAGGTTGTTCTGCATTGTACCCTGCTCTCACGAGGGGTCCATATATCAAGTGGGCGGTGCCGAAATATGGCGCATTGCCGGGACCGGATATCCATCCGGAACCCCTAAGAAGGCGCCCGAAGACTGGCCTTCGGAATGGTTTTATATAGAAGACGCTCACGCCGGACCTGTTCGGATCGGCCTCCCGGAGTTCAGCAATGCTCCTCTAAAGAAACGCCTTAGTTCGCGTCCACGGAGCCCCCATCTGGAGGAAGACAAGAGCATCCATTATTTGATGGGCCGAATAAGGTTACTGGCCCATGCCGGGTTGACCATGATTGGAGTCATGGCAACATGCACTATGCGGGGGGTGCAGCCACTACAATACAGGGGCCACCCCATGTGGGATTTCAACGGGAGGACGATGCCACCCGTCATGGCCAAGAAGGGCGGATTCGGCCGAAGATCTGGTGACGATCCTATCCGGCCTGTATAAGGGGGAGAAGGAGGATTTCCTTCGGACGAACCCGTTAAATAGGTTCTCCATGAATAATCCCCGGCCTTGGGTAAGAGAACACTCTGCGTGTCCGACCCGTGCCTTTCGAAACTTAAGTTTCTTATATTGTGTTCTTTCGACGCCGGAACTGCGCCGGACCATGGAGGGCATGCTAAGTGCGGCTCCGCAGCCCGAGGATCCAGAGAGATCCCGGGATCCGGCCTCCGAAGAGGATCCGGACATAAAGGTGGAGCTAATCGACGGGGTGCTCCACCAGCTCAGCATGGACAATGCTTTAGTCGCCATCACGGCCGACTATCCCGGACTATATCCGGCTTCCCAGGTGATTGCGGCCGAAGCCCTGACACCGTCATTCCTTCCTTGCTTATTTCTGACCGCCGTATATGATGGCGCTGTGCAGGAGGCGCCTAGGGCGAAGCCGAGCCCGCGGTGGTTGACCAACAAGGGCCAGTTCGGACCAGTAGGCGGAAGAGGAGCGTGGCGCGGACTGAAACATCGCCGCAAAGGTGTAGCTCACAATTCATTATTTTAGAGCAACGTTCCTAGGAAACGTTTGAGTGCTCATGACTTTTATAGGGAAAAAAGCGTCCGCCGGACTGCTGGCGTGGAGGTTGCCAATCCAACCTCTACCGGCCAGGCTCCCGCACCTGGTCAGGAGGGGGGAGGCGAGCGCAAGGCGCGAGCCGGACGTTCCTCCGACGGAGGATGCCGACAGACTGTCCACCACCAAGTCTGAGGTGGAGAGTGCCCTGAATCACAGGCGCCGCCGGACAGTATTTCGTGACGCGTGCTTCTCCCCCGAGGCGTTGAATGCCTTTAACACGGGGGACGCGCACCTTCGTGCTGCTCAAGATGGTTTTATCAGAGCCACGGAGCAGTATGTAAAAGACATACGGGTAAGAGAATTTAATAGTTATATATGGCAGTAGCCCCCGAGACTTAAAGTAGTTATATTAACTGATTTAAGGATCATATGAAACGTAGGATCTTACCGAGAAGAATACCCAACTGTCTCAGGAGCTGCAAGAGTGCAAGGTCCAACTTGAGGCCGCACTCTCTGGTGCAGGAGGAAACGCAGGGACCTCTCCTGGTAACGCATTATTTTAGAAAGATAAGGAGCGTTTGGTCTTTGCGCAAGTCTGAAAGAAAAAATGACGTTGCAGGTGCTGCCGGACAAGATCCGGACAGGAAAGAACTTCTGCGCCAACTAAAGGCCGGCGAGAGGGTGCTGCATAAGGTGCAGCATGAAAGGAACAAGCTCCAGGATGCCCATGCCCAACTTGGAGAAGAGCTGAAAGGCATTCGGGCCAAGCTGTCGGGCTCCGTTAAGGAGAATCAGCGGCTTCGTCGCGGCATATATAGTAAGTGCTTGAGCGAACTCTTTTGAAAAGAAGAGTTCGGCGAGGAAGTCAATTTGAAAGAATATGTCTGCAGGTATGCTCACAGGTCGCCTTGCGGAGGAGATGCCCGTATCAACGGGTGATCAACTTCCCGAATTGTTGCAACTGATCGAACGAGTTCGGCAGGCAATGAGCGGCGTCATCCGGGCGTTATTGCCAGCCTTCTCCTTACCCGAGGGTCTTGGGGAGCTTGCGGAGAAGCTGCAGAGAGTGCGGCAGCGCTTCCATTTATGGAAGATTCCGGCCTGCCGCCAAGGTGCCAGGGAGGCCTGGGCCATGGTAAAGACTCGGTATAAGAAGGCGGATCCCAACCACATGGCCGAAGTCGGACCTGTGGGGCCCGATGGGAAGGAGATCCCTGTGAGTCTAGTATACGGCCAAGTGGAGTTGGCCGCTAAATTTTCCCAACAGGACTGTAAATTAGACAACCTGCTAGGCGGGATTGAGGAAGAATACAATCAGTCGATTTGACAATGTATTATAAAATGACATACAAAATGCCTTCTAGCCGGATTGTAGATCGTTTGTCTTTGCCGATCTTTTCGCTTCGACCTCGGGACCCTAGAGTCCGGAGTGTGTCCGAATACCTTCTCGGTTATGAAACAACCGGGTATGCATGGAGACCAGCGTAAAGGGGTCATCGATGCTTTATCGCATAAGTGCCCAAGTAGTTATGTTATATTACATGGGTAGTAAGAAACATCTTCCAGGAGAATAGTTCCGTTAATGGTTCCTTTCCTCTGGGGTGGCATGCCCTAAAGTGCATGTCCGACTGCGAAAAAGCGTAAAAACATCTGGGGGCAGATAAATAAGTGGATAAAAATCATCTTTTAAGTCACCGACCGAGTATTCCCTTAAGAACGCTTAGCTTTCGGCTTCACCCAGTCTGAGGTACACATCCGCCGACCCGGCAAGAATAATCGCAGAGGTGCTCCCTTTACCTCCTAGCCGAACAATCAGGAACGTAGGGGTAAGCAGGAGCCGTGCAACCCAGCTTGGCCAAAACTTAAGTCATATCGATGCATATAATGGTGAATAAAAGGTACATGTGGAGGCTTGACACATGTCTTTGAAGGAAGCCCGTATAATTAAGCTTCCGTAAAGAAGCCCCGAATATAATGAGTGCGGATAGCACATCAATTCTTGTGAACGTTATGCAAGTAGGCCCTTTAAGGCTTGGATGAATAGGGTTGAGAAGAAAGAGATAAATGTAAGGCAGCTGAAAAAAAAGAATTTGGGCCGGGGAAAGGGACGAACTCTTAGTCCGGCGCTAGGCATAGAATCGTCGGAGGCGGGCTGCATTCCATGGGTTTGGCTCGAGTCGGTTATCCGATGCATTTCGTAGATGGTACGCTCCGCCGGTCAGGACTTGATCGATGATGAAGGGGCCTTCCCATTTGGGCTTGAGCTTGTCCTTTTTCTTGTTCGGCAGGCGTAGAACCAGTTCGCCAACGTTGTAAGTCTTGGCCCGTTCTTCTCTGCTTTGATATCTTCGAGCCTGCTGCTGATAGAATGCGGAACGAGCCTTGGCGACGTCGCGCTCTTCCTCCAATGCGTCCAAGCTGTCCTGCCGATCCAACTCGGCTTCTCTTTCTTCGTACATGCGCACTCGAGGTGAGTCATGAATGATGTCGCAGGGCAAAACTGCTTCTGCGCCGTATACCATAAAAATGGTGTGAATCCGGTAGTACGGTTAGGCGTTGTCCGCAGCCCCCGTAGTCGGAGTCGAAGCTCCTCTACCCAAAGTCGTGTCGATTTCGTGAGGGACCGCACTAGTCCGGGTTTGATGCCGCTCATTATTAGACCATTTGCTCGTTCCACTTGACCGTTGGTTTGAGGATGATAGACTGAAGCGTAATCGAGCTTGATGCCCATATTTTTGCACCATGATTTAACCTCATCGGTAGTGATGTTCGTGCCGTTATCGGTGATGATGTTGTGGGGGACACCATAACGGTGTACTACCCCGGATATAAAGTCTATCACTGGTCCGGACTCTGCCGTTTTAACTGGCTTGGCCTCTATCCATTTGGTGAATTTATCCACCATGGCCAATAGGTACCTTTGCTCGTGGGTTCCCCTTTAAGTGGTCCAACCATGTCAAGCCCCCTGCACCACGAACGGCGGGTAATGGGTATAGTTTTGAGGCGGTGGGTGGCATATGGCTCGATTAGCAAAGAGCTGACAACCGACGCATCTTTGGACTAAGTCCCGAGCATCTGCTCGGGCCGTCGGCCAAGAAATCATGTACGGAATGCCTTTCCTACAAGGGCCGAGCTGCGGCGTGGTGTCCGCCTAGTCCGCATGAATTTTAGCCAGGATGTTTCGCCCTTCCTCTTCGGAGATACACCTTTGAAGGAATCCGGTTGTGCTTTTCTTATAAAGTTATCCCTCATAGACCTTGTAGGCTTTAGATCGCAGGACAATGCAGCGGGCCTCATTTTGGTCTTGGGCAGCTCCTGCCTAAGCAAGTAGGCGAGGAATGGTTACATCCACGGGCAATTACTGCCATTATGTCGTGGGCGGAAGGTGTTATGTCATCGGCTGAATCGCGGTTGGTGCGCCTTGTTCCGGTTTGTTAGTTCGGACTCCTCTTCCCATAGTACGGATGGCTTGAAGAGAGGCGTTCAGGAAGATGTTAGGAGGATAGCGTCGCATTTTTGCGCCAATGCGTGCCAAGATCGTCGGCTGCTTGGTTATTATCCCTGCCACGTGATGGAATTCAAGTACTTGAACCGGGCTGACATTTTTAGGACAGCGTTGCGATATGCTGCCATTTTCGGATCTTTGGCGTCAAAGTCTCCGTTTATTTGGGATATTGCGAGGTTTGAATCGCGCACCTCTAGGCGTTGAATGCCCATGGAGATTGCCATCCGGAGACCATGTAAAAGGGCCTCGTATTCGACTGCGTTGTTGGAGTCCGTGTACATTATCTGAAGTACGTATTGGACTGTGTCCCCGGTCGGGGACATCAATACGACGCCAGCCCCCAATCCGGCTATCATTTTGGAGCCGTCGAAGTGCATAATCCAATTGGAGTATGCGCCGTATTCTTTAGGGAGTTCGGCTTCGGTCCATTCAGCGACAAAGTCAGCCAAAACCTGTGACTTTATAGCTCGCCGAGGTTTGTAAGATATATCAAATGGTAAGAGCTCAATGGCCCATTTTACAATCCTGCCCGTCGCGTCGCGGTTGTTTATAATGTCGTTAAGTGGTACTTCAGAGGCCACTGTTATCGAACACTCTTGAAAGTAGTGTCGAGCTTCCGGATGCCATGAACACGCGTATGCTATCTTCTAATAGTGCGGGTAACGGACTTGCGAGGGGTTAACACAAAGGATACGTAGTATACCGGTTTTGAAGAGGGAATTTATGCCCTTCTTTTTCTCGCTCGATGACGAAAGTACCGCTTACAACTTGATGCATAGCTGCGATGTATAACAACATTGGTTCGCCCGGGTTGGGCGCGGCCAGACCGGATTTGTTGCCAATATGGCCTTTATTTCTTCGAAGTCGGCGGTGGCAGCATCCGTCCACTCGAAGTGTTGGTGCGCCTAAGGAGGCGATAGAGGGTAATGCCTTTTCTCCTAGATGGGAGATAAAGCGGCTTAGAGCCGCCACGCATCCAGATCAATTTTTGTATTTGCTTGAGGTCTTTTGGGATATCTAGCTGTGATGAGCTCGAATCTTGGCTGGGTTTGCTTCAATTCCTCTACCGGATACGATGAAGCCCAAAGAATTTTCCAATCTAGTACGCCGAAAACGCATTTTTCTGGATTCAGCTTGATGTCATATGCTCTGAGGTTGTCGAATGTGAGCCTCAAGTCGTCTACTAGAGTTTCGACGTGTTTAGTTTTGACGACTACGTCGTCTACGTATGCCTCTACTGTTTTGCCGATCTGGGTAGCCAGACATGTCTGAATCATGCGCTGATATGTTGCGCCGGCGTTTTTAAGTCCGAAGGGCATCGTGTTGAAGCAGAATGGTCCATATGGAGTAATGAATGCCGTTGCGGCTTGATCCGCTTCTGCCATCTTGATTTGATGATAGCCGGAGTATGCGTCCAGGAAGCACAATGAATCGTGCCCTGCGGTGGCATCGATGATTTGGTCGATGCTTGAGGAGGAAGGGATCCTTTGGGCAGGCTTTATTTAGGTCTTTGAAATCGACACATAGGCTACAGGATTTTTCCTTCTTTGGTACCATTACCAGGTTTGCTAGCAAATCCGGATGATTGATGTCTCTGATGAATCCGGCTTCCAATAGTTTTGCTAGATCTTCTCCCATTACTGTCTTGTGGGTTCGTAAAATCGTCGAAGAGCCTGTTTGGTGGCTTGAATCCTTTAGGATGTTTAGGCTGTGTTCGCCAATCTGCGTGGGATTCCGGGCATATCCGAGGGGTGCCGGGCAAAAATGTCCCAATTTTCGAAGGAATTCTCGCGATCTGACGTCTACATCGTGGTTCAATTGCGCTCCAATAGAGGCCGTCTTTGTCGGGTCCGTTGGGTGGACCTGGAATTTTACTATTTCATCTGCTGGTTTAAAGGAGGTGGACTTGGATCTCTTATCGAGTATCACATCGTCCCTATTCACCGTAGAGCGCAGCGTGATGAGTTCCTCTGCCGCTGGGGCTTGGATAGTGCCTCTAAGGCTAATGCGGCTGTCTTGTTTTCTCGCTGAGTGCTATGTCCGAGATCACTAACGAGAGTGATTATTCCGCGGGCCGGGCATTTTGAGCTTCATGTACCCGTAATGGGGTGCGGCTTGAAAAATTGTGAATGCCTCTCGTCCTAATATAGCGTGATATCCGCTGTTGAACGGGGCCACTTGGAACGTGACTTCTTCGGATCTGTAATTGTCCGGTGAGCCGAATACCACATTGAGTGTGATTTTTCTGCGGTAGCGCCTCCGGCTAGGGATTATTCCTCTAAAGGTTGTGCTGCTTCGCTCAATACGGTTCCGATCTATTTCCATTTTTGAAGGGTTTCCTCGTAGATGAGGTTTAATCCGCTGCCGCCATCCTTGAGGACTTTTGTAAGTCGAAAGCCGTTCACTATTGGACTAAGTACCCGGTCTTGGTGGAGCTCGGGCTGTTCGGAATTTAGGTTCATCGCTGGCGTTGAAGGTGATGGCTGTGTCGCTCCATGGATTCGTTGTTGCTACTTGGTAGACTTCGGCGAGGCTGCGGATTGTTCGTTTTCGCATATTATTTGATACGAAAGTCTCGAAGACTGTTGATACCGTACCGATGTTGTTGGAGTGGTTTTCCGGGGCTAGAAGCTCCTCTCCACTTTTGGCCACCTGCCGTAATATCCAACATGCTCGAAGGCTATGTGTTGGGACGGCGCCTTCTGTACTGTGAATTGTCCAGGGCCCGCTAGGCCATCCCTCTAGTACGGTTCCGTGCCCTTTAAGGGGTTTTTGCTTTTTGGTTTTTCTATCTGGTGCCTAAGTGTAATGCACCCTTTTGTTGCGGACTAGGGTTGTATTCGGGGCCAGATTGTCCCAAAATTTATTTTCGGTTGTCCGGAAACTCTCTATCGCACAGTACTTTCGTACTATGGACGCCAGGTCGGCGAAGCGTGTAATTTCACGACGGCTGACGGCGTTCAAGATTCCCTCGTCCGTGCAATTATTGCAAAAAATTGAGATTGCGTTTTCCTCTCGGCAGTCCTTTATCCTGTCCATAACCAGGAGGAATCTGGCCCAGTAGTGATGTACTGTCTCAGCAGCCTCTTGCCGAATTAGAGATAGATCGCATATGTCTGGGCGGGTGGGTGGAACCAAGTCCGGAACCTACCCATCTCAAGGCTCGAAGGCCAAGAAGTTTCCAACTTTGGAAGCTTGGATTTCTGGACGTTGTCCAACGAGTCTGGTCCGATGCCTGACTTTAAGTTCAGTGTTTGATCGAAGCCCGTCCCTCCGCGGGAATCCGGCATGGGGGTTCGGGAGCCGGACATGACTAGTTTTCAATACAGGAGAAGCGTCGCCGCATTGTTCCTCTACCACCGCAACGTGGTGGGTGACCTGGAGAGTTAATCTCTCTCGTAACGGTTTTAAGCCCAATCTGATCGTAGTCCATGCGACTCCCTGTAGCGGCGATGCGATCCAAGAGCTCGTTCTGGACGAGAGCTCTATTGATCCAAATTACTACGAATTCCGAAATGACACGAAAATTGCTTTTGACGACTTGAGAGGTCATTGTCGGGCGATGGCGGACAGGCATTCATAAGAAAACCACCTAGTCGGATAGTTTGGCGGCGGCCAAGGATCCTTTGGCGAAAATACCGTGCCAGAAGGCGGGAGGAGGCATCCTTCCTATCGGTGGCAACGCGGAGGAACTCTCAATGAAAGCACCAATGTCGATTGTCAAAACCGGCGGATCTCGGGTAGGGGGTCCCGAACTGTGCGTCTAGGCGGATGGTCACAGGAGATGAGGGACACGATGTTTTACCCAGGTTCGGGCCCTCTTGATGGAGGTAAAACCCTACGTCCTGCTTGATTGATATTGATATTGTGGATGTTTACAAGAGTGGATCTACCACGAGATCAAGGAGGCTAAACCCTAGAAGCTAGCGTATGGTATGATTGTCAGGGTTGTTGTCCTACGGACTAGAGCCATCCGGTTTATATAGACACCGGAGAGAGCTAGGGTTACATAGAGTCGGTTACAATGGCAGGAGATCTACATATCCGTATCGCCAAGATTGCCTTCCACGCCAAGGAAAGTCCCATCCGGACACGGGGCGAAGTCTTCAATCTTGTGTCTTCATAGTCTTGGAGTCCGGTTGATGATGATAGTCCGGTCGATGATAGTCCGGCCGATGATGGTAGTCCGGCTATCCGGACACCCCCTAATCCGAGACTCCCTCAGCCGACCTACTAGGGTCCTCAAAATCTTGTGGGCCTACAGCTGGGCCGGCCCATTAATGTCGGCGAAATCTCGTGGGCCTTTAGCTGGGCCGGCCCATTATGATCCGCAAGAATCTTGTGGGCCTTTACCTGGGCCGGCCCATTATGGCACACAAAAATCTTGTGGGCCTTTACCTGGGCCGGCCCATTATGGCCCGCAAAATCTTGTGGGCCTTTAGCTGGGCCAGCCCATTATGGTCCGCAAAATCTCGTGGGCCTTTAGCTGGGCAAGCCCATTATGGTCCGCAAAATCTTGTGGGCCTTCAGTTGGGCCGGCCCACTTAAACTTGATAGGCCGGTCCACGTGTCAACATATCATAGGAGCGTCTCGCCCATTGGATGAATGACACCTGTGCCAACGCGGACCTGACACGTGTCTCCTCCAGCCAATGATGATTTTACACGTGGAAAATCCCCATTGGTCGGGGCTGTTAACGGGTTATCGGATCGAAAACCCGACCCGATAGCTTAACGGCGTTCCGTTATAGTGAATTCCACGTGTCGATCACCCTTGACGAAAAGCACTTTTGTGACGCGTGATTTATCGTCATGGAAGTGGACACTTTAGTGATGATAATTTTGGTAATGTCATGGAACACTTCTACGACATCACTGGTATGACTATCTTGATTTTGTCATAAATTTGTCATGGATGTACATGCATGACAAAAAACGCGACCTACTGTGACAAACACGTATCATCACGGAAGTGTTTTTTTTGTAGTGGTGCAGGGTGCGCCCTACCCACCTGGGCGTGCCCCCTGTCTCGTGGGCCCCCTGGCAGGCCTCCGGTGCCCATCTTCTTCTATATGAAGTCTTTCGTCCAAGAAAAAATAAGAAGGAAGCTTTCGGGGAAAACAAGCGCCGCCAATGGAACCATTCTAGGGCTCCGTGAGCTGTTACATCAGGAAACATCCCTCCGGGAGGGGGAAATCATCACCATCGTCTTCATCATCTATCCTCTCATCGGAAGGGGGTCAATATCCATCAACATCTTCACCAGCACCATCTCATCTCAAACCCTAGTTCATCTCCTGTATCCAATCTTTGTCTCAAAACCTCAGATTGGTACCTGTGGGTTGCTAGTAGTGTTGATTACTCCTTGTAGTTGATGCTAGTTGGTTTATTCGGTGGAAGATCATATGTTTAGATCCTATATGCATATTAATACCCCTCTGATTATGAACATGAATATGATTTGTGAGTAGTTACGTTTGTTCCTGAGGACATGGGAGAAGTCTTGCTATATAAGTAGTCATGTGAATTTGGTATTCGTTCGATATTTTGATGACATGTATGTTGTCTTTCTTCTAGTGGTGTTATGTGAACGTTGACTACATGACACTTCACCATTATTTGGGCCTAGGGGAAGGCATTGGGAAGTAATAAGTAGATGATGGGTTGCTAGAGTGACAGAAGCTTCAACCCTAGTTTATGTGTTGCTTCGTAAGGGGCTAATTTGGATCCATATGTTTCATGCTATGGTTAGGTTTACCTTAATACTTCTTTTGTAGTTGCGGATGCTTGCAGTAGGAGTTAATCATAAGTGGGATGCTTGTCCAAGGAAGGGCAGTACCTAATCACCGGTCCACCCACATATCTAATTATCAAACTAACGAACGCGAATCATATGAGCGTGATGAAAACTAGCTTGACGATAATTCCCATGTGTCCTCGGGACCACTTTCCTTCATATAGAAGTTTGTCCAGGCTTTTCCTTTGCTACAAAAGGATTGGGCCACCTTGATGCACCTTGTTTACTTTTATTACTTGTTACCCGTTACAAATTACCTTATCACAAAACTATCTGTTACCGATAATTTCATTGTTTGCAGAGAATACCTTACTGAAAAACGCTTGTCATTTCCTTCTCCTCCTCCTTGGTTTCGACACTCTTACTTATCGAAAGGACTACGATAGATCATGTATACTTGTGGGTCACCAAGACTCTTTTCTGGCGTCGTTGCCGGGGAGTGAAGCGCCTTTGATAAGTGGAATTTAGTAAGGGAAAATTTATATAGTGTGGGGAAATTTACTGTCACTTGTTACTATGGAAAGTAATCCTTTGAGGGGCTTGTTCGGGGTATCTTCACCCCGACCAGTAGAGAAAAGAGTTGATCCTCAACCTACTGAACCTACTGAAAATGTTTACTTTGGAATTCCTTCGGGTATGATAGAGAAACTGCTAGCTAATCCTTATATAGGAGATGGAACATTGCATCCCGATTTGCACCTAATCTATGTGGATTAAGTTTGTGGATTATTTAAGCTTGCAGGTATGCCCGAGGATGTTATCAAGAAGAAGGTCTTCCATTTGTCTTTGAAGGGAAAGGCATTGACATGGTTTAGGCTATGTGATGATATGGGATCATGGAACTACAACAGACTAAAATTGGAATTTCATCAGAAGTTTTATCCTATGCATCTTGTTCATCGGGATCGTAATTATATATATAATTTTTGGCCTCGCGAAGGAGAAAGCATCGCTCAAGCTTGGGGGAGGCTTAAGTCAATGTTATATTCATTCCCCAATCATGAGCTCTCAAGAGAAATTGTTATTCAAAAAATTTATGCTCGGCTTTCTCTCAATAATCGCTTCATGCTCAATACTTCTTGTACTGGATCTTTTATGATGAAGACTATTGAATTCAAAATGGGATTTATTGGAAAGAATTAAATGTAACTCTGAAGATTGGGATCTCGACGAAGGTAAGGAGTCAGGTATAACACCTAAGTTTGGTTGTGTTAAATCTTTTCTAGATACCGATGTTTTCCGTGAATTTACCACTAAATATGGACTTGACTCAGAGATAGTAGCTTCTCTCTGTGAATCCTTTGCTACTCATGCTGATCTCCCTAAGGAGAAGTGGTTTAAATGTAATCCTCCCATTGAAGTAAAAGTAGTTGCACCTATTAAAGTTGAAGAAAAGACTATCACTTATAATGTTGATCCTATCGTTCCTACCGCTTATATCGAGAAACCACCTTTCCCTACTAGAATAAAGGATCATGCTAAAGCTTCAATTGTGGTTCGTAAGAGTAATACTAGAACACCTACACCCCCTGAGAAAATTAAAGTTAAACCTAGTATTGCTATGGTTAAAGATCTCTTGGCTGATAATATTGATGGGCATGTTATTTACTTCTGTGATGAAGCTGCTAGAATTGCTAGACCCGATACTAAGGGAAAACATAGACTTGTTGTTGGCATGCCTGTTGTTTCTGTTAAAATAGGAGATCATTGCTATCATGGTTTATGTGATATGGGTGCTAGTGTCAGTGCAATACCTTACTCTTTATACGAAGAAATTATGCATGATATTGCACCTGATGAGATAGGAGACATTGATGTTACTATTAAGCTTGCCAATAGAGATACTATCTCACCGGTTGGGATTGTTAGAGATGTTGAAGTCTTGTGTGGGAAAATTAAATATCCTACTGATTTTCTTGTTCTTGCTTCCCCACAAAATAACTTTTGTCCCATTATTTTCGGTAGACCCTTCTTGAATACTGTTAATGCTAGGATAGACTTCAAAAAGGATGTTGTTACTATTGGATTAGGGGATATGTCTCATGATTTCAATTTTGCTAAATTTCGTAGACAACCCCATGATAAAGAATTGCCTAGTAAAGATGAAATTATTGCTCTTGCTTCTATTGCTGTGCCTCCTAACGATCCTTTAGAACAATATTTGCTAGACCATGAATATGATATGTTTATGAATGAAAGAAGGGAAATAGATGAAGTATTCTTTAAACAGGGACCTATTTTGAAACACAACTTGCCTGTTGAAATTATAGGGGATCCTCCTCCACCTAAGGGTGATCCCGTGTTTGAGCTTAAACCTTTACCTGATACACTTAAATATGCTTATCTTGATGAAAAGAAGGTATATCATGTTATTATTAGAGCTAACCTTTTAGAGCAAGAAGAAGAGAAATTATTGAAAACTCTGAAGAAGCATCGTGCTGCTATTGGATATACTCTTGATGATCTTAAGGGCATTAGTCCTACTCTATGCTAGTACAAAATAAAATTGGAGAAAGACGCTAAACCGGTTGTTGATCACCAACGACGGTTAAATCCTAAGATGAAAGAAGTGGTGAGAAAAGAAATACTAAGGCTTCTGGAGGCAGGTATAATTTATCCCGTTGCTGATAGTCAGTGGGTAAGTCATGTCCATTGTGTCCCTAAGAAGGGAGGTATTACTATTGTTCCTAATGATAAAGATGAATTGATCCCACAAAGAATCGTTACATGTTATAGAATGGTAATTGATTTCCAAAAAATAAATAAAGCTACTAAAAAGGATCATTACCCTTTACCTTTTATTGATCAAATGCTAGAAAGATTATCCAAACATACACATTTGTGCTTTCTGGACGGTTATTCTGGTTTCTCTCAAATACCTGTGTCCAAAGAGGATCAAGTAAAGACCACTTTTACTTGCCCTTTCGGTACCTTTGCTTATAGACATATGCCTTTTGGCTTATATAATGCACCTGCTACCTTTCAAAGTTGCATGATGGCTATATTCTCTGATTTTTGTGAAAAGATTGTTGAGGTTTTCATGGATTATTTCTCCGTATATGGACTTCTTTTGATGATTGCTTGAGCAACCTTGATCGAGTTTTGCAGACATGTGAAGAAACTAATCTTGTCTTGAATTGGGAGAAGTGCCACTTTATGGTTAATGAAGGTATTGTCTTGGAGCATAAAATTTCTGAAAGAGGTATTGAAGTTGATACAGCTAAAGTTGACGCTATTGAAAAGATGTCGTGTCCTAAGGATATTAAAGGTATAAGAAGTTTCCTTGGTCATGCCGGTTTTTATAGGAGGTTCATTAAGGACTTCTCTAAAATTTCTAGGCCTCTGACTAATCTCTTACAAAAATATGTTCCTTTTGTCTTTAATGATGATTGTGTAGAAGCATTTGAAATACTTAAGAAAGCCTTGATTTTTGCACCTATTGTCCAGCCACTTGATTGGAAATTTACCCTTTGAAATTATGTGTGATGCAAGTGATTATGCTGTAGGTGTTGTTCTAGGACAAAGAATTGATAAGAAATTAAATGTTATCCAATATGCTAGTAAAACTCTAGACAGTGCCTAGAGAAATTATGCTACTACTGAAAAAGGATTTTTAGCAGTTGTATTTGCTTGTGATAAGTTCAGACCTTATATTGTTGATTCTAAAGTAACTATTCACACCGATCATGCTGCTATTAAATATCTTATGGAAAAGAAAGATGCTTAATCTAGACTTATTAGATGGGTTCTCTTGCTACAAGAATTTCATTTGCATATTATTGATAGAAAGGGAGCTGAGAACCCCGTTGCAGACAACTTATCTAGGTTAGAAAATGTTCTTGATGACCCACTACCTATTGATGATAGCTTTCCCGATGAACAATTAGCTGTCATAATGTAGCGACCAGACCTCAAACAGTGTGATCTCTATGCTTAAGTGTCATCCCTGGATCAGTAATGCTGACACACACAGTACTTGAAGGATTTATAACAGAGTAGCAATCACGCACTTATTACATCGAATGTCTCAAAAGGGAACTTACTAAAACAAATATGGCTTAAGGCCATCTAATACGATAACAGCAGAAGGCTTGGAAGATAAAGTGAGTCCATCAACTCCAACGGCATCACTGAGTGAAAGACCACGACCTAAGGCTCCTTACTAATCGTCTGAAAAGTCCGCAACATGATACGTTGCATCCCGAAAACGGGTCAGCAC
Source organism: Aegilops bicornis (assembly GCA_021605145.1). NCBI lineage: Eukaryota > Viridiplantae > Streptophyta > Magnoliopsida > Poales > Poaceae > Aegilops > Aegilops bicornis. Next base: position 568,607,314 of record CM038673.1, on the reverse strand, counting down.
ATGGAATATGCTGGCAATGTAACACAAGAGAGTAATGAACAGAATAATGCTATCACTATATGCATATATGGCTGGTGGAGGCTGTATGGTTAATATATTTTGCGAAAAGCCAATTTTTCCCTACAACAAAGGAATAAATTTTATTTAACTACAAAGTTTGTTGAAAACATTGAGAATGGTAAACCCCATCTCAATCCCAATTAAAAGTAATCATTAACAAAACCCAATCAAATTTTATAATTAAGAGTGATGAGATCCACATGAAAATCCAAGAACTAGATACTCAAGATAGCCATAACCGGGGACACGGCTAACCATGATTAGTTTGTACACTCTGCAGAGGTTTGTGCACTTTTCCCCACAAGACTCGATCTCCTCCGTTGGATTTCTCGCAGTACATGGTGTTTGAGAAACGGATGACCGAGACACAGTCTTTCAGAAGCGTTAGCACCTTACGATGGGTAGACAGTACCACCTACATCCCCTACATCTGCTAGTCTACCACTATAAGAGTTCACATGACTTAATCAACTATGCCAGAGCCCATAATAGCATGTGGCTGCACACAGAAGTTTCTAGCATGAATAATCTTGTGATCCCTTTGAGCCTGGGTGGCAGTCCATAGGAGAATCACACGGTACCCCGGGATTTCCAAAAATACAGGCAATCACGATACCCCAGGTGCCTAAATCCACCCAGATGTGTATTTAAGTTGCCACCTTAAGTTGAGCCATTAATTAACAATACTCACATCTGTCATGGAATACTCTCAAACCCAATCCACGTCTACGAGCATAGCATAGCAATATAAACAACGTAGAAGTAACTCCCATAGGTTTGGTAATAAACAGGTGAATAGGTTCTACCTCAACTACTTCCCAACCCACAAATTAATTTAGATCCTAACCATACAATTGTTATAGGATTGATCTAATGCAATAAAACTGGGTAGTAAAGAGGTATGATCAAAGTGTTACTTGCCTTGCTGATGATCCGCGAAACCTAGAGACTCGTAGTAGCACGCTTCACACTCCGGGTACTCTATTGCAAACAAACAAGCATACAATAAGCAATCAATCAAGGGCACGGGTAAAACTCAAATAAGAGATCTAACCAGAACGTTCAACTAAAGAACTCCGGTTTGCAAAAAGAATCAAATCAAACGAAGCAACAAAACCCAAATGGCGAAAAAAACAAGCTTCGCTTACTAATCTGGACTAAAGTCAAATTTTACAGTAGCAAAATCTTGTTTAAGTTGGTTAAACAGAAAGAGGGCTTCGAGATGAAACTCTAGGCGCTTGAATTGCCTGATTCCGATAAACAAGCGAAAAGTTATACTAAAACGAAAATCGGATCACAAATAGCGACCGAAAATAATCGCGGAAAATGTCCGAGAAAAAGAAAAACTGATGAACAGGCTAACGAACGAACGTTCGTTGTCTGTGGCTAAACGGTGAAAACCTTTTGTTAAAACGAACGTACAGACGACCGTTCGCTAAATACCTAAACCAAAAAAAATAAACCGATCTATATATAAAAAAAAAACAGCGGCTCTTAAAATAAAACCGTACGGTTTCCTAAGAAAACCGGCGGCGGCGGGCGTCTACCTCTGGCGAGTCCGTCGAGGGGGCGGCGGGTCCAGAGGGGTGGCGGCGGGCAGCGGGTGGCGACGCGGCGGCACGATGGCGGGGCGGCGCAGTAACGGCGGCATGTGGCGGCGGCATGTGGCGGCGGCGGCTAGGATTCAATGGGCTGGTGGGCTGCAGGGCTCGGGTGGCGCGGCTTATAAAACCCCCGGTGAGTCCCGCTCGGGTACGGCCCGGAGTCGGTTTCACTATTTTTTAATAATTCTGACGTGCAGAAAAAGAAAGAAAAGAAATACTAAACGGAATCCAAACATCCCGAAATAAATTTTCCCCCTCCTCTAAAAATAGGCTGGACAAGGTGAACATTTATTTGGGCCTAAAATGCAATTTTGAAAAATGCATATTTTTCCTCATTCAAATAAAATAGCGATAAAACTCCGAATAAAAATCTTATTTGATTTTAATATTAAGTCTCCAATATTTCTTTATTTTGAGGAAGTCATTTTATCCTCTCCCTTTTATTTTTATAAAAGAGATATTCGAAGAGAAAATAATTAAAATCAAACGATCCTCTTTTCAAAATTTGTGAAAACTCAAATATGAAAATAATGAAATCCCCAACTCTCTCCGCGGGTCCTTGAGTTGCGTAGAATTTCTAGGATCAAACCAAAATGCAATAAAATATGATATGCAATGATTATCTAATGTATAACATTCCAAATTGAAAATTTGGGATGTTACAAACCTAACCCCCTTAAGATGAATCTCGCCCTCGAGATTCGGGTTGGCTAGAAAATAGGTGAGAGTGATCCTTCCATAGGTCTTCCTCTCGTTCCCAGGTGGCCTCATCTTCGGTATGATGACTCCATTGAACTTTGCAGAACTTGATTACTTTGTTGTGTGTGACACGGCTGGCAAAATCAAGAATCTTAACTGGCTTTTCCTCGCAGATCAAATCGCTATCCAACTGTATCGCTTCCAGCGGCACTGTATCTCTCAGAGGAATATCAGCCATCTCTCTGTGGCACTTCTTCAACTGAGAAACATGGAACACATCGTGAACTCCGGACAATCCTTCGGGTAATTCCAACTTGTAAGCAACTTCTCCCATACGTTCCAAAACTTTGTATGGTCCCACAAAACGTGGTGCTAATTTTCCCTTAACTCCAAAGCGCTTCACTCCTCGAAGTGGGGATACACGAAGATACACTCTGTCTCCAACTTCGTAAACTGTCTCCTTGCATTTAGAATCCGCATAACTCTTCTGCCTGGACTGGGCTACCTTGAGTCGTGAATCAGCTTAACCTTCTCTTCAGACTCTTTAATTAAATCTGGTCCAAATAATTGTCGGTCTCCAACTTCGTCCCTCAACAACGGTGTTCTGCACCTCCTTCTGTACAGTGCTTCAAAACGGGCCATCTTCAAACTGGCTTGATAACTATTGTTATATAAGAACTATGCATACGGCAAACTATCGTCCCAACTAGATCCATAGTCTAGTGCACAAGCTCTCAACATGACCTCCAGAATCTGATTGACTCTCTCAGTTTGTCCATCTGTCTACGGGTGAAAAGTTGTACTGAACTCTAGCCTGGTTCCCAAATTTCCATGCAACTGATTCCAAAACTTTGAGGTGAACTAGGTTCCTCTATATGTATATCTTTGCCAACTTAGCACTGGTGTAAGTGGTCTTCACTGGGATGAAATGAGCTACTTTCGTCAAATGATCGACTACAACCCATATCGAGTCATAGCCTGAATGAGTCCTGGGTAATCCCGTGATAAAGTCCATGCCTAATTTATCCCACTTCCATTCGGGTATTGGCAATGGATGTAGCTATCCCTCTTGGCGATGTTCTGCCTTCACTCTCTGACATACATCACAAACTGCTACATACTCTGCAATATCCTTCTTCATTCCGGTCGACCAGAAACCATCCTTCAAATCCAGATACATCTTGGTATTTCCTGGGTGAATCGAATATGGAGAATCATGGGCCTCTTGCAGAATCAACTTCTTGATCTCCTGATCATTTGGCACATATACGTGGTCCTCAAACCATAAGGTATCGTGCTCATCCTCACGAAATCCTTTAGCCTTTCCTTTACTCATTCTTTCCTTTATTTCGGCTATCTCCTTGTCCGTCTTCTGAGCTTCTCTGATCTTATCCATCAAAGTAGACTGAATCTCCAATGCTGCTACATAGCCTCTTGGAACTATCTCCAAACATAGCTCACGAAGGTCTTCTGCCAATTCCTTGGGTAATTCTCCGGTCATGAGTGTATTTACATGACTCTTGCGGCTCAATGCATCGGCTACTACGTTAGCCTTTCCGGGATGATAATGCAATCTCATATCATAATCCTTAATGAGTTCCAACCATCTCCTTTGCCTGAGATTCAACTCCTTCTGAAGATATACTTCAAACTCTTGTGATCCGTGTATACCTCACAATGGTTTCCGATGAGAAAATGTCTCCATGTCTTCAACGCATGCACTACGGCTGCTAACTCCAAATCATGCGTAGCATAATTTAACTCATGGGGTTTAAGTTGTCGTGAGGCATATGAAACGACTCTTCCCTCCTGCATAAGTACGGCTCCAAGTCCTCAATGAGAAGCATTGCAATACACTTCGTAATCCTTGCGTTGATCTGGCAAAATCAACACTGGTGATGTAACCAAGCGTCTCTTCAACTCCTGAAAACTGGCCTCAGATTCCTCAGTCCATTTGAATTTGGTGTCCTTCTTCAACAACTCCGTCATGGGCTTCGCAATCTTTGAGAAATTCTCAATGAACCTCCGATAGTATCCTGCGAGTCCAAGAAAACTCCGGATCTCTCCAACTGACGTGGGTGACTCCCAATTTGTCACAGTGACAACCTTGGTGGGGTCTACCGCTATTCCTTCTCCGGATATAACATGTCCAAGGAATCCAACTTCCTTCAACCAAAACTCACACTTTCTGAACTTGGCGTATAACTGATGTTCTCTGAGCTTCCTAAGTACCAATCGCAAATGCTCTTTATGTTCTTCTTGATTCTTCGAGTAGACCAGAATATCATCAATGAACACCACGACGAACTTATCCAAAAACTCCATAAACACCTTGTTCATCATGTTCATAAAATAGGAAGTTGCGTTAGTCAGGCCAAATGACATAACGGTATACTCATATAGCATGTACCTCGTGGTAAAAGCTGTCTTAGGTATATCCTGCTCTCGAATCTTTAGCTGGTGGTACCCTGATCGCAGATCGATCTTGGAAAACACTTTAGCTTTCTGCAACTAGTCAAACAAATCATTGATCATCGGTAGTGGGTACTTGTTCTTGATCGTCACTTCATTCAATCCTCGATAATCAACAACCATCCTTGACGGATCCATCCTTCTTCTCCACTAGAAGTACTGGGGATCCCCAAGGTGAAGAACTTGGGTGTATATAACCTTTGTCCAGTAACTCCTTAATCCGCTTCTTAATTTCCTCCAAATCCTTTGCGGGCATTCTGTACGGTCTCTTAGATATTGGCCCTATGCCTGGCAAAAGCTCAATCAAAAACTCAATGTCTCTGTCCGGTGGCATGCCTGGCAACTCTTCTGGAAATACATCTGGAAAATCCTTCACCACTGGTACTTCCTCCTGTACAACACCTGATAAGGAATTTACTTGAGTCATATTCGGCACATGCCGGGATACATACTTGATCCTTCTTCCTTCTGGGGTGGTGAGCAAAATCGACTTACTGGCGCAGTCAATGTTCCCTCCATACTTCGATAACCAATCCATGCCTAATATCACATCCAATCCTTGTGACTCCAATACTATTAGGTCTGAGGGGAATAGGTAGTTACCAATCCTTAATGGTAACCAATCACACCATAGGCTAGCCATATACTCTGCTCCTGGCGAGGTTACTAACATGAGTGACCTAAGGGCTTGGGTTGGCAGTTTAAACTTATCCACGAATCCCCTTGATATGTATGAATGTGATGCACCAGTATCAAAAGTACGACTGCAGTAAATGACTTAACCAAAAACTTACCTATTACTGTGTCTGGCTGGGCTTCAACCTCCTCCACGTTAACATGGTTCACTTGTCCCCTGGTGAAAGGGTTGGGCTTCTTCCCAGAGCTTCCATTGCCATTTCCATTCTTAGCTTCAGGACATTCATTGGCGTAATGTCCGGTCTTCTGGCACTTGTAGCAAGTAGCATGGCTTAGATCTTTCTTGGCGGGTGTTGCCGGGTTGGAACGGTTCTGTCTGTTGCTTCCTCCATTACCATTCCCATTCTTGGCGCCACTATGGTTGTGCGAACTTACTCCATTATGAGTGTGGCCTCCATGGTTATGAACAAGTCCTCCCGAGTTCGGGGTGAAACGGGGTCTCTGCTGAGCTCCAGAATTATACTTCCCTTGTCCATACTTCCTCTTGCGACTGTCAATCTGCTGCTGCTTCCCTTCAAGCATGAGAGCTCTATCCACCAACTCCTGGTAGTTATTGAAATTTTCCACCATCAACTGCATGCTCAGCTCATCATTTAGTCCTTCCAGAAACTTCTCCTTCTTAGCTGCATCGGTAGCAACGTCATCTGGGGCATAACGTGCTAGCTTACTGAAGTCGTCCACATACTGGCCAATAGTGTGCCCTCCTTGGCGTAAGTTGCGAAACGCATGCTTCTTCATGGCCATAGCTCTTGCTGATACATGGGCAGTGCGAAAAGCCTGCTGGAACTGGTCCCATGTCAAAGTGTCAATGGGGTAAGTGACTATGAAATTCTCCCACCATGATGCTGTGGGTCCATCTAGCTTATGTGCGGCAAAACGCACTCTCTCCGCATCTGTGCATCCTGCAGTAGTCAACTCCCTTTCAATCTTGTGGAGCCAATCATCTGCAACAATCGGCTCGGTGCTACTAGAGAACACCGGCAGATTCAGCCTAAGAAAACGGGCTAAGTGATCAACTGGTGGTGGTGGTGGTGGGTTGTTGTTGTTGTTGTTCCCCTGGTTCTGATTCTGGACTAGTATCTGCATCAATGCATTCTGCTGCTGGATCAACTGAGTGAGCTCCGGTGGGAAAGCAAATCCATTGTCGCGTCTCGGAGGCATCTGTTGGGTTTAGAAAAGATGAGATAACAGAGTAGAATGAGGTCTAGGGGGAAAACACTACCCATATGCACGTGAGACAAACACAAACATATCACTCAAACAAATCAAACAAGGGCATACAATCGGTCTACAACTATCGTTACAAACGTGCATGGACTATACTATATACATGGTGGAATACTACTACTGATATGGTGGTCGTCTAGAAAAATTGATTGGTCGAAGACTCCATGATATCTGCTCCAGCTTCATCAACATAGTCATCATCGCTATCGTCAGGGTCCGAGTCAGTGTCGTCGATGATGATGTAGTTCTCCGGGCAAGTGGAACCGTCATCTTCTCCTCCTGGCGCGGGATCTCCCATGAAAACTCCTAGCTTCTTTGTCAGGTCATCATTCTTCTCCACTAGTACGTCGATTTCCTCCATATAATCTTCGTGTGTAGCCTTGAGTTCTTCCTCCAGCTCCGTGATCCTTGTCATCGCCTTCTTCAAATCTGTCATGCCTGCGCACATCTGGTTCTCCTGGCATCGAATGTGCTAGTTTAACTCCTGGATGAAAGCGGCAATCGATCCATCCTTCCTGGTGCTAATCATCTCCCATTGCTCATCTCGGCACCCACAAATCTGGTAGATAGTATCCTTGAGATCCTGGTGGTAAACTTCTCCAATGCATCCCATGGTGATGTGGGCTGCCATACTCTTTCCTAGACTCCACGTTGGTGGATCAAAGGAGAACTCTATGGGCTCAGTGGCTGGCGTGAATGTCCTTCCTGGAACTTGAACTTGAATCATCCAGCGCTCCTCTTCTGGTAAAGTGGTGTTGTAAGTCCCAGTGAAGCTTGGTATTCCAATGTTCAGGTACCTAGTAACTTCCTTCAAGTGGCGCCCAAAAGGTGTGTCTTCATCCGATTGCATGAACTTGATCCTTCCGTCCGCCATCCTGAAGAGTAGAAAATGGAGAGGAGTTAGAAATGAGAAGAGAATAGTAATCTAGGGCTTTAACTTAGTGGTCGTGTCCTGCAGTCAGCGTGTGCTCTGATACCATCTTGTAGCGACCAGACCTCAAACAGTCTGATCTCTGTGCATAAGTGTCATCCCTGGATCGGTAATGCTGACACACATAGTACTTGAAGGATCTATAACAGAGTAGCAATCACTCACTTATTACAACGAATGTCTCATAAGAGAACTTACTACAATAAATATGGCTTAAGGCCATCTAATACGATAACAACGGAAGGCTTGGAAGATAAAGTGAGTCCATCAACTCCAACGGCATCACTGAGTGAAAGACCACGACCTAAGGCTCCTTACTCATCGTCTGAAAAGTCTGCAACATGATACGTTGCAGCCCGAAAACGGGTCAGCACATGGAATATGCTGGCAATGTAACACAAGAGAGTAATGAACAGAATAATGCTATCACTATATGCATATATGGTTGGTGGAGGCTGTATGGTTAATATATTTTGCGAAAAGCCAATTTTTACCTACAACAAAGGAATAAATTTTATTTAACTATAAAGTTTGTTGAAAACATTGAGAATGGTAAACCCCATCTCAATCCCAATTAAAAGTAATCATTAACAAAAGCCAATCAAATTTTATAATTAAGAGTGATGAGATCCACATGATAATCCAAGAACTAGATACTCAAGATGTCCAAAACCGGGGACACGGCTAACCATGATTAGTTTGTACACTCTGCAGAGATTTGTGCACTTTTCCCCAAAAGACTCGATCTCCTCCGTTGGATTTCTCGCACTACATGGTGTTTGAGAAACGGATGACCGAGACACAGTCTTTAAGAAGCGTTAGCACCTTACAATGGGTAGACAGTACCACCTACATCCCCTACATCTGCTAGTCTACCACTATAAGAGTTCACACGACTTAATCAACTATGCCAGAGCCCATAATGGCATGTGGCTGCACACTGAAGTTTCTAGCATGAATAATCTTATGATCCCTTTGAGCCTGGGTGGCAGTCCATAGGAGAATCACACGGTACCCCGGGATTTCCAAAAATACAGGCAATCACTGGATACCCCAGGTGCCTCAATCCACCCAGATGTGTATTTAAGTTGCCACCTTAAGTTGAACCATTAATTAACAATACTCACATCTGTCATGGAATACTCTCAAACCCAATCCACGTCTACGAGCATAGCATAGCAATATAAACAACGTAGAAGTAACTCCCACAGGTTTGATAATAAACAGGTGAATAGGTTCTACCTCAACTACTTGCCAACCCACAAATTAATTTAGATCCTAACCAAGCAATTGTTAGAGGATTTATCTAATGCAATAAAACTGGGTAGTAAAGAGGTATGATCAAAGTGTTACTTGCCTTGCTGATAGTCCGCGAAACCTAGAGACTCGTAGTAGCACACTTCACACTCCGGGTACTCTATCGCAAACAAACAAGCATACAATAAGCAATCAAGCAAGGGCACAGGTAAAACTCAAATAAGAGATCTAACCAGAAGTTCAACTTAAGAACTCCGGTTTGCAAAAAGAATCAAATCAAACCAAGCAACAAAACTCAAACGGCGAAAAAAACAAGCTTCATTTACTAATCTGGACTAAAGTCAAATTTTACAGTAGCAAAATCTTGTTTAAGTTGGTTAAACATAAAGAGGGCTTCGAGACGAAACTCTAGGCGATTGAATCGCCTGATTCCGATAAACGAGCAAAAAGTTATACTAAAACTGACGAACAGGCTAACGAATGAACGTTCGCTGTCTGCGGCTAAAATGTGAAAACCGTTCGTTAAAACGAACATATGGAAGACCGTTCGCTAAATAACTAATCTGAAAAAAATAAACCGATATATATATACCGCTTTTTTTAAAATAAAACCGTCACTTTCAAGAAAACCGGTGGTGGCGACGTCTACCTTCGCTAGTCTGCCGAGGGCGGTGGCGGGTCCGTGGCGGCGGCGGGCGGCGGTGTGATGGCGGCGGCGGCAATGGGGCAATGGCGCAAGACAGTGGCGGTGGCGGTGGCTGGCTCGGGCTGCGGCTAGGATTCGGCGGCGGTGGGCTGGTGGGCTGCAGGGCTCGGGTATGACATATAACACCCACCCCCAAAGTGAGTCCCGCTGCACGGCCCGAGTAGGTTTCACTTTTTTTAAATAATTCCGACATGCAGAAAAAGAAAGAAAAGGAATACTAAAAGGAATCCAAAAATCCCGAAATAAATTTTCCACGTCCTCTAAAAATAGGCCGCACAAGGTGAACATTTATTTGGGCCTAAAATGCAATTTTGTAAAACCCATATTTTTCCTAATTCAAATAAAATAGCGATAAAACTCTGAATAAAATCTTATTTGTTTTTAATATTAAATCTCCAATATATCTTTATTTTGAGGAAGTCATTTTATCCTCTCTCTTTTATTTTTATAAAAGAAATATTCAAAGAGAAAATAATTAAAATCAAACGATCCTCTTTTCAAAATTTGAGAAAACTCAAATATGACAATAATGAAATCCCCAACTCTCTCCACGGGTACTTGAGTTGCGTAGAATTTCTAGGATCAAACCAAAATGCAATAAAATATGATATGCAATGATGATCTAATGTATAACATTCCAAATTGAAAATTTGGGATGTTACACATAAATGCTTCTCGTACTGCTCCATGGTATACTGATTATGCTAATTACATTGTTGCTAAATTTATACCACCTAGTTTCACATACCAGCAAAAGAAAAAGTTTTTCTATGATTTAAGACATTACTTCTGAGATGACCCACACCTTTATAAAGAAAGAGTAGATGGTGTTATTAGGCGTTGTGTACACGAGCATGAACAGGAATGTATCCTACACAAGTGTCACTCTGAGGCTTATGGAGGACACCACGCTCGAGATAGAACTGCACATAAGGTATTGCAATCCGGTTTTTATTGGTCTACTCTCTTCAAGGATGCCCGTAAGTTTGTCTTGTCTTGTGATGAATGCCAAAGAATTGGTAATATTAGTAGACATCAAGAAATGCCTATGAACTATCCACTTGTTATTGAACCATTTGTTGGTTGGGGCTTTGATTATATGGGTTTGTTTCCTTCCTCTAATGGGTATACACATATTCTAGTTGTTGTTGATTACGTTACTAAGTGGGTTGAAGCTATTCCAACTAGTAGTGCTGATCATAACACCTCTATTAAGATGCTTAAAGAAGTTATTTTTCCAAGGTTTGGAGTCCCTAGATACTTAATGACTGATGGTGGTTCACATTTTATTCATGGTCTTCTCATAAAATGCTTGCTAAGTATGATGTTAATCATAGAATTGCATCTCCTTATCACCCACAGTCTAGTGGTCAAGTAGAACTGAGTAATAGAGAGCTTAAATTAATTTTGCAAAAGACCGTTAATTGATCTAGAAAGAATTGGTCCAAGAAACTTGATGATGCATTATAGGCCTATAGAATTGCATATAAAAATCCTATGGGTATGTCTCCGTATAAAATGGTTTATGGAAAAGCATGTCACTTACCTCTTGAACTAGAACATAAGGCATATTGGGCCATGAAAGAGCTCAATTATGATTTCAAACTTGCCGGTGAGAAGAGGCTATTTGACATTAGCTCAATTGATGAATGGAGAACCCAAGCTTACGGGAATGCCAAGCTGTTTAAAGAAAAATTTAAAAGATGGCATGACAAAAGGATACAAAAGCGTGAGTTTAATGTAGGTGATTATGTGTTGCTATTCAACTCTCGTTTAAGATTTTTTGCAGGAGAACTTCTCTCTAAATGGGAAGGGCCTTACGTTATCGAGGAGGTCTATCGTTCCGGTGCCATAAAAATCAACAACTTCGAAGGCACAAATCCGAAGGTGGTGAACGGTCAAAGAATCAAACATTATATCTCAAGTACTCCCATAAAAGTTGAAACTAATGTTATTGAAACCATAACCCCAGAGAATACATAAGGGACACTTTCCAGAACGTTTCAGACTCTGAAAAGGAATAGGTATGTGGTACGGTAAGTAAACCGACTCTAAAACAGTTCTAATGGTAATTTTTCTTTGTTTAGGAATATTTAAGAAAATAGGAAAATAAGAAGTAGTCCGGGAAGGACACGAGGCGTCCACGAGGGTGGAGGGCGCGCCCTACCCCCTGGGCGCACCCCCCTGCCTCGTGGGCACCTTGTGTGCTCTCCGGACTCTGTTTTCATGCATGATACTTCTTTAGGTCGGTAAAAAATCATTATATAATCTCCCGAAGGTTTTGACCCTCATATCACGCAAATATCCTCTGTTTTTGTTTCGAGCTGTTTCTGTAGCAGATTTGGAGCAAGATGTCATCTCAAGATACCGACGGAGAGAGCTATGTCTCACACCTCATTGCTGACCCAAAGACCTATGGGGATCTATCTCCTTGTGGTCGAACTACGGATGTTGAGGAGGATGCTCATTTGATGAGGATCAATGATTCAAGTTCAGAGGAGGAGGATGTCCCGCTACCTCAACCTGGGGATATGCACGTTAAGTTTAAAAAGTCTAGTCTCCCTAAGTGGGCTAAACTGTCTAACAACCGATCTATTCCTTCTCGTTTTCGGCTAAAAAGCAAAGGAGATTTATGTGACAAGATCTGGAAGCTGGAGTTGGAGGTCGATGATTTAAAGGAGGAAATTGCACTTCTCAAATACAATATGAAGAAGCTGAAGGAAAAATCGTCATCACCATCACCACCTCCGAAGAAAGAGGCATAAATACATGGGTATGGGCACGGCAACTGCCAAGCTTAGGGGAGGTGCCCCGGTATCGTATCACCATCACACTCCTATCTTTACCGTTTTTCTTAGTTCGATCCTTTTAGTAATATCTTGATCTAGTAGAATAAAAGTTTTAGTATGATCTAGTTTTGAGTTTTGCTTTATGATCCTTCTATGTAATCAAGTCCGTGACCTATATATAATAAAGATCAGTTTTGAGTTAAGGGCTTGGTTATCCTGCTAAGATCTTGAGGGAATAAAAATAAAAGAAAGAACTAAAGAGATCATATCGATCTTATGGAGAGTAATGACTTCACATATAAAGAGTATGATGAATAAAAGTTGTTGAGAGTTGACAAACATAGTTTTGGTCATCATTGCGATTAATAGGAAGTAATAAAGAAAGAGAGGTTCTCACATATAAGTATACTATCTTGGACATCTTTTATGATTGTGAGCACTCATTAAAATATGACATGCTAAAAAGTTGATGTTGGACAAGGAAGACAACGTAGTGGGTTATGTTTTCTTATATCCTAAATAAAGTATATTGTCATGGATCATCCAACATGTTGAGCTTGCCTTTCCCCCTCATGCTAGCCAAATTCTTTGTACCAAGTAGAGATACTACTTGTGCTTCCGATTATCCTTAAACCCAATTTTGCCATGAGAGTCCACCATATCTACCTATGGATTGAGTAAGATCCTTCAAGTAAGTTGTCATCGTTGCATGCAATAAAAATTGCTCTCTAAATATGTATGATCTATTAGTGTGGAGAAAATAAGCTTTATACGATCTTGTGATGTGGAAGAAATAAAAGCGACGGACTACATAATAAAGGTCCATATCACAAGTAGCAATATAAAGTGACGTTCTTTCACATTAAGATTTTGTGCATCCAACCATAAAAGCACATGACAACCTATGCTTCCCTCTACAAAGGGCCTGTCTTTTATTCTTGTCTTATACCTTATACAAGAGTCATGGTGATCTTCACCTTTCCTTTTTACATTTTATCCTTTGGCAAGCACATTGTGTTGGAAAGATCCTGATATATATATCCAATTGGATGTAAGTTATCATGAACTATTATTGTTGACATTATCCTTGAGGTAAAAGGTTGGGAGGCAACACTATAAGCCCCTATCTTTCTCTGTGTCCGATTAAAACTCCATACCCATAAGTATTGCATGAGTGTTAGCAATTGTGAAAACTAAATGATAGTTGAGTATGTGGACTTGCTGAAAAGCTCTTATATCGACTCTTTCCGATGTTATGATAAATTGCAATTGCTTCAATGACTGAGATAATAGTTTGTTAGTTTTCAATGAAGTTTCTAATCCATACTTTGCATTGTGAATAGATTGTTACTTTAGCATAAGAAATCATATGCCAATATTTATATATATTGTTGTTATAAGAATGATCATGATGCCCTCATGTCCGTATTTTATTTTATCGAAACCTCTATCTCTAAACATGTGGACATATTTTTCGTTATCGGCTTCCGCTTGAGGACAAGCGAGGTCCAAGCTTGGGGGAGTTGATACGTCCATTTTGCATCATGCTTTTATATCGATATTTATTGCATTATGGGCTGTTATTTCACATTATGTCACAATACTTATGCCTATTGTCTCTTATTTTATAAGGTTTACATGAAGAGGGAAAATGCCGGCAGCTGAAATTCTGGGCTGGAAAAGGAGCAAATATTAGAGACCTATTCTACACAACTCCAAAAGTCCTGAAACTTTACGGAGGCACGTTTTGGAATTAATACAAAAAATACTGGCGAAAGAATCAACCAAAGGGGGCCCATGTAACACCCCAAAAATTTAGCCAAGTTTTCTATATTAAAATTTTTGCCAGGAGTTTTAATTTTTTTTATTTCTGTGGATTTTCAGAACTCTTCATTTATTGTTAAGGAGTTTTATCTTTTTCCCAAGTGAAGCTTTCCAAAAATATATTGGACTTCCTTGCCATCTCATTAAAACAATTTCCAAATCAGTAGAATTATTTATTAGATTATTTCACCCTGAGTTATAATCATTAAAATGGCTTGTTTTAAATTGTCTTGAGCTCTGTTTGTACTGCAACCAGTTGATAACTTTAACTAATATTCCAACCAAAATTTGGAGATGTCATGAGATTTCTCTAAATCAATTATGTGCATTAATAAAATTATTTCATTACTTATTTTGAGTTTTGCACATGTTTTTCTTCTCTGGTCCAGTGGGCAATTTTGCACTACAACCCAATTAAATATTCCCCTAGAGCCTCCACCAAAATTATGGGATATCAGTAGTAGCATGCCATCCAACTTTTTGAAAAAACATAGTGATGTTATTTGGAAAATTTGAGTGCATTAGCCTCTTCTTCATTCTGAACCAGACTTGTGTTTTCTACTGCAACTCTGTTATTTCTTGCTCTAGTGACCTTGTGTTTTCTCATGCTTGTAGTCAACCCTGCAAAACCCCCAAGTCCAGGAGCTTGCTCTATTTGGGACACTTTTGGTCCATGAAATGATGCCAATTACTCCCTGTCCAGAATTGTAGTTTTGCAAAACTTGCACTAGCAAGTTTCCCCTTTTTGCAAACCAACTCCACCACCCTCTCCTACATCCATAGAGACACTGATCTGGAGAGTTTGGCCAATCCAAGAGCTACCTAGGTGCTTTTGGCATTTCGTCAAACACCCTGAGTGCACAACCAGATTTGGCATTATTTCGGGTTTACATGGTGAACTTGAGCCCCTGACCAATCCACCATGTCCCTTGATCCCTTTGCTAACCCTAACCTAGCCTTGTTTCTTGCCAGCCTCACCCAAGCTCTGTAGCATGCCATGGCATTTCATCGAGCACCCTCCATGCGTGCTCTGGGCGCGAGCAGAGCACGCGTATTGCACGTGCTGCGCCCGAGCCGACGCGTCGCGCCCCTGGCTTGCCACCACTCCGCAGAGCCGCGCCACTCGCTTGGCCTCTCGCTACGTCGCGCCAAGAACCCGACCGCCTCTGCAGCGTTGCCCGGCCGAGCTCTTGGCGGCACGCCGGCGTCGCAGGCGCGCCTCTGCGCTTACGGCGCCCGCCAAAGCCACCCGGCTCGCCACACCGCCTCGTGAGCGATGCGTGCTCATCCACGCCGTCCCCTAAGCGCCGTCGCCATCGTCGCCCAAGCTACAGCATGGCGGTTCGCCGTCATCCTTATCGCCGGCCGCCTCGGAACCGACCTAGCCATGCTATATAAGGAAGCCCCGAGCGTCTCCGAGCCCTCAGGTAGCCTCACGCTGTCTCACTAGTGCCCCCTTAGCCGCCAATTGGAGGGGAGCAGGTCATCTTCAACCTCTCCGGTCAGTTCGGCCACCGCCGCCTCCCGGCTCCGTTCGGCGCAACCAGAGCTTCCCCCTCTCCACTCTCTCCACCAGAAACCTTCCCTTCCTCCCGTGATCACATCCCCCTACTCGATTTCGATCGGGAACCACCGCGGCCCCAAAACCACTTCGCCCCCGAAGCTTTCATCCGCCGCGAAGCTCGCCGCCGGCAGCTCACGTCGTCCCCGCCGACCCAGCGACTACCAGTAGGACCGCCCCAGTCTAACGGATCCATCGCCGCCCTCCAGAGGCCGCGATGGAGCCGCCCTTCAACTGGCGTTATCGCCGAGTCCCGCCTCCGCCGGGGAGAGGGAGAAGAAGGAAGGCAGATTAGTCAAACGACTAGTGGGCCACCTAGGACCCACCATCGATGACTCCGAGCGCAATCCACGTGGGTTAAGTGGAAACGTATTTCCAAAAGGCGCCTTCGACGTGTACGTATAATCGAAACGTTTTTCTGTTTTTCTATTTTATTTTAAAATCAGATTTTGACCAGATCTTTGACTGACTATAAATTTTTAAATACAACTCCAAATGAATTGATTCTTTTTCCTACCTCTCTCAAATATTGTCTAGTTTATTTTAAGATTTATTTGAAAAAAAATCAAAACAACTTTTGTGCTGTTTTTATTTTGTGTGTTAATTCATATATATTCTTTTAAATAGGATTTTTGAAGATTTCAAGATGGTTTGGATGCACCCTTCTTTCCCTTGACCTGAAGGCAAGCATTCTGAACCCTGGTGAATTTTTGTGTGTGTTGCATAGCACGGTGGCAACACCACCCCGTCATATACATGCGTCATTTTATGTGAGGATGTGATCCTATTCATGGGTGCATTTTAATGAGTTTATGCTAATGAAGTTGACATGATTTGTGATGGAAATCACCGTCATACATCTTTCATGCATACCGGAAGGGAAGACGGAAAGGCCTCTGTCTTGGGTAGACACGGTCTTGTCCCTAATCCCCCGTCGAGACGGTCGTGTCCAGTATGGCATGAGGGGTATGTCGCGTGATATTTCCATCCGTTGTTTGAAATATATGCATTGTTATGCTAATCATGCAGGAAATATTATTACCTCCTGAGTCGACCGTAGATCGAGTCTTGTGCCAGTAACCCCCATACTTGCTTCATACTACCACTCGTCTCTACATTAAGTAGGGTACGGTTCAGTAAGTTGTCAACCCCTTTCCTAGCACACACACCGTACAGAGAGGCCATGGTGGAAGATACCGAGGCCTCCGTAGTCATGCCACCAGGTCCGGGAGCATGGGTGTTTTCGGTTGTAGCCGAAAGGGGGTAGCGCCCCAGTTTGCGCGCGGTATAAATTTTGTGATCCCATGTTACGTCGAGGTTGTAGCCTCCCCACTTAGAGTTTCGCTTAACAGGTGTCGTTGGCGATTCCAGACACATGTGGGTTAAGCTGGTGTGTGCAAGTTAGGTGTGTTTTCAACAAAAAGACCGTAGACGGAATTAGTCCTGATGGACTAAAGGAATCCGTTACTCGTGGGTAAAGAGTACACCCTCTGCAGAGATTAAACCTATTCGAATAGCCGTGTCCATGGTTAAGGATTACAGTCTGGGATGGGTCAAGTGTCGGTCTTAGTGTCGGTCTTCGGAGGTGAAACTGTTAACTGGAATCACAACTCGTGACTTTTGACACTTATGATTTATTTCATTATTGTTGACTAACCCATAATATTATTGGCATTATCGAATATCCCTGGGATGGTTCTACCTCCTGGATATTCTCTGTACTTAATTATAAGCCCTGTATGTGGTGTCGCCGTACGCCCGATCATGACATTGTTTTTGTTTAATTATAAGCCCTTTATGTGGTGTCGCTCAGACGCCCGACTGCGGCATTATTTCTGTTTAGTTATAAGCCCTTTATGTGGTGTCGCTCAGACGCCCGACTGCGGCATTGTTTCGGTTTAATTATAAGCCCTTTATGTGGTGTCGCTCAGACGCCCGACTGCGGCATTGTTTCTGTTTAATTATAAGCCCTTTATGTGGTGTCGCTCAGACGCCCGACTGCGGCATTTCTTTTAAAGCCCTTTATGCGGTGTCGCTAAGACGCCCGATTGTGGCATTTCTTTCGAAGTCCTTTATGTTATTTATTTCATAATTTTAATACTACCATATTACTGCATATTCACAAATAACATGCTTACACGCATCAGAGTTTTACTTATCTTATGCGACTAACGTCATGAGCATGATACATTATCAGCACATCATTGTTAAATTATGCATGTGTTCATTATGTTTGCGAGTACATTCAAAGTACTCACTGGCTTGTCCCTGGCTATTGTCTTGGCCAGATTTCATGCTGGGAGAGGAGCGTTGCGATGACAGTCCCAGAACCTAAGCAACGGTGATAGCAGCCACGCGAAGATAGGAGTTAACTTGGTCAGCTGTTCCTGTGGGAGGTGGAGTCCCGTAGACAAGGATGTTTCATAACCGCTTCCGCCATCAACCTTTAGAAACCATTGGTTGTACTCTCAGGCTAGAATGGTCTTGTACTACATATATTGTGTCTCTGATTGGAATTTCTGTATCAAGTTGGTGCCTTATCAGCTAACAGTTATCCTGGGGCTGGTAAGCACCAGGGCCATTTTTCTGGAATTAAAACCGGAAAAATCGGTCGCCACAGACTTGGTATCGGAGCCAGGCTGACCATTGGCTAATCCTATCTTAGCCAGGTCGCAAAACTTAGGCTAACAACCCACCAAGCCATAACCAAAACCCCAGCCAAGCTTCCCGTGCAAGATAGCCACACAGTGACCCGACGCTTTCTGCAGTCGGTGCCCAACCTACCAACCTAGCCCGTCTATCACTCACCAGTGACCAGCACCCAAGGTGTCTCATTCGCAAGCGTGCGAAGGAAGACTCGGTCCCCTTTTTTCTATAAAAAGGGCGCGCTCGCCTCAACCCAGCCCAAACAGCCGCTACCCCAAAACCAAGCCACAATGTCCGGGTCCCGTAGTGCACCAGAAACTACAAAGCAACCAACCTTGGAGGTTTTGTGACTATACTGCATAAACCTTACCCGTCGTGCCTATGCGTTAGAAGAGCCGCCCGAATATGTTGTGTACCAAGGACCCATAAGTGGTGAGAGCCGTCAATTACGGGCCACTTTGTGCATATCTACGGTAGTGGTCTAGCACCGGCGCCCTACTGAGTTCACCGGAAGAACAACTTCCTTTGAGCCACAAGCCATCCAACTAGCTGCTCAAGAGGCTATAGTTCATCTCGTGCACTGCCGCCCGAGTTAACTCGCTGCTCGTTCCACTACTACCCAGGCGTGAAGGGTATGGTAGACCACCCCAAGTTGCCAACGGAGATCACGAGGCGGATCCCGCATTGCTGCATCTAGTGCGCTATGTAAGTGCACTGGAGGACCTATTCAATCAAATCACCATTGATCTGATCGCAGCTCGTGGAGAGCTGGTTCGTCGAGCCCCAGCGAGAGAGGAGATCGAGCCCAACACCGACAACCCAGTCGTGCTGTTTGGACAACCGATCGAGACCCTGAGGTCAGCCCCAGCAATCAGCCAAGGTGCTTTGATGACCCCGAAGTGCCGCCGCCTCACAGGAGCACACTCCAACGGGGTTGTGATTAACAATCCCCGCGATGGTCATCATCACTACCCCGAGCCTGCAGCCCCTCAGCCCTCTCCAGCTAATTCCGACAGTGAGAACCGTGGTGAAGCCTCGACATCCACAAGGGACGCCCGCTTGGATGTAAACGAAGTAGACTAAGTCACTCGAGTAGTGGCGAGTCCCAGTGTATCCTCGCTTTGTAATTCTGTGACACCTTAAATTTAACGCAGCCTGGCATCGTGCATCTGTTTTATATAGTAGTCTTGCATGGATGTATTAGCATGCAGTGTGTTTTCTCTATCCTTGGCGCAACCACCAAGAACCGCCCCGACAACCCCCACAGTGATACGTCACTTTAGTGAGATGTGTGTATCTGTGGTTGACCCCGAGCTGAGCCGGTGGATTCTTTACTTTTTACTATGGTAAAGGACCCAGCCCCGGTGCTATAAAAAGGCCACAGAGTGACCTTGCCAAGCACCCCTCAGCTTGTGCACCATCCTCCCAACCATTTCTTGCCATGCCGAGCCCTAGTATTTATCTGAGGACTCCAGATGCTACCCCAGGTAGTTTTGTCAAGATATTGTGGGATTTTACCCTTGATACCATGGGCGCTACCCAGCCACCCCAAGACGAGCTGTCCAAATCGAGGATCACCCCTTCCACCTCGAGATATTGGGCAGCCATGCACATCCCGCCCAGAACCCAAACCAAGATCCAATGTAAGTCTCCTTCGTGGGGAAATCTATGCCAACCCCCACATGGTCAGAGAAGCTGCTGCGTATGAAGCACTTGCTCGCTTTCGATTCGCGATACCCTATGCCGTGAGCGAGGGTATTATTATTTTCCGAGCCGCGGCACCCGGAGGAGTAACATCTTTTCCAGGTGGACGTATTGAGAGAGACCCAGTCTTGGCCAACCTTGTCCAGTACGTCATCGCTCAAGAACGTTTAACCCAACATGTGATGGGTTATCTACAGAGCCTCGCGGATTTAAATCCTCAGATCGCCATCGGCAGATCACTAAGGCCCGACAAGGAGAGGCGCATTCATCGACTAGTCAATCCACTCCCTCCGATAGAAGAAGAGTGTATCCCCGTACCAGAAACGTTTTCTCAGGACCCCGTCCAGTTACCGTTTTCAATTTAAATGCACCGCTGTTTTTATTACCGCAATTTTTAATTATGTGTTGTAACTTATGCTTAGTACCCCGAGTTTCGCGACGAGTAGATCATTAATGTAAGCAGCTCTGTCGCGGTTTGACTCTAATGTATTACGATTTTCTCTCGCGAGAAATCCTGGAGTGAGATTTCTTTTCCCTGAGTTGCCGCTTTGTATATTTCCTCACGGCATAGATTATTTATTTCACGCAGCACCACGGCGGCAGACTCACACCCACGATTACACAAACACACACACCGCTTGCAAATTTTTGCAAACCGTGTCACATCTAACTAAGCACCTCCGTACAACAATTAACACCCGACACACACCACCTACTCATCGTGGTCACCGCCACCGCGGAGAGCCAGCAACCGAGCAGCGGCATCGCGACGATCGTCGAGGATCATCGCACACAGGAGCACCGAGAGCCCCAGCACCGCTGCCAGCCCTCCGCACAGCAGGGTCACGTACCAGTCCGGCACCACCTCCGCCATTAGCGCCTCGTCTCGAGCTCCGGCAAACGGAAACAGAGGAGAAGGAAGGAGAAGGAGGAGCGAGGCCAGGTGTGAGGAAGAAGCAGAGAACGACGCGGTCATTTTATAGCCCGAGCTCGGTGTACGATGGGCGTGGTCCACTAAAGATCGCCGCCTCGACCGCCGGTGTTCGAGGCGAATCATGGCGAGGCCGACAGCGCCTGCCCGCAAGGTGAGTGCACGCTGCACCGGCAGCTAGCACGCCGCGCACTACCGCGGTACGGCCTAGGTGCCCTACGCGCTGGGCGTCGCCGGTGGAGAAAGCGCGGGAGAGCGTGCGGAGGAGAGGAAGAAGAAGGAACCAGAGGAAGGAGAAGAGGCTGACCGTGGGCCCGGGTCCACCAGTCAGCCAGAGAGAGCACTGTGCTCTCGGGTGCGACCAGCGTATTTTAGATTTAGAATTTATTCTAAATTTATGACCAGTGTAGAAATCGCTAGTTTTCCCCACAACCGTGGATTTTTTCCCACACTGCGCCAATATCCCACACTGTATTTTTTTGCATCACTTATTGCTCTCACTGTAGCCGCTTTCGTTTTAATTATTATTCTTTTATTTTAACTCTTAGCAAATCTCGAGGACGAGATTTTTTTAAGGGGGGTAGTAACTGTAGCACCCCAAAATATTAGCCAAGTTTTCTATATTAAAATTTTTGCCAGGAGTTTTAATTTTTTTTTATTTCTATGGATTTTCAGAACTCTTCTTTTATTGTTAAGGAGTTTTATCTTTTTCCCAAGTGAAGCTTTCCAAAAATATATTGGACTTCCTTGCCATCTCATTAAAACAATTTCTAAATCAGTAGAATTATTTATTAGATTATTTCACCCTGAGCTATAATCATTAAAATGGCTTGTTTTAAATTGTCTTGAGCTCTGTTTGTACTGCAACCATTTGATAACTTTAACTAATATTCCAACCAAAATTTGGAGATGTCATGAGATGTCTCTAAATCAATTATGTGCATTAATAAAATTATTTCATTACTTATTTTGAGTTTTGCACATGTTTTTCTTCTCTGGTCCAGTGGGCAATTTTGCACTACAACCCAATTAAATATTCCCCTAGAGCCTCCACCAAAATTATGGGATATCAGTAGTAGCATGCCATCCAACTTTTTGCAAAAACATAGTGATGTTCTTTGGAAAATTTGAGTGCATTAGCCTCTTCTTCATTCTGAACCAGACTTGTGTTTTCTACTGCAACTCTGTTATTTCTTGCTCTAGTGACCTTGTGTTTTCTCATGCTTGTAGTCAACCCTGCAAAAACCCCAAGTCCAGGAGCTTGCTCTATTTGGGACACTTTTGGTCCATGAAATGATGCCAATTACTCCCTGTCCAGAATTGTAGTTTTGCAAAACTTGCACTAGCAAGTTTCCCCTTTTTGCAAAACAACTCCACCACCCTCTCCTACATCCATAGAGACACTGACCTGGAGAGTTTGGCCAATCCAAGAGCTACCTAGGTGCTTTTGGCATTTCGTCAAACACCCTGAGTGCACAACCAGATTTGGCATGATTTCGGGTTTACATGGTGAACTTGAGCCCCTGACCAATCCACCATGTCCCTTGATCCCTTTGCTAACCCTAACCTAGCCTTGTTTCTTGCCAGCCTCACCCAAGCTCTGTAGCATGCCATGGCATTTCATCGAGCACCCTCCGTGCGTGCTCTGGGCGCGAGCAGAGCACGCGTATTGCACGTGCCGCGCCCGAGCCGACGCGTCGCGCCCCTGGCTTGCCACCACTCCGCAGAGCCGCGCCACCCGCTTGGCCTCTCGCTACGTCGCGCCAAGAACCCGACCGCCTCTGCAGCGTTGCCAGCGAGCTCTTGGCGGCACGCCGGCATCCGCAGCGCGCCTCTGCCGCGGTCGGCGCCGCCAAAGCCACCCTGGCTCGCCACCTGCCCCTGTGAGCAGTGCGTGCTCATCCAAAGCTTCGTCCCCTAGCGCTCATCGCCGCCACGTCGCCCAAGCTACAGCATGGCGGTTCGCCGTCATCCTTATCGCCGGCCGCCTCGGAACCGACCTAGCCACGCTATATAAGGAAGCCCCGAGCATCTCCGAGCCCTCAGATAGCCTCACGCCGTCTCACTAGTGCCCCCTTAGCCGCCAATTGGAGGGGAGCAGGTCATCTTCAACCTCTCCGGTCAGTTCGGCCACCGCCGCCTCCCGGCTCCGTTCGGCGCAACCAGAGCTTCCCCCTCTCCACTCTCTCCACCAGAAACCTTCCCTTCCTCCTGTGATCACATCCCCCTACTCGATTTTGATCGGGAACCACCGCGGCCCCAAAACCACTTCGCCCCCGAAGCTTTCATCCGCCGCGAAGCTCACCGCCAGCAGCTCACGCCGTCCCCGTCGACCCAGCGACTACCAGTAGGACGGCCCCAGTCTGACGGATCCATCCCCGCCCTCCAGAGGCCGCGATGGAGCCGCCGCTCGCCGGCGTTGGTCGTCGGAGTCCCGCCTCCGCTCGGGACAGAGGGAGAAGAAGGAAGGCGGACTAGTCAAACCTGACTAGTGGGACACCTAGGACCCACTGTCAGTGACCCAGGCGCAATCCACGTGGGTTAAGTGGAAACGTATTTCCAAAAGGCGCCTTCGACGTGTACGTATAATCGAAACATTTTTCTGTTTTATTTTAAAGTCAGATTTTGACCAGATCTTTGACTGACTATAAATTTTTAAATACAACTCCAAATGAATTGATTCTTTTTCCTACCTCTCTCAAATATTGTCTAGTTTATTTTAAGATTTATTTCAAAAAAATTCAAAACAACTTTTGTGCTGTTTTTATTTTGTGTGTTAGTTCATATATATATTCTTTTAAATAGGATTTTTGATGATTTCAAGATGGTTTGGATGCACCCTTCTTTCCCTTGACCTGAAGGCAAGCATTCTGAACCCTGGTGAATTTTTGTGTGTGTTGCATAGCACGGTGGCAACACCGCCCCGTCATATACATGCGTCATTTTATGTGAGGATGTGATCCTATTCATGGGTGCATTTTAATGAGTTTATGCTAATGAAGTTGACATGATTTGTGATGGAAATCACCGTCATACGTCTTTCATGCATACTGGAATGGCAGACGGAACGACCTCTGTCTTGGGCAGACACGGTCTTGTCCCTAATCCCCCGTCGAGACGGTCGTGTCCAGTATGGCATGAGGGGTATGTCGCGTGATATTTCCATCCGTTGTTTGAAATATATGCATTGTTATGCTAATCATGCAGGAAATATTATTACCTCCTGAGTTGACCGTAGATCGAGTCTTGTGCCAGTAACCCCCGTACTTGCTTCGTACTACCACTCGTCTCTACATTAAGTAGGGTACGGTTTAGTAAGTTGTCAACCCCTTTCCTAGCACACACCGTACAGAGAGGCCATGGTGGAAGATACCAGAGGCCTCCGGTAGTCATGCCACCAGGTCCGGGAGCATGGGTGTTTTCGGTTGTAGCCGAAAGGGGGTAGCTCCCCAGTTTGCGCGTGGTATAAATTTTGTGATCCCATGTTACGTCGAGGTTGTAGCCTCCCCACTTAGAGTTTAAGCTTAACAGTGTCGTGGGTGATTCCGGACACATGTGGGTTAAGCTGGTGTGTGCAAGTTAGGTGTGTTTTCAACAAAAAGACCGTAGACGGAATTAGTCCCGATGGACTAAAGGAATCCGTTACTCGTGGGTAAAGAGTACACCCTCTGCAGAGATTAAACCTATTCGAATAGCTGTGTCAATGGTTAAGGTTTACAGTCTGGGATGGGTCAAGTGTCGGTCTTAGTGTCGGTCTTCGAAGGTGAGACTGTTAACTGGAATCACAACTCATGACTTGTGACACTTATGATTTATTTCATTATTGTTGACTAACCCGTAATATTATTGGCATTATCGAATATCCCTGGGATGGTTCTACCTCCTGGATATTCTCTGTACTTAATTATAAGCCCTTTATGTGGTGTCGCTCAGATGCCCGACTGCGGCAGTGTTTCTGTTTAATTATAAGCCCTTTATGTGGTGTCGCTCAGACGCCCGACTGCGGCATTGTTTCTGTTTAATTATAAGCCCTTTATGTGGTGTCGCTCAGACGCCCGATGGCATTGTTTCATTTAAATATAAGCCCTTTATGTGGTGTCGCTCAGACGCCCGACTGCGGCAGTGTTTCTGTTTAATTATAAGCCCTTTATGTGGTGTCGCTCAGACGCCCGACTGCGGCATTTCTTTTAAAGCCCTTTATGCGGTGTCGCTAAGACGCCCGATTGTGGCATTTCTTTCGAAGTCCTTTATGTTATTTATTTCATAATTTTAATACTACCATATTACTGCATATTCACAAATCACATGCTTACACGCATCAGAGTTTTACTTATCTTATGCGACTAACGTCATGAGCATGATACATTATCAGCACATCATTGTTAAATTATGCCTGTGTTCATTATGTTTGCGAGTACATTCAAAGTACTCACCGGGCTTGTCCCTGGCTATTGTCTTGGCCAGATTTCATGCTTGGAGAGGAGCGTTGCGATGACAGTCCCAGAACCTAAGCAACGGTGATAGCAGCCACGGGAAGATAGGAGTTAACCTGGTCAGCTGTTCCTGTGGGAGGTGGAGTCCCATAGACGAGGATGTTTCATAACCGCTTCCGCCATCAACCTTTAGAAACCATTGGTTGTACTCTCAGGCTAGAATGGTCTTGTACTACATATATTGTATCTCTGCTTGGAATATCTGTATCAAGTTGGTGCCTTATCAGCTAACAGTTATCCTGGGGCTGGTAAGCACCAGGGCCATTTTTCTGGAATTAAAACCGGAAAAATCGGTCGCCACAGCCCACACCCTGGCCACGAGGGTGGGGGCGCGCCTGGTAGCGCCCCCCTGTCGCGTGGGCCCCCTAGCAGGCCTCCGGTGCCCATCTTCTTCTACATGAAGTCTTTCGTCCAAGAAAAAATAAGAAGGAAGCTTTCGGGACGAAACACAGCCGCCACGAGGCAGAACCAATCTAGGGCTCCGGCGGAGCTGTTCTGCCGAGGAAACATCTCTCTCGGAGGGGGAAATCATCACCATCGTCTTCATCATCGATCCTCTCATCGGGAGGGGTTCAATCTCCATCAACATCTTCACCAGCACCATCTCATCTCAAACCCTAGTTCATCTCTTGTATCCAATCTTTGTCTCAAAACATCAGATTGGTACCTATGGGTTGCTAGTAGTGTTGATTAATCCTTGTAGTCGATGCTAGTTGGTTTATTTGGTGGAAGATCATATGTTGAGATCCTTTATGCATATTAATACCCCTCTGATTATGAACATGAATATGATTTGTGAGTAGTTACATTTGTTCCTGAGGACATGGGAGAAGTCTTGCTATAAGTAGTCATGTGAATTTGGTATTCGTTCGATATTTTGATGAGATGTATGTTGTCTTTCCTCTAGTGGTGTTATGTGAACATCGACTACATGACACTTCACCATTATTTGGGCCAAGGGGAAGGCATTGGGAAGTAATAAGTAGATGATGGGTTGCTACAGTGATAGAAGCTTAAACCCTAGTTTATGCGTTGCTTCGTAAGGGGCTGATTTGGATCCATGTGTTTCATGCTATGGTTAGGTTTACCTTAATACTTCTTTTGTAGTTGTGGATGCTTGTAATAGGAGGTAATCATAAGTGGGATGCTTGTCCAAGGAAGGGCAGTACCTAAGCACCGGTCCACCCACATATCAAATTATCAAAGTAACGAACGCGAATCATATGAGCGTGATGAAAACTAGCTTGATGATAATTCCCATGTGTCCTTGGGAGCGCTTTCCTTCATATAAGAGTTTGTCCAGGCCTGTCCTTTGCTACAAAAAGTATTGGGCCACCTTGCTGCACCTTGTTTACTTTTATTACTTGTTACCCGTTACAAATTACCTTATCACAAAACTATCTGTTACCGATAATTTCAGTTTTTGCAGAGAATACCTTACTGAAAACCGCTTGTCATTTCCTTACGCTCCTCGTTGGGTTTGACACTCTTACTTATTGAAAGGACTATGATAGATCCCCTATACTTGTGGGTCATTATTGCGCCATGTGGAACATTTGACTGGTCAATTGATTGTGTCATCAAGAAAATATGGAGTTGTACGGGTGAGCCAGTGACCGTATAATCATGGCATGTATTTTTTAACACGGTGCAGATGCAAGCGCTCATATATACGCGCAAGCACTCACCGCTATAAGCACACACACGCAGACCCTACCCCTATGAGCACCTTTGAGAGAGTGAGCCAGCATATGATCTTGAGATTTTACGAAGTCACCATAGGTTCCTCGTAGTCGAGGGGAACGTCTCCTCCCACTGAATGCACATCGCAGAAAAATACTGGAATTAACCCAGGATAAATGCGAGCACCTGGCTTTAACCCTAGTGGGCTCAGGAAACCACTGTCCTCCTAACCATCCAACCAAAGGTTGGTTAGCACCACAAAATGTATGTTGTGACCCTGATGAGCTTATTCTGAAGTCCAGTGAACATATCGTGCTTTCGCTTCAAATACAATGACCGTAGTGTCATCAACAAAATACAGAGCATGCATCAAATACAATGTCCGTCAGTGTCATCAACAACATACGGAGATGTATCGTGAGCTAGATACCATATGATCACCACAAGAATGTATACGGTGGCCGTAATGAGCATATTCTGAAGTCCAGTGACTGTAATGAGCATATTCTGAAGTCTAGTGACCATATAGTGCTTTCGCTTGAAATACAGTGACCGTCACGCATGAATGTGTCAGGGGCATGCATACTTTTAGAGGGTCGAGAGATAGTTTGTGTGCGTACGTGAAAGTGGTGTAGAAAGAGGGGGTGTCCGGTGGAGACAAGGAGAGATATGCCCTTCGTTTGTCTTTCCCGTGACTAATATTTTAGGAGAAAATATAAACATTCACAATGCAGAATAAACATTTTGGATGCACCATGCAATTAACTTTCATGTATAACATTGTACTATTGTATATGCTTATTTTCTTAGTGGCCGATTGTGTGTGTGGTGTGAAGGGCACATCATTTCTAGTTGGGGTGGGCACATCATTTCTAGTTGTGGTGGGTCAACATGAGGACTCATAGGTCGGTTCCATCCTACGCCACATAGGTTGGACCGAGACGCATTATACGAAGACCCATGTGGAGGACTCGGCGTACAAGACGAAGCTACCAGAGTCGTGGAGGACTCTATCCCCACTGATGATAAATCGACTATATGTGATATATAACGCTAGGCCCCAATTATGTTATAGAAGCCCGGGAGCTAGTTCGTTGATAGTATACACGCACGCACAATGCCTGGTATTCACATGTACATTGTACACACCCCTATCACTAATATACAGTACCAGGTGTAGGCTTTTTCCTCAACTGCAAGGGCCTAGACTTGGGTAAAACTTTGACTCATATTGCCATGCAGCCTAACAGTCAGGGATATCTTACCGAATGATCTGATGGAATTATATCTGCCAACTATTAAGAGAGAGGTGTGCCTATGGGGGGGCTATGTGTGCGAGAGAGGCCTAAAGATAATGTGTGTGCGGGAGACACATAGGCACATATATGTGTGTATAGAGGGCTAGTAGAGACCATGCATGTGTGTGTATAGATGTGAGACAAATAGTGTTTTCCAACTGAGATTAGTGAAAAGAGTGGTACATAGTAGTCAGAAAGAGAGAGGGAGATATATAGAGAGTGTGTGCGTGAGACACCCCGAGAGAGATTGTGAGAATGTGTGAAAGAGAAATGTTGATGTATATAAAGTGTTTGCACTTATGCGTTAGATAGAGAGAGATATAGTGCATGTGTGCGAACGGGCCGAGGGATAGTGCATCTACGTGTATAAGGCGGTTCTACGCATTAAATTAAAATATAAATGGCATTATTATTTTTAGATAAGATCATGAATTTTGCAATTTGCGTATGAACGAAAATCGGTCTATCAGACACCATACTCTATTGAATTCTAGCATGTGCATGTGTTTATTTCATATTATCGATCCATAGAGTGAGAGCAGTTTGAATTACAGGCAATGCATTGCTTTTGCAATTCATATATAAACATTAATTAGTGCACTCCATGTTGTTAGTGTGAAGCACTTAATTTATACATTTGTCACTTACATGGATACATTCCAAATTGCTAGCTACGAAATAGAATACACGTTGAATTCAACATAAAGGGGGTTTCAAGATTCGAATTCGTAGGAAGTGCATTCATCAATTTGAATCCGAGATAATGGCATTTGTAAATCAGATCTAAAAGGGGGCATCAATCTTTGTTGTGCGTTTGAACATGCTATATATTCATATGCATGTCTAACTATTTTTTTGCAACCAAGGAGATTATATCTGGAACCATGCATGAACAGAGGTAAGTTGCATATTTTTTAATATATACTAATGTATAGTGTATATATATTCAAATGTACCCCCTCCATTCCAAAATAATCGTAGTTTTAGGATTTTCAAGAGTCAAGATTTGTGAACTTTGAAAAATCCTAAAAGTTCAATTCAAGAGAATCGAAAACGTTAATGCTTCTGCTCCCAAATATTGAACAAGTGCTAAATAAGCCTCTGGTCACCCAAAACCGCGCGAGACTAATGTTTGGTGGTAGGAAATTACTGTCGTGACTATGGCCCGTGTAGCCTATTGGCCCGATGTCCAAATGTCTAAACCGGGGTAGGTTTGTAACTTCACCAAAACGCCAGTCTCAACCGCCTCCAAGAAGTATTCATACGTCGTGGGCGCTTAAACACCCATGCACTTGGCTGAAATCTATCCCGCCCACCATTTGGGACACCTGAGATTACTGACCTACCCCCAACGTGCGATATGTCTGAAATTTTAGATGGGGGAAAAGTTTGTAACTTTCCCCAAATTTCAAACAAGCGCGTCCCAAACCGAAACATTGTTCCCCCTTAGTTCCCCCCTCCCTCTGTTTCCCCATTCATACTCCATGGGTGCCAAAACACCCTCTCCACCAGCCGCGAAACCCCAGCCTCCTCCGTCCTCCACCACATCGCGCCCAATCCACCGCCGGCCTCCTCCATCATGCCGGAGTCGGTACCCCGACTTCGCCGTCCAACGCAACCGCAACCGCAACGCCCTCAAGGACTTAGTAGCTGAAGCCGA
The DNA here is from genome assembly GCA_021605145.1 of Aegilops bicornis. Lineage (NCBI taxonomy): Eukaryota > Viridiplantae > Streptophyta > Magnoliopsida > Poales > Poaceae > Aegilops > Aegilops bicornis. The sequence goes on along the minus strand of CM038673.1, from coordinate 568,577,073 downwards.
GGCAGAGCTGCCTCCATGACACCGACGCCGACGTCCATACCAGAACCACTTCGACCAAGCCATCCTGAGCCTCACCGCTGCCACTCAACTGTCGCAACCGTCCACCGCACCGGAGCTATTCCCGCTACACCGTCGTTCGCCACCTCGGATCTGGTTCCCCACCGCCGACAGACGGCCACCGCGCCACACTCAACAACTTGGCCATGGATTCGTCCAAGGCTCCACCGTCCTCCACAACTTCTCGTTTCCAGCGAACCACAAGAAGATCGTTGGGAAAATAGAAGGAGGACACAACACTCCCAGCAGAAAGAGGTACTCCTCTTCCCTTATTCGTGCAAATCTTACATCTCTACTCACACCATATTCATCCCACGAAAGAAACTAGTTGAGCACTTCTTACTGCATCTTCTTCGTGATACGAAATGCACAAGGTTTCCTCCCATTTACTATTTCACCTTGGCTAGAGGTCAGTAGCCCGCCTGGATTTCAATTCAGGGTCGGTTGAATCGCAATTAAAAGAAGCAGCACCCGCTTAGGCGCGTGGAGCACCTAGTCCGCCTATTGATACATCTCCAAGGTATCTATAACTTTTGACTGTTCAATGCTGCTATATTATCAATCTTGGATGTTTTATAATCATTTTTAAGTCATTTTTTGGTACTAACCTATTGACATAGTGCCAAGTGCCAGTTGTTGTTTTCTGCATGTTTTTTACATCGTAGGAAATCAATATCAAACGGAGTCAACTTCACGGAGAATTTTAATGGACCATAAGACACCTAATGGGCCAAGGCTGCGCCTGGGGGTGCTCCGAGGGGAGCACAACCCACCAGGGCGCGCCAGGAGGCTCGGGCGTGCCCTGGTGGGTTGTTCCCACCTCGGGTGCCCCCCGGACCACCTCTTTTCTCTATTAATACCCAAATATTCTACAAACCCTAGGGGAGTTGACGAAAATCAATTCCAGACGCCGCAGAGTCCAGAACCGCCAGATCCAATCTAGACACCATCACGGATGGGGTTCACCACCTCCATTGGTGCATCTCTGATGATGCGTGAGTAGTTCTTTGTAGACCTTCGGGTCCGTAGTTAGTAGCTAGATGGCTGCCTCTCTCTCTCGCTGAATTCTCAATAAAATGGTCTCTCGGAGATCCATATGATGTAACTCTTTTTGCGGTGTGTTTGTTGGGATCGGACGAACTTTGAGTTTATTTATGATCAGATCTATCTTTTTATATCCATGAAAGTATTTGAGTTTCTTCGATCTCTTTTATGCAAGATTGCTTATAGCCTCGTATTTCTTCTCCGATATATGGGTTTTGTTTAGCCAACTTAATCTATTTATGTTGCAATGTGAAGAGGTGCTTTGTAGTGGGTTTGATCTTATGGTGCTTGATCCCGGTGACAGAAGGGGAACTGACACGTATGCATCGTTGCTACTAAGGATAAAACGATGGGATCTATCTCTACATAGATTGATCTTGTCTACATCATGTCATCATTCTTATTGCATTACTATGTTTCTCCTTGAACTTAATACACTAGATGCATGCTGGATAGCGGTCGACGTGTGGAGTAATAGTAGTAGATGCAGGCAGGAGTCGGTCTACTAATCTTGGACGTGATGCCTATATAATGATCATTGCTTGGATATCGCCATCATTATTTGAAGTTCTATCAATTGCCCCACGGTACTTTGTTTACCCACCGTTTGCTATTTTTTCTCGAGAGAAGCCACTAGTGAAACCTACGGCCCCCAAGTCTCTTTCTCATATTATTTGCCTTTGCGATCTACTTTTCCTTTGCTTTTATTTTCAGATCTATTAAGCTAAAAATGCAAAAATACCTCCCTATGTTTTATTCTTATTTATTTTATTTGGCGTTCGACTTATCAATCTAATACAATTTTATCTCACGTTTGTTTGCCTATCTTGAGGCGTCGTTACCCGGAAGGGATTGACAACCCCGTTAACACGTCGGGTTGCGAGGATTTGTTATCTGTGTGCAGGGGCTGTTTACGTTGTGTTGCTTGGTTCTCCTACTGGTTTGATAACCTTGGTTTCATATCTGAGGGAAATACCTACCGCTGCTGTGCTGCATCATCCCTTCCTCTTTGGGGAAATACCGACGTAGCTTCGAGCCGCATCAAAACGAATTTCTGGCACCATTGCTGTGGAGGATCTTCAACATATACCAGGTTCCTAATCACAAATCTCATCTCCTCACAATTTACATTATTTTCCATTTGCATCTCCTTTTCCTCTCCCCCACTTTAGAAAAAATTGCCGTTTTATTCGCCCCTCTTTTTCATTTTCTGTTTTCTCGTCAGATCTATCCTTTGCTTGCAATCATGAGTGATTTCGGTATGGCACCAACAGATGATGGCCTAAGTCGTAAGATTGGGCGTACGGGCAGTCTGGATGCTCAAACTATTATAATGGGGCAAGGGAATGTTATGGGAAAAGAATGTATCCAAGAATTTTTTAATTGTATCCGAAATTTAAGTCTTGATGATGCCCCTATACTTAAAACTACTAGATCTTATGCGGATGCTATTTCAGCACTAGTTCTGAAACTTGAAAGCAAATTTATCCATACTCATCCTACTTTGCAAAGATTGTTTTTTGAGCTTCCCGTTATAAAGAATCCTAAAGCTGAAAACTTGGCCACTCTCATTCTCATGAATGAATTTGATTACATAATACAGGAAGCTAGGGAAATCTTTGATTTTTATGGTACGAATCGTTAAAAGCCCGTGATAGATGAAATTTCCAATAGTGATTATGCGCTAAGGCATTTGTTTGGGGTAAATAAAATCTTTGATGAGAATCTTAAAAAAGAAGTCCCCGTTTTAGATATAATCCAACAAGTTTTCAATAATGTTAATCAACATTACTCTTGGATTGTTGCGGGAAATCAAAGGGGTTATGATGAAAACCAACTTAGGAATGCTACAGTTTCTATGGATAATATGTTTTATGTTGTGTATACAAAACCCCATGATGAAAACACCTCTAAGAAAATTAACAAGAAGGATGACAAAACTTAGATCATTGCATTATGCCTAGCTAAGGGCGCAAAACTATAGCGCTTGTTGGGAGGCAACCCAATGAATAAAATTTATTTTTCCTTTTAGATTTATGTTCTTGAGTGTTAGCACAATTATGCTACTGTTATGACTGTGTTTTTTGTGTTTAGTCAGTGTTTGTGCCAAGTAAAGCCTTTAGGATCTTCTCGGGTGACAGTTGTTTGATCTTGCTGAAAACAGAAACTTTTGTGCTCACGAAAACAATTCTTATTTTTAACCAGAGCATGATAAAATACCAATTTTTTGCAGTAGATTAATATACAAATTACCCAGGTCTTCCTAATTTTTCAAAATTTTGGGTGTTCCAGAAGTATTCGAACAAATCAGATTGCTTCAGACTGTTCTGTTTTGACAGATTTTGTTTTCTTTGCATTGTGTGCTTGTTTTGATGGCTCTATGGTTTTCTTTGATGAGTTTTTGCCATAGAAAAGTTGGAATACACTAGATATAATGCAAGAATAAAATATGAATTGGTCTGATACAGTACTTATAGTAGTGATTTTATTTCTTATACTAATGGATCTCAAGAAGGTTTTGTTGAGTTTTGTGTGATTGAAGTTTCCAAGTTTTGGGTTATCTTATGATGGATGAAAGAATAAGGAGTAAGAAGAGTCTAAGCTTGGGGATGCCCCGGCATCCCAAGCTATAATCCAAAAATGAGCAAGCAACTAAGCTTGGGGATGCCCCGAGTGGCATCCCCTCTTTCTTCTGACGACCATCGGTATTTTACTCGAAGCTATATTTTTATTCATCACATACTATGTGTTTTGGTTGGAACGTCTTGTATGATATGAGTCTTTGCTTGTTCTATTTTTTTAAGTTTTGATTCCTTGTTGGACACACCTATTTGAGAGAGCCAAAATTATGTCATGACTTGTTAGAATTGCTCTCTATGCTTCACTTAAAATTTTTATGAGCTATGGACTTGCTCTAGTGCTTCACTTATATCTTTTTGAGCACGGTGCTTTAGTATTTTTGAAGAAATGCTCTCTTGCTTCACTTACATTTATTTGAGAGTTAGTAAAATTTTCAAGAAATTCTCTCTTGCTTCACTTAAATTATTTTGAGAGAAAGAAATAGTGTCCTCATGATCTTCACTTATATTTGTTTGAGCTTATCAAAAGCAACATATGAAAATTAGTTCCAAAGTGATAGATATCCAAGAAGGATATAATAAAAACTTTCATGAAGATCATTGGACAAAATAAACTTGATTCTTAGTAATAGTTTTGAGATATGATCATGTGATATGTGAGTTATGTTGATGAGTAATTATGCTTTAGTAAGAATATTGGTGTTAAGGTTTGTTATTCCCTATGCAAGCATGAAAGCCAATAATTACGCAATGAAATTATATCCTACTTGTGGTGCATTATTCGGTGTTAATTATGCGTAATGCTCTCTTATGAGATTATTCGTTTCTTGGTTGGTCGCTTCTCAATCTTTTGCTAGCCTTCATTTTGCACTAAGTATGATCTCTACTTGTGCATCCAAAAACCTTTAAACCAGTTTTGCCACATGAGTCCACTATATCTACCTATATGCGGTATTATTTTGCCGTTCTAAGCAAATTTGTATGTTCCATCTCTAATTTTCAAAATAACTTCTCTTTTGTGTGTTCGTTCCGCTTGCGGAGCGGTGAGGGGTGGCTAATATTTTTCATGCTAGATGTGTTATTCTCATGATGAGTGTTTATTCACTTTTCATTACACAAGAGTAAGGCAATGGTATTAGGGATGCCCAGTCCCGAAATGAAAAATGAATTTACTTTATGTTATCAAATAATAAATTCCTTGGAAAGTGTTGGTATGGAGGGCAACCGTTGATACGGCTAGCCATGGAAAGTGAAAGTATGGTTGAGAAAGGAATAAACTTTATTTTCTGTTTGGGTACCCCTATGATATATCTAGCATGGAAAGTGTTGGGAACTCTAAGTCGTTTTCGTTGGTGGGAAGGATACACCTCCCAAAATGTTTTTATCTCTCAATTTCGGCTTTGGGCTCTGGCACCTCTACAAATCCCTACTTCCCTCTGTGAAGGGCCTTTCTTTTACTTTATGAAATTTTTATTTTGAATTTGAGTCTCCATCTTCACCTATAAAAGCACCAACTAGGAGGCACTGTGATCGTACTTGAGTATTGGATGTAGCTAATATGCGAGTGTGTTTCATGAATGGATAAATGTTTGAGCATGATGAGCTAGGGATAACTTATTTTAGCATTGATATTTTGAAAGACATGGTTGCTTTTTGATATGCTTGAGTATTTAAATTATCATGTCGAAACTAGACTATTGCTTTGAACAATATAAAGTCCAAATGTCCATGCTATAAAGAAAAGAATATGATATGACATGTTAGGCAGCATTCCACATTAAAAATTCTATTTTTATCACTTACCTACTCGAGGACGAGTAAGAGTTAAGCTTGGGGATGCTGATACACCTCCAACGTATCTATAATTTTTTATTGTTCCATGTTGTTATATTATCAATCTTGGATGTTTCGTAATCATTTTGAAGTCATTTTATATAATTTTTTGGTACTAACCTATTGGCATAGTGCCAAGTGCCAGTTGATGTTTTCTGCATGTTTTTTACATCGCAGGAGATCAATATCAAACAGAGTCCAAATGCAACAAAACTTCACGGAGAGTTTTTATGGATCAGAAGACACTTAATGGGCCAAGGCAGCGCCTGGGTGGTGCTCTGAGGGGAACAACCCACCAGGGCATGCCAAGAGGCCCAGGCGTGCCCTGGTGGGTTGTGCCCACCTCAGGTGCCCCCCGGACCGCCTCTTTGCTCTATTAATACCCAAATATTCCAGAAACCCTAGGGGAGTCGATGAAAATCAATTCCAGCCGCCGCAGAGTCCAGAACCACCAAATCCAATCTAGACACCATCACGGATGGGGTTCACCACCTCCATTGGTGCCTCTCCGATGATGCGTGAGTAGTTCTTTGTAGACCTTCGTTTCCATAGTTAGTAGCTAGACGGCTACCTCTCCCTCTCGCTGAATTCTCAATACAATGGTCTCTTCGAGATCCATATGATGTAACTCTTTTTGCGGCGTGTTTGTTGGGATCAGATGAATTTTGAGTTTATGATCAGATCTATCTTTTTATATCCATGAAAGTATTTGAGTTTCTTTGATCTATTTTATGCATGATTGCTTATAGCCTCGTATTTCTTCTTCGATATTTGGGTTTGTTTGGCCAACTTGATCTATTTATGTTGCAATGGGAATAGGTGCTTTGTAGTGGGTTCGATCTTACGGTGCTTGACCTAAGTGACAGAAGGGGAACCGACACGTATGTATCATTGGTACTATGGATAAAACAATAGGGTCTATCTCTACATAGATAGATCGTGTCTACATCATGTCATCATTCTTATTGCATTACTCCGTTTCTCCATGAACTTAATACACTAGATGCATCCTGGATAGCGGTCGATGTGTGGAGTAATAGTAGTAGATGCAGGCAGGAGTCGGTCTACTAATCTTGGACGTGATGCCTATATAATGATCATTGTCTGGATATCGTCATGATTATTTGAAGTTCTATCAATTGCCCAACAGTAATTTGTTTACCCACTGTTTGCTATTTTTCTCGAGAGAAGCCACTAGTGAAACCTATGGCCCCCAGGTCTCTTTCTCATATTATTTGCCTTTGCGATCTACTTTTCCTTTGCTTTTATTTTCATTAAACTAAAAATAAAAAAATACCTTGTTGCGTTTACTCTTATTTATTTTATTTGGCATTCGATCTATCAATCTAGTACAATTTTATCTAACGTCTGTTTGCCTATCTTGAGGCGCCATTACCCGGAAGGGATTGACAACCCCTTTAACACATTGGGTTGCAAGGATTTGTTATCTGTGTGCAGGGGCTGTTTACATTGTGTTGCTTGGTTCTCCTACTGGTTCGATAACCTTGGTTTCATATCTGAGGGAAATACCTACCGTTGTTGTGCTGCATCATCCCTTCCTCTTTGGGGAAATACCGACATAGCTTTGAGCCGCATCACCTGTTTGCCGGGGAAGCGGCGCATCGGTGTGTATCATAGGGGTGTGGGGCGCAGGAGCTGCTTGCGCCCAATATGGAGGTCGGCGGGGCTTGAAGGGATGGCCGGGGGCGGTGCCAAGCACGGCGGTGCGGTGAGGTCTAGGGGAAGGCGAAGGCAGGGGACTGGGCCGGTTGTCGATGGCGTTTCGAGGAAGATCGTAACACTGATCCTATGGAGGTAGATGAAGGTGATATGCCCGTTCTTTGTACATCGGACGGTGCAGAAAAAATGGACTGACCTATTTGTTTTCAGTCGACTGTTATTTTCATAGGACCACACCTTGTGGTGTGCTGGAGGAGCATCTGCATTCCCAGCCATCCTTGTGCTCATATTTCAAAATCCTAGAATCTAGTAATTTCGTGTGCCATGCATGTTGTAGAGTTATCATATGTTTCCCGTCATTTATTTCTCACCGACCTACTATCTGCTACTTTTACACTATACTACTTGTGCACACACTTCACCCATACTCACATTATTGTTTTTTATGCATGGGTATTTCAGACTCTAACGCAGTGTTGATGAATACACAAAAGAAAAGACAAAAGTCGCTCCAGTGTCATTCGAAGATAAGTACTAAGCATTTCAGCGCTCTAAATGGTGTAGTGTCAGCGGATGGAGATAGTAAACGTAGCTCTGCAGTTGATGATCTCAATTGCTACACACAACCATCCCAGGTGCTTGCTTTAACTTTGCGCTGTCAAATGTGGTTGCACGTTGCATATGGTGTCTAGCTTGTATTGCTTCCAATTTGGTTAAATTGCGTCTACTTACTTTACAAATTATGCCTTTGATAATGACATGCCTTCCTGTTTTTGATACATACTACATATGTCTATTAACCATGTTCGTACATCAAACTAATGCTCTTTTTTATCCCTCATCAATCACTTATGATGAGACAGTCACCCCGGTGGGTTATTGTGAGACACGCTACTCGTTTAAAGAGTGCAATGTCATCCTCCCCACATGATTCTGAAGAAACTGCAAGGCTAAATGAAGATAGTCAATGTAGCTCTCTAGTTGATGACCGCACTTCCCCTACACCACCATCGCAGGTGCTTGCCCTTACTTGGCAGTGTGATATGTGGTTTCATGTTGCATATGGTGTCTACCTTGTAATGCTTCTAATTAGGGTAAATTGCATCTGCTTAGTTAACACATTATACCTGTGAATATGACATGCCTTCCTGCTTTTGGTACATACTACGTCTTTCTATTAACCATGTTCTTACATCAAACTACTTTTCTTGTGTATCCCTCATCAATCACTTATGACGAGACACCTTCAAGTTAACAGTGTAATATTGGTTGCATATTGCATGTCATTTCAAACATGTATTGCCTCTAATTTGTTGAAGTGCCACTTATAATGAGACACATCTAACTTGGTAGAGTGATTTTAGTTGGATCTTTCATATGGTGTCTAGATTGCATTGCTTCCAATTTGTTGAAATGCCTTCTGCTTAGCGTTTTTCGTACATATTCCATCCTCCTACAATGTGGTTGCCATACATAAAAGTTGTGTTCGTCAGTATCATGCATCAACGAATTTGGAAGTGTGAATTTCATTCCTTTTTCTTGTGTGTTTACTTTACAAGGCAAAATCTAAAAGGACAAAGGCACGGAATGATGGTGGTCCTCTGAAGCAACTAAAATAGATGATCTCTGCAGATTCTCCTCCTACTCCTACTGCAGTGCAAGTTCCAAATCTCATCTCCCCTACTCCACAACCCCAGGTGCTTGACATGGCAGTGTGATATTTGGTTGCATGTTGCATATGGTGCCTAGCTTGTATTGCTCATAATTTGTTAAATTGCATCTCCTTAGCTTACACATTATACATGTGAATATGACACGCCTTCCTGTTTTTTGGTACATACTACACCTGCCTATCACACCATGTTCTTACATCCAACTATTGTTCTTATGTATCATGCATCTATTGCTTATGATGAGACAGTCACTCCCGTGGTTAGTATGAGATGCGCTACTCTTATAAAGAGTGCAGTTTCATCCTCTCCACATGATTCTCAATGATGTCTACTACGCAACCTTCTTCTTGTAGACGTTGTTGGGCCTCCAAGTGCAGAGGTTTGTAGGACAGTAGCAAATTTCTCTCAAGTGGATGACCTAAGGTTTATCAATCCGTGGGAGGCGTAGGATGAAGATGGTCTCTCTCAAACAACCCTGCAACCAAATAACAAAGAGTCTGTTGTGTCCCCGACACACCCAATACAATGGTAAATTGTATAGGTGCACTAGTTCGGCGAAGAGATGGTGATACAAGTGCAATATGGATGGTAGACATAGGTTTTTGTAATCTGAAAATATAAAAACAGCAAGGTAGCAAGTGATAAAAGTGAGCGTAAACGGTATTGCAATGCTAGGAAACAAGGCCTAGGGTTCATACTTTCACTAGTGAAAGTTCTCTCAACAATAATAACATAATTGGATCATATAACTATCCCTCAACATGCAACAAAGAGTCAATCCAAAGACGCTAATAGCGGAGAACAAACGAAGAGATTATGGTAGGGTATGAAACCACCTCAAAGTTATTCTTTCCGATCAATCCATTGGGCTATTCCTATAAGTGTCACAAAAATCCCTAGAGTTCGTAGTAAAATAACACCTTAAGACACACATCAACCAAAACCCTAATGTCACCTAGATACTCCAATGTCACCTCAAGTATCCGTGGGTATGATTATACGATATGCATCACACAATCTCAGATTCATCTATTCAATCCAACACAAAGTACTTCAAAGAGTGCCCCAAAGTTTCTACTGGAGAGTCAAGACGAAAATGTGTGCCAACCCCTATGCATAGGTTCATGGGCGGAACCCGCAAGTTGATCACCAAAACATACATCAAGTGAATCACGTGATATCCCATTGTCACCACAGATACGCACGCAAGACATACGTCAAGTGTTCTCAAATCATTAAAGACTCTATCCAATAAGATTACTTCAAAGGGAAAACTCAATCCATTACAAGAGAGTAGAGGGGGAGAAACAACATAAGATCCAACTATAATAGCAAATCTCGCGATACATCAAGATCATATCACCTCAAGAACACGAGAGAGAGAGAGAGAGAGAGAGAGAGAGATCAAACACATAGCTACTGGTACATACCCTCAGCCCTGAGGGTGAACTACTCCCTCCTCGTCATGGAGAGCGCCGGGTTCCCCCCTCCGGCAGGGTGCCTGAACAAGGTCCCGATTGGTTTTTGGTGGCTCAGAGGCTTGCGGCGGCGGAAATCCCGATCTATTCTGTTCTCCAAAGGTTTTAGGGTATATGGATATACATAGGCGGAAGAAATACGTCAGGGGAGCCACGAGGGGCCCACGAGGATGGAGGGCGTGCCCAGCGGGTGGGCGCGCCCCCTGCCTCGTGCCTTCCTTGTTGCTTCCCTTACGTAGACTCCAAGTCTTCTGGATTGCTCCCGTTCCAAAAATAACTCTCACGAAGGTTTCATTCCGTTTGGACTCCGTTTGATATTCCTTTTTCGAAACATCAAACAAGGGAAAAACAGAACCTGCACTGGGCTCTGGGTTAATAGGTTAGTCCCAAAAATAATATAAAAGTGTTTAATAAAGCCCATAAACATCCAAAACAGATAATATAATAGCATGGAACAATCAAATATTATAGATATGTTGGAGACGTATCACTCAACAAACAGCAAACCTAAATGAAGATATTGAACGTATCTCTGTAGTTGAAGATCGCACTTCCCCTACACCACCATCGCAGGTGCTTGCTCTAACTTCGCAATGTGATATGTGGTTGAATGTTGCATACGGTGTCTAGCTTGTAATGCTTCTAATTAGGGTAAATAGCATCTGCTTAGTTTACACATTATACATATGAATATGACATGCCTTCCTATTTTTGGCACACACTACATCGCTAACCATGTTCTTACATGAAACTACCTCTCTTCTGTATCCTGCATCAATCACTTACGATGAGACACCTTTATTCATTCCATATTGCATATTATTTCTAGCCTGTTGCCATTTATTGCTTCTAATTTGGTCAAATACATTTGTTAGGCCACCCTTTTAATTTGGCAGAGTGATATTGGTTTCATCTTTCATATGGTTTCTAGCTTGCATTGCTTATAACTAGTTCAAACACCTTGTGCTTAGTTTACAATTTATACATCATACATGTCAATATGTCATGCCGTCATGTTTTTCATACATATTCCATCCTCCTATCATGCGGCTGCCTTACATGAAAGTAGTGTTCGTCAGTATCATGCATCAATGAGTTTTGAAGAGCAAATTTTATTCCTTTTTCTTGTGGGTGTGACTTTACAAGGCAAAATCAAAAAAGAGGAAGGACAAGAGTAAGCAAGGCGATGATGGTGGTCCTCTGCAGCAACGTAAACGGAGCATCTGTACGGATTCTCCTTGTACTGCTAGTGCATTACAAGTTCCAAGTCTCCGCTTCCCTACTCCACCATCCAAGGTGCTTGCTCTAACTTGGCAGTGTGATATCTGGTTGCATGTTGCATATGGTGTCTATCTTGTATTGCTCCCAATTAGTGTAAACTACATCTGCTTAGCTTACACATGATATGTGTGAATATGAAACGCTTTCCTGTTTTTGGTACATACTATATCTGTCTATCACACCATGTTCTTACATGAAACTACTCTTCTTGTATATCCTGCATCAGTCACTTATGATGGGACACCTTTAAGTTGGCAGTGTGATATTGGTTTGCGTCTTGAATATGATTTCTATCATGTAGTGCTTCTAGTTTGATGAACGCCACCTATGACGAGATAGTTTTAACTTGGCAGAGTCATATTGATTGCACCTTCCATATGGTGTCTAGCTTGCAGTGCTTCTAATTTTTTGAAGTGCCTTCTACTTAGTTACCACATCATAGGTGTGAATATGTCAAGCCGTCCAGTTTTTGTACATATTCCATCCTTGTATCATGAATTTGCCTTTCATCAGAGTAGTGTTCATCAATATCATGCATGAATGAGTTCTGAAGAGCGGATTTTATTCCTTTTTCTTGTCGGTTTGACCTCACAATGCAAAATCAATGAAGCGGAAGGAAATTGGTAAGGCATTGGATGATGGTAGTCCTTCCGAGCAACTAAAACGGAGGGTCTCTACAGATTCTACTCCGCCATCCTCCCAACAAGATTCGCAAGAAAACACAAGGCTAGACAGTCAACGTAGCTGTGTAGATGATGAGCACATCTCCCCTGCTCCACCATCATAGGTGCTTGCTCTAACTTTGCACTATTATATGTGGTTGCGTGTTGCGTATGATGTCTAGCTTGTATTGCCTCTAACTTTTTTGAATTGCATCTACTTACTTTACACATAATGCCTGTGAATATGACACGTGTTCCTGTTTCTAGAACATACTATATCTGAGCACACCATGTACTTACATCATACTACTGTTCTTGCATATCCCGCATGAGTCACTTATGATAAGGCACTTTAAGTCGCCACTGTGATATTGGTTGTGTCTTGCATATGATTTCTAGCATGTACTGCTTCTAATTTGTTGAACGCCAGACAGTTTGAACTTGGCAGAGTGATATTGGTTGCATCTTTCATATGGTGTCTAGCTTGCAGTGCTTCTAATTTGTTGAAATGCCTTCTTCTTAGTTACCACATCATAGGTGTGAATATGTCACGCTTTCCTATTTTTCGTACATATTCCATCTTCGTATCATGTGTTTGCCTTTCATCCGAGTAGTGTTCGTCCGTATCATGCATGAATGAGTATGAAGAGCGAATTTTATTCCTTTTTCTTATCGGTTTGACTTCACAATGCAAAATCAATACAGCTGAAGGAAATTAGTCCGGCAGTGGATGATGGTGATCCTTCGGAGCAACTCAAACAGAGGGTCTCTATAGATTCTACTCTACCATCCTCCCAACAAGATTCGCAAGACAACACAAGGCTGGACAGTCAACGTAGCTGTGTAGATGATGAGCACATCTCCCCTACTCCACCATCACAGGTTCTTGCTCTAACTTGGCACTATTATATGTGGTTGCATGTTGCGTATGATGTCTAGCTTGTATTGCTTCTAACGCTGTTGAATTGCATCTGCTTACTTTACACAAAATGCCTGTGAATATGACACGTGTTCCTGTTTCTAGAACATACGTGTAGATGATGAGCACATCTCCAGTGACGCCCGGATAATTAAGCTACAGTAATCCTCTAATAGTGATGCCACGTCACCACTGTTACTATTACTAATCTCGTTTGAATTCAAAATGGTTCAAATTTAAAATAAATTCAAAAAAAGTTTCCAAAATGTCAAATCTAAAATGTGCAAACTGTGGTAAATAATTCATGAGTATTACTCGTGAAGAAACCACGCCTTTATAAAATGTTTAAATGCACTCAAATAAATAAAACAGTAGGTAAAACAATTAAATAAATGCCTTTTATAATTTCTAAAATATAAAACTATTTTATTTTGATGTGCAACTTTTTGTGGTTGTGGGTTATCCTGTAACTCAATTTATGGAGCCAGTTGTATATCTTAGTAAAACTATTATATGCTTACTAGAGTAATAGAAACAGAGTGTAATAAAAAGAAAAAAGAAAAGGTTAAACAAAACAGAAATGAAACAAAGCCCCCCTTAGGCCACCCGGCCCAACTACCTAGCAGGCCTGCACAGCCTAGCCCAACTCGCCCTAATCTCCCTTCTTTGTTCGCACAGGGGGGTCACGGCAATGATCCACCGGCGCCATGGCCATCGATGGCACTGTGGCAGCCATCCCGCACCTTCCCGTCGTTTTCCCTGGTGGATAAGAGCATCCTCCAAACCCTAACCCTGTCTGGTCCCTCCTCATTCTCCCCTCCGCCTAGCCCCCTCCTCCAGATCCAACCGCGCCCAACGCCGTGGTCGCCATGGTTGCCCTCGCCGATGTGGCTACCCTCCTCCCCGACGCCTGAGGACATGCCCCTCCGCCCCGCCGTGGTCTACTTCGTCTCCTAGCCCCACGAGACCAAGCCGGAGAGCCCCACGTCACGAGGATCGAGCTCTCCTTCCTCCTTCAGACGTCGCCGTTCGTCACCGACTCCAGCGTCGTCGTCAATCCTCCCCGAGCCCGCCTTTGCACCACTAAGGGATCCCGGTGAGCCGCCCGTCGAACCCCTCTGTCCCTCCCCTTCGTTTGGATGTTGTAGGCCGCCGTCTTCGTCGTTCCCGAACTCCGGTGTATGCGTACAAAAGAGGCAGTGCCCGAAGGTGGGTTTCCGACCGTCCGGGAATCCGGGGCTGATGATAACAAAGGTCCCGGACTGTCTGGCTCGCAGCCGGCAGTGGTTCTGGAGACGGGTGAACAGATTCCTTTAGAGGATGGTCGTGTTCCTAGAGCGGCTTCCGGAGACCCGGAGACTCCAGACATATTGCAGGACATGTTGCGGAAAGCATCTGTCTCAAGGGAGCAGCGTGCCTTAGTGGGTACAGTGATTGAGAAGATTTCGTCCGCGAAGAGCGGATTAAATTAAGCCTGCATGAGCCTACTGAAGAGCTTTGAGGTTTGTGACATAATGATTTCAGCTATGTTTCATTTGCAAAGATGCGCCTGTGTATAGGTAGTAGCCCCTGATACTCGGGTTGGCTTCCACTGGGAAGCAAACAGAGGATCCAAAAGGATCGTTTGAGGACTAACCTGATGAACTTTGAACACAGGCTGCTTCCCCCTTGGCCACTTCCCGGACTATGGAAATTCCCGAGTTACAGCGGAAGCTTCATGTGGCAGGGGATGACCTCGCTTTAATCAATATGCGTCTTGACGAGTCGCAAGGTATGTATTCAGGGCAATCCTCATACATTTTTGTGCTATAAGCATGATGCTGAGATGTAGATTCTGGAATATGCATGGCTCCAGATGGTCCTGTCGCCATTGAAGTTCTTCGAGCGGAGCTGGCCCGGGCCAAGGAGCAGGCCCGGCGTAGCAATGCTGCTGCCGAAAAGGCATCAGCTGAATTAAAAGTCGAACAAGCTGCACGGCGCCACGATGAGGAGAAGATATCCACGATGACGCTCGAACTAGAGAATGCTATCGGCCGCTGTGAATTTCTGGGGAAGGAGAGTAAAGCGTTAACGGCTGATCTGGACAAGGTTACAAGAGGCGAGAGAAGTGTGGTCGAAATCCAGAGCAGCCCGGGAGGAGGTTCGACAGGCAAGGGAGATTGTGGCTGGAAAGCCCTTTCTACTGCAAACAAAGTTCGGTGACCCGAACTATGCCCATCTTAACCAAGTATGGAGTTCTCTGGACGAGTTCTTGGACTTGCCGAAGAGTTATGCTGATGCGGTGCAGTATTACCAAGCGCGAGATGGATATACAACAGAGAAGCTTTTTTGGCCGTAGTTTGGCGCATCAAGGCGCCCTCTGTTGCTCAATGAACAAATGTCCCAATGGGCTGAACTTCATAGGATATCCGGCGCTGCCATGAAGGATGTCATAATCCGGTTGTGGCCAACCGAGCCTGTTCCGAATAGCTATTTCAATTTGGTGCAGAGGATTGTTGATGCGGTGTCGCGTATCGATGTTGTGAAGCGGTCAACGTGCATTGAGGGTGCACGGATGGCTTTTACCCGAGTCAAAACATTCTGGGGGAAGATGAAGGCTATCAATGTTGCAACGAAGAGTCCACCCAAAGGCACGGACCACCCGGAACCGGAGCATTATTTTGGAGACGTCCTAGAGGCCGCCTGCTTGATAGAGGGTCAGTGCTCGAAAGACATAATGTTCGAGTGAGGTGTATGAAAATTGTAAAAGACAATTTTATAGTTAATCTATTTTTATGTTTTCCTCAAAAGCTTGAATCCTCCTGTACGGCCGTTTTAATATAATCTGAAAGTTTTCCAGTCGTCGGCTTCAGTCCCCTCGTAGGAAGTACGGGGGTGTTCGGAAAGCATTTAATCACTCTTTATCCAATGTCTTGGTCCATGAAGGAGGTGATGATGCGGCGATTCAGGCAATCGGACTATAAGGCGTTAATACTTTCACTTAGCCATAGGAGTTTTATGGTGGGGCTACGACATAGCCCCTGGTATGTATGCGACGTATGGTGCCTTACGTATTTGATCTGAAAAAGATGCCTCGTGTGACACGGAGAATCGCTAAAGATTCCAATAAGTCGTCAAGTGGTTGACCAGCTCTCGCCGCATCATGACAGTCAGTTTTCGGCTTTCTCTACTGAGGTACTTGACCAGATGAACCAGAAGCACAATTGCAGTAGTTCTCCCTTTACTACCCTAGCCGATAGAGCGGAACATAGGGTAGCAAGCACAGGAGCCGGGCAACCCAACTATTGACCCAAGACAATGATTCGGAGCTGATGCATATAAGGCCAAACTTGCGACACCGAAGTACGATGTAGAGATGTTCGGGCTTTTGCTGGCAACTCATTTGTTCCCATACCGAGCCCATGGCAGGTTATGCCAAGGTGTATCTGTGAAACAACCATGGGAGCCGTATTCAGTGGCGAGACAACACGGATGATTAGTTCGGATACTGTTTACTAGGAACTGAGCGATATGCCAATGATTACTTATGATATATTTAAAGGCCATCCTCCCGGCTATTTGACATGCTCGGGGTCGGAGGCGAAGGAACAGGCATAGTACAGGCTCAAAAAATAGAGAGTGCGATCTACAAAAAGTTATTTTGGACCTCCTGTCGCACGTCTGTGCCGCCAGTCCTCAGCGGGGGAATCCTTGATGGAAATAGCCCCTTGGGTGAGTGTACGGATCCGGACTCCGATGGAGCCAGTTTTCAGATGTTTATCCTATTCGTCACTTGTTTTTAAAGGATAGTGAAGGAAGAAATAAAAAGAAAATAAATAAAAAGTGTTACTGGAATGCGTGCGGGCTTGTCCGTATTGTGCTTCCGCCAATGCCCATAGTATCTTGAGTGCGTAATGATGTATGCGCGGTGCGAATTTTGCAGGTGTGCAGGATGGGCGGCGGAAGCCGTGTTGCTATTTCGGCTCCGGGAGTGGTCGATCCACGGGTGAGAATTGCTTGACCCCCGATACTGTGTTGATGAACGCCTCCGTCGTCCCTGTCGCATGATGGCCTCCTCCCCTTGTATTCGGCGTTGAGCTTGCCGGCCTGTTTAAAGACCCAGCAGTTTCTGTTGGTATGATTAGCTAGTTTATCGGGGTGGCCATGAATCTAGCAGGGTCGATCCAATATCATGTCTAGGTTGGATGGTTCATCTCGATTCTCCTTGAATGGCTTCTTCCGTTGACCGGGCTTGGGGTTGCTGAATTCGACGTTGACCGCTGTGTCGCATGATCTTTCATTATCATTGCGACTGTTGTGTTTGATTCGTCGTGGCTTGCCATTGCCATCTTGGATTTCGGAAGTGCCCGGGTAACTGGCAATGTTGCTTCTACGAGCGAGCCAGCTGTCTTCTGCCGCGCAAAAGCGGGTCATTAGAGCAGTAAGGGCTATCATGGATTTAGGTCCTTCTTGTCCGAGGTGGCGTGCTAGCCATTCGTCCCGGACACTGTGTTTGAAGGCCGCAAGGGCTTCCGCGTCCGGACAGTCGACGATTTGGTTCTTTTTAACAAAGAACCGAGTCCAGAGCTTCCTGGCTGACTCTTCGGGCTACTGGACAATGTGACTTAGGTCATCGGCATCCGGTGGTCGGACATATGTGTCACATCCCTAGCCTTACCTTGCACTAGGCTAGCACTTGTCTGTTGCATCATGTTTAAATTATTTTGAAACTTGAAATGGGGATTGCCTAAACCCTAGCATCAAAGGAATTCACTAGGTTCAACTAAAATATTTTCAGTGAATCCAAATGGCTTTCAAAAATGTTCATCATTTCTGGAAAATGCTAGAAACCATAACCAGAGGTGTTGCACATTTTTCCATGACATATTTGGGCTCTGAATTAAATCATATAGTATTTGCATTTGGGCATTTAAATGCTATTAAATATTTTAAATGCTCAATTAGTCATAAACTAAAATGTTTGTTGTTGGTTATATTCCAAACAGTGGCATTGAGCAGTTTTATGATTTTTGGATCTGTTTTAGTATTTTTAGTAAAACCACAAAGATTACAGAAAAAAAGAAAATCAGAAATAAAAGAGAAGGAGGGAACTTACCTGGCCGGCCCAGCACTGTGCTGGCCCACGCCAGCCAGCTGCTTCGCCCTCGCCAGGCAGGCACAGAGGTGACGCCGGCGAGCACGAGCTCGCCACGGCGTCAGCTGCTTGCCGCCCGCGCCCCTGGACACCTGGGCGAGCTCCACGTCGCCGCCCCGACCCCGTGGACGTCTCGCATTCTCCCCTACCTCTCTCACTCTCTCTCTCTCGCTCTCCCTCCTCCTTTGCCGACGTTGCTGCGCCCGCGCCACCGTGAAACCGCGTCCACCATCGTCCCCGTACCGAGCCACCGTGTCCAACAGCTCCGCCGTCGTCGTCTCCGTAGAGCAGCCTGAGCCCCGAGCGCTCGCGCGCCCTGCTTCGTCTTCTTCGAGCTCGACTTCACCGAGCACCGCCGCAGATCCCCTTCGCCGTCGCCGCCGCATCAGCTCGTCCCCGACCGCGCCGTCTGCTTCTACGTGACCGTCATGAGCTCAGCTACCTCCCCATCCTCTCCGTTTGCCTTCTTGTGCACTGTAGCGACTACACGAAGCTCCACCACAAGCGCCGCCACCGAGCTCGTCATCGACGTGACTCCGGCCACCCACAGGCCTCACCACCTTGTCCACTAACTCTACCCCACCCCCACGAGTCCAACGCACCACTTCCCGTGCCTTGCCATGCCCCGTAGCCCCGGGCTCATCTTCACCCGACTCTGGCAACTGCCTAGGTCGTCGCCGGCGACGTTTGCGGCCACCCCGAGCTCCACCACCGCCACCAAACGCTGCGGCCTACTCCCAGCTACGCGTAGATGCCCTCCGCCGCTCATTTGGTCGCCGGAACGCGCTAATGCAGTCTCACCGCCGCGTCTGACCTCGCCGGCGGCTAAACACCGGCGTGTTTGACCTTTGACTTTGACTGGGTGGGCCCAGATTGACTCCCCTGAGTCTATGACAAGTGGGGCCCCCTCTGCTAATTAACTCAGATTAGTTTTAACTAAATTTAGTTAGTTTAATAACTGCTGACACACGGGACCCACTGGTCAGGTTGACCTGGACGTCCCCTTTGACCACTGACGTCACCCTGACGCACTGCTGACGCAATAACTAATTTCTGGATTTATTTTTTTATAGAAAATTCCTGAAATTGTTGCAAACTTCTAAATATCATAGAAAATCAACCGTAGCTCCAAATCAAACAAATTATATATGAAAAATGATCAGAAAAATCCAATCTATCCATCTGTACTGGTTTCATGCATGTTTAAACAATTTAACTTAGCTGTTTAGATGAAACAAGTTAATTCACTAATATAACCTCTTAAAATGGGTTTGCATTTGAATCTTTGGTTCGAATGGACTCATCTCAATCTGTTCTAGCTTGCATTAGCCCAAAACACATTCATATTGCCATGTCATGGCATGCATCATATTGTGCATTGCATTAATCGTGTTTCTTCTCTGTTTGCCTATGTTGTTCCCCCTCGGTAGACGTTGTACCGACGTTGTGATCATTGACACTGATGAAGACTCAATGCTATCTTCAGAAGTGCCAGGCAAGAAAAACCCCCTTGTTCATTCCGATACAGTCCCACTCTCTCGCTCCTGCTCTCTTTTATTGCCTTAGGGCAACAATGATTCATCTGTTACTTGCTGCGGTAGCTGAACCCCTTTATCCTCTGCATGACCTGTCATTGCCACACTAAATAGATGAAACCCACTAGCATGAGTAGGAGTTGTTTGAGCCCTGATGTGCCTACTCATTCATGCTTGTTTGCCATGCCTGCTATTGCTTAGAGTTGTGTCGGTCCGATTCATCCGGGATGAATCAGAGGTGTGTGAACATGTCCTACTGTTGAGAGCTAAGTGTGTGAATACGATTTGGTAAAGGTAGCGGTGAGAGGCCATGTAGGAGTACATGGTGGGTTGTCTCATTGCAGCCGTCCTCAGGAACTGAGTTATGTGTTTGTGATCCATGAACAGCTACTACCACACATTGGGATCCTTAATTGACTCTCTCGACTTATTAACCGCCCCTGTCCTCTGTCCAGGAGTTGCAACTAGTTTCTGGTGTTTGTAGGATATGTGTTGGAGGCCGTGTGTAGCGCTGACCCTAGGGGTGGGCTATGATGCGGTAGATACACCGTGGCACGGTGTACCGGGCGCCCGTTTGGTGTCTCGGGAACCCTGCACACATCGTTTGGGGCTGTGAGCGAAACTCCTGCCGGATCTCCTCGCGGATGGAACCTGAATAGGCGATAAACCTGTACTAGAGACATGTGTGGTTAGTCAGGTCGTGGCCGACTTCCTCGCCAGGCTTCTGCTCGAAGGTTACCGAGATACACGACGTGTACATGGTGGTAAGTGGCGAGAGCATGTGAGAAGAAGTACACCCCTGCAGGGTTAACATCATCTATTCGAATAGCCGTGTCCGCGGTGAAGGACTTCTGGGTTGCCTATAACGGTTCATAGACAAGTGAAAGTGGATACTCTAAAAATGCGCAAGATAAGCGTGAGTGCTATGGATGGCCTTCTCGTAGGGAGACGGGAGCAGATCCATAGTGGTGTATTGATATGGTGAATATGTGGACTCGTGTGCGCCACCTCAAAAGAGTTACTTGCGATGTAGTTCAGGATAGCCACCGAGTCAAAGCTGGCTTGCTGCTGTTAAACTCCACCACCCCTTTGTTGATACCGATGCATATGTAGTTAGATTACGATGTAAGTCTTGCTGGGTACATTTGTACTCATGTTTGCCTATTTTATGTTTTGCAGAGAGACTTCAGTCTCGTTAGTAGTTCCGCGTGGACTTCGACGTTTAGCTGGTTACCTCAGCTACGATCTTGTGCCCTCGGCAGGATCTGGTAGAAAGTCAGGCTTCTAAGCCTTTTCCATTTGTAGATGTCCGTACTCAGACATTTTAAGCTTCCGCTTGTGCTTGATTTGTATGCTCTGAATGTTGGGTCGTGAGACCCATGTTTGTAATATCTCGCTCCTCGGAGCCTAATGAATAAATACTTGAGTCGTAGAGTTATGCTGTGATGCCATGTTGTATTTACACATATCGAGCATATTGTGTGTATGATTGAAATGCTTGGTATGTGTGGGATCCGACAACCTAGTTGTTTATCCTTGGTAGCCTCTCTTCCGGGAAATGTAGTCTTGTACTTCCATGAGCCATAGTAGTCCGCTTCTGACCCGGTTCACCGGAGTCCTGCTAGCCTAGCACTCTTGCTCCGTAACACTTGGTAGCGGCATGTGATTCACTTCGTTCGTGTCACGTCCCTTCGGGAAATGTCACGCGATGACATCCGAGTCCTGCCTAGCTCACAGCCCGGGTTCCCGAGTCCTGTTAGCCAGTGCTACAGCCCGTATTCACACGATGTTGACCGACATGCTCGATGTTGATTCATGTATGCTTGTCCCTATAAGTTAGTGCCACTTTGGGTTCACGACTAGTCATGTCGGCCCGGGTTCTCTGTCATATGGATGCTAGCGACTCTATCATATACGTGAGCCAAAAGGCACAAACGGTCCCGGGCCATGGTAAGGCGACACCCGTGGGAATACCGTGCGTGAGGCCGCAAAGTGATATGAGGTGTTACCGGCTAGATCGATGTGACTTGGAATCGGGGTCCTTACAGCTTTGGTATCAGAGCCTGACTGCCTGTAGGATTACCAAGCCAAACCGGTCAAAGTTGTGTCTATAAATGCTTTAGTTATGTAAGGGAATTGATTGTGGAAGGGAACGTAAGGCTCTTTTTACTCCTTATACCTCATGGCCTTCTGATCTGAGTCATCCTCTTCTCTTCCACGGGGATTAAGAACTAGGCTTCTCATCTTTCTATTAGGATGACGTGTTACTAATCCATAGACTTATGTGATTGATGGATTCAAGTCTCAGTTCAGTTTCTACTATTTCCGTATGTTCGTAGCTGGCCTCAGAACCTTGATATTGTGATGCTGAGTGGTCATGCCATTATTTTGCAGGATGTCTCAAATATTTTTGAGCATTTACAGCCGTTATGCTGTCCGAGTCATCCCAGATTTCTAAATAGTCTGATGCATTTGCAAATCCCTTCTCTCCGTTTCTAATGTTCATTTGGGCCAGATTAATCACACAAATTAGTATGTTGAGCTACTCCGTTGCCTCGGCATATATGTTGGAGCTATTATTATGAACCTAGGGGTTTTAGGGAGTCACCTAGTAATCTAGCCTTGTTTTGTGTTCCCGGTGTGATGATTCTGGCCATTATTTTCGAAAGCATCATGTGATGCCATTTAGTAGTAGGTATTCTATTCCTGGGTTCTTGAACACGAGATTCACCCTACTTACCTCCTGTTGATAGTGTTTGCTAGTTCCTTTAGGATATTAGTAACTTTCCGATAGTCCTCGAGGTCCGTGGTATTTCCTTCTTCCAAATACTATGAACCGCTTATGGCAGAAGTTCCTTGCTGAACCGAAGGATCACAATCAGAGTACTTCTGAGGAGTTCTCCATTCATAATTGCGAATCTTCCAGTTCTACCCTTTCCGCATGGGTTATCCGGAAGAAATATGTTGAACTTGTTCGACATACTAACCTATGCATCCACAACTCAGAAAAACATATGTTCCTTTGAGTTGTCCCTCTTTAGTTGTTTTCTGACCTCCATCTATCAATTGATAGTCAAGAGTATGCGTGCCTTCGTTCATCGATGCCTATTACTATTGTGGTTCGTCAAGCCATTTTATTCTGGAATGACTAGGAGAAACAAACTCTAGTACCTCATCCATATCCAGCATTGGGTCAAAGCAGTTGTAATCCGCAAATCAAATGCCAATCCAGCTTTTGATTATGTTCTACCTCGGAGTATTACCCCCTTTATGTCAGGATTGTCATGAAAATTGCACCATTTCTCATGAATTCTTAACGTAGTGATACTTCTCGCTATCATTATTCATTCCTCGGTCCCATGTTGTTGTCACCGAATGCCGACAAGTGAACTGTGATGTGTGAAATCAATACTCCTAGCAACTCTGCTGCTTGGTAGTTAATGGACAATAATCTCATTCTTAGCGTGTTGGTTATTGAATCATCATTCTAAGATAGATTGTGCTACCTAGTCCTTATTTCTGGTGCACTCTTCGATCAATGAGTTAGGACTGTATCCATCCCTTGTTCTTCTGATCATGTCGACTTGCCTTGAAAAGCAAGATTGTTCTCGAGCTTAATAACATATCGGTGGTTCATGATTTTCCGAATATCTTCTCGGAAGTATTACCAGGTTGTCACCTGACTGCTATGTTGGGTTGGTGATCAAGTTGGTTTTCCATAAACCACCCTTCTCCAAGGATCTGTTTTGGATACCCCTGAACTAGTTGGATAAGCTAAACAATAAATTGGAGAGTTGGAAGATAAAAGCTTTATTTGACCCGGTTCATTCAAAGGGATATCCTCAGGTGTGTGTGTGTTGAAGAAAGATGATATCTTCATCGATTGGTCCCTGTGATCAGTTGTTGGATCTATTGCCTTGTCAAAATCCTTACTTGAGTATGGGCTATCGTCGAGTCAAATCAGAACCAATGATGTTCGTAATGTTGTCTTACTCGTGGTTGATCCCTCGAGCATACACCATTACATCTTTGGTCTGACCAATGCTATCACTGTGTTCACGTGATGGTGGAAGTCCAGTGATATGGAAATTCCGATGAGTTGCTGTTGAGCCCATCAGCAGCATTTTGTCTCCCCCATGATTCATGTTGAACATCAAGCTAGTGTTGGAAACTTTTGTAAGCATTATTTTCATGTCCCGTTCATGAAGTATACGTTTGGATGAAAGGAGTGACTTCCTCTAATTCACGTACATTCGATGTAAGTTGCCGCCGTGAATTCGATAAAGTTTGCTTTTGCTTCCTTTGGAATCACCCCAAGACAGTCATGCACATGTGCGAAGTATTCTATGGTTTGGAGCCTTGCAACCTTCATTCTATATGTATCCCTAGCACACCAAGCCACTGATTGATTTGTTCAAGGAGAAGAAGTTTCTTCTTAAGAGCTAGACTTACGCAAGTACTTCGATATCCTCATTGATGGTTCCTAACCAGAACTCGGTAGTGTTTTGTTGTAAGACTACCATGTGATCATGATTGTCTGGGACAGCGTGTTCACATGCTTGTAGTAGAACCAGCTCATGCTTTGGAGCTTACTACCGTAGTTCATTTCCCGAGAATTTCGCAACGCCATCTCATCGATTTGTGTTGCAAACTTTCATTTTCTTCTAGACTCGATGAGTCTGGAATATCCTGTTACCAACTAGATCTGAATCTCAGGCAGATATGACGGCTGGAACTTCTCTAAGATTATGATGTAGGTCCCGACAAGGTTGATGTTTTGGCTGACACACCTAGCCGGAAGATCTATCATTGCAGTACCTTGATTGAGCTATTTGACCATCTTCTCCATGAGGATTTAGTGCAACTTATGCTAGAAGTTGTTCCTCAAGGTTCGTTGTGCTCTCGATTTCCTCGATTATGCTGGAACCATTCAAACAGTGGAATCACTCTCTACTGTTGAGTTTCTCCCCAGTTACTAGAATTATTCCCAGCATTTGTATTTTGCCCCAACTTGCACCGTCGTTGTGCCATCGTACCACAGGTTCCATCCATTTCCGATGATAAGCAAAAATCATCCATTGCGTTGTCTTCAACAAGGTAATCCATATCATCCATACTAGTCTGAGTATGCCATTGTACCGAACTCCTCCAACGATCACTCGAGATTTGCCCTAACCTGGTATAGAGAGTCTCAATGATCTATAAATCAAAAGTAATTATTTTTGCCACTTAAGGAAATATTTTTGCAAGTCACCTTCCTTAAGTTGTCTCGTTATGGTATCATGGCAACTCAACTCCTCGCTATGTTGACAACCGTTCAACACCTTCTTAAGAGAGGACTTGTTGACTATCTAGCGAGCCCTCGTCATCTGTTTCACTCCATTTCTTTGGATAAATGCTTCGTGTCTCGGCTCGAGAGATGTTTCTACGTCTTGTTCCGCAGGTTGATCTTGTGATCATTAAGATGATCCATCTATATAGACATGTCTCGCTTCTTGTCCTCGTGTTGGATGAAGATTTCGAAAGCAAAGACGTCAAGATCAATTTGAGTAAACAAATGAACAACCTCGAGGAGACAGTTGGATCATGAAGTTTGTGATGCTTAGTGTCCCCTTTGTCTTCTTACCTCACGTCTTGAATCTCAAGTAGATTCTTGTTTAGTGGGGTGAGTTGTCACATCCCTAGGCTTACCTTGCACTAGGCTAGCACTTGTCTCAAGGTGCATCATGTTTAAATTATTTTGAAACTTGAAATGGGGATTGCCTAAATCCTAGCATCAAAGGAATTCACTAGGTTCAACTAAAATATTTTCAGTGAATCCAAATGGCTTTCAAAAATGTTCATCATTTCTGGAAAATGCTAAAAAGCATAACCAGAGGAGTTGCACATTTTTCGATGACATATTTGGGCTCTGAATTAGATCATATAGTATTTGCATTTTGGGCATTTAAATGCTATTAAATATTTTAAATGCTCAATTAGTCATAAACTAAAATGTTTGTTGTTGGTTATATTCCAAACAGTGGCATTGAGCAGTTTTATGATTTTTGGATCTGTTTTAGTATTTTTAGTAAAACCACAAAGACTACAGAAAAATAGAAAATCAGAAATAAAAGAGGAGGGAACTTACCGGCCGCCCAAAGATCGTGGCCGCCCACGCCACCATTCGCCGCCAGTAGCAGTACAGAGGTGACGCCGGCGAGCACGAGCTCGCCACGGCATCACCTGCTTGCCGCCCGCGCCCCTGGACACCTGGGTGAGCTCCACGTCACCGCCCCGACCCCGTGGACGTCTCGCATTCTCCCCTATCTCTCTCTCTCTCTCGCTCTCCCTCCGCCATGGCCGACGCTGCTGCGCCCGCGCCACCGTGAAACCGCGTCCATCGTCGTCCCCGTACCAAGCCACCGTGTCCAACAGCTCCACCGTCATCGTCTCCGTCGAGCAGCCTGAGCCCCGAGCGCTCGCGCGCCCTGCTTCGTCTTCTTCGAGCTCAACTTCACCGAGCACCGCCGCAGATCCCCTTCGCCGTCGCCGCCGCATCAGCTCGTCCCCGACCGCGCCGTCTGCTTCTACGTGACCGCCGTGAGCTCAGCTACCTCCCCATCCTCTCTGTTTGCCTTCTTGTGCACCATAGCGACTACACGAAGCTCCACCGCACGCGCCGCCGCCGAGCTCGTCGTCGACGTGACTCCGACCACCCACAGGCCTCACCACCTTGTCCACTAACTCTACCCCACCCCCACGAGTCCAACGGACCACTTCACGTGCCTCGCCGTGCCCCGTAGCCCCGGGCTCATCTTCACCCGACTCCGGCGACCGCCTAGGTCGTCGCCGGCGACATTTGCGGCCACCCCGAGCTCCACCACCGCCACCAAACGCTGCGGCCTGCTCCCAGCTACGCGTAGATGCCCTCCGCCGCTCATTTGGTCGCCGGAACGCGCTAATGCACTCTCACCGCCGCGTCTGGCCTCGCCGGCGGCTAAACGCCGGCGTGTTTGACCTTTGACTTTGATCGGTGGGCCCAGATTGACTTCGAGTCTATGACAAGTGGGGCCCTCTCGCTAATTAACTCAGATTAGTTTTAACTAAATTTAGTTAGTTTAATAACTGCCGACACGCTGGGACCCACTGGTCAGGTTGACTGGACGCCCCTTTGACCACCGACGTCACCTCGGTGCATCACGACGCAATAACTAATTTCTGGATTTATTTTTATATAGAAAATTCCAGAAATTGTTGCAAACTTCTAAAAATCATAGAAAATCAACTGTAGCTCCAAATCAAACAAAGTATATATGAAAAATGATCAGAAAAATCCAATCTATCCATATGTACTGGTTTCATGCATGTTTAAACAATTTAACCTAGCTGTTTAGATGAAACAAGTTAATGCACTAATATAACCTCTTAAAATGGGTTTGCATTTGAATCTTTGGTTCAAATGGACTCATCTCAATCTGTTCTAGCTTGCATTAGCCCAAAACACATTCATACTGCCATGTCATAGCATGCATCATATTGTGCATTAAATTGATCGTGTTTCTTCTCTGTTTGCCGGTGTTGTTCCCCCTCGGTAGACGTTGTACCGACGTTGTGATCGTTGACACTGATGAAGACTCAATGCTATCTTCAGAAGTGCTGTGCAAGCAAAACCCCTTGTTCATTCCGATACAATCCCACTCTCTCGCCTCTGCTCTCTTTTATTGCATTAGGACAACAACGATTCATCTCACATTGCTGCGGTAGCTGAACCGCTTTATCCTCTGCATGACATGTCATTGCCACAAGAATAGATGAAACCCACTAGCATGAGTAGGAGTTGTTTGAGCCCTGATGTGCCTACTCATTCATGCTTTGTGTTATGCCTGCTATTTCTTAGAGTTGTGTTAGGTTTGATTCATCGCGGATGAATCAGAGGTGTGTGAACATGTCCTACCGTTGAGAGCTAAGTGTGTGAATACGATTTGGTAAAGGTAGTGGTGAGAGGCCATGTAGGAGTACATGGTGGGTTGTCTCATTGCAGCCACCTCAAGAATCGAAGTTCTATGTTTGTGATCCATGAACAGCTACTACCACACATTGGGATCCTTAATTGACTCTCTCGACTTATTAACCGCCCCTGTCCTCTGTCCAGGAGTTGCAACTAGTTTCTGGTGTTTGTAGGATATGTGTTGGAGGCCGTGCGTAGCGCTGACCCTAGGGGTGGGCTATGATGCGGTAGATACACCGTGGCACGATGTACCGGGCGCCCGTTTGGTGTCTCCGGAACCCTGCACACATCGTTTGGGGCTGTGAGCAAAACTCCGGCCGGATCTCCTCGCGGATGGAACCCGAATAGGCGATAAACCTGGACTAGAGACTTGTGTGGTTAGTCAGGTCGTGTCCGACTTCCTCGCTAGGCTTCCGCTTGAAGGTTGCCGAGATACACGACGTGTACATGGTGGTAAGTGGCGAGAGCGTGTGTGAAGAAGTACACCCCTGCAGGGTTAACATCATCTATTCGAATAGCTGTGCCCGCGGTGAAGGACTTCTGGGTTGCCTATAACAGTTCATAGACAAGTGAAAGTGGATACTCTAAAAATGCGCAAGATAAGTGTGAGTGCTATGGATGGCCTTCTCGTAGGGAGACGGGAGCAGATCCATAGTGGTGTATTGATATGGTGAATATGTGGACTGCAGCGCCACCTCAAAAGAGTTACTTGCAAATGTAGTTCAGATAGCCACCGAGTCAAAGCTGGCTTGTCATTGTTAAACTCCACCACCCCCTTTGTTGATACC
Organism: Aegilops bicornis; assembly: GCA_021605145.1. Classification (NCBI taxonomy): domain Eukaryota; kingdom Viridiplantae; phylum Streptophyta; class Magnoliopsida; order Poales; family Poaceae; genus Aegilops; species Aegilops bicornis. Next base: position 568,548,420 of record CM038673.1, on the reverse strand, counting down.
GATGCATATGTAGTTAGTTCTGATGTAAGTCTTGCTGGGTACATTTGTACTCACGTTTGCCTATTTTATGTTTTGCAGAGAGACTTCAGTCTCGTTAGTAGTTCCGCATGGACTTCAACACTTAGCTGGTTACCTCAGCTACGATCTTGTGCCCTCGGCAGGATCTGGTAGAAAGTCAGGCTTCTAAGCCTTTTTCATTTTTTGATGTCCGTACTTAGACATTTTAAGCTTCCGCTTGTGCTTGATTTGTATGCTCTGAATGTTGGGTCGTGAGACCCATGTTTGTAATATCTCGCTCCTCGGAGCCTAATGAATAAATACTTGAGTCGTAGAGGTATGTTGTGATGCCATGTTGTATTTACACATATCGAGCATATTGTGTGTATGATTGAAATGCTTGGTATGTGTGGGATCCGACAACCTAGTTGTTTATCCTTGGTAGCCTCTCTTATGGGGAAATGTAGTCTTGTACTTCCATGAGCCATAGTAGTCCGCTACAGCCTGGTTCACCGAGTCCTGCTAGCCCAAAGCACTACCGCTTCCGTAACACTTGATCTGGCGGCATGTGATTCACTTCGTTCTGTGGTTCCGTCCTTCGGGAAATGTCACGCGGTGACATCCGGAGTCCTGCCTAGCCTGCTACAGCCCGGGTTCCCGAGTCCTCATAGCCCAGTGCTACAGCCCGGATTCACACGCTGTCAATCGGACATGCTCGATGTTGATTCATGTATGCTTGTCCCTATAAGTTAGTGCCACTTTGGGTTCACGACTAGTCATGTCGGCCCGGTTCTTCATCATATGGATGCTAGCGACACTATCATATACGTGAGCCAAAAGGCTTAAACGGTCCCGGGCCATGGTAAGGCGACACCCGTGGGAATACCGTGCGTGAGGCCGCAAAGTGATATGAGGTGTTACCGGCTAGATCGATGTGACTTGGAATCGGGGTCCTGACAATATCTTCCTCGGAAGTTATCGAGGAAGGCCTCTTCCAAGTCCTCCCAGCTTCCTATGGAATTTCCAGGCAGGCTGTTTAACCAGTGCCGAGCTGGCCCTTTTAGCTTTAATGGGAGCTATTTAATGGCGTGGAGGTCGTCCCCACGGGCCATATGGATGTGGAGGATAAAATCTTCTATCCATACCGCGGGATCAGTTGTTCCGTCGTATGATTCAATATTGATGGGTTTCGGGGAATTCATGATCCATTACTTTATCGGTGAAGCAAAGCGGGTGTGCGGCGCATCTATGTTGGGCCACACTGTGACGTAACTCCGAAAAGGAGTCCATTTGCGGTTTTCGGCTCGGGCGTGGCCAGGTTTGTCATGTACGAATAGGTAGCCATCGTCGCGTGTCGAGGCATGCTTTCGTGATCCATAAATCGGTCTTGCATGTCCTGCTCTTCTGTCCAAGTCTCGCTGCAGGTCGTCTGGACAATCGTGATCTGCGTTATTATTGCCTTTGCGGCGGGGTGGGGCAGTCTGGTGTTCGGCTTGAGTTGCCTTTTTATCTGGATGGAATTGTCGGCTACCTGCCGCATTGTGTGACGATGGTACGGGCTCCAACACCCCGTCATCGAACTGGTGTAGCAATGCATGCTTTTGGTAGCTTTTGGCTAGGCCACTTAGGTCGTATTCTTCGGCGACCAGGACTTTGGTCCATCTATCGTTGAGTAGGTCTTGGTTGGCTTGAAGTTGCTGCTGCTTCTTTTTCAGGCTCCTTGCCGTAGCTATTAGCTTGCGCTTGAAGCGCTCCTGTTCGAGGGGCTCTTCGGGTATGATGAAGTCTTCATCACCGAAGCTTACCTCATCTTCGGAGAGCGGGAGGTAGTTGTCGTCCTCCGAATTGTCGCTGGGCAGGGCCTGTTCCTCGGGGCTGGCTTGCCCGTTTTCCTGTTCCTCATGTTCGGATATTGCTCCAACAGGGTCTTCATTGCTTTCGGCGCCGTCCGGAATACTGCCTTCCACGCCAAGGAGAGTCCAATCCGGACACAGGTACGATCTTCGGCCTTCATGTCTTCACTGCCCATCAGTCCGGCCCATGGATAACAGGCCGGGCGCCCGAGGACCCCTTAGTCCAGACTCCTCACCACGCCAGGTCCGGGCGCCTCGTCCCGCCAAGAACCAACCTCCCATGACGCTGCCTGCTGGCGGCTGCGCCCACGCCTGGCACTGGTGGTGCACGCGCCATGACCCTATTAACCCGCCCCACTATGGCCTTGTGCCACTGGTTCGTGGGGCCCCGCCCCTATGAAAAGGAAAAAAAGATTAAAAATAATTAATTAACTTAATTAATTAGGTTAAATTAAAGTAATTAAATTTAGTTAGCCTAATAACCTAGTTAGACTAAATTAACTAGTTAGTTAATGTAACAGTCAATGACAGGGGGCCCCACCCCTGTTGACTAGTCAAGCGTTGACTGGTCAATTAGGTCCCCCCCCCCGGCCCACATGTCATCCTTTGGTACACTTCTATGTACACAGATCTGGGTGCACCTAGCATTTAACCTATATTTTCAAACTACAAGTAATTTCAGAATACTGCTAAAAGTTTAGAAATTCATAGAAATTAATCCGTAACTCGGATGAAAATATTTTATACATGGAAGTTGCTCAGAAAAATTAGACGAATCTGAACACGCTCTCCGTTCATCTGGCATGTGCCCCTAGCATAGCGAACATGCAACCATCTCCTCTCTTTCATCTGTCCGAAAATGCCTAACCCTGGGAAAACTTTCCCGGATGTTATCCCCCTTCGCCGGTATCGTGTAGCACCGCGTTAGAACACCCCTAGCGCTGCTTATTGTCTCGTCATGCATAGTATTGCACTTGTTTGCTTCGTATATATTGTTTCGCCCCCCTCTTCTCTCCAGTAGACCCCGAGACCGATGTTGATGCCACTGTGATCGTCTACGCTAATGACGATCCTTCTACCCTTTCAGCGGAGCTTCCAGGCAAGCCCCCCTTTGATCATCCCGATATCGCCCATTCCATTCTCTCATGCTTGCATTAGATTTTGCTACCGTATTTGATTGCTCCTATTCTGATGCATAGCCTGCTTTTGTACCTGCTATCGTTACCTGCCTCCTTACCCTAAACTGCTTAGTATAGATTGGTTAGTGATCCGCCAGTGACCCCCACCTTGTCCTTGTTGCCCCTGCTTCATCATCGACGACTCGATCAAAGTGATCGATGACCAGATACCGACACAGCACCTCACCCCCCTTTAGTTGTATGACTCTGCATAGTTACTATCGAGTGCCGCGGGTGATACCTCATAACGCTGCTTGAAGATGCTAGTCTTCAATAGGCTAGGCCTTCCCGTCTATTCTGGCATTCTGCAGTTCAGTCCACAGATACAACCCTTCCTTTGATACTAATGCATACTTAGTATAGATCTGATGCTTGCGAGTACTTTGGATGAGTACTCATGGTTGCTTTGATACCCCTTCCCCCCCCCCCCTTCTTCATTCTTTCCGGTTGTTGCAACCAGATGGTGGATCCCTGGAGCCAGATGCCACCGCCGACGGATACTACTACGTGGAGACCGCCGACGACCAGGAGTAGTTAGGAGGTCCCAGGCAGGAGGCCTTGCCTCTTCAATCGTGTTGCTTTTGTTCTAGCCTTCTTAAGGCATACTTGTTTAACTTATGCCTGTACTCAGATATTGTTGCTTCCGCTGACGCTTGTGTATCGAGCTTGTATTCGAGCCCTCGAGGCCCTGGCTTGTAATACGAAGCTTTTATTATTTTATTTGTGTCTAGAGTTTTGTTGTGATATCTTCCCGTGAGTCCCTGATCTTGATCGTACACATTTGCGTGTATGATTAGTGTACAGTCGAATCGGGGGCGTCACAAGTTGGTATCAGAGCCGACTGCCTGTAGGAGCCCCTTTCCAACTCCTTGGCCGAAGTTTAGTCTATTACTTGAAAAAAACTGGTTTACTAACATGGCTGTGTGGCTTACGGGCCCATGTCGCCATTGGGTGTTATTAGGACTTTTACTCCTCGTATATACTCTGGGACTCTGACCTCTGCTATTCGGGTTAAATGATTTTGCTATCTAACATTAGGATCTCGTGATCACGTCCACCCGGAGTCTTGTATTACGCCTTTCTTGAATTGAGGGCCAGGATCTGCTTCACATTGTTCACGGGCCGCAGGATCCTTTTATCGAGGGCACCCTGCGTCGTCCCCTGCACATTCCTGGCTCTAGTGGTTTTCTCCGACGTTGATGTAGCCTTTGCTATGTCCCGTTGTTGTATCCCTCCATTGCGTACAAGCGTGCCACCTAGTATGTCTAGGATGTTTCTCTTGTCCGAACTCATACTAACAAACGTGTGATTGGCTCTGTATATGTATATGTATGTCTTTAATGACTACTACTTTGTACATACTGCACCTTTGCTCCTTGTTCAAGTTACATCATGAATGACTCCATACACTTGCTCCACCCCTTGCTAAAAATACCACATGTTGCTTTTAAGCAAGATGGTTCGACCCACTGGTTGTGGTTGTGGTGGCGACAATCCACCACCTCCCAAATACATGGCCGGAATGATATAACAATTTGATGTTGAATCGCCAGTTCATGGTACAAGTCATGGCTCAGTTTCCACGCCCCAATATGAATCAGCAACCAGCTCCAGTGACTCTGCAAGACTTTGCGCATCTCAACCATGTCATCTATCGCAGCTCAACTCAGCCCCTTGATGCTGATGACTGGCTCCATGACATCACCTTCGAGCTAGAGTTTGCTCATGTAGCCCCTGCCAGCTATGCCACCTTTGCGGCATATTATTTGAAGGGTCCCGCTGCTCAATGGTGGGACAGCCACATGCGTTCCTTGCATGTTGGGACTGCCATCACTTGGCCGGAATTCCAAGCTACATTTCGCAGGCCAATGTCGAACCACCATGGTTAGTCACAACATCTTCGTTGAACTTGAAGAGTTGGAATTCCATGTTTCCCCCATTGTTTTGAAGTCATCCAGTATCGACCTCATTCTGGGAATGGAATGGTTGAAAACATATACCGCTTCTATCATCTGTGCCGCTAAAACCGTCCATCTACTACATCCTTCGAGTGAGATAGTACGCTACCATGCTCATCTTGTTCATAATGCCGAAGCATGGATTTATTCCTTGAACGCGTAAATGCTTCTCCTCTTGTGGGAATTAAAAAGTCTCCAGTCGTTTGTGAATTCCAAGATGCCTTTCCAAAAGAACTACCTAGTCCATGATCTTGATCTTGCTGTGGTTAAATTTGCATTGAAGTTGTGACGACATTTCCTTCTTGGTAATCGTTGTGAGATCTTCACCGATCATCAAAGTCTGAAGTATCTGTTACTCAGCTAGATCTGGATCTTCGTCAACAGCGATGTATGGAAACAATTTCAGACTATGACTATGGTATTTCTTATACCCCTAGCAAGGCTAATGTCATGGCCGATGCCTTGAGTCGCAAGCTTTATTGCAACAACCCCATGGCTTAATTATAAAGCTCAACCTCTGCACAATGATCTCACCTAAAGAGAGCATCCGGTCCATGTTCTCGATCGAGCTAAACATCGCACCGTCAGAGGGCTATCAAAATTCTAAAAGTTCAGTGGTCAAATCCTTCTGAAGATGAAGCCACTTGGGATCGCACAGATCGTCTTCGTGATGCATACCCCGCTTTGTTTCCTTCTACCTCCTAAAATCTCAGGACGAGATTTCTTGTAGTGGAGGAGAATTGTGACGTCCGGATAATTAAGCTACAGTAATCCTCTAATAGTGATGCCACATCACCACTGTTACTGTTACTAATCTCGTTTGAATTCAAAACTGTTCAAATTCAAATTTAAAATAAATTCAAAAATAAAAGTTTCCAAAATTTCAAATCTAAAATGTGCAAACTGTGGTAAATAATTCATGAGTATTACTGGTGAAGAAACCACACCTTAATAAAACGTTCAAATGCACTCAAATAAATAAAACAGTAGGTAAAACAATTAAATAAATGCCTTTTATAAATCCTAAAATATAAAACTATTCTATTTTGATGTGAAACTTTTCGTGGCTGTGGGTTATCCTGTAACTCAATTTATGGAGCCAGTTGTATATCTTAGTAAAACTATTATTTGCTTACTAGAATAATAGAAACAGAGTGTAATAAAAAGAAAAAAAGGTTAAACAAAACATAAAAGAAACAAAGCCCCTCCTTGGGCCACCCAGCCCAACTACCTAGCAGGCCTGCACAGCCCAGCCCAACTCGCCCTCATCTCCCTTCTTTGTTCACACAGGGGGGTCGTGGCAATGATCCACCGGCGCCACGGCCACCAATGCCGCTGTGGCAGCCATCCCGCGCCTTCCCGTCACTTTCCCCGGCGGATAAGAGAATCCTCCAAACCCTAACCCTGGCCGGTCCCTCCTCATTCTCCCCTCCGCCTAGCCCCTCCTCCAGATCCAACCGTGCCCGACGCCGTCGTCACCATGGTTGCCCTCGCCAGCATGGCTACCCTCCTCCCCGACGCCTGAGGACATGCCCCTCCGCCACGCCGTGGTCTGCTTCGTCTCCTAGACCCACGAGACCAAGCCGGAGAGCCCCACATCGCGGGGATTGAGCTCTCCTTCCTCCTTCGGACGTCGTCGTTCCTCACCAACTCCGGCGTTGTCAATCCTCCCCGAGCCCGCCTTTGCACCACTACGGGATCCCGGTGAGCCGCCCGTCAAACCCCTCTATCCCTCCCCTTCGTTTGGATGTCGTAGGACGTCATCTTCATCGTGCCCAAACTCCGGTGTACGCGTACATGCGTGCAGCTACTGCACTGATCTGCTTGCAACACTACTGCTGCGTTACCGCGGCCCGCGACCGCCCTCGGTTCCCGCTGCTCCCCTGCCCGCCGTGCCGGCCACCGTTGTCACGCCCGCCCTGACCGTCTTCCTCGCGCGCGCCCCACACCCCGCCGTGCAGCCCCACATCGCCATCATTGCACGCTGCTGCTGCCTGCGGTCCCTGCTTCTCCGCACTGCTATGGCTCTTGCCACCCCACCGCGCACGCCATTCCCCGCCGCTACCTTGCTCCTGCGCCAAGCCGTTGCTTGCTGATGCTCTACCGCTCGTTGCTGCTTGCTCTGCGCTGCCGGCGCTGCTGCTCTACTACTACTGGCATGCTCGCTCCGCGCCCCGCTACTTGTCATGCTTGTCCACCGCCGTTGCTACTCGCCAGCAGTCGCAGCTCACCGGCCCCGTCCCTGCGTGCTCGCCTCGCTCACTCCTACGCCGCCCTGCCCGCGCTCGCCCCTCCCCGCGCAGCGCCTTCTCGCCCCGGCCTCGCGCTCCACCCCGTTGGCCACTGCTGGCCTCGGCGCCCGCACCGCCCGCCCAGCGCCCGGGTTCGGCGCCCTCGTCGGGCGACCAACCTCCTCATGACGCGGCCTCGGCTGGCAAGGCGTCTGCCTCACGCCCCTTGCGCCGGTGGCGCACGCGCTTGCAGCCTCGTTAACCCGCCCCGCTATGGCCTTGTGCCACTGTGTCGTGGGGCCCCGCCCCTGTGAAAAGGAAAACAAAAATGATTAAAAATAAATAATTAGTCAATTAATTAATTAACATAATTAATTAGGTTTAATTGAAGTAATTGAAATTAATTAGCCTAATAACCAAGTTAAACTAAATTAACTAGTTAGTTAATGTAACAGTCAATGACAGGGGGCCCCACCCCTATTGACCAGTCAAACGTTGACTGGTCAACAGGGTCCCCCTGGCCCACATGTCATCCTCTGGTACACTTCTATGTACACAGATCTGGGTGCACCTAGCATTTAACCTGTATTGTCGAATTAAGAGTAATTTTAGAATATTGCTAAAACTTTAGAAATTTATAGAAATTAATCCGTAACCCGGATGAAAATGCTTTACACATGGAAGTTGCTCAGAAAAATGAGACGAATACGAATACGCTCTCCATTCATCTATCACATGCCCCTAGCATAGTGAACATGCAACCGTCTCCTCTCTTTCATCTGTCCGAATATGCCTAACCCTGGGAAAACTTTCCCGGATGTTGTCCCCCTTCGCCGGTATCGTGTAGCACCATGATGGAACACTCCTAGCGCTGCTTATTGTCTCGTCATGCATAGCATTGCACTTGTTTGCTCTGTATTTATTGTTTCTCCCCCCTCTTCTCTCTGGTAGACCTCGAGACCGATGTCGATGTTAATCGTGATCGCTTCACGACGATGACGACCTTCTCCCTTTCGGTGGAGCTTCGTGCAAGCCCCCCTTTTGATCATCCTGATATCGCCCATTACATTATCTCATGCTTGCATTAGATTTTGCTACCGTACTTGATTGCTCCTATTCTGATGCATAGCCTGCTTTTGTACCTGATATTGTCACCGACCTGCTTACCCTAAACTGCTTAGTATAGGTTGGTTAGTGATCCATCAGTGACCTCCACCTTTTCCTTGTTTCCCCTGCTTCATCATCGACGACTCGATCAACATGATCGATGACCAGAGACCGACACAGCATCTCACCCCCCCCCCCTTTAGTTGTACGACTCTGCATAGTTACTACCGAGTGCCGAGGGTGATACCTCATAACGTACTCTTGATGATAACTTTGTAGTGTAGCTATTCGGTCATGGTCAATGAGGGTGGTTCCTCCTTCACCATTCCTGATACAGCTCTGTCGTGCAACAGCTCAAGTGTGAACCTCGAGGGTGGTTCCTCTTATGTTCACCTTGACGATTACATCAAGTGGAATCCACCGAGGGTGATTCCTCGGGTTTTCCCTTGATGTTTGGACACACGGCTACCTTGACTTTACTTGAGAGATTAGTGAAAGTCGGGTGGGCCCGGAGAGCATCCGAGGAGTTAAGGTGGCGGTTGGCTGTTTAGCGTATCACCCAAGAGGGGTGATAGCTCCGGACTTGTCCCGACAGCCGTCACTTCTTTTTAATAATGCACTAACAGGTTTCGGTATTTGTTCTGAGTTGGCCTTTGGCCTTTACGCACTAACCACCATGCGAGAATAGTTATGGGCCTCGACGTCAGCGATGTCGGCCAAGCTTTGTCAGACGTCCAGTTCAGCATTGTGGCACGGTCGGATCGTGCTGGCCATCCGAGGCGGTGCTGGTATCCACCCTGCTCTCAACGACCCGGAGTGCAACGGGCGATGGGCCCAAGACCCCAGAGTGCTTAGGATGTAGACCGGCGGGGACCTCTCTGCTGAGCCTTGGTAGGGCTGCGACGTGTTGATCTTCCAAGGCCGAGTATGACCCAGGAAAGTGTGTCCGGCTAGAGTGATCGAGCGTGTTGGGTAACGTGGTGCACCCCTGCAGGGAAGATTATCTATTAATAGCCGTGTCCACAGTAATGGACGTTCAGACTTATATCCTAATCTTATACAACTAGAAATGGATACTTGATATGTGATGGATATGAGGCTCCGGGATTGCTTTCTCATAGGGAGTCAAGGAAGGATCTCTGGGCCTTAATGTTACAACATGCTTGTTAATTATAAACTGCTATTATTTACTCTTCTACATGCTGCAAGATACTTTTAGCTGCTTGAATATGCTAGTCTTCAATAGGCTAGGCCTTCCCCTCTATTCTGGCATTCTACAGTTCAGTCCACAGATACAACCCTTCCTTTGATACCAATGCATACTTAGTATAGATCTGATGCTTGCGAGTACTTTGGATGAGTACTCACGGTTGCTTTGCTACCCCTTTTCCCCCTTCTTCCTTCTTTCTGGTTGTTGCAACCAGATGGTGGATCCCTGGAGCCAGATGCCACCGCTGACGGATACTACTACGTGGAGACCACCGACGAACAGGAGTAGTTAGGAGGTCCCAGGCAGGAGGCCTTGCCTCTTCTATCATGTTGCTTTTGTTCTAGCCTTCTTAAGGCATACTTGTTTAACTTTTTTCTGTACTCAGATGTTGTTGCTTCCGCTGACGCTTGTGTATTGAGCTTGTATTCGAGCCCTTGAGGCCCCTGGCTTGTAATACGAAGCTTGTATTATTTTATTTGTGTCTACAGTTGTGTTGTGATATCTTCCCGTGAGTCCCTGATCTTGATCGTACACATTTGCGTGTATGATTAGTGTACAGTCGAATCGGGGGCATCACGTCTCCCCTACTCCACCATCACAGGTGTTTGCTCCAACTTGGAACTGTTATATGTGGTTGCGTGTTTCGTATGATGTCTAGTTTGTATTGCTTCTGATTTTGTTGAATTGCATCTGTGTAGCTTACAACTTATACCTGCAACGATCAGTTACCCATAAGACACATTTAACTTGGGAGTGTGATGTAGGTTGCATCTTGCATTGTCTTCTAGCTTGTACTGCTTCTAATTTCTTGAAATGGCACTTACGTTGAGACACTTTTTACCTGATAGAGTGATATTGTTAGCATGTTCATATGGTGCCTAGCTTTCATTTCTTCTAATTTTGTTGAAATGTCTTCTGCTTACTGTTTTTCATACATATTCCGTCCTCCTATCGTATGTGTCAATATGCAATGTTGCCTTTTTTGTATATATTCCATCCTCCTATCCTGTGCTTGCCTTACATCAAAGTAGTGTTCGTCTGTATCATGCATCAACCAGTTATGTAGAGAAAATTTTATTCATCTTCTTGTGGTTTTGACTTCATAAGGCAATATCAGAAAATAGGAAGGAAAAGAGTACGTTAGGAGATGTTGGTGGTCCTTGATGACCCACAAGTATAGGGGATCTATCGTAGTCCTTTTGATAAGTAAGAGTGTCGAACCCAACAAGGAGCAGAAGGAAATGATAAGCGGTTTTCAGCAAGGTATTCTCTGCAAGTACTGAAATAAGTGGTAACAGATAGTTTTGTGATAAGATAAATTGTAACGAGCAACAAGTAACAAGAGTAAATAAAGTGCAGCAAGGTGGCCCAATCCTTTTTGTAGCAAAGGACAAGCCTGGACAAATTCTTATAATAGGAAAAGCGCTCCCGAGGACACATGGGAATATCGTCAAGCTAGTTTTCATCACGTTCATATGATTCGCGTTCGTACTTTGATAATTTAATATGTGGGTGGATCGGTGCTTGGGTGCTGTTCTTACTTGAACAAGCATCCCACTTATGATTAACCTCTATTGCAAGCATCCGCAACTACAACAAAAGTATTAAGGTAAACCTAACCATATCATGAAACATATGGATCCAAATTAGCCCCTTACGAAGCAACGCATAAACTAGGGTTTAAGCTTCTGTCACTCTAGCAACCCATCATCTACTTATTACTTCCCAATGCCTTCCTCTAGGCCCAAATAATGGTGAAGTGTTATGTAGTCGACGTTCACATAACACCACTAGAGGCTAGACAACATACATCTCATCAAAATATCGAACGAATACCAAAGTCACATGACTACTAATAGCAAGACTTCTCCCTTGTCCTCAGGAACAAACGTAACTACTCACAAAGCATATTCATGTTCATAATCAGAGGGGTAATAATATGCATAAAGGATCTGAACATATGATCTTCCACCAAATAAACCAATTAGTATCAACTACAAGGAGTAATCAACACTACTAGCAACCTACTAGCACCAATCCCGGACTTGGAGACAAGAATTGGATACAAGAGATGAACTAGGGTTTTGAGAGGAGATGGTGCTGGTGAAGATGTTGATGGAGATTTCCCTCTCCCTGAGAGGAGCGCGTTGGTGATGACGATGGTGATGATTTCCCTCCGGAGGGAAGTGTCCCCAAGAAAATAGCTCTGCCGGAGCCCTAGATTGGTTCCGCCAAGGTTCCGCCTCGTGGCGGGCGGAGTCTCGTCGAAGGTTGCTTTTTCTTTTTCTTGACGAAAGACTTCATATAGGAGAAGATGGGCGCCGGAGAGCCACCAGGGGCCCACGAGGTGAGGGGCGCGATTAGGGGCGCGCCCACCCTCATGAGCAGGGTGTGGGCCCCGGCCTTCATCTTTGGCGATGATTTTCTTTATTTATTTTAAGATATTCCGTGGAGTTTCAGGACTTTTGGAGTTGCGCAGAATAGGTCTCCAATATTTTCTCCTTTTCCAGCCTAGAATTCCAGCTGCCGGCATTCTCCCTCTTCATGTAAACCTTGTAAAATAAAATAGAATAGCCATAAGTATTGTGACATAACGTGAAATAAGAGCCCATAATGCGATAAATATCGATATAAAAGCATGAGCAAAATAGACGTATCAACTCCCCCAAGCTTAGACCTCGCATGTCCTCAAGCGAAAAGCCGATAACAATAAATATGTCCTGATGTTTAGAGGTAGAGGCGTCGATAAAAATAAAATACGGACATGAAGGCATCATGATTATTCTCATAACAGCAACATATATAGATTTTTTCATATGATTACTTATGTTCAAGTGATGATCTTTTTACAATGCAAAAGTATGAATCTGAAGCCTTATTGAGCACCAACAAATTATAACCTCAGTCATTGAAGCAATTGCAATTTATCATAACATCGGAAAGAGTCTATGTCAGAGCTTAAAAGCAAGTCCACATACTCAACTATCATTTAGTCCTTCATAATTGCTAACACTCATGCAATACTTGTGGTTACGGAGTTTTAATCGGACACAGAGAAAGATAGGGGCTTATAGTTTTGCCCCACAACCTTTTACCTCAAGGGTAATGTCAACAATAATAATTCATGCTCCCCTACATCCAATTAGATATATATATATATCATGTTCTTTCCAACATGCTGGGCTTGCCAAAGGATAAAATGATAAAGGAAAGGTGAAGATCACCGTGACTCTTGCATAAGGTAAAGGATAATAATAAAAGATAGGCCCTTCGCAGAGGGAAGCGAGAGGTTGCCATGCGCTTTTATGGTTGGATGCACAAAATCTCAATGCGAAAAGAACGTCACTTTATATTGCCCCTTGTGATATGAACCTTTATTATGCACTGTCGCTTTTATTACTTCCACATCACAAGATCGTATAAAGCTTATTTCTCCCACACCAATCAATCATACATGTTTAGAGCAATTTTTATTGCTTTGCACCGATGACAACTTACTTGAAGGATCTTACTCAATCCATAGGTAGATATGGTGGACTCTCATGGCAAAACTGGTTTAAAGGTTTTTGGAAGCACAAGTAGTATCTCTACTTGATGCTGAGAATTTGGCTAGCATGAGGGGGAAAGGCAAGCTCAACATGTTAGAGGATCCATGACAACATACTTTATCTTAGATATAAGAAAACATAACTCATCACGTTGTCTTCCTTGTCCAACATCAACTCTTTAGCATGTTATATTTTAATGAGTGCTCCCAATCCTAAAAGATGTCAATGATAATATATCTATATGTGAAACCTCTCTTTCCTTATTACTTCCTATTAATTGCAACGATGACCAAAGCTATGTTTGCCAACTCTCAACAACTTTTAATCATCATACTCTTTCTATGTGAAATCATTACTCTCAATGAGATCAATATGAACTCTTTGTTTCTTTTTATTCTTATTCTTCTTTCTATTCTTTTGTTCACCCAATATCATGGCAAAATAATCAAGCCCTTGACTCAACACTAAACTTTATTATATATATAGCTCACGGACTCGATTACATAGAGAGATCATAAAGCAAAACTCAAAACTAGGTCATGCCATAAACTTTATTCTACTAGATCAAGATACTACTAAAAGGATCGAACTAAGAAAAACGGTAAAGATAGGAGTTGTGATGGTGATACGATACCGGGGCACCTCCCCCAAGCTTGGCAGTTGCTAAGGGGAGTGCCCATACCCATGTGATTATGCCTCCTTCTTTGTTGGTGAAGGTGGAGGTGATGGATAGTCGCACATCGAGCGTAAGAGGACCTCCAACTTGCGAATAATTCCCTTGAGTGCAACGATATGCTCCTTCAACAAAATATTTTCACTTGTGAGATACTTGTTTTGAATACGAGCTAACTCAATCATCTTGAAAGCTTTGATTTCAGTTGGGGTAAGAAGGTTGTGATCAAGTTGAAGGATGTCTGCTGCTGCCGGAGTTTGGTTCTCCGTGGCCTTCTTGATCCCTTCATCCTTGTTGATCTCCATGGATTCTTCCCTCTTCAGCTCTATCTTCATTAGCCAAGCATCTTTGTCACTATTGTTAGAGGAGTGAGACGACATGATGCCTGGCCTTGACAACCCTGACAGAGAACAGCTCGAAACAAGAACAGGAGAGATTTGCGTGATACGAGAGTCAAAACCTTCGGGAGAATATATAATGATTTTTTACCGACCAAAATACATATCGTGCAAGAAAACGGAGTCTGGAGGGCACACGGGGTGCTCACGAGGTAGGGGGCGCGCCTGTGGGGTAGGGCGCCCACCACCCTCGTGGGGCCCTCGTGTCCTTTCAGACTGCTACTTATTTTTCTATTTTTCTAAATATTCCAAAACGGAGAAATATTGCCTTAAAAATTGTTTTGGAGTTGGTTTGCTTACCGTACCACATACCTATTCCTTTTCGGAGTCTGAAACGGTCTGGAAAGTGTCCCTTATGTATTCCTCCGGGGTTATAGTTTCAATAATATTGGTTTCAACATTTATGGGAACCTGAGATATAATGTTTGATCCATTGACCGTTTACCACCTTTGGATTTGTGCCTTTGAAGTTGTTGATTTTTATGGCACCGGAACGATAGACCTCCTCGATAACGTAGGGACCTTCCCATTTAGAGAGAAGTTTCCTGCAAAAAATCTTAAACGAGAGTTGTATAGCAATACATAATCACCTACATTAAACTCACGCTTTTGTATCCTTTTGTCATGCCATCTTTTAACTTTTTCTTTAAACAACTTAGCATTTTCATAAGCTTGGGTTCTCCATTCATCAAGTGAGCTAATATCAAATAAATTTTTCTCACCGGCAAGTTTCAAATCATAGTTGAGCTCTTTAATAGCCCAATATGCCTTATGTTCTAGTTCGAGAGGTAAGTGACATGCTTTTCCATAAACCATTTTATACGGAGACATACCTGTAGGATTCTTATATGCAGTTCTATAGGCCCATAATGCATCATCAAGTTTCTTGGACCAATTCTTTCTAGACCTATTGACAGTCTTTTGCAAAATTAATTTGAGCTCTCTATTACTCAATTCTACTTGACCACTAGACTGCGGGTGATAAGGAGATGCAATTCTATGATTAACGTCATATTTAGCAAGCATTTTACGGAAAGCACCATGAATAAAGTGTGAACCACCATCAGTCATTAAATATCTAGGGACTCCAAACCTTGGAAAAATAACTTCCTTAAGCATTTTAATAGAAGTGTTATGATCAGCACTACTAGTTGGAATAGCTTCTACCCACTTAGTAACGTAATCAACAAAGAACCAACATATGTGTATATCCATTAGAGGCAGGAAAAGGTCCCGTATAATCAAAGCCCCAAACATCAAATGGTTCAATAACAAGTGAATAATTCATAGGCATTTCTTGACGTCTACTAATATTACCAATTCTTTGACATTCATCGCAAGACAAAACAAACTTACGGGCATCTTTGAAGAGAGTGGGCCAATAAAAACCGGATTGCAATACCTTATGTGCAGTTCTATCTCCAGTGGTGTCCTCCATAAGCCTCGGAGTGTCACTTATGTAGAATCTGTTCCTGTTCATGCTCGTGTACACAACGCCTAATAACACCATCTACTCCTTTATAAAGATGTGGGTCATCCCAAAAGTAATGTCGCAAATCATAGAAAAACTTTTTCTTTTGTTGGTATGTGAAGCTAGGTGGTATAAATTTAGCAACAATATAATTAGCATAATCAGCATACCATGGAGTGCTACGAGAAGTGCTTATGACATTTAATTGTTCATCATGAAAGCTATCATCAATAGGTAGTGGGTCATCAAGAACATTCTCTAACCTAGATAAGTTATCTGCAACGGGGTTCTCAGCTCCTTTTCTATCAACAATATGCAAATCAAATTCTTGCAGCAAGAGAACCCATCTAATAAGTCTAGGTTTTGCATCTTTATTTTCCATAAGATATTTAATAGCAGCATGATCAGTGTGAATAGTTACTTTAGAATCAACAATATAGGGTCTGAATTTATCACAAGCAAATACAACTGCTAAAAGTTCCTTTTCGGTAGTAGCATAATTTCAGTGAGCATTGTCTAGAGTCTTACTAGCATAATGGATAACATTTAATTTCTTATCAACTCTTTGCCCTAGAACAACACCTACAGCATAATCACTATCATCACACATAATTTCAAAGGGTAAATTCCAATCAGGTGGCTGAACAACAAAAAGAGACTAATGCTTTCTTAAGTATTTCAAATGCTTCTACACAATCATCATCAAAGACAAATGGTACATCTTTTTGTAATAAATTAGTCAGAGGCCGAGAAATTTTTGAGAAGTCCTTAATGAACCTCCTATAAAATCCGGCGTGACCAAGGAAACTTCTTATGTCTTTGATGTCCTTGGGACATGTCATCTTTTCAATAGCATCAACCTTGGCTTTATCAACTTCAATACCTCTTTCAGAAACTTTGTGCCCCAAGACAATACCTTCATTAACCATAAAGTGGCACTTTTCCCAATTCAAGACAAGATTAGTTTCTTCACATCTCTCAGAAACTCGATCAAGATTGCTCAAGCAATCATCAAAGAGGAACCATAGACGGAAAAATCGTCCATGAAGACCTCACAAATTTTTTCACAAAATCAGAGAATATAGCCATCATGCATCTTGGAAAGGTAGCAGGTGCATTACATAAACCAAAAGGCATACGTCTATAAGCAAAAGTACCAAAAGGGCAAGTAAAAGTAGTCTTTGATTGATCTTTAGCCGACACGGGTATTTGAGAGAAACCAGAATAACCATCTAGAAAGCAATAATGTGTATGTTTGCATAATCTTTCTAGCATTTGATCAATAAAAGGTAAGGGGTAATGATCTTTCTTAGTAGCTTTACTTAATTTGCGGAAATCAATTACCATCCTATAACCTGTGATAATTCTTTGCGGGGTCAATTCATCTTTATCATTAGGGACAACAGTAATACCTCCCTTCTTAGGGACACAATGGACAGGACTTACCCACTGACTATCAGCAACGGGATAAATTATACCTGCCTCCAGAAGCTTGAGTATTTCTTTTCTTACCACTTCTTTCATTTTAGGATTCAAACGTCGTTGAGGATCACGAACTGTATTGGCGTCCGCTTCCAAATTTATTTTATGTTGACATAAAGTGGGACTAATTCCCTTAAGATCATCAAGAGTATATCCAATAGCGGCACGGTGCTTCTTCAGAGTTTTCAATAATCTTTCTTCTTCATGCTCTGAAAGGTTAGAACTAATAATAACAAGATATATTTTCTTTTCATCAAGATAAGCATATTTAAGATTATCAGGCAATGGTTTAAGCTCAAACACGGGATCACCCTTGGGTGGAGGAGGATCCCCTAGGATTTCAATAGGCAAATTGTGTTGCAGAATAGGTTCCTGTCTAAAGAATACTTCATCTATTTCCCTTCTTTCATTCATGAACATATCATTTTCATGGTCTAGCAAATAGTGTTCTAAAGGATCACTAGGAGGTACGGCTATAGAAGCAAGACCAATAATTTCATCTTTACTAGGCAATTCTTCCTCACGATGTTGTTTACTAAATTTAGAGAAATTAAACTCATGAATCATATCATCCAAGCCAATAGTAACAACATTCTTTTCGCAATCTATCTTAGCATTAACAGTATTCAAGAAGGGTCTACCAAATATAATGGGACAAAAGTTATCTTGTGGAGAACTAAGAACAAGAAAATCAGCAGGATATTTAGTTTTCCCACACAAGACTTCAACATCTCTAACAATTCCCATTGCAGATATAGTATCTCTATTGGCAAGTTTAATTGTAACATCAATATCTTCTAACTCAGCAGGTGCAATTTCATGCTTAATTTCTTTATATAAATCATAAGGTATAACACTAGCACTAGCACCCATATCACATAAGCCATGATAACAATGATCTCCTATTTTAACAGAAATAACGTGCACGCCTACCACAGGTCTATGTTTATCTTTAGCACAAGGTTTAGCAATTCTAGCAGTTTCACCACATGAATCAATAACATGCCCATCAATATTATCGGACAAGAGATCTTTAACAATAGCAATATTAGGTTCTACTTTAACTTGCTCAGGAGGTGTATAAGTTCTAATATTGCTTTTACGAACAACAGTTGAAGCTTTAGCATGATCCTTTATTCTAACAGGGAAAGGTGGTTTCTCAACATAAGAGGTGGGAAAAATAGGATCGTTATAAGTGACAGCCTTTTCTTCAACTTTAATAGGTGCAGCTACTTTTACCTCTATGGGAGGATGATATTTAAACCACTTCTCCTTGGGGAGATCAACATAAGTAGCAAAAGATTCACAGAAAGAAGCTACTATCTCAGAGTCAAGTCCAAATTTAGTGCTGAGCTTACGGAAAATATCGGTATCCATAAAAGATATAACCCAATCAAACTTAGCTTTCATACCTGACTCCTTACCTTCGTCGAGGTCCCAATCTTCAGAGTTGCGTTTAATTCTATCGAATAAATCCCATCTAAATTCAATAGTCTTCATCATAAAAGAGCCAGCACAAGAAGTATCGAGCATAGTTTGATTATTATGAGAAAGCCGAGCATAAAAACTTTGAATAATTATTTCTCTTGGAAGCTCATGATTGGGGCATGAATATAACATTGATTTAAGCCTCCCCCAAGCTTGAGCAATGCTTTCTCCTTCGCGAGGCCAAAAATTATATATGTAATTGCGATCACGATGAACAAGATGCATAGGGTAATATTTTTGATGAAATTCCAATTTCAATCTTTTATAGTTCCATGATCTCATATCATCCCATAGCCTATACCATGTCAATGCGTCTCCCTTCAAAGATAAAGGGAAGACCTTCTTCTTAGCAACGTCATCGGGTATACCTGCAAGCTTAAATAATCCACAAACTTCATCCACATATATTAAGTGCTCATCAGGATGCTTTGTTCCATCTCCTGTAAAAGGATTAGATAGCATTTGTGTAGCTTAAAACTTATACCTGCAACGATCAGTTACCCATAAGACACATTTAACTTGGGAGTGTGATGTAGGTTGCATCTTGCATTGTCTTCTAGCTTGTACTGCTTCTAATTTCTTGAAATGGCACTTACGTTGAGACACTTTTTACCTGATAGAGTGATATTGTTTGCATGTTCATATGGTGCCTAGCTTTCATTTCTTCTAATTTTGTTGAAATGTCTTCTGCTTATTGTTTTTCATACATATTCCATCCTCCTATCGTACGTGTCAATATGCAATGTTGCCTTTTTTGTATATATTCCATCCTCCTATCATGCGCTTGCCTTACATCAAAGTAGTGTTCGTCTGTATCATGCATCAACCAATTATGTAGAGAAAATTTTATTCATCTTCTTGTGGTTTTGACTTCATAAGGCAATATCAGAAAATAGGAAGGAAAAGAGTACGTTAGGAGATGTTGGTGGTCCTTGATGACCCACAAGTATAGGGGATCTATCGTAGTCCTTTCGATAAGTAAGAGTGTCGAACCCAACGAGGAGCAGAAGGAAATGATAAGCGGTTTTCAGCAAGGTATTCTCTGCAAGTACTGAAATAAGTGGTAACAGATAGTTTTGTGATAAGATAAATTGTAACGAGCAACAAGTAACAAGAGTAAATAAAGTGCAGCAAGGTGGCCCAATCCTTTTTTGTAGCAAAGGACAAGCCTGGACAAATTCTTATAATAGGAAAAGCGCTCCGAGGACACATGGGAATATCGTCAAGCTAGTTTTCATCACGTTCATATGATTCGCGTTCGGTACTTTGATAATTTGATATGTGAGTGGACCGGTGCTTGGGTGCTGTTCTTACTTGAACAAGCATCCCACCACTTATGATTAACCTCTATTGCAAGCATCCGCAACTACAACAAAAGTATTAAGGTAAACCTAACCATAGCATGAAACATATGGATCCAAATCAGCCCCTTACGAAGCAATGCATAAACTAGGGTTTAAGCTTCTGTCACTCTAGCAACCAATCAGCTACTTATTGTTGGGGAACGTTGCAGAAAATTAAAAATTTTCCTACGGTTTCACCAAGATCCATCTATGAGTTCATCTAAGCAACAAGTCATGGGAGAGAGATTGCATCTACATACCACTTGTAGATCGCGTCTTGGAAGCGTTCAAGGGAACGGTGATGATGGAGTCGTACTCGCCGTGATTCAGATCACCGATGACCAAGTGTCGAACGGACAGCACCTCCGCGTTCAACACACGTACGGAACCGACGACGTCTCCTACTTCTTGATCCAGCAAGGGGGAAGGAGAGGTTGAGGAAGAAGGCTCAACAAAGCAGCACGACGGGCGTGGTGGTGATGGAGTGATGATTCTTCGGCAGGCTTCGCCAAGCACACGCGGAGGAGGAGAGGTGTTGGGAGGGAGGGCTGCGCCTTGAAGTGTGTTGCAGCCTCCCTCACCCCACTATTTATAGGGAAGGGGCAGGGGGCCCCTCTAGATGAGATCTAGAGGGGGGCGGCCTGGGGGGGCTTGCCCCCCAAGCAAAGGGGGGCGCCCCCACTAGGGGTCCCCCCCCCACCCCTAGGCGCTTGGGCCCAAGGGGCGCCCATCCCTCCAGGGCTGGTTCCCTGCCCTTGTGGCCCATGAGGCCCTCCGAGAGGGTGGCCCCTCCGGTGGACCCCTAACCTCTCCGGTGGCCCCGGTACAATACCGATATGACCCCGAAACTTTCCGGTGTCCGTTTGATAACTTCCCATATATAAATCTTTACCTCTGGACCATTCTGGAACTCCTCGTGACGTCCGGGATCTCATCCGGGACTCCAAAAAACATTCGGTAATCACATACAAGTCTTCCTAATAACCCTAGCATCACCGAACCTTAAGTGTGTAGACCCTACGGGTTCGGGAGACATGCAGACATGACCGAGACGACTCCCGACACGCATGCCGACGGCGATCACATCGACCTTGGAACCATTCCCGACACGCATCGTCACCTCGTCCTTCACTAGTATCCGTTTATTCCGCAGCTCCTGCTGTGAGTTACAAATATGAGCAACAGCACCGGTATCAAATACCCAGGAGTTACTACGAGTACTGGTAAGGTACACATCAATTACATGTATATCAAATATACCTTTAGTGTTGCCGGCCTTCTTGTCCGCTAAGTATTTGGGGCAGTTCCGCTTCCAGTGGCCCTTCCCTTTGCAATAAAAGCACTCTGTCTCAGGTTTGGGTCCATTCTTTGACTTCTTTGCCGTCCTTCTTGAAGTTCTTCTTACCCTTGCCCTTTTTGAACTTAGTGGTTTTATTGACCATCAACACTTGATGTTCTTTCTTGATTTCAACCTCTCACGACTTCAGATTGAGAATACTTCAGAATGGTCTTCACCATCCCCTGCATATTGTATTTCATCACAAAGCTCTTGTAGCTTGGTGGGAGCGACTGAAGGATTCTGTCAATGACCGCCTCGTCCGGGAGGTTAATGTCCACCTGGGACAGGCGGTTGTGCAACCCAGACATTTTGAGTATGTGCTCACTGACAGAACTGTTTTCCTCCATCTTACAACTATAGAACTTGTCGAAGACTTCATATCTCTCGACCCGAGCATGAGCTTGGAAAACCATTTTCAGCAACTCGAACATCTCATATGCTCCGTGTTGCTCAAAACGCTTTTGGAGCCCCGGTTCTAAGCTGTAAAGCATGCCGCACTGAACGAGGGAGTAATCATCAGCACGAGACTGCCAAGCATTCATAATGTCTTGGTTCTTCGATGGGTGCATCACCTAGCGGTGCTTCTAGGACATATTGCTTCTTGGCTGCTATGAGGATGATCCTCGTGTTCCGGACCCAGTCCGAATAGTTGCTGCCATCACCTTTCAGCTTGGTTTTCTCTAGGAACGCGTTGAAGTTCATGTTGACATGAGCGTTGGCCATTTGATCTACAAGACATATTTTGCAAAGACTTTAGACTAAGTTCATGATAATTAAGTTCATCTAATCAAATTATTTAATGAACTCCCACTCAGATTTGACATCCCTCTAGTCATCTAAGTGTTACATGATCCGAGTCGACTAGGCCGTGTCCGATCATCACGTGAGATGGACTAGTCATCGTCGGTGAACATCTCCATGTTGATCGCATCTTCCATACGACTCATGGTCGACCTTTTGGTCTCTTGTGTTCCGAGGCCATGTCTGTACATGCTAGGCTCGTCAAGTTAACCCTAAGTGTTTATGCATGTGTAAAACTGTCTTACACCCGTTGTATGTGAACGTAAGGATCTATCACACCCGATCATCACATGGTGCTTCGAAACGACGAACTTTAGCAACGGTGCACAGTTAGGGGGAACACTTTCTTGAAATTATTATAAGAGATCATCTTATTTACTACCGTCGTTCTAAGTAAACAAGATGCATAAAACATAATAAACATCACATGCAATTATATAAAGTAGTGACATGGTATGGCCAGTATCATATAGCTCCTTTGATCTTCATCTTCGGGGCTCCATGATCATCTTGCCACCGGCATGACACCATGATCTCCATCATCATGATCTCCATCATCGTGTCTCCATGAAGTTGCTCGCCAACTATTACTCCTACTACTATGGCTAACACGTTTAGCAATAAAGTAAAGTAATTTACATGGCGTTGAATCAATGACACGCAGTTCATACAATAATTAAGACAACTCCTATGGCTCCTGCCGGTTGTCATACTTATCGACATGCAAGTCGTGATTCCTATTACAAGAACATGATCTCATACATCACAATATATCATTCATCATTCATCACAACTTCTGGCCATATCACATCACATGACAATTGCTGCAAAAACAAGTTAGACGTCCTCTAATTGTTGTTGCATCTTTTACGTGGCTGCAATTGGGTTCTAGCAAGAACGTTTTCTTACCTACGAATAACCACAACGTGATTTTGTCAACTTCTATTTACCCTTCATAAGGACCCTTTTCATCTAATCCGCTCCAACTAAAGTAGGAGAGACAGACACCCGCTAGCCACCTTATGCAACTAGTGCCTGTCGACCGGTGGAACTCTGTCTCACGTAAGCGTACGTGTAAGGTCGGTCCGGGCCGTTTCATCCCACAATACCGCTGAAGCAAGAAAAGACTAGTAGCGGCAAGCAAGTTGACAAGATCTACGCCCACAACAAAATTGTGTTCTACTCGTGCAATAGAGAACTACACATAGACCTAGCTCCTGATGCCACTGTTGGGAACGTTGCAGAAAATTAAAATTTTTCCTACGGTTTCACCAAGATCCATCTATGAGTTCATCTAAGCAACGAGTCATGGGAGAGAGATTGCATCTACATACCACTTGTAGATCGGCGTATGAAGCGTTCAAGGGAACGGTGATGATGGAGTCGTACTCGCCGTGATTCAGATCACTGATGACCAAGTGCCGAACGGACAGCACCTCCGCGTTCAACACACGTACGGAACGGACGACGTCTCCTCCTTCTTGATCCAGCAAGGGGGAAGGAGAGGTTGAGGAAGAAGGCTCCAACAGCAGCACGACGGCGTGGTGGTGATGGAGTGACAGCCTCCCAGGCTTCGCCAAGCACACGCGGAGGAGGAGAGGTGTTGGGAGGGAGGGCTGCGCCTTGGAAGTGTGTTGCAGCCCTACCGTCACCCCTCTATTTATAGGGGAAGGGCAGGGGCGGCCCCTCTAGATGAGATCTAGAGGGGGGCGGCCACGGAGGGGCTTGCCCCCAAGCAAAGGGGCGCCCCCACTAGGGTTCCCCAACCCTAGGCGCATGGGCCCAAGGGGGGCGCCAGCCCTCCAGGGCTGGTTCCCTGCCCCTTGTGGCCCATGAGGCCCTCCGAGAGGGTGGCCCTCCCGTGGACCCCGGAACCTCTCCGGTGGCCCCGGTACAATACCGATATGACCTCAAACTTTCCGGTGTCCGCTTGACAACTTCCCATATATAAATATTTACCTCCGGACCATTCCGGAACTCCTCGTGACGCCCCGGATCTCATCTCGGGACTCGAACAACATTCGGTAATCACATACAAGTCTTCCTAATAACCCTAGCGCCACCGAACCTTAAGTGTGTAGACCCTACGGGTTCGGAGACATGCGTACATGACCGAGACGACTCTCCGGTCAATAACCAACAGCGGGATCTGGATACCCATGTTGGCTCCCACATGCTCCTCGATGATGTCATTGGATGAACCACGATCTCGAGGATTCAATCAATCCCGTGTACTATTCCCTTTGTCAGACGGTATGATACTTGCCCGAGATTCGATCGTCGGTATCCCAATACCTCGTTCAATCTCGTTACCGGCAAGTCACTTTACTCGTACCGTAATGCATGATTCCGTGACCAGACACTTGGTCACTTTGAGCTCATTATGATGATGCACTACCGAGTGGGCCCAGTGATACCTCTCCGTAACACGGAGTGACAAATCCAGTCTCGATCCGTGTCAACCCAATGTACACTTTCGGAGATACCAGTAGTGCACCTTTATAGTCACCCGCCACGTTGTGACGCTTTGGTACACCCAAAGCACTCCTACGGTATCCGGGAGTTACACGATCTCATGGTCTAAGGAAAAGATACTTGACATTGGAAAAGCTCTAGCAAAACGAACTACACGATCTTGTGCTATGCTTAGGATTGGGTCTTGTCCATCACATCATTCTCCTAATGATGTGATCCCGTTATTAATGACATCCAATGTCCATAGTCAGGAAACCATGACTATCTATTGATCAACGAGCTAGTCAACTAGAGGCTCACTAGGGACATATTGTGGTCTATGTATTCATACGTGTATTACGATTTCCGGATAATACAATTATAGCATGAATAGAAGACAATTATCACGAAGAAGGAAATATAATAATAATTCTTTGATTATTGCCTCTAGGTCATATTTCCAACACTTATTACTTCCCAATGCCTTCCTCTAGGCCCAAATAATGGTGAAGTGTTATGTAGTCAGCGTTCACATAACACCACTAGAGGCTAGACAACATACATCTCATCAAAATATCGAACAAATACCAAATTCACATGACTACTAATAGCAAGACTTCTCCCTTGTCCTCAGGAACAAACGCAACTACTCACAAAGCATATTCATGTTCATAATTAGAGGGGTAATAATATGCATAAAGGATCTGAACATATGATCTTCCACCAAATAAACCAATTAATATCAACTACAAGGAGTAATCAACACTACTAGCAACCTACTAGCACCAATCCCGGACTTGGAGACAAGAACTGGATACAAGAGATGAACTAGGGTTTTGAGAGGAGATGGTGCTGGTGAAGATGTTGATGGAGATTGCCCTCTCCCGATGAGAGGAGCGTTGGTGGTGACGATGGTGATGATTTCCCCCTCCCAGAGGGAAGTGTCCCCGGCAGAACAGCTCTGCCGGAGCCCTAGATTGGTTCCGCCAAGGTTCCGCCTCGTGACGGCGGAGTCTCGTCCCAAAAGGTTGCTTCTTCTTTTTTTTCTGGACGAAAGACTTCATATAGGAGAAGATGGGCGTCGGAGAGCCACCAGGGGGCCCACGAGTGAGCAGGGTGTGGGCCCCCTAGCCTTCATCTTTGGCGATGATTTTTCTTTATTTATTTTAAGATATTCCGTGGAGTTTCAGGACTTTTGGAGTTGCACAGAATAGGTCTCCAATATTTTCTCCTTTTCCAGCCCAGAATTCCAGCTGCCGGCATTCTCCCTCTTCATGTAAACCTTGTAAAATAAAAGAGAATAGCCATAAGTGTTGTGACATAACGTGAAATAACAGCCCATAATGCGATAAATATCAATATAAAAGCATGATGCAAAATGGACGTATCAGTCCTCCGGACCGACGCAAACAGAGACTCTCTAGAATTTCCACTGCTACTGCTAATGAAGTTGAAGTCCCAAGTCTACATGATGAGTTAATCTCCCATACTCCACCCACTACTGGAATCCACTTCTTTGTCGTCTGCCACTTCTTTGCCTTCCGCTTGCTGACGGCAAAGCAGGTCTTTGCTGTCAGCCACAAGAAAACGGACGGCAAAGATGTGGCTGATGGCAAACAAAGTCTTTGCCATCAGCCAGTTCTTTGCCGTCCGCGAGCAGACAGCAAAGAGATGGGTGGGTCCAGTTATTGTTTAACCAACTCAAGCCCACCGGCCCCACCTCTTTGCCGACCGTTGGCTGACGGGAAAGAGGCTTGTACATTAACGGCCATCCCGCCCCCCTCTCTTCTCTCCACTCTCTCATTCCTCCCCACCCACACCACGCCACCGCCACGACCACGTCTGCCAGCATCTTGGCCGCCTCACCCCTCCCCCCTGCCCCACCGCACCTGCCGCCCTTTCCACATCCCCCGCGCCCTCTCCCTCCGTCGCCATCCCCACCCACATTGGCCAGCGCCACCGCCACGACCCGTCAGCGAGCGTGCCCCCGCCGCCTCGCACCCTCCTCAACCTCCATCATGCCCCGCCGCTTCTTCCATGTCGGGCAGTCATGGCGTCCCCGCCTGTCATGCCCCTCAAGATCGCCCTGGGCGGCCGTCTGCCTCCCCTCCGGCCGCCGCTGTCCGCCTCCCCTCCACCGGTAAGCTCCTCCCTCTTTTTGTGTAATTAGTTTCTTTCTGTTTCTTTTAGTTTAGTTTCTATTTTAGTTATAGTTTTAGTTTAGTTTTAGTTTAGTTTATTTTAGATTATTTTTAGTTTATTTTAGTTTAGTTTATTTTAGATTAGTTTTAGTTTTAGTTTATTTTAGATTAGTTTTAGTTTTAGTTTAGAAGAAGAAATAGAAGGAGGAGGGAGGAACAGGAGGAGGGAGAAGAAGAAAGAAGAAAAGAAGAAGAAGAGGGAAAAGGAGAAGAAGAAGAAGAAGAAGAAGAAGAAGAAGAAGAGGAGGAGGAGAAGAAGAAGAAGAAGAAGAAGAAGAAGAAGAAGAAGAAGAAGAAGGAGAAGAAGGAGAAGAAGCAGAAGAAGAAGGAGAAGAAGGAGGAGAAGAAGAAGAAGGAGAAGAAGAAGAAGAAGGAGAAGAAGAAGGAGAAGAAGAAGGAGAAGAAGAAGAAGAAGAAGAAGAAGAAGAAGAAGAAGAAGAAGAAGAAGAAGAAGAAGAAGAAGAAGAAGAAGAAGAAGAAGAAGAAGAAGAAGAAGAAGAAGAAGAAGAAGAAGAAGAAGAAGAAGAAGAAGAAGAAGAAGAAGAAGAAGAAGAAGAAGAAGAAGAAGAAGAAGAAGAAGAAGAAGAAGAAGAAGAAGAAGAAGAAGAAGAAGAAGAAGAAGAAGAAGGAGAAGGAGAAGAAGAAGGAGAAGAAGAAGGAGAAGAAGAAGAAGAAGAAGAAAAACCCGACGTGCGCCTCACCCCTCTTGGTCGCACCGCACCTCTGCCTTTGTGTGCATGACATGTGGGCCACCTAAAATGCAGCGAGCATCAAGTTTCTACCACAGCCACCCGCGATTCCCACGACGCTGCTCGAACCCATCAAACCACACGTCCCCCGACCTACGGCTCACCCCTCTTGGCCCCACTTCCCCTCTACCTTCGGGAGCATTACATGTGGACCAGTCACCTATCGGGTCCACATGTTATTGACTCAAAGGTAGGTGTAGTAAGGCGCTGAAGCTCAGTCCCGACGGCCCCGAGAGGGAAATGTAACTCATGCGCCAGGGCTTGTGGTGCTCCCACAGCATGAACTCGTGCCAAACTCGAGATTTGTTTCTTTACTATACATGCACGCAATGATTTAATGGACATTGTAATCTCAACATGTGATGGGGAGCTCTAAATTTGAATTTGAAACTTATAAAACGAAATGATTCAAAACAAATAAACTGGGAGAGAGGGAGTATATCGTAGGATGTGTCCCATACAAAATAAGTCCCCTGGTTTGTCACCGCGAAGATGCGGTTATAAAGGAGCACAACGTCTTCCTACTCGTACGGCAACAAATCGGCCGCCGACAACAAATTGACCGCCATGTGCAAGGTTCGTGCTATCTTATTCAATCTCATCGTGGTTCCATCGTACCAATTCATGCGGTGGCCCGTTGCATGGCTGATCCCAATGTTGGACAAAGGTTCTACGGGAACGGTGTCACCGTTGTAAATGTTGTGCAAATTGATGTTGGTACCCTCCCATACATATGCAAGCCAATCTCCACTTGCACCGAGCCTAGCACGTGAAACAAGCAAGTGGGCGGGGAGAATTAGGAACCGGACACGGAAGTAGTCTTTAGAATGCATTTACTACGTGATCAAACTCATCTTACCTGCTCATCGGAGGAAATCAAAGTGCCCCTCAACGTCGGCATCTCAAGGGGCGTCAACTTGCAACTACGACCACGCAACACTGGAGAGACCCCCAAGGAAACATCCTCGTGTGTTCCACGGAACATCAAGATGCATTTGTATGAGTAGTTTATCTTGTGAGAGAAAAGGATGAACGAGGGAAGGCCTCTAGAGATAGAGATGGACACTACTACTACCAATGTGCTGGCCCGTGCGTTGCAATGGATCCAAACTAGTAGAATAATACTTGTTCACGTGCTTGAAATATAAACACTCTAGTTTTTATATACATGTGTCAGCAGACACGCCAGCTTGTCCATGGAAGTTGAACCACGGCGACCATCACGTTTCTTGTTTCTACCACTTCCACACCCACACGCGATTCCCACGACGCCGCTCCAACCCACGGCACGACGTCCCCCGACATGGACATGCACTACAAAAAAAGACACATCCGTGACATTTTGGGCCGAACAAATTTTTTTTCGGTCATACATATGACACTTCTATGACGATAATTGTGACAAAACCCGGTATCATCATAGATGTGGTGGGCTCCTACTTCTATGACAAAAAACATGACAGAAAATGGGATTTTCGTCCTGGGCGGGACGGAGATGCAGCTGCATGACATTCTTTGGGCCGTCCATGACGGAAAAAACCGTGGTAGAAGCGAGGGGGAGGAAAATTTCGGGGAGCTGCCGGTTACGGTGGGAGGTCGGGGGCCGAGCGATGCGCGTTTCTCTCGTACACGTACATGTGTGTGTGCGAGGCGTTGGCTCTAACTGAACCCGAGCGAGGCGTTGGGCTCTAACTGAACCCGAGTGATTGCACTGCAGGCTACGCGTTCGAACCCGGCGATCGATCGATGGCTATTAACTGAACCCGATGGAGCGATTCGCCCGGCTGCTCGCTAATCAAGCCGATCGATTGGATGAACAGTGGCGCTATGGGGGATTTGGATGAACAACGGCGATGGCGTTGCCTCTGGATGAACATGACCCCGTGGTGTGGAGGGCTGGATGAACAGTAGATGGTGGAGGGGTGGCCGTGGAGGGGTGGTTGAACAGGACCCCGTGGTGTGGAGGGCTGGATGAACAGTAGACGCTGGAGGGGTGCCCGTGTAGGGGTGGTTGAACAGTAGCGGGTGGAGTAGCGCGCGGTGGAGGCTGGATGAACAGGAGCCCGTGGAGGCTGGAGGAGGTCGACGGTAGCCTGTGGAGGCTGGAGGAGGTCGACGGTGGAGATGAATAGTATACCGTGGAGTCCCGTTTTGCGGTACGCCACACCCCTCCCGATGAACAGGACCCCCGTTTCGACCGTAGGAGGTCCGTTTCGTCCGTTTTGCGGTACGCCACACCCCTCCCGATCAACAGGACCCCCGTTTCGACCGTAGGAGGTCCGTTTCCTCCGTTTTGTGGTACGCCACACCCCTCCCGATCAACAGGACCCTGTTCCAAACGTAGGAGGTCCGTTTCCTCCGTTGTGCGGTACGCCAGGCCTCGTTTCCATCGCCTGTTCCGTCCAAGCCCTCCCAATGAACACGACCACGCATTCCACCCAGCCAGTTGGCTCCCCAAGAACACGACGACGACACTGTTTCTCCGTTCCGACCCAGCCATGTACATATGTGCGAGTAGGCGTTCGAGACCCTGCCCGTATGTACGTACGTGGCCGTATTTTCTTTCTTGCACCCTCGCCGCTGTACGTACGTGTACATGCTACGTGCGCGCCTCTACTACGACACGTGCGCGCCTCTACATCGACCAGTATGTACGTACACGTCGACCAGAATGACAACGCTACGTACGCTTCGACCAGGTGGGTCCCGACTGTCAGGCACTTCCTTGCCTGTGAAGATGTAGCTGGTGGGTCCCAGCAGTCAGGGGGCGAATCGTTTTGTTTTTTTTGCCCGGACGCACTTCCTTGCGTGCGAAGATGTAGCTGGTGGGTCCCAGCAGTCAGGGGGGCAAATCTTTTTTTTTGCCCGGACGCACTTCCTTGCGTGCGAAGATGTAGCTGGTGGGTCCCAGCAGTCAGGGGGAAATGTTTTTTTCATGAAATACGGTGGCCCGTCCGGTGGATCCCCGCTGTCAGGTGGAGGAATAATTATTTTGCATGTAATAAGGAGGCACTTCCTTGCTGCGGCCGTGGACCCAGCTGTCAGCCTCTCCACGTACAGTCCACGTCCGATGGAAGCTGTTCCTTGACCATGTTGACCACGCCGCACCGAGAGCACCAGGGTGGTGGACAACGGCGAGGCCTAGGAAGGGGACGACGCGGAGCCGGGGAAGACGCGGCAGTGGATGCCCACGTGTAGAGGAGTACGAGGGTTCACTGGTTCGCCGCGGTGTGAGGCTGCCGTTGCCGCAGAATAACATGGGGTGTGGGTGAGTAGAGGGATGGCCTGGCCAGCGATGGGAGTAGTAGGGGGTGGTGACGCCTCCGCCGCATCGCAGACGGCCACGGGAGGCAGGAGCACGAGGCACGACTGGCGCTGGTTTGGGCGGCTGGAGCAAGAAGACCAGAGGTTGAAGAAGCACTACGGACGTTGGATGGACATCGTACGGTCACTAGAGCTAAAATCGTGCATATTGACTAAGTTGACAAAGCCCTCCGTCCCCGTCAACTTAGTAGGCCCATAAGTCAGACTGCCACTATACTGGGTCCCAGCTAACAGGGGGAGTATTCATTTTTTTATGCGTAATAAGGAGGCACTTCCTTGCCTGCGAAGATATAGCTGGTGGGTCCGAGCCGTGGCGGTAACGTTTTTTTCACGAAATACAGAGGCCCTTTCGGTGGGTCCCCAATGTCAGGTGGAGGAATCATTATTTTGTGCGTAATAAGGAGGCATTTCCTTGCATGCGGCCATGGACCCAGTTGTCAGCCTCTCCATGTACAGTCCACTTCAGATGCATGTCGGTTGTTGACCACGTTGACCAGGCCGCGCCGAGAGCACCTGTATGATGGACGACGGCGAGGCCTAGGAAGGGGACGACGGGCGGTGGAAGACTCGACAGTTGTTTCCCACGCGGAGGGGAGTACGACTGTACGAGGTTTCTTGGTTCGTCTGCGCCGTCACGGAGAATAAAAGCAGTGTGTGGGTGAGTAGAGGGATGGCTAGGCCAGCGATGGGGAATCTGATGGGGCGGTGAGGGCTGCTGGCAGCACTGGCCGGCGAGGAGGAGGAAGCGAGCAGTCCACGGCGCTTGTTTGAGCGGGCCGGAGCAGGAAGAGCGAGATTGAAGAAGCACGACGGCCGTTGGATGGACATCGTACGGTCACTGGAGCTAGAATCGTTCATATTGACTAAGTTGACAAAGCCCTCCGTCCCCGTCAACTTAGTATGCCCACAAGTCAGCCTCCCACCATGGTGGCTCCCAGCTAGCAGGGGGAGTATTCATTTTTCTATGCGTAATAAGGAGGCACTTCTGGTGGGTCCGAGTGACCGGGGAACGTTTTTTTCGCGAAATACGGTGGTCCGTCCGGTGGGTCCCAGCAGTCAGGGGCAAACGTTTTTTTCACGAAATACGGTGGCCCGTCTGATGGGTCCCAGCAGTCAGGGGGAAATGTTTTTTACGTGAAATATTGGTGGCCCGTCCGGTGGGTCCCTACTGTTAGGTGGAGGAATAATTATTTTGCGCGTAATAAGGAGGCACTTCCTTGCGGTTGCCGTGGACCTAGCTGTCAGCCTCTCCACGTACAGTACTCTTTCGATGGAAGTCGGTCGTTGACCACATTGACCACGCCGCGCCGAGAGCACAACGGCGGTGGACGACGACGAGGCCTAGGAAGGGGACGACACGGAGCCGGGGAAGACGCGGCAGTGGATTCCCACGCGGAGAGGAGCACGTGGGTTCACTGGTTCGGCTGTAGTGTGAGGCTGCCGTCGCCGCAGAATAACAGGGGGAGTGGGTGAGTGGAGGGATGGCCTGGCCAGCGGTGGGAGTAGTATGGGGACGGTGGGGCCTCTGCGGCAGCATAGCCGGCCACGGGAGGCAGGAGCATGCGGCACGACCGGCGCTGCTTTGGGCGGCTGGGGCAAGAAGACCAGAGGTTGAAGAAGCACTACGGCCGTTGGATGGACATCGTTGACCACGCCGCGCCGAGAGCACCAGGGCGGTGGACGACGGCGAGGCCTACGAAGGGAACGACACGCAGCCGGGGAAGACACGGCAGTGGCTGCCCACGCGGTGGAGAGTATGAGGGTTGACTTGTTCGGCTGCCGTCGCCGGAAAATAATAGGAGGTGTGGGTGGGTAGAGGGATAGACAGCCCAGGGATGCAAGTATGATGGGGCCGTGAGGCCTACCCGGCAGCACTGCCGGCCACGGGAAGCAGGAGCAGGCGGTTCCGACGGCGCTGGTTTGGGCGGTCAAGGTGAAGATGAGAGAGGCGAAGAAGACGATTGCCGTTAGATTGACATCTAACGGTCTGACGCTGGTAGAGTCGATTGTTAACAAAGTTTCCGTTTTGCGAAACCATGTGTACACAAGAACATGGGAGGCCCACAAGTCAGCCTCCAAATCTGTGGCAGACAACAAAAAGCCCCTTTGCTATTTTTATAATTTGCAGCCCATTTGCTAATTCTTAAGTAATTTATTACAGCCCATTTTCTGCCCAGGACCACGGTCAAAAAGTTCAACCTTATTTTGCATATTTCGGTGGAGTCCGAACTGTTGTAATCCCGAAATGATAAACACTTTTTTAAGAAGTTATTGATTTGCCAAAAAAATCGTTTTGTTTTTGTGAGCAAATAAGACGTGGGACAATTGAGTTGGTTTAGGGGAAAACCAGTGGTAAAAAAATCAGCGCTGGGTGGGAAAAAACAACAAAAAATAAGGATCTAAATATGAAAAGGGAATTTCATGTGTTTTCAATATAATGGTACGTGTATATGAACTAGTAAAACTGTAGGTAGAGATTAGAAAACGGATGTAGGACATGCGTTTCAAGAGGAATATAGAACTGGGATGTGTGTTTGATTCAGTAAAAAAAACTGCATGCGGATGTTGTAAGACAAAATATAACTAACGCTGGCGGGCCATAGGCCAGTAGATACCTACTGGATCTTTGTGCCCTGTTGTCATCATGGGCTGGGCCTGTTAAAAACAAAACCAACCCTGGGCAGTCTGTAGCCCAGTTGAAACTTGCTCGACCTGAAAAAACAATATACATGCTCAATAAACGAGAGAATTCTGCAAGTACAGACTCATAACTGGGATGCAGCACGGATATTGTTTTTTTATCGTGATAATAAGTGCATGCACTTGTTTCGGAAAAATTGGAGAACTGGGATTTCGAACGGCGGGTGCTTATGCTACCCATCAAATAAAAACCAGGTGCCTTAAAATTCGTTTCGAAACAAATGATTCAGCTTTATATCCACGCCGACCCTCGGCATGATGGTTGGAAGCAAATGCAAGGTCATACCAAAAGATCGTTAACAACAATACCAACTTGCGGACGACAAGGTAGTACAACTACCAATACCTAACTAACTTAGTTCCCGCTCCTTCTCTTGCTCCAGGTCCCCGAGGTGGTACTGGTGCATCACCCAGTTGGTCCTCTGCTGGTCGAAGTTCTTGTTGGTGTGCAGCACCAGAACCTTTTTTGCTGCCCGTCTGCTGGCCGTTGACTATCACCGGCAAGGTATTTGCCGGTCTTGTGCCACATCGCGTGCATGCCGCACTCCGACTGTATCTTGAGACGCGTCCACCGCCCCTTTTGAACGCCCTGGAATTGCGCTGGAAGAATTGCTTCCTTAGGCCACTCAGTGTGATACCTGCAGTATTGTGGAATACAAGTTTTAGTGTACGTAGTTGGCATTTTCATAACATCTTTGGCATGTTGCAGTCACTTGTTTCACTTTTTATTAACTGTCAAATTGTAATTGCTTCACCAGGTCTGCGTCTAAAAAGAAAATAGAGCTATAAACAAAGGAATATGTTTGTGCAAGTAGACGGCCGATCGGTGTCTTACCTGGAAGTTTCTCAAGTTGGGTGTAGCATATGTTGTGCTCGCTGTCGATGGTTGGTATGAACAAATCGTTGAGAGACTGAAATCTCGCGCTGTCAGCACTCACTTTGGCATCAAGGTGCTCGATCAGCTCCTGGTCCGTGGGATCGAACTTGACGCCTTGACCCGGCAAAGATCGGCCAATCCTTCTTCGACTTGCATCGGTAATTCTAGTTATATGGTACTCAATGTATGATCAATCGACTGTTTTAAGTGAATGATGAAAGATTTTGACAGATAAGTGGTACTCCAAATCTGAAGTCCAGAATACCCAAACACGTCGCGCCGATTCTTGTGTCACCTCACGCGCGGCGTGTTGTCACGCCAATTCAATGTGTGGACATGATGAATAATTTGACCGACGTATACTAGTAATCGCTCTTGTACTACTTACTAGTCGTATTTAGTGTCACAATTTATACATAGGTTTAACTAACAAGTACGCACTTGAAGCCTAAGCGATATATATATATATGGCTTCGCACAAAGATCTCCATCATCATTATCGGTACATCCTACGGGTGAGTTAGGATGCACATGATCCCGTGAAGGTATCTATCCTTCAAACCGGAGGAGTGCTTCAAACTAACAACGGTACATAATATCCAACAAAAGAGGGTCGTGCTACAAGCAGCAGAATACATGGCTCGATCTAGATATCGCACGAATCAAGTTGTGCATATTTGCTGTTGGCATGAACCACATCGCCAAGCATGTCGGGTTTGCAAAAGCCATCCATCGCATGGAAGCTAGATGCCTTTCACACACAAGATTACACAGCAACAAGCTGTGTCGACGAATCTCTGGATATGGTGATTCATGAAACCCATGGTATGATGTGTAAACACAGCCCCTCGCGAATGGAAGTTATAGCACAATAATCATCGCCGGTGATATGATCGATGATTGGTTGGATGATCGAATAATTGAGCCCGAGGAACAAGGAGTGGTTGCCGAGGCTGTAAACCCGCCTCTAGTTGAATACGCCTGGCCCAACGGAGCTGGGATCTTTCTCGAACACGAAGCAACCATAGCCATCAATGTCACGAACACCCCATGCATTTTACTACATGTGGTTTGATGTAATGGTTTGGTCAATTTGGTACGTGCGAATGAGCATCAAATGACCGCCGTCAGCTGAACGAGCGATAAACCACCACCCATCGGCTGGAATGATTCCAGGTCCCGAATCATGAAGGCCAACGACGGCGCTTCATCGCAACAATTCAAATTGGAGACCAAAAGGACAAAAATAAACAATCATGTTCAGAGTATGTGTGGAATTAAGATTATTATAACAGTCACACATATCATAGATAGAGAATTGCAGTGTCGTGGTCATAATCATACCCCAAGTTAAAAAAATAAGCCAATGGATTTCATATTCTAGCAACATGTCATGGTTCAAACATCATGTAACAATGAGAGGAAAACAGCTATGACAGCGCCTACTCATATTCTACCATAGCACTTACTACTACTGTTCTCATATCAACTCTAAGCAATAACATGCGTTGTTATAAGAATCTTGTAAACGAGAGTAACATATAGCAATCATGATGTTATGCTCATAATATGTATTCTAACAATCATTAGATGCCAATTGTTCTCATATCAACTCTAACAATAACATGTGTGGTCATAAAAATCTAGGAAATGAGAGGAACACATAGCAATGATGTGATTATAGACATGCTATGCATTCTAAATTTGTAACAAATGAACAGGCAGTCGTATTGATAAGGTAAAGATGAGATGGGATAGAACAATTACACGACGATAGATTCCACCAGTATAGGCAACCAATCTGTGCGTCGACCGCGTAAACGATGCCATTGTGCACTATAACATCAGACAGAAATGTTGCCTCAACAGGATTGATGATGAGCCATAACCATGTATGGCGGCCGGATTCCAGATAGACTAATCCCATGTTGAACAAGGCAATGAGCTTGTAATCCATGTAGTCTTCTGATGGTGTGGGCACTTCACAGATTACAACTTTCTGCAAACAGAGGTCGAGCCAAAAGCTTGACGCGTCTCGTGCGTAGTAGGCAGGAGTGTCCGGCGGGCCGCGAGGCTCGATGTCGGCGGTATCCAACGATGGAAGGGTGATCTCTCGCTGGGTGTAGATATCCACGAGATGCCACGGACTACCGGTGTGGTGGATGAGGACGATCCAGTTGGCCTTCATGCCCGCCCCGTAGTGGCCGCGCATGAAGGACAGGTGGACGGGTAGTGGTAGCATGTCGAGGGGCACCATGGCAACCTCCGTAGGATCGTCAAGTCGGTGTCTGGGTCGCCTGCGAGGATCGGGCATCAGCAAGCAGGGTGTCTTGAAAAGATCCGGCCGGTTGCAGACGAGTAGACGGTACAAAGACACCGAGCATGAGGCCAGACGGACGGTGCTGAGTAGGTCCATACGACTACAGATCTGCTCCAAGAGAACATCAGGGAGGGAATTCCAATCGCGGCTCTGCGTGTCAGTCGGTTCTGCCATTGGGGTTTTTTGCTGTGAGCCAGCGGGGAAGTGGATTCATGAAGCGGCGAAGAAGCTTCTCCTCGTGTGGCCGAGCAGTGAGCAGGGGGATATGGTACGTGCGAGCTACCAAGGAAGATGGCGCGGGTGGGCAAGAAGTGAGCGGGGGTAAATGGTGTGCGGCCGACAATGGGGAAGAGAGGAGGAAGAAGAAGAGAGGAGGAAGAAGAGTGGAAGACGGGGAAGAAAGTGCATTAAATCTCAATTCTACTAGTACTACTACCAGGATATACCGTCCTTCAGAGTGTAAATAGTTACACCGATGACATGTGGGTCTACCACAAGAGGGCCCATATGTCGCTTAATGGAGGACAGAGGTGCGTGAGGCGTATTTTGCGGAAGCGTTTCTCTTGGCAAACATGATGGCAGATCTTTGGGTAAGGCTGATTTAGTAACAACAACACGCTGGTTCAGCTTATTAATTACGTGTCCCATCTGCTGCAGCGTGTATTGTCACTTCACTGTGAAGACTAGTTGAATAGTTCTCTCTGACCAAGATGGGGAATAATGGATCGCGAGGACTTCCTTTCTACAGTATCCCTATGCCTCTGCGCTCACTTCACTCATTTTGCTCCATACCTAGTCACTTGTTGAAATCTGTAGAAAGACAAATACTCCGTATTTGGGAACAGAGGGAGGCTTTTACTATGTACTATTCGGGAACAGAGGGAGTATCACTATATGGAGGGAACAGAGGAAGCTTGAAAAATGAACATGTCAATGGCAGGGAGTAAGCCCCATGCATGCATGCATGCATGCATGCATGCAACATGCAACACTCACACGTACACATGGACGCACGCAACACTCACGCACCCATGCGGCACACAGCACACGATGCTACACACACAGCTCACGCTCAAGTGCTCAACCTACTCCCTACGTCCGTGAAAGACTGTACATTTAGAGATTTACACATTGACAAGGGCATAATTAACGCCCAAAAGTAGCAGACTTATGTGTGCATGCGACCATTGAGATAAGAAGATTAAATGAAGGCCGTTGCATGCTGTAATTAAGGATAGAAGCCTATACCTACAGCACAAGTTGGTGCATTAGTCAATCAATATCAATTTAGATTAAAGGCTAAATGCATTGGAAGTGTAGATGTACATTATGTACCACACTCTTTGTTTTGTAGCCGATGTACACTCTTTGTTGGAAGACCGAGGGAGGACACGTGCATGCACTCACATACACAGCCAGGGCGGTTCGCGCGCAAGGGTTGGACTCGTGGTCGTGCTCTGCGTAAAGTTTTGTTTAACTGATTTCTTTGCTCTGCGAATCGACAAGTGGGACCCGTAAACCAGGTGACAATTTAACCCACAACAAAGTGCCACGTCGACTATGTGGCCGGTCATTAGGGTGCAATACGGTGCTCTACGATGAGCTAGTGATCGTATAATCGCCGCAAAACTATATACAGTGACCGTAAAGAGCGTATTGTTACATACGTTGACCGCCAGTGTATTTTTCTCGTTTCAAATTAAGCCATATTAATCAGAAAGGATGCAATATGGACTACTACTAGTACTAGTACTCCTTTGATGTGTCCCGTCAACTCGCCGAACGAGGAGAAGCTTGCTTACTACGCCTCTCCCTCGCCCACGCGCGCGGTGGTTCGCAGGACGAGGAGAGGGTTTTGACTACAGCGCCCTCTCCCTCTCCCTCCCTCTCCCTCTCCCTCGCCCTCGCCCTCGCGGTGGACGTGCAGCAGTTCAATCGGTGTCAGATTGCCAGAAGCATATTGTACTGTAGTATCATCATTGTTGGACCTTCCGAAGAGGCGAAGAGCCAAGTGCAAGGTTCACACAAGTACGAACTATTGAACCTCCCGAAGAGGCAAAGAGCCAAGCGCAAGTTTTTATAGGAGTTGTCGTCCTAGTAGGAGTGTACTACAACTATAGCGAACGATGCTACTGTATGATGCCGCCACGTCACGTATATCCAAAGCTGTGCCACCTTTTTTTATCAAAGAGCATGTTGGAGCCCGTGCAACAACCACACAAGTTGCACGTACATAACACATTTACTAGTAATTAATTCTAAAGGACAAATGCCAGTATGCCACACAAGTTCATCTCCAATTCATGTGATAATTTTGTGCACGACTAGTCTACATATATTCACAGCGCTACAGTTCACAATTACCGTACTCCACTTACACGTTATAGATGGGCTACATGCATGTCCTCCTCCGTGTTCCAAATTCCCAGTGTTCTTCATGGATGGCACGATCCATAGCGGTGGGAAACGGGAATCATTGTCGCAGCTTTCTAGTCCGGTTCCACACGATGGAGACTCATCCAAGCTGAAGCGGCATAAATCAGGGATATCGTGTCCCAGCATGTTGTTCATCCGACGGTGTGCAATGAAGACACAACCATGCTTCATGAATGGCAGGCCTTCCGTGTCGTGCACAGAAGGTGGCATCCGCTTCACAATGGGGTAGCTGTCCCCAATGAAAAGCGAGTACTCTAAAAGAGTGTTCCTCGGCACCCACGTAGCATCACGGGGGTCGAACTCGGCGCCGTTCATCCGGGTACGCGGCATCCCAGATCTGGACACATGGTGACGTACATAGTCAAGGTCCATGCATAATAATGTTGTGCTCCAATATGGCGGTCAGTAATACCGTGCAGCAAATAGTACTACTCCGGTATAGAGGAAGTAAAATAACCGGCTTATTATATAGCCACTCTTGGCTACATGGATGAGATAGTAAGACATGGAAAAACAAAAATGGTGGCAGCTAGTGGGTTCAATTCTTCAAGGGCCTAGCTAGCTATACGCGTCCTCCAAGGTAAAAAGTACTCCTACTAGTACTACTCCCTCCTTTCCGGTTTATAAGGCTCAATTCAAAAATCTCACCAACCAAGGTAGATGGTGAGTGGTGGAATACTTTTTTTAGATTGCAAAAGCACCCAATTAATGCTCTTGTTTTCCTCAAAAAAGTATGTTTACCAATGCATTAATTGCAATGCATGCATGCATAAATTACATGCATTGGTCAATTTTTTTTTATTACTTGCATGCAATGATTTAATGCACCTTGGAATCTGAACATGTGATGGGAAACAACCAAATTAAGCCTTATAAAATGGAAAAACTAAAATTTTGAGATAAGCCCTATAAACCGGAAAGGAGGGAGTACTAAGTATACTAATAGTACAACAATGAAAGAGAAGGCGAGAGGGTTAAAAAATGGAATACCTGGGTAGATGGTGACGGTCCGATCCTGGTAGATTGTGTGACCATGTTGCACATCAGTGGTACCATGGGTAACGACTGCTAAGTTAGTTGATCCCAATATGCCAAAGTCAGCTACAAGGTTCTGAGTTAGACCGAATCGCGGATGCAAATGCACATCCACGATCGGCGATCTTATTTTGATCGGGGATGACCGGTCCTCGCAAAATAATGGAGTACCGTTAGGGATGCAAATGATGGTTTGTGCATTCCGTTTGTAATCTCCGCATCAGTAGGATGGCAACCAGATGAAACAAGTCCTCGGCTTGTCACCGCGAAGATGCGGCCTAGATGGCGCCTGGCGTCTTCGAACGTGTAGGGGTACAAATCTGTAAATCGCCAACATGCGCCAAACCCTCTGCACATTCGTGTCTTGCATTGATGGCAATCCTTATGTCGAACACCGCAATGAGATAGTAATCGTCGTAGCCGCGTCGCTTTGTCGGCGGGTCCGCAATTGCTATCTTCTTCAATCTCATGTAGGCATCATCATACGTATTCAAGCCCAGCCAGTCTGGAAGGCCGATCCCAATGGTGGAGAAGGGGTCTACCGGAACGGCCGCACTACTGTGGATGTTGTGCAAAATGATGGTGGTATCTGGCCGGAGGTATGCAAGCCAATCTTCGTTGGCACCGACCCAGACCTATATATAAGACGGTGGGCAGCGGAGAATTTACGGGATGGAAATGGAATAACTAAGTACTACATGATCAAACTCCATTACTGACCTGCTCATCGGACACAATCCGACTACCTCTCAACGTCGGCAACTCTAGCGGAGTCAACGTGCAACCATGGCTGTGGAGCGGTGGACTGCTCAAAGGATTGTCCCATAGAAGAACCTTCTCCACGAGGACGCATGGAAGACCAACAAGCATGGCCTTTTCCCAAGCCTGTTTAAGCAGCGTCTTGAAAAAGTTGGTGCAGGAAGCACCGAGTCTTGCGGCGGTGAGGACGTCGGAGCGGCATGCGATTTCCCCTAGAGGATCATCGTCCAAGGTCTTCCAGCCGCGACGAGGAGTAGAACCGCCTGGCGAATCCATGGGAGCAGCGACAAACTGCCTTCTCTTCGGGGGGAGGGGAACTGGCGAGGAGGAGATAAGAGTGTAATAACCGCAGGGCCTCGTCCCTTCCAACTGTAGATCGTTCCTCAGCGAAGGGGTGAGGCTATTATTTACTACTAGTACTAGCATTATGGAACGTTATGGGATTGCATAATACTGTAAATAATAGCACTAGTAAGAAATTTTTTGCACTAGTAGTAGTTTTTGGCGTGGATTAAGAAATTTTGGGTATGTTTTTGCCATTTTTTGTACACGCCAAATAGTGTCAAAAAATGTCTTACATTATGTGATGGAGGAGTACGTACTCGTACTGTAGCAGTACCATACTACTTTTCTCAACTAGTAGTGTGATGTACTATACTTCTAGTCTAGTCTAGTATAGTGCACCAGTTTTGAACTCTTGAATTTCAGGGCCAAGGAGCTACAGTTGGAAGTGGAGGGTACTACTGTTCTCTAGAACCATCGATGTACTATCAATGCAGGGGAAGTACACCTACGTAGTGGCCTAGTGGGTACTCTCGGTGCTATATTCAGCCGCTACTCTCACGTAGGAGTAGCTGGCCTACTCAGCCGCTCCTCTCACGCACACACTAGCAGCCTGTTTATCGTGAAAGGTTACTTGAGGCGAGAACATTTGAGTTATTTGATACAGCGAGACTAGGCTTTTCGCTTCCATTTGTGGAGGTGTAATGGATCTCGTCGAACTTTGTTAATACTAGTTCCTTCTTTATGAATGAGGAATGAGATGAAGCAAAGCGTTTGCCTCTGGTTAAAAAAACACGTCAAGAGGAATTGCTTTTATAGTAGAGCCGATAATGGAGTGAAGTCCATGCGTGCAACGCCACAAGCTACACAGTAGTAGTAGAGCACTTTACGTACGGAGCCATATTGCACAGTTCCCAATGCCCCGCCGGGCTTTTCCGGCTCCTTGGGCTTAATTGGGAGGCGCTAGTTTAAATATGCTACTAGCTGATGAGGAAGCTGCAAGCGAGGTGCAGCTAGGGCGAGCACGCGAGCCACGGGATGCTGGGAAGGAAAACCCGTTCACGTGGCTAGGCTGTCCAGTGCACCCAGATTGTGGGGCCGCACGTCCATTTGACTTCAAAACTCAAACTACCTAGAATCGCCTTTTGTCGCTAGTAGTACGTACATTTCCTTACAAGAAACCCCTAATAATGCAAGAAACCACTAAAATGCCAAGAAAC
The DNA here is from genome assembly GCA_021605145.1 of Aegilops bicornis. Taxonomy (NCBI): domain Eukaryota; kingdom Viridiplantae; phylum Streptophyta; class Magnoliopsida; order Poales; family Poaceae; genus Aegilops; species Aegilops bicornis. The sequence goes on along the minus strand of CM038673.1, from coordinate 568,505,986 downwards.
TACTACCACTTGCATACATGGCAGACTAAGATAAGACTACCTTATCAACCATTGTACATGCTCTTACCAACAAAAATCCTCGAGTGACCTCCTACCTCTGGCCCGTCCACCTATTCATCCTCGGCCATGGGACGCAGCTACCGCCGCCGGCAGAAGGCGAGGTCAAAACCGCCGGCGGTGCGGAGCCCATGTTGCGGCAGCCCGGATGCCAGCTCCGTCCGGCGCTCGCGGCCGCTAGCTAGCCAAGATAGCTCCGTCCAGCTGCTTGTCTGCAAGGTTTGCTAGCTAGATTGGCACGGCAGCGCGGCGGCTTGCTCGTGCACGCCGCGCTCAGGCCAGCCATCTGGCTCGAGCGAAGGCCAGCGCGGCGGCTTGCTCGGTCGTGAGTCACGCCGCTGGGCCTGCCAACCCGTGCGGAGGCCAGCGGCGTCCGGCCCGTCCGTGAGCGGCGCCAACTTCGCTCATCACCGGCGCCACCGACGAACACGCATCAAGATCTTGTTTGAAGTAATGTTCAGGAAAAATAATGATTTGAGGGGGAATAACAGGATAGAAGGTCAGATGTGGGTCCCTCGTGTTAATGGTCAAACAAAATGTGTTGGTTTAAGCTGCCTCGTCAGCACGGACGTGTGGGCCAACCCTGTCATAAATGGGTTTAAACGAACCTAATCGGTAGGAGTACTAGGTAGTAGTTTTTGGCGTGGATTAAGAAATTTTGGGTATGTTTTTGCTATTTTTGTACAATAGATTCTTCCTAGGTCTGGTTGAAAGTGGTAGTTTTTGTTAAATACTCTACATATTGTAAGTAGGAGTGAAAGTTAAGCTTTGGAAGCCAATAAGCAAAGCTAGTTACATAGTGCATATGTGTACATGATTGAAAGTAAATATCAACCATGAGTGACTAATATCTTGATGGAAAACTCGAAACTATGGAATACTAGGAAAAAAATGCATGGTTGGAAATACTAGCAATGTTCATGTCCGTTTCAACGAATCATAATTAGAATAATACTTATTCACAAACTTGGTACAAAACACTCTAATTTTGATATACATATGTTTCAATTAGAATATATTCCTTGGGCTGCTTTGGTGAGGTCAGGGAGGGATGTGGTTGGTTTTAAGATACTAATTACGGATTTTTCTGCAAATTGGTAAACAAGTGGGATGTTGGTGAGAAAAGGCAACAACTTACCTCACAATCGTTAGATGTAGATCTAATGGTCAGAAACGACAGATGGCAGACACACCAGCATCAACAACTTAGTCTTATGTAGGAGTACTAGCAAGATCCGTGCATTGCACGAAACATCAAGATGCATTTTTTTATAAAACACTTGTTGTGATTGACCCTTGCGGGAGTAATCCCATGTGTAAAAACTAATGATATCTCGAGAAATATGAGATAAGGTGAAGAGGAGTGGGGTGTGGTGGTGGTTGGTGGTCGGACTGAGCGGAGGCATGGGGATTGACGACACCGGCAGCGTCCACCAGGCCAGTTTGTTCGAGAGGCTTCCTTTCTTAATTGCTCAACAATGAGGTTTGTTGGAGATAGGGATGAACGAGGGAAGGCCTTGTCTGCAAATGTGGAGAGGGGTGCGGGTATCTTTTAGTTTAATTTCCATCCGTCAGATATAGATCGGACGGTCTATATTGCAAGATGGCACACGTACCATCATCACCATCTCGGTTTTTTATAAGAGAAGAAATATAAGTATGGAGATACAAACGTATTATCGATACTTGCTTCCGCAAACTAGCATCTACATTATATTCAACGCCTCAGCATGTGGGGCCTTAGCACAATGACTTCTCGACTGTGTAAAACAAAGATTTTCCGTCACGACAAGGAGGGGGTGATGGCGGCGCTTTTTGGCTTGCTCTAGTCCTAGTAGTCATACTAGGTGGTCTAAGCACGTTTTAATTTATTCTTTTTCACGTCTCGTGTTCGCCGTACTGCCACGACTGTTGATGAATAGACGGTAAGTTATTCACGGGGAAACCCTTGATGAGCGTGTTTGCGAGAGAGAGAGAGAGAGAGAGAGAGAGAGAGAGAGAGTGCGTGTGTGATATGTTAGAGACTGAGGCAATGATAACAGATTCTTTGTGTCTATGTGTGTGGAGGATAGAGAGAGACATGTACATGGGGCTTTGTGTTGTGTAACGTGGAGACACATATACATAATTAGAGAGTGAGTGTGTGAGATACACATGCGGACATGGGGAGAGATGAGGATCCAGATAAATGGGTGTTTGTGCGTGTTTGTGTGTGTTTGTGCACGCGTTTGTGTGTGAGAGGGAGAGAGTGTACGTGGAATAGAGAGACCACTGATGATGTAAACCTAGTATAAGGGAAGGGGGGAATGGTGTGACATGTGTAGTAGCGGGATAGCACGGGTGCAGGCTGGGGGAGCAGACTATTTGGAAGAGACATCGAGTGTTCATGTGGGACAGGGGTGTGAGAGAGAGATAAAGAGAGAGCTAGCGACGGAGGGAGGGAGAGAGAGAGAGAGAGCGAGAGAGAGAGAGAGAGAGAGGAAGAGAGGGGGCGAGAGGGGTCGTTTGTGTCCATAAATGGCGTATAGATAGGGAGACAACGTTTATGTTGTCCGTAATTGGCCTATGAATGGAGACGCAAGGGAAGCGAGTCATCGTGTGTGTGATAGGGACTTCATGAGAAATCTAGAATAGATGGTGTAGAGAAAAATGTGCAAAATCGAGAACGATTATACATTAGGGAGCTATGCAAAGAGTCACGACATATAATGTATGCAGGGAAGGAGCTGGGGCGGGTCCGCATGTGGGAGAGATATAAAGAGGAGAGTGGTGCACAAGGAGACAAAGTGTGCTTGTTTGCAGTGGGGGTGGTGTGTGAGGTGAGTGCGCGAGAACCACATAACTAGGGAGATAGACGTTTGGGGGCGGCGTTTTGTGTGTATGGGAAATATACACTCTACATAGTGCGTGTGCTTGGGTAAGAGAGATAGCGGGAGACCTAGAGAGTGAGGGAAGAGATGTGTGCATGCCCGAGAGACAAAGTGTTAGAGACCTATGTTGGGGTCCGGACTTTACAAGAGAGAGGGGTGTTAATGTGCTCGTGTGTTGGTGTTTGGGGGAGAGAACGACTTCTCTCTATGTGTGTGTGTGTGTGTGTGGTGGTGGGGGGGGGGTTGACTTCAGATAAAGAGTGAGGTGTCTATATATGAGGGACTTTAGCGTATTTGAGATATTGTGCACTCATGGTTGATCCATTTGTTTCATAGTTTGTACTATGAGATAACGATACTTTTGAACATGCGTGATATACCTTGATGTACCCGAATTACAAACCTAAGATTGGAATTTTGGAATTCGACTCCATCGTTAGCTTTTGTAATTCATTTAAACTGAGGTACATTTTTTAAGCCGGGATTTCGTGATTTCAAATTCATATATCAAACCTAGAGATATACACATACGGGCATGTTCAAACTTTATAATCATCCACTTTATTCATACACATACACATTTTTGCTTTTGTCATCATATTTAGGATAAACACATTTGGAATTTCATTTGAATTGGACCGTATGATGGTATTTTCTTGTAGTAGCTCAATGATCCATATTTGAATTGAATGGACAATCTAAGTTTCGAGTTGGAGACACTTATTTTCAAAACTTGCACTTTTTTTGCGTGCAAAGCAAACAAATTGTCGGCCATGATATCATAGTCGGCCGTACGAGAGCAGAATACTTATAATTTTAGGCGCCAAAAGCTTTCAAACTTCCCGCTCACATCGAAATATCACGCGCCCGAAAGTTTACCCCTGCAATATTCCTGTTTTACCCCTGCCACATGAACGAAAAAGGGCTGCTTTGGTAACTCCATTGTTTTCCCCTCTTTGCCCCCAACATTCTTCCCCAGAGCAACCACGGCAAGCCGCCGAATCTAGTCCTCTGCCGCAGCAGTGGACCTCACACCCCGCCGGATCTACCTTCCGCACCTTGGAACCCCCAACTGCCAACTCACCACTTCACCGGAGCCGCTTCAGCGACTGGCTTGTCCACCGCTCCAGATCTCCTTGACCGCCATCATGGTCCACCGCACCAGATCTGCTTAACCGGCGCCCTCCACCACAGCGTAGGCCCTTCACTGACTCCCTCGTCCGCCCCTTCGCTGGCCCTTCATACAAGCCCTCGTCTGACGCAACAGATCCGCCTCACCGAAAGCACTATACAACGCGCCCGCCGAAGCCTTCGTCCACTGCACCGGACCCGCTCCGTGGACGTCATATTCAATTCCACCGGCCCTGCTTTACCGACGCCGCAGCCTCATCAGGTTATTTCGATTTGTACTCCTTCGGTTTTTCTCTTTATCGTGCAACTGTTCACTTACCACAGATGAGCTTTCTTGTATGTCGACAGGCGCCGCAACCGTAGCACCGGAGCAGCTTCAGCGACGGCGACAGCCGGCCCAAACTCAACCGCAACACGAGCACCATCGACGATCCTTAGCTATCAAGTATGACAACGATACCCATACGCCGCCGAGAATCAGGTACTATTATCCAACGGCCGGCGCCTACGTTCACTTTCCTAGCATAAGCACCGCACCTTTGAATTTCTTGGGGCATGATTCAGTTTTTCATGAGATGCGTTATTCGCTTGCACCAGAGGGCCATACTTCTGGCAGTGAACATGTTACATGTGTTAAATTACATACCAGTGCACATATAGTTAATAAGCTTTAGTTTTGTTCTGATGCCACCTGTTGGTTCCATCAGACTGCTTAATGTTCTCTATGCTTAATTACATATCAGCAAACTAGCATGTGGTTCCGCTGCTTTTTATTCATTTTACCCTACATTTTCTGATGCTAGCTATTACATCACTGCTCCGAGCCTCTATTCATTACTTGTTTGTGTGTTCTTGATCTTCCCAAGTTGCATGACTAATTTGATGCTTCTATTAATTATGGAGCTGCCAACCCCATCAAGCAAAATATTTGTTTTTTGGTGCCGCACCTCGAACAAGCATAAAAATAGAGGGAAGCAGATATATTGTCGTGTATGCACACACCCTTCTTTCATTAGTTTGGATGAACCATTGATGATCAATTCGGACAGTGCATGCGATTAAAATTAATTTTACCTAAATAGATGGTGCAGAATAAACTACAACAACTAGATTTGCAACCACCGGATGCTGACGATATCTTCAAAGAACATTGCAACAGCAGCTAGGCTTCACAGCAACATATGGTAAGCCAGTGTGTTTTAGTACATATTAAATGTAATGCAAGTGGGCTGCTTTCTTGGCTTGTGCCCTCAACGTGTAATCCTACTGAATTACAAATAATTCAGTTGTCTGCTTTGCTGTATTGCTTGATTCGAATGCTTGTTTGTTGTTACGTTGTACCTGAGTTGGCCAATATGTCAGCAGTGCCTGCTGTACTATCGTAAAGAAATGCATGCCTATTTCATTTGAGTCCTTAACTTCTCCTCTCAACTTCATCACAAGACTGTCTTCGTAGTTTATATGAGGCCACACTGTTAAGTGCTCAGATTATTTCAACTGCTTAGATGCCTTGGCAACTTAAATATAGCGGTTGTACACTCCCTTTCAACTTTCATCTTACCATTTTAATTTCTTTTCGGTGATGCTGCTTGAACCATTTAAATATAGTTTGCCATGATCGGCAATAATTAGTCCGTCGTTTACCATGTAAGCTTACTGCTGGATCATACGATAACTATCTCTTACTTATGTCCAAATGAAACCTTTCAGATGCCGTTCACACTAGGACACAATGTACAACCCCAGAATTTATTTGTGGAAGCAGTGCTCCATCCATGTTACCAGATGGTAGCAGTTCAGAGGCAACACCGCCGGAGAGCGATGCGAGCACAGATATTATAGTGCTTGTGCTCTACTAGAGGCAGAAAGAGATGGTGTGGCTTCCATGAATGAGGTAATCTTTATCTTGAGGCTGGAAATTACGGAATTAGCGGCACGCATTATGCAAGCAACCCAAGAATTGGAGGAAGTAAGAATGTTGCATTTGAAGACGGAGGAGGTCCTGCTGTTTCTGCTATCTGAAGCCCAAGGTAATCCTGATTCTTCTTTAAATACCAGTTGAAACTGTCATTAGATTATTGTACTTGCATGTTGTGTCATGTCTCTGAATGGATTATGTTGCAAGACCCCCTATGTTGTCCATGTGTTGTAATGATCCGAATTTTTTAGGCGAGGTAATCCTTAGTACTTGTATGATTGACATAAGGTGAACTGTTTTCGTGTGAGCATATTGTATTGGATGAAATAACTGTTTGAATCAGAGTGTATCCAACCTACTGAATTCGAAGATCACGGCATTTCCATAATCATATATAAAGGCGGAATAAATCTTTGTTGTGGTTTTGAAGAAATAAATAACAAAACGTATAATTATCTGTGGATATTCGTAATCGAATACAAATTGGATTTGAATTTAGTTTGCCAGGTCCCAGGGCAAACGTGAATGCTAATTCTCCATCGTTTTGAACGAAGCGGCTAAACACCCACTATAATTTGTGGGCTGCCCGAAGCAAGTGTTTGCGAGATGGAAATTATTGTCTACCCCTGACACTTGACATCCTTATCGACCGGATTTACACTGTTGTCGATAGGGGTAGACTAGTAACTTCAATAAGACGTGACACGACGGCCTCTGAGCCCATTTAGACACGGTGGGTGCCAAACGTGGGCGGCAAAACACATTTGATTCAAGCTCGTCCGAAAGACATGTGTCTCTTCCTCCATTTCCCCAGTCATACATGGTGGGCGGCAAAACAAACTCTCCTCGTCCGAAATCGATGTAGGCTAATATTTTAAATAGGGGCAGATGTGTAACTTCCATCAGACGTGACACAACCGCCCTACCTGTCAGCCCCGTTCATACACCGTGGGCGCCAACCGTGGGCGGCAAAAAACCCTCTCCTCGCCCGAAATAGTTACCGGCAAATATTCTGGGAGATGCGAGATTACCGTCCCATCTCCAACCGACGCGATGTCTGATATTTAAACGGGGGATAAGTTCGTAACTTTCCCCATTTCGTAGAAGCGGCGTCCCAAAGTTTGAGATCGCCCCTCCCTCCATTTCCCCATTCATACACCGTCGGCCGCACGACAACCTCCGTGACCGCGCCATCCTCCTCCGTCCGCCACCCCATCCTCCACCTTGCCGGAGCCGCTACCCCAACCCCGTCGTCCACTGCAAGAGATGGACGTCTCTCATCCACGGCACTGGACCAGGATCCTTTCATCGCCTCCTCTCGCTTCATCGGCACCATCGTCCACCTTGCCGTTGCCGCTCCTACGACTGCCTCGTCCACGGCAACAGGATATATCCCCCGACCCGGCCGTCTGCCGTCTAAAGTCCTCTTCCCTGTCGCCGACAGCCATCGCACCCGCATCACCCTCAACGTATCAGCATAGGCCTACACGGAGCCGCAAGAGAGGTGGTACTCTTCCATATGTGCTTAAGTTATTGATCTCACCCGGAAAATAGATCATAATTTGTTTACTGTACTTTTCTTGTCCGTACCAAATCGTAGTGGCTAGTTGAAAGCAAACATTGGTTGCGAGTAGCTTTGTCCGGTTTGCACCTTCGGATCCTCCATGGCACGGGCACTATACTCGTAAAGCTTATGGTTCCCCCTTTATATTCACTACCATCATCGTGAGGTGCTTCGTGGTCGTGCTAGCACTGCTCCTCAAGACCTCAACCCAAAGCTTACGTGTTCAAATATGAATCTGATATGATGCTCATATAACTAAAACAGAGAACGTTTAATTGGTCACCTAATGTTCCTATATTCGTTTCGAAAAGCATGTGCGCCACCCACTGGTCCAGCTAGTTCCACTTTCCTGATTTTTCTCTTGATGCTTAGGGTTTTCCCTTTTATCTACTCTACTATGATCTCCATAGGTGCTTTCGTCGTACTAGCATTACTCCACCCTTCAAGCTAAACAACATAACACTCGAATTCAAATCTTAGTTGTTCAAATATGATTGTGATATGATACTGATATTAGTTAACCGACACATTTAATTAGTTAGCTAAAGGTCCCACTTGAGTTTCCAAATGCATGTCGCGACATATAGATAGACAGCATAATTGCATTTCTTTGTCACTTGTTGACCGTACTTTCTTGTCCATACCAAATCTTAGTTGTTATTTCAAAGCAAACATCGGTTGCTAACTACCACAATGCACGGTTTGCGACTTTCAGATCTGCCATCCCACCGCCACGGTCAACACTTTATCTTGATCATGCTTATGTTTTCCCCATTTTATGATGACCACAATCAGCCTACGTGGTTCGTGTCGTAATAGCACTGCTCCACCCATCGAGCTAAACAAGCTTAGTTGTACAAATTCATATATGATATTATTGCTGATATTAGTAAAACTGAGAGATGTTTAATTGGTTAGCTAAATGTTCCTACTTTAGTTTCGAAATGCATGTGAGCCACATATGGAGAGACTGGAAAGAATAGTATTTCTCTGTGCGCTTTGGTTCATTATGGGTGGCCAACCGACATTGTATTGAAACACTTGTAATATCTTCAATCTGCTTGCTCTTCTGCTCTTCTTTAAGATGATACTCTTCTCTTGAATCTGTCAGGTCAGGACGACTTGTTCTTCTTTACTATATGTTGAAGCTATCATCTGCGAAGTGTCATCACTTCTGGAGCTCTCATATTTTGAGTAGTAGGCCACATTATATTAATGCACACAACAAATTACAGCATGCATGGCATCTTTTAAAAGAATTGTAGAGATAGCACAAAGGGGTTTACAGGGAGGCGGTATTTGATTAGAATCACTTCTGCATTACAAAGAAAATCTCACTTGTTTTTATGTTTTCATGCATGTCAGATATTGAACATTATCAAAATGAATATGAGAATGGGCGCACGAGAGGAATATTGCGGAACAATCCACTGGCTAACAAACTTGGCATGGTGGAGGATGGCCTATCTTATTCACGCATCAAGGTGCTTGCTCTAACATTGCAAAGCTGTACTGGTCGCACATATTTTGCATCTGACCTCTTGCATTTCTTCTACTTTGTTACACCATCTTCTTAGTTTAAGCATCATATATGAGTATATGCCATAACTATCCATTTTCTGTACCTATTCCATGTGTCGTCACACTATATTTTCCAGTCAAATGTTGTTCTTTCGTGATAGATGTCCAAAAGGAAGAGGGTGAGTGCAGATCCTCAATGAGTAAAAACTATGTATTTGGAAAAGGTAGTGGGAGCTGTTAAATCTGATAGATCAGCAGCCACGTAAAACACAGCCCAACTGTACCACACTTTACCCCTACTCCAAAGTGGCCAAACCCCTATTAGAACTGCTGGGAGCCCAGTAATCGCTCTATGATATCAATTCAAAATTTGAAATCCTAAATTTCTGCTTGTGCCTTACCTTCTCTCTTGTATGAAAACTAATTTCAGATGAATCTCCTTGCTCAAAGGATCATACGATCTCAAAACAATAATGGGCTCAGCATTGCTCTTGTGAGTACCTCTCTCCCTTTTGCGTTGTAACGTCAGTACTTAATTAATTGCTATTTGATTATGTAGCATCACCGCACTGAGCTTCATTATCCTCTGTTTCTTCCAATATTATTTGATCTATATTTACTCTTTGCAAAATGTAGAATAATGGCAACGCTTATAAAGAATTTTCTTTGGGGAATTTATTGAATTATCCTTCCATCAACATGGAGAAGGGCTTTGTCCAGCCCGTGTGAACATGTAATGTAAGTTCATCCTTCTCAAGCCTTCAAACTTTGTTCTAGTATAGATTTGGATAGGCATCATTGCCTCCACTGTTGTTTGCTTTGCTGTTTACATCTGATTGGATGTTTGCAACAACTACCAGTTTCAAATTGTAGTTGTAAAAACATGTTCCTTGTCTGAAACAGATCCATTTATTTGCTTATATAATTGTGAAACCTGTTACGTGTCTCCTTGTTTCTCTTTCAGAGTCGTATCTCTTACGCCAGGCAGAACTTTAGGGAAGATAGTGAGCCAAACCATCTTGAGGACAACGAGATGACCCCAAGGTCCTGCCTTGATGAAGACAATGAGTTGAAGCTACTCACCAGCAGGTGTGATACAACCTCTGTGCAGTCGTTGCCTCCATCAGTTTGACTTCTTCAGTCTAAACTTAAAGCGGAAAGGCTTGCTTCAGCTCAGCTCCGACTTGAAGTCAAAGATGCAATGAAGATGTCAGAGGACTGCTGTGCGCACCATCATGCCTTAAATCTAGTGTTGATGCATTTATCGTTGACACAACTGAGGTCTACTCAACTTCTTCGGCTGTTTGGGGGGCCCGACCTGGGCAGGCCTAGTGCCTTCTGAAGTGCTCTCAGTTTTGTATATTCTTTTGTCGGCGCGTTTATTTGCACTGGTGGCGAACTTTGATGCCCAGTGGATGTAATATGTGTGATAGCCGTGATAGCCTAGCGTAAGTTGCTTGCTTATTTATTTCCTTGTTGTCTTGTTTATTTGTTTGCTTGTAGTCATTGCAGTTCTTTTTCCGCGGTTTGCTAATGGCTGCAATAACCTATTTTTTAAAACTAGGCCACAATAACCATGGGCTAATATTTACTGTAGTGACACTGGGCCTCCTACGGGCCGTAGAAACAGTGGGACTTCTACGGGCCATAGAAACAGTGGGCCTTCTACGGGCCGTAGAAACAATGGGCCTTCTACGGGCCATAGAAACAATGGGCCTTCTACGGGTCGTATCATCAATGGGCCTTATACAGGCAGTATGATCGATTGGCAAACATGGGCCAATAACAGTCGCATTATGGACGTAAACAGGCTAGAGTTGGAATCGTCCGTTCATGGGCCGACCATAACGGGCCATCGTTAATAGGCCGTATTTCATGACGCTATGAAAACGGCCCAACGTGTTAACGGACCACAAACGGGCCGACTGTAACCACAGGCTGAATTTGGCCCATAAGCAGAAAATGACAGTAACGGGCCGTAAGTAAACGAATGCTGGAAATGAGCCCAAGAATAAATGGGCTCTGAGAAGGCCGAAAGATAACATGGGCTGGAAACGGCCCAACGGAATAACGGGCCCTTAATGGGTATAAAGTGATACACTGTTCATTACGGGCCGGTTTCACCACGGGTCGTTAATGGGTGTAAAGTAATACACTGTTCATTATGGGCCAGTTTCACCACGGGCCCTTAATAGGCCAAGAGTTACATAGGGCCTCATATGGGACGAAAGACGTCATGGGCCATACATGGGCCAGAAGTGAAAACGGGCTGGAATCATATTGGGTGGCCCAGATGACGGTACTGGGCGTAATTCGGATAGGGCGTAACGGGCCTTGGGTTAGCGGGCTGTAAATGGGCTATATGCGAACAGGACGTTAACAGGCTTTACTTGGGCCGACCAGCCACCTTTTGACCAAGTCAAACATGCCGGCCTTTTCACAGGAATGGGCCTCTGTTGGGCCGTGCCACGTGTCGACGTATCATAGGCGCCTTCTGTCCAATGAGTGGATGACATCTGTCCCAACGGTTAGCCGACACGTGTTTCCTCCAGCCAATGATGATTTTACACGTGGAAAATCCCCATTGGTCGAGGCTGTTAACAGAGTTATCGGATCCAAAACCCGACCCGATAGCTTAACGGCGTTCGCTACGGTGGATGCCACGTGTCGGTCACCCTTGATGAAAGCACTTACGTGACGCGCGATTTATCGTCATGGAAGTGGACACTTCCGTGATGATAATTTTGGTAATGTCATGGAACACTTCTATGACAGCACAAGTATGACTATCTTGATTCTGTCATAAATTTGTCATGGATGTACATGCATGACAAAAAACGCGACCTACTGTGACAAACACGTATCATCACGGAAGTGTATTCTTTGTAGTGATGGATCCTCTGACGTGGCTATCACTGCCTTGCCCTGCCTTTCCTTCGCTGACAGGTGGGACCCACGCATATGGGTCCCACATGTCGATGATGTAATGGTAGGATTGTTCGTGCCCCTCATCCCTCTCGCCCCACCGCTCCTCTGCCTTTGTGTACATGAAATGCGGGCCAGCTGAATCATGACGAGCATCAACTTTCTACCATAGACACACACTGATTGGGCGCGGTTTGCCCTGCTCCATCAGTGCTCCGATCCGTACTCCGCACCATCGAATTTTCATCCAGCGGCTGTGACACATTTCGTCCCGGCATCAATCCTCACCGAGTACTTACGCATTACTACAGGTAGTACCCGCCGGTGTGACCATCTACGCCAGAACGCCCGACGCCCAGCTGTGGCACCCTCGCCACGGCCACGCCACCACCGACCGATTCATCTCGAACGAGTGAGTCGCGAACCACGCCACCACCATGAGAATGACATGTGGGCCAGCCGCATTTAAGGTCCGCAGGTCATTGACTCATAGGCCGAGCACTAAGCCACTGAAGTTCGGTCCCGTGGGCCCCGGGAGGGAAATGTAACTCCTGCGGCAGGCCTTGTGGTGCTCCCGCGAGCTCGTGCCAAAACTGGAATTTGTTTCTTACTACTACCAACTAGTACTAGTAAGGTACACGTGCATTGCACGCATGAGATTCTGGTGGTTTGTGCATTATGCTTCTACATGTGGAGTTTTCTGGATTCTAACATGTGGCAAAATCTGGTGGAATGTAAGGTTAGGCAAGTTTGATTAACTTAGGTGAGTGTTTGGTTCAAGCCACACCTTAGGCAAGCCACACTAAGGCCCCACATGACATACACACAAAAAATGTGGCAAGATTCCCTTAGGCTTGCCAACTTGTGGCTCTCATTTTGAAGAACTAATAACTTTGCCTAAGCTTAATTGTGGCAAAGTTAGTCATGAATTAAGTTCAACCATGGAGTCTTCTAGATTATACATGTGGCAGAATCTGGTGGATGATATCCAACGGCCCGATGGTGCTCGGATTTGCCATCTTTGTACCGTCGGATTGGCTTCATCCAATGACCAACTTTCAAAGTTTTTCACACACTATATAGGGGGTCTAGATATAGATGTGTCGGTCCATTGCAATGGATCCAAAGTATATGTATTTAGTGGAGTGCACTCTAAACACATTATCTATTTATTTTTCTCTAACCTTCCATAGCCATGCAACCAAGCCACATAAGCTTCATGGGTGCCCCCCACATCATATTATTCATACTACGTTGATTGAAAAAAAGATAAATCACCCAAAACAAGATCTTCCCGTTATTTGTTCCTACGATGTTGTGTCGTGCACGTATCTACTAGTTGTATAGTGGTAGTACTAGTAATATAGTATTAGGAGTACAAACTTGGTACTAGTAGGAGTAGTACTAATCTGAATGCTCCTACTCTGTCAACGAGCCCCGTCTGACACAAAATTTCTTGGCTTCCGTGCTACAGCTAGATCTTCCCCTTGTTTCTGTTTTCCAACCCGGCGGCGGGCGGGGTGTGGGTTTGCTCAACGGCGGTCCCACATGAAAGTGAAAATTCTAGGAAACACGCCTTCCCTAAGCTATGTGTCGTGCCGGATGGGCTGTGTTGTACTCCCGATTCCTGGGCGTGTGGGGGTGCAACTCGAACGCGGTAGGCCTTTTCCTTTTACTAGCAATGTGCACGTGCGTTGCGACGGATCCAAAGTAGTAGAATAGTAGTATTTGTTCACAAACTTGAAAGAAATCACTATTGTTTTGATATACTCCTAATATATTACTCCCTCCGTACCTAAATATTTGTCTTTTTTGATATTTCAAATGGACTATCACATACTGATTATATAGACATATTCTAGCGTTTCTAGCAAGATGCCCGCGCGTTGCACGAAGTTGATGGAAAAGGTAAGCACAACTTATAATTGACGGACAGTGATGCATATAATTTAGCAAAGGGATCGCACATGTCGGTATTGACTGGAACGAGAATGCAATAGCACAATAAGAATTAAGGCCACGATGATGCGATCGCAGTGGTGGTTACAGAAGGCAAGAAGAAAGATGGATCGAGTAGTGATCATATCGAGTTTTCACCCTTCTGCTGTCATTGTTGGGGGGGGAGGAGGGAGAGAAAGACGTATCGAGAGTGTGCGCGGTAGGCACAGAGGCACAACTAGCGTATGTGTGTGTGTGTGTGTTTGAAAGAGGAGTAGATAGATTATTATCAAGATCGATGTGCCACCCTACTCCTTCGGTGCCGGGTAGTGAGTGTGTATGTTTGAGAGAGAATCCAGTCGATAGATTAGTATCAAGATCGAGGTGTCACCCTACTCCTTCGGTGCCGGGTAGTGTGTGTGTGTGTGTGTGTATGTTTGAGAGAGAAGCCAGTCGATAGATTAGTATCAAGATCGAGGTGTCACCCTACTCCTTCGGTGTTGGGAAGTGTGGGTGTGGGGGGGGGGGCAGTGACACTCACATATCTCTACTCTTATAAAAAACAGAGTTGGTGATGATGGTGTTCCTGCCATCCTGCAATATAGGCCATTCATTTATATCCGATGGACAGGAAGGAAAATATGGCAATTTTGCAAAAAGATACCCACACCCCTCTCCGCATTTGCAAATAAGGCATTCCCTCGTTCATCCTTTTCTCCCACAAGATAAACTTCTCATACAAATGCATCTTGATGTTCCGTGCAACGCATGGGCATCTTGCTAGTAGGGAGAAGGGGTTTGTGTGACACATATCTAGCTATATTAAGGGATAGGTAGATAGCATATGTCTGAGAGACATTATTATACTTTGAGACATTAGTGGCTGTGGGTGGGCAGAATTAAAGGGGTGGGCATGTTAGACATAGAGAGCATGTGTGTTTATGTGTGAGAGACTTGTAGAACGGGGTAGAAAGACGAATTTATCCCTGACGGAGGGAGAGAAATACATGAAGTGCGCGTGTGTGATTCTGATGCCCACGGGGAAATGAGATATGTATGCATGTGAGAGAGATTGCACAATTCATTCACGTATCACTATCTAGCGATCGTGGACGTGCATCGCTTGAACATTAGTCAATATCTACTTCATATTGTGGCCAAAGGTACAATATCGATTCAACACTATAAAGATTGGACACTCACATATCACATTTTTTTCTATTTAAATAAACCTTTTCAGTTCTGCATGCCAAAGTTACAGTGATGTTTCTTCAAAAAACCAATGTAGCTATCATGTACATGCACCATTGTTACTCTTGCATTAAAATTCATTAGTCTTGGATGATTTAAGTTTCTATTTTGAAGTAATATATGTAATATTCATATATGAATTCAACGGGTACGCAATTTATGAAATGGAGTCTATGTAATCATATGAGGTAACACTTTTAAGTAGCTAACTACAATATCCATTTCTTTTTGTGCGCCTCTACACTAACACGTCAATGCATTATGTTTAAAGTAAATAACCAATGGCACTAAATTATCTATTTACACGAGAAATACATAGGCTGAGCGTTTGATCCCTTTTTTGTGAACGCACCACTACACCCGTACGATTGGCCGCGCCGTGTGAGCGTCCAAGTTATCGGCGCATCATCCCGAGTTATTGTCTTTTTCCGGGTGGACTTCACACGGTTATTAATCACGACGCGTGCCCGTGTACATAGTCTAGCATGACCTTCCCGCTAGCACGGTCCAAAATTAGTTGAAACTGGATACGAATGATCCATGGTCAAAATCTCCCGCCTCCTTCTAAAATTTCCGCCACCTTAGTCTTTAGCATGTGAAATCCCCTTTTGTCCTTGGTGCACGGAGACCAACAGTTACAATACCGCCCTCATCTACATGGTAGGTCGGGGCTGCTTTGGTAACTTTCGATTCCCCCACTACACGGCACCCCATTTCCTCTCCCCTCCAGCAAAAACGACTAACTCCACAGCACCAGAGCATCTTACATCACGCTGTCTGTACTTCATCGCCCTTTCTCCCCTCCCCTCTCGAAACACTAGACTGCTCATCCACCGGCGTACCATGGCCCATTCACTGCCAGCAGCGTCCACCTCGCCGGATCTGCTTCTGCGGCCGCATCTACCCCTCCCACCTCCACTAGAAACAAGTATATTGCTCATCCACCACTGTACCACATCCCATTCAGTGTCTGCCTTGTCCACGGCGCCGGATCTGCTTTGCTGGTACTCTCATCAACCGCGGCGCATCTGTAGCGGCTCATTCGTACTCCCCAACGCCCCCCGGAGCCGCCCCACCGACGCCCCCGTCGATGGCCTCTGATCCTCTTCGCCGACACCTTCCTCAACCCTACCGGAGCCGCTTCGCCGACACCTTCCCCAACCCTACCGGAGCCGCTTCGCCGACACCATCGTCAACCCTACCGGAGCCGCTTCGCCGACACCATCGTCAACCCTACCGGAGTAGCTTCACCTATACCATTCTCAACCCTACCGGGGCCACTTTGCCAACTCACAAGTCCACGGCCTCAGATCCGCTTCTTCGCACCCTCATCCAACCTACCGGAGCAGCTTCTGACACCCCGTCCACGGCCGCAGATCCGCATCATCGACACCACCCTTAACCCAACCACCGGAGCAGCTTCTGACGCCCCGTCCATGGCCGCAGATCCGTATCGTCGACACCATCCTTAACCCAACCACCGAAGCAGCTTCTGATGCCCCGTCCATGGCCGCAGATCCGCGTCGTCGACACCATCCTTAACCCAACCACCAGAGCAGCTTCACCTGCGCCCTCGTCCACGGCCACAGATCCGCTTCGCCCACACCGTAGTCCACCCTACTGGAGCCGCTCCACAAACACCCTACTCGACGGTTCTAGATTTCCTTACCGGACCCGGCCGGCCCGGTAGCGTCATCACCCTCGGCGTTTCTAACATGATTCCCACTGTGCGGAGAGATGCCAAGCACCCGCCACGACCTAGGTACTTGTCACCTTTAAACCCGTCCGGCATCACCTGCCTGATGTACTTCAACTATACTAACCGTCGTTGTTACCTGTTATGCGGTGGCAAAACTACAAGAACGATGTTTCTTCCGGATCTAACAAGCGTGGCCAACCAAGATCCTGGACTGAGGCATTGCTATGATCTTGTAAGCGCGTCTCTCTCTCTTGTATTGTTCATGCTCGCCAAATGCTTTGCTAGGATTTTCGACCAAGTAATCCCTTTGTGCGCATAATGATTTCTACTATTGGCTGCTAAATTAGATATGTAGATGTCATACATGATACTACCTCGTACCTCCGTTCCTAAATATAAGTCTTTCTAGAGATTCCACTATAGGCTACATACGGAGCAAAATGAGTGAATCTACACTCGAAAATGCATCTATATACATCTGTGTGGTCCATCTTTGGAATCTCTACAAAGACATATATTTAGGAACAAAGCGATACATTACACAAAATCGTAGGTGGCATGTAGGAATTCCAGTGCACTACATTAGGCTCCCTTAGAGTGCCTGATAGTCCATCATACAGAGTCATGGCTGGTTTATGGTACGCACACAATCGTTAATTGGTGGTTTAAATATGCGCAAGGGATATGCAATATAGTATCATGTAGAGATGTCTGAAATTAGCCGTGTCAACTTGCAGATAGGGTTACACAATGAAAAAGTACAAGATGTATGTGGCAATTTCATGGAACATCGCAAAAAAAGGAGAGGCAGCTGTGAGCCTATACAGTGTGCTATGGTACGTCACTCCTCCATTGCAATCATCGTGACATGTTATTTGTATGCCAGTTCTATTAGCCAAGTTTCTTAGGGACAGTTATTACGAGTTATCCTAAGAAAATAAGCACATGTGAATATAAGCTCCATGTAATAAGCCAACCAGTTCTTTTCATTGCGTTTTCAGCTTATCTTTGGTATGATCAAGGAAAGTCTAGATTGCATTATATTTTTTCACTTTGCTGCCCATATGAAAATTAATTTGACTTGCAAACATCACAAATTGAACCCAGTGCAGTAATTAATATGATAGGAAAACAGACCATCGCTATTTGCTCAAAATGCAAATACAAAGATACCATCTACTTGGCACAATCTACTTTGGTCAATGTTTTCCATAGAGATCCCATTGCCTAATTTAAATGAAGAATGCATGACCCACATTTAAATGAAGAACAATTATTTATTGAAATTCGATGGTCCAAGTGGCTAGTTATTATCATATAGCAGCACCACCTGAAAGCATCATATAGCAGCAGCAACTCATAGCAACTCATCATATAGCAGCGATGCGCAATTCATCATATAGCAGCAGCTCATAGCAATTCATCATATAGCAGCAGCAGGAGCAGCTCATAGCAATTCATCGAGATAAGCGGCAGCAGGAGCAGCTCATAGCAATTCATCATATAGCAGCGGCAGGAGCAGCTTGTAGCAACTCATCATATAGCAGCAGCAGCTCATAGCAATTCATCGGATAGCAGCGGCGAGGAGCAGCTCATAGCAATTCATCATATAGCGGCAGGGAGCAGCTTGTAGCAACTCATCATATAGCAGCAGCGGCTCGTAGCAATTCATCATATAGCAGCAGCAGCAGCTCATAGCAACTCATCATACAACAACAGCTCGTAGCAATTCATCATATAGCGGCAGAGGAGCAGCTCATAGCAATGCATCATATAGCAGCAGCAGAAGCAGCTCATAGCAATTCATCGTATAGTGGATCAGAATGAAAATTTGGCAAAAAATCGGAGGAAATCCTCACCTTGTTGGATGAGCTCGTCCTTCAACAGCACCTCAAGGCCATGGCCTGGGAGGAGGGGAGGGGGAATAAGGTGCCTTCTGCCATAGTGTGGCATCAGCCGTAGTTGTGCAGCGCCCGCTGGAGTAGTGCGTTGGACGAACCACAGTGGAGCAGCTGCTGGAGACCATGAGAATGAGGGGCGGCGCCAGAGGGAGGAGCAGCTAGGGAGATTTGCCTCACCACCGGGCCATGTAGCCTAGCTGGACATAGCATCGTCGAGGACCAGGCAGATGGGACCGATGGCGACAGCTCACCTGGAGGAACCCTAGTGCTGCAGTGTGGGATCGAGGTAGAGGAAAGGGAGAGGAGATGCAAGCGGCAGGGCAATGAATGCTTGCGTGTTTGTTTTACTTGAGGGTCAGGTGTGACACGGGCGTCAGTGATTGCATTTTGAGTGTAATATAGGCGGAACAATGAGAGTCATTTCACTATTCCCTTCCCTTCAATTTTCAGTGAGGTTCTACCCGAAACACCCCCCTCCAAAGAGAAATTAGTTAAGCCCAAGCCCATAACTCAAAAATGACTTCTTTACATCTTTTATGGCTTATTTTGACAATATGCCCTGAAAAGGCGGAATCAAACTGGCCCTTAACCTGCAATTCAATTGTGTGTGCAATGATGAATCACTCCTGCCTGCTATCTATACATTTAGGCATCATCATACATGGCATAACCTAATACATGTGCATTCCATTGTAGAATCTGGAATATGCAATGTTTATGTTAGTTCATCGTTGCACATGATGTTTAAATGCCCTTAAATCTGGTCACCAAGTGATGGTCTTTAAGCCTCCTTCTTTGCTTCTTTTCATGATATGTAAGATTTGCTCACACATCTGTTCAATTGCTTGTTGGCATCAGCCAGCCATACTAGGACTGTTTGCTTTGATTACTTGCTATTCTTGACCTAACACTCTAACAGAGCTTGTCAACGATTTAAACACTAAGGGATGTTGTAGTGGGGCCTTGTCTAACTCATAGGTGACATAAAGGTTTGGCTGTACACTACAAAGAGGCTCTCCAAGAGTACACAGAGATCCAGTTCGAAGGTATGCCTAGTTTTTACATAGTGCAGACATAGTAAATGCTCATTTCATTGTGTGCAAGTGCAAGAGATGCGGCATGTTTCATTATGTGGTGTTTTTTGTTATAATCTCATCCTTTTATGTTCAGGGACTGGAAAGTATGCATATTTTTCTTCCAAGGAGACGAATAACTAGTTTGTGTCACCTTGCAGAGGGGGTGCAATGAAGATAAGATTGAGGATTTCCAAGTACAAGATGTTAGGAAGGAGCCTTGCAAGAGAAGTAGGAGCTGTTGAGCCTCTCCAACCTGCTAAGGTAAGTCATGTATGCAACTCAACAGTTCAATTCCTTGTTTGTTTGAGGCATAGTTAATTTTCTCTTTTCAATTGATTTATTTGTCCTCGCTAATGAGATGCCCAAATAATCATGCACGATGTTCGGTACTTGTATCACTATTAGTTGACATAATTAAAGGCCTTACCATTTAATTACTTTGCCGAAGTGTGCCTGAAGCTTTGAAGTCTATTAACCAACTATTATTGCATGAGGCTCACAATCTAGTTTATACTACGCTAATGATTGCATAGTTTTGCCTGCTGTAGTATGTTTGTATGAAACCCTCTGTTGTTCATTATGCTCCCTAAGACTTTAATTGAGGTACAGAATGGCCAACTGCTTGCTTACTTGTACGCAACGTGTTGTTTTAATTTGTAACTTGTCTGTGTTTTCGATTGGGCCCCAACATCATGCTCCTCTGGTGAGCTAAGAGGGATTTCTGTATGCAGGCTGCATGACTATCTTTTTATAATTTTTAAAATATCACCTGCTTATGCTTCATGACGTTTAACTTTTTTTTGTGAAAGTGACGTGTAACATTATTGTTAGTCCTGTTTTGCCATGTAGTACAAAATAGTGGCTTGTTCGCTTCACTATTGTAACTATATTTTTGCCCTAGTCATGTGTACTTACAGAAACATTTCAGGATGAAGTGACATCAACACAAAAATCTGCGGCGGTCTTGGCATGGCCGTTACCAAATGATTATGGATTGGAATTGTAATGTGCTGACGTTCTCGAGCATCAACTAGAGGTGGCAAGACAACGTATACATGATTGTCAACGTATAATCAACAAGTTGAGACTGGACATGCAGGTATTAGATGTAGGAGTCAAAAAAATGAAACAAGACACCGAGGTAACCATGAAGGAATTGGAGATTCTGCAGACTGAAATTTGTGCTATCTGAATCCGGCCAATCCTATTTTCTGAAGAGATTATAGTTCAAATGGAGTTAAGTTGATGCACGTCCATGATGTATGAGCTGTATTTGCCCAGTGTATGTAATTTGTTGTTTGTGTATGCTTTATTATCACCTGTGCTGAACCATAATGCCCAGTGGGTATAATCGGCTGTAATTTCTTTATTGTATAGTGTAGGATTATTCTACCTTTCTATGCCTTGATCTCTTTGTTGTATAGTGTATGCTTTTTAGAGGTGATAGTATTGAGTAGGATAATTCTTTGAATATGCTATATCGTTCAAACGGGGGCCAACTCGCCCGACCATGGCCCTTCACGGGCCATAGGATCCATGGGCCTTCTACGTCTCGTAGGATCCATGGGCCTTCTACGCCTCGTAGGATCCATGGGCCTTCTACGTCTCGTAGGATCCATGGGCCTTCTACGTCTCGTAGGATCCATGGGCCTTCTACGTTTCGTAGGATCCATGGGCCTTCTACGTCACGTAGGATCCATGGGCCGCCGACTCATTTATGGGTCTTGTACGGGCCTTTAATGGGTAAATGAAGGGCCTATAATGGAAATCGTGACGTTTATGGGCTGACCATAACGGGCCGTTAATAGGCCGTGTTGGTGATGCTATGAAAATGGCCCAACAGACTAATGCACTTAAACGGGCCGACTGTAACGACGGGCTGAATTTGGCCCACAAGCAGAAAATGATAGTACCGGGCCGTAAGTAACCGAATGCTGCAAATGAGCCCAAGAATAAATGGGCCCTCAGAAGGCCGAAAGTTAACTTGGGCTGGAAACGGCCCAACGGAATAACGGCCCGTTAATGGGTATAAAGTGTTACATTGTTCATTACGGGCCAGTTTCACCGCGGGCCGTTAATGGGTGTAAAGTAATACACTGTTCATTACGGGCGATTTAAAGACGGGCCGCTAATGGGCCAAGAGTTACAAAGGGCCTCATATGGGCCGAAAGACATCATGGGCCATACATGGGCCAGAAGTGAAAACGGGCTGGAATCATATTGGATGGCCCAGATGACGCTACTAGGCCTGATTCACATAGGGCGTAATGGGCCTTGGGTTAGCGGGTTGTAAATGGGCTATATGCTAACAGGCCGTTAACAGGCTTTCCATGGGCCGGCCCGCCAGCTTTTGACCAAGTCAAATGGGCCAGCCTTTTCACGAGGAATGGGCCCTTTGTTGGGCCGTGCCACGTGTCGGCGACGTATCATAGTCGCCTTCTGTCCAGAGAGTGTATGACATCTGTCCCAATTATGAGCCGACACGTGTTTCCTCCACCAATGATGATTTTACATGTGGAAATTTCCCATTGGTCCGGGCTGTTAACGGGTTATCAGATCCAAAACCCGACCCGATAGCTTAACGGCGTTCCATTACGGTGGATGCCACGTGTCAGTCACCCTTGACGAAAGCACTTCTGTGACGCGCGATTTATCGTCATGGAAGTGGACACTTTCGTTTTGATAATTTTGGTAATGTCATGGAACACTTCTACGACAGCACAGGTATGACTATCTTGATTCTGTCATACAATTTCCATGGATGTACATGCATGACAAAAAAACGTGACCTACTGTGACAAACACGTATCATCACGGAAGTGTATTTTTTTGTAGTGGTAACATCAGCGGTGCCCTGTATACAGACAAGAGGAGGTGATCCATCGGAATAAGTTGCCAGGCGCCACTGAGTATATGGGTCCTCATGCTCGTGATCATCAGCATCATCATCTCCCCCTTGGTTATAAATTTTTTCAAGTATAGGTGGTGGAATGTTCACAGGACCTTGGAAACACAAGAAGGTTAATTAGTAAAGGGAAACTAGTTAACCCCCATGCATGTGGATGAAATAATTATAATTACGGTCGAAGACAAACATACCGAAAGCATTAGGATTCCATGCAGAAAGAATGCCATAAGTGGTGGCAGCAAACACAAGACCCTCGTATTGAATTGCATCACAGTACTCATCTGTGTACAAAAATTGATTTTTGAGCAATATTCATCGAGGCGTGGAAGTAAGGAAGGCAACAAGCTTGTCGAAGATATCAATAACTTCATAGTTCGTGTAATCCCAATAGCGGTTGGGAACTCGACATATTGCTATCTTCCGTAGACGACAGTTGATGACCCACAAGTATAGGGGATCTATCGTAGTCCTTTCGATAAGTAAGAGTGTCGAACCCAACGAGGAGCAGAAGGAAATGATAAGCGGTTTTCAGCAAGGTATTCTCTGCAAGCACTAAAGTTATCGGTAACAGATAGTTTTGTGATAAGGTAATTTGTAACGGGTAACAAGTAACAAGTGTAAATAAACTGCAGCAAGATGGCCCAATCCCTTTTGTAGCAAAGGACAAGCCTGGACAAACTCTTATATAGAGAAAAGCGCTCCCGAGGACACATGGGAATTATCGTCAAGCTAGTTTTCATCACACTCACATGATTCGCGTTCGTTACTTTGATAATTTAGTATGTGGTGGACTAGTGCTTGGGTGTTGCCCTTACTTGGACAAGCATCCCACTTATGATTAACTCCTCTAGAAAGCATTAGCAACTACAAAAGAAGTATTAAGGTAAACCTAACCATAGCATGAAATTTATGGACCCAAATCAGCCCCTTACGAAGCAACGCATAAACTAGGGTCTAAGCTTCTGTCACTCTAGCAACCCATCATCTACTTATTACTTACCAATGCCTTCCTCTAGGCCCAAACAATGGTGAAGTGTCATGTAGTCGACGTTCACATAACACCACTAGAGGAAAGACAACATACATCGCATCAAAATATCGAACGAATACCAAATTCACATGACTACTTATAGCAAGACTTCTCCCATGTCCTCAGGAACAAACGTAACTACTCACAAATCATATTCATGTCCATAATCAGAGGGGTATTAATATGCATAATGGATCTGAACATACGATCTTCCACCAAATAAACCAACTAGCATCAACTACAAGGAGTAATCAACACTACTAGCAACCTACAGGTACCAATCTGAGGCTTTGGGACAAAGATTGGATACAAGAGATGAACTAGGGTTTGAGAGGAGATGGTACTGGTGAAGATGTTGATGAAGATTGACCACCTCCCAATGAGAGGATCGTTGGTGATGACGATGGCGATGATTTCCCCCTCCCGGAGGGAAGTTTCTCTGATAGAACAGCTCCGCCGGAGCCCTAGATTGGTTCCGCCAAGGTTCCACCACGTGGCGGCGGAGTTTCTTCCCGAAAGCTTGCTTATGATTTTTTTCAGGGTAAAAGACCTCATATAGCAGAAGATGGGCACCGGAGGCCTGCCGAGGGCCCACGAGGCGGGGGCGCGCCTAGTAGGCGCGCCCCCACCTCGTGGCTGTGGTGTGGGCCCCTCTGGTATTTTCTTCGCTTAGTATTTTTATTATTTCCAAAATGACTTCCGTGGAGTTTTAGGACTTTTGGAGTTGTGCGAATAGGTCTCTAATATTTGCTCCTTTTCCAGCCCGAATTCCAAATGCCGCATTCTCCCTCTTCATGTAAACCTTGTAAAATAAGAGAAAATAGGCATAAGTATTGTGACATAATGTGTAATAACAACCCATAATGCAATAAATAAAGATATAAAAGCATGATGCAAATGGACGTATCAACTCCCCCAAGCTTAGACCTCACTTGTCCTCAAGCGGAAGCCGATAACGATAAATATGTCCACATGTTTAGAGATAGAGGTGTCGATAAAATAAGATACGGACATGAGGGCATCATGATCAATCTTATAACACCAACATATATGGATATTGTCGTATGATTTCTTATGCTCAAGTAATAATCTATTCACAATGTAAAGTATGAATCAGAAACTTTATTGAAAACTAACAAACTATAATCTCTGTCATTGAGGCAAGTGCAATTTATCATAACATCAGAAAGAGTCAATATAAGAGCTTTTCAGCAAGTCCACATACTCAACTATCATTTAGTCTTTCACAATTGCTAACCCTCACTCAATACTTGTGGTTATGGAGTTTTAATCGGACCACAAATAAAGATAGGGGCTTATAGTTCCGCCTCCCAACCTTTTACCTCAAGGGTAACGTCAACAATAATAGTTCATGCCAACTTACATCCAATTGGATATATATAAGGATCTTTCCAACACAATGTGCTTGCCAAAGGATAAAATGTAAAAAAGGAAAGGTGAAGATCACCATGACTCTTGCAAGGTATAACACAAAAGTAAAAGATAGGCCCTTCGCAGAGGGAAGCAGAGGTTGTCATGTGCTTTTGGGGTTGGATGCACGAAATATTAATGCAAAAGAATGTCACTTTATATTGCCACTTGTGATGTTGACCTTTATTATGCAGTCCGTCGCTTTTATTTCTTCGACATCACAAGATCGTATAAAGCTTATTTTCTCCACACTAATAAGTCATACATATTTAGAGAGCAATTTTTATTGCATGCAACGATGACAACTTACTTGAAGGATCTTACTCAATCCATAGGTAGATATGGTGGACCCT
The DNA here is from genome assembly GCA_021605145.1 of Aegilops bicornis. Taxonomy (NCBI): domain Eukaryota; kingdom Viridiplantae; phylum Streptophyta; class Magnoliopsida; order Poales; family Poaceae; genus Aegilops; species Aegilops bicornis. The sequence goes on along the minus strand of CM038673.1, from coordinate 568,480,413 downwards.
CATGGCAAAACCGGGTTTAAGGATATTCAGAAGCACAAGTAGTATCTCTACTTGGTGCAAAGAATTTGGCTAGCATGAGAGGGAAAGGCAAGCTTAACATGTTGGATGATCCATGACAATATACTTTATTTCGGATATAAGGAAACATAACCCATTACGTTGTCTTCCTTGTCCAACATCAACTCTTTAGCATGTCATATTTTGATGAGTGCTCACAATCATAAAAGATGTCCAAGATAGTATATTTATATGTGAAACCTCTCTTTCTTTATTACTTCCAATTAATTGCAACGATGACCAAAACTATGTCTGTCAACTCTCAACAACTTTTAATCATCATACTCTTTATATGTGAAGTCATTACTCTCCATAAGATCAATATGATCTCTTTATTTCTTTTTATTTTTCTTTTCTTTTTATTCCCTCAAGATCAAGGCATAGTAATCAAGCCCTTGACTCAACACTAATCTTTATTATATATAGCTCACGGACTCGATTACATAGAGGGATCATAAAGCAAAACTCAAAACTAAATCATACTAAAACTTTATTCTACTAGATCAAGATATTACCAACAGGATCGAACTAAGAAAAACAGTAAAGATAGGAGTGTGATGGTGATACGATACCGGGGCACCTCCCCCAAGCTTGGCAGTTGCCAAGGGGAGTGCCCATACCCATGTGATTATGTCTCCTTCTTTGGGGGTGAAGATGTGATATTCTTGGCTATGATACCCCTCAGGATACGATTCTCCTCCTCGAGCTTGTTGACTTGCCACTTAAGATCCATTATTTCTTTATGGAGCTTACCCGTGACGGTTAAAGCTCCTTGCACCCATGGATGGTGCACAGCTGCGGGAGAACAAGTAACACTCCTTTTCATATTTTCATAAGAGAGAAATTTAACATTGGAGGGGATGACCGAGTTTGGGATAGCTGAGCTCTGTAGTCCCCCCATCGTGAATCCTACCCGAAAACGAGAAGTAACTTCTTGATCCCCTCCATGGCATCTATCCTTTTCAAGTCAGCTTCCATCTCTTCCTCCGTTGAGGGCCCAAAGTGATAGGCATCGCTGTTTGCCCCTGGACCTGGTGTCGGATGAGACACCCGACTCTCCCCGACTAATTCTTGAGAAGACATCTTGCTCTAATCTACGGCAGAAACAGCTCGAAACAAGAACAGAGGATAATTGCGAGATACGATGGTCAAAACCTTCAGGAGATTATATAATGAATTTTTACCGACCGAAAGAAGTATCGTGCAAGAAAACAGAGTCTGGAGAGCGCACAAGGTGCCCACGAGGCAGGGGGCGCGCCCAGGGGGTAGGGCGCACCTCCCACCCTCGTGGAAGCCTCGTGTCCTTCTCAGACTGCTTCTTAATTATTTTCTTATTTTCTTAAATATTCCCAAACGGAGAAAAATTGCCGTTAGCACTGTATTGGAGTCGGTTTACTTACCATACCACGTACCTATTCCTTTTCAGAGTCTGAAATGTTCTGGAAAGTGTCTCTTATGTACTCCTTCGGGGTTACGGTTTCAATAACATTAGTTTCAACATTTATAGGATTACCTGAGATATAATGTTTGATTCTTTAACCGTTCACCACCTTCGGATTTGTACCTTCGAAGTTGTTGATTTTTATGGCACCAGAACGATAGACCTCCTCGATAACGTAAGGACCTTCCCATTTAGAGAGAAGCTTTCCTGCAAAAAATCTTAAACGAGAGTTGAATAGCAACACATAATCACCTACATTAAACTCACGCTTTTGTATCCTTTTGTCATGCCATCTTTTAAGTTTTTCTTTAAACAATTTGGCATTCTCATAGGCTTTGGTTCTCCATTCATCAAGTGAGCTAATGTCAAATAACATCTTCTCACCGGCAAGTTTGAAATCATAATTGAGCTCTTTAATGGCCCAATATGCCTTATGTTCTAGCTCGAGAGGTAAGTGACATGCTTTTCCGTAAACCATTCTATACGGAGACATACCCATAGGATTTTTATATGCAGTTCTATAGGCCCATAATGCATCATCAAGTTTCTTGGACCAATTCTTTCTAGATCTATTAACAGTCTTTTGCAAAATTAATTTGAGCTCTCTATTACTCAATTCTACTTGACAACTAGGCATGGGTGATACGGAGATGAAACTCTATGATTAACATCATACTTAGCAAGCATTTTACTGAAAAGCACCATGAATAAAATGTGAACCACCATCGATCATTAAATATCTAGGGACTCCAAACCTCGGAAAAATAACTTCTTTAAGCATCTTAATAGAGGTGTTATGATCAGCACTACTAGTTGGAATAGCTTCTACCCACTTAGTAACGTAATTAGCAGCAACTAAAATATGTGTATACCCATTAGAGGAAGGAAACGGTCCCATGTAATCGAAACCCCAAACATAAAATGGTTCAATAACAAGTGAATAATTCATAGGCATTTATTGACGTCTACTAATATTACCAATTCTTTGACATTCATCACAAGACAAGACAAACTTACGGGCATCTTTGAAGAGAGTAGGCCAATAAAAACCGGATTGCAATACCTTATGTGCAGTTCTATCTCGAGTGTGGTGCCCTCCATAGGCCTTGGACTGACACTTGCGTAGGATCTGTTCCTGTTCATGCTCAGGTATAGAACGTCTAATAACTCCATCCACTCCTTCTTTATAAAGATGTGGGTCATCCCAGAAGTAATGTCTTAAATCATAGAAACACTTTTTCTTTTGTTGGTACGTGAAACTAGGTGGTATAAACTTAGCAACAATGTAATTAGCATAATCAGCATACCATGGAGCAGTACGAGAAGCACTTATGACATTTAATTGTTCATCAGGAAAGCTATCATCAATAGGTAGTGGGTCATCGAGCACATTCTCTAACCTAGACAAGTTGTCTGCAATGGGGTTCTCAGTTCCCTTTCTATCAATAATATGCAAATCAAATTCTTGTAGCAAGAGAACCCATCTAATAAGTCTAGGTTTAGCATCTTTATTTTCCATAAGATATTTAATAGCAGCATGATCAGTGTGAATAGTTACTTTAGAATCAACAATATAAGGTCTGAACTTCTCACAAGCAAATACAACTGCTAAGAATTCTTTTTCAGTAGTAGCATAATTTCTCTGGGCACTGTCTAGAGTTTTACTAGCATATTGAATAACATTCAATTTCTTATCAACTCTTTGTCCTAGAACAGCACCTACAGCATAATCTCTAGCATCACACATAATTTCAAAGGGTAAATTCCAATCAGGTGGCTGAACAATAGGTGCAGAGATTAATGCTTTCTTAAGTATTTCAAATGCTTCTACACAATCATCATCAAAGACGAAAGGAATATCTTTTTGTAAGAGATTAGTCAGAGGCCGAGAAATTTATGAGAAGTCCTTAATGAACCTCCTATAAATCCCGGCATTACCAAGGAAACTTCTTATACCTTTGATGTCCTTGGAGCATGGCACCTTTTCAATAGCATCAACTTTAGCTTTATCAACTTCAATACCTCTTTCAGAAATTTTATGCCCCAATACAATACCTTCATTAACCATAAAGTGGCATTTCTCCCAATTCAAGATAATATTAGTTTCTTCACATCTCTGCAAAACTCGATCAAGGTTTCTCAAGCAATCATCAAAAGAGGATCCATAAACGGAGAAATCATCCATGAAAACATCACAAATCTTTTCACAAAAATCAGAGAATATAGCCATCATGCATCTTTGAAAGGTAGCAGGTGCATTACATAAACCAAAAGGCATACGTCTATAAGCAAAAGTACCGAAAGGGCAAGTAAAAGTGGTCTTTTCTTGATCCTCAGCTGACACAGGTATTTGAGAGAAACTAGAGTAACCATCTAGAAAGCAAAAATGTGTATGTTTGGATAATTTTTCTAGCATTTGATCAATGAATGGAAAGGGTAATGATCTTTTTAGTAGCTTTATTTAATTTACAGAAATCAATTACCATCCTATAACCTGTAATAATTCTTTGCGGAATCAATTCATCTTTATCATTAGGAACGACAGTAATACCTCCCTTCTTAGGGACACAATGGACAGGACTTACCCACTGACTATCAGCAACGGGATAGATTATACCTGCCTCTAGGAGCTTTAATATTTCCTTTCTTACCACTTCTTTCATCTTAGGATTTAGCCGTCATTGGTGATCAATAACTGGTTTGGCGTGTTTCTCCAAATTTATTTTGTGTTGACATAGAGTGGGGCTAATGCCCTTAAGATCATCAAGAGTATATCCAATGGCAGCACAGTGCTTCTTCAGAGTTTTCAATAATTTCTCTTCCACCTTCTCTGAAAGGTTAGCACTAATAATAACAGGATATATCTTCTTTTCATCAAGATAAGCATATTTAAGAGTATCAGGTAATGGTGTAAGCTCAAACACGGGATCACCCTTGGGTGGAGGAGGATCCCCTAGAATTTCAACAGGCAAGTTGTGTTCCAAAATAGGTCCCTGTTTAAAGAATACTTCATCTATTTCACTTCTTTCATTCATAAACATATCATTTTCATGGTCGAGCAAATATTGTTCTAAAGGATCATTAGGAGGCACGGCAATAGAAGCAAGACCAATAATTTCATCCTTACTAGGCAATTCCTTATCACGGGGTTGTCTATGAAATTTAGAAAAATTAAACTCATGAGACATATCACCCGAACCAATAGTAACAACATCCCTTTCCCAGTCTATCCTAGCATTGACAGTGTTCAAGAAGGGCCTACCAAATATAATGGGACAAAAGATATCTTGTGGGGAACCAAGAACAAGAAAATCAGCAGGATATTTAACCTTCCCACACAAGACTTCAACATCTCTAACGATCCCAATCGGTGAAATAGTATCTCTATTGGCAAGCTTAATGGTAACATCGATATCTTCTTTCTCAGCAGGTGCAATATCATACATAATTTCTTCATATAAAGAATGAGGTATTGCACTAGCACTAGCACCCATATCACACAAGCCATGATAACAATGATCTCCTATTTTACCAGAAATTACAGGCATGCCTACCACAGGTCTATGTTTATCTTTAGCACCAGGTTTAGCAATTCTAGCAGTCTCATTACAGAAGTAAATAACATGCCCACCGATATTATCAGCCAATAGATCTTTAACCATAGCAATTTAAGTTTCAACTTTGACTTTCTCAGGGGGTTTGTGTGTCCTAATATTACTTTTGTTGACTACAGTTGAAGCTTTAGCAAGATCCTTTTTCTAACAGGGAAAGGTGGTTTCTCAACATAAGCAGTAGGAGCAATAGGATCATTATAAGTGATAGTCTTTTCTTCAAATTTAATAGGTGCAACTACTTTTACTTCAATGGGAGGATTATATTTAAACCACTTCTCCTTAGGGAGATCAACATGAGTAGAAAATGATTCACAGAAAGAAGCTACTATCTCAGAGTCAAGTCCATATTTAGTGCTAAACTTACGGAAAACATCGGTATCCATGAAAGATTTAACACAATCAAACTTAGGTGTTATACCTGAATTCTTACCTTCGTCGAGATCCCAATCTTCAGAGTTGCATTTAATTATCTCCAATAAATCCCATCTGAATCCAATAGTCTTCATCATAAAAGAACCAGTACAAGAAGTATCGAGCATGGAGCGATTGTTGTCAGAATGCCGAGCATAAAAATTTTGAATAATTATTTCTCTTGAGAGCTCATGATTGGGGCATGAATATAACATTGACTTAAGGCTCCACCAAGCTTGAGCGATGCTTTCTCCTTCGCGAGGCCAAAAATTATATATATAATTATGATCACGATGAACAAGATGCATAGGATAAAACTTCTGATGAAATTCCAATTTCAATTGCTTGTAGTCCCATGATCCCATATCATCACATAGCCTATACCATGTCAATGCCTCTCTCTTCAAATATAAAGGGAAGACATTATTCTTGATAACATCATCAGGCATACCTGCAAGCTTAAATAATCCACAAACTTCATCCACATAGATTAAGTGTAAATCGGGATGCAATGTTCCATCTCCTGCAAAAGGATTAGCTAGCAGTTTCTCTATCATACTCGAAGGAATTTCAAAGTAAACATTTTCAGTAGGTTCAGTAGGTTGAGGAGCAACTATTTGCTCTACTGGTCGGGGTGAATATACCTCGAACAAGCCCCTCAAAGGATTACTTTCTATAATAACAAGTGACAGTAAATTTCAGCACACTATATAAATTTTTCCTTACCAAATTCCACCTACCAAAGGCGCTTCGCTCCCCGGCAACAGCGCCAGAAAAGAGTCTTGATGACCCACAAGTATAGGGGATCTATCGTGGTCCTTTTGATAAGTAAGAGTGTCGAACCCAACGAGTAGCAGCAGGAAATGATAAGCGGTTTTCAGCAAGGTATTCTCTGCAAGAACTGAAGTTATCGGTAACAGATAGTTTTGTGATAAGGTAATTTGTAACGGGTAACAAGTAACAAGTGTAAATAAAGTGCAGCAAGATGTCCCAATCCCTTTTGTAGCAAAGGACAAGCCTGGACAAACTCTTATATAGAGAAAAGCGCTCCCGAGGACACATGGGAATTATCGTCAAGCTAGTTTTCATCACGCTCATATGATTCACGTTCGTTACTTTGATAATTTGGTATGTGGGTGGACCGGTGCTTGGGTGCTGCCCTTACTTGGACAAGCATCCCACTTATGATTAACTCCTATTGCAAGCATCCTCAACTACAAAAGAAGTATTAAGGTAAACCTAACCATAGCATGAAACATATGGATCCAAACCAGCCCCTTACAAAGCAACGCATAAACTAGGGTCTAAGATTTTGTCACTCTAGCAACCCATCATCTACTTATTACTTCCCAATGCCTTCCTCTAGGCCCAAACAATGGTGAAGTGTCATGTAGTCAACGTTCACATAACACCACTAGAGGAAAGACAACATACATCTCATCAAAATATCGAACGAATACCAAATTCACATGACTACTTATAGCAAGACTTCTCCCATGTCCTCAGGAACAAACGTAACTAATCACAAATCATATTCATGTTCATAATAAGAGGGGTATTAATATGCATAATGGATCTGAACATATGATCTTCCACCAAATAAACCAACTAGCATCAACTACAAGGAGTAATCAACACTACTAGCAACCTACATGTACCAATTTGAGGCTTTGGGACAAAGATTGGATACAAGAGATGAACTAGGGTTTGAGAGGAGATGGTGCTGGTGAAGATGTTGATGAAGATTGATCCCCTCCCGATGAGAGGATCGTTGGTGATGACGATGGCGATGATTTCCCCCTCCCGGAGGGAAGTTTCCCAGGCAGAACATCTCCGCCGGAGCCCTAGATTGGTTCCGCCAAGGTTCCGCCTCGTGGCGGCGGAATTTCTTCCTGACAGCTTGCTTATGATTTTTTCAGGGTAAAGGACCTCATATAGCAGAAGATGGGCACCGGAGGCCTGCCAGGGGGCCCATGAGGTAGGGGGCGCGCCCAGGGGGGTAGGGCGCGCCCCCACCCTCGTGGCCAGGGTGTGGGCCCCCTCTGGTATTTTCTTCGCTTAGTATTTTTTATTATTTCCAAAAATGACTTCCGTGGAGTTTTAGGACTTTTGGAGTTGTGCAGAATAGGTCTCTAATATTTGCTCCTTTTCCAGCCTGTAATTCCAATTTAGGCATTCTCCCTCTTCATGTATACCTTGTAAAATAAGACAAAATAGGCATAAGTATTGTGACATAATGTGTAATAACAGCCCATAATGCAATAAATAAAGATAAAAGCACGATGCAAAATGGACGTATCAACAATCACCATGATCGTATTTGAACTCACGTAGAATACCGATGTACTCAACCTATGGGCAGTCTGAGATTTTTGGAAGTGGAACCCGGTGACGGGTGTACACATTCACAAGTTCCCATTCGCAGTTGTACCCAATATAAACAATCCAATCTCCATTTGCGCCTGCCCAAGCCTTGCCCTCAAGCGATGGCATCTTAACATCACACGTATCATTATCAAGCGACATCAACTTGCACAAGGCGAGGCTTCCGTTGTCCCCGCGCCAGTCAGCAGGGTCACAGCGAACAAGATAGGGGAGATCAAACCGCTCCTGGACCCTTGGGTTCCTTGTAATGATGTTATTAGTTGAGTCAAGAATGATCTTGAACGAACCTGCCATGCTAGCCGAGGTGATGACGTCGCACCGATCAATGAGTTCCTCCACCACGTCATCTTTCAGATCGGGGAAGAATAACGTGGTTATTTTCGGCCTGTTCCCTCCATGGAGATGATTATCGAACAATGGCAGAAGGAAGGGTGAAGGCAAATGGAGGGAGGAAGAGCGTGCGACAACAGTTCCAAATCGAGAGGGAAAGGCGAAGAGGCGGTGGACGGTTGCCACGGTACAAGAAGAGGCTAGTGGGGAGCGAACGGTTGCCACAGAGGTCACACTGACGACAAGGCCGAGTGAACCGCATGCCGTATATCGCACACACCTTGATCTGGCTGACCGTTTCTGTGGGGACCCCGACTCATAAGTCGTGATCACCGAATGCACGTGTACAGTGATCCTAGAGATCAATGCTCACTGAACACACAGAAGCTGAATAACAAGAGTCTTACATCCATACATACCGTCTTACACAAATTATGACCATTATGGTCAAGTCTTACATAGATAAAGCCTTAAGGGCTGAACATCAAATGAAACACAAGCAGCGGAAATCTTTGTCGATAAGTAGAACCCATGCCATCTGCCTTAACCCTACAGGCATTACATTTGGAAGCGTCCTAGTTCGCATGTTCGTCTCCAAAGAACTCTTCTTGAACTCTGGTTCTTCCATGCAGCCAATTAAATAACCAGTGGCAAGCCAATGAGTACTTTGAATGTACTACTTAAGCAACCCATGTTTTGGTTCAAGATACAACAATGCTTGATATAGGTAAATTTTTGCGTAAAGCTAGTTTTGAGTGCAATGACATGTTCAACAACTTGTAAGACATGCATCAGGAGAATTCAAGTAACCATGAGAACAGGTTACAGATATCAACATAAATAGAGTGGGCACCAACCCAACTCAATCATGTCAAGTCCTTTGACTTGACCTAAGTAGTTTTATCAACACACACACACACACACACACTGGTTTGCAAAGCTCTGGACGTAGTTTAAGCAGCACCGCCCAACTGTCCTTGACCATGGACACGGCTATTCGAATAGTTTGACACTCTGCAGAGGTTGCACACTTTACCCACAAGATCCGGGAAACTTCCGTGTCATCCACGACCATGATACCTCAAGTACCCGGGGTAAGCACCCGATCACTATCTTTCCCTAGACGACACTAACAAGGAGTCCACTCGTTGTTCCGTATCCTCTCGATGTACATCATACGAGACTCACTCGAGGTTGTAACATCCGTGAGGGGACACAACGGTGTGTCCGGTGCCCCATAAAAATGTTCTTGGCCGCCCTACCTGGCACGACCCCGTCCCGAGAGAGAGCACCAACTCTCCCCCGTCACTAGTAATGCAGGCTCCAAGCTAGTATCGGCCTAGGTAATCAATAATGCCCTTTCCCATAGAAGGGTGGAGTGGTTGCGCATGTAAGGTTGGGACAGTCGACAAATCTTAAATCTAATCCGTTTTCAAAAACCACACACACTTGCCTCGGTACACCACTTCGTCATCAAGTGGTTACCCAACTCATCATCTCCCTCGGCACAAGTGGCACTCGCCGGGGTTTTCGAAAAGTTCTTTGAAAATACTTTGTCTCCTGCACCATGCATATCCCCGTCCCTTTGCGTAGCACTACTTTAGCATCCTATCTACTCCCACCAGCATAACCCTCATAAGGAGGTAGGGTCATGCACAATGCAAGTATCAATGAGGAAGTAACAGAGGCAACCAACCAACGTGGTTTACCATCTCATCATGATTCCAATGCAACAATAATAAGTGATATATGACATGCATAAAAAGGGTTTCATGGACATGGTCAAAGGGCTGCTTGCCTGGTTCATCTGAGTCTTGAAATCTTCTGGTCCTTCTCCATGTACTCCGTCTACTTCGTCAACTAACGTCGGAAACAATCACAATAAGCAACACAACAAGGCAGGAAATATAAGTGCTCCAAAAATATTAATTTGAATTTTCTAGGACATCTCTGGTTATATGAAAAATAACCAGAATGGTTTCATTGGAATTGGATCATTGGATATCCCTGAACATTTCAATATGATGGAATCAAGGGGTTTATGGATTTGCCAGGAGTGTACGGAAATATATTTTTGGAAAATGAGCAAAGGCACCCATTTAACAAACCATGATTTTAGAAGCATCTAGGAGTTGGTCCCACTGGATTTGGAGTTCAAATGAATTTCCTATGAATATGCAAAGTTGCCAAATATGAAGAAATGGCTCATTATATTGTGTGGCACATAAAGTATTAATAAAAATGTTCATGACCTAAGTTATAAACTCAGGAGCATCTAGAAATTTGAATCATGGCATTTGGATCAAATTTGAGCCCTCTGTGATTTTCTAAAGTTTATCACAGAAATGGAAAAATAGGATTTGCTAATTATTTGTGAAAGAAATATTTCTGTAGAAATGTGCAAGTTGCACACTGTGATAGAGAATGAATTTATGAACTAGTAGAAATTTGAATCATCAAATTTGGGCATGAAATGAATGAACTATGGATTTTAGAAACTCACTAGAAAAGAATAAAAAGAAATATAAGGCATTACCCTTATCCTGCCTTGCCGTGAGAGAGATAGCAGTGGGCAGCCCAGCTGCTCAGCCGCTTGTGTGGGGTGACATCGAAGACGGCTTCACGGGAGGGCGCTTTCGCCATGGAAACGCGGGAGTAGCGCGGCCCGCCTCCACTTACGCGAGCGAGCAGGCGCGCGGTGGAGTTTTAAACCTGACAGGCAGGGCCCCCTGTCAGGATGTGAGGCTGACCGACGGGCCCCACGGCCGTCGTCGTCAACCTCCGTCCAGAGAGGACGGCGAGCTCACCGGCGGTGATTCCGGGCACGGCGAGGCGAACAGATGGCACCGACGTGTTCAGCGTCGAAGCGCACTTCGGGTGGAGGTGGTGACGGTCGTCGGGAGCGATGGTTCACGGCGACCAAGAAGCCGGCGAGGCTTCGGGAGGTGGATGGATAGCTCACTCCAGGCTGAAATCGAAGCGGTGTAAGAAGAGGAACGAGTCAGTGGAGTCTTCTGGCTCCAGATCGAGAGAAAGGGGAGGCGGAGGAGGCTTATACCCCTGGATCGACGGTGACCCGAGGCGGCGGAGCTCGAGCTCTATCTCGAGTTCGGGCGTCTCTGGGCATGAACTGGTGGTGCGGGTGGACGATTTGGAGTGGGAGAGAGCGAGCAGGAGCAAAAGGATGGCTCGGGGAGGCCTTAGATAGGCAGGCCGAGGTCCATCGTGGGTGTGGCCTACGGGTGCCCGCGGGATTGGCTCTGGTGGCCGTTGGAGAGGGAAGGAAAGACTCGGGGGTACTCGTGGGGGTGGTCTAGGGTGCCAGGGAGAGAGGGGAAGGAGCGGGGAGGCACCAGAGGGTCAGCGTGTGAGCTCGATCATTGGAGCTCTCGAGGCGGCCGGCCCAGCGTCTTGAAAGGAGGCAGCAGGAGGGAGAATGAGGAGGGGCCAGGGGCGTGGCGTGTTGCGGACGTCGAGGCACCTCGACTGGCGCGAGGGGGAGGCTCGAGGTGGTCGGGGGACGCGGCGTCAACGGTCGGGAGCACGCTGACGTGCTCCAGAGCGCGCAAATGGCCGGCACCCGCGGCTTTTTCTCGCGTCCTCACGCGCCCACTTGTGTCTGGTGGTTGCAGGGGGAGTAAACAATGTGGATATGGCATTGGATGCTCTGGGACTTGGCAGGAGTGAGAGAGAGGTGAGAAAGGGAGGGGAAAGTGTCTGTCCAGAGAAGAAAAATGGGTCCCTGCCCCCCTTCATCATTGCCTCTCGGGCAGGGAAGCACACCAGAGGTAGAGGGGGACTAGGAGGGGCTGTGGTAAAAAGGAGAGCTCAAGGAGATTAGTGGAAGTGAACAAAACATACATTTTTAATTTCTGCCAGAAGGTGTTTGATGGTGGTTTGGGCAAGAAGATGAACTCCACTTGACATGATAATTAACAGGATCAAGTGGTACACATAATTAGGGCCTTCCACCAATCTTGAGTTCATTTGGGCAAAGTTGCCAATGCAACTTTTGTGAACCCTAGAAATTGGCAGAAATGAACTTGTGTAGATCTAGATGATCAAATCACTTCTCCTTGATGCACCACTTAGTGTGGTGGCCTCATTTGGTCATGTGATCATGCTCACAAAAGATGGAATCAAGGAAAGAAAGTTGGTAATGTAGAGTTGTTCAAATTTGGTTCTGGACAGGAAGGGTTTTGGGGCACTTTGATCAAGTTAACTTGTTCTCCAACTTGTGCTATTTGGTCTAGATGAATGATTTGACCAGTTGAGCATGTACACAAGATTTGAGAGCATTTGGACATGTTTGGCAATGTAAAGTTGCTCAAACTTCAAAATGGACATAAATGGTTTTGAGGGGATTTCATGGGGTTATACTATTCTCCATGACATGATACTTGTCCAGATCATCAAACATGTCATATGTGACATGCTAGAATTTTCTTGGAATTTTTGGAGAATATTTCCTTTGTAAATATTTCAAAAGCTTGAAATATCCAGAAAGGGTATTTGAGGGGTTTGTCCAATATTTTGAACATGACCATGTGTTGAAACTCTTATATATGGGAAATATATGACCACTGAGTTTCCCTGAATTTTCACAAATATTTTTAAAGCATAAAATCAATTTTAACCTATTAAAGACCATCTCTAGCCTTAAGAAAAAGCTTTTAAATAAAATAGTAAAATAACTTTTAAAATTATATTTTTATGGTTTATGGGCATCCTATATCTAATAGGTCTCAAATATACTCTTTGAAATATTTTTCATACCCCAAATCAAGTACTTGCTGTGCAATCCTCAATTCAGGGGTTTTTGGAAAAACTAAATTTAGAAAATACTTTTTGGCCAAAATATTTTTACAAGAAATTATTGTTATGTCCTACACACATGTCATGATCATTGGGCAGAAGTTTTGGATCAAGGAGGAGTATAAGAGTTGGAGGATTTATTTGATTTTTAGAGCACTTGCAAACAGTAGACAAAATCAAATCAAGCAAAGACCAATACACACAAAAGTTTTTGTCAAACCACAATTTATCATGATTTATCATCTTAGGTGTTGTGCCATGAAAATCAGGGTGTGACAGTTTCTTTTGTGTTTCCTAATCACAAACAGTTCATCCGAGTGAACTGTATGTTGTACATCGCACACACCTTAATCTGGCTGACCATTTCTGTTTTCTTGTCTCAATGCAAACAGTTCATCCGAGTGAATCGCATGCCGTATATCGCACACACCTTGATCTGGCTAACTGTTTCTTTTGTGTTGCCTAATCACAAACAGTTCATCCGAGTGAACCGTATGCTGTATATCACACACACCTCCATCTGGTGCCCGTTTCTTTTGTTCCTCCTCATCGCAAATAGTTAATTGAACTGAACCTTACGCCCTGCATCACACACACAACTAAAATACGAACCGTGTTTGATGCATCCGTCATCGCAAATGTTTTGCACCTTTTTTACGGTTTTTTACACCACTGTTTGTGATTATTGCATCGCACACAGTTTCGTCGAAGGGTGTGTGATCGTAGTGTTGCATTAGCAGCATCCTGCAGTAGTGGCACCTCCATAAATGAGAAACATATCCTTAGTCCTTTTCAGGTACTTCAGGATATTCTTGACCGTTGTCCAATGTTCCATTCAGGGGTCACTTTGGTACCTCCCTACCAAACTTATGGCAAGTTTCGCATCAGTTCTGATACACAGTATGGCATACATAATAGAGCCTACGACTGAGGCATAGGTGATGGCACTCATCTTTTCTCTTTCTTCTGCCGAGGTCGGGCGTTGAGCTGCGCTCAGTCTCCCACCTTGCAATACAGGCAAGAACCCCTTCTTGGATTGATCCATATTGAACTTCTTCAATATCTTGTCGAGGTATGTGCTTTGTGAAAGACCAATGAGGCGTCTCGATCTATCTCTATAGATCTTGATGCCTAATATGTAAGTAGCTTCTCCAAGGTCCTTCATTGAAAAACACTTATTCAAGTAGGCCTTTATGCTTTCCAAAAGTTCTATATCATTTCCCACCAACAGTATGTCATCCACATATATTATGAGAAATGCTACAGAGCTCCCACTCGCTTTCTAGGTAAATACAGGCTTCTCCATAAGTCTGTATAAACCCAAACACTTTGATCATTTCATCAAAGCGAATGTTCCAACTCCGAGATACTTGCACCAGCCCATAGATGGAGCGCTGGAGCTTCCATACCTTATAAGCATTCTTAGGATCGTCAAAACCTTCCGGCTGCATCATATACAATTCTTCCTTAAGGAAACCGTTAAGGAATGCCGTTTTGATGTCCATTTTCCAGATCTCATAATCATACCAGTAGCATAATTGTGCAAACACACAAAAACAGAAAGCAAAAATCAAAAATAAAATTTATTCATTGGGTTGCCTCCCAACAAGCGCTATAGTTTTACGCCCTTAGCTAGGCATAAAGCAATGATATAAGTTTTGTCATCTTTGGTTCAAGATCCATAAGATGCCCTCATGATTGATTCATAGGGTGGCTTAATTCTTGTTATAGGAAAGTGTTCCATACCCTTCCTCAAAGGAAAATGGAACTTTATATTGCCTTCTTTCATACCAATCACGGCAACGATAGTGCGTAAAAACAGTCTAACCAAGAATAATTGGACAAGACGGATTGCAATCATTATCAAGAATAGTAAAATCTATGGGCACATAATTCCTATTTGCAAGAATAAGAACATCATTAATTCTTCCCATAGGCTTTTTAATAGTAGAATCCGCCAAGTGCAAATTTAAAGAACATTCCTCAAAATTAGTAAGACCAAGCACATCACATAAAGATTTCAGAATTGTAGAAACACTAGCACCCAAGTCACACAAAGCAAAACATTTATAATTTTTAATCTTGACTTTGATAGGAAGTTCCCACTCATCATGCAATTTTCTAGGAATTGAAACTTCTAATTCCAATTTTTCTTCAAAAGCTTTCATCATAGAATCAACAATATGTTTAGTAAAAGCTTTGTTTTGTTCATAGGCATGGGGTGAATTTATCATGGATTGCAACAAACAAATACAATCAATCAAAGAGCAACTATCATAATTAAAGTCTTTGTAATCCAAAAGAGTGGGCACATCACTAGTTAAAGTTTTGACCACTCCAAACCCACTTTTATCAATTTTCTCAACAAGATTTTCACCCTCCAAAATATTGGGACACCTTCTACCTAAAGTTGACTCTTCTCCAGTCCCTTTTTCATCAATCTTAACTTTACTAAACAAGGAATCAATAGAGGAAACACCAATTATTTTAAGATCTTCATCACTTTTATCTTCAAACGAGATTGGTTTAGCAGCCATTTGATTTACCAAGGTAGCTTGTGCATAAGATATTTTCCCCAACAAACTTTCAGCAAAGGCATACTTAGATTGGAGATTGCAAACTTCTCTACTAATATCATCAAGTTGTTTTGTAATAGCATCTAGCACAACGGAGTGCTCCTTAAGTTCTTCGGTAAAATACTTATTGTGCTCAAATTCTGTAGTCATATATTCCTTAGTACTTTTTTCAATTTCAAGCAAAATATTTGGGTAAGGAACATCATAATATTTTCTTTGAGGCATCATGATTACACAAACAAGAAGGTACACAAAAACAGATCCGGCAACAAAAACGGCGAACGAAAAAGAGAGGCGGATAAAACGGCAAATTTTTGTGAAGTGGGGGAGAGGAAAACGAGAGGCAAATGGCAAATAATGTAAATTGCAAGGAGATGAGATTCGTGATTAGGAACCTGGTATATGTTGAAGATCCTCCCCGGCAACGGCGCCAGAAATTCCTTTTGATGACTCCCTAGCAGTGGCGCCAGAAAGTCCTTGTCTGCTAGAACTACGTCTGTATTTCCCCAAAGAGGAAGGGATGATGCAGCACAACGACGGTAGGTATTTCCCTCAGTGAATAAACCAAGGCTATCGAACCAATAGGAGAACCAAGCAACACAACGTAAACAGCCCCTGCACACAGATAACAAATCCTCAAAACCCGACGTGTTAAAGGGGTTGTCAATCCCTTCCGGGTAACGGCGCCTCAAGATAGGCAAACTGACGGGAGATAAATTGTAGTAGATTGATAGATCGAACACCAAATAAAATAAACAGAAATAAAACACAGCAAGGTATTTTTGTATTTTTAGGTTTAATTGATCTGAAAATAAATGCAAGGAAAAAGTAGATCGCAAAGCAAATATATGAGGAAGAAGACCCGGGGGCCGTAGGTTTCACTAGTGGCTTCCTCGAGAAAAATAGCAAACGGTGCGTAAACAAATTACTGTTGGGAAATTGATAGAACTTCAAATAATCATGACGATATCCAGGCAATGATCATTATATAGGCATCACGTCCAAGATTAGTAGACCGACTCACACTGCATCTACTACTATTACTCCACACATCGACCGCTATCCAGCATGCATCTAGTGTATTAAGTTCATGGAAAAACGGAGTAATACAATAATAATGATGACATGATGTAGACAAGATCTATCTATGTAGAGATAGACCCCATCGTTTTATCCTTAGTAGCAACGATACATATGTGTCGTTTCCCTTTCTGTCACTGGGATCAAGCACCGTAAGATCGAACCCACTACAAAGCACCTCTTCCCATTGCAAGATAAATAGATCAAGTTGGCCAAACAAAACCCAAATATCTGAAAAGAAATACGAGGCTATACGCAATCATGCATATAAGAGATCAAAGAAACTCAAATAACTTTCATGGATATAAAAAGATAGATCTGATCATAAACTCAAGGTTCATCGGATCCCAACAAACACACCGCAAAAAGAATTACATCATATGGATCTCCAAGAGACCATTGTATTGAGAATCCAGCGAGAGAGAGAAAGCCATCTAGCTACTAACTACGGACCCGAAGGTCTACAAAGAACTACTCACACATCATCGGAGAGGCACCAATGGAGGTGGTGAACCCCATCCGAGATGGTGTCTAGATTGGATCTAGTGGTTCTGGACTCTGCGGCGGCTGGATGAATATTTTGTCGACGCCTTTAGGGTTTCCCAGGCGCGCCCTGGTGGGTTGTGCCCCCCTTGGAGCACCCCCTAGGCGCAGCCAGGGCCCGTTGTGTTCCTTCTGGCCCATAAAAATTCTCCGTGGAGTTTCGTGGCATTTGGACTCCGTCTGATATTGATTTCCCGCGTTGTAAAAAACATGCAGAAAACAACAACTAGCACATGGCACTATGTCAATAGGTTAGTACCAAAAAATGATATAAAATGACTAGGGAATGATTATAAAACATCCAAGATTGATAATATAATAGGATGGAACAGTCAAAAATTATAGATACGTTGGAGACGTATCACACCTCGTCCTTCGCCAGTCTCCGCTTATTCCGCAGCTCCTGTTTTGAGTTACAAATATGAGCAACCGCACCGGTATCAAATACCTAGCAGCTACTACGAGCGCTGGTAAGGTACACATCAATAACATGTATATCATATATACCTTTGGTGTTGTCGGCCTTCTTATCCACTAAGTACTTGGGGTTGTTCCACTTCCAGTGACCATTTCCCTTGCAATAAAAGCACTCAATCTGAGGCTTGGGTCCATTCTTTGGCTTCTTCTCGGCAACTGACTTACTGGGTGCTGCAACTCCCTTTCCGTCCTTCTTGAAGTTCTTCTTACCCTTGCCTTTCTTGAAACTAGTGGTCTTATTCACCATCAACACTGGATGTTCCTTTTTGATCTCCACCTCCGCTCATTTCAGCATCTAATATAACTCAGGAACGGACTTCTCCATCCCTTGCATATTGTAGTTCATCACAAAGCTCTTGTAGCTAGGTGGAAGCGACTAGAGGATTCTGTCAATGACCGAGTCATCTAGAAGATTAACTCCCAGCTGAGACAAGCGGTTGTGCAACCCAGACATTTTGAGTATATGCTCGCTGACAGAACTGTTTTCCTCCATCTTACAACTATAGAACTTGTCGGAGACTTCATATCTCTCGACCCGGGCATGAGCTTGGAAAACCATTTTCAGCTCTTGGTGAAGGAAATATGCCCTAGTGGCAATAATAAAGTTGTTATTTATATTTACTTATATCATGATAAATGTTTATTATTCATGCTAGAATTGTATTAACCAGAAACTTAGTACATGTGTGAATACATAGACAAACGGAGTGTCCCTAGTATGCCTCTACTTGACTAGCTCGTTAATCAAAGATGGTTAAGTTTCCTAGCCATAGACATGTGTCTTCCTTTCATGAACGGGATCACATCATTAGAGAATGATGTGATGGACAAGACCCATCCGTTAGCTTAGCACTATGATCGTTTAGTTTATTGCTATCGCTTTCTTCATGACTTATACATGTTCCTATGACTATGAGATTATGCAACTCCCGAATACCGGAGGAACACTTAGTGTGCTATCAAACGTCACAATGTAACTGGGTGATTATAAAGATGGTCTACATGTGTCTCCGATGGTGTTTGTTGGGTTGGCATAGATCGAGATTAGGATTTGTCACTCCGTGTTTCAGAGTGGTATCTCTGGGCCCTCTCGGTAATGCACATCACTATAAGCCTTGCAAGAAATGTGACTAATGAGTTAGTCATGGGATGATGCATTATGGAACGAGGAAACAGACTTTCCGGTAACGAGATTGAACAAGGTATGATGATACTGACGATCGAATCTCGGGCAAGTAACATACCGATGACAAAGGGAACACCTTATGTTGTTGTGCGGTTTGACCGATAAAGATCTTCATAGAATATGTACGAACCAATATGAGCATCCAGGTTCCGCTATTGGTTATTGACCGGAGAAGTGTCTCGGTCATGTCTACATAGTTCTCGAACTCGTAGGGTCCGCACGCTTAACGTTCGATGACGATTTTTATTACGAGTTATGTGATTTGATGTACCGAAGGTTGTTCGGAGTCCCGGATGAGATCACGGACATGAGAGGAGTCTCGAAATTGTCGAGACATAAAGATTGATATACTGGACCATGTTGTTCGGACACCGGAAGTGTTCTGGAGAGTTTCGATAAAACCGGAGTGCCAAAGGGTTACCGGACCCCCCCCCCCCCCCCCCGGGAAGTTAATGGGCCACCATGGGCCTTAGAGGAGAGAGGGCCGGCCAGGAGGTGGTGCGCGCCCCCCCAGTCCGAATTGGACAAGGGGTGGGGGCGGCGCCCCCCTCCTTCCTTCTCTCCCCTTCCTCCTTCCTTCCCCTCCTGAGTGGACTAGGAAAGGGGGAACCTACTCCTAGTAGGAGTAGGATTCCCCCCCCCTTGGGCGCGCCCCTTGAGGCCGGCCGGCCCCCTCCTCCCCTCCTTTATATACGGGGAGGGGGCACCCCATAGACACACAAGTTGATCTTTAGCCGTGTGTGGTGCCGCCCTCCACAGTTTTCCACCTCGGTCATATTGACGTAGTGCTTAAGCGAAGCCCTGCATCGGTAACTTCATCATCACCTTCAACACGTCGTCGTGCTGACGGAACTTTCCCTCGGCCTCAGCTGGATCTAGAGTTTGAGGGAATTCACCGAGCTGAACGTGTGCAGATCACGGAGGTGTCGTGCGTTCGGTACTTGATCGGTTGGATCGCGAAGACGTTCGACTACATCAACCGCATTACTAAACGCTTCCGCTTTCGGTCTACGAGGGTACGTGGACACACTCGCCCCTCTCGTTGCTATGCATCACCTAGATAGATCTTGCGTGATCGTAGGAATTTTTTTGAAATACTGTGTTCCCCAACACTTGGAACATCTCATATGCTCAGTGTTGCTCAAAACGCTTTTGGAGCCCCGATTCTAAGTTGTAAAGCATGCCGCACTAAACTGGGGAGTAATCATCACTACGCGACTGCCAAGCGTTCAAAACGTATTGAGTTGCTGGGAAAATGGGTGCGTCACCTAGCGGTGCTTCAAGGACATATGCTTTCTTGGAAGCTATGAGGATGATATTCAAGTTACGGACCCAGTCCGTGTAGTTGCTGCTTCCATCGTATTTCAGCTTGGTTTTCTCTAGGAACGCGTTGAAGTTGAGGGCAACATTAGCGTGGGCCATTGCATCTACGGGATAGATTCTAAAGACAATTTTAGACTAAGTTCATGATAATTAAGTTCATCTAATCAAATTATTTAATGAGCTCCCACTCAGATAGACATCCCTCTAGTCATCTAAGTCATACATGATCCGAATCGACTAGGTCGTGTCAGATCATCACGTGAGACGGACTAGTCATCAACGGTGAACATCTCCATGTTGATCGCATCTACCATACGACTCATGTTCGACCTTTCAGTCTCTCGTGTTCCAAGGCCATGTCTGTACATGCTAGACTCATCAAGTCAACCTAAGTGTTTTGCATGTGTAAATCTGGCTTACACCTGTTGTATGCGAACGTTAGAATCTATCACACCCAATCATCACGTGGTGCTTCGAAACAATGAACCTTCACAATGGTGCATAGTTAGGGGGAACACATTTCTTGAAATTTTAGTGAGGGATCATCTTATTTATGCTACCGTCGTTCTAAGCAAATAAGATGTAAACATGACAAACATCACATGCAAATCATAAAGTGACATGATATGGCCAGTATCATCTTGCGCTTTTTGATCTCCATCTTCGAGGCGCGGCATGATCACCATCGTCACCGGCATGACACCATGATCTCCATCATCATGATCTCCATCGTCATGTCTTCACGAAGTTGTCTCGCCAACTATTACTTCTACTACTATGGCTAACGGTTAGCAATAAAGTAATTACTGAAGGAAATATTCCCTAGAGGCAATAATAAAGTTATTATTTATTTTCTCATATCATGATAAATGTTTATTATTCATGCTAGAATTGTATTACCCGGAAACATGATACATGTGTGAATACATAGACAAACATAATGTCACTAGTGTGCCTCTACTTGACTAGCTCATTAATCAAAGATGGTTATGTTTCCTAACCATAGACATGTGTTGTCATTTGATTAATGGGATCACATTATTAGGAGAATAATGTGATTGACTTGACCCATTCCGTTAGCCTGGCACTTGATGCGCTTAGTATGTTGCTATTGCTTTCTTCATGACTTATACAAAGTTCCTACAACTATGAGATTATGCAACTCCGTTTACCGGAGGAACACTTTGTGTGCTACCAAACGTCACAACGTGAATCGGGTGATTATAAAGGATCTCTACAGGTGTCTCCAAAGGTACATATTGAGTTGGCATATTTCAAGATTAGGTTTTGTCACTCCGATTGTCGGAGAGGTATCTCTGGGCCCTCTCGGTAATGCACATCACTACAAGCCTTGCAAGCAATGTAGCTAATGAGTTAGTTACGGAATGATGCATTACGTAACGAGTAAAGAGACTTGCCGGTAACGAGATTGAACTAGGTATTGTATACCGACGATCGAATCTCGGGCAAGTAACATACCGATGACAAAGGGAACAACGTATGTTGTTATGCGGTTTGACCGATAAAGATCTTCGTAGAATATGTAGGAGCCAATATGAGCATCCAGGTTCCGCTAGTGGTTATTGACCGGAAACAGTTCTAGGTCATGTCTGCATAGTTCTCGAACCCATAGGGTCCGCACGCTTAACGTTACGATGACAACTTTATTATGAGTTTATAAGTTTTGATGTACCAAAGGTTGTTCGGAGTCCCGGATGTGATCACGGACATGACGAGGAGTCTCGAAATGGTCGATACTTAAAGATTGATATATTGGACGACTATATTCGGACACCGGAATTTTTTCGGGTGATTTCGGAGAAAACTGGAGTGCCGGAGGGGTTACTGGAACCCCCCGGGGAAGTATTGGGCCTTAGTGGGCCTGAGGGGAGAGAGAGGGCAGCAGCCCAGGAGGTGGCGCCCCCCCCCCCATGGGGAGTCCGAATTGGACTAGGGAGGGGGGCGCGGCCCCTCTTTCCCTCTCCCTCTCCCTCTCTTTCCTTCCCCCTTCCTCCTTCCTAGTGGAACTAGGAAAGGGGAGTCCTACTCCCACTAGGAGGAGGACTCCCCCCCTCCTTGGCGTGCCCCCTAGGGCCGGCCGGCCTCCCCTTGCTCCTTTATATACGGGGCAGGGGGCACCCCAAGACACACAAGTTGATCTTCGTGATCGTTCCTTAGCTGCAGTGCGGTGCCCCTCCACCATATTCCACCTCGGTCATATCGCTATGCGGTGCTTAGCGAAGCCTCGCATCAAGAGAACATCATCATAGTCACCACGCGGTCGTGCTGACGGAACTCATCCCCGACACCCTGCCGGATCGGAGTCCGGGGATCGTCATCGAGCTGAACGTGTGCTGAACTCGGAGGTGCCGTACGTTCGGTACTTGGATCGGTCGGATCGTGAAGACGTACGACTACATCAACCGCGTTGTCATAACGCTTCCGCTTAAGGTCTACGAGGGTACGTGGACAACACTCTCCCCTCTCGTTGCTATGCATCACCATGATCTTGCGTGTGCGTAGGAAATTTTTGAAATTTCTACGTTCCCCAACAAAGGGCATCCGAGCCTAGGTTTTATGCGTTGATGTTATATGCACGAGTAGAACACAAGTGAGTTATGGGCGATAAAGTCATACTGCTTACCAGCATGTCATACTTTGGTTCGGCAGTATTGTTGGATGAAGCGGCCCGGACCGACATTACGCGTACGCTTACGCGAGACTAGTTCTACCGACGTGCTTTGCACACGTGGTGGCGGGTGTCTGTTTCTCCAACTTTAGTTGAACCGAGTGTGGCTATTCCCGGTCCTTGCGAAGGTTAAAACAGCACTAACTTGACGAACTATCGTTGTGGTTTTGATGCGTAGCTAAGAACGGTTCTTGCTCAGCCCGTAGCAGCCACGTAAAAATTTGCAACAACAAAGTAGAGAACGTCTAACTTGTTTTTGCAGGGCATGTTGTGATGTGATATGGTCAAGACGTGATGCTATATTTTATTGTATGAGATAATCATGTTTTGTAACCGAAGTTATCGGCAACTAGCAGGAGCCATATGGTTGTCGCTTTATTGTATGAAATGCAAACGCCTTGTAATTGCTTTACTTTATCACTAAGCGGTAGCGATAGTCGTAGAAGCAATAGATGGCGTAACGACAACGATGCTACGATGGAGATCAAGGTGTCGCGCCGGTGACGATGGTGATCACGACGGTGCTTCGGAGATGGAGATCACAAGCACAAGATGATGATGGCCATATCATATCACTTATATTGATTGCATGTGATGTTTATCCTTTATGCATCTTATTTTGTTTTGATTGACGGTAGAATTATAAGATGATCTCTCACTAATTATCAAGAAGTGTTCTCCCTGAGTATGCACCGCTATGTAAAGTTCTTCATTCCCGAGACACCACATGATGATCGGGTGTGATAGGCTCTACGTTCAAATACAACGGTGCAAAACAGTTGCACACGCGGAATACTCAAGTTAAACTTGACGAGCCTAGCATATAAAGATATGGCCTCGAACACGGAGACCGAAAGGTCGAAAGCGTGAATCATATAGTAGATATGATCAACATAGTGATGTTCACCATTGAAACTACTCCATCTCACATGATGATCGGACATGGTTTAGTTGATTTGGATCACGTGATCACTTAGATGACTAGAAAGATGTCTGTCTAAGTGGGAGTTCTTAAGTAATATGATTAAATTGAACTTAAATTCATCATGAACTTAGTACCTAATAGTATTTTGATTGTCTATGTTTGTTGTAGATAGATGGCTCGTGTTGTTGTTCCATTGAATTTTAATGCGTTCCTTGAGAAAGCTAAGTTGAAAGATGATGGTAGCAATTACACGGATCGGGTCCGAATCTCGAGGATTATCCTCATTGCTACACAGAAGAATTACGTCCTGGAAGCACCGCTGGGTGCCAGGCCTGCTGTTGATGCAACTGACGATGTTAAGAACATCTGGCAGAGCAAAGCTGATGACTACTCGATAGTTCAGTGTGCCATGCTTTACGGTTTGGAACCGGGCCTTCAACGACGTTTTGAATGTCATGGAGCATATGAGATGTTCCAGGAGTTGAAGTTAATATTTCAAGCAAATGCCCGGATTGAGAGATATGAAGTCCCCAATAAGTTATATAGCTGTAAGATGGAAGAGAATAGTTCACAAGGTGAACATATACTCAAAATGTCCGGGTATAATAATCACTTGATTCAACTAGGAGTTAATCTTCCCGATGATAGTGTCATTGATGTAATTCTTCAATCATCGCCACCAAGCTACAAGAGCTTCGTGATGAACTATAATATGCAAGGATGGACAAGACTATTCCCGAGCTCTTCGCAATGCTAAAAGCTGCGGAAGTAGAAATCAAGAAGGAGCATCAAGTGTTGATGGTTAACAAGACCACCAGTTTCAAGAAAAGGGCAAAGGAAAGAAGAAGGGAACTTCAAAAGAACAGCAAGCAAGTTGCTGCTCAAGAGAAGAAACCCAAGTCTGGACCTAAGCTCGAGACTGAGTGCTTCTCTTGGAAGCGCTGGACACTCGGAAGCGGAACTGCCCCAAGTATTTGGCGGATAAGAAGGATGGCAAAGTGAACAAAGGTATATGTGATATACATGTTATTGATGTGTACCTTACTAATGCTCGCAGTAGCACCTGGGTATTTGATACTGGTTCTGTTGCTAATATTTGCAACTCAAAACAGGGACTACGGATTAAGCGAAGATTGGCTAAGGACGAGGTGACGATGCGCGTGGGAAATGGTTCCAAAGTCGATGTGATCGCGGTCGGCACGCTACCTCTATCTACCATCGGGATTAGTTTTAGACCTAAATAATTGTTATTTGGTGCCAGCGTTGAGCATGAACAATATATCTGGATCTTGTTTGATGCGAGACGGTTATTCATTTAAATCAGAGAATAATGGTTGTTCTATTTATATGAGTAATATCTTTTATGGTCATGCACCCTTGAAGAGTGGTCTATTTTTATTGAATCTCGATAGTAGTAATACACATATTCATAATGTTGAAGCCGAAAGATGCAGAGTAGATTATGATAGTGCAACTTATTTGTGGCACTGCCGTTTAGGTCATATCGGTGTAAAACGCATGAAGAAACTCCATACTGATGGACTTTTGGAATCACTTGATTATGAATCACTTGGTACTTGCGAACCGTGCCTCATGGGCAAGATGACTAAAACGTCGTTCTCCGGAACTATGGAGAGAGCAACAGTTTTGTTGTAAATCATACATACAGATGTATGTGGTCCAATGAATATTGAGGCTCGTGGCGGATATCGTTATTTTCTCACCTTCACTGATGATTTAAGCAGATATGGGTATATCTAGTTGATGAAACACAAGTCTGAAACATTTGAAAAGTTCAAAGAATTTCATAGTGAAGTGGAAAATCATCGTAACAAGAAAATAAAATTTCTACGATCTGATCGTGGAGGAGAATATTTGAGTTACAAGTTTGGTTTACATTTGAAACAATGCGGAATAGTTTCAACTAACGCCACCCTAACACCACAACGAAATGGTGTATCCAAACGTCAGAATCGTACTTTACTAGATATGGTGCGATCTATGATGTCTCTTCTTGATTTACCGCTATCGCTTTTGGGGTTATGCTTTAGAGACGGCCGCATTCACGATAAATAAGGCACCATCAAAATCCGTTGAGACGACGCCTTAAGAACTATGGTTTGGCAAGAAACCAAAGTTGTCGTTTCTTAAAGTTTGGGGCAGTGATGCTTAAGTGAAGAAACTTCAACCAGATAAGCTCGAACCCAAATCGAGAAATGTGTCTTCATAGGATACCCAAAAGAGACTATTGGGTACACCTTCTATCACAGATCCGAGGGCAAGATTTTTGTTGCTAAATTCGGGTCCTTTCTAGAGAAGGAGTTTCTCGAAAGAAGTGAGTGGGAGGAAAGTAGAACTTGATGAGGTAATCAGTACCTGCTCCCTTATTGGAAAGTAGTTCATCACAAGAACCGGTTCTGTGACAACTACACCAATCTGAAGAAGCTAATGATACCGATCATGAAACTTCAGATCAAGTTACTACCAAACTTCAGAGGGTCTACTAGTAAGATCCGCACCAGAGTGGTACGGTAATCCTATTCTGGAAGTCATGTTACTTGACCATGGCGAACCCGCGAACTATGAGGAAGCGATGATGAGCCCAGATTCCGCAAAATGGCTTGAGGCCATGAAATCTGAGATAGGATCCATGTATGAAAACAAGGTATGGACTTTGGTTGACTTGCCCGATGATCGGCAAGCCATAGAAAATAAATGGATCTTCAAGGGGAAGACTGACGCTGATGTTAATGTAACTGCCTACAAAGCTCGACTTGTTGCAAAGGTTTTTGACAAGTTCAAGGGGTTGACTACGATGAGACTTTCTCACCCGTAGTGATGCTTAAGTCTGTCTGAATCATGTTAGCAATTGCCGCATTTTATGATTATGAAATTTGGCAAATGGATGTCAAAACGGCATTCCTGAATGGATTTCTGGAAGAAGAATTGTATATGATGCAACCGGAAGGTTTTGTCGATCCAAAAGGTACTAACAAAGTGTGCAAGCTCCAAATGATCCATTTATGGACTGGTGCAAGCATCTCGGAGTTGGAATAAACGCTTTGATAGTGTAATCAAAGCATATGGTTTTATACAGACTTTTGGAGAAGCCTGTATTTACAAGAAAGTGAGTGGGAGCTTTGTAGCATTTATGATATTATATGTAGATGACATATTATTAGTTGGAAATGATATAGAATTTCTGGATAGCATAAAGGGATACTTGAATAAAAGTTTTTCAATGAAAGACCTCGGTGAAGCTGCTTACATATTGGGCATCAAGATCTATAGAGATAGATCAAGACGCTTAATTGGACTTTCACAAAGCACATACCTTGATAAAGTTTTGAAAAAGTTCAAAATGGACCAGGAAAAGAAAGGGTTCTTGCCTGTATTACAAGGTCTGAAGTTGAGTCAGACTCAATGCCCGACCACAGCAGAAGATAGAGAGAAAATGAAAGATGTTCCCTATGCTTCAGCCATAGGCTCTATAATGTATGCAATGTTGTGTACCAGACCTGACGTATGCTTAGCATTAAGCTTGGCAGGCAGGTACCAAAGTAATCCAGGAGTGGATCACTGGACAGCGGTCAAGAACATCCTGAAACACCTGAAAAGGACTAAGGATATGTTTCTCGTATATGAAGGTGACAAAGAGCTAGTCGTAAATGGTTACATCGATGCAAGCTTTGACACTGATCCGGACGATTCTAAATCGCAAACTGGATACGTGTTTTTATTAAATGGTGGAGCTGTAAGTTGGTGCAGCTCTAAACAAAGCGTCGTGGCAGGATCTACATGCGAAGCGGAATACATAGCTGCTTCAGAAGCAGCAAATGAAGGAGTCTGGATGAAGGAGTTCATTTCCGATCTAGGTGTCGTACCTAGTGCATCGGGACCAATGAAGATCTTCTATGACAATACTGCTGCAATTGCCTTGGCAAAGGAATCCAGATTTCACAAGAGGACCAAGCACATCAAGAGACGCTTCAATTCCATCCGGGACCAAGTCCAGGTGGGAGACATAGAGATTTGCAAGATACATACAGATCTAAATGTTGCAGACCCGTTGACTAAGCCTCTTCCACGAGCAAAACATGATCAGCACCAAGACTCCATGGGTGTTAGAATCATTCTTTGTGTAATCTAGATTATTGACTCTAGTGCAAGTGGGAGGCAAGGAAATATGCCCTAGAGGCAATAATAAAGTTATTATTTATTTCCACATATCATGATAAATGTTTATTATTCATGCTAGAATTGTATTACCCGGAAACATGATACATGTGTGAATACAAAGACAAACATAATGTTACTAGTGTGCCTCTACTTGACTAGCTCAATAATCAAAGATGGTTATGTTTCCTAACCATAGACATGTGTTGTCATTTGATTAACGGGATCACATTATTAGGAGAATAATGTGATTGACTTGACCCATTCCGTTAGCCTAGCACTTGATCGCTTAGTATGTTGCTATTGCTTTCTTCTTAACTTATACAAAGTTCCTACAACTATGAGATTATGCAACTCCCGTTTACCGGAGGAACAGTTTGTGTGCTACCAAACGTCACAACGTAATTGGGTGATTATAAAGGAGCTCTACAGGTGTCTCCAAAGGTACATGTTGAGTTGGCGTATTTCGAGATTAGGTTTTGTCACTCCGATTGTCGGAGAGGTATCTCTGCCCTCTCGGTAATGCACATCACTACAAGCCTTGCAAGCAATGTAGATAATGAGTTAGTTACGGAATGATGCATTACGTAGCGAGTAAAGAGACTTGCGGTAACGAGATTGAACTAGGTATTGTAAACCGACGATCGAAACTCGTTCAAGAAACATACCGATGACAAAGGGAACAACGTATGTTGTTATGCGGTTTGACCGATAAAGATCTTCGTAGAATATGTAGGAGCCAATATGAGCATCCAGGTTCCGCTAGCGGTTATTGACCGGAAACAGTTCTAGGTCATGTCTATATAGTTCTCGAACCCGTAGGGTCCGCACGCTTAACATTACGATGACAGTTTTATTATGAGTTTATAAGTTTTGATGTACCGAAGGTTGTTCGGAGTCCTGGATGTGATCACAGACATGACGAGGAGTCTCGAAATGGTCGAGACATAAAGATTGATATATTGGACAACTATATTCGGACATCGGAATCGTTCCGGATGATTTCGGAGAAAACCGGAGTGCCGGAGGGGTTACCGGAACCCCTCGGGGAAGTATTGGGCCTTAGTGGGCCTGAGGGGAGAGAGAGGGCAGCAGCCCAGGAGGTGGCGCTCCCCCCCCCCCCGTGGGGAGTCCGAATTGGACTAGGGAAGGGGGGCGCGGCCCCTCTTTCCCTCTCCCTCTCCCTCTCTTTCCTTCCCCCTCTCTCTTCCTAGTTGGACTAGGAAAGGGGAGTCCTACTCCCACTAGGAGGAGGACCCCCCCCCCCCCCTCCTTGGCGCGCCCTCTAGGGCCGGCCGGACTCCCCCTTGCTCCTTTATATACGGGGGCAGGGGGCACCCCAAGACACACAAATTGATCTTCGTGATCGTTCCTTAGCCGTGTGCGGTGCCCCCCTCCACCATATTCCACCTCGGTCATATCGTTGCGGTGCTTAGGCGAAGCCCTGCGTCGGTAGAACACCATCATCTTCACCACGCCGTCGTGCTGACGGAACTCATCCCCGACACCCTGCTGGATCAGAGTCCAGGGATCGTCATCGAGCTGAACATGTGCTGAACTCGAAGGTGCCGTACGTTCGGTACTTGGATCGGTCGGATCGTGAAGACGTACGACTACATCAACCGCGTTGTCATAATGCTTCCGCTTACGGTCTACGAGGGTACGTGGACAACACTCTCCCCTCTCGTTGCTATGCATCACCATTATCTTGCGTGTGTGTAGGAATTTTTTTTAAATTACTACGTTCCCCAACAATTACATGGCGTGTATATTGACTTGCAGGTCATACAATAAATTAAGACAACTCCTATGGCTCCTGCCGGTTGTCATACTCATCGACATGCAAGTCGTGATTCCTATTACAAGAACATGATCAATCTCATACATCCCATATATATAATTCATCACATCCTCTTTGGCCATATCACATCACATAGCATACCCTGCAAAAACAAGTTAGACATCTTCTAATTGTTGTTGCATGTTTTACGTGGCTGCTATGGGTTTCTAGCAAGAACGTTTCTTACCTACGCAACAGCCACAACGGTGATATGCCAATTGCTATTTACCCTTCATAAGGACCCTCTTCATCGAATCCGATCCGACTAAAGTGGGAGAGACAGACACCCGCTAGCCAGCTTTTGCAACAAGTGCATGTCAGTCAGTGGAACCCGTCTCACGTAAGCGTATGTGTAAGGCCGGTACGGGATGCTTCATGCCATAATGCCGCCGAATCAAGATAAGACTAGTAACTGTAAGCAAATTGACCAAATCATCACCCACAACTACTTGTGTTCTACTCGTGCATAGAATCTACGCATAGACCTAGCTCATGATGCCACTGTTGGGGATCATAGTAATAATTCAAAAAATTCCTACATGTCACCAAGATCAATCTAGGAGATGCTAGCAACGAGAGAGAGGGAGTGCATCTTCATACCCTTGAAGATCGCTAAGCGGAAGCGTTACAAGAATGCGGTTGATGGAGTCGTACTCGTGGCGATTCAAATCGCGGAAGATCCGATCCAAGGGGCCGAACGGACGGCGCCTCCGCGTTCAACACACGTACAGCCCGGGGATGTCTCCTCCTTCTTGATCCAGCAAGTGGAGAGGAGAAGTTGAGGCAGAACTCCGGCAGCACAACGGCGTGGTGATGGAGCTCGTGGTTCTCCGGCAGAGCTTCGCTAAGCACTACTGAGGAGGAGGAGGAGTTGGAGGGGGGAAGGGCTACGCCAGGGGAAGGGTTGCGACTGCCCTTTCTCTCCCTCACTATATATAAGGGTAAGGGGGAGGAGGAGGCGCCCTACGGTTTCCCTAGGGGAGGGGCGGCAGCCACAGGGGAAACCCTAGATGGGTTTGGGCGCTCCCACCCCTAGGAAACTTGGCCCCCAAGCCGGGAGGGGCAGCTCCCCTAGGGGAGGCGCCCCCACCTCTGCAGGTTACGTGAGATGGGGTGGGAGGGGCGCACAGCCCCTTAGTGGGCTGATGTGCCCCCTCCCCTTGGCCCATAAGCACCCCCCCCCCAATGCTTGTCGGGGCGTCCGAAACTCCTTTCGGTCACGCTGGTCGTCACCCGATACTCCCAGAACGAATCCGGACTCCAATACCCTTCATCCAATATATCGATCTTCACCTCCTGACCATTCTGAAGTTCTTCGTCATGTCTGGGATCTCATCCGGGACTCCGAACAACCTTCAGTAACCACATACTATTCCCATTACAACTCTAGCGTCACCGAACCTTAAGTGTGTAGACCCTATGGGTTCGGGAACCATGCAGACATGACTGAGACACTTCTCCGACCAATAACCAATAGCGGGATCTGGATACCCATATTGGCTCCCACATGTTCCACAATGATCTCATCGGATGAACCATGATGTCGGGGATTCAATCAATCCCGTATACATAACGAGAGGTAATTTAGTAACGTGAAAATTTCTATAACCATATTTTCCTCTCTCATAATAATTACATGTAGGATCATAAGAAAATTCAACAATATAGCTATCACATAACATATTCTCAACACGATCCACATGCATGCGAAGTTGACACTCTTCCAAAATAGTGGGATTATCATTAACTAAAGTCATGATTTCTCCAAGCCCACTTTTATCAAAAATTTCATAAGATTGAATGTTATCCAAATATGTGGGGTCTAAAGTTGACACTCTTCCAAACCCACTTTCAATATTATTGCAAACACTATTATCAATCTTATATTCATCATGGGGTTTAAATAAATTTTCAAGATCATAAGAAGAATCTCCCCAATCATGACTATTGGACATAGCAAAACTAGCATCCCCAAGCTTAGGGTTTTGCATATTATTAGCATAATTTACATCAACAGAATTTTTAATAAAATCATTGCAATTATGCTTTTTATTCAAAGGTCTATCGTGAAGCACTTCATCACAATTTTCAGATTTCAGGCAAAAGCTTATAAAGATAATCTAGTGCATCCAAATCACTAGGAATTGGTTCATCATAATTGGATCTCTTAAAAAGATTGGCAAGCGGGTGAGGATCCATAGATATTAGCTTCTCTGTTTAGGAATAAATACTCAACTATTTTGACCAAGTGAGAAAACGAGCCAAGAAAGACATCAAGGCAAACGGAAAAGAGAGGGCGAATAAAACGGTAAGGGTGAAGTGGGGAAGAGGAAAACGAGAGGCAAATGGCAAATAATGTAATGCGAGAGATAAGGGATTGTTATGGGTACTTGGTATGTTGACTTTTCCGTAGAATCCCCGGCAACGGCGCAAGAAATCCTTCTTGCTACATCTTGAGCTTGCGTTGGTTTTCCCCAAGAGGAGAAGATGATGCAGTAGAGTAGCGTAAGTATTTCCCTCAGTTTTTTGAGAACCAAGGTATCAATCCAGTAGGAGGCCACGCGCAAGTCCCTCGTACCTACACAAAACAAATAGCTCAATGCAACCAACGCGATTAGGGGTTGTCAATCCTTTCACGATCACTTACGAAAGTGAGATCTGATAGAGATGATAAATAATATTTTTGGTATTTTTGGTATAAAGATGCAAAGTAAAATAAAAGGCAAAAAAAAAGCAAAGCAATAATAAAGCGTAGGAAGATTAATATGATGAGAATAGACCCGGGGGCCATAGATTTCACTGGTGGCTTCTCTCAAGAGCATAAGTATTTTACGGTGGGTGAACGAATTACTGTTGAGCAATTGATGTAATTGAGCATAGTTATGAGAGTATCTAGGTATGATCATGTATATAGGCATCACATCCGAGACAAGTAGACCGACTCACGTTGCATCTACTACTATTACTCCACTCATCGACCGCTATCCAAAGCATGCATCTAGAGTATTAAGTTAATGAAAATAGAGTAACGCCTTAAGCAAGATGACATGATGTAGAGGGATAAATTCATGCAATATGATAAAAAACATCTTGTTATCCTCGATGGCAACAATACAATACGTGCCTTGCTGCCCCTCATCACATGGAAAGGACACCGCAAGATTGAACCTAAAGCTAAGCACTTCTCCCATTGCAAGAACTACCAATCTAGTTGGCCAAACCAAACGGATAATTCGAAGAGACTTGCAAAGATAACCAATCATACAGAAAAGAATTTAGAGAAGATTCAAATATTGCTCATAGATAATCTTTATCATAAACCCACAATTCATCGGTCTCAACAACCACACCGCAAAAAGAAGATTACATCGAATAGATCTCCACGAGAGGGGGAGAACATTGTATTGAGATCCAAAAAGATAGAAGAAGCCATCTAGCTACTAACTATGGACCCTAAGGTCTGAAGTAAACTACTCACACTTCATCGGAGAGGCTATGATGATGATGTAGAAGCCCTCCATGGTGGATTCCCCTTCCGGCGGAGCTCCGGAACAGGCCCCAAGATGGGATCTCGTGGATACAGGAAGTAGCAGCGGTGGAATTAGGTTTTTGGCTCCGTACATGATCTGTTGGGGGTACGTAGGTTTATATAGGAGGAAGGAGTACGTCGGTGGAGCTTCGGGGGGCCCACGAGGCAGGGGGCGCGCCCTCCACCCTCGTGGTCGCCTCCCTCCTTTCTTGACCGAGGGTCCAAGTCTCCTGGATCATATCTGATGAGAAAATCACGTTCCCGAAGGTTTCATTCCGTTTGGACTCCGTTTGATATTCCGTTTCTCCGAAACACTGAAATAGGCAAAAAACAGCAAATCTAGGATGGGCCTCCGGTTAATAGGTTAGTCCCAAAAGTAATATAAAAGTGGAAAATAAAGCCCAATATGGTCCAAAACAGTAGATAATATAGCATGGAGCAATCAAACATTATAGATACGTTGGAGATGTATCAGGCATCCCCAAGCTTAATTCATGCTCGTCCTCGAGTAGGTAAATGATAAAAAGAGAATTTTTGATGCGGAGTGCTACTTGGCATAATTTCAATGTAACTCTTCTTAATTGTGGTATGAATATTCAGATTCGAAAGATTCAAGACAAAGGTTTAATATTGACATAAAAATAATAATACTTCAACCATACTAACAAAGCAATTCTGTCTTCTCAAAATAACATGGCCAAAGAAAGTTATCCCTACAAAATCATATAGTCTGGCTATGCTCTATCTTCACCACACAAAGTATTTAAATCATGCACAACCCCGATTGTCGTGGAATTGTCACGGCAGATGTCCTCGTGAAAGGACTTAGT
Source organism: Aegilops bicornis (assembly GCA_021605145.1). Taxonomy (NCBI): domain Eukaryota; kingdom Viridiplantae; phylum Streptophyta; class Magnoliopsida; order Poales; family Poaceae; genus Aegilops; species Aegilops bicornis. The sequence goes on along the minus strand of CM038673.1, from coordinate 568,446,186 downwards.
CGCAGGGCCATCGTACGGGTTAACTCAGAGGGGTTAAAGCGGACACAAAGACACGGGAGTTATACTAGTTCGGCCCCTTCGATGAAGGTAAAGCCTACGTCTAGTTGTGATGGGATTGATGTGATTTCGGCGACTAGGGAGCAATAGCTTCGCCTAAGCCTCGAATTGTCTGTCCCTAAACCGCCGTCGGGTCGTCCCCTTATATACACGGGTTGACGCCCGGCCGGCCTACAGAGTCCCGATCCGGCTCATACCAGAGTCCGGCTCGGTCTCTTCTTTCTTATCTTACAGCACAAGTTTACATGACTAAGGCGGTTTACACTTATGGATCCTAATCCGCCTCTGGGCTCTGGGCCTCGTGCCTTCGTGGGCCCTGATCATGGATTTAGGGTAACCCGCCCCTTCAGATGCGGTTTATATCCGATAGTTATATCCCCAACATTAGGCCCCAGATTGACATGAACAGGTTCATGTTAATCTTCAACATCTTCAGGAAACTCTGAATCTCCCTTCATATTTCGTAAACCGCCGTCTGCTTGAACCGCCATGACGTCATCTTCCAACCACAGCCACAGGGCGCCTTGACGTCATCTTTAATAAAGAAATCCGAACAGTAAGATTCCCTTCACTTAATACCATCCTAGAAATCGAGGCGACCGCTGCGCCATCCGCCGCTTTTGGCTCCTCAATTCTCGCGCTTTGTTAATTATCCCGTCTCCTTATAAATAGACCGGCAGGCCCTTTCTCTTCTTCTTCCGCGCTTCTTCTTCCTCGCGACGCCCCAGCTCCGAAGCTCCGTTGCCGCCTCCGACCTTCGGCGCCCAGCGTCGGTGCGAACGCTGCATCAACCTGATCGTTCAGAGGCTCTCGGCGCTCATCCGCGGTTCTGCGCATCAGGTAAGGTCCCTCTTTACGCCCTGGATCCGCATCTGAAGGTCATGTTCATCTCGTAGTTCATAGGTGTTCGTCTTAATTTCCTCATACCTGCCCTGCCATGGCCGTATGATTCAACCATACCATACGTCCTGTGCGGCGACTGCTCCGCCATCAGTTTAACTCTTTATGCATCTTTCTTTTTGTTCAGACCCTCCAGTTTAGAACGCACGAACCTTCCTGCCCTTTACGAGGCTTGCATAGGTCGCAGAAGTTTTTCTTCATCAATCTTCGGTAGATCCAAATTTCCTCCATTCGAATGTGAAAACTGTTTACATCCATACTTAGTAGATTTTCCAGTTACGCTTCTTTGGGCGGTTTGACTTTTGATAGCCAATCCGTCACTCCATTAGTCCTCAGTTAAACCGGAATTGGAAACTGGCTGCCGAATCGCCGGTTTAACATTGTATAGTGTGTCTGAACCGTTTAACGGTGAATCGCTTTTCCTTTCCTTTCGCAGTTTAGTCGTCCGGAATGGCCAAACAATTCTCAGCTTGCAATTGGGTCCGGTCTAAGATCACTGAGACGCAACTCAACGGATACGTCACCACCGGGCGCTTTAGCTTCTAAAACGTCCTCCATTGGCGGGTTCCGTGACAAATGCCCTCCCAATCCGCAAGAAGGAGAAGTAATTGTGTTTGTGCAGCACTTAGACCGGGATTCTGCCCGCCGGATCAAAATTCTTCCGGGATGTCCTTGCAAGTTTTCAACTCCATCCACAGGATATTGGTCCGAACTCCGTATCAAATATATGCAATTTCCAAGTTTTCTGTGAAGTCTATCTTCAAGAAGAGCCGTCTGTGGAGCTGTTCCGGGATTTCTTTCACTTGAACCGCCGTACAGAATTTTCGGATGGTCCTAACACTGAGCTGGGCGGCGTTTCAATCCAAAAAAGGAAGGAAGTAGACTTTCCTCACGCCAAACACCATAGCCATCCGAAAGATTGGAACCAAACCTGGTTCTACCGCTTAACACTGCTCCTGACAACGAGAATCCCTTGCCGGGTTACCGTCCTCACCGGCTTAGCAACCATCATCCGTTGCCTTTACGTTTAACCGCCGCGGAACGGAAGAATTTTGCACCTCAAATCATTAAACTCCGGGCTCTAATGGCCAATGGACTAACTGGCGTGGACCTTGTGCGATGCTTTGGGTTTCTTGGGGCATCTTGCCATTAAGCCGCCCGGATTGATGCATCGAATACACCGGCAGCCTCCAAGACCCTCAAAGACGCCACGAGCTACCAATAATCGAGCTTGAAGTCACAGAGGCGAAGAAGAGGCTGCTTGATGAACCGATCTCTGCGCAGCCAAACCGGGTTGGCTCCGCTACGTGTTGCCAACAAACCGCCAGCGGTAGGCTCTACTCACCGCTTTTCTGCCATTAATGCCTTGTTGATATATATATGTTAATCCTGTTACTTCTCAGGCTAACAGCTCCTTCTGGAAGCGTACCAAACCGGCCCGGGCTCCGCGTGTAAAGTCCAAGGCCACCAAGAAGGCTGGCAAGAGGAAAACCGCCGAGTCTTCTGATCCGCCGGAAGACGAAGAATCAGAAGCCGAGGTAAAACTTGACATCCTTACGAGGGAGTCGCCAGAACCGCCCTCCACTTTGTGTTTCTTCTTAATTGTAGTTTGTTCCTTTTATTTTTCCCTTCTTGACAATTTTAACTCCCGGGATGATGTCAAGCGGTCATGCCGACTCATGTCGAGGTAATCTTTCTTTCTTCCGAATCCGACCTCGTGCGGTTAAAAGAATTAAATCGCGCCGTCCGGAAAGTGAAAAAATCTCATTCCTATGCTCACTTGAATCCAAATCTTTCCTTGAAGACACAGCAGGCTGAAGAGCGCCGTACGACCCGGCACAGTGGTCAACAGATTACCTCATCCGGTTTACCAGATACACCAACCCGGAAGCGTCGTCCAGAGGTGATTTATTCTCCTGAAAAGCGTTATCCCTTAAAAGGCTTCTTCCGATGTCCTCTCAATCCGTCTGACCCGAATTATCAGGCCTCTTCCAACTCCTCTGGCGGTTCATCAACCACGCAACTGCCTCCGCTTAAAGTTGCTGCAGGGTAAGCACCATACTTCTGTCCCGCCAATTCGGTTTATATTTGAGTTTGTCGGTTTATCTTATTCTAATTCTGAACACTGCTGCACCAATTCTCGCTTGAGTAAAAAGCGAAAATCCTTGACCCTACTGCAGATGTTGACTGGAGAAGACCCCTGAGCAGACCCACGAAAATCCTGAAATCGCTAAAAATAGCTCTGGCGAGTTATACAAAGACGACAACGCTGATCCGCCAGAAACTGAACCGAGGCCCAAGTGGAAACCTCGCATCCTGCTCCACCGAGTCCGCCACAGAGCGGGTCGTAATTGCTGAACCGCCGAGCCGGAGTAATGAAGACACCAAGCCCCAAGAAGACCACCAATTTGGCCAGCCCGATCAAAAATGATGATGTTATTGTGACAGTAATCGGCTACACCACTCCTAGCCAACCGTCGCTTTAGCAAAACACAAAGCACCAAAGACGAAGTCTGCTACTATGAGCAAAGATAAGGGGAAAGCTGATCTATCAGCTTATGACAACCTCTCTCTCGCCTAAGAACTTCACTCCGCTTTCAACCGCTCTACACAAGCCGTGACTTTGAAGCCGGTCTGGTAAATCGCATGAAGGACCGTTATGAGGTAAGGATTTATGCCTTGTACTTTTGCTGCATAGTAGCCCCCAAGGGTCGGTTCAACTTTTCATAGTCAAACCGGCACTTAATTTTATATAGAAAACATACTCCTTAAACTGCAGCATCAGAAGCCCCAAGGGTCGGTTCAACTTAGCATAGTTGAACCGGGACTTAATTTCTGTATCCCCATAGCAAACTGAGATCAACTAGCCATTAGCCCCCAAGTGCCAATTTGAATACTTGTATTGAGCGTGGGACTTGATAATGGAACAACTAACGTGCTTCCTTTGTTACCGTAATGAGATATACCAAAGAAACCGTGCAACTCAAGGACCTTCGTGCCAATCTGGAAACTCAACAAGCGAAACCACAAAGGCCAAGGATGAATTGAAAACTGCTTTGGCCACTATGGAACAGTGAAGGAGTGGTATAAACCGGCGGGCCAACTGGGACACCGAGAAGGCCGGTTTGAAAAACGGGCGGAAGATGTCAATCAGCTCTTAAACCGGTGATCAAGAGCTTACCAGACTAAAGCGCCAAGTTCATGCCATGACCTCTGCCATCTTTGGTAAGAAAATTTGCACTGAGTACACCTGTTTTGATATTTTCGTCGGTTTAACCTGAGTTGTCTGAAACTGGTGCAGGCAAGCGTATTGCTCATCTGGGCTCTGATGTGCAGAAGAAGCTCAAGGCCGCTTACACGCTGATTGAGCAGTTGTATACCGGCGCCAATGAGTCATATGTGCCGCGTAAATGCGACAATACAGCTCCGTCCTTGATCAAAGATACACCGGACCGGCTGTCCATGGTTCCGGGGCAGCTTGAAGAGTTGAAACGATCCGCGGCCCGGGCTGGCACTCTACTGGCTCTAACTCGCGCCAAGGCGTGGATAGCGGATCTTGATCCGGCTGACATAGCCAAGGGTTTTCCCAGCGCTCAAGAGAACGGTGAAGCCTTTGATAATGACGCCCTGAAACGAATAACAAAGGAGATGCGTCCACTGGCGAGTCAATCGGCAGCGAAGCCAACTGGCGGTTCACCGCTCTTTCTACGACGCGAACAACAAGCGGGTGGAGTTTGTCATTCCGTAAGTGCGAGCCTTGTTCCCCAATCCGTAAGCACACTTATGCCCTCGACGTTGATCCGCTGAACTTATAAGTGAAGAGGCTGTCTTTCGTGCCTTAACCCGGATTGACCGGGTCCACCAATGACTTCCGCCTTTGGGTGATGAAGAGGAAGAAGTTGAACCGACGCCAGATGCCCCCTCTTCCTCACGTCAACCCGGCGAGGAAGCTTAATCCGCCAAGCCGGGTGATGCATCAGAAACTGCTAGTCATAATGCCATGCGAAACACCGGGGTTTTGTAATAGCATAGCTAGCACTTTGGTTTTGAACATGCCTTTATTCCCTTAGTCTGTAACCTTTGCGCGGAGGTGCTGATACTTTGGTTTGAAGAATTGAAACCTTCAATGCATTTTGCCTGCAATCTCAAGTTCTTAAACCGCCACGGCGGCTTATGTCGCCAGCCGGCTTGTGATACCTATATATTTATATAAGAGAATATGGATGTATACGATCAAAATTTTGTGATACAAAAAATACCTGCCAGCATCGGGCATGCAGTTGGCTTAGCCAATCTGAAGGCGGAGGTTGTATAAACCGTTTACCGTCAAAGGAGAAAAACAACCCCCGTGTTTATAATGCCGGTTTAGCGTGTAAACCGTGTCGGGTCATGACAAGCCCCCTGTTACTCCATAATGGGATGTTAACAGAAAAAGTCAAACCGAAACAAATATCTCCGGATTAAAAATGGCCCGAATTCCGTTAATTGACAGCTTGTCCCGGTTTAAAAATGTTATCGGTTTAAAAAGGTCAATAAAATCAAATAACAGTTATGAAACCAATACGGAAGAACCGGCAATGATAAAACCGTTTGCAAGAAGAGGCTTTACTGAGCTGATCAGGTGGTGTTACCATGGTCGGACAGGACCAAGCCCCCATAAGGTGTAGCTATGTTTCAAGTCAGCCAGGCCCCCAACTGAAACCGTGGCATTATGCCGATCAAGTGGCATGGCAATGGTTCGGGTTCGACCAAGCCCCCAAATGACTCTATGACCTTTAGGCCGACCAAGAGGCGTGGATCGGGTTCAGATGTGACCATGTCCCCAAGTGATCTGGTGGCTTTTCGCCCATCAAAAGGTGTTGCATTGGTTCGGACCGACCAAGCCCCAGATGACAAAACTTGAAAATCAAGATCAAGGGCTAAAGCGGAGGCTGCTTTGCGACAACCGCTCCATGTACCCAAACCGGATTTTTCTGAGCGGATACCCGCTTTAACCGAGGCTCCGGTTTATTGCTTTGATTCAAAATATATACATTGTCATAATATGTACATAAGCAGAGCCGATGGCTCAGGTATAATAAGGCCGAAGATGAGCTATATTCCATGGCCTGTTGGTCTCCTCTTCTGACGTGCGTGAGTCTTTTCGCTCTCGAACATCGATCAGATAGTATGACCCGTTGTGCAGATTCTTGCTGACCACAAAAGGCCCTTCCCAAAGGCGGGGATAGCTTGTGCATATCTGTCTGGTCTTGAATGAGCCAAGCACCATGTCTCCTTCTGAAAGGTTCTGGTTTTAACCCGGCGATCGTGATACCGACGAAGATCCTGGCTGGTAAATCGCCCGAACGAGCAGCCGCCATATCTCGCTCCTCATCCAGTCGATCCAAAGCGTCCTGCCGTGCAGCTTCGCTATCTGCCTCAACATAGGCTGCCACGCGAGGTGAATCATGACGGATATCGCTGGGAAGGACCGCCTCCGCTCCATAGACCATAAAGAACGGTGTGTATCCAGTGGATCTGTTAGGGGTAGTATTGATACTCCATATCACAGACGGTAACTCTTCTACCCAACAACCCGGCGTCCTCTGTAAAGGGACCATAAGCCGGGGTTTGATACCTCTCAAGATCTCCTGATTAGCTCGTTCTGCTTAACCATTGGACTGCGGGTGGGCCACTGAAGAAACGCTGCAAGCGGATGTGCTCACGTTCACAAAACTCTTTCATGGCACCCTTGGACAAATTGGTGCCATTATCCGTGATGATACTATGCGGAAATCCAAACCGGAAGATCACCCCTTTGATGAACTGAACCGCCGTGGCCGCATCACACTTGCTAACAGGCTCTGCCTCGACCCACTTTGTGAACTTGTCAACCGCGACCAGCAAGTGTGTTTTCTTGTCCTTGGACCTTTTAAAAGGCCCCACCATGTCCAGCCCCCAAGTCGCAAACGGCCAAGTAATTGGAATCATCCTCAATTCCTGGGCCGATATGTGGGCACGTCTAGAAAACTTCTGGCAACCATCACATCGCCTGACTAGATCCTCCGCATCAGCATGGGCAGTCAACCAATAAAAACCATGGCGGAACGCTTTGGCAACCAAGGATTTTGAACCGGCGTGGTGACCACAGTCCCCTTCATGGATCTCACGCAATATCTCACAGCCTTCCTCAGGGGACACACAACGCTGAAACGCCCCTGACACACTGCAATGATGCAACTCGCCATTAACAATGGTCATAGACTTAGACCGCCGAACTACCTGTCGGGCCAACGTCTCATCTTCTGGTAACTCGCCCCGGGTCATGTATGCCAAATAAGGGAGCGTCCAATCCGGAATGACGTGTAAGGCTGCTACCAACTGAGCCTCCGGATCAGGAATAGCCAAATCTACTTCATCAGTAAGCTTGATCGACGGATTATGCGAGACATCAAGGAAGACATTAGGCGGGACGGTTTACGTTGAGAGCCCAAATGCTTAAAGCGTCCGCCGCTTCGTTCTTCCGACGATCCACATGGTCCACCTGATATCCTTTAAAGTGTCCTGCAACAACATCCACCTCCCGACGATACGCAGCTGTCACATCCCAGATAGACCATGCATTAGGGTGTGCATCATGTTTAAATTTCATTTGAATTTGAAATGGGGAAGGCAGAAACCCCGTAACACCCCCCTTTAACAACTAGGGTTTACTAAAAGTTATTTCAATGAACCTGAAATGCCCTTCAAAATGTTCATCCTCTTTGCTCTGGTTCATAACCCATGTCAAAGGAGGTGTATCATTTTCTAGGTCATCTAAAGGTTCTAGGATTAATCCACAAGTTTTGAACTTGAGCATTTTAAATTATATAAAATATTTTAAATGTTCAAAAATTACCAAACCAAAATGTTTCATGTTGGGAATATTCTAACAAGTGACCAGGAGCATTTTGGTGATTTTTAAAACTGTTTTGGTATTTTAGAAAACCCCACAAAGTTGCAGGAAATTAGAAAAGATTAAATAAAACGGAAAACTTACCTGACGCCCACCCGGCCCACCTGCTGCCCAAAGAGCTGGCCAATGAGCTGCTTGGCTCGGCCAGCAGTAGCCAGTGCCTGACGGCGAGCGCAGGGCGCGCCACGCAGCTGGCCGCCGCTCGCTTCACCTCCTCGCCGCCTCGCCGCCTGGATGACCTCCACGTCGTCGCCCGAACCCCCGGACACTCCATTCGCCCCGCCACCTCTCTCGCTCTCCCCAACCTGGCCGACGTTGCCGCCGGCCGCGCCACCGCCAAGTCGTGCTCCCCGTCGTCCATGCTCCTCCCCACCATGTCCAGAGCTCCGCCAAGACTCCACTACCCCTAGCTAGCTGAGTCCCGCCGCTCTAAGTGCCCAAGCCACTACACCGACCTCGCCGAGCTCAAGTCGCCGGAGATCCCCTTTGACGTCAGCCGTCGCCCGGTTCGTCCTCGACCCGACGAGGCTCTCTACGCGCGCCTGTGAGCCTATCTAACTCCCTCTCCTCTCTCTCGCGCCCGAGCACCACAACGACTCCAACCTCGATCACCAGACGCATGCCATGGAGCTCGTCGCCCGACGTGCTCCCGGCCACTCTCCGCCACCCCTGGTGCCCGTTGCATTCACCCACCCCAACGGGTCTGCCCATGCACTTCCCGCACCTCGCCGAGCCCTCCAACCCCAAACCCGTAGTTGGCGAACCCGGCGGCCGCCTAACTCGTCACGGCGCCAACTCCGCCATCCCGACCTAAGCTAACTCCACCAAGAGCCGCGGTTCATCTCCAGCTCCACGTAGATGCCTTCGCGCCCCATTTGGTGGCCGGAACGCGTAAAAGCACTCTGCTCCGCCAGCCTTTGGCCTCGCCGGCGGCTAGACGCCGCCGAGTTGACCAGCATCGATTGTTGGTGGGCCCTGATTGGCGCCTCCGAGTCACCGATGTGGACCCCCTCGGTTAACTAATCCGTTAGTTTTAATTAAAGTTAATTAGTTAAACTAATTATCGACATGCGGGTCCCACTGGTCAGCTTTGACCTGGACGACCCGTTGACCCCTGACGTCACGCCGACCTCATGTCGACGCAATAAATGAATTTCTGGATTTATTCTAATATAGCAAATTCCATAATATAATTCAAATTTCAAATGCTTATAACTTTTATTCTATAACTCCAAATGCAAAGATTTATATATGAAAAATTATCAAAAAAATCCACTCTATCCATTGGTACAGGTTTCATGCATGTTAAAACAAGTTAACTATGCTGAATAACCAGAATAAGATATTGCACCATTAGGACCAACTCAAATGAGCTATCATTTGAATCCTTGATTCAAATGAGTTCATCCCCTGCTCTTCAAGCTTGCATTAGGCCAACACACATCCATATTGCCATGTCATAGCATGCATCATATTGTTGCATATTGTCATGTGTGTTTACTTTCGGTGTGCTTTCATGATAGGTTACGCTTCAAGATAACCTCGACTACCCATCCGAAGGGCGCTTCTCTACCCCAGTTCCATCGTGCAAGCAAAACCCCTTGTTCATTCCGATACAATCCCACTCTCTCGCTCCTGCTCTATTTTACTGCATTAGGACAACAACGACTCATGTGTTACTTGCTGCGGTAGCTGAACCCTTGATCCTTTGCATGACCTGTCATTCCACAAGAATTAGATGAAACCCACTAGCATGAGTAGGAATTGTTTGAGCCATGTTGTGCCTACTCATTTATGCTTGTTTGTCATGCACCTCTTTGCTTAGAGTTGAGTCGGGTCTGATTCATCGGGAATGAATTGGAATTGTTATGAACATGTCCTATTGTGTGAGAGCTAAGTGTGTGAACACGATTTGGTAAAGGTAGCGGTGAGAGGCCATGTAGGAGTACATGGTGGGTTGTCTCATTGCAGCCGTCCTCGTGAACTGAGTTACGTGTTTGTGATCCATGATACGATTACTACCACGCATTGGGCCCGAAACCAATGGACCCTCTCGGCTTCTTGACCACCCTTGTCCTCGGTCAGGGAGTTGCAAGTAGTTTCGTGTTTGTAGCATCTTGGGGGCCGCAACGCTGACCTTAGGGGTGGGTTGTGTTGCGGTAGGCACCGTGGCCCGGTGTACCGAAAGTGCCCGTTTGGTATCTCGGGAACCCTGCACACATCGTTCGGGCTGTATGGGAAACCTCGGCCAGACTCCCTGCGGATGGAACCCGAATAGGCGATAAACCTGGACTAGGGACTTGAGTGTTTAGGTAGGCCGTGGCCGACACCCACGTTGGGCTTCCGCTTGAAGGTTGCCGAGTACATGTCGTGTAAACGGCGGTAAGTGGTGAGAGCGTGTGTGAAGAAGTACACCCTGCAGGGTTTAATATGATCTATTCGAATAGCCGTGTCCACGGAGAAGGACTTCTGGGTTGCCTATATCAGTTCATAGACAAGTGAAAGTGGATACTCTAAAATGCAAGATAAGCGTGAGTACTATGGATGGCGTTCTCGTAGGGAGACGGGAGCGGGTCCATAGTGGTGTATTGATATGGTGAATATGTGGACTCGTGTGCGCCACCTCAAAGAGTTACTTGCAAATGTAGTTCGGGATAGCCACCGAGTCAAAGCTGGCTTTGCGGTCAAACTCCACCACCCCTTTTGATAATGATGCATATGTAGTTAGTTACGATGTAAGTCTTGCTGAGTACAATTGTACTCACGTTTTCTTATTTTATGTTTTTGCGAGAGACGTCGGTCTCGCTAGTAGTTCCGCTTGGACTTGACGTTTAGCTTGTTACCTCAGCTACGATCTTGTGCCTTGGCAGATCTGGTAGATAGTCAGGCTTCTCACCTTTTTCATTTATAGTTATGCGTACTCGCATATGATTAGCTTCCGCTTGTGCTTTGACTTGTATGCTCGAGTGTTGGGTCATGAGACCCATGTTTGTAATATCTCGCTCTTGAGCCTAATGAATAATATCTCGAGTCGTAGAGTTATGTTGTGATGCCATGTTGTATCTACGCATATCAAGTATAATGTGTGTATGTTTGAAATGCTTGGTATGTGTGGGATCCGACAAACTAGTTGTTTATCCTTGGCAGCCTCTCATATGGGGAAATGTAGTCTCGTGCTTCTGAGCGATAGTAGTCCGCTTCTGACCGGTTCACCGAGTCCTGCTAGCCCAAAGACTACCGCTTGGACACTTGACTGGCGGCATGTGTTTCACTTCGTTCCTATGTCTGTCCCTTCGGGAAATGTCACGCGGTGTTATTCGAGTCCTGCCTAGCTCACTACAGCCGGGATACCGGAGTCCTGTTAGCCCAGTGCTACAACCGAATATATCCGTTGATGACCGACATGTTCGATGTGATTCATGTATACTGTCCCCATAGGTTAGCGCCGCTTTGGGTTCACGACTAGCCATGTCGGCCCGGGTTCTTTGTCATATGGATGCTAGCGACACTATCATATACGTGAGCCAAAAGACGCAAACGGTCCTGGGACATGGTAAGGCGACACCCGTGGGAATACCGTGCGTGAGGCCGCAAAGTGATATGATGTGTTACATGCTAGATCGGTGTGACTTAGGATCGGGGTCCTGACAGCGTTGGTATCGAGCTCGTCGCTTGTAGGATTACCAAGCCAAACTGGTCAAGTTGTGTCTAGAAATGCTTTAGTTATATAAGGGAATTGGTTGTGGAAGGAACGTAAGGCTCTTTTACTCCTTATACCTGATGGCCTTCTGATCTGAGTCATCCTCTTCTCTTCTATGGGGTTTAAGAACTAGGCTTCTCATCTATCTATCAGGATGACGTGTTACTAATCCATAGACCTTTAAGATTGTTGGTTTTAATCCCCAGTTCAGTTCCTATTGTTTCTGTATGATAACTGTTGATCTCAGAATCTTGTTATGATGTTGTTGAGTGGCTATACCATCATTTTTGCAGGATGTCTCAAATCATTTTGAGCATTTACAGCCGTTATGCTTTGTCCGAGTCATCCTGTGTCTCTAAATAGTCCGATGCATTTGCAAATCCTTTCCTTCCGCTTCCGATGTCCTTATTGGTCGCAATAAGCACACTAACCGGTGCGTTGAGGTAATTTATTGCCTTGACATATATGTTGGAATTATTATTATGACCCTAGGTGTTTAGGAAGTCACCTAGCAATTTAGCAATGCTTTTGTATCCCTAGTGTGATGATTACGGCCAAGATTCTTGAAAGCATCCCGTGATGCCATTTAGTAGTAAGTATTCTACTCCGGGTTTACGAACCGAGATTCATCCTACTTCATGTTGTTAGTATTTGATAGTGCCCTTAGGATATTAGTAACCTTGCGATAGTCCTCAAGGTCCGTGGTATATCCTTCTTCCAAATACCATGAACCACTTATGGCGAAGTTTGTTGAACCAAAAGATCACAACTAGAGTGCTCTTGAGGAGTTCTCCGTTCATAATTGAGACTCGCCAGTTCTACTTTCTGCATGGATTATCCGGAAGAAATGTTGAGCTTCGTTCGACATACTAATCAGGCATCCACAACTCGAGGAAGTTATATGTTCCTCTGAGTTGCTCTTTTTGATTGCATTCTAACCTTCATCTATCAATTGATAGCCAAGGGTATGCGTGCATTTGTGTTCATCGATGCATTTTGTCCTTGTGGTCCGTCAAGCCATTCTATTCCGGAATGACTAGGAGAAACAAACTCCAGTACCTCATCCATTTCTAGGACTAGGTCAAAGTAGTTGTATTCCGCAGATCAAAATGCCAATTCAGCTTTTGATTCTGTTCCACCTGGAGTGTTACCATCTTTATGTCAATAATGTCATAAGAATTGCACCTTCTCTTATGAATTCTTGATGTAGTGATACTCTCGCCATCATCGTTCATTCCTCGGTTCCGTGTTGATGTAACCGGAATGCCGACAAGTGAATTGCGATGTGTGAAATCAATACCCCGAGCAACTTGTTGCTTGGTAGTGAATGGACAATATTCTCATCCTTAGCGCGTTGGTTATTAAACCATCATCCTAAGATTGATCGTGCTACCTAGTCCTTATTTTCGGTGCACTCTTCGATTGATGAGTTAGGATCTTGTCAAGTCCTCACTCCCTTAATCATATCATCTTGCCTTGAAAAGCAAGATTGTTCTCGAGCTTAGTAACATACCGGTGGTTCGTGTCTTTCCAAATATCTTCTTGGAAGTGTTACCGGGTTGTTCCCTGACTGTTATGTTGAGCCCGTGATCAAGTCGGTTTCTTGTGAACCACCCTTTCTCCAAGAATCTGTGTTGGATACCCCTGAGCTAGTTGGTTAATCTAGACAACAACTTGGAGAGTTGGAAGATAAAAGCTTGCCTAACTTAGTTCGATCCAAAGGGATATTCTTGTGAAGTGTGTGTTGAAGAAAGATGATATCTTCATCGATTGGTCCTCGTGATCAGTTGTTGGATCTATCGTCCTACCAATTCTTTGATTTGAGTATGGGCCATTGCCAAGTCAAATCAGAACCAACGATATTCGTAATGTTGTCTTACTCGTGGTTGATCCCTCGAGCATACACCATTATATCTTTTGGTCTGACCAATGCTATCACCGTGTTCACATGATGGTGGAAGTCCAAAGGATATGGAAATTCCGATGAGTTGCTGTTGAGCCCATCAAGAGCATTTCGTCTCCCCATGAGTCGTGTTGAACATCAACCTAGTGTTGGAAAATTGTGTAAGCATTCCTTCGTGTGCCGTTCATGAAGCTTATACTTGGATGGTTGAAGAGACTTCCTCGAATTTATGTGTTTTAGGTGTAAGTTGCCGCCATGAATTTGAGAAAGGTTTGTCTTGCTTCCTCTGGAATCATTCCAGTCACCATGCATGTGCAAAGTATTCTGTGGTTGATAGACTGATCATCTTCATTCCGTATGTATTCCTAGCACACCAAGCCACTGACTGATTTGTTCAAGGAAAGGAGTTCTTTCATAAGAGCTAATCATGACTTATGTTAAGACTTCGATATCCTCGATGATGGTTCCCCCACCCGAACTCGGTAGTGTTTTATTATAAGACTACCATGTGGTCATGCTTGTCTAGGACAACATGTTCACATGTTTGTAGCAAAACCAGCTCATGTTTTGGAGCTTGCTATCGTAGTTCTTATCCCGAGAATCTCGCAACGCCATCTCGTCGATTTGTGTTGAAACCCTTCCTTTTCGCACATGATGAGTCTGAAATATCCTAACACCAACCAGATCTGAATCTCAGGCGGATATGATGGTTGGAACATTCGAACAGTTGCATTTCGTTCCCAGCTTGCACCGTCCTTGTGCCATTTCACTATGGGCTGCTTTCTTAGTAATTCTTGCCTAGGATCATCCTCAAAAGTGGACTTACCATGGGTTCCCTCCACCTCCGACGATAAGCAAAAATCATCCATTGCGTTGTCTTCAACAAGGTAGTCCACATCATCCACTCTAGTCCGGGTGTACCATCCCTTTGCATTCCACCAAACGATCGTTATGAATTGCCTTAGGCTGGTATAAAGAGTTCCAATGATCTATGGATCAAAAGTAATTCTTTTTGCCACTTAAGGGAATAGTTCTTGTGTCACCTTTCTCGAGGTGTCCTGTTACGGGATCATGATAAATATTTCCTCGCCACCTTGACACCATCCACTATCTCCCTAAGCGTGGAATTGTTGCCACCAATCAAACCCCATCGGTTGTTCCTCCATCCCTCTCGATGTATTTTGTGTCTCAACTCGAGATGTGTCACCGTCTCAAATCCGTGAGTCGATCATATTTGCTTGATCTCCGTGAAGATCGAATCATGCAGGGTTTTCCCCTTTCTTTCTATTGTCGTGTCGAGTGAAGATCTTGAAAGCAAAGACGTCAAGACTAAGATGATGGAATGAATCAACGTCTTCGAGAAAGGCAATTGGATCATGAAGATTGTGATAGTTCGTGACTTCCCTTTTTCCTCCTACCTCACGTCTTGAATCTCGGGGCGAGATTCTTGTTTAGTGGGGTGAGTTGTCACATCCCAGATAGACCATGCATTAGGGTGTGCATCATGTTTAAATTTCATTTGAATTTGAAATGGGGAAGGCAGAAACCCCGTAACACCCCCCCTTTTAACAACTAGGGTTTACTAAAAATTATTTCAATGAACTCGAAATGCCCTTCAAAATGTTCATCCTCTTTGCTCCGGTTCATAACCCATGTCAAAGGAGGTGTATCATTTTCTAGGTCATCTAAAGGTTCTAGGATTAATCCACAAGTTTTGAACTTGAGCATTTTAAATTATATAAAATATTTTAAATGTTCAAAAATTTCCAAACCAAAATGTTTCATGTTAGGAATATTCTAACAAGTGACCAGGAGCATTTTGGTGATTTTTAAAACTATTTTGGTATTTTAGAAAACCCCACAAAGTTGCAGGAAATTAGAAAAGATTAAATAAAACGGAAAACTTACCTGACGCCCACTGCCCACTGGCTGCCCAGCCCAAGTGGCCAACAGCTGCTTGGCTCGGCCAGGCAGGCAGCCAGGTGCCCGACGGCGAGCTCAGGGCGCGCCACGCAGCTGGCCGCCGCCCTGCTTCACCTCCTCGCCGCCTCGCCGCCCTGGATGACCTCCACGTCGTCGCCCGAACCCCCTGGACACTCCATTCGCCCCCTGCCACCTCTCTCTCGCTCTCCCCCAACCTGGCCGACGTCGTCGCCGACGCGCCACCGCCGAAGTCGTGCTCCCCGTCGTCCATGCTCCTCCCCACCATGTCCAGGAGCTCCGCCGCACTCCACTACCCCTAGCTAGCTGAGTCCCGCTCGCTCTAAGTGCCCCGAAGCCACTACACCGACCTCGCCCGAGCTCAAGTCGCCGGAGATCCCTTTGACGCCGCTGCCGCCTTGTTCGTCCCCGACCCCGACGAGGCTCTCTACGCGGCGCCCGTGAGCCTATCTAACTCCCTCTCCCTCTTTCTCGCGCCCCCGAGCACCACAACGACCCAACCTCGATCACCTGCACGCACCGCCGCGGAGCTCGTCGCCGACGTGCTCCCGGCCACTCTCCGGCCACCCCAGGGTGCCCGTTGCATTCACCCCACCCCAACGGGTCTGCCCATGCACTTCCCGCACCTCGCCGAGCCCTCCAACCCCAAACCCGTAGTTGGCGAACCGGCCGCCGCTTAACTCGTCGGGCGCCAACTCCGCCATCCCGACCCAAGCTAACTCCACCAAGAGCCGCGGTTCATCTCCAGCTCCACGTAGATGCCTTCCGCCCCATTTGGTGGCCGGAACGCAAAAGCACTCTGCTCCGCCGCTCGGCCTCGCCAAGGACTAGACGCCGACGAGTTGACCATCGACCGCTGACTGGTGGGCCTGCTGATCGCTTCCGAGTCACCGGCGGTGGACCCCTGCTAACTAATCCGGTTAGTTTTAATTAAAGTTAATTAGTTAAACTAATTATCGACATGCGGGTCCCACTGGTCAGCTTTGACCTGGACGACCCGTTGACCCCTGACGTCCACGACCTCATCTTGGCCTTAATAAATGAATTTCTGGATTTATTCTAATATAGCAAATTCCGAATATAATTCAAATTTCAAATGCTTATTACTTTTATTCTATAACTCCAAATGCAAAGATTTATATATGAAAATTATCAGAAAAATCCACTCTATCCATTGGTACAGGTTTCATGCATGTTAAAACAAGTTAACTATGCTGAATAACCAGAATAAGATATTGCACCATTAGGACCAACTCAAATGAGCTATCATTTGAATCCTTGATTCAAATGAGTTCATCCCCTGCTCTTCAAGCTTGCATTAGGCCAACACACATCCATATTGCCATGTCATAGCATGCATCATATTGTTGCATATTGTCATGTGTGTTTACTTTCGGTGTGCTTTCATGATAGGTTACGCCTCAAGATAACCTCGACTACCCATCCAAGGGCAGTTCTCTACCCCAGTTCCATCGTGCAAGCAAAACCCCTTGTTCATTCCGATACAATCCCACTCTCTCGCCTCCTGCTCTATTTTACTGCATTAGGACAACAACGACTCATGTGTTACTTGCTGCGGTAGCTGAACCCCTTGATCCTTTGCATGACCTGTCATTCCACAAGAATTAGATGAAACCCACTAGCATGAGTAGGAATTGTTTGAGCCATGTTGTGCCTACTCATTTATGCTTGTTTGTCATGCCTGCTACTGCTTAGAGTTGAGTCGGGTCTGATTCATCGGGAATGAATTGGAATTGTTATGAACATGTCCTATTGTGTGAGAGCTAAGTGTGTGAACACGATTTGGTAAAGGTAGCGGTGAGAGGCCATGTAGGAGTACATGGTGGGTTGTCTCATTGCAGCCGCCCTCGTGAACTGAGTTCTGTGTTTGTGATCCATGATACAAGTTACTACCACGCATTGGGCCCGAAACCAATGGACCCTCTCGGCTTCTTGACCACCCTTGTCCTCAGTCCGGGAGTTGCAAGTAGTTTCGGTGTTTGTAGCATCTTTGGGGGCACGCATAGCGCTGACCTTAGGGGTGGGTTGTGTTGCGGTAGGCACCGTGGCCGTGTACCGAAAGTGCCCGTTTGGTATCTCGGGAACCCTGCACACATCGTTCGGGGCTGTATGGGAAACCTCGGCGGACTCCTGCGGATGGAACCCGAATAGGCGATAAACCTGGACTAGGGACTTGAGTGTTTAGGTAGGCCGTGGCCGACACCCACGCTGGGCTTCCGCTTGAAGGTTGCCGAGTACATGTCGTGTAAACGGCGGTAAGTGGTGAGAGCGTGTGTGAAGAAGTACACCCTGCAGGGTTTAATATGATCTATTCGAATAGCCGTGTCCACGGAGAAGGACTTCTGGGTTGCCTATATCGGTTCATAGACAAGTGAAAGTGGATACTCTAAAATGCGCAAGATAAGCGTGAGTACTATGGATGGCGTTCTCGTAGGGAGACGGAGCGGGTCCATAGTGGTGTATTGATATGGTGAATATGTGGACTCGTGTGCGCCACCTCAAAGAGTTACTTGCAATGTAGTTCGTGATAGCCACCGAGTCAAAGCTGGCTTGCTGCAGTCAAACTCCACCACCCCTTTTGATAATGATGCATATGTAGTTAGTTACGATGTAAGTCTTGCTGAGTACAATTGTACTCACGTTTGCTTATTTTATGTTTTGCGAGAGACGTCGGTCTCGCTTAGTAGTTCCGCTTGGACTTGACGCTTAGCTTGTTACCTCAGCTACGATCTTGTGCCTTCAGCAGATCTGGTAGATAGTCGCTTCTCAGCCTTTTTCATTTATAGTTGTCTCAGATCGGACATGATTAGCTTCCGCTTGTGCTTTGACTTGTATGCTCGAGTGTTGGGTCATGAGACCCATGTTTGTAATATCTCGCTCTTGAGCCTAATGAATAATATCTGAGTCGTAGAGTTATGTTGTGATGCCATGTTGTATCTACGCATATCAAGTATAATGTGTGTATGTTTGAAATGCTTGGTATGTGTGGGATCCGACAAACTAGTTGTTTATCCTTGGCAGCCTCTCATATGGGGAAATGTAGTCTCGTGCTTCGAGCGATAGTAGTCCGCTTCTGACCCGGTTCACCGAGTCCTGCTAGCCCAAAGCACTACCGCTTGGACACTTGATCGGCCGGGCATGTGTTTCACTTCCTATATGTCTGCCCTTCGGGAAATGTCACGCGGTGTTATTCGAGTCCTGCCTAGCCTGCTACAGGATACCGGAGTCCTGTTAGCCCAGTGCTACAGCCCGAATATATCCGTTGATGACCGACATGTTCGATGTGATTCATGTATGCCTGTCCCCATAGGTTAGCGCCGCTTTGGGTTCATGACTAGCCATGTCGGCCCGGGTTCTTTGTCATATGGATGCTAGCGACACTATCATATACGTGAGCCAAAAGACGCAAACGGTCCCGGGCCATGGTAAGGCGACACCCGTGGGAATACCGTGCGTGAGGCCGCAAAGTGATATGATGTGTTACATGCTAGATCGGTGTGACTTAGGATCGGGGTCCTGACAGCAGCCATGAGTGGATCTTTGGAATCCCAAGTACCTGATACTTGCTGGGCCACCAAGTCCGAGTCACCAAAGCACTTAACCCGGCTTAGATTCATCTCCTTAGCCATCCGGAGACCATGGAGCAAAGCTTCATACTCAGCTGCATTGTTAGTACATGGGAACATTAAGTGGAGGACGTAACAAAACTTTTCACCTCGTGGGGAAGTCAACACCACTCCAGCCCCCGAGCCCTCCAATTGTCTGGACCCGTCAAAGTGGATAGTCCAATAGGTATGATCCGGCTTTTCTTCAGGTGCTTGCAACTCCGTCCAGTCATTAATGAAATCCACAAGTGCCTGAGATTTTACTGCCGTCCGAGGTACATACCGTAAACCGTGCGGCCCAAGCTCTATGGCCCACTTAGCAATCCGTCCAATTGCTTCTCGGTTCTCAGATGATATCGCCAAGGAGCTGAATCGACCACCGTGATGGGATGCCCTTGAAAATATTGCTTCAGCTTCCGCTTGCCATAAAACTCCATAGACCAGCTTCGCCAATGCGGATATCTTCGCTTAGACTCAATGAGCACCTCGCCGATGTAATAAACCGGCCGTTGAACCGGATATTCCTTCCTGCCTCCTTCCGCTCTACCACAATGGCTACGCTTAACCGCCGGCATTAGCGAGAACATATAATAGAAGCGGCTCTTTGTCAATGGGAGCTGCGAGAACCGGCGGGTTGGCCAACTGCCGCTTTAAATCCTCCAATGCTTCATCGGCAGCCGAACTCCAGACAAACTGATCCGTCTTCTTCAAAGATTCGGTACAAAGGAATGGCCTTCTCTCCGAGGCGGCTGATAAACCGGCTTAGCGCAGCAATCCGACCCGCCAATCGCTGGACATCATTGATACACTTCGGCTTAGCCAAGGAGGTGATAGCCGTAATTTTCTCCGGATTAGCTTCAATCCCCCTGTTGGACACAAGAAAACCCAATAACTTGCCTGCCGGAACACCGAAGACACACTTGGCCGGGTTGAGCATCATCCTGTACACCTGCAAGTTGTCAAAGGTTTCTTTTAGATCCTCAATCAACGTTTCCTTCTTCCTTGACTTAACCACAATATCATCCACATAAGCATGCACGTTACGGCCGATCTGTCCGTGTAAGCAATTCTGTACGCAACGCTGATAAGTTGCTTGGGCGCTCTTGAGCCCAAAAGGCATAGATACATAGCAGAAGGCTCCAAAAGGAGTGATAAACGCCGTCTTCTCCTGGTCTTTAACCGCCATCTTAATCTGATGATATCCAGAATACGCATCCAAAAAGCTCAAACGCTCACAACCCGCCGTAGCATCAATAATCTGATCAATGCGGGGGAGGGCGAAAGGATCTGCTGGACAAGCCTTGTTAAGATCTGTGTAATCCACACACATGCGCCAAGTGCCATTCTTCTTAAGGACCAACACCGGATTAGCAAGCCACTCTGATGGAAAACTTCAACGATAAACCCCGCCGCTAAGAGCACAGCAACCTCCTCTCCAATGGCCTTGCGCCTTTCCTCGTTAAACCGGCGAAGAAACTGCTTTACTGGTCTGTACTTGGGATCAACATTAAGAGTGTGCTCAGCGAGTTCCCTCGGTACACCTGGCATGTCAGAAGGTTTCCATGCAAAGATGTCCCGATTCTCACGGATGAACTCGATGAGCGCGTTTTCCTATTTAGGATCCAAGTTAGCACTGATGGTGAACTGTTTGGACGAATCGCCGGGCACAAAATCAACAAGTTTAGTCTCAGCCGCCGATTTAAACTTCAAATCCGGATCGTGCTCTGTAGTTGGCTTCTTCAAAGGGGTCATATCCGCCGGATCAACATTGTCCTTATAATACTTTAGCTCTTCAGTGGCACAAACCGACTCGGCATAAGCCGCATCACCTTCCTCGCACTCCAAAGCGATCCTGCGGCTCCCATGAACCGTTATCGTCCCTTTGTGACCCGGCATTTTTAGCTGCAAATAAACATAACAAGTCCGGGCCATAAACTTAGCATAAGCCGGCCGCCCAAACAGGGCGTGGTAAGGGCTTTGAATTTTCACCACTTCAAACGTCAATGTTTCCGATCGGGAGTCATGTTCATCTCCAAAGGCCACCTCCAGAGCTATCTTACCGACCGGGTATGCTGACTTGCCAGGCACTACACCGTGAAACACCGTGCTGGACGGCCTGAGATGCCTATCCGTTAACCCCATACGTCGGAAGGTTTCGCGATGCAGATGTTGATGCTGCTCCTCCGTCCATAAGCACCTTGGTAAACTTGTATCCTCCCACCGAGGTGCCACCACTAGGGCTAGCTGACCCGGATTGTAAACCCGGGAGGATGATCCTCTCGCTCCATACGATAGGCTGCTCGACCAGCGCAGTAATGCGGTGTAGCCGGTTCAACAACACCGACCGCCCGCTCGAGTTTTCGGTCTCGCCTGTCCAAGCTGGTGGTAAAGACATGGTACTGCCCACCGTTCAACCGCTTGGGATTACTTTGGTAACCCGATCACGCTGTTGTTGATTGTAACCCCTTGGTTCGATCGCTCGATTGTTACGATTGTTACGCCTACCGGATTACCACCGAACCTCGGGCCGGAATTTCCTCCACCATAACCCGGGCGAACCACGAACCGCCGCCGGGCCCTTGATCATACCGGAAAGCATTAGAATTTTTGAACTCCTGCATAATATAACAATCCTTCCGAGGTGGTTCATTGGTGCCTCCTTCGTCCCATGCTTCGGACAAGGTTGATTCAATAGGTAATTCAAACGATCCGGATTGTGACCTTGCGCACCGCCCTGGTTTGATTGCTTACCCTTGCGCCGCTGACCCTTGTCCTGCGCGTTGGTGTTGGCTACGAAGTCCATGTTACCGTTTGCCTTACGCTTGTTTCCTCCATTACCTGCCGACTGATGCTGCTGGCCTCTGGAGTTGCCTTTCTGTTTTCCCTTCCCTACTTCGTCATCCTCCTCGGACTCGGGATCCTTGGTACTATCAGAATCAGCATACTTTACTAAAACACCCATAAGAGTGCCCATGTCATTGCAGAAACGCTTCATGCGACCCAGCTTCAACTTCAACGGTTTGAACCGGCAGTTGGCTTCTAGGGTTAAGATCGCGGAATCAGGGTTGATCCGGTCTGACGAATGTAAAACCTCCGAAACGCGGCGCACCCAATGGGTTGTGGATTCTCCCTCTGCCTGGACACAAGCCGCCAAATCCACCACGTATATGGGCTGTTTACAGTGTCTTTGAAATTTTGAATGAACCGGTCCGCGAATCGGGTCCATGAACTGACTGAGTTGGGCGGCAAGTTCTTCAACCAAGTACGGGCCGTACCTTCCAACATCATTGTGAAATACTTCGCACACGCAGCTTCATCCACATCCAGCATCTCCATGGCCATCTCATAGCTTTCTATCCACACTTCTGGAGCCAAATCGGCGGTATAATTAGGCACCTTGCGTGGCCCCTTGAAGTCCTTGGGCAAACGCACATTGCGTAAAGCGGGGACGAGGCAAGGCACCCCCAAAGAGCCAGACGTGACCCCCGGTTCGAAGATGGTTGGACGAACCGGCGCGAGCTGATGATCCTCATGTTGTGCTGCTAACTCGGCCTCCCTACGTGCCCTGGCCCGGTCCACCACCACTTGAGCGTCTTCGAAGCCACCCGCCGGGTTGTTGCCGCGAGGTGGACCGCGCGCTGCTGCTTGATACGGCTGGTTCGTCGGCACGCCGGCTATCACTCCGGCTTGGGCGGGGGGTGGAGTGGATCCGATCCCGACTGTATGAATACGCCTCCTGTTGAGCCAGGGCCGTCCTGAGGAGCTCCTTTACCCGGCGTGTCTCTATCGCCTGCGTTGAATCACCTTCAATTGGAATCGCCTTCAGCCGCAAGCCGCAGCCGCAACAAGATTATCCATCGAGTTGGAGTAGTGACCCGGAGGTGTCTCAGACAACTGGGGCGCCACGGTATGATGGCGAGGCAGATCTATCACACGGGCTGGATCGGGCGCCCGTCCCAGTGCTTCCGGCCGGTTCACCACCGCGGCGGATTATCGTCCCTGCCCCGGGTATTAAAGAGCTCTTCCTCGAAAACCGAAGGCAAACGGGATATGTACTTCCTTTTCATGACTTCATGTGACGTGCTCGATCCAAAGATGAGCCTATAAGCTCAGGCATCCAAAGCGGCCCGTTCGCCGCCATCCTCACGTCCGCGGCTGCCAGATCCGCTTTAGCCTTAGTGATTTGTTCTTTCACCTTTGCAATCTCCGCGCTGTGCAGGTCCTGATCCGCCGAATTAGCCTCTGCCATGAGCACAGCCAATGCGTCAAGCTCTGATAAAACTTGAGCGGCGGTTTGCTGTGGCCTGCTTCCTGTGCTGCCATCACCGCTGCTGAACCGGCGACCATGGGCGCCGCGGTCGAAGAGTGAAGCGTTGCTTGTGTACCGTCCATGAAGATTCCAACCCAGTTGGGTAGATCAAAGGGGTCCGAAATACTCTCAGCGTCGGAACAGCCCCGATCCGCCATCTTGCAGCTGGTACAGGGACTCGGTTTCTCCGGCTGACGACTCGTCGCCAGAGTAGACGACGGTCTCGCCGCCAGATGCTGATCCGCCCTCATAGTCTCCGTGGACGACTCCCACGAAAGCACGCTTGACAGCCGGTTTAGCCAGGCCAGGACTCTTCTTCACCCGCTGGGCCGTCTCGACGAGGTCGGTGCAGATGTCCGACCCAGGCCCTGGCTCGCCGATCTTGCCAATGAACACGTGTATGCCACCAAAGGTGACCCGGTACCCGTACTCAATCGAGCCGGCCTCGGGGCCCCAGTCTGCATCGTCGATGTAGAGTTTGCCGCGACGACTCTTAGTCATCCAACCCACAGCATAGCCTTCGAGTCCTTCGAACTTGCCCTCTAAGATCATCAAACCATCGTGCGATAGCCCCACGGTGGGCGCCAACTGTCGTGGAATTGTCACGGCAGATGTCCTCGTGAAAGGACTTAGTCGCAGGCCATCGTGCGGGTTAACTCGGAGGGTTAAAGCGGACACAAAGACACGGGAGTTATACTAGTTTGGCCCCTTTGATGAAGGTAAAGCCTACGTCTAGTTGTGATGGGATTGATGTGATTTCGCGACTAGGGAGCAATAGCTTCGCCTAAGCCTCGAATTGTTCTGTCTTTAAACCGCCGGGTCATCCCCTTATATACACGGGTTGGCCTTGCCGGCCTCTGAGTCCTGATCCGGCTCATACCAGAGTCCGGCTCGGTCTCTTCTTTCTTATCTTACAGCACAAGTTTACATGACTAAGGCGGTTTACACTTATGGATCCTAATCCGCCTCTGGGCTCTGGGCCTCGTGCCTTCGTGGGCCCTGATCATGGACGAGGGTAACCCGGCCCCTTCAGGGCGGTTTATATCCAGTAGTTATATCCCCAACACCGATGACAAGCCAAGCAATTGTTTCATACTTTTGACATTCTCAAAACTTTTTCAATCTTCACGCAATACATGAGCGTGAGCCATGGATATAGCACTATATGTGGAATAGAATGGTGGTTGTGGAGAAGACAAAAGGGAGAAGATAGTCTCACATCAACTAGGCGTATCAACGGGATATGGAGATGCCCATCAATAGATATCAATGTGAGTGAGTAGGGATTGCCATGCAACGGATGCACTAGAGCTATAAGTATATGAAAGCTTAACAACAGAAACTAAGTGGGTGTGCATCCAAACTCGCTTGCTCACGAAGACCTAGGGCAATTTGAGGAAGCCCATCATTAGAATATACAAGCCGAGTTCTATAATGAAAAATTCCCACTAGTATATGAAAGTGACGATACGAGAGACTCTCTATTATGAAAATCATGGTGCTACTTTGAAGCACAACTGTGGTAAAAGGATAGTAACATTGTCCCTTCTCTCTTTTTCTCTCATTTATTTTATTTGGGCCTTTTCTCTTTTTTTATGGCCTCTTTTCTTTTCTGTTTTTTTTCGTCCGTAGTCTCATCCCGACTTATGGGGGAATCATAGTCTCCATCATCCTTTCCTCACTT
The DNA here is from genome assembly GCA_021605145.1 of Aegilops bicornis. Lineage (NCBI taxonomy): Eukaryota > Viridiplantae > Streptophyta > Magnoliopsida > Poales > Poaceae > Aegilops > Aegilops bicornis. Next base: position 568,421,132 of record CM038673.1, on the reverse strand, counting down.
GGGACAATGCTCTAAAAATGATGATCATCACACTTTTATTTACTTAGAACTCAACAATTACAACTCAATACTTAGAACAAAATATGACTCTATGTGTATCCCTCCGGCGGTGTACCGGGATATTGCATGAGTGACATGTATGAAAGAATTATGAATGGTGGCTTTGCCACAAATACGATGTCAACTACATGATCATGCTAACCAATATGACAATGATGGAGCGTGTCATAATAAACGGAACGGTGGAAAGTTGCATGGCAATATATCTCGGAATGGCTATGGAAATGCCATGATAGGTAGGTACGGTGGCTGTTTTGAGGAAGGTTTATGGTGGGTGTATGATATCGGCGAGAAGTGCTCGGTATTAGAGAGGCTAGCAATGGTGGAAGGGTGAGAAAAGTGTGTATAATCCATGAACTCAACATTAGTCATAAAGAACTCATATACTTATTTCAAAAATCTACAAGTTATCAAAGCAAAGTATTAAGCGCATGCTCCTAGGGGGATAGATTGGTAGGAAAAGACCATCGCTCGTCCCCGACCGCCACTCATAAGGAAGACAATCAATAAATAAATCATGCTCGACTTCATCACATAACGGTTCACCATAATGCATGCTACGGGAATCACAAACTTTAACACAAGTATTTCTCAAATTCACAACTACTCAACTAGCATGACTCTAATATTACTACCTCCATATCTCAAAATAATTATCAAGCATCAAACTTTTCTTAGTATTCAACCCACTCAAAATAAAGTTTTACAAATCTTGAATACCAAGCATATTATTATTATTAAGCAAATTACCATGCTATTTAAGAATCTAAAATAATCTAAGTGAATCATGAGAGATCAAAGGTTTCTATAAAACAAATCTACCACCATGCTCTAAAAGATATAAGTGAAGCACTAGACTAAAACTATATAGCTCAATAGATATAAGTGAAGCACATAGAGTATTCTATCAAATTCCAAATCATGTATGGCTCTCTCAAAAGGTGTGTATAGAAAGGATGATTGTGGTAAACCAAAAAGCAAAGACGCAAATAATACAAGACGCTCCAAGCAAAACACATATCATGTAGTGAATAAAAATATAGCTCCAAGTAAAGTTACCGATGGAAGTGGACGAAAGAGGGGATGCCTTCCGGGGCATCCCTAAGCTTTGACCTTTTGGTGTCCTTATATTATCTTGGGGGTGCCATGGGCATCCCCAATCTTAGGCTCTTGCCACTCCTTGTTCCATAATCCATCAAAAGATTTCACCCAAAACTTGAAAACTTCACAACACAAAACTCAACAGAAATCTCGTGAGCTCCGTTAGCAAAAGAAAACAAAAGACCACTTCAAGGTACTGTAATGAACTCATTCTTTATTTATATTTGTGTTAAACCTACTGTATTCCATCTTCTCTATGGATTATAAACTATTTTACTAGCCATAGATTCATCAAAATAAGCAAAAACCACACGAAAAACAGAATATATCAAAAACAGAACGGTCTGTAGTAATCTATAACTAAGGCAAACTTATGGAACTTCAAAAATTCAGCCAAAATAGGACGACCTAGGCAATTTGTTTATTGATCAGCAGCAATTGGAATCACTATTTTATCACGTTCTGGTGATTTTTAACAATTGTTTTTGTGAACCGAAAGTTTTTGGAAATTACAGCAAGATCAAATAACTATCATCCAAGAAGATCCTATAGGTTTATCTTGGCACAAACACTAATTAAAACATAAAACCACATATAAACAGAAGGTAGATGGATTATTCTTAAGCAGCAAGGACAAATATTGGGTTGTCTCCCAACAAGCGCTTTTCTTTAAAGCCTTTTTAGCTAGGCATTGAGATTTCAATGATGCTCACCAGAAAGACAAGAATTGAGGCACAAAGAGAGCATCATAAAACATGTGACAAACACACATAAGTCTAACATACTTCCTATGCATAGGCATATTATAGGAATTATCATAGCAAGCAAAAACTAGCATATGCAAGGAAGCGGAAAGGAACAATAGCAATCTCAACATAACGAGAGGTAATTTAGTAACATGAAAATTTATATAACCATATTTTCCTCTCTCATAATAATTACATGTAGGATCATAAGAAAATTCAACAATATAGCTATCACATAACATATTCTCAACACGATCCACATGCATGCGAAGTTGACACTCTTCCAAAATAGTGGGATTATCATTAACTAAAGTCATGATTTCTCCAAGCCCACTTTTATCAAAAATTTCATAAGATTGAATGTTATCCAAATATGTGGGGTCTAAAGTTGACACTCTTCCAAACCCACTTTCAATATTATTGCAAACACTATTATCAATCTTATATTCATCATGGGGTTTAAATAAATTTTCAAGATCATAAGAAGAATCTCCCCAATCATGACTATTGGACATAGCAAAACTAGTATCCCCAAGCTTAGGGTTTTGCATATTATTAGCATAATTTACGTCAATAGAATTTTGTAATAAAATCATTACAATCATGCTTTTTATTCAAAGATCTATCGTGAAGCACTTCATCACAATTTTCAGATTTACGGATTTCAGGTAAAAGCTTATAAAGATAATCTAGTGCATCCAAATCACTAGGAATTGGTTCATCATAATTGGATCTCTTAAAAATATTGGCAAGCGGGTGAGGATCCATAGATATTAGCTTCTCTGTTTAGGAATAAATACTCAACTATTTTGACCAAGCGAGAAAACGAGCCAAGAAAGACATCAAGGCGAACGGAAAAGAGAGGGCGAATAAAACGGCAAGGGTGAAGTGGGGGAGAGGAAAACGAGAGGCAAATGGCAAATAATGTAATGCGAGAGATAAGGGATTGTGATGGGTACTTGGTATGTTGACTTTTGCATAGACTCCCTGGAAACGGCGCCAGAAATCCTTCTTGCTACGTCTTGAGCTTGCATTGGTTTTCCCCGAAGAGGAGAGGATGATGCAGCAGACTAGCGTATGTATTTGCCTCAGTTTTTTAGTACCAAGGTATCAATCCAGTAGGAGGCCACGCGCAAGTCCCTCGTACCTACACAAAACAAATAGCTCAACGCAACCAACGTGATTAGGGGTTGTCAATCCCTTCACGGTCACTTACGAAAGTGAGATCTGATAGAGATGATAAATAATATTTTTGGTATAAAGATGCAAAGTAAAATAAAAGGCAAAAAAAGCAAAGCAATAATAAAGCGTAGGAAGATTAATATGATGAGAATAGACCCGGGGGCCATAGAATTCACTAGTGGCTTCTCTCAAGAGCATAAGTATTTTACTGTGGGTGAACGAATTCATCGTTGAGCAATTGACAGAATTGAGCATAGTTATGAGAGTATCTAGGTATGATCATGTTTATAGGCATCACGTCCGAGACAAGTAGACCGACTCTGCCTCGGATCTACTACTATTACTCCACTCATCGACCGCTATCCAGCATGCATCTAGAGTATTAAGTTAATGAAAACAGAGTAACGCCTTAAGCAAGATGACATGATGTAGATGGATAAATTCATGCAATAAGATAAAAATCCCATCTTGTTATCCTCGATGGCAACAATCCAATACGTGCCTTGCTGCCCCTACTGTCACTGGGAAAGGACACCGCAAGATTGAACCTAAAGCTAAGTACTTCTCCCATTGCAAGAACTACCAATCTAGTTGGCCAAACCAAACGGATAATTCGAAGAGACTTGCAAAGATAACCAATCATACATAAAATAATTCAGAGAAGATTCAAATATTTCTCATAGATAATCTTGATCATAACCCCACAATTCATCAGTCTCAACAAACACACCGCAAAAAGAAGATTACATCGAATAGATCTCCACGAGAGAAGGGGAGAACATTGTATTGAGATCCAAAAAGAGAGAAGAAGCCATCTAGCTACTAACTATGGACCCAAATGTCTGAAGTAAACTACTCACACTTCATCGGAGAGGCTACGATGATGATGTAGAAGCCATCCGTGGTGGATTCCCCTTCCGGCGGAGCTCCGGAACAGGCCCCAAGATGGGATCTCGTGGATACAAAAAGTTGCGGCGGTGGATTTAGGTTTTTGGCTCCGTATCTGATCTGTTGAAGTGCGTAGGAACATATAGGAGGAAGGAGTACGTCGGTGGAGCCGGGGCCCACAAGGCACGGGGCGCGCCCTCCACCTCGTGGCCGCCTCCTCCTTTCTTGACCGAGGGTCCAAGTCTCCTGAATCATATCTCGATGAGAAAATCACGTTCCCGAAGGTTTCATTCCGTTTGGACTCCGTTTGATATTCCGCTTTCTTCAAACACCGAATAGGCAAAAACCAAAGAATCTGGGCTGGGCCTCCGGTTAATAGGTTAGTCCCCAAAGTAATATAAAAGTGGAAAATAAAGCCCAATATAGTCCAAAACAGTAGATAATATAGCATGGAGCAATAAAAAATTATAGATACGTTGGAGACGTATCAGGCATCCCCAAGCTTAATCCCTGCTCGTCCTCGAGTAGGTAAATGATAAAAAGAGAATATTTGATGCGGAGTGCTACTTGGCATAATTTCAATGTAACTCTTCTTAATTGTGGTATGAATATTCAGATTCGAATATTCAAGACAAAGGTTTAATATTGACATAAAAATAATAATACTTCAAGCATACTAACAAAGCAATTATGTCTTCTCAAAATAACATGGCCAAAGAAAGTTATCCCTACAAAATCATATAGTCTGGCTATGCTCTATTTTCACCACACAAAGTATTTAAATCATGCACAACCCCGATGACAAGCCAAGCAATTGTTTCATACTTTTGACATTCTAAAAACTTTTTCAATGTTCATGCAATACATGAGTGTGAGCCATGGATATAGCACTATATATCGAATAGAATGGTGGTTGTGGAGAAGACAAAAAGGGAGAAGATAGTCTCACATCAACTAGGCGTATCAACGGGCTATGGAGGCGCCCATCAATAGATATCAATGTGAGTGAGTAGGGATTGCCATGCAACGGATGCACTAGAGCTATAAGTATATGAAAGCTCAACAAAAGAAACTAAGTGGGTGTGCATCCAACTCGCTTGCTCACGATGACCTAGGGCAATTTGAGGAAGCCCATCATTGGAATATACAAGCCAAGTTCTATAATGAAAAATTCCCACTAGTATATGAAAGTGACGAAACGAGAGACTCTCTATTATGGAAATCATGGTGCTACTTTGAAGCACAAGTGTGGTAAAAGGATAGTAACATTGTCCCTTCTTTCTTTTTCTCTCATTTTTTTTATTTGGGCCTTTTCTCTTTTTTTTATGGCCTCTTTTCTTTTCTCTCTTTTTTTTTCATTTTTCGTCCGGAGTCTCATCCCGACTTATGGGGGAATCATAGTCTCCATCCTTTCCTGACTTGGGACAATGCTCTAAAAATGATGATCATTACACTTTTATTTACTTACAACTCAACAATTATAACTCAATACTTAGAACAAAATATGACTCTATGTGTATCCCTCCGGCGGTGTACCGGGATATTGCATGAGTGACATGTATGAAAGAATTATGAATGGTGGCTTTGCCACAAATACGATGTCAACTACATGATCATGCTAAGCAATATGACAATGATGGAGCGTGTCATAATAAACGGAACGGTGGAAAGTTCGGAATGGCTATGGAAATGCCATGATAGGTAGGTATGGTGGCTGTTTTGAGGAAGGTTTATGGTGGGTGTATGATACCGGCGAAAAGTGCACGGTATTAGAGAGGCTAGCAATGGTGGAAGGGTGAGAAAAGTGCGTATAATCCATGAACTCAACATTATTCATAAAGAACTCATATACTTATTGCAAAAATCTACAAGTTATCAAAGCAAAGTGTTACGCGCATGCTCCTAGGGGGATATATTGGTAGGAAAAGACCATCGCTCGTCCCCGACCGCCATTCATAAGGAAGACAATCAATAAATAAACCATGCTCCGACTTCATCACATAACGGTTCACCATACGTGCATGCTACGGGAATCACAAACTTTAACACAAGTATTTCTAAAATTCACAACTACTCAACTAGCATGACTCTAATATTACTACCTCCATATCTCAAAACAATTATCAAGCATCAAACTTTTCTTAGTATTCGACGCACTCAAAAGAAAGTTTTTCAAATCTTGAATACCAAGCATATTATTATTATTAAGCAAATTACCATGCTATTTAAGACTCTCAAAATAATCTAAGTGAAGCATGAGAGATCAAAGGTTTCTATAAAACAAATCCACCACCGTGCTTTAAAAGATATAAGTGAAGCACTAGAGCAAAACTATATAGCTCAAAAGATATAAGTGAAGCACATATAGTATTCTATCAAATTCCAAATCATGTATGGATCTCTCAAAAGGTGTGTACAGCAAGGATGATTGTGGTAAACCAAAAAGCAAAGACGCAAATAATACAAGACGCTCCAAGCAAAACACATATCATGTAGTGAATAAAAATATAGCTCCAAGTAAAGTTACCGATGGAAGTGGACGAAAGAGGGGATGCCTTCCGGGGCATCCCTAAGCTTTGACCTTTTGGTGTCCTTAGATTATCTTGGGGGTGCCATGGGCATCCCCAAGCTTAGGCTCTTGCCACTCCTTGTTCCATAATCCATCAATAGATTTCACCCAAAACTTGAAAACTTCACAACACAAAACTCAACAGAAATCTCGTGAGCTCCGTTAGCGAAAGAAAACAAAAGACCACTTCAAGGTACTGTAATGAACTCATTCTTTATTTATATTGGTGTTAAACCTACTGTATTCCAACTTCTCTATGGATTATAAACTATTTTACTAGCCATAGATTCATCAAAATAAGCAAAAACCACACGAAAAACAGAATATATCAAAAACAGAACAGTCTGTAGTAATCTGTAACTAACGCAAACTTCTGGAACTCCAAAAATTCTTCCAAAATAGGACGAGCTAGGAAATTTGTTTATTGATCATAAGCAATTGGAATCACTATTTTATCACGTTCTGGTGATTTTTAACAATTGTTTTTGTGAACCGAAAGTTTCTGGAAATTACAGCAAGATCAAATAACTATCATCCAAGAAGATCCTATAGGTTTAGCTTGGCACAAACACTAACTAAAACATAAAACCACATTAAACAGAAGGTAGATGGATTATTCTTAAGCAGCAAGGACAAATGTTGGGTTGTCTCCCAACAAGCGATTTTCTTTAAAGCCTTTTTAGCTAGGCATTGAGATTTCGATGATGCTCACCAGAAAGACAAGAATTGAGGCACAAAGAGAGCATCATAAAACATGTGACAAACACACTTAAGTCTAACATACTTCCTATGCATAGGCATATTATAGGCAAACAAATTATCATAGCAAGCAAAAACTAGCATATGCAAGGAAGCGGAAAGGAACAATAACAATCTCAACATAACGAGAGGTAATTTAGTAACATGAAAATTTATATAACCATATTTTCCTCTCTCATAATAATTACATGTAGGATCATAAGAAAATTCAACAATATAGCTATCACATAACATATTCTCAACACGATCCACATGCATGCGAAGTTGACACTCTTCCAAAATAGTGGGATTATCATTAACTAAAGTCATGATTTCTCCAAGCCCACTTTTATCAAAAATTTCATAAGATTGAATGTTATCCAAATATGTGGGGTCTAAAGTTGACACTATTCCAAACCCACTTTCAATATTATTGCAAACACTATTATCAATCTTATATTCATCATGGGGTTTAAATAAATTTTCAAGATCATAAGAAGAATCTCCCCAATCATGACTATTGGACATAGCAAAACTAGCATCCCCAAGCTTAGGGTTTTGCATATTATTAGCATAATTTACATCAATAGAATTTGTAATAAAATCATTACAATCATGCTTTTTATTCAAAGATCTATCGTGAAGCACTTCATCACAATTTTCAGATTTACGGATTTCAGGGAAAAGCTTATAAAGATAATCTTGTGCATCCAAATCACTAGGAATTGGTTCATCATAATTGGATCTCTTAAAAATATTGGCAAGCGGATGAGGATCCATAGATATTAGCTTCTCTGTTTAGGAATAAATACTCAACTATTTTGACCAAGCGAGAAAACGAGCCAAGAAAGACATCAAGGCGAACGGAAAAGAGAGGGCGAATAAAACTGCAAGGGTGAAGTGGGTGAGAGGAAAACGAGAGGCAAATGGCAAATAATGTAATGCGAGGGATAAGGGATTGTGATGGGTACTTGGTATGTTGACTTTTGCATAGACTCCCCAGAAACGGCGCCAGAAATCCTTCTTGCTACGTCTTGAGCTTGCATTGGTTTTCCCCGAAGAGGAGAGGATGATGCAGCAGACTAGCGTATGTATTTCCCTCAGTTTTTGAGAACCAAGGTATCAATTCAGTATGAGGCCACGCGCAAGTCCCTCGTACCTACACAAAACAAATAGCTCAACGCAACCAACACGATTAGGGGTTGTCAATCCCTTCACGGTCACTTACGAAAGTGAGATCTGATAGAGATGATAAATAATATTTTTGGTATTTTTGGTATAAAGACGCAAAGTAAAATAAAAGGCAAAGTAAAAAAGCAAAGCAATAATAAAGCGTAGGAAGATTAATATGATGAGAATAGACCCGGGGCCCCTAGATTTCACTAGTGGCTTCTCTCAAGAGCATAAGTATTTTACGGTGGGTGAACGAAATACTGTTGAGCAATTGACAGAATTGAGCATAGTTATGAGAGTATCTAGGTATGATCATGTGTATATAGGCATCACGTCCGAGACAAGTAGACCGACTCCTACCTGCATCTACTACTATTACTCCACTCATCGACCGCTATCCAAAGATGCATCTAGAGTATTAAGTTAATGAAAACAGAGTAACGCCTTAAGCAAGATGACATGATGTAGAGGATAAATTCATGCAATATGATAAAAAACCCCATCTTGTTATCCTCGATGGCAACAATACAATACGTGCCTTGCTTCCCCATCACATCGAAAGGACACCGCAAGATTGAACCCAAAGCTAAGCACTTCTCCCATTGCAAGAACTACCAATCTAGTTGGCCAAACCAAACGGATAATTCAAGAGACTTGCAAAGATAACCAATCATACATAAAAGAATTCAGAGAAGATTCAAATATTGCTCATAGATAATCTTGATCATAAACCCACAATTCATCGATCTCAACAAACACACCGCAAAAAGAAGATTACATCGAATAGATCTCCACGAGAGGGGAGAACATTGTATTGAGATCCAAAAGAGAGAAGAAGCCATCTAGCTACTAACTATGGACCCGAAGGTCTGAAGTAAACTACTCACACTTCATTGGAGAGGCTATGATGATGATGTAGAAGCCCTCCGTGGTGGATTCCCCTTCCGGCGGAGCTCCGGAACAGACCCCCAAGATGGGATCTCGTGGATACAGAAAGTTGCGGCGGTGGAATTAGGTTTTTGGCTCCGTATCTGATCTGTTGGGGGTACGTAGGTATATATACGAGGAATGAGTACGTCGGTGGAGCTTCAGGGGGCCCACGAGGCAGGGGGCGCGCCCTCCACCCTCGTGGCCGCCTCCCTCCTTTCTTGACCGAGGGTCCAAGTCTCCTGGATCATATCTGATGAGAAAATCACGTTCCTGAAGGTTTCATTCGGTTTGATATTCCGTTTCTTCGAAACACTGAAATAGGCAAGAAACAGCAAATCGGGGTTGGGCCTCCGGTTAATAGGTTAGTCCCAAAAGTAATATAAAAGTGGAAAATAAAGCCCAATATGGTCCAAAACAGTAGATAATATAGCATGGAGCAATCAAAAATTATATATACGTTGGAGACGTATCAGGAGGAAGAAGAGAAGGAGCCAAGTCCTGAAGCAGGCGTTACTATTGACCCTCCGAGCGGTACTACCACCCCTACCGCAAGTAGTACTGCTGCTCCCCTAGCCCGTACTACTCGCCTCGACGCCATTGAAACTTCCACGCCTTCTACCGCTCCACTACCGGCCGACCCCAGACCCCCTGACTTGGAAGCGACACTTCAATGGTGCTGGCACGGAACTACCACCTATTCTCAAATTAGCAGTACTTATAGCCCTGACACCGGTACTACTCGCCGACTGCTCCAACCACCACGTGCCATTAGTATCGGCCCTGACCGTGGTACTACTGGTACTACCACCACCACCCCCGATACTGCCGGCATGCCTGTGCGCTGACTGTAGGGCCCTTGTATTCCTCTCTCGCCCTCTAGACTATAAGTTCTCCTCTCCAAGCTCAGAAATAGGGTTAGCAAAGCATATTAGACTAAATTGAGAGATCGTTGATCCTTATACCTCCTTTTAGAGGAACAAGACCTCCATCTTGGAACCTCAATATCACAAGACCTGCATCTTGGGAGAAGGATCTCATCATAGATCATCAAACCCTCATCTCTCTTTGGGATTTGGTAAGTGCTGGAATTTAGTCTATTTTGGGCAGCCCAATAACTATTTCAGAAATTCCTAATAAATTCTATAGGCCCACTTAGCCTATTTGTGCAAGGCAAGGGATACTACTAAAGTTTAGTCCCACATTGCTAGTTTAGTGGGAGTTGGACCTCCTTATAAGGGAGGATCTTTCCCCACTTGTATGAGCATGAGAACAAGATGGATATCCACGCGCGCTCCTCCTCCGACTACGCCCCGCGCCGCGCCGCGGGTTGCGGGAATGAGCCGAGCCGATATCTAAATTTTTGCCACGCACTACGGGTATACGAAAGGTCACTCGGGAGCTGGAAAGTTTTTGCTGTAGTGGATATTGAATACGAACGCTGCACCCTTTGGTTGTTGCCTGTTCGTTTCATCTCCCGCGTTCCCTTCAGCTCCCGGCGCAGCCTCTCGCCTCCTTCTCTTGCGCCTATAAAAGGGAGGTCGCTCCTCTCAGAGAAATGCACCAGAACTTCCTCCTCTCGCCAGCGGTTCCAATCTCTGAGCTGCTGCTGTATTCCTCATCCCGCCTTGCGGCGTGCACCGTGAGTCGGGACAGTAGGCCTCCGAAACTGCACCTCTTTGAGTCCTGTACGGGAGAAGGGTGATAAGGTTTTTGGGGAGCGCCATGACCATCGACTTCTTCGTCACGGCCGCCCCAGACTCCGACGACTACTTCCACGACGACGACTACTTCCCCGACGTCGACAACCTTCTCGACGACATGGCTGGCGAGGACACCGACCCCAAGTCCAGTGTTCCGTATGTGTTCTTGCTCTTTCTGTTAGAGGTCTTGTCGCAGTTCTTTGCTCTAGTGTCTGTCCTACATATGATAGGTTCTATGACATATATGCAACCTGTTCTACTATCTGCTTTAGACATGTTTGGTTGCAGTTCATATATGCAGATGTTATTTACCTTCTCTCTGTCAGACCGTGTTAGAATTAATGGGCTAGGCCCATAGCAATTTCTGAAATCTCAAAGCCCATGTGTAAAATGGCAAGTGGTGGTGCTAAGTTTAGTTCCACCTTGGAAGTTGAAGAAGAGTTGGACCTCTTTATATAGTGGGTTCTCTCCACCACTCTAAGTGGTGTGTGAGAAGAGAAAGGGAAAACCACACGCGCGCGCTCGCTCGCCTCGCCTGGCCGGGCCGGGCCGGGCCGTCCCGAGGCGAGGCGAGGCGAGGCGTACATGCGACATGCGCGTGAATGGTCCGCCGAAATCCGGTCCGTCTCCTTGCAGGAGCGCAGCTTCCTTTTGCCGTTTTATTTTTTATGTCTTGGCAGACAAGTTTTGATTTCTTGTCCGGTAAGTATACGAATTAGAAACCGAGTCGGTTTGGGATTGTGGTCGCGACACAATACCGCCTCTGGTCCTAATATATATACAGCTACCGGCTGCGGCCAGAGACACACCGAAAAAACACCTAGGGTTTTGCCTCATCTCACAACTTGCGCCACGGAACCGTTCGTCTTTGCGATCCTGCACCGGGAGAGGACGAATTAGGTTTTTGGGAAGCGTTGTGCGCGACTGCTCAAATTCGTCATCACGGGTCGTCTTCCGTCCAAGTCGGGCGGTGCTACTCATCGTCGTATTCATCGCCACGTCAGCAGATCGTCGCCAACATCGCTATCAACACCGCCGCACCCATAATAGCTAACGATCAGTACGTCCAACATCCTCTGTTCATGTCTGTTTCTACAGCTATTGTTACGTGTTTGCTGCTGTTATGCATGTCTTGCTGTTCTTCTAGTTTGCTAAATTATTGCATGCTAGTATCTCTTCTAGTCATGAATTATTTACTGGAATTAATCATGAACTTGCCTAATATTCCAACAGACCGCATGACTACTTTTATCCATGTTATACTAGTCGTGCTTTATCTAATATTTCTTTTTATAAAATCATTCCGTAAATTGCTCATATTTCCAACAGTAAGAACCCTACCTTGTTACTTGTTTCCCTTTGTTGAGTGCCAGCGGATAGCTTCTTGATGGCCAGCGATTTCGCTGTGCCTGAGTAATGAGTGGAACCATAGTGTTCCAAGCTAAAAAAACGATAGCCCCGCCGCTGCCGTCCGAGTGCCCCTTTTTTAAAGATGGAGAGAGAATGAGTCAATTGTGTGGCAAAACAATTGTCGCACACACAACATTGTTTTTTTTACATTCAAATCCCTCATTATTCATTGGTTACAATAGTTACATCACAGATAATAGCCGCAGGGGGCTCATCTAACCAAGTTTCAGGATTGGAAAATCTAGCTAATTCATGGGCTATTACATTAGCTTCTCTAGGACAATGTTCATATATCACATGAGAAAAATCCGTGGACATGTGATAACAGTCTTCAAAGACAGCTGCCCCAAGACCAGCAACCGAACCTCCTTCATGCATTCGGTTACCGCTGACTGATTGAGCTACATTCAAACCAAATCGCAGTGCCATAGGTTCTGCCATAAAAGCATCCACACAAACATCAAGTTTCTCATTCATTGTTGCTATGAAGGTACCTCTATCATCTCTCAGTATTACACCTTGAAGAAAATCAGAGTCAAAAGCGGCTTCCACATTCGATTTCACATATCCCTTGATCGGTTTAGACCACCCGCCTCACTTCAGTGCTTGCCTTCGGAGAGTAAGCAACCTGAATGTTTGCTGCTAGAGACCGACCGGACTGGCGTGCTGATTTAGCTTGGCGTTTGGCCAGCATTGTTCTTTGTGTGGCCTTTTGCATCGTACAGAGATATAAATTTTATTCAAACGAATGCCTATGTATCGATACCAAGATCTGTTAATCGCAACAAATGCTATTTCCACACTGTAGTCAGGGTCATCAAATCAAAATTACTCGAGCAACGTCTATACCAAGATCGTTTCACAAAATTGCACGCTATACTTACAGCCAGGGATCCAACCTGAATTATCAGAGCTAGAATTACAACTATCCCAACTGCTCAGGAACCAACTGTGGATCCTACACATACGGTGGGCGGTGTCGCCTGGCAAGACAAACACCCGACAACCGAACAGAGCTACACATGATGGCGACGGACCTCATCAAATAAGGGATCCACGAGTTTTTCACACCACGGAAATGACAGGCATCTACTGACTATAATCTCGGCTCTCGGATCTCCTGGAGCGAGCACGGTCGCCTTGGCGGGAACGGCTGCTGCCGCCGTGATGCCTCTGCTCCCGATGAGATCGACGACGAGGGCTGTGGTCGGCTTCAGCCTCCGTTCCACCTCTTCTGGCACTGCCATCCTCCGTGCCAGGCGACACCTCTCCTGGCTCTCGGCTCCTCCTCTGCTTGCGATGACTGCTGCTGTCGTCTTCAGCTGGGCTTCTGTGCCTGCTGTGTCTGCTGCTATCTCCAGGCTCTCGGCTTTTTCTTCGCTTGCGGCGACCTGCGTCGTCTTCAGTTGGGCTTCTCCGCCTACTGTGGCTCCTCCTGATATCCCCAGGCTCTCGGCTTCTTCTTCGCTTGCGGTGATGACCGCTGTCGTCTTTGGCCGGGCTTACATGCCTATCATAGCTGCTGATATCGCCCTGCTCTCGGTGGCTTTTTTGCTTGTGATGGTCGCCACCGTCTCCAGTTGGGCTTCTCTGCCTGCTGTAGGTGCTTGCCTCCCTAGATGACCTTATCCTCCTTCGCGTATCTTCCCTGTGGTCATGGCTGCTTTTGCGCCTGCGCGGGCTGCCTTCGTCTTCAGTTGGACTTCTCTGCCTTCTGTAGGTGCCATCAGCCCTGTCCTTGGATATTCTCCTAGGAAGTGGCGACTCTTCCCTGTCAACATTGCCTCCTTTTCGTCTAGGTGGTGGGGGAACCTGTGATGGTGGGGATTGACAGCGTTATTTCACTCCATGGCAGTAAGCAGGCATGGTATAACTAAACCATACCCCAACTACAGCACACATGAATGTAAATGTAAGGCATATCATAGGACAGCGGAATGAATAAAAATCCAGTCTGCTTTGTGAGGACACACAAATGCAATGGTTAACTTTCCAGTTTTCCTCCATGTCCTCATGTGGGTTCAATAATGACAACAATGAGTGACTATGTGGGCTAAAAGTACATACAAGAAGTATTACTCCTTTCTTCTTAATCTTTCAAGATAATAACAGTTTTACTCTCTCTTTGTAATTTTTATGCGTAAATGTTTTCTCTGGAAATATCATGAATTTGCTCTTTGCATCTTTTACCATTTAAAGATTAAATAAATTGACATGTCCACATTTCTAATAAGGTTAATCTTAGAACATTTTAGTGGTAATACCTCACATATTTAAACAACATCCCCCTTTAGCAGTACAAGGTAAAGAGTGGCAAAGTAAATAAAAAATACCTCAAAACGTGTCATATACCGCCCCTCAGGCGGCGGTGGGATCCCGAGCTTTTTGAGTTCATCATAAGGAATAGGTCGCCTGCATTTTATAGAAGTGCACACTGTTACTGCATGCCTAAAAACTCCAAAGTGCAATTCGCCCAGGTGCCATGGCTCTTCTAGCAAGAAATATTGAAATATAATAGATGCTTGCGTTCATACAAGGGAGCACGAAATGGCCTCTCTCGGCCACCAAATCGAAGCTGGCCAGACTCTTTCTTTCCTCCAAGTCCTCCTCCTATAAAAAGACAATTCAAAGTAGCATGAAGATCATCTCAAGTATTCTGCCTTCTATATGACATTTCAGCAGGGTCACATACCTAACCTCCTTGGTATCCATCCAGGCATAAGTTGTTGCCTATAGTAGTCTACGATCACTTCACTGCCATCGATAATGGAATGGTGTGCATCCTGGAATAGTTTTCATTTATATTTCAAATATACATAGAATACAGTAGGAAATAAACAGGCAAAAGAACATGAGAACATTATACGGCCAATACCTCATAGGCACGGCGCATCTCTTTGTCTGTTTCATACTCTACAAACGCATAACCATGGGAAGCACCAGTAACTGCAAATAAATTGTATGATCAATACAAACTAAAGCCACACAATGAAGCATTGCTGTTTTCCGTCTACTGGCAGGAACAACCGAAACAATGCTGCGACATTAGCTAGTAGTTGATCTGAAAAACTGAAAACTCATGCTATATTTCTAAGATTACTAAGAATATAAAACACCCCATTCATTCTATGAGAAAGTAGCGAATTGTTCAACTATGTGCTCGCTGCAATTTCAATCGGGATGAAGTGTACTGATGCTATTTTCTCACTGGAACAGTAACATGCAATGCAAAAGCAAGGTTCGCTCTCACTATAACACTGAAAAAAAAATCGTGGAACAAAATGCTCAACTCACCAATATCCCGCACCAGCCGCATGCTCTTCACTTTCCCGTACCTGCCCATGGCCTACTCCACACAGGGAACAGACGAAACAGCAGCTCCGACCATCAGACATGAGGTCACAGCATCAAACCCAACACACCGGCAAAAGAAACGAGAGAGACGCGCACCTTCCGGACCGTCTCGTCGTCGGTGAGGCGGGAGAGGTGCCCGACGAAGACCGTGCAGTAGGGGTCGCCGGCGGCCTTGGGGTCCCCGAACGGATCATCTGGAGAAAGAGGGGGGCAGGGGGGGAAACAGATACAGAGTGAGTCGCGCAGCGTTGATGCGCGAATGGGTGAAGAACGGAACCGGGGGAGAGGAGGGGGAGGGGGATGGGGGCGGAGAGGACGCACAGAGGCCGGCGGTGGAGCAGAGGAGGGCGCGGAGGACGGCGTTGTCGTGGGGGGCGACGTCCGTGCCGTCGATGCTGCCCGCCTGGATCGGGTGGTACTTGTCCGCGTAGAACACCGCGCCCGCGCTCCCGCCGACGCCGGCTCTCATCTCGCCTCCGCCGCTGCCGCCGATCGCTACCTGCCGACCAACCTGCGCCGCCGGTGGGAGAGAGAGATGGGGAGCTGGGGCCGCGGCTGCGCAGGAGGGCCAGCGGAAGAGATGGGCCGGACCGGACCGGACCGGATCGGCAGGTTGGCTCGGTCGGTGTAGCGGTGTGGTGTTCACGACGTGGCAACCAGACTAAAGTAGGCACCTCTAAAAAAAAGACTAAAGTAGGCAGTAGGCCACCAGTTCGAACTCCAAACGAACTTCTTATTTTGGCGAGTACAAGCTGCCAAATTAAATTTACGCATGTATTGCACTATCATCTCAGCAGACACCTGCATTACAACGCATCGCAGGCTCACAGATAAATTCAATCCATCTACACGAGGTCGATACAAAGCGTAAATCTCTGCATATTCTGCGGGAAACTGCCCATCCGAGAAACAAACGAGCAGTAGTAGTACCTAGTCTCACATAATCCGGAGCAGGCAAGCAGATAACAATAATGTTGCCATTTCTCACATCTCACACCAACTTCGAGTTCAGCAGATTATACAAATCAATGGGTGTCAGCTCAATCATAACGGCAAACCCAGAAACATCAAGCCACAGACCAACTACAACCTTCCCAAGTTCCCAAGTTACAGCATATATATATACGACCCAGAACACAGCTTATTATGGTGATCGCCAACCAATGCAACAAGACCACATCACTCAGCAGAACTGTATTACCCCGTTCTTGAACTCAGCAAAGCGACGGTGGTACTCTCGGTAAAAACAAATAAACGCACACGCCAGGACATGCGTCTTACTAGCACTCTTTTTTTTTTACATTCATCCTTGTTGAACTGGGTAGGTCAGGCATCTGAAGTCGTTGTGTTAGGAGCGGCGGCCGGTGGAGCTTGAGGTTTCTGCTGAAGAAGGGGCGAGAGCGCCTTGACGACGATGCTCATGCTGGGTCTGAACTCCGATTCGTACTGCACGCAGAGGGCTGCCACCGCCGCAAGCTGCATTCAATAGAAGGAAAAAACATTCAGTGTTCAGATTTGTTTCGAGCTGTTTCTTAGCTAGTGACCGCGTAAGAGAGGGAGTGCGCAACAAAGAAGGGAGGGAAGAAGAGAGGCAGACCTTGGCAACGCCTTTCGGGGGACACTCGCCCTTCAACCTTGGGTCGATACATTGTTTCACTGTATCCTCAGTCAAACGAGGCGTCGCCTGTGTCCACAAAAGGTAGTAGCAACCAATCAGAATATGCAAATCAGGCAACTTGAATAGTTTGTTATGTAAAACGATAGTACAGCAACGCAGAGCAGCACGAAATATAGTAAGCACCCTGAACCGGACGACATAAATCAAGAATCTTGATTCAAATTCCACCCATTTTCAATGCTTGTTTACATGATTGCAGTCTAGTATGAGACTCTCTGAAGTTCAAACCGTTGACTGTGTCAGTGTTTATGCCCTACTCTTGTTGCTAATGTATGCTTTCCTTGTTTTATGTAGAACAATATTATAAATTAAGCAGTTCTCTTTACCATTAAGTTTTAGTTGGCAAAATATAGTACTGTCAGATTGTTAGGAACCAATTACGTACCCATGTAACCAGACTCTGCTGGCCTCTAGGCATTGTATGATCTACTGGTTTCCTTCCTGTTAGAAGCTCTAAAAGAACAACTCCAAAGCTATATACATCACTTTTCTGAGTTAGCTGGCCAGTCATGGCATACCTGCATTGTCAAGGAAGGGCACTTCTTAAACAAAGCAAGAAAGAATATACAGTAATAATTAACAAAAGGTAGTGCAGTGGCAGATCTGCATATAAAAAACTAAAGAACTGGTGGAACTACAGCTATTCATTCAACAATAGATCTTGCTTTAGAAATGACAGACTTGTTTAGCTATAATGAAGCTCGTCTGACTAATGCTACAATCCTATCATTGGTGCCTATCATAAAATGGAATAAACAGGTATCTTCTTATAATAATTATGGGGGGATATCTCCAAATCTTGAAACAAAAAAAGTGCAAATACATTTAATGTGCAAGTATTCAAGTTTAGTAATTACTCAGGAGCATGATAGCCGAAGGTTCCAAGGACACGGGTGGAATGCAAACGAGCAGCCATATCAGGAGACTGGTTTGAAAGATTAAAATCTGCAACTTTCGCTCTGTAGTCCTCAAATAGAAGTACATTGCTAGACCGTATGTCCCGATGGACTATCGAAGGTTGAACCTTCTCATGAAGATATGCTAGCCCTTTAGCAGCATCTATAGCAATTTTGACTCGCTGCATCCAGTCAAGTGCTGGGCCAGGCTGTGCACCAGGGACACCTTTTCTTCCTTTTGTATGTAAAAAAAGCAGAAAAGACGTCAGAGTAGATCAGACCACCATGCCACATGAACTGTTTTGATCATGAGGACCTCATGAAGAAACATGCTAACAGATTGCATAACATAGCAAGCGTACCATGCAAAATATCATGTAGAGAACCCATAGTAGCAAATTCATAGGCCACCAGACGTTGATTTCCTTCCACACAGTAGCCAAGCATTTCCACAAAATTTTCATGCTTTAATCTCGACACAATCGAGAGCTACGACCAAAAGAGGAAAATAAGTTCAAGAATTGAGGATTGTAGTTCATACAAAAAGTACTAGCAGATAAAGCTATCATAACTAGCAAAAGATGGTTATTACTTGGTACCTGTGTCAGAAATTCGTTATCAGGCTCAGGGTCTGCTGAGGTATCAAGCTTTTTAACAGCAAGATGTTTTCCGCTGTCTAGAATAGCGTAATACACTCTCCCGTATGATCCTTCACCGATCAAAGCTTTTGACCCAAAGTTGTCGGTCTTTTCTTTCAGTTCATCAAGTGACAATTCAGGTATTTCAATGGGAGGAGGTGCTTTTGTTGGATCACTTTTGGTATCAAAACCATTTCCTGTTAACCATGTGTTTACAAACAACTTTAGGCCCAAGCAACAAAAGCACAACAGGAAAACAGAGGATAACTAGAAAGCAATCAGGAATGCACAATACAATCCCTTCTGATAAACATTAATATATAATAAAAAAATTAATATCTAGCCAAATGTTACAGGGTTCAGCTGATAGAATAAGATAAACTGAAAAGGTGTTGACCAACAACTATGCTGAAAATGCATTAGCAGTAAAAAAACATGGTTTCGCCTTCTTATCCATGTTTTCCTTCACTTACGACGTTAAAATAATAAAATCACAGGTCCATTTTGGTGCTCATGCTTAACTTGTTCTGTATCAATTAGCAAAAGATTGTGAATACATGCTAGGTGGAGATACTACAATTTTTTGAAGATGGGCTTTGACTTCTAAATTACTAGAAGAATTTTGTTGAGGAAACACTAGCACATGATGTTCCACAGCACATCCTGATATCATGGATATATTAAATACAGTTACTGACAGTGAATGAGATGATTCTGGCGAACCCAAAACGATTACAATTAAATCCAGCAACTAAAACTCAAGTTTGCAGAAGAGTTTCAAACCCATTTCCAGGTGGTATTATGAGTATAAATCATAGATCTCAAATTAATACACTTGAATATCTCAAATTAATACACTTGAATATGGGCTGATTAAACACGAGACAACAAAAAGCAAAACGGAGGAGGGTACCTTCTTTCTCATCTGGGCTTGAGGGAAATTCGTGTTCATGTTCACGATATGAAGCATGAAACTGACTGCAACAAAACCACCGGCGCATAGTGACCTCCTTTTATTTTATTTCTTCCTATCTATAAGCTTCCGGTTCCTAAGAAAAAGGGGAAACATGACAACAATTTGGCATCAATACACATGTTTACAAGAGTATTAATCTCAATCAGGACACTCATAGTCAGCATGAAAATATCCGAGTGACAAAAACTATTACTCCTACATAAATTGTAGGCAATTCATGATAGGTCAAAGATTACATATGCACTGACTGGGAAATGGAGAAGAGGTTGGCACCCAAGTTTTGACAATCAGTCCCGCAAGTAAACACTCAGCGCGGTGTTGTGCTTTCATGATTTTTGGTACGAACATGTAGTGAGCTGCAAGCTTTTATATGTCTATGTCCTAAACTCACTAATAACTTGGGCCATGCTCTTTTTTTGTTTCACTCTTGCGCAATCTCATGCCGGTAGCCAAACTACGAGTGCACATTGCATGCGTTATCATTTTCACTTTCTAGCATGGTGAAGCAGTGCTGCAGAAACCTCAGTTACTATCCAGCTCCGGAAGTCTGAACTGAAAGCAGAAAATAGAGGCGAGAAGAAACAGGGTAACCAGATGGCACCAAGTTGGACATGCTAGAACAAAGCAGAGCAAGCCAACCTAGACCGCTGCAGCCGCAGGCAAGGCAATCTCGTGCTATTTCAGTTTGTTTCAACCTTGTGCTGATGGCCAAACTACAAGTGCACATTGACATTTCGATTTCCACCATAAGCTGGTGATGAAGCAGTCGTGCAGAAACCTCAATTACTAGAATCCAAGGCTGGAAGTCTGAACTGGAAACGGAAATTGGAGACGACGAGACCTCCCTTAACCAGAGACCAAGTTGGGCAGCAAAGCAACGAGATGCAAATGACGACGCCCCCCATCACAAGCAGCGGCACCTGAAGCCGTTAGGCTCAGACGCGCGCGCAAGCTCCTAATCCCGCGCTGACCCCGCCGGCGGCCCCCCAACCCAATGCGCACCGCACGGCTAACCCCCTTGGCGCGCCCACGCACCAAATTCAGGCCAAAATCGAGCGCCATCCGCTGCCTCCTCGTACCCCTCGAATGGCCAGAACCCCGCGAGCGCGAACGCGACCCGACCAGGGCCCCGACCGACCACCTCAATTCTCACACCGGTACACGGCTCCGCCGCACCTGAAAAATGTCCCGAAGCATAGCGCGCGCACAGCGGCAGGTCTCCCGCTCCACAAACTCGCCGCGGGGAGGGAAGGAGGGAAGGGAGGGGAGGAGCAGGAGCGTCACCTGAGAGGGGTCAACCCGGGAGCGCGGCCGGTCTGGACTGGAGGGGCACCCGCGGGACCCGATCCGCGTCCGGCGCTCCGGCGGCTCGAGGAGGAGGAGGAGGAGGAGGGCGACGGGCTGGCAGGCAGCTGGGGGGGCGGAGGAAGAGAGACGAACTATTCGTGGTGGTGGTGGGGGTGGGGGAGGGGTCTAATTCCGATTCCGAGCCGAGTGTCGTTGGCGTGGCGTAGCAGGCAGGAGAGGAGAGGAGGGGGAGGAGACGACGAGGCGACAGCCGTCGTCGCGCGACAGCGGGGACGCGGGGCCGCTGCTGTTCCCAGGCAGGCTAGCTAGCTAGCTGGTCTGGTCCTGCCGTGCCGTGCCGTGCGCGCCCGCGTTTACCCGACGCATAACTGCCTCCACCAACCCGCGCACCCGCCGCCGCCGCCACCACCACCACCACCGTAGTATCCGCACCGTGTGCCGCGCCGCCGCGCCCCTTTCCTGCTGCACTTTCGGTTCGGTTTGGTGGGTTTTTTGATTAGGCGGCCGCGGATGATGCGTTGCTTGCCCGTTGCTGCAACCACAAGCATCCGTGTGTGTGTGTGTGTGTGTGTGTCCTTGGGGCTTTTTAGCGGGTTAGGACCCGGGCCCGGGCGTGGAGGACGCGTTTGCCCGTCGCGTGTTGGCTTGGCTGATTTGGACGCGTGGGAGTTGGCGGGGGCTTTGGTTTGGCGACTGACTCTGGGGCAGGATAGCGGCTCCGGCTGATAAGATTATGTCCTTGGGTCAGCGGTGTACTTTTCGAGGAGTTGGGATGACCAGGGAGTATGTTAGAGCATCTACAACCGAACCTCTCAACCTCGTCTTAAACGTACGGGCAGGCTGTTCGGTCACGATTTTTTGATCCGGACGGGCCTCTTAAACGGTCCTCAAACGTCCAGGCTGACCGACACCCTTCATATCCAAATTTCGAATATACGTCATTCCACAAGACCCAAGACGCCGCTCGCCATGTCGGACCCGACAACCCGACCCCACTTCAAATTGCACCAAATCATCTAGCACCAAATCATCTATGATGAGACCCTCTATGTTGGCGGACGAGCCCCTCTATGATGAGCATTCAAAGAAGTGGCTTGCAGACAAGAAGATGGACAACGACCGTAGGAAGTACAAGGCGCCAAGGGCAGCTGCGGGTGGCAGGCAGAGAGGAGACGAATCCATGGGCTCGCCAATAAAGCCTAGAGAGAAAAGTTTGCCCCAGTCGTCAATGGTTAGGCAAGGAAAAGCCTACTATACTTTTTGTGTTAGTACATTGTTAGTGTCCGAAGGAAGTTGAAATCACTAGTTGATGGAGTAAATTGCATAAAGCACCAGTTTGAAGGTTAGGTTTGTGAAAAACACTACTATACATTTTTTACAGAAAACATCATTTCTACTGTAATGTTTTTGCAAAAAACATTGATTAGGGGATTTGGCTCTGTTAAGTGAGATTATGACAGATGGGACCTATTTTTTTGCCTACGTGGCATAAATTTTACACATGCACCCCTCTCTTCTTCTCCATCTCTCTCCCCTCTCTGTAAAAATTAGACACCACCCTCGCCAGCCGCCCGCATTCCCTGTCCGCCGCCGCCCGGGATCCCGCCGCCGCACGTCGCCCCGCAGTCCCTGCCGCCCAGGATCCCACCGCCGCCCGTTGACCCGCACTCGTTGCCGCCCGCCGCTGCCGCCCGGGATCCCACCGCCGTCTGCCGCCCCGCGCTCGCTGCCCCCCCTGCTGCTCGGGATCCCAATGCCGCCTGCCGCCCCGCGCTCGCTGCCGCTCGGGATCCCACCGCCGACCGCGAGCGAGGCAACGCTCCGGCCGCCCGCCAATGCAACGCCTCGGCAGCAGGACGAGGCCGCGGCGAGCCACAACACAGGGCGGCGGCAAGCACAAGCTCGACGGGCCGCGGTGAGCAGCGGTCCTCGAGTGGCGACGGTGAGCAAATGGAAGAGGAGCAGCAGCGCCGAGATAGATCGGGCTCGACGCTGGCAAGGTCCATCCGCTGCCCAAGCCACCAGATAGAAGAGGAGGTGATCTACCTCGATGCCGGCGAGGTCCATCTGCCGCCCAAACCGCCATGGGCGCTGTCCCAAGCCAGCGACCAGAGCCATGCTACCGGCTCTATGCACATGGGGCCTAATTGCGTTTTTGCTTTTTAATTCAAGGGTGTCTATATAAAATTCCAGGGACTCGTTTGTAAATTTAGATTAAAACCCATTTGGCACGAAACGTTACGCCACGTAAACAAAAAATGGACCCACCTGTCATAAACGTGCTCAAATGAGCTTAATCTGCCGATCAGTGTTATTTGCAAAAAGATTACCGTAGACATAGTGTTTTCTGCAAAAAAAGATGTATTGTAGTGTTTTTCACAAACCTAACTTTTAAACTGATGGTTTTGTGCAATTTACTCCTAGTTGATGGTTACCCCATGCAAAGGTCATTCCTCAGCTTCTCGGGGTCTGACAAGTGGTTGCAACCTTGGAGTTTTTTTTTTGTTTTTTTCTAGATTTGTTTATTTAAAATGTTTTATCTCTTTAACCGTGCATCCAAACCTCAAACCGTATTCATCGTTGGATTTATTACATCGAGATTTTCGAAATTAGATCATATGTTAATAGATTTAGACGGAGTTTTTTTATTAAAAAATTGAAACCAAGAAAAACGAACACCAAAAATAAAATCACGAAAACCGAAAAAAGGAAAAAAATGGTAGGAAAAACATTCGGGCATCACTCTTGGGATATACCATAACCGCAAGTGCAGGACTAGGTTTCAAAATTATGAATTTGACAATGTTCCTTGATTTCCAAAAATATTCATGAATTTGAAAAATGTTCTAGGACTTCAAAACGTGTTCTAAAATTTAACAAATGTTCACTAATTTGAAAATAATTCCCTTATATAAACAAATATTCATTAATATGAAGAATGGTCCAAAATTTCAAAAACTATGACAAATTTAAGAAAGGACATGAATTTGAAAATGTATCCCCGAATTTTTAAAAACGTTTCCAAATTTGAAAAATTTTCATGATTTTTACAAATAGAAAAAAGGAAAATAAACACGAAAAATGAAAATAAAAAACCCAAGGAAAACCAGCAGAAAAATACCTCTTGAGAAATCTTTTCTTTGAGAAATCCCAGAAAAACCTAAATGGATTATCTGCGTTTGGTCGCTATTCTGAGAGGAAGACCAGGAAGAGGGCCCTGACGGTAGCCTCTCCATCAACACCCTGCTCTACCTCCTGTTTGGCCTGTCGAGCTTTTTCTCAATTTATTATTTTTTCTACTGTATTGTAGATATTGGTATTTTCCCCACAAACAATATATTTTTATTTCTTATATATTTGGTCAAACTTTAAAAGTTCAACTTAAAACAAAACTTGAAAATTTGTTTTCTCTAGAAAGGCATGATCAACTTTATGTTTAACAAGTTTGGAGTGTCTTTATTTTGATTTTGATCATCCAGTTTTTTATTCTGTGCGGGCATGGCACTGTTTGTGTTAGACAAGTTGCTCCAGTCATGTGGTGATCTGCTAGTTTCAGTTCTCCTGCCCTCCTGTTTCAGGAAATCACCATTCGCCCCAACTTTTCATGTGTTGACGTATAATGTGCTGCCTAGTCTATTCCATCAGATCAGTCTTTTGGTTGCATTGGCTAGAGCATGCACTTCTACATGGTATCGGAGCCAAGAGGTCTTGAGTTCAAGACCCGGCTGGCGCAATTAAATTGCAGCCCACTTTTGTTCCACGTTTAGGCCTAAGGGAGCCACACATGAGGGGGAGTGTTGACGTATAATGTGCTGCCTAGTCTCTTCCATCAGATCGGTCTTTTGGTTGCATTGGCTAGAGCATGCACTTCTACACCTTGTACTTATTATAGGCGGCACACTACTACACGAATAGATTGTTTGTTAGCAGCAAATGAAACAAACAAACGGAGTCTATTCAGTTGATCATAATTAGCAGTTAGCATCCATCCATCCAGCAGAATCTGGACTGCTTACATAGTAAAGGAGAGTTTCCCTTTTTTCACTGGAAGAGCAGGAGTTCTGCTTTTTTGCATTACTAGAAAAAGAGCTCGTGCGTTGCAATGGGAGAAAAAGCACAACACACACTCTTAACCCAACAACCATCATTCAAGACCACAAATAGGTCCATCTCCTTTATTTTAGCGAGGCATCATATTTGTGTCGCTGCTTATCCTCCTTCTCGCCCTCGCCGGCGGTGGACTTAGTGTTCACACAAACCAAAACATGTTTGAATATGGTTAATCCTAAGGCGTCGCTCTCTCCCTCTCTCCTCCCTCTCCCTCTCTCTCTCTCGCTTTCTCTCACACTCTCCATGATAAATCTGTTGTTTTCTCCTGCGAAGTTTTTAGAGGTATGCATGTATAGTTATCTATGTTTTCTTTTTTCCTATATGGTTATACTGGGTGTTTATTTGCAATCTGAATCGCCACGCGTACGAAAGAAAAACGGATCGTGTGCTATAGATTATAAGTTTGCTTCCAAAATAATATTTAAAAAATAATCAGCAGGTAAAATTAACATCATATTCAGAGTTCACATGTTTTCGAGTTACGGTTTAAAAGATATGGATAATTCAGGAAATCATTTGTTTGACTTTAATAGCTTCTAAAATAATATTTAAAAATACTTAAAAGGTTAAAATAATCTCATATTCATATTCTGCATATTTTTCCAATCAAATTTCATATATAACATGTTTAAATCGGAGTTATGGTCCAAAAGACATGCATGATTTAGAAAATCATTTGTTTGAGTTAAATATGACCCGCGGATGAATTACCTAAAAGGTCAGGGGAGTTTTCGAAAAAAAATGTAAAATAACGGTTCGGGTGACTTAAGTCCGGACTGCGGGTTGATTTCAAGAAAATACATGGGCTTTTCTATAAAACGGTAAAATAACGGTTCTGGTGACTTAAGTCCGGATCCGGACTGCGGGTTGATTTGAAGAAGATACATGGGCTTTTTTGCAAAATGGTGCAACGGACGACCAGAAACCCAATTTTATTTATTATTACTAGCAAATGAGCCCATGCGTTGCAATGGGTGAAAAAAAAACACTTCCTAATCTAATAACCATGAGTCCAAACTTCAGTAGGTCCATGTCCTTTATTTCAACACATGGCATCCCATCTGTGTTTCTGTTTACCTTTCTACCCACCCTCGTCGATGCTGGCCTCAGTGTTGACATCAACACAACACGTTTGAATGTTGTCAATCTTAAGACGTTTCTCTCTCGGTATACGATGCAAATGAGCCCGTGTGTTGCAACAGGTGAAAAAACACCCACTAATCTAATAACCATGAATTCGTAGGTCCATGTCCTTTATTTCAACACATGACATCCCATCAGTGTTTCTATTTATCCTTCTTCCCATTCTCGTTGATGCGGGCCTCAGTGTTCACACCATCACAAACACGTTTGAATGCTGTCAATCTTAAGAAGTCTCCCTTTCGGCATAGGATGATAAATCTATTTTTTCTGTGAAGCTTTTAGATATTGTTTTTTCTTCACCATCCTGGTTTGGCCGAAGTGTTCATTTTCAATTCGGAGCGGTACAGGTATGAAGGAAAGACTAATCATGCGCTATTGATTAAGGCTCCACCATAAATAGCATTTCTTTTAAATGGTTAACAGTTAAAAAATAATATCATATTCAGATTCTACATATTTTTATAATCAAATTTCGTATATAACATGTTAAACTTGGAGTTAGGGTTAAAAAGTTATGGATTTTTAAAAAATCAATTAATATGTACTGCGAGTTTATTACCAAAAGCTTGAGGGGGTTTTCTGTAAAATAGCAAGACATACCAAGAATACCTATTTCTTTATTATTAGGTATAGATTAAAAATAATAGCCTATTCAGATTCTCCATATTTTTTTAATCAAAGTTCATATATAACATGTTAAATTTGGAGTTAGGGTTAAAAAATTATGGAGTTTTTAAAATCAACATTTCATATATAACATGTTAGACTCGCAATTAGGATTAAAAAGTTATGGATTTTTTAAAATCGATTAATATGTACTATGAGTTTATTACCAAAAGCTTCGCCGGGGGGGGGGGGGGTTCTGCAAAATAGCATGACGAAAAAAGATTTTTTTAAAAAAGGAGGAATACCCCCGGCCTCTACATCTAGACGATGCATACGGCCAATTTATTAATTATGAACACAAGACCTTACAAAGTCGTAAAACAGTAAGACCAAAGCCACCATCTGAGCAACCTTTGTCGCTACTCCTATCTAGCTGATGAAGGGGCGCTGATGGTTTAGGCCTAATACCAAACAAACCTCGAAGCCAAACCTAACATCTAAGACCTGAGGTCCCAACTAGGACGCCTGTCGGGTATGGGCACCCACCAGTCCGGCGTGCTCCTCAACCAGGACGCCTGCCGGGTATGAGGCCGCCACAGCCACCTGCCACATATCCATCTTCAGAGTTATACTGTTGCATCGGCCTTTCCCGGTCTCGCTGCCGACGCCATCACGACGCCAGACAGCGTCGACCTCCTGCGCGTGTCCGTCACCACACATCTGACGCCAAGCCTCCGCTGCTCCATGCCGCCAAGAGCCGCCGCCAAGAATATATAGAAAGAAACATCGCTCCACCAAAAGGGAGGCAAAGACACCCCCACCCTCACTGCAGACCTCCCATCCGATCCCAATGTCCTTGGCGCCGCCTCCGGGAAGGTTACGGTGCACGGGCGCCACGACGCCCGATCCACATCGGATCTTGGGCTTTCACCCAGACATGGGTCGGAGTGGAGAGATGGTGTCCTCAGCAGCGCCCCTAAGGAGGAAAGCGGCGCCAAAAGGCGGCGTCGCCTCTGCCGGCCAGCCAAGGCCGCCAAGGTTTCCCTCGGACACCGATATGCTCCACCAAAACACACCGAAGGTGGATCCGGCAAGATCCAAAACCGAACCGGGGACTGGAAAGTGATGCATGGAAGGGAGGGGGCAATACCTCCAGATCTGGCACGGGAAGATCCGCGCCGCGCACGACCACCACTTGCGGCTCGCCGTCCTTGAGCACAGCCATTCTGGGGTTTATTACCACCTTTAAATCAGGAAACTGTGATGCATCCATCACTGACAAATCAATCCGGTGCTTGAAGGACCACGCTTCGGCTTCATAGTCTTGTACCATTCAAACATCTATGGTGACTCTAACAGCGCAGATGCCACACAAAGCAAGAGTGCCATCCATCTCCAGCAACAACTGCTTTGAGTGTAACTTCTCGGCAGGACAACACATCAACCGGAATGTTTCATCTGCCGTGGTGAACACCATTATGTAGCTGTGGAAATTTACAAGTGTCCAGTGCAAGCCCCCACGTAATTGGACTGGTGGTGGACTGGTGGGCAATCAGACGAACAGGGCAGGCCCCCACGTAACGCCAGTTCCAAGGAAGGCGACTTCGATGTTGGTTGTGGGATGCACCCTTGTCCGATGTATCTTGTATAATTGGATCCCACCGCCATGGCGTGGTAAAAAGTTTTGTAGTTTGGGTCCAATGCTTTGTAGTATGTCTGACTAGAGACCCAAAGCACTCGGCACTCTCTGGATGGTTGGTGCCGATAGAAGCGAATATGGCGATGTCTAACCAGTTGTGTGCGCAACTGGAATCCTCTCCCCACGCTCTCTCCTCTAGATTCACGCTAGCTGGCCCATCCGGGACCCATGCCAGAATTTCTTTTCTCTCCTCCCATACCTTCCTGTACGTATCTAGGTTCTACCTCCACGCCTTGTAGATTTAATTTCTTTTCTCTCTGAGAAATTTATGTTCTCTATAGATAAAAAAATGATCCATTTGCGGCTGTACCGTAGTAATGAGACTAAGTTTTGTACTATTCTTTTACCTGAGCAATTTTAACTACAAATTCTGAAGACCTTTTATAGTCAAATTATTGGACTTTTTGCTAGAGACGTGAAGAACTTTTCATTTTCATTGCAAGGTATTAAATAAGAACAATCAGGAGTTGAATAACTTTCTTAATAATGGGTCTGCACTTTGTTAGAAATATTAAAGAACTTTGCTAGAAATTGTATTTGGAACTGAAGAACTATATAAACAGCCTGTTTGAGCTTCGATCAAAACTTCATGGAACTTTTTGAGACTGGACAATTTTATTTTATCTTGGGCTCGCATTAATATGGATTCCATTTTTTGAAATATATCAATACTGGACTTGTTTCGTAGAGCTCTCCGCAAGAAACTCAAATACATAATTTGAATTTAAATTTGCACAATTTATATAAAAGTTACGGTGGCATATATGTTTGTTGTGTGATTTTGTGTTGAAGAGGTGATAGTATGGTGGGCCCAAGGGAATCTAGTTTAATAGGCAGACATAGAATGGGAGAGCAAAGAGAGAATGCATGCAGGCATGTGACCCAGCTTTTCAGGGCGTGGCCCTTATCCCCATGCGTGTTCGATGGCTGGGATTGCAGTTGCGCGCACATACGGTTAGAAAAAATCCAGGTCCCGATAGAAGCCGACGATCCTCTGGTGGTGAAAACTGGGTTGGCGTAGGGCAGCACGCTTGCGGGTGACCAGATTGCAGATGAATAACTTATTTGCTGGGGCTCGGTGAGAGATAATGAGGAGGCCATCACATGTAGCCTGGAGTATGCCCAAGTGGGAGGTCCGGAAAACGGGGCAGGGCTGTTGCTGGCATGCACCGGCGTCAAAGGACAACAAGAGGCTAGTTTTCTGCCGCTTGACGGTGCGGCTGAGGATCGGGAGCAAGGGCTGGTGGCGGTGGTGGTCCAGCATGAACTTGTCGGTGGAGGTGGCACTGCGCCACCACTTGCGGACGACGCGGGAGCGGAGGATGTCCCTGGGTGGCAAACAGACGAGGATCTCTTCCACAACGATCCAATCGGGAAGATCATCGAGGACGGTCGTGCCTTCGCTGCCTGGCATGGTCACTGGCTGCGGGTGCTTCATCATCATCAGATCCGATTTTGATCAACTATAAGAGAATGAAGAAACGTAAGGATGGCGCATGACGGATTCCACGGGCACGCAGAGGCGAGAGGGCTTACCCTGGGGCGGACGGACGAGGATAGTTAGAGAGGATGGTGAGCTACGGCGGCATTGCGAACCCCTGCGGCGGCGCCACCGTGTTCGGGCGTCTATGGAAGATTTGAGGGAAAACGATAGATGGAGAGGAAAAAAACCAAGAATCAGCACGCGTCTGTCAGTACTAGCGTGCTGACGATGAGCGTCAACCAGACGGGAAGATGTAAACAAGCAACGAAGGACATGTAAAGTGCTGGCGGGTAATTCAAATGGTTGAGTTGGGCCAGTGTAGCGTGGTGGGCCGATGGGCCGGATTTGGGTTGTAAACGAGTCGTGCGCCTTTATAAGCAACGATCATCTCTTGTAATCGCTATGGAAGAAATGGAAAAGCTCTGAACCCCTCATTATGTTCTTATCCTCTCTGTTGCTTCTCCTACCTCCCGACCTCATCTCAGATCTCGCCTCCCCTTCCTTCTCCGAGCTGCTACGGTCGCCGGCGAAATTCCGTCGCGCCTAGGACGTGACAATCTGGTATCAGAGCCACCGTTTCCGCTCGCACCGCCAATTTTTTCCCCAATTCGTACCCGGCAAATCCGACGCGACGGTAGCGGATCACCTTAGGGTTTGGTCTGCGTAATTCCTGACCTGAGGTGGGTTGATTTGGGGGAATTCGTCATCACGGCGGCGTTCAAGCCCAATCCGCAGACGCGCTACCTCGCGGACGAGATGGAGGCGTTCCAGGCGCGGATGTTGCAGGAGTTGGCTGAGATCCGAGCGGCCCAGGCCAAGTTCACAGCGGTCGACGGCATCTGTGAGAAGCTGGAAGCCATGGACGCCAAGCTGTCGGAGCAGGCGACCCGGCTGGATCAGGTACAAATGAAGGTCAATTTGTCCTGCGACACTCTTGGGAAGGTGCAGGAGGAACATGCGCACACGGCGCAGATGGGCAAGCATAATTGTTTGCAAGGGGGTGGAAGTTCGTCGCCGACTGCATTAGAGGTTTCTGACGGCATACTGGATGCTAATCCGTCAGGTCAGTCCCATGCACAGCCGCCTTTTCCTCCAGTTGACATTTAGATACCGCCTGCGGGCCAAGGATCTGGGGGAGGAGAGGAGCCTACAGGGAAACGTGCTTGGATGCCAAAGATGGATTTCCCACGCTTTGACGGCACGGATGTGAGGATTTGGTTGGACAAGTGTGAAGCATGTTGTCAGCCGTATCACATCCCTGACAACTTCAAAGTTACTTCTGCTTCTCTGTATCTGTCAGACAACGCATCTCACTGATATTAGGCATTCAAAGAACACATCGCGTTTCATACTTGGGAACAGTTCCGTGCTACTGTTTTGCAGGAGTTTGATGTGAACATACACAGAGAGCGACTGAAATCGTTGATGATGCTCAAACAGCAAGGGACAGTGGAGGAATACAAGGTGCAATTCCAGCAGCTAGTGTACAACATCAGATTGTATACGCCATCCATAAGTGACACGTTTCTGGTAACCCAATTTGTCATGGGCTTGAAAGCGGAATTGAGAAGTGTAGTGGAACTCCAGCTCCCTATCAATGTGCAGACAACATCCATGTATGCTATAGTACATGAAGGGCTCTTAAATCAGCAAAAGTCCGTTAAGTCTAGTTTTCAGAAGAACACTGTTACCAGAAACGACAACAAACACAATTTCACCCTGGTAAACTTTGGAAGGCCAAACATCTCAAAGAGTACATGCGTGCTAATGGCTTGTGTTACAGCTGTGGAGAGAAATACGTCCCTGGTCACGTATGTAACAAAGCACATGCGCCTGCAGCTCAATTAAAAGCAGCAGAGATGGTAGATCCTCATGAGATCATTTCTGATGCAGTGTTGGATGCTCTGGTGGACGACCATCAACCTGAATGTGCTCACATTTCAGTTACAGCCCTATCTGGTGCAGTTCATCCTAAGACAATACAACTCAGAGCGCTTGTTGGTAATGAAGTGGTACTAATTCTGATCGACTCGGGCAGCACCCACACCTTTGTAGATAAAGCACTATTGAGCAGGGTACCAGTTGCTGCAGAAAAATTAGCAACTCCTCTGCATGTGAAAGTAGCAAATGGAGACAAAGTGGACTGTACAGAGTTTGTGTCCAACCTGAACTAGTAGATCCAGGGTCATAATTTCTCAACCTCCATGCATGTACTCGAGTTGGGAGGATATGACATTATCCTGGGTATGGACTGGCTTGAACAATGGGGTGTCATACAGTGCCACTGGGCAGACAAATGGATCAAGTTTGACTATCAAGGAAAAGAAATCAAGTTACAGGGAGTGTTACCTGTTAAACAAGATCAGATTCAGGAGGTTTCTATGGAACAACTGAGGAAGTGGGACAAGGGAAATGATATCTGGGCAACTGCAGTTCTGCGTCACATTTGTGTTGCTCCAGTAAATGAAGTGCCAGAGGAAGTGCAACAATTGTTACAGGCTAACAAAGCTGCATTTGTGGACCCAAAAACCCTGCCTCCCCACAGGGAGTTTGACCATGAGATACACTTGTTACCTGATGTTGTGCCTGTAAATTGCAGACCCTATATGTATTCTCCTCTGCAGAAAGATGAAATAGAGAAACAAGTCTCAGAAATGTTGCAGTCTTGTCCGATCACACCTAGCTTGAGTCCTTTTGCTTCACCTGTACTGTTGGTCAAGAAAAAGGATGGTACCTGGAGGTTTTGTGTGGATTATAGAAAACTCAACTCCCTCACTATTAAAAGCAAGTTTCCAATGCCAGTGATTGATGAATTATTGGATGAATTATTGGATGAATTAGGAGGTGCTAAGTGGTTCTCCAAGTTGGATCTCTCAGGCTACCATCAAATAAGGATGGTAGAAGCAGATGGGTTTAAAACAACATTCAAAACTCATAATGGACAATACCATTTTAAGGTGATGCCCTTTGGATTGTGTACTGCTCCAGCTACTTTCCAATGTTTCATGATTTCATTTTCAAAGGTTCAAACAGAAAGTTTGTGCTCATATTCATGGATGATATACTGGTATTTAGTGGGACTTTGGAAGAACACTTGAAACATTTGCAAGAAGTATTTGATATACTCAAGGAAAATAACTTGTTTGTTAAGGAAAGCAAATGTGCTTTTGCTCAGCACTCCATGGAGTATCTGGGCCACATTATTACTGATGCAGGAGTCACCACTGACCCTGCCAAGACAGCTGCTATGGTGGACCGGCCCATTCCAACTAATGTTACTGAATTGAGAGGATTTTTGGGGCTAACTGGGTACTATAGGAAGTTTGTCAAAAACTATGGCCTATTGGCTAAACCTCTCATTGTTCTGTTAAAGAAACAAGCATTTCAGTGGACTGAAACAGCTCAGACTGCCTTTCAACTCTTGAAGCAGGCCATGGCCACTACTCCTGTATTGGCCCTACCAAATTTTAACAAATCTTTCACAGTTGAAACAGATGCTTGCAACACTAGAATTGGAGCAGTGCTCACACAAGAAGGACATCCAATTGCATAGTACAGTAAGGCCTTGGGGACAAATAGTCAGAAAATTTCCATCTATGAAAAAGAATTTATGGCCATAATGATGGCTATTGATAGATGGAGATCATATTTGTCCAGAGCACCATTTGTGATCAAAACGGTTCACCAAATCTTGTGTCACCTTGGAGATCAAAATTTGACATCTGATTTGCAGAGGAAAGCAATGACAAAACTGGTTGGACTCCAATTCTCCATTCAGTATAAAAAGGGAATAGAGAATACTGCTACAGATGCTTTGTCCAGAGTGGCACACTTGTTCCCTGTACAAGCTGTTTCTACTAGTAAACCCCTCTGGATATAGGAGATCTTAAATTCTTATACTGTGGACACCTCTGCACAGACCATGCTGCAGAAAATGGCAGTGGATGCAGATGCTTGCCCTGGATTTCAGCTCCAGGATGGCCTGATCAAACATGAGGAAAAAATCTGGGTTGGGGCTAATTCTGGACTGCAAACCAAGCTGATTCAAGCCTTCTAATCAACTTCTATTGAGGGACACTCTGGTATGCTGCCCACCTATCACAGAGTTAAACAGTTGTTCAGTTGGAATGGATTAAAGAAGGATGTGGAGAACTTTGTTAAACAGTGCAGCATATTGATATACGTCTCCAATGTATCTATAATTTTTGATTGTTCCATGCTATTATATTGTCTGTTTTGGATGTTTAATGGGATTTAATATACCTTTTTATATTATTTTTGGGACTAACCTATTAACCGAAGGCCCAGTGCAAATTGCTGTTTTTTTGCCTATTTCAGTGTTTCGCAGAAAAGGAATATCAAACAGAATTCAAACGGAATGAAACCTTTGCGAGGATCTTTTTTGGAACAGATGCAATCCAGGAGACTTGGAGTTGAAGTCAAGGAAGCAACAAGACAACCACGAGGCAGGAGGGCGCGCCCAGGGGGATAGACGCGCCCCCGCCCTCATGGGCCCCTCGTAGCTCCACCGACCTACTTCTTTCGCCTATATATACTCTTATACCCTGAAAACATCCGGGGGAGCCACGAAACCACTTTTCCACCGCCGCAACCTTCTATACCCGTGAGATCCTATCTTGGGGCCTTTTCCGGCGACCTGCCGGAGGGGGATTCGATCACAGAGGGCTTCTACATCAACACCATAGCCTCTCCGATGATGTGTGAGTAGTTTACCACAGACCTTCGGGTCCATAGTTATTAGCTAGATGGCTTCTTCTCTCTCTTTGGATCTCAATACAAAATTCTCCTCGATCTTCTTGGAGATCTATTCGATGTAATTCTTTTTGCGTTGTGTTTGTCGAGATCCGATGAATTGTGGGTTTATGATCAAGATTATCTATGAACAATATTTGATTCTTCTCTAAATTCTTATATGCATGATTTAATATCTTTGCAAGTCTCTTCGAATTATCAGTTTAGTTTGGCCTACTAGATTGATCTTCCTTGCAATGGGAGAAGTGCTTAGCTTTGGGTTCAATCTTGCGGTGCTCGATCCCAAAGTGATGTAAAGGGAAATGACACGTATTGTATTGTTGCCATCGAGGATAAAAAGATGGGGTTTATATCATATTGCTTGAGTTTATCCCTCTACATCATGTCATCTTGCCTAATGCGTTACTGTGTTCTTATGAACTTAATACTCTAGATGTATGATGGATAGCGGTCGATGTGTGGAGTAATAGTAGTAGATGCGTAATCGCTTTCGGTCTACTTGTCACGGACGTGATTCCTATGTTCATGATCATGCCTAGATATTCTCATAACTATGCGCTTTTCTATCAACTGCTCGGCAGTGATTTGTTCACCCACCATAATATATGCTATCATGAGAGAAGCCACTAGTGAAACCTATGGCCCCCGGGTCTATTTTACATCATATTATTTTTCCGTCAACTTGCCAATATCTGTCGCCTTTTATTTTGCAATCTTTACTTTTCAATCTATACAACAAAAATACCAAAAATATTTATCTTATTATCTTTATCATATCTCACTTTTGCAAGTGGCCGTGAAGGGATTGACAACCCCTTTATCGCGTTGGTTGCAAGGTTCTTGATTGTTGGTGCAGGTACTAGGCGATTTATGTGTAGTCTTCTACTGGATTGATACCTTGGTTCTTAAAAACTGAGGGAAATACTTACGCTACTTTGCTGCATCACCCTTTCCTCTTCAAGGAAAAACCAACGCATGCTCAAGAGGTAACAAGAAGGATTTCTGGCGCCGTTGCCAGGGAGATCTACGCCAAGTCAAGACATATCAAGTACTCATCACAAACTCTTATCCCTCGCATTACATTATTTTCCATTTGCCTCTCGTTTTCCTCTCCCCCACTTCACCTTTGCCGTTTTATTCGCCCTTTTTCGTTCACTTCTTTTTGCTTACCTTTTGTGTGTTTGCTCTTTGTGCATTTTGTTGCCATCATGTCTAAAACTGGGAAGGTTATCATTGATAAGGATAATAGTAATAACGAGGGAAACTTTGATGCTTTTGATGATCCTCAAGAACCTACTATTTTACACACTAAAAAGTTTCGGATTGGTAGTGGTAATATTATTGGAAAAGGAGTTATTCAAGATTTCTTTACTTGTGCCGGTGTCCTGCCCACTATGGGTGGGTCTATTCTTCATAGAACTAGTAGTCTTGCGGATGCTATATATTTTCTTGTAGCTAAACTTGAAAGACAGTTTATTCATATGCATCCTTGCATACAAAGGATTTTTCTAGAATTTTCCAATATTGAGCATTCTTCTGTTAAACATGCAACTACTATCTTTTTGGCACATGAGTTCAGATTTATTATGAAAGAGGCCAAGGAGATCTTTGCGCATTATAGGGTGGATGCTGGCCGTACACCCATAGAGGCTATCCTTTTTAATCAGGAAGATATAATGCATTTACAATCCTTAGATCATGTTGCTTATAATGAAAACCTTAGAAAGAAGGTCCCTACCGATGTTCTAGTTAATAGAATTTCTGAGCTTAATGATAATTTTGCTATTCAGAACAACGGGCTAGGTTTTTATCTTGAACAAAGTCTCATGACCTTTTGCCAAAAGAATTCTTATAATGATGAATTGGTCGTGCAATTTGAGAGGCCAAAGAAGGAACCAATACCTCCCGAGATTGATCTTGGGGACTTCTGTCCCATTAAATTTAGCCCTTTTGATTACTTTTGCTTGCCACTAATAAAACTTGCTGCTTAACATAGGGAATATGACATGAGTTTTCACGATTTGCCCTATCATTATTATGATAATACCTAGATCTATTCTTGTTTTTATGCCTAGCTAGGGGCGTTAAATGATAGCACTTGTTGGGAGGCAACCCAATTTTATTTTTGTTCCTTGCTTTTTGTTCCTGTTTAGTAATAAATAGCTCATCTAGCTTCTGTTTAGATGTGTTTTTATGTTTTAATTAGTGTTTGTGCCAAGTAGAACCAATAGGATCTTCTTGGGTGATAGTTGTTTGATCTTGCTGAAAAAGACAGAAACTTTGCGCTCACTAAAATGATTGTTAAAATTCACCAGAACGTGATAAAATACCAATTCTTTTTGCAGTAGATCAATATACAAATTATCCAAGTTGTCCTAGTTTTTCAGAATTTTTGGTGTTCCAGAAGTATTCAAACAAATCAGATTGTTACAGACTGTTCTGTTTTTGATAGATTCTGTTTTTCGTATGTTGTTTGCTTATTTTGATGAATCTATGGCTAGTATCAGGGGGTATGAACAATAGAGAAGTTGGAATACAGTAGGTTTAACACGAATATAAATAAATAATGAGTTCATTACAGTACCTTAAAGTTGTGGTTTGTTTTCTTATACTAACGGAGCTCATGAGATTTTCTGTTGAGTTTTGTGTTGTGAAGTTTTCATGTTTTTGGGTAAAGATTTGATGGATTTTGGAACAAGGAGTGGCAAGAGCCTAATCTTGGGGATGCCCAAGGCACCCCAAGGTAAAATTCAAGGACAACCAAAAGCCTAAGCTTGGGGATGCCCCGGAAGGCATCCCCTCTTTTCGTCTTCGTCTATCGGTAACTTTACTTGAGGCTATATTTTTATTCACCACATGATATGTGTTTTGCTTGGAGCGTCTTGTATTATTTGAGTCTTTGCTTTTTAGTTTACCACAATCATCCTTGCTGTACACACCTTTTGGAGAGACACACATGAATCGGAATTTATTAGAATACTCTATGTGCTTCACTTATATCTTTTGAGCTAGATAATTTTGCTCTAGTGCTTCACTTATATCTTTTTAGAGCACGGTGGTGATTTTATTTTATAAAAATTATTGATCTCTCATGCTTCACTTATATTATGTTGAGAGTCTTTTAGAACAGCATGGTAATTTTCTTTGGTTATAAAATTAGTCCTAATATGATAGGCATCCAAGATGGGTATAACAAAAACTTCCATATAGAGTGCATTGAATACTATGAGAAGTTTGATACTTGATGATTGTTTTGAGATATGAAGATGGTAATATTAGAGTCGTGCTAGTTGAGTAATTGTGGAATTGAGAAATACTTATGTTGAGGTTTGCAAGTCCTGTAGCATGCACGTATGGTAAACGTTGTGTCACAAATTTGAAGCATGAGGTGTTCTTTGATTGTCTTCCTTATGAGTGGCGGTCGGGGACGAGCGATGGTCTTTTCCTACCAATCTATCCCCCTAGGAGCATGCGTGTAGTGCTTGGTTTTGATGACTTGTAGATCTTTGCAATAAGTATGTGATTTCATTATGACTAATGTTGAGTCCATGGATTATACGCACTCTCACCCTTCCATCATTGCTAGCCTCTTTGGTACCGTGTATTGCCCTTTCTCACCTTGAGAGTTGGTGCAAACTTCGCCGGTGCATCCAACCTCCGTGATATGATACGCTCTATCACACATAAATCTCCTTATATCTTCCTCAAAACAGCCACCATACCTACCTATTATGGCATTTCCATAGCCATTCCGAGATATATTGCCATGCAACTTTCCATCGTTCCGTTTATTATGACATGCTTCATCATTGTCATATTGCCTTGCATGATCATGTAGTTGACATCGTATTTGTGGCAAGGCCACCATGCATAGTTTTTCATACATGTCACTCTTGTTTCATTGCCCATCCCGGTACACCGCCGGAGGCATTCATATAGAGTCATATTTTGTTCTAGTATCGAGTTGTAATCCTTGAGTTGTAAATAAATAGAAGTGTGATGATCATCATTATTAGAGCATTGTCCCGAAAAAAGGCCAAATATAAAAAAAAGGGAGGCCAAAAAAAAGAAGGGACAATGCTACTATCCTTTTTCCACACTTGTGCTTCAAAGTAGCACCATGATCTCCATGATAGAGAGTCTCTTCTTTTTGTCACTTTCATATACTAGTGGGAATTATTCATTATATAACTTGCTTGTATATTCCAACAATGGGCTTCCTCAAATGCCCTAGGTCTTCATGAGCAAGCAAGTTGGATGCACATCCAGTTAGTTTCTTTTGTTGAGCTTTCATACATTTATAGCTCTAGTGCATCCGTTGCATGGCAATCCCTACTCCTTGTATTAACAACAATTGA
Organism: Aegilops bicornis; assembly: GCA_021605145.1. Lineage (NCBI taxonomy): Eukaryota > Viridiplantae > Streptophyta > Magnoliopsida > Poales > Poaceae > Aegilops > Aegilops bicornis. The sequence goes on along the minus strand of CM038673.1, from coordinate 568,381,613 downwards.
TGGACATTTCCATAGCCCGTTGATTAGCCACGTCAATGTGAGACTTTCTCCTTTTTTGTCTTGTCCACACAACCCCCATCATTATATTCTATTCCACCCATAGTGTATGTCCATGGCTCACGCTCATGTATTGCGTGAAAGTTGAAAAAGTTTAAAATACTAAAGTATGGATCAATTGCTTGGCTTGTCATCGGGGTTGTGCATGATGAGAGCATTTTTGTGTGACGAAAATGAAGCATGGCCAAACTATATGATTTTGTAGGGATGAGCTTTCTTTGGCTATGTTATTTTGAGAAGACATAATTGCTTATTTAGTATGCTTGAAGTATTATTATTTTTATGTCAATATTAAACTTTTATCTTGAATCTTTCCGATCTGAACATTCATGCCACAATAAAAGAATTACATTAGAATTATGTTAGGTAGCATCCACATCAAAAATTCTGTTTTTATCATTTACCTACACGTGGACGAGTAGGAATTAAGCTTGGGGATGCTTGATACGTCTCCAACGTAACTATAATTTTTGATTGTTCCATGCTATTATATTATCTGTTTTGGATGTTTAATGGGCTTTAATATACCTTTCTATATTATTTTTGGGACTAACCTATTAACCGAAGGCCCAGTGCAAATTGCTGTTTTTTTGCCTATTTCAGTGTTTCGCAGAAAAGGAATATCAAACGGAATCCAAACAGAACGAAACCTTCATGAGGATATTTTTTGGAACATATGCAATCCAGGAGACTTGGAGTGGAAGTCAAGGAAGAAACGAGGCAGCCACGAGGCAGGAGGGCGCACCCAGGGGGGTAGGCGCCCCCACCCTCGTGGGCCCCTCGTAGCTCCACCGACCTACTTCTTTCGCCTATATATACTCTTATACCCTGAAAACATCCGGGGGATCCACGAAACCACTTTTCCACCGCCGCAACCTTCTGTACCTGTGAGATCCCATCTTGGGGCCTTTTCCGGCGACCTGCCGGAGGGGGATTCGATCGTGGAGGGCTTCTACATCAACACCGTAGCCTCTCCGATGATGTGTGAGTAGTTTACCATAGACCTTCGGGTCCATAGTTATCAGCTAGATGGCTTCTTCTCTCTCTTTGGATCTCAATACAAAGTTCTCCTCGATCTTCTTGGAGATCTATTCGATGTAATTCTTTTTGCGGTGTGTTTGTCGAGATCCGATGAATTGTGGGTTTATGATCAAGATTATCTATGAACAATATTTGATTCTTCTCTGAATTCTTATATGCATGATTTAATATCTTTGCAAGTCTCTTCAATTATCGGTTTAGTTTGGCCTACTAGATTGATCTTTCTTGCAATGGGAGAAGTGCTTAGCTTTGGGTTCAATCTTATGTGCTCGATCCCAAAGGATGTAAAGGGAAACAACACACATTGTATTGTTGCCATCGAGGATAAAAAGATGGGGTTTATATCATATTTCTTGAGTTTATCCCTCTACATCATGTCATCTTGCCTAATGCGTTATTCTGTTCTTATGAACTTAATACTCTAGATGTATGATGGATAGCGGTCGATGTGTGGAGTAATAGTAGTAGATGCAGAATCGTTTCGGTCTACTTGTCACGGACGTGATTCCTATGTTCATGATCATGCCTAGATATTCTCATAACTATGCGCTTTTCTATCAACTGCTCGGCAGTAATTTGTTCACCCACCGTAATATATGCTATCATGAGAGAAGCCACTAGTGAAACCTATGGCCCCCGGGTCTATTTTACATCATATTAGTTTTCCGTCAACTTGCCAATTTTTGTCGCCTTTTATTTTGCAATCTTTACTTTTCAATCTATACAACAAAAATACCAAAAATATTTATCTTATTATCTTTATCAGATCTCACTTTTGCAAGTGGTCAGGGATTGACAACCCCTTTATCGCGTTGGTTGCAAGGTTCTAGATTGTTTGTGCAGGTACTAGGCGATTTACGTGTAGTCTCCTACTGGATTGATACCTTCTCAAAAAGTGAGGGAAATACTTACGCTACTTTGCTGCATCACCCTTTCCTCTTCAAGGGAAAACCAACGCATGCTCAAGAGGTAGCACATATGTCATCAAGCTAAGCATGAGCTATGTAGAGTACCAGGTCTACTGCAACCTCTACCAATTCCAGATGGTCCTTGGCAGGCAATCAACATGGACTTTATTGAGGGTTTGCCTAAATTAGTAGGATATAATGCAATACTGGTGGTAGTCGATCGCTTCACAAAAGTAAGCCACTTCCTGCCTCTGAAACACCCTTTTACAGCAGCTTCAGTGGCTAAGGTTTTCCTCAACACAATTGTCAAGCTGCACGGTTTGCCATTGTCCATTGTGTCCGATCGAGACAATATATTCACGAGGTTTTCTGGAAAGAGTTGTTTAGAGTGTGGGGCACTGAGCTGCAAATGAGCACAACATATCACCCACAGACGGATGGCCAAACCGAGCGGGTAAACCAGTGCTTGGAGATGTATTTGCGCCGTGCAATACATGATTCTCCTCATAAGTGGGCGGCTTGGTTACCACAAGCTGAGTTCTGGTACAACACAACGTATCACTCCTCGCTCGGCTGTACTCCATACAAGGCACTGTATGGTCATGAGGCCAATGCTGGCCAGTTACAAGGTCAGGCCAAATCCTTGAACCCAGATGTATAGGAATGGCTCTCTACGCATACTCATCATACTACAACCCTGAAGGAACATCTGGCCAGAGCACAGTGCAAGTACAAACAGTATGCAGACTGAAAATGATCTGATCGCCAGTTCTCTGAAGGAGAGATGGTATATCTCAGGCTTCAACCGTACACACAATCATCAGTTGTCAATCGTCCACGAGGGTGGAGGGTGCGCCCCCCTACTCCGCATAAAAAATTCTCTTTTATCATTTACCTACTCGAGGACGAGCATGAATTAAGCTTGGGGATGCCTGATACGTCTCCAACGTATCTATAATTTTTGATTGCTCCATGCTATATTATCTATTGTTTTGGACTATATTGGGCTTTATTTTCCACTTTTATATTACTTTTGGGACTAACCTATTAACCGGAGGCCCAGCTCAGAATTGCTGTTTTTTTGCCTATTTCAGTGTTTCGAAGAAACGGAATATCAAACGGAGTCCAAACGGAATGAAACCTTCGGGAACGTGATTTTCTCATCTGAGGAGACTTGGACCCTCCACAAGAAAGCCACGAGGCGGCCACGAGGGTGGAGGGCACGCCCCTACCTCGTGGGCCCCCGAGGCTCCACCGACGCATTTCTTCCTCCTATATATACGCATATACCCCCAACAGATCGGATACGGAGCCAAAACCTAATTCCACCGCCGCAACTTTCTCAGATCCACGAGATCCCATCTTGGGGCCTGTTCGAGTTCGCCTAAGGGGATTCCAGCATGGAGGGCTTCTACATCAACATCATAGCCTCTTCGATGAAGTGTGAGTAGTTTACCTCAGACCTTCGGGTCCATAGTTAGTAGCTAGATGGCTTCTTCTCTCTTTTGGATCTCAATACAATGTTCTCCTCTCTCGTGGAGATCTATTCGATGTAATCTTCTTTTTGTGGTGTGTTTGTTGAGACCGATGAATTGTGGGTTTATGATCAAGATTATCTATGAGCAATATTTGAATATTTTCTGAATTCTTTTATGTATGATTGAGTTATCTTTACAAGTCTCTTGAATTATCCGCTTGGTTTGGCCAACTGGATTGGTAGTTCTTGCAATGGGAGAAGTGTTTAGCTTTGGGTTCAATCTTTGCGGTGTCCTTACGCAGCGATGTAAAGGGTTGCAAGGCACGTATTGTATTGTTGCCATCGAGGATAACAAGATGGGGTATTTATCATATTGCATGAATTTATTCCTCTACATCATGTCATCTTGCTTAAGGCGTTACTCTGTTTTCATGAACTTGATACTCTAGATGCATGCTGGATAGCGGTCGATGAGTGGAGTAATAGTAGTAGATGTAGGCAGGAGTCGGTCTACTTGTCTTGGACGTGATGCCTATATACATGATCATACCTAGATACTCTCATAACTATGCTCAATTCTGTCAATTGCTCAACAGTAATTCGTTCACCCACCGTAAAATACCTATGCTCTTGAGAGAAGCCACTAGTGAAATCTATGGCCCCGGGTCTATTTTCATCATATTAATCTTCCTACGCTTTATTATTTCTTTACTTTTTACTTTGCCTTTTATTTTACTTTGCATCTTTATACCAAAAATACCAAAAATATTATCTATCATCTCTATCAGATCTCACTCTCGTAAGTGACCGTGAAGGGATTGACAACCCCTATTCGTGTTGGTTGCGAGGATCTATTTGTTTTGTGTAGGTACAAGGGACTTGCGCGTGGCCTCCTACTGGATTGATACCTTGGTTCTCAAAGCTGAGGGAAATACTTACGGTACTCTGCTGCATCATCCTCTCCTCTTCGGGGAAAACCAACGCAAGCTCAGGACGTAGCAAGAAGGATTTCTGGCGCCGTTGCCGGGGAGTCTACGCAAAAGTCAACATACCAAGTACCCATCAAAATCCCTTATCTCTCGCATTACATTATTTGCCATTTGCCTCTCATTTTCCTCTCCCCCACTTCACGCTTGCCGTTTTTATTCGCCCTCTCTTTCCCAATCTCCTCCTCTCTTTTCCGCTTGCCTTTTTCCTGTTTGCTTGTGTGTTGGATTACTTGTTGCCATGGCGCAGGGTAATACCAAATTGCGTGACTTTACCAATACCAACAATAATGATTTCCTTAGCACTCCGATTGCTCCTCTTGCCAATACTGAATCTTGTGAAATCAATACTGCCTTATTGAATCTCGTTATGAAAGATCAATTCGCCAGCCTTCCTAGCGAAGATGCCACTACTCATCTAAATAGTTTCGTGGATTTGTGTGATATGCAAAATAAGAAAGATGTTGACAATGATGTTGTTAAATTGAAGCTATTTCCTTTTTCGCTTAGAGATCGTGCTAAAGCTTGGTTTTCGTCTTTGCCTAAAAATAGTATTGATTCTTGGAACAAGTACAAAGATGATTTTATCTCTAAGTATTTTCCTCCCGCTAAGATTATCTCTCTTAGGAACGATATTGAATTTTAAGCAACTTGATCATGAACATGTTGCACAAGCTTGGGAGAGAATGAAATTAATGATACGTAATTGCCCTACTCATGGTTTGAACTTGTGGATGATTATACAAAACTTTTATGCCGGATTGAATTTTGCTTCTAGAAACCTTTTAGATTCGGCCGCGTGAGGTACTTTTATGGAAATCACTTTAGGAGATGCTACTAAACTCCTAGATAATATTATGGTTAATTATTCTCAATGGCACACTGAAAAATCTACCAATAAAAAGGTGCATGCGATAGAAGAAATCAATGTTTTGAGTGGAAAGATGGATGAACTTATGAAATTATTTGCTACTAAGAGTGTTTCTTCTGATCCTAATGATATGCCTTTGTCTGCTTTGATTGAGAATAGTAATGAATCTATGGATGTGAATTTTGTTGGTAGGAATAATTTTGGTAACAATGTGTATCGAGGGAATTTTAATCCTAGGCCTTATCCTAGTAATCCTTCTAATAATTATGGAAATTCCTACAACAAATCTTATGGAAATTTTAATAAGATGCCCTCTGAATTTGAGAATCGTGTTAAAGAGTTTATGAATCCACAAAAGAATTTTAATGCTTTGCTTGAAGAGAAATTACTTAAAGTTGATGAATTGGCTAGGAACGTTGATAGAATTTCTCTTGATGTTGATTCTTTAAAGCTTAGATTTATTCCTACTAAGCATGATATCAATGAGTCTCTCAAAGCCATGAGAAATTCCATTGATGAGTGCAAGGAAAGAACCGCTAGGATGCATGCTATGAAAGATGCCTTTATTAAAGCGTGCTCTTCCAATTTCCATGAAAATCAAGATGAAGATCTAAAAGTTATTGATGTGTCTCCCATTAAATCTTTGTTTTGCAATATGAATCTTGATAATGATGATATTGAATATGAGTCACCTTTACCTAGAAGGCGTTCTAAAAATTCGGAGCTTTTAGATTATGATGCTAAAATTGATAAAAGTGCGATTGAAGAAAGTAAAACCTTAGATGTTGCTAAACCCACTATTTTGGATCTCAAGGAATTTAATTATGAAATTTGCTCTTTAATTTATTGTATTTCCTTGTTGTAATCCGTGCTAAATTCTCCGTATGCTTATAGTCAAAATAAAGCGTTTACTAAACATATCGTTGATGCATTAATGCAATCTTATGAGGAAAAACTTGAGTTGGAAGTCTCTATCCCTAGAAAACTTTATGATGAGTGGGAGCCAACTATTAAAATTAAGATTAAGGATCATGAATTCTATGCTTTATGTGATTTGGGTGCTAGTGTTTCCACTATTCCCAAAACTTTGTGTGATTTGCTAGATTTCCGTGATTTTGATGAATGCTCTCTAAACTTGCACCTTGCGGATTCCACTATTAGGAAACCTATGGGAAGAATTAATGATGTTCTTATTGTTGCAAATAGGAATTATGTGCCCGTAGACTTTATCGTTCTTGATATGGATTGCAATCCTTCATGTCCTATTATTCTTGGTAGACCTTTCCTTAGAACGATTGATGCAATTATTGATGTGAAGGAAGGGAATATTAGATTCCAATTCCCATTAAAGAAAGGCACGGAACACTTCCCTAGGAAGAAGATAAAATTACCATATGAATCTATTATGAGAGCTACCTATGGATTGCCCACCAAAGATGGCAATAACTAGATCTATCCTTGCTTTTATGCCTAGCTAGGGGCGTTAAACGATAGCGCTTGTTGGGAGGCAACCCAATTTTATTTTTAGTTTTTTGTTTTTGTTTCTGTTTAGGAATAAATAATCCATCTACCATCTGTTTGGATGTGCTTTTATGTTTTAATTAGTGTTTGTGCCAAGTTAAACCTATAGGATCTTCTTGGATAATAGTTATTTGATCTTGCTGTAATTTCCAGAAACTTTCGGTTCACCAAAAAAATTTGTAAAAATCACCAGAACGTGATAAAATAGTGATTCAAATTTCTTCTGATCAATAAATAAATTTCCTAGGTCTTCCTATTTTGTCTGAATTTTTGGAGTTCCATAAGTTTGCGTTAGTTACAGATTACTACAGACTGTTCTGTTTTTGACAGATTCTGTATTTCGTGTATTGTTTGCTTATTTTGATGAATCTATGGCTAGTAAAATATTTTATGATCCATAGAGAAGTTGGAATACAGTAGGTTTAACACCAATATAAATAAATAATGAGTTCATTACAGTATCTTTAAGTGGTCTTTTGTTTTCTTTCGCTAACGGAGCTTACGAGATTTCTGTTGAGTTTTGTGTTGTGAAGTTTTCAAGTTTTGGGTGAATTTTTTTGATGGATTATGGAACAAGGAGTGGAAAGAGCCTAAACTTGGAGATGCCCATGGCACCCCCAAGATAATCCAAGGACACCAAAAAGCCGAAGCTTGGGGATGCCCCGGAAGGCATCCCCTCTTTCGTCCACTTCCATCGATAACTTTACTTGGAGCTATATTTTTATTCACCACATGATATGTGTTTTGCTTGGAGCGTCTTGTATTATTTGCGTATTTGCTTGTTAGTCTACCACAATCATCCTTGCTGTACACACCTTTTGAGAGAGCCATACATGAATTGGAATTTGTTAGAATACTCTATGTGCTTCACTTATATCTTTTGAGCTTGATAATTTTGCTCTATGTGCTTCACTTATATCTTTTGAGCTTGATAGTTTTGCTCTAGTACTTCACTTATATCTTTTAGAGCACGGTGGTGGATTTGTTTAAAAAAAACTATTGATTTGTCATGCTTCACTTAGATTATTTTGAGAGTCTTAAATAGCATGGTAATTTGTTTAATAATAATATGCTTGGTATTCAAGATTTGTAAAACTTTCTTTTGAGTGCGTTGAATACTAAGAAAAGTTTGATGCTTGATAATTGTTTTGAGATATGGAGGTAGTAATATTAGAGTCATGCTAGTTGAGTAGTTGTGAATTTGAGGAATACTTTTGTTAAAGTTTGTGATTCCCGTAGCATGCACGTATGGTGAACCATTATGTGATGAAGTCGGAGCATGATTTATTTATTGATTGTCTTCCTTATGAGTGGCGGTCGGGACGAGCGATGGTCTTTTTCCTACCAATCTATCCCCTAGGAGCATGCGCGTAATACTTTGCTTTGATAACTTGTAGATTTTTGCAATAAGTATATGAGTTGTTTATGACTAATGTTGAGTCCATGGATTATACGCACTTTTCTCACCCTTCCACCATTGCTAGCCTTTGTAATATCGTGCACTTTTCGCCGGTATCATACACCCACCATAAAACCTTCCTCAAAACAGCCACCATACCTACCTATCATGGCATTTCCATAGCCATTCCGAGATATATTGCTATGCAACTTTCCACCGTTCCGTTTATTATGACACGCTTCATCATTGTCATATTGCTTAGCATGATCATGTAGTTGACATAGTATTTGTGGCAAAGCCACCGTTCATAATTCTTTCATACATGTCACTCATGAATCATTGCATATCCCGGTACACCGCCGGAGGCACACATATAGAGTCATATTTTGTTCTAGGTATCGAGTTGTAATTGTTGAGTTGTAAGAAAAATAAAAGTGTGATGATCTTCATTCTTAGAGCATTGTCCGAAGTGAGGAAAGGATGATGGAGACTATGATTCCCCCATAAGTCGGGATGAGACTCTGGACAAAAAAAAAGAGAGAAAAGAAGCCATAAAAAAGAAAAAGAAAAGGTCCAACAATAAAAAAATGAGAGAAAGAGAGAGAAGGGACAGTGTTATTATCCTTTTACCACACTTGTGCTTCAAAGTAGCACCATGATCTTTATAATAGAGAGTCTCTCGTTTCGTCACTTTCATATACTAGTGGGAGTTTTTCATTATAGAACTTGGCTTGTATATTCCAATGATGGGCTTCCTCAAAATTTCCCTAGGTCTTCATGAGCAAGCGATTTGGATGCACACCCACTTAGTTTCATTTGTTGAGCTTTCACATGCTTATAGCTCTAGTGCATCCGTTGCATGGCAATCCCTACTCACTCACATTGATATCTATTGATGGGCATCTCCATAGCCCGTTGATACGCCTAGTTGATGTGAGACTATCTTCTCCTTTTGTCTTCTCCACAACCACCATTCTATTCCACATATAGTGCTATATCCATGGCTCACGCTCATGTATTGCGTGAAGATTGAAAAAGTTTTGAAAATGTCAAAAGTATGAAACAATTGCTTGGCTTGTCATCGGGGTTGTGCATGATTTAAATATTTTGTGTGGGGAAGATAGAGCATAGCCAGACTATATGATTTTGTAGGGATGAACTTTCTTTGGCCATGTTATTTTGAGAGGACATAATTGCTTAGTTAGTATGCTTGAAGTATTATTATTTTTATGTCAATATGAACTTTTGTCTTGAATCTTTCGGATCCGAATATTCATACCACAATTAAGAAGAGTTACATTGAAATTATGCCAAGTAGCACTCCGCATAAAAAATTCTCTTTTATCATTTACCTACTCGAGGACGAGCATGAATTAAGCTTGGGATGTCCGATACGTCTCCAACGTATCTATAATTTTTGATTGCTCCATGCTATATTATCTATTGTTTTGGACTATATTGGGCTTTATTTTCCACTTTTATATTACTTTTGGGACTAACCTATTAACCGGAGGCCCAGCTCAGAATTGCTGTTTTTTTGCCTATTCCAGTGTTTCGAAGAAACGGAATATCAAACGGAGTCCAAACGGAATGAAACCTTCGGTAACGTGATTTTCTCATCAGAGGAGACTTGGACCCTCCGTCAAGAAAGCCACGAGGCGGCCACGAGGGTGGAGGGCACGCCTCCCTAGGGCGCGCCCCTACCTCGTGGGCCCCTCGAGGCTCCACCGACGATTTCTTCCTCCTATATATACCTACATACCCCCAACAGATCAGATCACGGAGCCAAAACCTAATTCCACCGCCGCAACTTTCTCGTATCCGTGAGATCCCATCTTGGGGCCTGTTAGGAGTTCACGGAAGGATTCCAAGACGGAGGGCTTCTACATCAACCTCATAGCCTCTTCGATGAAGTGTGAGTAGTTTACCTCAGACCTTCGGGTCCATAGTTAGTAGCTAGATGGCTTCTTCTCTCTTTTGGATCTCAATACAATGTTCTCCCCCTCTCTCGTGGAGATCTATTCGATGTAATCTTCTTTTTGTGGTGTGTTTGTTGAGACCGATGAATTGTGGGTTTATGATCAAGATTATCTATGAGCAATATTTGTATATTTTCTGAATTCTTTTATGTATGATTGAGTTATCTGTACAAGTCTCTTCGAATTATCCGTTTGGTTTGGCCAACTGGATTGGTAGTTCTTGCAATGGGAGAAGTGTTTAGCTTTGGGTTCAATCTTGCGGTGTCCTTACCCAAAGGATGTAAAGGGTTGCAAGGCACGTATTGTATTGTTGCCATCGAGGATAACAAGATGGGGTATTTATCATATTGCATGAATTTATTCCTGTACATCATGTCATCTTGCTTAAGGCGTTACTCTGTTTTCATTAACTTAATACTCTAGATGCATGCTGGATAGCGGTCGATGAGTGGAGTAATAGTAGTAGATGCAGGCAGGAGTCGGTCTACTTGTCTCGGACGTGATGCCTATATACATGATCATACCTAGATACTCTCATAACTATGCTCAATTCTGTCAATTGCTCAACAGTAATTTGTTCACCCACCGTAAAATACCTATTGAGGGAGTCCCGGATTAGGGGGTGTCCGGATAGCCGGACTATAACCTTTGGCCGGACTCCTGGACTATGAAGATACAAGATTGAAGACTTCGTCCCATGTCCGGATGGGACTTCCCTTGGCATGGAAGGTAAGCTTGGCGATACAGATATGTAGATCTCCTCCCATTGTAACCGACTCCGTGTAACCCTAGCCCTCTCCAGTGTCTATATAAACCAGAGGGTTTTAGTCCGTAGGACGAAGAACAATCATACCATAGGCTAGCTTCTAGGGTTTAGCCTCTCTGATCTCGTGGTAGATCTACTCTTGTACTACCCATATCATCAATATTAATCAAGCAGGAGTAGGGTTTTACCTCCAGCGAGAGGGCCCGAACCTGTGTAAAAACATCGTGTCCCTTGTCTCCTGTTACCATCCGCCTAGACACACAGTTCGGGACCCCCTACCCGAGATCCGCCGGTTTTGACACCAACATTGGTGCTTTCATTGAGAGTTCCTCTGTGCTATCGCCATCAGGAAGGATGCCTCATCCCGTCTTTAAAGATGACACTGTTGCTAAAGGAGCTTTGGCTATCGGCCAAACTCTCGGGCTAGGCCGTTCTCTTATGATCGCCTGTTCGGCCGCCGCGCCGACAATGACTTCTCGGGTCATCGAAAGCAATCTTCACATCAACTCGGAACTCGCCGAGCAGTTAGATCCGACGGAGCTCTCTTCCTTAAATGAGCTCCTGGATCGCATCGCCGCCCTGGGAGTCGCTACAGACTACGATCAGATTGGGCCTAAACCCGATCTGAGAGAGATTAACTCTCGACAGGTCACCCATCATGTTGCTGTGGTGGAGGAACAATGCGGCGGCCCTTCATCTATCTTAAGGACTAGCTATGTCCGGATTCCCGATCCCTCCAAGCCGGATACCCGCGGAGGGGAGGACGACACTCAAGACCTGAACTTAGAGTCAGGCAACGGGCTAGATTCATTGGACAACATCCAAGAATCCAAGCCTCCGAGTTCGGAAACTCCTTGGCCCTTGAGCCTCAGATCGGGTGAGGTTTCGGATCTAATTCCACCCACCCACCCGAACATAGGAGATCTATCCAAAATTAGGCAAGAGCCCGAGGAAACAGTACATCATTATCGGGCGATTCCTCCTGGTTATGAACAGGATAAAGGATCATGAGGAAGACGCAATTTCATTCTTCTGCAATAATTGCATGGACAAGGGAATCCTCAACGCCATAGGTCGCCGTGAAATTACACGCTTTGCTGACTTGGCGTCCATAGTACTAAAGTACTATGCGATGGAAAGCGCCTGGAAAACCGAAGTAAGATTTTGGGACAATCCGGCCCTGAATACAAACCTAGTCCGAAATAAAAGGGTTCATTATCGCCAATCACCTGGGTTAAACACCAAAAAACAAAAAACCCCTACAGGGCATGGAACCCGTCGAGGGATGGCTCAACGGACCTGTAAAATTCATAGTACGTAGGGCGCCCACACCAACTCATAGCCTTAGAGCATGTTGGATACTCCGGCAGGTGGCCAAAAGTGGCGAAGAGCTTCTAACCCCAAAGATCCACAGAGCACCAGCCTGTGGATACCAAGACGGTATTAATAGCCTTGAGACTTTTGCATCAAACAATATGCGAAAACGAACACTCCGCAGCCTTGCCGAAGCCTACCAAGTAGCAACAATAAATCCATGGAGTGACATGGATATTACCTTTAATGCCAGTGATGAACCTAAATTCCGAACAGCCCGAGAACCAGCAGCATTGGTCCTCAGTCCAATAGTGGACGGCTTTCGCCTTACCAAGGTACTCATGGACGGTGGCAGCGGATTGAACCTCATTTATGAGGAAACCCTTCGAAAAATGGAAATAGACTGGAGCCGCATTGAGCGAAGCAGCACAACCTTTAGAGGAATAATACCCAGTCGGGAAGCATGCTGCACAGGAAAAATCACACTGGATGTGGTGTTCGGCACGCCAGATAATTACAGGTCTGAGGAGGTCACGTTCCAAGTGGCCCCATTCAGCAGCGGATACCACGCTCTATTAGGGCGAGAGGCATTCACAACTTTTCAAGATATACCCCATTACGGGTACATGAAGCTCAAAATGCCTGGGCCCAATGGAATAATCACTCTTGCTAGTGACCGGGACATAGCACTCCGCACCGAAAATAAGACAGCCGCACTAGCCCTTGAGGCACTATCCGAAGCCCTAGAGGCCGAAGAACTGACTGCGCTGCACTCCACGGTGAACAGGGACGATGTGATACCCGATAAAAGATCCAAGTCCACCTCCTTTAAACCAGCGGACGAAATAGTCAAATTCCAAGTCCACCCAACGGACCCTACAAAAACGGCCTCCATCGGGGCACAATTAAACCCTGATGTAGAGGCCGCACTACGAAAATTCCTACGCGAAAATTGGGACATTTTTGCCTGGCACCCTTCAGACATGCCAGGAATCCCACGCCGGCTGGCCGAGCACAGCCTAAACATCCTAAAAGGATTCAAGCCAGTCAAACAGGCTCTTCGGCGTTTCTCCGAACCTAAGAGACAAGCCATGGGAGAGGAGCTAGCCAAACTATTGGAGGCCGGATTCATTAGAGATATAAAACATCCGGACTGACTAGCAAACCTGGTGATGGTACCAAAGAAGGACAAATCCTAGCGCCTATGCGTCGATTTCAAGGACCTCAACAAGGCTTGCCCAAAGGATCACTTCCCCCTCCCCCGCATCGATCAAATTATCGACGCTACCGCATGACATGATTCATTGTGTTTCCTCGACGCATACTCCGGCTACCATCAAATCAAGATGGCAGAGCCTGACCAAGCCGCAACGACATTTATCACCCCATACGGCCCATTCTGCTTCAACACAATGCCCTTCGGGCTCAAAAACGCCGGCGCAACATATCAGCGCATGATTCAGACATGTCTGGCAAACCAGATCGGCAATACAGTGGAGGCATACGTAGATGATGTGGTCGTCAAAACCAAGCATGTCGAAACTCTAGTAGACGACTTGAGGCTCACATTCAATAATCTTCGAACATATGACATCAAGCTTAACCTGGAAAAATGCGTTTTGGCATCAGCCGGAAAGCTCTTGGGCTTCATTGTATCCGGTAGAGGAATTGAAGCAAACCCAGCCAAGATCCGAGCTCTGTCACAATTGGATATCCCAAAGGACCTCAAACAAATACAAAAATTGACTGGATGCGTGGTGGCTCTAAGCCGCTTTATCTCCCGTTTGGGCGAAAAGGCATTACCCCTCTATCGCCTCCTCCGACGCACCGAACACTTTGAGTGGACGGATGCCGCCACGGCCGGACTCGAAGAAATAAAAGCCATATTGGCAACAAAACCCGGTCCTGGCCGCGCCCAACATGGGCGAACCAATGCTATTATACATCGCCGCAACTCATCAAGTTGTAAGCGCGGTGCTCGTTGTCGAACGAGAAACAGACGGACATTATCAAAAGATAGCGTACGCGGTGTTTATGGCATCCCGGAAGCTGCGACACTACTTTCAAGAGTGTTCGATAACAGTAGCCTCCGAAGTACCTCTTAACGACATTATAAACAACCGCGACGCGACGGGCCGGATTGCCAAATGGGCCATTGAGCTCCTCCCGTTCGACATAACCTATAAGCCACGACGAGCCATTAAGTCGCAAGTTTTGGCCGACTTCGTCGCCGAATGGACTGAAGCCGAACTCCCTAAAGAGTACGACACATATTCCAACTGGATAATGCACTTTGACGGCTCCAAAATGTTGGCTGGTCTGGGAGCTGGCATTGTTCTGACGTCCCCAACAGGAGATACAGTTCAATACGTACTCCAGATAATGTATACAGACTCCAACAACGCAACCGAATACGAGGCCCTTCTACATGGTCTCCGGATGGCAGTATCCATGGGCATTCAATGCCTAGAGCTGCGCGGGGATTCGAACCTCGCGATATCTCAAATAAATGGAGACTTTGATGCCAAGGATCCGAAAATGGCAGCTTATCGCAACGCCGTCCTAAAAATGTCTGCTCGGTTCGAAGGGCTCGAATTTCACCATATAGCTCGAGAAAACAATCAGGCAGCAGACGTCTTGGCACGCATTGGCGCAAAGCGCGATGCCGTCCCCCCCCCCCAATATCTTCTTAGAGAGGCTGTTCAAGCCATCCGTAGTATGGGAAGGGGAGTCCGGAAATAATAGCCCGGACCCAACAGCACTGCCTAACACCGAACATTCTGACACAACTGGAGGCTCTGCCAACGAAGTAACATTTTCAGCCCACGTAATAATGGCAGTCATTGCCCCGTGGACGGAACCATTCCTAGCCTACCTAACCAGGCAGGAACTTCCCGAGGACCAAAACGAGGCACGCTGCATAGTGCGGCGATCTAAAGCCTATAAAGTCCATGAGGGAGAGCTTTATAAGAAAAGCACGACCGGAGTCCTTCAAAGGTGTATCTCTGAAGAGGAAGGGCGGAATCTTCTGAAATTCATGCCGGACTCGGCGGGCACCACGCCGCAGCCCAGGCCCTTGTAAGCAAGGCCTTCCGTACAGGATTTTATTGGCCGACGGCCCGGGCAGATGCTCAGGACTTAGTCCAACGATGCGTCGGTTGCCAGCTCTTTGCTAATCAAAGCCACATGCCACCCACCGCCCTCCAAACTATACCCATCACCTGGCCCTTCATGTCCGGGGCTTGACATGGTTGGACCCCTTAAAGGAGGAACCCACAAGCAAAAATACCTACTGGTCATGGTGGATAAATTCACCAAATGGATAGAGGCCAAGCTCGTTAAGACGGCAGAATCCGGACCGGTGATAGACTTCATATCGTGGGTCGTACATCGTTACGGCGTCCCCATAGCATCATCACTGATAACGGCATGAACTTCACGGCCGACGAGGTCAAACTCTGGTGCAAAAACATGGGCATCAAGCTCGACTATGCTTCAGTCTATCACCCTCAAACTAACGGTCAAGTCGAGCGAGCAAATTGTCTAATCATGAGTGGCATCAAACCCAGATTAGTGCGGTCCCTCAAGGAATCTAACACGACCGGTAGAGGAGCTCGACTCCATACTCTGGGGGCTGCGGACCACGCCGAATCGCACCACCGGATTCACACCATTCTTTATGGTATACGCGCAGAGGCAGTTCTGCCCTGCGACATAATTCATGACTCACTTCGCGTGCGCATGTACGAAGAAAGAGAAGCCAAGCTCGATCGGCAGGACAGTTTGGACGCCTTGGGGGAGGAGCGTGACGTGGCAAAAGCCCGTTCGCATTCTATCAACAACAGGCTCGAAGATATCAAAGCAGAAGTACGGGCCAAAACTTACAATGTTGGCGAAGTTAGTTCTACGCTGCCGGACAAGAAAAAGGACAAACTCAAGCCCAAATGGGAAGGTCCCTTTATTATCGACCAAGTCCTCGACCGTGGAGCGCACTGGCCCTGTGAGATGCATCGGATATCGACTCGAGCCGAACCCATGGAACGCAGCCCGCCTTCAAGATTCTACGCCTAGTGCCGGATTCTCGAGTTCGTCTCCTTCCTCTCGCCTATTTTTACACATTAGTTGTCTTATATTTCTCTCCTTCTCCCTCTTTTCCCCTTACAGCCTTTAAAGGCTCGTTCGCGCATTGTTCGCACACACTTGACGCGCTATCCGTGCTCATTATACCTGGGGGCTTCTTTAACATAAGCTTATTTGTACGGGCTTCATGCCTAACACATGTGTAACGCTTCCGCATGTACCTTTTATTCACCATTATATGCATCGATATGAGTTAAGTTTTGGCCAAGCTGGGTTGCCTGGCTCCTGTGCTTACCCCTACGCTCCCGATTGCTCGGCTAGGTGGTAAAGGGAGCACCTCTGTAATTTTTACTGCTGGGTCAGCCGGATGTGTACCTCAAACTGGGTGAAGCCGAAAGCTAGCGTTCTTAAGGGAATATTCGGTCGGTGAACTAAAGATGATTTCTCACTTATTTATTTATCTGCCCCCAGATGCTTTTCTTCTTTTTTGCAGTCCTGACATGCACTTTAAGGCATGCCTCCTGTGGAAAGGAACTCCTAACGGAACTATTCTCCCTGGAAGATGTTTCTTACTAACCATGTAATATAACATAACTAGTTGGGCACTTGTCTGTTCAAGCACTAATGACCCCTACGCCTGGTCTCCACGCATGCCCCGATTCTTACATAACCGTGAGGGTATTCGGACACACCTGCACTATAGGGTCCCGAGGTTGAAGCGAAAAGGTCCACCATGACAAACGATCTACAATCCGGCTAGAAGGCATTTTTACATGTCACCTTCAATTATATAGTCAATTTGACTGGGTGTATTCCTCCTCAATACCATCTAATAGGCTGTCTAGTTTACAGTCCTGTTGGGAATACTTTGCGGCCAATTCTACTTGGCCGTACACTAAGCTCACAGGATCTCCTTCCCATCGGGCCCCACACAGTCCGACCTCGCCATGTGGTTTGGGTCAGCCTTCGTGTACCGCTGCGTCTTCACCATGGCCTGTGCCTCCTGGCGCCTTTGACGGCAGGCCGATATCTTCCATAATCGGAGCGCCGCCAGCCCCTTAAGCCTCTCTCGCAAGCTCTCCAAGGCCTTCGGCAGGGAGACAGATGGCCACAAGGCACAGGCGACGCCTTTCATCACCTGCCGAACTTCGTTAAATGCAGTTGTAAGAGCTCGGGAAGAAGGTCACCTGTAGAACCGGGCATTTCCTCTGCAGGACGACCTTTGAGCATACCTACAGACATAACTCTGTTAGTCGACTTCCTCGCCGATCTCTTTTTCAAAGTTTGTTCAAGCACTTACTAAAAATGCCGCGTCGAAGCCGTCGATTCTCCTTCATGGAGTCCGACAGCTGGGCACGAACATCCTTTAGTTCCTCGCCCAGCTGGGTGTTGGCATCTTGGAGATTATTCTTCTCCGCCTCACCCTCGTAAGCACGCTCTCCCGGCCTTTAACCGCGCAAGAGTTGTTGCTTGTCCGGATCTACTCCGGCGCCATCTGCAATGATATTGTCAGATTTACACACACGCCGCACTTCACAACATACTTATGTTTCGAAGCGTATATTACCAGAGGGGGTCTCCTTGGCCTCCCCTACAGTGGCTAGTGCGGCCTCAAGTTGGGCTTTGCACTCTTCCATCTCCTGGGGCAATTGGGTATTCTTTTTTGTAAGATCCTGCATAATAAATGATCCTTAAATCAGTTATTCTAACTATTTCAAGTCTCGGGGAGACTCGGGTATATATAACCATCAAATTTTCTCACCCGTATGTCTTTCACATACTGCTCCGTGGCTCTGGCTAGACCATTTTGAGCGGCACGGAGGTGCGCATCTCCCGAATTGAAGGAATCCGATGCCTCTTGGGAGAAACATGCGTCACGAAGAACTGTCCGGCGACGCCTGTGATTCATGGCACTCTCCACCTCGGAATTGGTGGCAGATAGTCCGTCGGCATCCTCTGTCGGAGGAGTGTCCGACGCACGCCTCGTGTTCGCCTCCGCTTCGACCGGCTTTGGAGCCCGGCTGGTGGAGGCTCGATTGGCAACCTCTCCGGATATAGTCCGGCGAGCGCTCTTTTTCCTGAAAAGAGCACGGGCGTTAGTATGCCTTCCGGGAATAAAACCTGGGAATAAGATGGCGCGCCATACCATTGCGCCGGCTTCTCAATCCGGACCGCACTTCTTTTCAGCCTGATGGGCCTTGCTGCCCCTTGTTGGCTAGCCACCGCAGGCTCGGCCTTCCGCCTCAAGGGCTCCCCCCTGCAAAACACCATTGATATACAGTGATAAAAAATAAGCATGGATGGATCACTTTCAAAGGATTGGGACTTCGGTCTCAGTTACCTGTGAGGCAGGAAGTATTCTGGGGTAATCGGCCGTAATGGCGACCAAGGCATTGTCGATGCTCAGTTGGTAAAATACCCCATCGATCAACTCCACGGAGATGTCCGGATCCTCTTGGGAGGCTGGATCGAGGGACCGTCCCGGATCGTCGGGTTGTGGAGGAGGGCTGTTTATATCCTTTACGGCCCGGCGCAATTCCTGCGTCGAAATCACAAGATAAGGTACTTAACTATGGGAATATGGAACGGATGGGCAAAAAGAAGTGTCCGCTTACCTAGCTTGGAGGATTGTACATAGAAAATCCGCCCTGTGGATTGACGCGGAGGAACTCCTCCTCTTCTCCCTTGTACAATGCGGACAAGGCCTTCGTCAGAGCGGCTACCGATCCGGCCCCTTACGGCCGCAGCGGGTGGCATCATCCTCCCATTGAAATCCCACATGGGTGGCCTCTATCAAGCGGCTGCACCCCCCGCATAATGTATGTGGCCATGACCCCGATCGTGGTCAGTCCGGAATGAGCTAACAACCTTATCCGGCTCATCAGGTAGAGGACGTCCTTGTCATTTTCCCTCTGAGGGCTCCGTGGACGCCAGCTTAGGCGCTTCTTCAAGGGAGCATTATTGAACTCGGGGAGGCCGATCCGAACAGGGCTCGGCAGAGGGACATCTTCTATATAAAACCATTCTGAAGGCCAGTCTTCGGACGCCTTACTTGGGGTTCCGAGATATCCGGTCCCGGCGATGCACCATAGTTCGGCTCCGCCCACTTGATATATCGACCCCTCCTGAGAACGGGGCACAAGGCAGAACAGCTTCTTCCACAGCGCGAAATGAGCCTCGACGCCCAAGAACAGCTCGCAAAGGGCTACGAAGCCCGCAATATGCAATATGGAGGCAGGCGTAAGGTTGTGCAAATAAGGTAGAACTCCAGGAGCCCCCGGAGAAACGGATGAATTCGAAATCCGAGCCCTCTTATCAAATAAGGGACAAGACATACCCGCTCTCCTTTGGAGGGATTGGGGACGCTCTCCGCCTGCTTTCCGCCATTACAGGTGGCGAGTCCGGCTCGAACCGGGACCATGAAGGCTGGGGGAAGAAATCCCTTGGTTTGGAGCGTCACTAGCTCGCTGTGCGAGACGGAACATCTCTCCCAATCTCTAGGCTGAGGGCTAGGAGGGCGAGAGGAGGAGCTGCGTCGACTGGCCATGATGGAATGGATTTCTGTCGGATGCGCTCCGATGAATGCTCGTGAAGGGAAGATGGTGTGATTCGGATCTAAATCCTCGTCTCTTTTATAAGGCAGCTTATTTGCGCAGCTAGGGGGGTAAAAGTAAAAACACCCTGGCCTTTCGCATTCATTTGACACGTGGAAGACGGCCATTATTGGGCGTGGAAGCCAAGGAGCACAATATTCACGAGAAGCCGGACACTATTCAACAGGTACACAGAATTTGGAGAAGAACCCGCCTTGCAATGCTGAAGACAAATCTGCGCGCCGAACTCATCGTCATTGAAGCCTGGTTCGGGGGCTACTGAGGGAGTCCCGGATTAGGGGGTGTCCGGATAGCCGAACTATAACCTTTGGCCGGACTCTTGGACTATGAAGATACACGATTGAAGACTTCGTCCCGTGTCCGGATGGGACTTTCCTTGGCGTGGAAGGCAAGCTTGGCGATACGGATATGTAGATCTCCTCCCATTGTAACTGACTCTGTGTAACCCTAGCCCTCTTCGATGTCTATATAAACCGGAGGGTTTTACTCTGTAGAACGAACAACAATCATACCATAGGCTAGCTTCTAGGGTTTAGCCTCTCTGATCTCGTGGTAGATCTACTCTTGTACTACCCATATCATCAATATTAATCAAGCAGGAGTAGGGTTTTACCTCAATCGAGAGGGCCCCAACCTGGGTAAAAACATCGTGTCCCTTGTCTCCTGTTACCATCCGCCTAGACGCACAGTTCGGGACCCCCTACCCGAGATCCGCCGGTTTTGACACCGACACCTATGCTCTTGAGAGAAGCCACTAGTGAAATCTATGGCCACCGGGTCTATTTTCATCATATTAATCTTCCTACGCTTTATTATTGCTTTGCTCTTTACTTTGCCTTTTTATTTTACTTTGCATCTTTATACCAAAAATACCAAAAATATTATCTATCATCTCTATCAGATCTCACTCGTAAATGACCGTGAAGGGATTGACAACCCCTATTCTCATTGGTTGCGAGGAGCTATTTGTTTTGTGTAGGTACGAGGGACTTGCGCGTGGCCTCCTACTGGATTGATACCTTGGTTCTCAAAAACTGAGGGAAATACTTACGGTACTCAGCTGCATCATCCTCTCCTCTTCGGGGAAAACCAACGCAAGCTCAAGACGTAGCAGGGTGAAGTGGACTTCGGTACCAGCAACTGCAGCAACCTGGGAGGACTATGAGGTGCTGCGCGCGCGTTACCCCAACGCACCATCATGGGGACAGGCTGGTTCTCCTGGGGCGTGTACTGTCAGTACTAGCGTGCGGACGATGAGTGTCAACCAGACAGGAAGACGCAAACAAGCAACGAAGGACACATAAAGTGCCGGCGGGTAATTCAAATGGTTGAGTTGGGCCAGCGTAGCGTGGTGGGCCGATGGGCCGGATTTGGGTTGTAAATGAGTCGTGCGCCTTTATAAGCAACGGTCATCTCTTGTAATCGCTAGGGAAGAGATGGAAAAGCTCTGAACCCCTCATTCTGTTCTTATCCTCTTTGTTGCTTCTCCTACCTCCCGACCTCACCTCAGATCTCGCCTCCCCTTCCTTCTCCGACCTGCTCCGGTCGCCGGCGAAATTCCGTCGTGCCTAGGAAGTGACAGCGGCAAGGAGCGTGCTCCGGGGTTCACCTCGCACAGCCGACTTGAGTGGCGAATCTGTCTACCGGCGTCGGGGAAGAGGACACTATTTTTCCTATCGATGCCTTCAATGCCGACATTTAAACTGGGCCAACGTTCAGAATCCCCCTCAGCCCAGTCTCAAATATGGGGTAGTGGAGTCCGAATGTGTGCCACCCACGTTCGCTCGACAGCCCGACCCCCACCGCATTTCAAGCGGACCCCGAACCTCACTCTCACCCGCTTCACTCTTTCCCCACCCCAAAATCCTAGTCGTCACTCATCACACCACCTCCGGTCGTGGGTCACGCGACATGGCCTCCTTGTCCTGGGCTCGAAATTCCTCACCATGAAGAATCGATGTCGGGTGTCCTTTGCCAAGATGCAGGTGACACTAGATTCATGTTGGCGTGAGCTAGCAACTGGTCAAGACCACCAAGGAGATCGACCCCCGCCGTCGGTGCTAGGTCAGCCAAGATCTCCTCCAGATTGGGATTCCAGCTCCGTGAGAATGAGGCAAATGTGCAACACAAGACAAAGGAGGACGCACGATGGGTTCATAGCGAGCGTGATGACGCGGCGCAGGACAGATGTCGCCGCAACTGGCTCGGTTTCCGCAAGCGCCACGAGGATGGCGATGACGATGGTCAGAGTGGCCTCAGACGGTCATGCCTACGAGGTCATCGCCCACTAATTAGGTTGGGTTTAGTTTAGTTTAGATGTAATGTGTATCAAACTAGTTAAACTTCATTTATTTTGCATGTAATATATCAAACTAGTCTAAATTTCATAAAATTTGCTAGTTTGAAATGTTTAAACTAAAGAAATTTTGAGGATAATGTTGGAGGGCCTGCGCCTGGCCGGATGTACGTGGATTCACTCGGAAGGGTCCGTGGACATTTGAAGGTGTTCGTTCAAGTGTTCGTGTTGGAGATGACCTAAGCTCATGAGTCGGCATGAGTTTTCTTTTTTCCTTTATAAATTTGGCATGTTTGTGAAAATTGCTAATGGAACTCGGGCTCCGTGGAGCTTGAATTGTGGAAATTTCAAAAATCTCTCTTTCAAGTTTCAAAAAAGGTGAATTTTTTTTACACATGTGTACCAAATGTTTGCAAAGTTTCATGATAATTTTTTTATGTGAGCTACCAAAAAACCATAAATTTCTAATACATGCACTATTCACTACAAAAGTTCATGATTATATTTTGTTGATCACATCAACCCGTATGTATATATGGATTTTACAAAAAAATGAAACTTAAAAAGTTTGAAAGCATCGGTATGGTCGACTAAAGCTGGGGGTGAATAGGCGACTAACAATTTCTTTTCCAATTTTAAGGGATACAATAAGAATATACGTTATATGCGGCTAGATGAAAAATCTATATGGAAAGCTCACAAATAACGTCAAGCTAGATAAGATACACAATAATACTGGCTTGCACAAAGTAAGTGAAGGAAAGAATAAACCGCAAGTGGAGATGATGATGTTTTTTCTGGAGTTCCCTCCTTTGGAGGAGGTACATCTCCGTTGAAGAGGTGTTGCGACACGTTGCTCTATTGAACGCCACAATGACTCACCTTATCCTCCTTGGGCACGATCCACTACACGGTGCCCTTGGAGTGCGGCAGTCGGACCTTCACAAATAAGGTTGGGGATGTCTGCACAACTAGTTGGAGAATTCCAACACCACCACAACGGTTTGAGCTTCGACGTGACCTATTCCGTCTAGGGTGCCCATACATCAAAAGAGTACAAGATCCACACGTGACCCTCAAATGTTTTTTTTGCATGAAAACCTGCAAGCGCCTACAAAGTTTGAGCATATTTGAGGTCGCAAAGTTTCAGATTTTGTTTTCTATTTTTTCGAGTGTACTGTTTATAGAGGGCGTCCCTACAGTCGGGAGTTGAAAAACTAGTCTCTTATTTTTATTGATCGTTTTGTGTCATGTTGTCTTCTCATTATACTGGCTAGCATTTTCCTATGAAGTGCACAATCGTGATTACCATACAGCTTATATATAAAGCAGAGTCTACTCAGTTGAGAGTTCAGCTCAGGTTTTCACCAACAGAGGATGCTCTGTGATCAAGTGCCAGGCAAGTGTGAACAAGTGCTCTGCACCTCCATGTCATAATACGTCTCAAAATGTACAGTTAACTATTCTAAATTAACAAATCTGGCTACATTACATCATCCACAAGTACCAACCAAAGAAAAACCATGATCCTTTGAAAAAGGAGAAGAAGCAAAACCATGATTCGGTGAGTAACTTTGACATGCCACATATATTTCCAAGGTTTCTCATAGCTTCATAGAAGATGAGTTGCAGAAGCTGATCCAAACTGTAAATGTGACTACAAATTTACATAATATGATGGATGAAGGGCGCAAAAATAACAGACCACCCGGCGTCGAGAGAACAGTTACTGCGGGGCATAAATGTCATGCCTCAAAAGTTTAATAGATCACCTGAGATTTTAGGAAATTTCCTTGCAGTAAGTTTATGGATTGGTGCCATATCATATCTACATGGCATCTATCGTATGGTGTCTGCAAGTAGACACCGGTAACATGTGAGATGCTTTCAAGAATGGCCCGGCATTATTATACACGAAATATTTGCAAAAGCTAGTCGAAGTAAGGGGTGAAATATGCTTGGCCAGCAACCAGATTTCCTTATTTTCTTTACTGTGGGTATTCTTACCATTGTGCAATGAAGTCGCATGAAGTCCAAAGAGGGTAAAATATGAAATTTACTTAAAGATCTAGCACTACAAAATCTAAAAATAATCGATCAACTAAGTAAACTCTGGTCTTTGTCTTCTGTTATATGTAAACCATGTTCCCTAAATACCTTGGAAATATCTTAAAGCCGTTCCCAGACTGAACCTACTTCTCAACAACACGTTTTGAAGACCTTGTAAGAACCTTTCCAACAGTAAATAATGCAAAGATACAGAATGAAGTGTGGGGAATCATTTGCTAATTTCGTTTGCTCTTTTACTGTAACTCTGTAAGCATAGCACATGTTTGTCCAATTATTCTGGAAACTGGAAAAAGGGAAAAGGAAACAAGGGAAGGGATCCGAAAAATCTGTATGTGTTCCCATTTGCACAAAAATTGTACAATTTCAGGGCAGTTGATCAACCAGCCAGTGTAATTGCTAAGAAAAAATGTGGTGTGACAATGTGTGGCCAGAAGCAGTTGGAGAATACAGAATCATCCAAAGTGTTTCATTCTACTACTAGTACTTTTAAAAGGAAGAACTAAGAGCAATG
This sequence comes from Aegilops bicornis, assembly GCA_021605145.1. Taxonomy (NCBI): domain Eukaryota; kingdom Viridiplantae; phylum Streptophyta; class Magnoliopsida; order Poales; family Poaceae; genus Aegilops; species Aegilops bicornis. The sequence continues at coordinate 568,356,723 of CM038673.1, read as the reverse complement.
ACAAGAGTTATCTAGAATAATTCTCACACCGGGCTGCAAACCATCAGATGAAGCAATGCTATAGCCCTATGAAGAATGGAGGCTCCACACTTGCAGCAGCTCCTCCTTGCATCTCGTTGGATAATGGAAGGGGAATAAGGCTCTCCTGGAGGCGATGCCGGGTAAGCCACAAGTTCTTGTGCTGGTTCTCTTCCCTTTTCACATATTCTACAAAGTTGCCATCAATGTCACAGCGCACCACATGTGTAGGAGCAAACTGGATCAGCAGCTCAGCATCATTGAGCACAGCCATTCTAGGAACCTTTAAATCAACGAATGGTGATCCATCCATCCCTGATAAATTAATCCGATGCTTGAAGGACCAGGCTTCAGCGTCATAGTCTTGTACCACCCAAACATCTATGGTGACTCTATCACTGCTGATGCCACACAAAGCAAGAGTGCCATCTATCTCCAACAGCAACTGTTGTGAGGGCAACTGGGCTGGACAGCACATCAACCGAAATGTTTCATCTGCTGTCTTGAACACCATTATGTAGCTGGTATCACAGCGGTCGTATCTTACAATTGTCCAGTGCAAGCCGCCACGGTGGTCGATTGGCGGATAGCCAGACGAACCGGGCAGCCGCTCACGTAACGCCAGTTCCAAGGAAGGTGATGACGATGTTGGTTGCGGGATGCATCCTTGTCTGATCTGTCTTGTATAATTGGATCCCACCGCTATGACACAGTAAGAAGTTCTGTGATTTGTGTTGTATGTCGGACAAGAGACCCAAAGCACTCGGTACTGTCCGGATGGTTGGTGCCGATAGAAGCCGACAATCTGGTAGTAATAGCTCAGTAGGTTCTGAGGCGTCCGTAGGGGAGCACATTTGCGGGTGACCGGGTTGCAGATGAAGAACCTATGCGCCGTGGCTCCGTGGGAGACGATGAGGAGGCCATCACACGTAGCCTCGAGTATACAGGAGTATAAGGTCCGGATGACCGGGCAGAGCCGTTGCTGGACTGCATCGGCGTCAAAGGATAACATGAGGCTGGTTTTCTGCGGTTCAACAACGTGGCTGAGGATCGGCAGGAACGGCTGGCGGCGGTGGTGGTCCAGCATGAACTTGTTGGTGGAGGTGGCACTTCGCCACCCCTTGCGGACGGCTCGGCAGCGGATTATGTCCCTGGGCGGCAAACGGATGAAGATCTCTTCCACAACGATCCACTCCGGGAGGTCGTCGAGCACGGTCGCGCCTCCGCTGTCCGGCATGGCGACTGGCTGCCGGGCCTCCGTCAGATCCGATTCCGATCTCTGAAAAGGGAATGAGGAAATGTAATGATGGAGCCTGACGGATTCCGGCGAGAGGGCTCTTACCCTGGGGCGGACGGAGGAGGATAGTGAGCTATGGGCCTATGGCGGCATTGCGAATCCCCCCGCAGCGGCGGTACTGTGTTCCGGCATCTCTTGACACGAAGAGAAGGAGATCAAAGTGATCCGAGACTCACCCCGCACTGCCGATTTGGGCGGCGAATCTGCACTCCGGCGATCAACTTGCGCTGCTCCGGCGAGGAAGAGATGGGAACTGAGGGTGGCGGCGGGGCAAGCCGGCAAGGGTTGGGTATCCTCAGATTTCTATTTTTGTTTGACACGAAAAATCATAAAAGCAACGGTGGTTGTCGTATTATTATCTCTCTAAGTATGCGGGCGTGCCAGCGTACTACATAAATAAAATATAGGGAAACTTGTACTTTATTAATCTCTTAACGGAGAAACAAATTAGATGATCCCTTTACATAAGCGCTCCATTTCGCAGCCGCCTCCCAACTGGCGTGGAGGTCCGTAAGCGTAATGGACCTGGGAACGGGATATGCCCCTTGTGTGACACGGTGGAGGATGCTAACCACATCTTCTTCGTGTGTCCTACGGCCCAGTTCCTCTGGTCCTGCTTCCGCGAGACAGTTGGGGGTCAGTGGTGTAACACCAACTTCCCTGACCTGCTTGCTGAAATCCATGCTTCCCTCCGCGCTACCGCCATCTCAGATGGCTCTGCGTTGGGGTCCTCGCCTGGACGCTTTGGACCGTCCGCAATAAGCTTGTCATTCGGAAGGTCCCTCTGCGACGTAATCGACGCCATTTTTAAAATGTGTGGTTACTTGCAGCTCTGGCGGCCGCTTAGCCGCCCCCAGGACCGGGTCGTCATCAACAACCTCATCGCCGACCTTCGATCGATGGCCTTCAGCTTGGCGCCCCCGCTCCCCCCGCCACCTCCGGAGCCAGACTAGATGATGTGCAACACCCTATTTGTGAGTGCCTTTTCTGCTTTTCAGGGCTTGTTGAGCTGTGCCCTCAGCATTAACCCTATGACTTCTTGCCGTGGTCAGACTTGTGCGTGTGTGTGTGTTGTGGTTGAACTATGTTTGGATGTTGGGCTTTATCTATAAAGCGGAGCGAAAGCCTTTTTCGATACATAAGCGCTCCATGGCCTGCTAGCGAGGCCAATATGACTTGGGCGATTGTGAAGTTCTGGTTCACGGGGCCTCGGAAGGCTCCCGCTTAATTACGTCCGTGAGCTGAAGTCGCGGACCACCTCCGATTAAGCTGCTGCAATGGTCGTCGTTTTCATGTCTCGTCTTCTCCAAGTGATCGGTGTAGATGGTGGTGATGATGTGGTAGAATAGAAGAGTGGAGCGGTACATCCGTCGCTCCAGCGATGCTTAGTCACATCCCTCCGGCTTGTCGATGTCCGATGATGAAGATGTCTGGCCTCCTCAGCTCAGAAAGATGGTTGGCCTGCGCCTCGTTGGCGCCCGACCTGGTGGTGTCCGCCTCGTCGGTGTCGGACACTGTGTGTCTTGCCTTCGCCTCGTCGGTGCCCGGCAAGATATGGATAGCTTCATCGGAAGAAGACATGTCGGTGAAGTGGCTTCGCCTCGTCGGAGCTTGGACGGGGTTTGGGGAGTGTGTTGATGTAGAAGTCGGAGTAGATTCGAGTGTCGCCGCGTGGCGGCGTTGCTTGAAGATGACGACAATGCGAGCTCGTCGATATAGACCTCAGACCGTCGTGCCTCGTCGGTCTTGGCAGCGTTGGAGTATTTGTTGTCGGGGTGGCATGGATCGCGCTCGGCTTAGACTTCTCGACGACCGGTTATTTCATCAGGGTGTGCAAGGGGCTACACCTTGCGGGAGTATGGTTTGGGAGACCGACGTCAGTGTAAAAACTAACACGCGCTCACATGGGCGTGGCCGGGGTGGTTGGCACCTCGTCTCGGCTAGACGCCGAGTATTCGGCGGTCCGTCAAGACAAATGGGGCCGCCTCACGAGGCCGTGGAAAAGGTGGCATTGTAGAGGCCGCGTCGCCTTGGGCTGGTGCTACGTCAAAGGGTGACCTGTACGCCAGCGATGCCGTGGACCTGTACTCCAAGGACCTGTTTGCCACGGTAGGTGCACCTCTCGAAGGAGGGACCGGTCTTGTACTGTGTCGCTGCAAACTCTGGTTCGACCAAAGATCTGTACGCCGTGAAGGGGGAAGTGAGTCCCGGGCCGAGTCGTCACTGAGCTCCGATTCCGCCACCCCGTCTCCTCTAAGAACATGGTGCAAAGCACATGCGCTGTAAACTGTTTGCTATTGACCTATCTATCGGGGATGTGCGCCTCATGAAGGAGGAGCCAGTCCTTGGCCGCGTCGTCGCAGACACTGGTTCCATCGAGAATCTGTACACCATGAAGGGAAAGGCGAGTCTCGGGCTGCGTCGTCTTCTCCGGGAAGCAAAATGCTAGATCCGTTCACCGCGATCGGGACGCCATGGACCTGTACACCGGAAACCTGTCTGGCGCGACACTGTCCGCCCGATGATGCGCCTCTCGGAGGAGGGGACGGTTTTGGGCTACACCGTCATGAGCTCCGGTTCCGTCTCACCGTCTCATCCGGGAAGTAAGGCACCAAACATGCGCACCGCGATCGAAACGCTATGGACCTGTGCACTAGCGACCTGTTCGTTGTGACCTGTACATCGTGACCTGTTCGCCAGGGACATGTAGGCCGTCATGGTAGAGCATCGGGGCTAGCGGTTGGGCTGCGTCGTTGGCGAGCTCCGATAGCTCCCGAGTCATCTCTAGCCAGAACATGACACCTGAAAATGAAAGGCTTGGCGTAGACAAGCTCCGATGGTGTCGGTGCAGTTTTCAGTTCCGGCGCCGTCATCTCTGGCGGCGGCGACAAGATCACACGAGTGTCATCTCCCGTCACCGGCACATACTCTCCATGTAACGCATGCATGCTGGATGTGGAGGAGAAAGAAGAAAATAGATGTATTAGATCAAAATCTCACCCTCCGGGCACGTGAGCTTGGTGTCCATGTCGCTGCCGCCGGTGTTCTCGCCCGGCTGCGTTCATCCGTCTATGCGATCTGGTCTTCTCCCGTCTGCACCGTGAGTTGCCTCTCCGGCCGTGCGTTGGTGTATGGATGGATGGGTGTGTGCGCCGGCTGTGCGGACGTGAATGGATGGATCTATGGATGTGTGCTACGTGATGGATGGATCTACTGATGGATGGATTATCAACGAAGCGATCTCAGCTTACCTCCATTCTGCAGCTTAATACCATGCCGCATTTTGGAGAAGTTTTATCGACCTAGTCGCGACCGCCTACCTATTGCGGTGTCAGCCGACTAGATCGAAGGGTTTCACAGATTCATGCTAGCCGCACTGACGCATTGCACTGCTCCTGTGATCTTCCAGTGATGATGTAGGTGAGGTGTCGGTAGACCATCGACAACTCACTTACACCTTGGATAGTGCGTTGCCATGGCAAGGCAAAGCAATTCTGATGGTATGCCGGGGCGCCATCGGCCTTATGGATGATCAAGGGGATGATATTGCCCCCAAGCTTCACTGTTGTTGGAGACGGGGTACCGGAGTGACATCTGCACCACCCTTATGAGCATGCAAGTGTCGCCTTCCGGCGCTTACCGTTCATATTGGTGTAGGTGATTGGTTGCCGGGATGCCGTCGGCGCCGCCATGCACGCATGGGTATTTCTGCCACCACGCGAACACGGTGTAGGTTTGTGTAGAGGTTTGACATCGGGATATCGTCGACGTTCATGGCGTACGGGTTGGTTGCCCCTAACTCCTGTGATGTTGGTTGGTGTAGAGTACTCGACGTTAGGTTGTCGTCAGCAACGCCGAGAAGTACCTATTCGTTGCCTGCAAAAGATGTTGGGGAAGCGCAACAACTGGAAATACCCAACAAAACGAAAAGGAAGGTTTGGTTGGGTTTAAAATGTTGGCTTTCCCGTTATACACCAGCTATAGGTGTGACATCTGAGAAGGCTACCAAAGGACTTGTCATCGGGAATCGTCGAAGTACCATGACGATTACGACTCAACAACTGCATAAGCCTCGGTGTACGTGTATGAAGACACCGTGTTTCGGGATGCTTTCGAGAGGCAACCGAAATTCATGTTCTAGCCCATCATCGTGTGAAGGGGCTCCACAACTCGCCATGCCCCCTGTACATGCCTCATGAACTCAGAGACTTGGGTATGGTAGGTTCAGGGTAGATGGTTTTGGGAGAACAGCTTGGCGATTTTTCTTCATGCCTTATTGAGGGATGGTGAACATCTACCTTCCGCCTTCTTTCCAGTGTGTCTCTTACTACGTGGGACAACTTGACTGCTTCTTGGACTCTTGGGATTTTTTCTTTTTTGATTGCTTCGTGGAGATTCTGGATTTTTTGTGCGGATTGATTGATTGGCCGCAGACTTCATGAACTTGCTTGAACTTTTTGAGGATTTTGCTTGCACTTCTCGGGGATTCTTCTTTCATGACTTCTCGAAGACCCACCTTGAGAACTTGGAAGGCACCTGTTCACCTCTGTGGACTAAGAAAACCCTCTACCATTTATCTGGAGCTTTTTGGTGGCGTATCTCAGGGTTGTCATGTGGCTACATACCGAACCAACTTGCATTGGGCCAGGTAGCCACCATGAATCTTTTCCTATAGTCTCCCCTGGGATGCGAGTCTCTGCGAACATGAAGCATGACAAGAAACATGAAGGGCGCGGGGTCTCGGCCTTTCGGAAGTGCCCAAGTAATCGTCTCCGCTGCCTCCGAAAGCATACACCTGATACGTGTCGTGCATTGTGGGTGTAGGAGCCGCTCTGCCTGCAACTTGACACATTGTGCCACCCTCCGACAAGTCCTAGGGTAGCCAAAACTTCAATCAACAACATGATGTGGTAGGGGAAAGCCAACTTTTTTTGTTGTTGGACTGAGTCCGTTAAAACTGGGGAGACCAAAAAAATATCCACAACATGCAACGAAGAGTGCATCATGGATCTGATAGCCCACTGAAAAGGGTCTCCCCAAGAAAAAAAAGGCAACAAAAGAGGCAACATTTTAAGAAAAATATTTCTTTAGGAACCTTCCGTTGATTGGGGGCATAGGCCAGGCTCCCTGGGAATCAACCAGCTGGTATGCACCCCCGTCGTAGACTTGCTCGACGACATATGGTCCTTCCCACTTTGGCTCAAATTTCCCCTTCATCTTGTGCGTGATGACGATGGTCGCCGGAGCACGAGGACCAACTCGCCCTTCCGGAATACACGCTGCTTGACGAGCTTGTCGTAGGCTCTCACCATGTTCTGGGGGTAGAGCTCTAGGTTTTGTAGGGCACGAAGTCGCTCCTCTTCAAGGGCATCAAGCTCCTGGAAACGAAGTTGTACCTGTTCATCTTGGGTGAGTCCTTCCTGGAGAGCCACCCATAAAGAGAGTAGCTGGACTTCCAATGGCAGTACGGCTTCACTCCCATAAATGAGTGAGAATGGAGTAGCCTGTGTCGGGGTATGGACTGTAACGCGTTATGCCCATAAGGACTCGAAGAGACGATCGTGCCAGTCTCTCTTGTGTCTTGTCACCGTCTTCTTGAGTATCTTTCCTAGCGTCTTGTTGAAGGCTTCGATCACCCCATTGGCTTGAGGGTAGTAGCTGGTGGAGTAGTTCCACTTGATCTTGTACTTCTCCATGAACCTGTACATCTTGTTGGACTTGAATGCCTTGGCATTGCCGGAGGTGATGCGGTGTGGAATCCCAAAGCGATATATGATATTTCGCTCTAGGAAGTTGATGACGTTGTCGCTTTTCACCTCCCGTAGTGGAACAGCTTCCACCCATTTGGAGAAGTAGTCTGTCGCGGCGAGGATGAAACGATGCCCCCCGGATGACGGAGGGTCGATGAGGCCGATGACGTCGATTCCCCAGGCGTCAAATGGCCAAGAGGGAGCGGTAGGGTGGAGCGGACGGTGGGCTGATGTTTGAAGTCGCCATGTACTTGACAGTTGTGGCATGACCTGGCTACCCAAGGCAGTCCGCCATGACGCCGGGCGATGGTATCCTGCAAGACGTATGCTATGATACATCTTGGCTCCTCCTTGGTGCCCGCAGACTCCATGGTGCATCTCCGGAGGATCTTCTGCTTCACCTCGATTGGCCTTGAAGTAGGACCTCTTGTCCATGAGACCGCCTGTATAGGACACCTGCTTCATAAAGATAAAAGGGGAGTCGTCGTTGTAGTTGGCGTCTCGCGACGTGGTCGTCGGGGAGACTGCCATGCTTGAAGTAGTCGAGGAAGGGTTGCAGCCACTCGTCTTCCTCCATGCCGTTCGTCATGATGGAGTTAACTTCGTACTCCGCTGGGACAAGCTCCAGAACAGCTGGGAGGAGCCACCTTTCTTCAACATTTACCTGCATGGTTTTATTATCTGGGAGTACCAATGCTGCCGCTAGTTTTGCCAAGGCATCAGCCGGCGCATTTCTGCTTCGTGGGACATGGAGCACTTCAACATGTTGAAATTTTTCCATGAGGTTCTGGGCCGCAATGTAGTACGACACTAGTTCAGGCTTGCGAACTTCGTAGATGTCATTGACTTGACGAACAAAAAATGAGCTGGGAGTCACCAAAGGCCCGTAAAGAGCGGACATCCATGGAGAGCGCCAGGAGAAGGCCGAAGATGAGCGCCTCATACTCCGCTTCATTATTTGAGCATTCTTCTTTGAGGAGGGAAAATGAGTGATACATCACCCTCCTTGTCGCGTCTTGAACACCAAACCTGTGCCTGCCCTTCGTCTTGGGGCTCCATCAGCATCGGCCTCCATGCGAGAGGCGCCGTCGAAGTAGAGCTCCCACGGTGCGTCGAGGTCGACGGTGAAGACCTCCTCGTCAGGAAGGTCGGTGATGAGAGGAGAATCATCTGGCACCGGGTGCACCGCGAGGAACTCTGCCAAGGCTTGCCCCTTGATTGCCTTCTGAGGGACAAAGGTGATATCGAACTCCATCATGAGAAGCGCCCATTTTCCCAGTCTCCCCATGAGCGCGGGCTGACTTAGCACATACCTTACGGGGTCCGCTCTTGCGACGAGCTGGATTTGGTGCTTCAGCGTGTAGTGCCTCAACTTCTTCAATGCGAAGATTAGGGCTAGGCATAATTTCTCTATTGCAGAGTAATTTCGCTCGCCCCCCACCATGGTGCGGCTCAAGTAGTAGTAGGTCACTTCCTTCCCTTCGTCATTGTTTTGGGCGAACAAAGCACCCACCAAAGTAGGCCGCGCTGCAATGTATAGAATGAGTGGGCGCCCCTTGACAGGAGCTGCCAAGACAGGTGGATTAAGGAGGTACCTTTTGATATCATCAAAGCCGCGTTGGCATCCCTCATCCCACATGAACGGAGCTCCTTTCTTCATGAGGCTCGAGAAGGGTTGGATGCGTCCGGAGGTTGGAGATGAAGCGTCGGATGTACGCTAGCTTCCCTTGCAATGACCTCAACTCCTTGAGATCTTGGGGTGGTGGCATGTCGATGATGGCCTTGATCTTCTTAGGCTCGATCTCTATGCCTCGATGATCTAGCTCCTTCTTGGTCTTCTTCCCTCCCATTTGCCGGTACCTGCACTCGAGCGCGTGGCATGAACTGCTCCAAGGTGGGCAACACGCGCCCTAGCCGTGGGAACGACTCATTTCCCTCTGACATAGGGAAGAATCTTGGTGGAGGGCGGCGTTGACTCGGATCGACTCGTCTTAGGACCCTCGGGGCGGCTTGCACCAGGGGAGCTGGGCAAGGAGGCCGAGGTGGAAGGTTCCTCGGGTACAGCCTTCGACGGACCATTCTCCAAGGCTCCTCCTTGTGGATGGCCGGAGTTGCCTCCTGATGGAGTGAAAGTGCTTGCGTTGTGGAGAGAGCCAGGCTGGATAGCTGGTCTTCAACCTGTGCGAGCGGCACCCACTTTTCTTCGTGCTCCTTCTCTTGACCTGGTGAAGGGGATGAGGCCACACTCACCATGTTCACCGCGTGGTAGTCCGGGTTGATGGCTTCTGGGCCCAAGTTGATCCTCTTCTCTTTAACAGCTCTTTGGAGCCATTCTTTGAAGCCGACACAATCCTCGATCACGTGACCCACATACCTGTGGTATGGGCAAAACAATGGATTATCAGTCATCCTTACCTGATCGGGCCTTCGAGGTTCTGGAAGGTTCAATGCTCGATGCTACATTAGCTGACTGAGCATGTCCTTGATAAGTTCATGACGGAAGATGTACTGCCTCTTGAGGAGCTCCTGGATCGATGGGCGTTGTCTTCCTGCTGCCTGTTCGCCTCTTGCGCCCAAGACGGGCACTTGGCCTTGGGGTGCGGATAAGAAGATCTTGGTGGTGTTCGCTTCCGCCGGCGCCTTCAACTTGCCCCCATTGTTAGCTTGCTTGGATGTCGCGGCGAAGCGCTTGGCAGGGTCGAATGCGCTGGCATTCTTGTAGAGCTCCATTATCTGCGGTGATTTCTCGAACTCAAGCTTCGTGGCTGCTACCGCCGTGCTTAGGGCACTAAAGGTTCTAGGCTCGCGCCGAGAGACCTCCAGTGACCAATGTTGTTGCATCCCATGGACGCACATCTCAATGGCGTCCTCAAGGTGCATCTCTCTAGAGAGGCGCATATAGCTGTTGCGGAATCTGATGATGTAGTCGTCGATGGACTCATCTCGTCGTTGTCGAACTTGCGCCAGCTCGACGATGGAGAAGTCCTTCTTCATGGCGACGAAGTGCTTCTTGAAGACTTCCTTCATGCCTGCCCAACTTCCGATGGATCCAACTGGTAAACGACTATACCAATGGAATGCAGGTCCTGTTAACGACCCTGAAAATTGACGCAAGAGGAGTGACGAGCTGTTTGCCGTGTCACCGCATGCCGCCTCAAAGTACGCCAAGTGCTCCCTTGCATCACCGGTTCCATCGAATTGGAGGAACTTCGGTGGGTGCCACCCTGAGGGGTATGCGACCATGTCGTGCCATGCCTCATAAGGCTTCTCTAGCTCACTCTCTGAGGTGCGAGGGGCTTGATCTATCGTCATTTGCTTGAACTTTTTGGCCACCATATCTTCAACGATGTCATGACAGTCCTTCAACATGCTCGCATTTGGCGCCACGTTGGCAGAACCAAGGGGGCTAACCAATGGTCGAGCGTGCGTGCTAGGGTCTTGGCGTTGACGCACATCATTAAGTGGCGGCACTGCATGAGTGTCACCAAGTAGCTCTTCTTCTTGTGGATCCACCACCCGTTGAGGCGCACCTCGTGATGGAGTGCCTTGGTTTATCATCATGAGCTCGATGAACTGGTCAAGCTTTGACGACAACTGGTTGATTGTCTGACGCTGGTCCCTGACCTGTTCTTCTAAGGAAGCTTGACGCGCCGCTACCGCATTTGCAGCACCTGGCTCCTGGACGATGGTGCCGGGATCTTCAGGGGCACCGCCGCTGTTCACCATGCGAACTGGCGCAGTGTGGAGATCTCCAATACCATCTTTGGAATCTGATAAGTCAAATGGAAAAAGGTCTTGGTAAGGAGGGGAGTTCGGGTGCATCTCCAACGAAGGCGAAGAAGATGAGTCGGAGAAGCTCTCTTCGTCGCCGAGGTCGTCCTGGTGCTCTCCATCTCCAACGGGCCCATCTGTTACGCTCTGACGTGCGATGGACCTCAGTCGCGTGTTAGCTCCAGGCCGACTTGCAACTTGGTGAAGTTCGTTAGGGTCTTCAGGAAGACGAGCCTTAATGTCGGTGTAGCGGCGTGGCGATATGTCTCGATGTCGCGAAGTACTCCCATCCGCTAGCGATCCTTTGCCTGCAGTTACAGGAAGACATGGGGCCTTGGATCTTGCACCTTCTTGTGATGACGAAGATCTTGTCTTGGGGCCCTCCTCTGCTCCTTTGAACCATGCACACACATGGGCAAGGCGGGGTAAGAAAGTCTTCCGGAAGTCCACCTTAGGGTTTGGCACAATCTCTTCATCTGAAGGATAGCCAAACTCCTGGGTGATGCGAGGAGGTCGCCATCCATTACTTGACTCTTGACTGGGTTGCACTCCTAACGTGCCACATAAAGCAAGGTTCTTCTCAACTGGTTCTTTTGCTTTGTCTGCCTCGTGCTGAAGCTTATTAGCCTCCCTATCTTGGTCCAACCTGCTATCAGAGGGGACAAGAGGAGGATTCATGGGAAGTGTTGCGTCTGGTTGGAGAGCGGCCTTGGATGTAGCATCAGGAGCCGCTTCGTTGTTGGTGGAGGTCATAGGCTTGGTTACTTCAATGCCGTCCATCGGCATGGCCGATGGGGGCGGTCTCTTCGGGTCCTCCAATGGGGGTGGTGTCGTGGCCACCTTCACCTGTTCGCCATCTTTTGGGGGAAGGGATGAAGAAGGCATCTCCTTGCTCATTTGCTCGGCGCTGCTTGTGGAGGGCTTGCGCGGTTTTGGCGCCAAACGACTGAGCATGTAGTTATACCGCTCGTGCCGCTCTAAGTCGGGGGAGATGCGGAACCTGATTCTGTCATTTTCTTGAACGACTACGCCATCTGGTCGTAGGCATACCTGGGTGTGTCGAAGGACTAAGTCCTCGAGTTCTTTATATAGAACTTGGCGGTTTCTCCGACGCCTCTCGCGCTTGCGTTGGTTATCCGTCGGAACGGCGCCAGCTGTTAGTGGCACTGGAGGCGTGGGGAGAAGTGGTGGTGTAGGTCGTCGCGCAGATGAGGAAGTCCTGTCCGTCGTTGCCTGTAGTTGTGGACGATCTCCTCGTCTGGGAGGGGAAGATGGCCGTGGTGGAAGCGTTGGTCGCGGAGGGTCTCGTGGGCGCCATTCTTGGCGGCCGTGTGTTCCTTTCTTCCTCTTGGTGTCTTGACCATCAGTTCCAATGTGGGGGCATGTTGGGATGCCTCCGTTGTTGAAGGTGTCGGGTTGGTGACGGTGGTCGTCGAGGTGCCAACGTGTGGCGCTCATGTTGAGGGCGATGACTTGGAGTTTGACGCCTGGTCCCTCCTGCACCTTGTGTTGATGATGTACCTGGTGCCGCTGGATCAAGTAGCCGCCTCTGGATGTTGTTCATCTGCTCTTGGAGTTGGCGAAATTCTCGCCGCAGGTCTTAAATCACGTGGCCGGTGCTTCATGGCGAAGGCGACGTAAAATCTGTTGTCGTTCGTGAGAGATCCTCCGTCGACCGCTGAAGTGTGGAGGCATGGCGCCCATGCCCCCTGTCGAGTATCTTCAAGGTTGATGGAGACTGTAGGGCCCGGTAGAACAGGCTCCTTGCGTGAACGCCGCTTCCAGAACTCCTTCATAATGGCCCGCCTCACCAGCTGCTTGATCTTGGTTGGTTCGTACGCCCAGTCGTCAGGGAACAAGTCGTACGGAGGGGCCTGGGTGCTCTGGTAAGTGAACACCTTGTCCGCCAAATCCCTTGCTCCGAGGGACCAATCCTCCTCCGGTACCGTGCTCGGAGCAAGGCATGAGGTAATCTGCTCGTGGAGTCGTTGTACCTTGCGATACTTCCTCCTGTAGTTCCGAAGAGGGTGCGGGCTTTCCGACAAACGTGCATTCGCCATGAGTTTCCACAATTTCTGGGCGATGGCCTCCAAACCTTCGAGCAGCTCAACCTCGGTACGTCGGGGTGCTAGTCGTGAAGGCTTCAAGTGTGGAAATGGGGTAGGGGCATGATGGGATGCCGCTCTTGCCCGCCTGTTGGCGGCCTTGGCACGAAGGCGTTGAGCCGCCTCCACGTCTCCTTTCATATCCGCCGTTGTCGATTCCTTCAATAGGGCACGTGCCTCGAGCATTAGCTCGCGACGCTCCTTCTTCGCCTTGACAGCCTCCCGCCTTTGCGCCTTCCTCGACTGCATAGTTTGGAACTGCGCAGGATCTTGAGCTTCGTGCACGTAGACCTTGTCACCGAGCTCGATGACGATCATTGCTGGCATCGATCCAAAATGAAGCACCGATGGCTCCGAGTTGCTTCCATGTGAGAGTCCACCTGCAGAAAAAGGGATCTCGATCAACAGAAATCCTCGCCGATGCCTTGTCATGCAGCATGCTGTGTGGATTGGGAGACGGGCGAAGACGATTCAGACGACCACAACGAAGCAGAGATGGGAGGAGAACCAGGTCCCACCGGGCGTGCCATTTTTTTGACACGAAAAATAATAACAAACAACGGTGGTTGTCGTATTATTATCTCTCTACGCGCCAAGGAAATAAGTATGCGGGCGTGCCAGCATACTAAGTACACAAATAAAATATAGGGAAACTTGTACTTTATTAATCTCGACAAATTACATGATCCCTTTACATAAGCGCTCCATGGCCTGCTAGCGCGGCCGATATGACTTGGGCGATTGTGAAGTTCTGGTTCACGGGGCCTCGGAAGGCTCCCGCTTAATTACGTCCGCGAGCTGAAGTCGCGGACCACCTCCTATTAAGCTGCTGCAATGGTCGTCGTTTTCATGTCTCGTCTTCTCCAAGTGATCGGTGTAGATGGTGGTGATGATGTGGTAGAATAGAAGAGTGGAGCGGTACATCCGTCGCTCCAGCGATGCTTAGTCACATCCCTCCGGCTTTTCGATGTCCGATGATGAAGATGTCTGGCCTCATCAGCTCAGAAAGATGGTCGGCCTGCGCCTCGTCGGCGCCTAACCTGGTGGTGTCCGCCTCGTCGGTGTCGGACACGGTGTGTCTTGCCTTCACCTGGTCGGTGCCCGGCAAGATATGGATAGCTTCATCGGAAGAAGACATGTCGGTGAAGTGGCTTCGCCTCGTCGGAGCTTGGACGGGGTTTGGGGAGTGTGTTGATGTAGAAGTCGGAGTAGATTCGAGTGTCGCCGCGTGGCGGCGTTGGTTGAAGATGACGACAGTGCGAGCTCGTCGATATAGACCTCAGACCGTCGTGCCTCGTCGGTCTTGGCAGTGTTGGAGTATTTGTTGTTGGGGTGGCATGGATCACGCTCGGCTTAGAATTCTCGACGACCGGTTATTTCATCAGGGTGTGCAAGGGGCTACACCTTGCGGGAGTATGGTTTGGGAGACCGGCGTCAGTGTAAAAACTAACACGCGCTCACATGGGCGTGGCCGGGGTGGTTGGCACCTCGTCTCAGCTAGACGCCGAGTATTCGGCGGCCCGTCAAGACAAATGGGGCCGCCTCACGAGGCCGTGGAAAAGGTGGCATTGTAGAGGGCGCATCGCCTTGGGCTAGTGCTACGCCAAAGGGTGACCTGTACGGCAGCGACGCCGTGGACCTATACTCCAAGGACCTGTTTGCCACGGTAGGTGCACCTCTCGAAGGAGGGACCGGTCTTGTACCATGTCGCTGCAAACTCTGGTTCGACCAAAGATCTGTACGCCATGAAGGGGGAAGTGAGTCCCGGGCCGAGTCGTCACTGAGCTCCGATTCCGCCACCCCGTCTCCTCTAAGAACATGGTGCAAAGCACATACACTGTAAACTGTTTGCTATTGACCTATCTGCCGGGGCGTCGCCTCATGAAGGAGGAGCCAGTCCTTGGCCGCGTCGTTGCAGACACTGGTTCCATCGAGAATCTGTACACCATGAAGGAAAAGGCGAGTCTCGGGCTGCGTCGTCTTCTCCGGGAAGCAAAATGATAGATCCGTTTACCACGATCGGGACACCATGGACCTGTGTAAGGGCATTCTTGTCCCTCAGTAGTTTTGGTGATTGATGACAATGCCTTTGCGAACTAATCGTGTGTATTGAGCCTTTCAGACATATCACGACTAAACACAAGATAGTTTGATGCCCCTCGAAGACTATTGAAGACGGCATTTCTCTACGGTTCGGTTCAGTGGGGTTGAGTCATAGGAAAGCCGTACTATTAAGAGGGGGTCTGCTTTGGAAAGGTTTGGGTGGAATCTCACGTACACGTTCCCTTATGCACCGCCTTTCCTCCAGCTCTTTGGAGTGTTCCTCCGTCTCTCCTTGTCTCTGCGAAATGAAGGTCTCCGCGTTGTTCCTCTCAGGCTAGCGGTAGTACTGCTTCTCAAAGCGGTACTACCGCAGGAGGCAGCGGTAGTACCGGGCCCTGGCACGGTAGTACCGTGAGCTCCCACGGTAGTACCCCTCCTCAGGAGCGGTAGTACCGTGAGTTCTGGTCTAGCGCTGCTTCTCAAGCGGTAGTAGGCGGGGATGTAATTTTTTTACATCCGCGCCCTACGCGGTAGTACCGTGTTGCGCGCGGTAGTACCTTGGCGCCTCGCCTGGTACAGCAGCAGGAGCGGAGGTAGGGGCGGGTGTAATTTTTTACATCCACACCCTTCACGGTAGTACCGCACCCCAGGTCGCGGTAGTTCCATGTCGGATTTTCGCACGACAATATCTCAGCGGATGTAGTCACAGATGTAATTTTTACATGTGTGCCTACTGGGCCTGGTCTGTGGCTGTCCTGCGGTAGTACCACATGGGGCCGCAGTAGTACCGTGCCTGCGGATCTACCGCGCCCTGTCCGTGCTTTTTATTCTGGTCCGGGCTCTGCCGCGCCCACGGTAGTACCGCGGTCCGCCGCGGTAGTACCGCAGACCCATGCGGTAGTACCGCTCCCTTGGTGCGGTACTTCCGCGGGTCGCGGGCTGAGTGGTGGGTAACGGTTGGAATTGTCCCCCCACTATACAAGGGGGTCTTCTTCTCCAAGAAGACTTACCTCTTCCAACCCTAATCTCCATTGTTGCTCCAAGCTCCATTTTCGCCCGATCTCTCTCCCTAGCCAATCAAACTTGTTGATTTGCTCGGGATTGGTTGAGAAGGCCCCGATCTACACTTCCACCAAGAGAAATTTGATTCCCCACTAATCCCTAAGCGGATCTTGTTACTCTTGGGTGTTTGAGCACCCTAGACGGTTGAGGTCACCGTGAAGTCATAGTCCATTGTGGTGAAGCTTCGTGGTGTTGTTGGGAGCCTCCAATTAAGTTGTGGAGATTGCCCCAACCTTGTTTGTAAAGGTTTGGTCGCTGCCTTCAAGGGCACCAATAGTGGAATCACGGCATCTTGCATTGTGCTTGGCGTGAGGATAATCTGATGGCCCTAGTGGCTTCTTGGGGAGCATTGTGCCTCCACCTTTGCTCTATGACGTACTTCCCCTCAAAAGGAAGGAACTTCGGTAACACATCCTCGTCTCCACCGGCTCCACTCTTGGTTATCTCGTGCCTTTACTTGTGCAAGCTTATTTGTGTTATATCCTTTGCTTGCTTGTGTGCTTGTTGTTGTTGCATCATATAGGTTGCTCACCTAGTTGCATTTCTAGACAACCTACTTTGATGCAAAGTTTAATTTGGTAAAGAAAAGCTAAAAATTGTTAGTTGCCTATTCACCCCCCTCTAGTCAACTATATCGATCCTTTCAATTGGTATCAGAACCTCGTCTCTTTTTAAGGACTTTACCGTTCGAAGAGTATGGTTGAAGTCGAAGATGATGTGGGAGAGCACTCCGGTGCGAATCCGATATCGTCTACGGGAGATGGGGGTAACTCGATCTCACGTGAGGAATTCAATGTGGCGTTGGACACATTGAAAACCTCCATGATGACCAAGGTCAAAGACATGTTTAAGGAATTCTTAGAAGGGCTTAAACTTTCCACCGCACCCGTGAAAGTGGGTGATCCCGCCAACACGGTGACGGATGCTAACCCCGACAAGGGGGAAGCTACTAGTGAGAAAGCTCCTTTGTCTAGTGGTAAGAATGGCACCGGCATCTTTGCCCATGTGCAACCTCCACCCGTTTATGGTGGACCGATTCCTTCTACTCATTTGAATCATGTCGGTCCTCCCCCCAAGATTGATAAAAAGGAGGATTTTGATTCTTGGGTCTATCGTTTTAAGCGTCATTTAAATCATGTGAACACTAACCTTTGGAGAATCATTGAAGAAGGTTTTCATCTGCAAGACCGGAGCAACTTCACTCCTAGAGAAGCCGTGGATGATCAAAAATTCAACGAGAATGCTCTCTTCATCATCCAAGAAGCAATCCTTCCTGAAGACCTCCCGCATCTCTGGCCCTACTCATTGGCCAAAGATGCTTGGCACAAAGTGGTTTCCCTCTATCGGGGAAGCGCAAGCATTCAACATTCCAATTATGAAGTGGTTCAACATGAATCCGATGAGTTTGCAATGAAAGAAGATGAAGAACCTCGTGAGCTCTATCTGAGAGTTACCAAGCTCGCGGTCTCTCTCCGGGATCATGGAAGTAAGGACATAGATGATAATTGGATCAAGCGCAAATTCCTCAAGGCAATGGTGCCCTACCACAAAGCCATGTCCTCCGTCATCCGTCAAAGGCCGGACTTCCACACCTTGTCCTCAAGTGATGTGTTGGATGAGTTTGTGGCTATGAGCATATTGGACAAGACCGCCGACAATGCGGTGCTTCGCTCCCAAAGAGCAAAGAAGCCCAACCTTGCATTGAAGGCCAAGGTTTGTGTTGAAGAAGAAGAAGAGGAGGAAGATGAGGAGAGCAACCTCGAAGATACGAAGTATGCCTATCATGAACACATGGCCCTTGCTTCAAGGCAATTTTGGAGCAAGAAGAACTCAAGGCCCAACTTCAACAAGAGCAACTAAAGTGGCGCAAAGGGCAAGCAACGAGTGAGGACTTGCTTCAATTGTGGCAACGTGAGTCATTTTGTTGCGGAGTGCCCGTATGAGAAGAGGGAAGACAATGGTGGCAAGCTCATCCGTAAGGACAAGGCCAAGTCTTTCTCCAACAAGAGCAACTTCACCAAGAAGACTCCTCACAAGGCATTGGTGGTACAAGAAGAGTACAATGAGGATGATGATGATGATGAAGATGGTGAGTCGGTTGCCATGGCCTCCGTTGACATTGCGACGACTCCTCAGGTGTCTCTCTTCGAATCACCCAATGAAAGCATCACCGCCAAGTGCCTCATGGCTAAAGCCACCAACAAGGTAACCCCCAACATCAAAACTACCATCATCAATCATTCTTCTTCGATGGATAGCATTGATGAACATGAGGGAACTAATGTGGAGGAGAATGAGTTTGAGGCCTTTATGGGTAAACTCAAGGGAAAATCCAAGAAGCACTTCGTTGCTCTCTTGGAACAACTTGGTGAAGCCAATGACATGATCGTGGCTCACGAAGATACCATCTCTAAGACGGAGGGGCATAGTCGTGACTATGCCGATGAGATTTCGGATCTTTCCAATGCTCTTGAGGAAGAGCGTGGTCTTCGTTTGGCTCTTGAGGAGTCATACAACGATGATCATGCTAAATTAAAGAAAGATCTTGATCATGCTCTTGTTGTTTCTCGTTTGCTAAACTCCGAGAAGGCAAAGCTTGGGGTTGATCTTGCTAGACTCAAAGAGGAGTTTGACATTCTCTACAAGGCTCACAAAGTCTTGAAGGGCGTTCATGCTAGCCTCAAAGAGTCTCATGATCAACTCCAAGTAAAGCTAACCAAGGAGAAAGCCACCTTTCCTCATATGGTTTTAATTGATAATGCAAATGCTACTAACCCTTGTTGTGAGCATGAGCATCTTATTGAGGAGAATGCTAAGTTGAAGAAGCAACTTGAGAAAGGCCTTGTGTCGTGCATACAAGGTGAGAAGAGCCTCAACGACCTTTTGAGTAATCAAAAGGAAGTGGTTGCCAAGGAAGGGATTGGGTTCGCACCCAAGCCCAAGAACAAGAAGAAGAATGACAAGACCAAACGACCTCCTCCTCTCAAGCAAACATTTGTGAAGGAAGGAGAGGGCGCTCCCAAGGAGAAGAAGAACAATGAGAAGGGTGGTAATGTCAAGAAGGGCAATGCCACCCCTTCCAACAAAGCCGGCGATTTTGATCCCTCTTATGTGTTATGCCGTGCTAGTGATGGGCATGTTTATGCCAAATTTGTTGGTTCTCCTCATGAATACATTGAATGGTCTATTTGGGTTCCTAAGACCCTTGTTACTAACATCAAAGGACCCATTACAAAATGGGTACCTAAAACCAAGCATTGATCTCTTGTAGGTGTTTGCTTCGGTGGGGATCATGGTTGCTCGATAGTGGAGCTACAAATCATATGACCGGAAGCAAGGACTTGGTGGTGTACGTGCACAAGATTCCTTCTATTCCCACCAATGTCGAGTGGGGTGATGCCTCGTCTTCTAAGGTATTGGGACTCGGCAAGGTTGTCATTTCTCATGATCTCACGATCGAGAAGGTCATGCTTGTAGAGTCCCTTGCATACAATTTACTTTCAGTTCGTCAACTTGCTATCATGGGCTTTGCCACTTTCTTTGATATTGATACCGTGGCCCTCTTGTGGAGCAAGACTCTTAAACTAGCCTTTATTGGGCATGTCGAGAATGGTCTATATGTGATTAACTTTTCGGAGCGACCCACTAAGACCGCGACATGCCTAATGGCTAAAGTTGACGTGGGATGGCTTTGGAATCGCCGTTTAGCCCACGTCAATATGAGATCTTTGCAAAGTCTTCTCAAGGGGGACCATGTTCATGGACTAACCAACGGTAGTTTTGCCAAAGATCGTGCTTGCAGTGCTTGTATCGAAGGAAAGCTACATGAGAAGGCTCACCCTCCCACGACTTTGATTTACTCAAAGAGGCCGTTGGAGCTCCTCCACATGGATCTCTTTGGGCCTCCATCCTTTGATAGTCTTGGGGGTAGGAAGTATTGCTTGGTGATTGTGGATGACTATTCAAGATACACTTGGGTATATTTCTTCAAGAGGAAGAGCGAGACCCAACAAACCGTCATTGACTTTGCAAATGAAGCTCAACATCAACACAATGCAAAGATCTTGATAATAAGGAGTGACAACGGCACCGAGTTCAAGAACTACACCTTGGATGAGTTTCTTAGTGATGAGGCGATCAAGCATCAATATGCTGCACCATATACCCTCAACAAAATGGTGTCGCCGAGAGGAAGAACCGGACGTTGATGGATGCGGCAAGGACCATGATGGCGGAGTTCAAGTCTCCATACAACTTTTGGGCCGAAGCCATCAAAACAGTGTTGGAAATATGCCCTAGAGGCAATAATAAATTAGTTATTATTATTATATTTCCTTGTTCATGATAATCGTTTATTATCCATGCTATAATTGTATTGATAGGAAACTGAGATACATGTGTGGGTACATAGACAACACCATGTCCCTAGTAAGCCTCTAATTGACTAGCTCGTTGATCAATAGATGGTTACGGTTTCCTGACCATGGACATTGGATGTCTTTGATAACGGGATCACATCATTAGGAGAATGGTGTGATGGACAAGACCCAATCCTAAGCCTAGCACAAAGATCGTGTAGTTCGTATGCTAGAGCTTTTCTAATGTCAAGTATCATTTTCTTAGACCATGAGATTGTGCAACTCCCGGATACCGTAGGAATGCTTTGGGTGTACCAAACGTCACAACATAACTGGGTGGCTATAAAGGTGCACTACGAGTATCTCCGAAAGTGTCTGTTGGGTTGGCACAAATCGAGACTGGGATTTGTCACTCCGTGTAACGGAGAGGTATCTCTGGGCCCACTCGGTAGGACATCGTCATAATGTGCACAATGTGACCAAGGGGTTGATCACGGGATGATGTGTTACGGAATGAGTAAAGAGACTTGCGATGCGAGATTGAACAAGGTATTAGCATACCGACGTTCGAATCTCGGGCAAGTACAATACCGCTAGACAAAGGGAATTGTATACGGGATTGATTGAGTCCTCGACATCGTGGTTCATCCGATGAGATCATCGTGGAACATGTGGGAGCCAACATGGGTATCCAGATCCCGCTGTTGGTTATTGACCGGAGAACGTCACGGTCATGTCTGCATGGTTCCCAAACCCGTAGGGTCTACACACTTAAGGTTCGATGACGCTAGGGTTATAGGGAATAGATATATGTGGTTACCGAATGTTGTTCGGAGTCCCGGATGAGATCCCGGACGTCACGAGGAGTTCCGGAATGGTCCGGAGGTAAAGATTGATATATAGGAAGTATGGTTTTGGCCACCGGAAGTGTTAGGGCATCACCCGATGGTGTCTGGGACCACCGGAGGGGTCCGGGGTCCATCGGGAGGGGCCGCGGGCCCCGAAGGCATACATGGGCCAAGTGTGAGAAGGGACCAGCCCCTAGGTGGGCTGGGGCGCCTCCCCACCAAGGCCCATGCGCCTAGAGAGAAGAGGGGGGGGGCAAACCCTAGGGCAGATGGGCCCTAAAGGCCCATGTCTGGTGCGCCTCCCTCTCCCCCCCACTTGGCCGCCACCCCAGATGGGGATTGGGGCTGCCGCCACCCCTAGGGAGGGAACCCTAGGTGGGGCGCAGCCCTCCTTCTCCCCTATATATAGTGGAGGCAAAGGGGCAGCCCAACATACGAAGTTTCTTCTCCTGTTGGCGCAGCCCTACCTCTCTTTCTCCTCCTCTCCCGCGGTGCTTGGCGAAGCCCTGTAGGATTGCCACGCTCCTCCACCACCACCACGCCGTTGTGCTGCTACTGGACGGAGTCTTCCCCAATCTCTCCCCCTCTCCTTGCTGGATCAAGGCATGGGAGACGTCACCGGGCTGTACGTGTGTTGAACGCGGAGGTGCCGTCCGTTCGGCACTAGGATCTCCGGTGATTTGGATCACGATGAGTACAACTCCTTCAACCCCGTTCTCTTGAACGCTTCCGCTTAGCAATCTACAAGGGTATGTAGATGCACTCTGCTTTCCCTCGTTGCTAGTTTCTCCATAGATAGATCTTGGTGACTCGTAGGAAAATTTTGAATTTCTGCTACGTTCCCCAACAGTGGCGTCATGAGCTAGGTCTATTTTGTAGATTCTATGCACGAGAGAACACAAAGTAGTTGTGGGCGTTGATTTTGTTCAATATGCTTACGGTTACTAGTCCAATCTTGATTCGGCGGCATTGTGGGATGAAGCGGCTCGGACCGACCTTACACGTACACTTACGTGAGATAGGTTCCACCGATTGACATGCACTTGTTGCATAAGGTGGCTAGCGGGTGCCAGTCTCTCCCACTTTAGTCGGATCAGATTCGATGAAAAGGGTCCTTATGAAGGGTAAATAGCAATTGACATATCACGTTGTGGTTTTTGCGTAGGTAAGAAACGTTCTTGCTAGAAACCCATAACAGCCACGTAAAACATGCAAACAGCAATTAGAGGACGTCTAACTTGTTTTTGCAGGGTATGCTATGTGATGTGATATGGCCAAGAAGAATGTGATGAATGATATGTGATGTATGAGATTGATCATGTTCTTGTAATAGGAATCACGACTTGCATGTCGATGAGTATGACAACCGGCGAGCCATAGGAGTTGGCTGTATTTATTGTATGACCTGCGTGTCATTGAACAACGCCATGTAATTACTTTACTTTATTGCTATCCGGTAGCCATAGTAGTAGAAGTAATAAGTTGGCGAGACAACTTCATGGATACACGATGATGGAGATCATGATGATGGAGATCATGGTGTCATGCCGGTGACGATGATGATCATGGAGCCCCACAGATGGAGATCAAAAGGAGCAAAATGATATTGGCCATATCATGTCACTATTTGATTGCATGTGATGTTTATCATGTTTATACATCTTATTTGCTTAGAATGATGGTAGTAAATAAGATGATCCCTCATAATAATTTCAAGAAAGTGTTCCCCCTAACTGTGCACCGTTGCGAAAGTTCATCGTTTCGAAGCACCACGTGATGATCGGGTGTGATAGATTCTAACGTTCACATACAACGGGTGTAAGCCAGATTTACACCTTGAAACACTTAGGTTGACTTGACGAGCCTAGCATGTACAGACATGGCCTCGGAACACAAGAGACCGAAAGGTCGAGCATGAGTCGTATGGTAGATACGATCAACATGAAGATGTTCAACGATGATGACTAGTCCGTCTCATGTGATGATCGGACACGGCCTAGTTGACTCAAATCATGTAATCACTTAGATGACTAGAGGGATGTCTATCTGAGTGGGAGTTCATAAGATGAACTTAATTATCCTGAACATAGTCAAAAGATCTTCGCAAATTATGTCGTAAGCTCGCGCTTTAGTTCTACTGTTTAGATATGTTCCTAGAGAAAAATTCAGTTGAAAGTTGACAGTAGCAATTATGCGGACAGTAGAAGGCCTATGTCCTTAATGCACCGCTCAGTGTGCTGAACCTCGAACGTCGTTTGTGGATGTTGCGAACATTTGACATACACGTTTTGATAACTACGTGATAGTTCAGTTAAACGGTTTAGAGTTGAGGCACCAAAGACGATTTCGAAACGTCATGAACATATGAGATGTTTCGAGGGCTGAAATTGGGATTTCGGGCTCGTGCTTACGTCAAGAGGTATAAGACCTCCGACGATTTTTCTTAGCCTGCAAACTAAGGGAGAAAAGCTCAATCGTTGAGCTCGTACTCAGATTGTCTGAGTACAACAATCACTTGAATCGAGTGGGAGTTGATCTTCCAGATGAGATAGTGATGTTTCTCCAAAATCATTGCCACCAAGCTGCTAGAGCTTCGTGATGAACTATAACATATCAGGGATAGATATGATGATCCTTGAGATATTCGCGATGTTTGACACCGCGAAAGTAGAAATCAAGAAGGAGCATCAATTGTTGATGGCTGGTAAAACCACTAGTTTCAAGAAGGGCAAGGGCAAGAAGGGAGACTTCACGAAACGGCAAAACAGTTGCTGCTCTAGTGAAAACCCAAGGTTGAACCCAAACCCGAAACTAAGTGCTTCTGTAATGAGAGGAACAGACACTAAAGTAGAACCACCCTAGATACTTAGTAGATAAGAAGGCAGGCAAGGTCGACGGAAGTATATTGGATATACATTATGTTAATGTGTACTTTACTAGTACTCCTAGTAGCACCAGGGTATTAGATATCGGTTCGGTTGCTAAGTGTTAGTAACTCGATAAAAGCTACGGAATAAACGGAGACTAGCTAAAGGTGAGCTGACGATATGTGTTGGATGTGTTTCCAAGGTTGATGTGATCAAGCATCGCACGCTCCCTCTACCATCGAGATTGGTGTTAAACCTAAATAGTTGTTATTTGGCGTTTGCGTTGAGCATGGACATGATTGGATTATGTCTATCGCAATACGATTATTCATTTAAGGAGAATAATGATTACTCTGTTTATTTGAATAATACCTTCAATGGTCTTGCACCTAAAGTGAATGGTTCATTGAATCTCGATCGTAGTGATACACATTTTCATGCCAAAAGATATAAGATAGTAATGATAGGACCACTTACTTGTGGCACTGCCATGTAAGTCATATTGGTATAAAAACGCATGAAGAAGCTCCATGTTGATGGATCTTTGGACTCACTCGTTTTTGAAAAGTTTGAGACATGCGAGCCATGTCTATTGGTGTATACGCATGAAGAAACTCCATGCAGATGGATCGTTTGGACTCACTTGATTTTGAATCGCTTGAGAAATGCAAATCATACCACATGGGCAAGATGACCGAAAAGCCTAGTTTTTCAAGAAATGGAACAAGATAGCAACTTGTTGGAAGTAACACATTTTGATGTGTGTAGTCCAATGAGTAATCTTGAGGCATGCAAAGTGAATATCGTTATGTTCTTACTTCACAGATGATTCGAGTAGATGTTGAGTATATTTACTTGATGAAACAAAGTCTGAATTATTGAATGATTCAAGTAATTTCAGAGTGAAGTTGAAGATCATTGTGACAAGAGGACAAAATGTCTATGATATGATCATAGAGATGAGTATCTGAGTTACGAGCTTTGGCACGTAATTAAGACATTGTGGAAATTGTTTCACAATTAATACCGCTGGAACACCATAGTGTGATGGTGTGTCCGAACATCATAGTTGCACCCTATTGGATATGGTGCGTACCATGATGTCTCTTATCGAATTACCACTATCGTTCATGGGTTAGGCATTAGAGACAACCGCACTCACTTTAATAGGGCACCACGTAATTCCGTTGAGACGACACCGTTTGAACTATGGTTTGGAGAAACCTAAGTTGTCGTTTCTTAAAAGTTTGGGGCTGCGACGCTTATGTGAAAAAGTTTCAGGTTGATGAGCTCGAACCCAAAGCGGATAAAAATGCATCTTCATAGGACACCCAAAACAGTTGGGTATACCTCCTATCTTAGATCCGGAAGCAAAATTAATTGTTTCTAGAAACGGGTCCTTTCTCGAGGAAAAGTTTCTCTCGAAAGAATTGAGTGGGAGGATGGTGGAGACTTCATGAGGTTATTGAACATCACTTCAACCAGTGTGTAGCAAGGCACATGAAGTTGTTCATGTGGCACCTACACCAATTGAAGTGGAAGCTGATGATAGTGATCATGATGCTTCAGATCAAGTCACTACCGGACCTCGTAGATCGACAAGGACGCGTACTACTTCAGAGTGGTACGCAATCCTGTCTTAGAGGTCATGTTGCTAGACAACAATGAACCTGCAAGCTATGGAGAAGCGATGGTGGGCCCGGATTCCGATGAATGGCTCGAGGCCATAAAATCCGAGAGAGGATCCACGTATGAGAACAAAGCATGGACTTTGGTGGTCTTGCCCGATGATCGGCAAGCCATTGAGATAAATGGGTCTTTAAGAAGAAAACGGACTTGGATGGTAATGTCACCGTCTATGAAGCTCGACTTGTGGCGAAGAGTTTTTTCACAAGTTCAAGGAGTTGACTACGATGAGATTTTCTCATCTGTAGCGATGCTTAAGTCCGTTGGAATCATGTTAGCATAAGCTGCATTTATGAAATCTGGCAGATGGATGTCAAAACAAGTTTCCTTACCAGTTTTACGTGAGGAAAGGTTGTATGTGATACAACCAGAAGGTTTTGACAATCCTGAAGAACGCTAACAAATATGCAAAACTCCAGCAATCCTTCTAAGGACTGGAGTAAGCATCTCGGAGTTGGAATGTACGCTTTGATGAGATGATCAAAGATTTTGGGTTTATACAAAGTTTATGAGAAACTTGTATTTCCAAAGAAGTGAGTGGGAGCGCTATAGAATTTCTGATGAGTATATGTTGTTGACATATTGTTGATCGGAAATGATGTAGAATTTCTGGAAAGCATATAGGGTTATTTGAAAAGTGTTTTTCAATGGAAAACCTGGATTAAGCTACTTGAACATTGAGCATCAAGATCTATGAGGATAGATCAAAAACGCTAAATGGTACTTTCAAATGAGCACATACCTTGACATGATCTTGAAGGTGTTCAAGATGGATCAGTCAAAGAAGGAGTTCTTGCCTGAGTTGTAAGCTATGAAGTTAAGAGTTAAAGCTCGACCACGGCAGAAGAGAGAGAAAGGACGAATGTCGTCCCCTATGCTTCAGACGTAGGCTCTATAGTATGCTATGCTGTGTACCGCACCGGAAGTGTGCCTTGCCATGAGTCAGTCAAGGGGTACAAGAATGATCCAGGAATGGATCATTGGACAGCGGTCAAAATTGTCCTTGGAGTAAATAAGGACATGTTTCTCGATTATGGAGGTGATAAAGAGTTCGGCGTAAAGGGTTACGTCGATGCAAGCTTTAACACCTATCCGAAAGTGACTCGAGTAGCAAACCGGATACGTATAGTGGAGCAACCATTTGGAATAGCTCCAAGTGGAGCGTGGAAGCAACATTTACAATATGACCTAGAGATTTATGCGAAATACATATGGATCTGAATGTTGCGGACCGTTGACTAAAACCTCTCTCACAAGCAAAACATGATCAAACCCCGTAACTCATTGAGTCTTAATCACATGGTGATGTGAACTAGTTTAGTGACACTAGTAAACTCTTTGGATGTTGGTCACATGGCGATGTGACCTATGAGATTTAATCACATGTCGAAGTGAAATAGATTATTGACTATATTGCAAGTGGGAGAATGTTGTAAATATTCCATATAGGCAATGATAAATTAGTAATAATTATTATATTTCCTTGTTCATGATAATCGTTTATTATCCATGCTATAATTGTATTGATAGGAAACTTCGGATACATGTGTGGGTACATAGACAACACCATGTCCCTAGTAAGCCTCTAATTGACTAGCTCGTTGATCAATAGATGGTTACGGTTTCCTGACCATGGACATTGGATGTCGTTGATAACGGGATCACATCATTAGGAGAATGGTGTGATGGACAAGACCCAATCCTAAGCCTAGCACAAAGATCGTGTAGTTCGTATGCTAGAGCTTTTCTAATGTCAAGTATCATTTACTTAGACCATGAGATTGTGCAACTCCCAGATACCGTAGGAATGCCTTGGGTGTACCAAACGTCACAACGTATCTGGGTGGCTATAAAGGTGCACTACGGGTATCTCCGAAAGTATCTGTTGGGTTGGCACGAATCGAGACTGGGATTTGTCACTCCGTGTAACGGAGAGGTATCTCTGGGCCCACTCGGTAGGACATCATCATAATGTGCACAATGTGACCAAGGGGTTGATCACGGGATGATGTGTTACTGAGCGAGTAAAGAGACTTGCAGTAGCGAGATTGAACAAGGTATCGACATACCGACGATCGAATCTCGGGCAAGTACAATACCGCTAGACAAAGGGAATTGTATACGGGATTGATTGAGTCCTCGACATCGTGGTTCATCCGATGAGATCATCATGGAACATGTGGGAGCGAACATGGGTATCCAGATCCCGCTGTTGGTTATTGACCGTGACGTCTCGGTCATGTCTCGCATGGTTCCCGAACCCGTGGGGTCTACCACAGTACTTAAGGTTCGATGGCGCTAGGGTTATAGGGAATAGATGTATGTGGTTACCGAATGTTGTTGAGTCCCGGATGAGATCCTGGACGTCACGAGGAGTTCGGAATGGTCCGGAGGTAAATATTGATATATAGGAAGTATGGTTTTGGCCAGGAAGTGTTCGGGCATCACCGGTAGTGTGCGGGACCATCGGAGGGGTCCGGGGTCCACCGGGAGGGGCCACGGGCCCCGGAGGCATACATGGGCCAAGTGTGAGAAGGGACCAGCCCCTAGGTGGGCTGGGGCGCCTCCCCACCAAGGCCCATGCGCCTAGAGAGAAGAGGGGGGGGGGCAAACCCTAGGGCAGATGGGCCCTAAAGGCCCATGCCTGGTGCGCCTCCCTCACCCCCCACTTGCCGCCACCCCAGATGGGGATTGGGGCTGCCGCCGCCCCTAGGGAGGGAACCCTAGGTGGGGGCGCAGCCCTCCCTCTCCCCCTATATATAGTGGAGGCAAAGGAGCAGCCCAACACACGAAGTTCTTCTCCTGTTGGCGCAGCCCTACCTCTCTTTCTCCTCCTCTCCCGCGGTGCTTGGCGAAGCCCTGCAGGATTGCCACGCTCCTCCACCACCACCACGCCGTTGTGCTGCTGCTGGACGGAGTCTTCCCCAACCTCTCCCTCTCTCCTTGCTGGATCAAGGCATGAGAGACGTCACCGGGCTGTACGTGTGTTGAACGCGGAGGTGCCGTCTGTTCGGCACTAGGATCTCCGGTGATTTGGATCACGACGAGTACGACTCCTTCAACCCCGTTCTCTTGAACGCTTCCGCTTAGCAATCTACAAGGGTATGTAGATGCACTCTCCTTCCCCTCGTTGCTAGTTTCTCCATAGATAGATCTTGGTGACTCGTAGGAAAATTTTGAATTTCTTCTACGTTCCCCAACACACAACATGTCATGCGTCCAATCGGCTCTATCTCCGCAAAGGCTTGAACAAGACTCCTTATGAAATACTCACCGGTAACAAGCCCAATCTCAAGTACTTTCGGGTGTTCGGGTGTAAGTGTTTCATTCTCAAGAAAGGTGTTCGTTTGTCTAAATTTGAGGCTAGAGCTTATGAGGGCATATTTGTTAGTTATGCTACAAACTCCCATGCTTACCGTGTTCTAAATAAGTCCACGGGACTTATTGAGGAGACTTGTAACGTGGAGTTTGATGAGAATAATGTCTCCCAAGTGGAGCAAAGTGGTACTTGTGATGTAGGTGATGAAGTTCCTCCCCAAGCTATAAGAAGAATGGGTGCTGGTCATATCCTACCCATTGAGGAACCCCTTGTGGCCGAAGGAGAAGGACAATGCTCCACCCAAGTGGAGCCATCACCAACCCAAGACCCACACGCTTCTGAAGAACAAAATGAAGGCCCTCAACCTTGTGAACGAGATCAAGGGCAAGATCAACCTCAAGATGGTGGTGAACCACCAAATGATGCCCAAGGTCAAGTTCTTCCCCTCGAGCAAGTCCAAGATCATGAGCAAGCTCAAGATCGAGAACAAGCTCAAGACGATGCTCAAGATGATCAAGTTATCCCTCCTCGTCTCACCTCCGAGGAGGAATTGGAGCATCGTGCCGCAAAGATTGCTTCCAAGCTCACCACCAAAGGTCATCTCATGGAGAATGTGGTTGGAAGCCTAAGAAAGGGGGTAAGCACTCGTAGACAATTAGCAAACTATTGTGAACATCATGCGTTTGTCTCTTGTGTGGAACCCCAAAAGGTCTCTGAGGTGCTCGAAGATCCGGATTGGCTCAATGCCATGCATGAAGAACTCAATAACTTCGAGTACAACAAGGTGTGGAGATTGGTGCCAAGGCCAACGGGGAACCACAATGTCATTGGAACCAAGTGGATTTTCAAGAACAAGCAAGATGCTCATGGGAACATCGTTCGCAATAAGGCAAGATTGGTGGCACAAGGCTACTCCCAAGTCGAGGGTATCGACTACGGTGAAACCTTTGCTCCCGTTGCTCGCCTTGAATCCATTCGTTTGTTGATTGCATATGCTTCTCATCACAACTTTAAGTTGCAACAAATGGATGTTAAAAGTGTGTTCCTCAATGGTCCTATTAATGAGTTGGTATCGTCAAGCAACCCCGGGTTCGAGGATCCCTACTTTCTCGATCATGTGTATCAACTCGACAAGGCACTCTATGGCCTTAAACAAGCCCCACGTCGTGGTATGACCACCTTACCGAAGTTGTTACAAGACCGTGGATTTGAAGTTGGGCTAATCAAGCCCACTCTTTTTACTAAGAAGGTCAAAGGGAGTTGTTTGTATGCCAACTATATGTTGATGATATTATCTTTGGTTCGCCTAACAAAGCTTTCAATGAGGAATTTGCCGCTCTCATGACCTCCAGTTTAGGATGTCTTCGATGGGAGAGTTGAAGTTCTTCCTTGGTTTTGATATCAAGCAAAGAAGAGAAGGTACCTTCATCAACCAAGCCAAATACACTCAAGACATGCTAAAGAGATTCAAGCTAAGTGATGTCAAGCGGCTACTACTCCAATGCCTACCAAGTGCCAACTTGACATTGATCCCAATGGTAAAGCGGTGGATCAAAAGGTATATCGCTCCATGATTGGCTCCCTGCTTTACCTTTGTGCATCTAGACCGGATATCATGTTGAGTGTGGGAATATGTGCACGGTTTCAAGCCGCACCAAAGGAAAGCCACTATGTGGCGGTCAAACGAATCAATGATATTTAGATGTAGGCATGGACATTGATTCGAGCAATGTGGTTTGAACCCTTGCACAACCCACCACACTCAACTTGATGTCTAGTTTACTCCATGATTGGCTCCCTGCTTTACCTTTGTGCATCTAGACCGGATATCATGTTGAGTGTGGGAATATGTGCACGGTTTCAAGCCGCACCAAAGGAAAGCCACTATGTGGCGGTCAAACGAAGCAATGATATTTAGATGTAGGCATGGTCATTGATTCGAGCAATGTGGTTTGAACCCTTGCACAACCCACCACACTCAACTTGACGTCTAGTTTAGATGTACGTAGGCATGGACATAGGGGGAGTGTTGTTCTCTCAATGAACTTTCTCTTCCCCCATTATGCATAAATTGATCAAATCTTTCACATTAGCCATTTTTATGGTACTTGTGCTTCAAAGACGAGTTTTGGTCATGGACCCAAGGATAATTCTTCATGTGTCATACCAATTGACTCAAACATAGGTGGCTCCGGCCACCGCTCTCCTCATGGAGAAGTTGTGTCTCGTAGTTGGTCTCGGTCGTCGTGTGTGTTCACCTGTTAGTTGGTCGGTGTTTCTTCCGGAGGTTGTTTTTGCCTTTTCTCCCTTTTCTCTCGTGTATTCTTTCACTTTCTTGGTTTTACGGTACTACCATGGTGAGCCACGGTACTACCGCAGGAGTTGGTGGCTCTACGTTTAGTGCGTGACCCTCCAGGGGCACGGTACCGCGGCTACCTCCGCGGCAGTAATTTTTTTACTGCCGCTGAAAGAGCGGTACTACCGCCTAGCGTGCGGTACTTCTGCCCGGGCGGTACTACCGAGATGACCCGTGGTACTTCCGCGCCCCCGCGAGCGGGTGGGGGTTAAGTGCGGGACAGGGGGAGTTCTAACTCCCCCATACCCATTCATCTCTATTCCCCACCCCGTCTCTCTCTCTCTCTCTCTCTCTCTCTCTCTCTCTCTCTCTCTCTCTCTCCTGACCAAGAACGACGCCGGAGGCCCTTGCCGGATCTCCGTCTCCGGCCGCTCTCCTCGGATTCCGTCCGGTGGGATCGTTCCCCACCTCGCCCTCTTGCCATGGACCCAGGTTTTTACCCAAGTTCCTCTCCTTTTTGTCCCTTCTTGTGCTTTTAGGTTTTGGGGAGATGCATGTGGTGTTCTTGAGGTTTTTGTCTAAATCTTTGCAAGTGGGATCCGTAGGAGAGTGGTAGTGTAGTTTGCATGCTCCTTGGATAATCAAAACAGTTCCGGTTGATCGACGGTAGTACCGAAGTTGTCATGCGGAGGTTCTAGATCCAGATCCGCGGTCTCTGTCGCGGTTTTCGATCCGTGTGGTACTACCGCAGCCTCACCTGGTTCCGTCGCCGGGCGGTACTTCCGAACCTCGTTGCGGTACTACCGCGTGGCGCCCGGAAGTAAAAAATTACTTCCGCCCCAAGCGCGGTACTACCGTGCCACCCCGGCACGGTACTACCGCGGCTGGAGCGGATGTAATTTTTTACATCCGTAACCCTGCCCGGTACTACCGTAGATTCTTCCTGCACTCTTTTGTTTTGTCCAAATCTCATGCTTTGTGCTTCTTTTCGCCTTGGCTTTGATTCGTCTTGTTCCCTTGCCTGTTTCTTTTGTTTTTGTGTCTAGGTGGTGGCTCCGGTTCCTTTGCTCGTCGCTCGAATCCCAGCCGTGACACAGGGTCCAAGCGTCTACGCAATCAAGATGAAGCTCCCCGAGGGCTCCAAAGGCCCCCCAACGGAGGACCAAGACCACCGCCAGCAAGCAAAAGGAGCCAACCATGGGCATGGATGAGATGCCCCAGGCCGAGTTTGTCATTCGAAGGAAGCTCAATCCCTATGTGAATCCCCGGGCTAACTTGCGAGGCAATGATCTCTTCTGGACCAAGCAGCAGAATCTGATCTATCTGGATGTGATGAAGGCCAAGCAAAACCTCTATGTGGAAGTTCACTACATTTACATGCATCATATGAGGCAGGACAAGCACCGTGGGTACTTTGGAGAGGCCTTGGAGCTAGTGGAGCAGTTCGCCATTGAGCACTTGCTCACCTTCCACAAGGATTTTGATACAGAGATCATCGCACAGTTCTTTGCTTCAGTCTATTTCGGCGTCGATGATGCAAGAATCATGACTTGGATGACTAATGGTCGCCGGATGCCTGCTACTTGGAAGGAGTTCATGGAGTTGCTTAACATTCCAGATGAAGGGCTCAACACGCCAGTTGGAGTTCGCCCTCATGCCAACTCTGAGTCTGCCAACAAGAACAAGCTCATGCCATTCCTTGTTCCGAAGACTCTTCCCAACAAGAAGACTGCGTGGGTGCTTAATCCCTTCCTTGACATCATGCATCGGCTCTTCCGAAACACCCTCTTCCCACGCATTGGGGACATGGGCCAGGTACATGCTTACCTCGTTGACATGATGCTTATCTGCGAGGAGGCCCGTCAGGCTCAGACTCAGCCACTTGATGTCTCACATATCATGTGGTGTGAGCTTCAGTTTGCCGTGTTCAACCGTAAGGTCCCCATCTATGGGCCTTACCTGTTCCACCTGATCTCCAAGACATGGAGAAGCTGTTTCCCAATGATGAGTTTGAAGCTCCAGGGTGGATTCGTCATGAGCCCATCAGGCTCCGCATCAAGCCACAATGGGCTAACACCACCACTTCTGCTGAGGATGCCAGGAGGGTTGTGGATGAGGAGGAAATTGAGGAGGAAGAAGCTGCTGCGGACCGTTCTGCATTCACTACTTCCTCTGCCGAGCCATCTTGCGCAAAGAAGTCAAGATCAAGATGAAGAGGCTTTTACGCATGTAGGTCCAGAGTCGTTACAAGGCTCATGTTGCTCAAAAGGAGGGCCGTCGTCAGCGACAATAGGATTTTGAGGGCATGCGGCGAGGGCGTGGCCAGCTCTCGAGAGGCACATCACCCCGAGGCTGCCTGGATGGCTAAGCAGGGCTACAAGTGGACCGATTCTCGAGGAAGAGTTCGTTCTGCTCGCTGGAGTCTGACGACGAGGAGTCCTTTTCCGCCTGAGCTACCACCTTTGTTGTAGGTGACCTCTCTGCCTTTTTGGTGTCTGGATGCCAAAGGGGGAGAGAGTGTAGGATTTGCGTGTCGTGTGTCGTGCTTGCGTGTCGTGTGTTTCGTCGTTTGCTTTGCTTTCCGTCGTTGAACTTGGTTGCTTTGGTTTGGGTGTGCTTGTGAGACTAAGTTTATCATATGGTGTAAGACATATGCCTCCATCGTACCTTATTATCTTATTGAGCTTATGCTATATCGTGCTATTCATGTTATGCTCATATTTACTATCTTATCGTTGCAAGATATGCTTTGTCTCCAAAATATAGGGGGAGTGGTGATCCTAGTATTCGTGCCGTGCAGTCCAAAGCACCTTACTCTCTAGCACGAATCTAGGGGGAGCTCGTCTATATTCTAGAGATGTGGGGTTTGCTTGTGCTATATTCTTTCCCTTTGTGCAAATCCCGTATTGTCATCAATCCACCAAAAAGGGGGAGATTGTAAGGGCATTCTTGTCCCTCAGTAGTTTTGGTGATTGATGACAATGCCTTTGCGGACTAATCGTGTGTATTGAGCCTTTCAGATATATTACGACTAAACACAAGACGGTTTGATGCCCCTCGAAGACTATTGAAGACGGCGTTTCTCTATGGTTCGGTTCGGTGGGGTTGAGTCGTAGGAAAGCCGTACTATTAAGAGGGGGTCTGCTTTGGAAAGGTTTGGGTGGAATCTCACGTACACATTTCCTTATGCACCGCCTTTCCTCCAGCTCTTTTGAGTGTTCCTCTGTCTCTCCTTGTCTCTGCGAAATGAAGGTCTCCGCGGTGTTCCTCTCAGGCTAGCGGTAGTACTGCTTCTCAAAGCGGTACTACCGCAGGAGGTAGCGGTAGTACCGGGCCCTGGCATGGTAGTACCGTGAGCTCCCACGGTAGTACCACTCCTCAGGAGCGGTAGTACCGTGAGTTCTGGTCTGGCGCCGCTGCTCAAGCGGTAGTAGGCGCAGATGTAATTTTTTACATCCGCGCCCTGCGCGATAGTACCATGCTGCGGCGCGGTAGTACCGGGGCGCCTCTCCTGGTACAACAGCAGGAGCGGAGGTAGGGGCGGATGTAACTTTTTACATCCGCACCCTTCACGGTAGTACCGCACCCCAGGTCGCGGTAGTTCCATGTCGGATTTTTGCACGACAATATCTTAGCGGATGTAGTCACGGATGTAATTTTTACATCTGTGCCTACTGGGCCTGGTCTGTGGTTGTCCTGCGGTAGTACCGCATGGGGCCGCGGTAGTACCGCGCCTGCGGATCTACCGCGCCCTGTCCGTGCTTTTTATTCTGGTCCGGGCTCTGCCGCGCCCACGGTAGTACCGCGGTCCGCCGCGGTCCGCCGCGGTAGTACCGCAAACCCATGCGGTAGTACTGCTCCCTTGGTGCGGTACTTCCGTGGGTCGCGGGCTGAGTGGTGGGTAACGGTTGGAATTGTCCCCCCACTATATAAGGGGGTCTTCTTCTCCAAGAAGACTCACCTCTTCCAACCCTAATCTCCATTGTTTCTCCAAGCTCCATTTTCGCCTGATCTCTCTCCCTAGCCAATCAAACTTGTTGATTTGCTCGGGATTGGTTGAGAAGGCCCCGATCTACACTTCCACCAAGAGAAATTTGATTCCCCCACTAATCCCTAGCGGATCTTGTTACTCTTGGGTGTTTGAGCACCCTAGACGGTTGAGGTCACCAGCCATAGCCCATTGTGGTGAAGCTTCGTGGTGTTGTTGGGAGCCTCCAATTAAGTTATGGAGATTGCCCCAACCTTGTTTGTAAAGGTTCGGCCGCCTTCAAGGGCACCAATAGTGGAATCACGGCATCTCGCATTGTGCGAGGGCGTGAGGAGAATACGGTGGCCCTAGTGGCTTCTTGGGGAGCATTGTGCCTCCACACCGCTCTAACGGAGACGTACTTCCCCTCAAAAGGAAGGAACTTCGGTAACACATCCTCGTCTCCACCGGCTCCACTCTTGGTTATCTCGTGCCTTGTGCAAGCTTATTTGTGTTATATCCTTTGCTTGCTTGTGTGCTTGTTGTTGTTGCATCATATAGGTTGCTCACCTAGTTGCATTTCTAGACAAACCTACTTTGATGCAAAGTTTAATTTGGTAAAGAAAAGCTAAAAATTGTTAGTTGCCTATTCACCCCCCCCTCTAGTCAACTATATCGATCCTTTCAACCTGTACACCGGAAACCTGTACGGCGCGACCTATCTGCCGCGATGGGTGCGCCTCTCGGAGGAGGGGACGGTTTTGGGCTGCACCGCCGTGAGCTCCGGTTCCGTCTCACCGTCTCATCCGGGAAGTAAGACACCAAACATGTGTACCGCGATCGGAAGACTATGGACCTGTGCACCAGTGACCTGTTCGTTGTGACCTGTACATTATGACCTGTTCGCCAGGGACATGTAGACCGTCATGGTAGAGCATCGGGGCTAGCGGTTGGGCTGCGTTGTTGGCGAGCTCCGGTAGCTCCCGAGTCATCTCCAGCCAGAACATGACACCTGAAAATGAAAGGCTTGGCGTAGACAAGCTCCGATGGTGTCGGTGCAGTTTTCAGTTCCGGCGCCCTCATCTCCGGCGGCGGCGACAGGATCACATGAGTGTCATCTCCCGTCACCAGCACATACTCTCCATGTAGCGCATGCATGCTGGATGTGGAGGAGAAAGAAGAAAATAGATGAGAGCGGCGTTTTGGCTCCTAGGTGCATATGCACCCATTGTCGAAATACACATTTCGAAAAGTTAAAAAATTCGAAATAAAAATCCCACGTGTATATCCGGACATTTTATGTGCATTCACAAGGTTTCGGTGAAAAACGATGTTTTTTGTGGCTTGTGTAAAAAAGATAAAGAAATGCCTCGTGAATAGTAGAATGAAGCATCAGAAATTGTCTTTTTAACACAAGCCACAAAAAACGTCGTTTTTCACTAAAACCTTGTGCACGCACATAAAATGTCTGGATATACATGCGGGATTTTTGTTCCGAATTTTTCAACTTTTCAAAATGTGTATTTCGACAATGGGTGCATATGCACCTAGAAGCCAAAGGCAATTACCGAAAATAGATGTATTAAATCAAAATCTCACCCTCCGGGCAGGTGAGCTTGGTGTCCATGTCTGCTGCCGCCGGTGTTCTCGCCCGGCTGCGTTCGTCCGTCTATGCGATCTGGTCTTCTCCCGTCTGCACCGTGAGTTGCCTCTCCGGCCGTGCGTTGGTGTATGGATGGATGGGTGTGTGCGTCGGCCGTGCGGACGTGAATGGATGGATCTATGGATGTGTGCTACGTGATGGATGGATCTACTGATGGATGCATGTGTGCGTTGGTGAATGGATGGATGTGGTGCTAATCCCTTGCAACCGTGGGAGCTCATGCATGCTTATCCAGTTATCATTGACCATGCGTATGGATGCCCGGTGGATCCAGCTTAGACACAACAAAATATCAATCGTGCCAGGTCGAACGAACTGGCTTTTGAACTAGTATTGTGTCAGGTTGGAGCGTTGGCCGGAATATTTAAATAATATATTCGTGATTGAGAAAGCTAATTAGCGTGCAACGCATGCATGCATCAGGCTCAAGTCCACATGCATGAACTATGGCCACCGAGCGTGGAGAAAGCTTTTCTTTGTACGTGTGCATATCAAATACTACCAAAATCATTCTTCCTTTGATTCTATAAAAAAACTATAATATATACTCATTACTTTGGCGCGACAAATTCTCGTCGAACAATTTTAGCTTGGGCCTTTTGATTTCAGGATGGTAGAAAAAAAATTAGATTTGAGTGGCATCTGAATTATGCAACCGAGGGAGTAGTATAAAAATTGGATCAATAGTGTTCTCCTTTTTAGAATTGAACCAAAACTAATATGGAAAATTGGATCAATAGTGTTTTTTTTTGGGGAAAACGGGAGTTTTATTCCATGCATGATTTTTTAAGGGAAAACCTCTTGGGACTTTATTTAAGTTTCAGAAGTGTTACATCATTGATTACATGCGGCAGAAGAAACTCAGGTGGATCATCATCCCACCAGTACAACAGGTTCGAATCATACACATGTCTAGCTAAGAAGTGTGCCAAGCCATTGGCATCCATATTGTAGCCCATACTGGATTCGTGCTAGATGTTCTTTCCGAGATGGATAGTTTAGATACATATTGATGTTCCCATTCTATGTAATAGACTGATCTAACTGAAAAAAACATATGACTTTGTTTTATGCCAGGCAATAAAATCTCTAGTCAAGTGTTCCGATAGAGGAATACTTAGTATCTTTTCTGCATCCAGAGGTACACATATACTCCTAATGAGTTTCTCATCCCACAAACCTGTTAAAGGATCAATGAGCTCATTCACTGTTCTCAAAGTAGTGTTCCCTCTTCTAGTCATTACCATTCTTGTTGGGCCATTAAGCACCCAATGATCCTCCCATATATTTACTTTCTCGCCCGCACCAACTCTCCAAATATGCCCTCTTCAGAAGGTTTGAAGTCCTGCAAATATGCTTTGCCAAGTATACAATGATCCTTTCTTTGGGCCTGCCTTGAGCAGATTTCCATCAGGGGAATACTTTGATCTCAACACCCTTGCACATAGGGGTCAGGGTGAGTAATCATCCTACAACTTTGTTTTGCCAACATGGCTAGGTTGGAAGCGCGTAGGTCCCTAAACCCCATGCCTCCTTTATCTTTTGGGAAACACATCTTCCACCATGCAATCCAATGAATCTTTTTCTCTTCTTCAATATTTCCCCACCAGAACCCTGTCGTGGCATCATTTATTTCTTTACAAACCTTCTAAGGGATTTTAAACATTGCCATAGCAAACACTGGGATAGACTATATAATTGCTTTCAACAAAATCTCCTTACCACCAAAGGACAAGATCTTTTCCTTCCAACCCTTCAGATGGTTCACAATTCTTTCAACAA
Source organism: Aegilops bicornis (assembly GCA_021605145.1). Taxonomy (NCBI): domain Eukaryota; kingdom Viridiplantae; phylum Streptophyta; class Magnoliopsida; order Poales; family Poaceae; genus Aegilops; species Aegilops bicornis. The sequence continues at coordinate 568,317,891 of CM038673.1, read as the reverse complement.
GGTGCACGAAACTGTCACTTCTGTCCAGACCAACCATACATGGGAGACCAAGATATGTGTCTGAAACAACTTCAGTCATAATATGTAGTTCTGCACACTATCCTTCACCTCAACATTCAAATTAGGACTGGAAAATATACTACTCTATCCTTCACTCACCAACTGCCCAGAGCTTGCACAATATTCATCTAGAACTTGTCTCAATGACGTTGCATTATTCATATTTGCTTTCATAAGGATAAGGGAATCATCAGCAAAAAGTAAATGAGAAACTGATGGTGCATTTCTGCACACCCGAACACCTTCAATGCCACGAACCTCATCTTTATGAGCCAAAGCACTCGATAAACCTTCTACACATATAAGAAATAAATATGGTCACAAGGGGTCCCGCTTACGGAGTCCCCTAGTAGGAACAAAACCTTCTATTTCTTGATCATTATATCTCCCTTTATATTTCACTGATGTAACACAAGCCATTAGAAGCTCCACAATCTCACATGGAAGCCCAATTTAGTCATCATTTTCTCCAGAAATCCCCACTCGACATGATCATATGCTTTGTGCATATCTAGCTTGACCGCACAATATCCAACATTTCCTTTCTTATTTTTGATTTTGTGTAAACACTCATAGGCCAACAGAATATTATCAGTGATAAGGTGCCCTGGTACAAACGCACTCTAGATAGCGGAGATGACTTCATCAAGGCAACTCTTCAGACGAAAAGCAATCATTTTTTATATTACATTTTATAATACATTGCATATACTTATGGGCCTATATTGTGATATTCTTTCTGGTGTATCCACTTTAGGAATCAACACGATCACAATATCGTTCCAACCCTCTGGAATGGTTTTATTGTTGATTGCATTAAGAACTTCATCAGTTAACGCATCCCCTAAAATATGCCAACATTTTTTTTAAAAAAATAGCATGAAAACCATCTGTACCTGGTGCTTTTAGATCACCAATCGAGAAAAGAGCCTTCTTTACCTCTCCGGCAGTATAGGGCTTCAAGAACATCTCGTTCATCCCGGCAGTAACTCTCGGGGTAATACAAGATGACTAATAAAAGGCGGAGCATGATGCAAGCAATACGCAGCAGTGTTTTCCTTTTTTAAATTGAACCAAATAGTATTTGATGTCACACAAAAAATAAAGGAATTATTGATTTAAAAACTCTCCACCAATATAAAGTGTAAATCAATCCTTAGGATCCGAAGGATTATAATTCTACTAACCAAACAGCCTGCCCGCGTAGGGAAAAAATCCTTCAAAAATCTTATGAAAGCCCTTTGGGACATTTTTTTTACATATTATTTTATGGAAATGATAAATCGCGACCGTTCGAATTTTAAGCATGGCAACCCGACCGTTTTCATGACAACTTTAATTGACACAGAAAATTGCCATGTTTGTCAATGAAACTTGCCACCTCGAGTCAACTAAAGTTGCTACGAAAAACGTTCGGGTTGCCATGCTTAAAATCTGAACGTTCAGGATTTATCACGGTCCTTATTTTAATAATTTAATCATGAGATCGGAAGATTCAATAACACCATGTCATTGGCAGTGCCAACGATAGGTGGCTTGTCACTGTCAACGTCGACTATAAGTCTATATCGTTTGGAAGGCTAGCTATTGGAGCCCTTCTCAAGGCCTCACAAGGATGTTTGTACTGCTGCTCCCTCTCAACTAGAAAGGTGTTGGGCCCTCAAGTGCAAGGATTTGTAGTAAGAAACAATTTTCCTCAAAGTGAACGACCTTAAGGTATCGAATCAGTAGGATTTTACTAAGCACCCAGTGATAAGTACCTACACATACAAATATAAAACTACCTTGGCCCCCAACAAGGCTAGCGAGATTGTCAGACTCACTAGCCTTGCCAGTTACAAGGATTAAACACAAGTGTGTATAGAAGATATATTGTAAAGGAAAAGTAAAAGCAAGAAAGATCGAGGTTGGAAGAAATAGGAAGAAAAATGAACTGGGTTCCATAGGTTCGCTAGTGGTTTCTCTCCAAAAGACAACATGGTGTGATGAATAAATTCTAGTTAGCATCAATTATATTGTAGTTCTATGATTATGACTATACATAGCATAACTACATATCAGCATCATGTTCGAACATCTATAAACCGTTATCCAACTGCATCTATAGCTAATAGTACTCCACCCAAGATGTATGTGTAGAGGTGATTGTTCGAGACTCAGCGGGCGACTTGGTGCTTGTAGCATGCAAATATATGTAATGATGTGATGATCCTATTAAAGCTGAATCATTTGTTGCAATGGAAAGAGTGCTGATGGAACATACATATGATGCAGGGCCTTTCTTTCCACAAACATATTGCTCAAATCTGATAAAACTATTGAAGGATCAGGGGCATGATAAATCAAGACTTGGCTAACTCTGAAGGCCGTACACGTTGAAGAGCAGGAGCTGTTCGTCATGAAACTAGTTAGACTCAGAATATTGTTGCAGATTTTCTGGCCAAATTGTTGTGCTCGGAGCATCGTACCGATCTGTAGTTACTTGGTGCACCTTAGAATCTCCAGAGTATTTTGGCTATGGATTGTAAAACTATTCACTAATCATTAGAGTTCCCAATTTTCCTCAAAAAATACTCCACCTATGAATGCTATCCAACATGCATCTTAGAGTATTAAGTAAAATAGAGTATTGCATTAAGTATGATGACATGAAATAAGTGATATATTCTCTTCACCATACGCTCAAAGGGAAACTACGCAATCAACTTTTTATCCCTAGTGGCAACAACACAATACAAGACTTTTCCACATTTTGTCACTCTGATAGATTACTTTTAAGATTTGTAAGTGCATCTAGTGACTAGTGCTCCATGAGGGTTTTGGAATGATCATATTGACAAAACAATTATGAGATTAATGCGTTTGTTAATAGGATTTGGTTTAAGAGAGTTATGACACCTAAAAATGTTGTGATGACATTGAAGAATATGAGATGCATGTTGAAACAATTGAAGATATTCATGTAAAGAGAAGCAGAAGCGTAGACTTATTTTTACTAGTTTCTTTTGCTTCTATTTGAGTCCATAGGGAAAACTGTACTATCGCAGGGTGGGGGGGGGGGGTCAAAACAAAGGTGTATTTAAGTCTTCTAGTGTGTGCTTCGGGCTTCGAAGTACAAGATGATATTGTTTGGTACTCCTTAGCGCATTTTCTTTGCAATACATTTGGTTTTCTTATGTGGCAAGACATACCGCGTGGGAGAGAGCTGATTTGAAATATGACCGTTACCCACGTCTTGTGTTGACTTTTGCGAGGGTGCGTCCAACGGTCATATCAGCCCTCGGGCTTGCCCCACCAGCTATAAATAGCCACTCACTTCAACCCTAGACGGCTGAATGCTCCGTGCGAACTAAGACAGAGGTTGTGTGAGCATTCTATTTTCCTCCCAATGATTTGAGAGAATCCTAGCGAGGGAAAACCCAAAGCCTAAAATGCTAAATTTAGTTGAGCATCACTGAAGAGTTTGATCAAGTTGATCTCAGCATATGTTCGGTCAAGAGTAATTGTGGAATGACTGAGAAAAAGTGTGTGAAGGCCTTGGAGATCTAAGTTGAAGATTTGCGGTGAGTGATTGGGTGCAGCCAGAGTTGACAGGTGGATACATTGTATTCTGAGTTAAATCTCGGCCCCTCCAACTAGACTTAGAGTTGTGCCATAAACTTGAACTAGGTGAACTATCATTGTCTTCACCAAACCTCCAAGTTCTATTTCGTCACTCTCAATCTACCACGCTACCACGCGGCTTGAGTCCGTTGGCGACGCATTGCCGCCACAGGATCTAAGCTCCACTTGATGGTTGTTCTCCCGGGAGTGGCGGAGAGCCAGCCAGACACTCCCCCACTTCCTCTCCGTGTTTCCCCACCGCCCCCTCCTTCCCCAATCTCATATGATACATGTAAGGAATCTGGGTGGACAAGTGGACAACACCATCGACATGTCAAGCAAGCCAGTGGATGGTCAATAAGCTGGAGCAATAGCTGTTGCCTCCAACTCCGTGACTGTTGAATCAGTTTACTCTCAATCAGCAACTATGTAGCAGAAGGAAATTCAGGTAATCTTCTTTCAGTGCCGTTTGTCGCTGAAGATCTGTAGTTGAACTCATCCGGCTTGTGCCGGTTCCTTTGCCTTCTCTGCATGTATGCATTTGGTATAATTTGCATGTACTGTTTGTACTTGGATTTAATCATGTAAGTGTTTGTTTTTTTTTTGTAAATTTCGCTAGCTGCAGGCCATGTTATCAATACCAGTGACAAAGTCGGAGGTTCACTCCAAGTTGGATCTCTTTGTTCTTGCCATTCCTTTATCATGCAGAGCAGATGTTGTTGTCAGACCCTGTGAGCCATGCAATAACTGGTTCAGGTAATGAGGCCCTTCTCTCCTGTCATTCGAATTAATTTATCCATTTTTCCTTCAGGAAAGCATACGGTCTTTTTTTTAGAGGAAAGCATACGGTCTGAGATCACGAGAAGACACATTGTTGAAGAAACTAATTTTAATTTGTTACTCCTTCGGTAAAGCTTGCTGCCATTTGAGTATTTTTGGAAGAAGCTAATGCAGAATAGCAAGGACATCATTTTTCTTTTGGACACGGTACATGCAGATCGATGCACCCCTTTGATGCTAATGTATGGTTTAGTAATTCACATCTTATCTTTGTGACTACCGCTGCCAGGCATGTTAGAATTATTGTATAGGGATAGGAGAGGTGTTTAAACTTGTATCTATCTCTTCTTCTCTCTATCTCTTGTAACGACCTTTCCTGGTCGATCCTTCTGTTCTGGTCGATCTCCTCCTCTCTCTCGATCCTCTCTGTAACTTGTCAACCAAGGCTTTGCCTCAATATATACAACGCGGCCCGAGACAAAGGGTTCTACGCTTCCCAAACTATTTTACATGGTAACAGAGCCTCTTCCTCATCAGATCAAGAGAGATCGCATCTAGCTACTGTTCGCGACCAAGCCATGTCCACCACCTCCGCCTCCATGTCACCCAGCACCATGGGCGCGATCACCACCACCTCCTCCGCCTCCACCCTTGCTTCATCATCCACAGCCACCAACACCTTCCTCGGATCGCCACCACAGGAGAAGCTGACGAGGGGGAACTTCCTCCTCTGGAAAGCCATCGTGCTTCCCCAGATCAAGGGCGCTCAGATGGAGCACCACCTTGATGCCACGAGCCCGCCACTACTGGCCACCCTCACCATCAACAGGAAGGGCAAAGAGGAGCAAGTCGTCAACTTCGCCCGCACTCTCTGGTATGCGCAACAACAACAACTCCAAGGGTTCTTGATGGGTTCTTTTTCCCGTGAGATTTTGTCCCAGGTGGCCACGCTCCAGACGCCGGCCGAGGTGTGGCGCGCCATCAACGACATGTTCATCGCCCATAGCCAGGCGCATGCGATCAACACCCGCATCGACCTCACCAACCTTAAAAAAGGTAACTTGACCATGGCAGAGTACCTCGGCAAGATCAAAACCCTCACAGATGAAGTTGCTTGCACCGCCTCGGCTCTCTCCGACCCGGAGATCGTCTCCAAGATTCTTGCCGGCCTCGACATGGAATATAATCCAGTCGTCTCTGCGCTGGCGGCACGAGTGGAACCCATCACGGTTCCGGAGCTGCATAGCCAGCTGCTCAGCTTCGACGCCCGCCTCACCCTCCTCCACGGCGGCGACCTTCGGCAATCCTCTGCATACTCCGCCTCCCGGGGACGCGGTCGTGGCCGTGGTCACCAGGGCACCAACCATGGTGGCGGACGCGGACGCGGTGCCTCCTCGGGCGACGGTGCCCGCTCTGGTGGCGGCTACGGCAACAACTACGACGGCGGCTACGGCAACAACCACGGGGGTGGCGGCTTCAACTCCAACACTGGCCGCCGCAACCCCTCCTCGCGTTCTCGCCCTCGGTGTCAACTCTGCAAGAAGGCTGGCCATGAGGTCATCGATTGCTGGCATCGGTACGATGAAAACTTCGTTCCTGATTCCAAACTAGTTGCAGCAGCTATGCACGAGCAAGGTGGGGACGATGTCTGGTACATTGACTCCGGTGCTACCGATCACGTCACTAATGAGCTGGAGCAACTTGCCCTACGTGAGACGTACCACGACAACGCTCGGATCCACACATCCAGCGGTAAAGGTATTGAAATTTGTCACATTGGTCAAGTTTCTCTTAATTCCCCTAATCTTCAACGTGATCTTGTTCTTAAGGATGTTCTCCATGTTCCTCAAGCTGACAAAAATCTTGCCTCGATGTCTCGTTTAGCCACCGGTAATGATGTTTTCTTTGAAACTCACCCTCGCTATTTTTTCATTAAGGATCGGGCAACGAGGGCACCTCTCTATCATGGTAGATGCGTCGGCGGCCTCTACCCCATCTCCTCCGGAGCTCTTAGAAACAAGCATCGTCGCGTCTACTCCGTCATCAAGCCCTCTTTTGAGCGGTGGCATCAAAGATTAGGACATCCCTCATCAGTCATAGTTAGGCAAGTAGTCAATAAAGACAAACTTCCTTTGTCACATAGTTCAAATAATGAGTCTGTTTGCGAAGCATGTCAATGTGCCAAGAGCCATCAGCTTCCTTATCCTGAGTCTACTAGTGTGTCTCATGCTCCATTACAATTGATCTTTAGTGATGTATGGGGTCATGCTCGAGATTCTTTTGGTCAAAAAAAATATTATGTTAGCTTCATTGATGATTACAGCAAGTTCATATGGATTTATTTGCTTAAGTACAAATCTGAAGTCTTTTCCATCTTCCAAGAGTTTCAGAAGCTAGTTGAGCGCCACTTTGATAAGAAAATTATTTCAGTCCAAAGTGACTGGGGAGGGGAGTATGAAAAACTCAACTCCTTCTTCCGTAGCATTGGGATCACTCATTATGTGTCTTGCCCTCATGCTCATCAGCAAAACGGTTCTGCTGAACGCAAACACCGTCATATCGTCGAAGTTGGTCTCTCCCTTTTAGCTCATGCATCTATGCCTCTTAATTATTGGGATGAGGCTTTCATCACAGCTACATATCTTATCAACCGTATTCCCAGTAAGGTCATTGGCAATTCAACTCCTTTAGAACGATTGTATCATCAAAAGCCAGACTACAACTCTCTAAATTTTTTTGGGTGTGCATGTTACCCCAACCTACGTCCATACAATCGTCACAAACTAGAGTTTCGCTCCACACAATGTGTGTTTATTGGGTATAGTAACCTTCATAAAGGGTACAAATGTCTTGAACCATCTACTGGACGCATCTATATCTCCAGTGATGTTATCTTTGATGAAACATTATTCCCTTTTTCCCTCCTTCATCCCAATGCTGGCGCCTTGCTTCGTGCAGAAATTGCACTCCTACCAGACTATTCTATACATCCTGATCAAGGGGGTGAATTAAATGATCATGATCATGTGCAAAAATCCACAGAAAAATGCGTCTCTAATGGGTCTTGTACAGATTCTACTCGTCATTTTATGTGTACACAGGACAAAGCAGGCGTAGTATCCGAGGACGATCCTGCTGTCAGCGCGCGATCCCAGGCAGATCCGCGACAGCATGTAGAGCAGGGAGGCACGCGATCTTGGGCAGATTCGCCCCTGGCAGGCGACAGCGACAGTGGCCCAGGCACGGCTCCGGGCGTGCCACGCCAAGCCGACCAGGTGGGTCACGCGGGTCCAGGCGCGGGTCCAGGCAAGTCACGCCAAGCCGACCGGGCGGGCCGCAGCGGACCAGGTGCAGGCGTGGGTCCTGGCACGAATCCCGGCACGCCTCGCCAATCCTCGCCTGCGCAGTCTGAGACGGCTGTCGAGCACGGTGCGGGGGGCGCGACTCCCCGTCTGCCACGTCGTTTGGGGACTCGCTGGTCGATCCGATGCGCCGCTAGAACGAGGAGCAGCGCGCATCTTCCTCGGATCAGGAGCCCCACCATGCTGGATCTTCTGTGAACGACGCCGAAGCTGCTGGATCTCCTGTGCCGCAGTCCACATAAACCAGTTTTGTGGCTCCTTCACCTCCTCGTCGACACACCACGTCTCGGTCAGGTATTGTCAAGGAAAAACAATATAGTGATGGTACAATAAAGTATAATCTGACTAAGCGTGCTTTCCTTGCCACTACTGGTGAACCTATTAATTTGCATGATGCACTTGCTAGCAAGGATTGGAAGGAAGCCATGGATAATGAGTACAATGCACTCATAAAAAATCAAACCTGGCATTTAGTACCACCGCAACGTGGTGCTAACATAATTGATTGTAAGTGGGTATACAAGATAAAAAGGAAATCTGATGGTAGTATAGACAGGTACAAGGCAAGGTTGGTTGCAAAAGGTTTTAAGCAAAGGTTTGGAATTGATTATGATGATACCTTTAGTCCTGTGGTTAAAGCAACTGCCATTCGCCTTGTTTTGTCCATTGCCATTTCCAGAGGATGGAGCTTACGGCAGCTAGATGTTTAGAACGCGTTCCTTCATGGTGTTCTTGAGGAAGAAGTGTTCATGCGGCAACCACCAGCGTATGAAAGTCATAGCACACCACATTATATATGTAAGTTGGATAAAGCATTATATGGACTTAAGCAGGCTCCAAGAGCATGGTATTCTAGGCTGAGCATGCAGTTACAACATCTTGGGTTCACACCATCCAAAGCAGATACATCCTTGTTCTTTTATAGCAAAGGCAATATCACTGTTTTTGTGCTTTTTATGTTGATGATATAATTGTTGCTAGTTCAAGTCAAGAGGCCACCACTTGTTTGCTTAAGGATTTAAAGCTTGAATTTTCTCTCAAGGATCTAGGTGATCTTCACTATTTTCTTGGCATAGAAGTAAAGCAAGTCAGAGATGGCATACTTCTCTCACAAAAAAATATATAGCTGATGTTCTAAAGAGGGTGCGATTGGAGAATTGCAAACCTGTCGGTACACCAATTTCCACCTCAGAAAAACTTACAGTTGATAGTGGAGAAGCTCTTGGTCCAGAAGATGCAACAAATTATAGAAGTGTTGTTGGTGCTTGCAATATTTAACACTTACATGTCCAGATATTTCTTATTCAGTGAACAAGGTATGTCAATATTTGCATGCTCCTAGAACTACTCATTGGACAGCAGTTAAGAGAATTCTAAGGTATCTCCAGTATTCCCAACGACTTGGACTTCAAATTGTCGAGTCCTCTTCCTTGCTTGTTACTGCATATTCTGATGCAGACTGGGCGGGGTGTGCTGATGACAGAAGATCCACTGGTGGTTTTGCTGTGTTTCTGGGGTCTAATCTTGTGTCATGGAGTGCAAGGAAGCAAGCTACTGTCTCAAGATCAAGTACAGAGGCTGAATATAAGTCATTAGCAAATGCCACAGCTGAAGTAATGTGGATACAAACATTACTCTATGAGCTTGGAATTAAAGCTCCGAGGGCTGCACGGTTATGGTGTGACAATATTGGTGCAACTTATCTTTCAGCAAATCCTGTCTTCCATGCACGTATAAAACATATTGAGGTGGACTTTAATTTTTTTAGAGAGAGAGTAGCTCGAAAGCTACTTGAGATACGGTTCATTCCTAAAGGGGATCAACTTCCAGATGGGTTTACTAAACCCTTGACAGAGAGAAGATTGGATGAGTTCAAATACAATCTCAACCTTAGCAAGGCTTGAGGTTTAGATTGAGGGGGAGTGTTAGAATTATTGTATAGAGATAGAAGAGGTGTTTAAACTTGTATCTATCTCTTCTTCTCTCTATCTCTTGTAACGACCTTTCCTGGTCGATCCTTCTGTTCTGGTCGATCTCCTCCTCTCTCTCGATCCTCTCTGTAACTTGTCAACTAAGGCTTTGCCTTAATATATACAACGCGGCCCGAGACAAAGGGTTCTATGCTTCCCAAACTACTTTACAAGGCATACATTGCCGCTTTGTCCGAGAATGTGCCATGAAAGCACATGCAAGCTCCTGACCATCATCTCATATATACTCTGGAAGGCAAATTTATCCAAGAATGTGCAACTAAAGCACTTTGTTTGTATTTCGGGGCCAATCAAAGCACTTTGATTAGCTTGAGAAGATTACCTGGTCAATGTTTTGTGAGCACCAAACATGTTTAATTTACTCGATCTGGATTTTGTTTCAGTGAAGAGAGAAATACTCTTTTGGAATTGTTGTCAGAAATCCTATGGTAGCAGTTTCGTTACTACTCAAATACTTGGATTATCTTAGTACAATTTTGACACCGTCTGATTAGTATTTGGAAGCACCTTCCGTGATTATAATTTTGTACAAAATCATGAAATTTGTATATGGAATTCATGACCCAATATGTTTGAGATTTTATTTATATATTGTTTTTAATGTATAACTAATCCACATATTCTCCTTCCACTAGTGCAGAACCGGGCAATAGCACCGGTTCGTAAGGCCCTTTAGTGCCGGTTCCACTAAAGCCCCCCCCCCCCTTTAGTACCGGTTCAGCACGAACCGGTGCTAAAGGCCAACCACGTGACACGAGGCAGCTCCGGGGCCGGGAGCCCTTTAGTACCGGTTGGTAACACCAACCGGTACTAAATGTTTGTGGTTTTTTGTTTTTTTTATTTTTCAATTAAATTTGTGTTATCAATTTAATTCTTTTTCGTTTGCTGGTATTTTACGATACTACAAATTGTACACTATATATATATATATATATATATATATATATATATATATATATGTATATAAATAGAATTTCTAGTAGAACCAATCATGCATATATATATATATATCATCAATGTCTCACAAACCATCATATTAATTAATTCACACATACACACATGTATAGCTATATACAATTTCTCCTACATATGCATGTTGCCTTCGGAGCCAGTGGCATTAGCCTAATTGGTGCCTTCGGAGCACGATGGGGGCGGTGGCGGGTAATAGTATTCTCCCTTCGGATTTATGACCTGGTCGAGCAAAAATCCCGCTATTTCCTCTTGAAGTGTTTCTACGCGCTCCGTTTCTAGGAGCTTCTCCCGCACCTCTGTGAACTGTTAAGAAGGAGATCAATATGCATGTGTATTAGTTGTGTGACTAGATATCGATAATGGGACGGGGGCGGCGACGGCGACGGGGTCGGTGACGGCGTCGATCAATCGGGGCGGGCGGTTCAATGGGGAAACAGAGGAAGAAACAGAGGGAGAATGAAATTTTTCGAAGTGTTGTATATATAGAAGGCACCTTTAGTACCGGTTGGAGCCACCAACCGGTACTAAAGGTCTGTTTTGGCCCCCCTTTAGTACCGGTTTGTGCCACCACCCGGTACTAAAGAAATCTTATTGCGCAACAGTGCTTGATCTTGACAAGTTTAGTCCCACGTCGCTAGCCGAGGGGCGACCGCACTGGTTTGTAAACCCCCGTGCGGTCGCTCTGTCGAACTCCTCTCCAAAGCATGCCTACTGGGCCTACGTGTTCTTTGCTGTCCTGTGGGCCCACTTGGCCTTTGCGGGCCTGCATCCTGGCCCAACAACAGGTTGGGTTTCTAGTCGTATGCAGGCCGCTCTGGCCTAGTAGGCGGGCTTTTTTTTGCTTTATTTATTTTTGTGTTTTTTTTTGTTTTTAGTGTTTCTTTGTGAATATTTTTGCTTTAGGTACAAAAATTACAAACTTTCTGTTAGTGCCCGTAGTTTTCAAATTTGACTAGTTTAAATTTTGAATTATTTGAAATTAGTGTGAATCACTAGTTTATGAATAATTTAACTTTAAAAATCAGTAAATGCATGAAAGAATTTGTTTGCACATAAAATTTCTTCTTGTTTCAAATGCCAAAACACATAACTACCCTAACTATTACAGAGATTCCCCTCTGGGTGTGAAACACAGAAGAAAGTGATGATAGTGAAGCCGATCACATCCCAGATCTTTGGGTGTGAAACTTTTTCTTCGCGTGTGTCCCTTTGCGCCGTAACCATGGAAAATCTTCATCATTTAATGGGATGCTCGGGTCAATATTCACCGTGAATGGAGAAATTTCATCAAACTTTTCATAATCTTCCTGACTTGTCTGTCTTGTCATCCACTCCCACGATGTTTCTCTTCCCGTAAAGAACTATGTGCCGCTTTGGCTCATCGTACAATGCATTCGCTTCCTTATCTTTTCTTTTTCTTGGCTTGGTAGACATGTCCTTCACATAGAAAACCTGTGCCACATCATTGGCTAGGACGAATGGTTCCTCTTGCATACGCAAGATTGTTGAGATCCACTGTTGTCATTCCGTCATCGCGGGTCTTCTGTTACCCGCCTCGTGTCATATTGACCCATTTGCACTGAAACAAAGGGACCTTTAAACCACGTCGATAGTCAAGTTCCCATATGTCCTGTATATAACCATAATATGTTTCCTTTCCGTCTTGGTTTACGCATCAAACGGACACCACTGTTTTGGTTGGTGCTCTTCTTATCTTGGGCGATCGTGTAAAATGTATTACCATTTATCTCGTATCCTTTGAAAGTCATTATATTCGAAGATGGTTACTGGGACAGCAAGTACAGGTCATCTTCAATAGAGGTGTCATGCATGGTACGTGTCTGCAACCAGTTGGCGAAACTCCTGGTTTGTTCACGTGTAATCCAGTCATCAGACCGCTCTGGGTGTTTGGAGCGTAGCAAATTCTTGTGTTCATCCATATACGGAGCCACCAAGGCGGAATTCTGTAGAACTGTGTAGTGTGCTTCAAAGTGAGAGAATGTCCGTCCATACATATTATTTGTTCCTCCTAGCGTGCCTTTTCCATCCACCGCCCTTATGCCGCGATTCAGAACACCAATCGGCTTAAGGTCAGGAATAAAGTCAATACAAAACTCAATGACCTCCTCATTTTGATGGCCCTTGGAGATGCTTCCCTCTGACCTAGCACGGTTATGAACATATTTCTTTAAGACTCCCATGAACCTCTCAAAGGGGAACATATTATGTAGAAATACAGGACCCAAAACGTTAATCTCTTCGCATAGGTGAACTAGGACGCGCGTCATGATGTTGAAGAAGGATGGTGGGAACACCAACTCGAAACTGACAAGGCATTGCACCAAATCATTCTGTAACCTTGGTATGATTTCTGGATCGATTACCTTCGGAGATTGCATTGAGAAATGCACATAACTTCACAATGGCTAATCGAACGCTTTTCCGGTAGAAGCCCCTCAATGCAACCGGAAGCGCTTGCGTCATAATCACGTGGCAGTCATGAGACTTTAGGTTCGGAACTTTTTCTCCGCCATGTTTATTATTCCCTTTATATTCGACGAGAAGCCGACGGTACCTTAATATCGAAAGGTGCATTCAAAGAAGATTTCCTTCTCTTCTTTGGTAAGAGCGTAGCTTGCATGACCCTGATATATGCCGTCTTCTCCGTGCATACGTTGCTGGTCCTCCGTGCCTCGTGTGTATCTTTTGTCTTCCCATACACGCCCAAGAAGCCAAGCAGGGTCACGCAAAGATTCTTCGTCACGTGCATCTCGTTGATTATGGAGCGGACCTCTAGGTCTTTCCAATATGGCAGGTCCCAAAATATAGATTTCTTCTTCCACATGGGTGCGCGTCCGTCTGCGTCCTTTGGAACGGGTTGTCCGCCAGGACCCTTTCCAAATATCACCTTCAAATCCTTGACCATATCATGTACATCAGCACCAGTACAGTGGCGAGGCTTCGTCCGGTGATCCGCCTCACCTTTGAAATGCTTGCCTTTCTTTCTTACGGGATGCCTGCTCGGAAGAAATCGGCGATGTCCCAGGTACACATTCTTCATACAATTATTCAAATATATATCGCCGGTATCATCCAAACAGTGCGTGCATCCGCGGTATCCCTTGTTTGTCTGTCCTAAAAGGTTACTGAGAGCAGGCCAATCATTGATGGTCACGAACAACAACGCCTTTAGGTCAAATTCTTCCCCCATGTGCTCATCCCACGCACATACATCTGTTCCATTCCACAGTTGTAAGAGTTCTTCAACTAATGGCCTTAGGTACACATCAATGTCGTTGCCGGGTTGCTTAGGGCCTTGGATGAGTACTGGCATCATAATGAACTTCCGCTTCATGCACAACCAAGGAGGAAGGTTATATAAACATAGAGTCACAGGCTAGGTGCTATGGTTGCTGCTCTGCTCCCCAAAAGGATTAATGCCATCTGCGCTTAGACCAAACCATACGCTCCTTGCGTCATCTCGCAAACTCCTTCCCGCATTTCTCTTCGATTTTTCTCCACTGCGACCATTAACCGGTACTCTCAACTTTCCGTCTTTCTTACGGTCTTCTCTGTGCCATCGCATCGCCTTGGCATGCTCTTTGTTTTGGAACAAACGTTTCAACCGTGGTATTATAGGAGAATACAACATCACCTTGGCAGGAATCTTCTTCCTGGGGCGCTCGCCCTCGACATCACCATGCTCATCGCGGCTGATCTTATAGCGCAATGCACCACATACCGGGCAAGCGTTCAAATCCTCGTACTCACCGCGGTAGAGGATGCAATCATTAGGGCATGCATGTATCTTCCGCACCTCTAACCCTAGAGGGCGTATAGCCTTCTTTGCTTCAGACGTACTCTCGGGCAATTCGTTGTCCTTTGAAGCATATCCTTTATCATTACCAACAACTTTCCAAATCCCTTGTCGGATACACCATTCTCTGCCTTCCATTGCAGCAATTCCAGCAGTGGTGCCCAACTTTTTCTTGTCACCTACGCAATTCTGGTACAACAATTTTTGTGATCCTCTAACATGCGCTGCAACTTCTTCTTCTCCAAATCACTTGCGTAGTTTCTCTTTGCATCGGCAATGGCCCGACCTAGATCATCAACGGGCTCATCTGATGCCTCTTCTTCAGCTTTTTCCCGCATTGCCGACCCAGCTTCTTCCCGCATTAGCGGCTCAGCTTCTTCCCCCATTGTTGTATCATCGTATTCAGGGAACCCATGGCCGTGGATAGCTGTCGTCGTCCTCTTCTTCTTCATTGTCTTCCATCATAACCCCTCTTTCTCCGTGCTTGGTCCAAACATTATAGTGGGGCATGAAACCGGACTCAAACAGTGGACGTGAATGGTTCTTGACGTAGAGTAATTGCGACCATTCTTACAGCCAGCACATGGACAAGGCATAAAACCATCCGCCCGCTTGTTTGCCTCTCAGCCAAGCAGAAAAGTATGCACGCCCTCAACGAACTGGGGAGAGCATCGGTCATCGTACATCCATTGCCGACTCATCTTCATTACACAACACCGAATAGACCAAATTAATATAAGTTCATACATAAAGTTCATACAACACTTAAATGCAACAAACAAATAACTCTCTAGCTAAAGCATTTAAATGCAACAACAAATGCGATCAAGATCGCAACTAAGGTAACAATTGATCCAACAGCATAATGATACCAAGCCTCACTATCGATGGCATATTTTCTAATCTTTCTAATCTTCAAGCGCATTTTCTCCATCTTGATCTTGTGATCATCGATTTACATCGGCAACATGCAACTCCAATTCCATCTTCTCCCCTCAATTCTTTTCAATTTTTCTTTCAAGTACTTGTTTTCTCTTTCAACTAAATTTAACCTCCCGACAATAGGGTCGGTTGGAATTTCTGGTTCACATACCTCCTAGATAAAAATATCTATGTCAACTTGATGGGCATAATTTGTCATAAACACGAAATGCAACAAATAGTTTTAAAAGAGAATATACCACATCCGAATCATAACAAGGACGAGGGCCGACGGGGACGGATATCAAAACCATGGCACTATGTATAACAAACAACGTACGGGTAAGATAATTATTATATGAGTAACTATATATCCAAATCACACAAACATCAATTTTTTATATAAAATTTCATGGAACAAGAGGCTCACCACAAGGTGGTGCCGGCTGACAGAGGGATGCAGGCGACGGTGGTTGAATTCTGACAAGAGATTTAGAAAGCACTAAGTAAACCACACCTACATATGCAAACTAAGTGTTATTTTGACCTCAAATTGCATATAAATCAAATACTACCACATATAATTCCTCCCAAATTACTAAAACCCACAATTAATCACTATATAAACCAATGCAAGAGCTAATCTAGCAATGAGAGATGAAAGGACAAAGTTGCTAACCTTGGTGATCATTTGAATGGATGAGGGCCTGCAAATCTTGACAAATTTGGGGCAAATTTTGTGATGAACTCGAGAGGAAGAAGGGAAGAACAGAGGAGAGGGAGAGGGGAAAGGGGGAAGAATAGAGTGCGGGTGGACGAAGGATTTATATAGATTTAATTAGTACCGGTTCGTGCCACGAACCGTACTAAAGGTGCCGAAGGGCCCCATTCTCGACAACATCCTGCCACCACTTTCATTAGTACCGGTTCGTGGCACGAACCGGTGCTAAAGGTTTGCCACGAACCGGTACTAAAGAGCTCCTCCCGGCTAGCCGTTGGAACCGGCACTAATGGCCATATTAGTGCCGGTTCTGTTACAAACCGGGACTAATGTGTCTTACGTTTGACCCTTTTTCTACTAGTGTTCCTGTGCAAAGCAATAGCTGAGATGTTTGTAACATTGTATATTTATATGATATATGGTAATAATTCTTTGTGGTTTTGTTTGTGCAAAACAACACAAATAGAAAACGGCGCGGCAAAGCGCGCTTTTCCTTCTAGTATATCTGAAACTGATAATGGGGAAGCATGTATACATAGGGACCGACTAGGGGTAAGGTGACTGAATTTAGAATTTGGATAAGTCACTTTTTTCCTTCTAACAACCAGCTAATTGAGTGGTAGTGAATTTAGTTGTGTTCCTTCTAGTGACTCACCTCGTCGGTTGGCCTGGACCAGCCCAACCTTGCATGCATGCACTTGTACTGTACAATGAGCACACATGCGTACGTGTCGGGTCGATGTCGCCCGCTCCTTATTGCATGGCCCTGCTGACCGTTGGCCTCTACCGGCGACAACCATACCAAATAAGATCGCCTGCGTCGGTGGCCTGGCTGTTCTGACCGTCGATAGATTCATAGTGGATGAAGGCATGCATTCTTGTACACCTGACCTGCACAACACAGAGCATCATGGTAGGATGGGTACTGTCGACCTGTAAGATCGCTTGGATGTGGGAAAATATTGCTGGAATAAAACGCAACAGTCTCTCCGTTACATGAAAAGAACATCGATGAAATTATTCTTAGGATCCATGCAGGAACATCTTTGTTTTTGCGAGAACATCTAACCCCGAGAACAATTGTTGGTGTGTTCCCCTTTAGAAAACTACTACTTAACATATCTCATACGTCGGGTTTAGGTGGCGTTGTAATTTAGTTGTGTTCCTTCCGTTTGAAAACTATACGCCTACAAATTAACGGAGTTTTCTAAGAATGAATGGATTAGTGGCATTGGTATTACCTTATAAGAAGAAATAAATTGGGAAATATTGAAACAAAATAATGTCAAAAGGTACACACAATTCACACATGTATTGCATCTTTTTTATAATATATGCAAGAATAAGCATATAATAGTGTTTTTTTTGCAAAAAATGTTTCCTAAAAGGAATGAATTCGTGGCATTGGTATTACCATTAAAGAAGAAAAATAAAAATAAAAATTAAAACATAATGCAAATGATGAAGTTTAATAAGAAAGAATGAATTAGCGGCATTAGTATTACCCTTTAAGAAGAAATAAAATAAAAACAATGAGGTTTCCAAGGAAGAATGAATTCCCGGCATATTGGTATTACCCTTTAAGAAGAAAAGAAGAGAAAACACATAAAACAAATAATGTAAAAAATTGCACACATTCTTTGAGGTCTTGTTCACTGCGGATGGTGTATTTGGTTATGGAAAGACTTTCGGCTGACTAGGCCTTCTTTTAGTTCCTGGAGATGTATGTTTATTCATGACATCTCTCTTCTTGCTCATAGAGTTAAGGACTGTAACAGGCCAAAATTATTAGCTTGGATTGATAGGTTTCCTTAGCCATGTATATTTAGTGTAGGTAAGCTTGTACATAGTTCCTTTTATAACTTTTTGTACCCTGGTTTGTTTGAGTTTGGAACTATGAGGCTTTTTCTCCACAGTAAATAGTCAAAATAAATAAATTTGCACACACTACAAAATTTATGCATTTTTAAAGTACAAGAATAAGCATATAATAGTGAAATTGTCACAAGAAAAAGTTTCCTAAGAAGGAAACAATTAGTGTATTGATATTACCCTTAAATAAAAATAACAACTAAAACCAAATCAAATAATGTAATTTTATAAGGAACAATGAAAGCGGCACTGGTGTTACTCTTTAAGAAGAAAGAAAAAGAAAATAAAAAATAAAAATAAAAACTTGCACACAACTTTGCACTAAAATTGCACTTTTTGTAGTATGCAAAGAGTAATCATATAAGGGGAGTAATTGTATAATAGTGCACTTTTAGCATATATTTATAGTATGTGTATACATTTACACTCACCCAACAGCCAAAACACCGCCAAAAGAAGAAGAAAAACCGACTAATAATGAAAAAAGTAGAACAGAAAAGAACAAAGGGAGAGGGTTGGGTCACATAGGTAATGGGCTTCTACCGGTTAAGGAATTGACTTACCCAAATCTATGGTCACTAAAAAAGCAGTCTAAAACAACTCATATAACCAGGAAAAAAAAGGAGCACGAATCTCAAAGCAGAAATCAATGGCCAAAAAATTGACAACCAAAATCAATTTTGAGGGGACTTACATATTGCTAAAGGGGCATACATATGTTTTTTTCATACTACAACAAAATGAATCTCGGTAAGAAAAAGGCCAGGTCCTAATATATATTCTAAACTAGATGTTGTATGCTTTCAGCCAAAATTCCTGTGCAACCGGTGCACCCTGTACTAAAAAATATGATAATATTTAAGAAAAAACTGAAATGAGTAGATTGAAATAATAAACATCTGTCACAGAAAATTCTAGTTACAGGTTAAGAAATAAAAATGAAAGATCATGTTATGAATAGTAGCTAATTCATATTTGGCTATGAATTGGGCCAGCTAACACTACAATTGTTGAATTTGTTATTTTCGTTTCTTAAGATGTGTGTTGAATTTGTAACTGAAATTATGTGAACGTGCTATGACTATGTAGTTAATTGTTTTCAGAATTTTCAAGAACTCATAGCATGTGTTTTTGACATTGGTGTTGGGTTCACCCGATATATATGTTCTCCATTGTGTATAATAGACAGCACACAGAACTTGCGGGTCAAAGAAAAAAAAGAAAACCCTATGCATAAGGAGGTTTATTTCCATGAATTAAACTGTTTATTAGCAACAAATGAAATGCAGAATCAAGATTACCATATTGTTTGTATATAAAGCATCCCAGTCTTCTCAGTTTACGCTAACAGTATGGCAGCCTCCGTGGCACATGTTAGCAAGTACAAGGTTGTAAATGTAGTACAATTAACATGCCAGACGAATAAGAGCAGAGCCTAACCATATCAGATCATGACACGCTACACACACCGACTAGCTAGCTTGGTGAACTCTTTAGAGGTTCGACACACGAGCGGAATGAAGTCCGTTATGACAGATTCCACTTAACTCTTCGTGAACTCCATCCTGTTCCTGTACAAGTTACACAGAGCGCAAGATTTCACTGAAATGGGTCCACTTCTGCTGGAAGCAAGCAAGTCACCACCATCATTTTTTGTTTCACACGACACTTTGAATGAGTTCCATGCACCTCTCATGCCATAATACATCTCAAAATGTACAGTTAACTATTCAAAATTGACAAATCTAGATAGTCGGTCATAGGTGGGAAAAAGTGATGCTCTGTTGATTTATTAGCTCAGCAAAACAAGCACGTTTTCGACGGGAACTAGGTAGTGAGTTATCATGCTATCTTTCAGCACCACCCAAAGGAAAACCATCATCTAAAGAGGAAGTTCAGCATGCTATTTGTAAGGAAAAACCATGATCTGAAGAGGGGGTTTTCATAGCTTCGTAAAATGGATTTAATGATGTCTTTATCTTCTATTGAGACATGTTCAGAGTTGTCCCATGGAACCCGTTTCTCACTTAAAGGCCTCCCAAATCTCAGATAATCTAATACTAAAACCTGTTATGGGAACGTAAAGGTCACATTTTGATCCAAAGGCGCGAATCTAAGTCTTGGAATAATTCCTTGGTTTTATTTGCTATAAGCACAACCCTCATATGTTGTTCCATTCTCTTGGAAACACAGGAAAAATAACTGGGAATGGCAAAATCTACATGTATGTATTCCCACTTGCGCTGGCTTGCATATTTTCACGGTGGTTATTCAAGCTGCCAGTATAATCTCGGAGAAAAATGTGATGTGGCAAGTCATGTGGGTATAAGTAATTTGAGAATATATATTTATCCAGAGTTCACATCAATGTTCAGTAGGAGAATTTGATCACATCACTGTTCAAAATCCTAAAACTAAGTTATTTTTGCGCAAAAAAAGAAAGTGATTTTTTTCCGTTTGCATTGTTTTTTCACAAGTAAACATAGGTAGGTCTTTTCTCAGATGATTAAAGGCAAAGAAGTAAACTATTGAAATAATCTATAATGCCTTATTAGGCATCCATAGAATTATGATATCACAGTTTAGATCATTGATTAATGTATTACGCACTGCAATATACATGGATCTGGATTACAGACACAAAGAAGCATAACTAAATTGCTGGATTTAACATATTAATAGTTAATTAAATCCACGTGAATAGGAGTAGGCAGAATTCTACATTTTTCTACCTACACAAACAACATTGAAATTGCTGGAGTTTCCATGTGATCTAAGAGTTTGCATAAGAAAAAACATTGACTAGTCTAATTGTCACCATGTAAACTAAAATTCATTATCAAGGCGAAGAGGAACCAGCAGTTTACCTGGCTCCAAATGAGCGCATCTCCAACTCAGTTCTACCCCCACCCCCCCAAAAACACAAAATCCTGGAAATAAAAAAGGCACGAAATAAGACTATCATACTTAATTTCTAAGATTTTGAATAAAATCGTAATAAAATAGCAACGGACACATGGTGAGTACCAAACTAAACAAAGTTATGTGAGTATATGTGCCTGACAAAAACATCAGCACATAAAGAGAATGCAGGAGCAACCAACCGTCAAGTTCTATAGCAAAGATTCTTCATAGTTCAGAACTATAACATGATGCTGAAGGCAAAATAATAGATAATTGATGGTAGCAGAGGTACTCTTCTACCATCCAGAATGTTCAGTTCTACTGGCAGCCGTAAGAAGAACAAGTAAAAATAAAAGACAAAACTCATACATAATAGATACTCCAATGGCGATAGGACCTGTCTACCCACATACAACCGAAGTACTGAATTCTTTCTGAAAACATGTCAAACTCAAGGAACTAAAATTACGTGCTTAGATTTGTAACAATAGCTGAAATAAAATAACAATGCATGGCAAGGAAACTGTGTGGCTCTCAATGGCTCTCAGTTTATATATAAACTGTGCTGCTGGCATCGGCCCTCGGCTTACATACATGGGACACATGGCCATACCGTTAACACACTGCTGCCGTCATGTTGCTTTATCGAACAAGAGCCTCGTATAAGTACTTGGCTTACAGAAAAACTGAGAATTTTCTCAGTGGCTCTCTCCTTATACCTGATAAGCTGGTCCTTACTAAGCCGTGTAGTGTAAGTCGGGACTTTTACTCAGCTTATATATAAACCGAGCTCAAATCGGTATAAGTCAAGTGTATTAATGGGTACTCAAGGAACTGTGCCTGACAAAAACATCACCACAGAAAGAGCAGGAGCAACCACGTCAACTTCTGATCAAACTTCTAAACTTGGAAGGAAGGAAACATGATCCAAAGAGGAAGTTTTTCATAGCTTCGTAAAAAGGATTTAGCGTTGTGTCTTCGCCTTCTATTAAGACATGTTCGAACTTGTCCCATGGAACCTCTGTTTCTCACCAAAGGCCTCCTATTATGGGAACCTAACGGTCACATTTTGATCCAAAGACATGAAACGAAGTCTAAGAATCATTCCTTGGTTTTATTTGCCATGAGCACAACTCCCATATATTGTCCAGTTCTTTTGGAAATGAGAAAAAAACTGGGAAATGGCACAATCTAAATGTATATATGTATTCCCACTTGCGCTACACCTTTTGCATATTTTCATGGTGGTTGTTCAAGCTGCCGGTGTAATCTTGAAGAAAAATATGTTGTGGAAAATCATGTGGTCATAAGCAATTTGAGAATACAGGTTTCTAGAAATATTTCACATCAATGATGACTAGGAAAATTTGATCACATCACTGTTCCAACAGCCTAAAACTATAACATCCTTTTGCGCTAAAAAAGAAAGTGGAAAAAAGTTTGTTTGGATTGTTTTTCACAAGTAACATAGGCAGGTATTTTCTCAGATAACTAAAGGCAAAGAAATCAACCCTTGAAATAATCTAAGGCCTTCTTAGGTATCCATAGATTATTATTTTTTGAGTTGGAGCATCCATAAAATTATGACATCACAATTTAGATCATTGATTAGTTATGCAGTGAGATATAAATGGTGCTGACCTGAACACCCAAAGAATCATCAATGAATTGCTGGATTTAACATATTAAGATTTAAGTAATCCACGTGAATAGGAGTAGGCAGAATTCTACATTTCTAACCACACAAACAACATTGAAATTGCTGGACTTTCCATGTGATCTAAGAGTTTGCATAAGAAAAAACATTGACTTGTATAATTTTCACCATGTGAACTTAAAATCTTTATCCAGGCAAAGAGGAACCAGGATCCTTTATTTGGTAAGATTTTCAACAAAGCCGTAATAAAATAAAAATGCACACAGAATTTCCGAATACCAAGCTGAACAAAGTTATGTGAGTACGCCTGCGCCAGAGAGAACATCACTACACAAAGAGCAGGAGCAACCAAGGCAGCTGATGATCAAAATATTGAACTTGAAATGAAGGATCCAGACTAACAATCTCAGCGACAAAAAATGCCACAAGTACTTAATTTCTACTCCCTCTGTCCCATAATATAAGAACGTTTTTGACACTAGTGAAAAACGTTCTTATATTATGGGATGGAGGGAGTACAATGGATCCCTCAAACAGTAGTATTCACTCGAAGAACATGACTAAGGTTAAATATCTCATCTTTTCTTGATGGCATGTGTACCAACATTGTTTTCTCGAAAAAGAAAGCCGGATGGCAAGTCATTGATGTACTGATTCTGGAGTAGCATAAAGTCATTCGAGAATCAAGATTGATAATAATGACCAGTTTATAATTGCAACCATGAAATTTCATGGCTCTTAGAAATGCAAATTGAAAGTAAATGAGAGAACGAAATACAGTAGTTCTAGAGCAAAGATTCTCCATAGTTGGGAACTTGGTGCTGAAGGAAAAATAATAGAAAACAAATGATGATAGCAGTGGTGCTCTTCTACCATCCGGAATGTTCAATTCTACTAGTAGCCCTAAGAAGAATAAAAGACAAGACTCATACATAATATACATACTCCAATGGTAGTGCAGAAATCCAGATCAAGCACTGCATCTTATAGCCCTACAAAAAGTGGAGGTCCCTGAGTTGCACTATCTTCTTCTCTCATCTCATGGAATAGTGGAAGGGGAGTAAGGCTCTCCTGGAGGTAATGCTTGGTAATCCACAAGCCGATTACTTGGCCATCCTTGCTTTTCACATATCCTAAGAACTTGCCATCGATGTCACAATGCAACACAGGCCCACAACCACGAATGAATTGGATTAGCAGCTCACCGTTATTGAGCACAACCATCCTAGGGAACCTCACCACCCATGAACGTGGTATTGGATCGTCAACACCCGACAAATTAATCCAATGCTTGAAAGACCAGGTTTCCGTTGTTTCGGCGCCATAGTCTTGTACCACCCAAACATCTACGGTCATTTGCTCAGGGCTGACGCTGCACAAAGCAAGAGTGCCATCCATCTCCAACAACTGGTGGAAGTACAGCTGGGATGGACGACCCATCAACCGGAATGTTTCGGCTGCTGTGTTGAACACCATTATTGAGCGGCCGGGAAGTCCCCAGTGCAGGCTACCACGGTGGTGGACTGGTGGACAACCCGACGAATCAGGCAAGCCCTTACACAACATCGTTTCCATGGGTGTTTTCTGTGCGATGCTACCTTCTGCGATGCATCTTATGTCACTGGATCCCACTGCTACGACGTAGTAAAATGTCGTGTAAGCTGCGTCTGCTCTGTCAAAGTACCTCGGAGTAGAGACCCAAAGCACCCGGTATTCCCCGGATGGTTGGTGCCGATACAAGCCTGCGATGTGGTGCATAAATCCATGCTGGCTTGGAGGCGTCACTAGGGGAGCACACTCACGGGTGACCGGGTTGCAGATGAAGAAGCTTACCGGATGAGACGAAGAAGTTCGCACACTGACGGATCTATGGGAGACGATGATGAGCGCATCAAGGGCAGCCAGGAGTCTACCGCTGTATGTCCGGATCCGGACCACGGAGCAGAGCTGTTGCTGGCCTGCACCGGCGTCAATGGAAAGCAAGAGGCGGGTCGCCGTCTGCGGCTCCACGACGTGACCGAGCACCGGGAGGAAGGGCTGGCGGCGGTGGTGGTTCAGCATAAACTTGTCGGCAGAGGTGGCACTACGCCACCCCTTGCGGACGCAGCGGCAGCACATGATGTCCCTGGCCGGCAAACGGACGAGGATCTCGTCGACCACGCTGGACTCGGGAAGGTCATCGAGGACGGTCTCGACTCCATGGCCGGGCATGGTGACTGGCTGTGGGTGCTCCATCAGATCCGATACCGAACAACTAGAAACAAGAGAGGAAACGTAGTAAGAATGATGCACAATCGACGGATTTGTGGGCCTCGCAGGGGCGAGAGGATTTATACCTGGGGCGGACAGACAAGTTAGTCGATGCCTTGATGATGAGCTACGTGGCGGCTGTACCACGTCTCTGCACACGAAGACATGAAAGATTATTTTCAAGAAAGAAGGAGGACTTGAAAAATCCGAGGGCACACGATAGATGGAGAAAAGAAATCATCATAAAGCGGTGGACAGCGTGCTCCGAGAGAGACTCACCTCAACAGACGATTTGGGCGACGAATCAGAAGGTTAATTACCGGCGCCTGGGAAGAGGGCACTCCGGCGATTTGTTCCTGCGAGGATGAGGATGGGAAATGGGGCGGCGAGGCGTATGGGTTTGGGGTCTCGCCGTCGCTGGTGTGGTTTATGTACAGGTGTGGTATCATGTTGACACTTATTATCACTAATAATGATATTAATGATATTTAATACACGAGAGCTGGCTAAAGATTTGCTAGGCTAGGATACTTTGACCTTTACAATCTCCCGCACAATTACGGAATAATCAGCATATATCGCGCATCTGCATCGATCCAAAGTCTTTTCTAGTGGCGCTGGGTAGGTACCGGCCAAAGATCCATCATTCACATGCTCCTGATTCTCACATACTCCCTCCGTCCGAAAATACTTGTCAGAGAAATGGATGTATCTAGATGCTTGTACAATGTTGATGTATTTATCCCTCGCAAAAAAAAAATCCCACATAACCCTTGTATTTGATGTATTATGTCAACTCATGCATGTTGTGGTTGGATGGTTATAGGGACAGTGGTATCCCCAGCCCATCAGGGTTCAAGTCCAAGTCCTGGTGCTCACATTATTTCTAGATTTATTTCAGGATTTCCGGCGATGCGCTTTCAGTGGAAGGGAACGTTCCCGTCGACGACGAGGCACCTACGATGACTTCGTACTGTGTTAAAAAAACATGTCTCTTCTCTCTCTTTCTCACTTTTCATGTCACAAATAGGCATGCACAAGTCCTCTATCATATGTACTTTGTTTAATAAACATGTCTCTTCTCTCTCTTTCTCACTTTTCATGTAACAAATAGGCATGCACAAGTCCTCTATCATATGTACTCTCGAAATAAATCATCTAGCATCTCTCCTCTCTCCCAAATAAATCCATCATTAGAATTTTTTGATTGAATAAATATTTTGTTTTTACAAATAATTATATACTTGAATTCCTCAAGATAAAACCGTTATTTCACAAGATGCATTTCAATCTTGAGACATGTATTTCACAAAGTAATTTGCAAACATATCTGTGATTTCAATTTCGAAGGATGCAATTCAATTACAAATAATGCATTTCCGAACATGATTTTCACATAATTAGCTAAAATATATTTCGTAAACCAACTATAAATATATTTTTGTGAGATAAAAGGAGTTTATTCCATAGGGTCAGGGTTACAATCGAGAGGCACGAGGTCCTCAATACATGGAGGTCCACAATGCACCCATACAAATGTACACAATTCCGTAGGGCTATAAAAAGTCAACTAATCTGATACCCTACTTTGTGAACGACTAATCTTTCGGGGAACAAACTCCTTGTCTACCACGAGAGCCTTAATCTCAGCTGCCAATTGACCATAGGATGAACATAACAGGTTGTCATTAGATAGGATGGATAGTGCGACCATTGAGTCAGATTGCAGAAGCACTAGTCTATCTGTATGTTGGATGGCTAGAGCTATTCCTTGCAATAAAGTATAAATCTCTACTTCCAGGGCATCATTACAGTGAATCAGCACTCTCTATGCTGCAAAAATTATAGCATCCTCCTCCTTACGCATCACCATCCCCGCCCCTGCCAACCCATGACTGAGACAAAAAGATCCATCCACTGAAATTATGCAACCCAGTTTGTCGTATGTGGCGGCCACAGTTCAGCTAGTCTAGCTCTATCCTCAATAACACGTGGTAATAAAGGCTCAGTAACAGACATCTTGCCCTACAACATCTCGGTACTGAAGCTTCGAGCAAGACCCAAAGAATTGTAGTAACTTGCTAAAAAATCAATTGTTACCTCCACTGGCGGCACATCTTTACCATGAGTAAAAATTGCACGTAATTGCCAGATGCGCCACACAAGCATGATCACCATGTCTCACTTTATCATGGCAGCTTAGCAATACATGCAATAACCACTCGCGACCATTATCAATGACCATGGGTAGTGGCCAGATCAACCCCATTGCCTCCCAAATCGCCCTTGCATGTACACAAGTCGCTAATGCATGGAAAGCCATACTCAACACCACATACTCACTACCGGAATAAACCCCTATGCCGACAGCCCAGGCCGTCGGCATAGCCCTGATTCCCGTCGGGACAAGCTATGCCGACGGCCCCCGTTGGCGTAGGGCCGCTGTTAGCACCCATCGGCATAGGTCCGACGCTGTCAAACGGTCGCCGCTGACCGGGTAGCCAGGCCCGGGGCTATGCCGACGGCTCGTGATATGCCGACGGCCCCCGTAGGCGTACCTGAGCGGTCCCGACGGCCGTAATATGCCGACGGCCCCCGTCGGCATAGATGGACATACGCCGACAGCTTTTCTACATCTACGGCCTGACCTAGGCCCCGACAGGGGCCGTCGGCATAGATGAGGTCGTCGACAATACAGTAAATTCTGGTACTGAATGGGCATCCACCTTGCTTCGTTGGATGTCTGTACACTTTATAGATATTTGTAGGTAGTGCACCTGATACAACCTTCCATGCAGAAATCCTCATCTTCAATGGAACTTTTGCCTTCCAGATACAATCCCATAAGGCCCTATCACCATTAGGGTTAGTGCTAGATGCACCACCCGCAAATCTGTCATCATGTTCCACTGTCGCAAGCTTGTAAGCACTTTTAACACTAAACCGACCAAACTTGTCAGTGAACCAAGCTCAGAAGTCTTGCCTATTTGAGGCGAAGTACGAATTTTCAGAATCTCACATACAACCATCGGCCAGAAATGATCCTCTAATTGATGTCTATTCCATGAACCATCAACATTAAGAAAATCTGCCACCCAATTGAATCTACAATTCCTCTTGGCTGTAATTGGTTGGAAATCAACACGGAATGGGATCCAAGGATCCCGTCACACACGAGCAGACATACCATCTCCAATGCACCAAACAATACCCTGCTTCACCAGCTCTAGACCATGAACAATCCCTTTCCAAACTGCAGAAGACTTCCTAGAAAACACTATGTCCATAATATTTCCATTAAGGTAATATTTTGCTCGCAAGAAGTGAGCACATAGACTACCAGGAGTTTCAATTAACCTCCAAGATTGTTTAGCCGACAAAGCTAGGTTGAAAGCACACATATCACGAAACCCTATACCACCTTTTGATTTGGGCAACATCATTTTGTCTCAACTGAGCCAGGCCATTTCTTCCCCTTTTACAATACCCCACAAGTATTGTCTCATCAGACAAGTCAGGTTGTCACACACAGAAATAGGCAATCTGAAAATGCTCATAACATATGCAGGAATAGCCTAAGCTACTGACTTGATTAGAATCTCCTTATTACCTGTGGACATAAAATGCTCACTCCAGTCCGCCAACCTTTTACTCATACCGACTTGAATCATCTCAAGTCTCCCTTTATGCATACGCCCTCCCCGCACAGGAAGACCTAAATATTTAGGTTCAAATACTTCTCTCGTAATTTCAAGTTTCCTTTTGATCTCACTATTCTCAGCTTCTGAACAATTACCATAAAGTAGGATGAAATACTTTGCAGGGTTAATAAGTTGACCCGTCAACGGTCAGTGTTCAACATACCTTTTACCACATTAGTCTGCTGCTCAGATACCCGAAAATACAACAAGGAATCATCCACAAACAATAGATGTGAAATAGTGGGAGGTCTTCTGCAGATTTTTACCCCTTCCAGATCCTCTTGGTCCACAGCCTTGTTTAACAGAGCAGACAAGGTGTCAGCAACAAAGAGGGATACAAAGGGGATAGAGGGCCACCTTGCCAAAAGGCCACGTGAAGGACCAAAGGTCTCTAGTAAATTTCCATTAAACTTCATCGAATATTTCACTAAAGTAACACATGCCATAACTTGAGTAATCCAATACTAGGAGAAGCCATAAGATTATTCTCCAGAAAACCCCACTCCACACGAGCCGGATAAAGAAAAGTGGTCACGCGCTTACAATGAAGGAGGTATGCGACATGGGGATATGAAAGCAACATGGTGGAATGCTTCAGCAATGTGTTGAAGGGTGTCCGTTCCTTGCCGGTCACCGCAATACACAAGTACACTTTCATCAAACTCAACGAGTACTTCCTAAAGCATTCCGAAATCACGGCTGTTGGTGTCAAAACCGGCAGATCTCGGATAGGGGGTCCCGAACTGTGCGTCTAAGTTCGATGGTAACAGGAGACGGGGGACACAATGTTTACCCAGGTTCGGGCCCTCTCTATGGAGGTAATACCCTACTTCCTGCTTGATTGATCTTGATGAATATGAGTATTACAAGAGTTGATCCACCACGAGATCGTAATGGCTAAAACCCTAGAAGTCTAGCATGTATGATTGTATATGTTTCCGGACTAAGCCCTCCGGTTTATATAGACACCAGAGGTGACTAGGGTTTTACAAAGCCGGTTACAGAGAAAGGAATCTTCATATTTGGTCCCCAAGCTTGCCTTCCAGCAAGGAGAGTCCCATCCGGACACAGAGAGAGTCTTCGGTCTTGTATCTTCACAGCCCATTAGTCCGGCCCATGTCCAACAGGCCGGACGCCCGAGGACCCCTTAGTCCAGGACTCCCTCGGTAGCCCCTGAACCAGGCTTCAATGACGAGGTGTCCGGCGTGCAGATTGTCTTCGGCATTGCAAGGCGGGTTCCCCTTTCCGAATACTCCAAGATAGTCTTCGGACGCAACGAACGTGTCCGGATCTGCAACACAAGTACCACACACACAACCATAGAGAGTATAATATTTCACGAGTCCCATCCGCTGACAACTTTTTGCAAGATGACATCACGTCTGCCCGGTCATTATTTCGAACCGTTTTCGTCTACCGTTCCGTGTTTTGAGATGCGGCTTCCATTGGCACGTCTTGTCAAAGCAGAAATCGTGTCCCCTTATTGTGGGATTCTCATAAATACGGGCGAGGGTAATCCAATCGTGTCGTTTGCACAACCCTTGGGAATAGGCGAGTGGGGAGGCGTTTGATATTCACTGCCTTTAAAAGGGGATAAGGATTCCCCTTCTTCACCCACGCCTTCTTTCTTCCTCTGCCCTTCCATTCTCGAGCTCCAGCGCCCAAGTTCTCGTCCCTTCCACCTCGAGCAAGCACTCAGCCATGTCCGGCTCTGGAGGGTAAGGCAAGTGGATGGCCTCCTCCGTCAAGGAGAAGGACATCGCCGAGCTTCAGGAGGCCGGGTATCTGGCGAAGGAGATCGCCCACCGGCTTCCGGCCAAGGGACAAGTCATCCCTACACCGAAGCCCAATGAGAGGGTGGTGTTCCTCCCTCATTTCGTCCGCGGGTTAGGGTTTCCACTCCACCCTTTCGTCTGCGGACTCATGTTCTATTATGGGCTAGATTTCCATGATCGAGCCTCGAACTCTTTACTCAACATCTCGGCATTCATTGTCGTGTGTGAGGCTTTCCTCCGCATCCAGCCCCACTTCGGACTGTGGCTCAAGATTTTCACCGTGAAGCCGAAGGTGGTGGATGGATAACACGCGGAGTGCGGAGGAGCCACGGTGAGAAAGATGCCCAATGTCACATGGCCCAAAGGCACGTTTGTGGAGATTGTCAAGGAGTGGCAAAAGTTGTGGTTCTATATCACAAAGCCCCGCGACGCCACCTGGGCCGCGGCTTCCGAATTCAAGTCCGGAGCTCCAATGCGGCTGACCTCCTAGATGGAGAAGGGCCCAAATTGGTCTTTGTTGGATGAGCTGATGGCGCTGCAAATGCGCATCCAAAGAATGGTGGACAGAAACATCAAGCTCGTCGACGTGATCCAGGTGATGCTAGTTCGCCGGATCCTCCCCTGCCAAAGCCGAACCTTCCCTTTATGGGAATTCGATCCGGATAAGCACCAGACCTTGGTGAGGCTCTTCGGAACCACTAACGAAGATGCCTGGAAGCTGCTCTTCAAGGGCGACCAGAAGTCACCGGCCATAGATTCAGACCGTGGGCACGATCTTGCCCACCCCGCCAATGCGGCAAGTCCTTCACATCTCAAGGCGTACCCTCTACTTGCTTCTCCAAGGAGGGTAACTAAACTTTACTAATTTATCCTTTCAGGTATGGACAGAGAAAGCGGAGCGAATTCAATGTTCGGCTCCGCTGCCCGAAGAACCAGTCATCCCACTCCTGGCGAAGATGCTGGTCCCGACACCCTATCAGCCGCCGGAGAAGAAGGCCAACAAGAAGGCCAAGGGGGGCCGAGGTGGCCCCCGCCACAAGGGCGCTATAGACGTGATGTCCGAAGACAAGACTCACTCCTCTGCCGCCGAAGATGATGACGAGGAGGAGGAAAGCAACTCTCCCTGTCGGTGATCTGGGAACGGGGGTCCCCAGACTTGCCTGCCTGCAGTCCACGGCGTGGCTATGCTAGCGGGCCAGTACGGCCCATCTTCACCAGCAAAGCATTCAAGACCCTCGCGAGGGGCCAAGCCTCGCGAGGCGGACGACGCAAGACCTCCTCGGGAGTGACCTCTCTAGGCAGGCTCGCGTGGAGCGGAGATATCAAGGCGGGGTGTCGGGGAGGCTGATCGTACCCACAGACACCTATGGGACCGGCGGAGCAGGCCCCTTGTGGTTCGGAGGGGGGCGGAGATCGCACGAAGAGCGGATCGAGGCGAGGCACACGAGCGGATTTACCCAGCTTCGGAGCTCTCCGGAGAGATAAAACTCCTACTGCTGCTTGTTTGATCTATTGTGTTCTTGCCAGGGAGCAATGCGAGCTACAAAACCTAGCATGAGTGTCTCTGGTCTCGAGTGGGTCGAATGAACCGAACGAGCCGAACCTTGCGAACCCCCTCTACGTTGCACTCGGGCCTCCTTTTATATGCTCAAGGGGTCTCCGACAGGTGGCAACATAGGCGGGGGTACAAATGTAAAAACAGGAGTTGGTACACCTACTTGAACAGTTGGATTGCTAAATACCTAACTCGACGGCAAGGGACAAAAGCAATAAATGCCCGTCATTGTCGCCCAAACAAAGGTAACAGAGGCCGTCAGTGCGCCTCCGCGCCGCCACGATGGCGAGCCTGTCGGCCGCCGCTTATCGCTGCTCTCTCCGCTGCACAGCTGCTCGACACGCGCGCATGGAACGGTCCCATGGCGACACGTCGTTGGGTGAGCTGGAGCGGAGACGGAGAGAAGTTGCATGCCGCGGCAAGCGCCTTGCCGCGGCCGAATCCTTGTCGCGCCCGGAGACATGTCGCGCTCCGAGCCTTCCCGGCAAGCTTCTCTTGCCGGGTCCTTGTCTTCGGTATGCCTGGAGTGGCCTTCCCAGCAAGCTCCTCTTGCCGGGGTCCTCTTCGTGCCTAGAGAGGCCTTCCCGGCAAGCTCCTCTTGCCGGGGTCTTGTCTTCTGAAAGGCTGCGGAGGGTCTGGGCGTACGCCCGGCGAGGCTTGCCACGGGACGCCTTCATTGCCTGCAGACAAGTTCAGGTACTAAGGTACCCCTAATTTAGTACACCGACAGGAGCCCCGGTCTGGGCCATACAAGGTGCCGAAAGGCCATTGGGCCAGCCCAAAACAGGCACGGCACGCGTTCGGGTCCAAACCAAACCCACTCCGTGTCCGCCGCTGTTCCCCAGAACGGCATGCGCCAATTGCGCGTCGTGGGGAAGTGGGCGGCGGGTCGCTTCACCCGTCAGCCTCAGTTCTGCATCCCCGCCCACGTGGTTCCCATGCTTTTGGGTCATGGACGGTGGAAGTGAAAAACTGGGCCGTTCTGAGCATAGGCAGCAGGTCGGCCCGATTCCCCGCTCTTCCTATGCCCTGATTTGCCGAGCGGGCGGCCGAGCCCCCACCTTGCTTCCTTAAAAAGAGCGGAAGGGGAGCGCAGGCCCGCACTCTCCTATCTCCTCCTTTCCTTAGTTTCGCCTCCCTTTCTCTCATTCGTCATGGAGAAAAGGAACCTTGGTTCTTCATCGGTGGCGGGCGAGGGTCGCCATGAGACAGCGCTCCCTCCCAACCCCACGCCCGGGTGGCAGAGCCAGCCACAAGAGGAAGAGGGAGAGGCGAGGTCGTGGGCAGGTCGGCGCTCGGGGAAGAGGCGGACGGGCGGTGCGCCGTCTCCGCTTCCGCCGGGCGGTTCCCCTCCTACTTGGCGGTCCATACGAGGGACGACCCTTGCGAAGTTCTTCGTCGAGCTGCGCCGGCGCCTCGTCGTCGCCTCCGGCTTCTAGCTCCGTCATGGCCGCGATGGAGTCGGATCCGCCGAGACATCGAGGCGCACATGAGGGGCTGTGGAATCAGCGGCATGCGAGTCCGTTGTATTCCCAGCCCCTAATGTGATGTATCTTTATCGTGGGTGGAAGACGTTCACTCGCATCCACAGCTGAGGGATGGGTTTACCCTCCATTTTAAGTTAATGGAGGGTGATCTCCTCTCCGTCAAGGTCTTCGGGATCTCGGTACTCGGGCGAAGTGCTGCGTGGATAGCTCCTCCGACAACAAGATTCCCCTCGAGCGAGAGTGACGAGGAGGAGAGCGGCAGCGGCGACGACGAGGGTAGCGGGCCGATTAGTTGTCGGGCGCCGTGCAAGGCGTCACCGGGCGACCCCATCATCCGTCGCCGGGCTCCTTGAACTCCAGTGTCGCCTCCTTGGGCGTGGGCGTAGGGAGGCTGCGGAAGGGGAAGAGGATGGCGACAAGGCCGTCAGAAGTCGAGTACGAGGGCGTGAGTGCCCTCGACAGCGTCTTGACGTCCTGCCGCCTGCCTCGAGCCCCGCTCGGGCGCTTCCATCTCCGTCAAGCCCTCGGGAGTTCCCGGATGTTCCCTTGCTGCGTTCCGCACCTGTAGCTTCGCCTAGGCATTTATTTTGCCCTTCGCCTCCTTGACCTACCTCCACGAAAAGAGGGACAGAAAAGGATTACGGGCATCTTATCTTTTTAATTTGTAAGCCTTCGGCCTTATCCCATTTAAAACTTGTAATCCTCTCTTTCATGTTTTTCATTCTGCACGGATTGTGTCCGAGTAGAATGTTTTAATGAAAAAGGGATGCTTGAAAAGGGACGAAAAGGCTTATCTCGATAATCAAGAGCCCGGCAACTCCGGGCTTGCCGGGCTTGGGGTGCCCGCTACGACCTTCTTCTCCTCTTCGCTGTTATGTCAGTTCTGAGAACGATTTAGCCAGTGCCGCAATAAGTTATTTTTGTAATATAACACTATTCTGGGCAACACTTGCTACGTTACTTCCTTTACTCGACTCTTGGCTTTGTATGTTATTGCCCTACGCTTTTCAGGGAAACTTGCCGGTGCAGGCACCCTTGCATGGCGCCGAGTCTGGAACTTCAGCACTCTTTGGCGGGTCGCTACCGACAAGAAACCTTGTCGCGGACTAGCCGCAGCTCACTTAAGTTGTTGAGCGGACTCGAAACAAAGTAAGGGCGACCGATCACGATTTGGTTCCTCCGCGCATGGGTTTTTCATACAAAGCGCGGTCGTTCAATGAAGATAACTTTAAAAATTTATTACTGATCGATTAAACTTAGCAACTTAGCTTCTCTGTTGCCCATTTCCCGGCAAGGCGGCAGTTCCTCAGGCGACCACATGCGAAGGAAATGAACAATCTGCTGCGCCCATCTTTGGAGCCGGCTCGACAACAAGGACTAAAGGCACATCTATCGCTGCGGGAACATCAGCTTCTACGGCGAAAACCTGAGTTTCTGCCGGAGCTTGACATTCCCCGGCAAGCTTGCCAGAGCAAAACTTGTCGGGAGCGTTTGCTTCAACGAAACAAACCTAGGGCTTGTTGGAGCAGACTGCTCCTCAGCACTCTTGGCGTTGACCTTGGAGACCTTCTTGGCGGCGGCTTCGGGAAGCTCTGCCGGAAAGTAGTCGCCAGAGATCAACTTCCTCTTCTTATTCTGTCCTGTTGATGTGCTTTCAAACTTGAGACCACAGCTTGACAGCTCCAGTGCCCACTCGATGATCCTGCATGTCGCTTCTGGATTCTGCAGTATCCTCTTCAGCGGAAAGCGAGTGACAACTGTGATCTCATGTGCTTGGAAGTAATGGCGCAGCTTTCTCGAGGCCATGAGGAGGCCGAAAAGCAACTTCTGCACACCAGAGTACCTCGACCTAGCCCCTTGCAGGAGGGAATCGACAAAGTAGATCGGGCGCCGCACCATCCTTTTACGCATCTGTTCATGTGTCTCGCACGGACTCGTCCTCGTCGGGACCAGAGCTTGTCGTGAAGCCCCCACCTTGTCGTTGGATGTGCTTGCCGTGGTTGCTGGCTCGTCATCCGCCTCCTCTCCGCTACTAACGCAGATCGACCACTTGATTGGTTGCCGCTATGTATAGCAGCAACTTCTCTTGTGGCTTGGGTGCGACAAGTGTTGGAGTGGAGGATGTATCTCTTCAAGTCCTGCAGCGCAGCCTCCGCTTCGAGTCCACTTTATGGACCTGCCTTTTTCAAAATCTTGAAAAATGGCAGGCGCTACCAACAGACCTAGAAATAAACCTGCCGAGAGCAGCCACGCATACCGGCAAGTCTTCGTACATCCTTGACACGCTTTGGTGCTTCAATCTGCTCAATGGCCTTGATCTTGTCGGGATTAGCTTCAATCCTCGCCGAGACACGAAGAACCCGAGAAGCTTGCCGGAAGGGACTCCAAACACGCACTTCTCGGGGTTGAGCTTGAGGTTGATCTTGCGCAAATTCGCAAATGTCTCGTCCAAATCTTGAACCAGAGTTGCTTTGTCCTTGCTCTTGACCACTATGTCATCCATGTAGGCTTCTACATTTGTGTGCATCTGCGGCTCAAAAGCGTCATGGACTACCCTTGCAAATGTTGAACCAGCATTCTTCAAACCGAAAGGCATCCGTATGAAACAGTATGTGCCACATGGTGTGATGAATGCGGTCTTCTCTTAAACTTCTTCAGCCATGAAGATCTGATGGTATCCTGAGTATGCATCAAGAAACGAAAGCAAATCACGTCCGGCCGTGGAGTCAACAATCTGGTCAATGCGCGGCAAGGGAAATGGATCTTTGGGACAAGCTTTATTAACATCTGTGAAGTCAATACAAAGTCTCCATTTCCCATTTGCTTTGCGCATGACTACAGGATTGGCCAACCACGTGGGATGGAGCACTCCTCTGACAAGGCCTGCTGCTTCCAGTTTCTTGATCTCTTCTGCTATGAATTCTTGGCGCTCCACTGCTTGCTTCCTGACTTTTTGCTTGACGGGCCGCGCGAGGACAAACGGCCAGGCGGTGCTCAATCACTTTCACAGGAACACCGGGGATATCAGACGGTTGCCATGCAAACACGTCGACATTCGCCCGCAGGAAAGCAACGAGCGCGCCTTCCTATTTAGGGTCGAGAGAGGCACTGATGGTGAAGGTACCACCAGTGTCGTCCTCCTTGGCGGGCACCTTCTTGGTCTTCGGCGGAGCCACCATCTTCTTGCACTTGCCGGTGGAGCTCGATGGTGCGTCCTCGACGGTAGCGCAGCACTCCGAGGAGGTGCGCTTGCGGAGTGAGCATCGAGCCCTTGCCGGACTTGGACTTGGTCTTCTTCCCCGGAGCTTCAGCGGCAAGTGTCTCGGCAACTGTCGCTGCTGCCGCATCCGGAAGATCTTGTCGGCACAGATAAGGGCATCCTTCTTGTCGCCATGGACAGAGATGACGCTTATCGGGCCTGGCATCTTGAGTAGATTGTAAGCGTAGTGAGAGGCTGCCATGAACTTGGCGAAAGTCTTTGGACGCCAAGTATCCCATTGTAAGGTAATGGGAAATCGGCAACATCGAATGTAACCCTCTCGATCCCCGAAGTTCAGCTCGCTGCCAAATGTTACCGGGCAACGTAATCTTCCCTTCGGCTTGCTCCTTCCCGGATTGATCCCTTGGAAAGTACCAGTCTCTTGAGCTCGCTGTCAGGATTTGAAGCTTCGAGCACCGCGGAGGAGATCAGATTCAAGCCGCCCCGCCGTCAACTAACATTTTGTGACCTTGAGGTTGCGGATGGTTGGTGAGACCAACATCGGCAAGCACCCGACCGCAATCACGCGGTCGTGGTGGTCCTCAATATCAAAAATGATAGGCGTCTTCAGACCACTTCGGAGGCTTGCGTGACTCTACGGATGGTTCCGCTGCATTGACCTCCCGCATCCATTGCTTGAGTTGGCGGTGGGAGGTATGCGGGAAGCACCTCCGTCAACGCAGAACCTCTGTGGCTTTCTCAAACTCCTGCTCGTCGGCATAAATCGTCTGTCTTCCATATCTTCGCCGTCGTCATCATCTTCATCCTTGTCGCGGCCGCGGGGAGGTCGATCTCCTTGCCGCTGCTTGGCTTTGCCGCGGCATCCTCCCGGCCGGACGCTTTCTTGCTTGCTCCCCCAGCACCTTCCTGGGCCTTCTCCTTGTCGCGCGCTCGTACTCAGCTCTCTGCTGTTCGACAAGCTGCTCGACCTTCTTGCAGCTCTGGAGGTCGTGGCCCTTGGTGCGGTGGATCTTGCAGTACTGCTTGCCGGAGCTGTCACCTTGTTTCGGCGGCCGCCACCGACCGGTGGTTGGCGTCGTGGCAACCTCCTTGCCGGAGCCACCAGCCTTGGCGTTCTTGTCGCCACCTCCATTGCCGGACTGCTCGACCGCTAGCACTTCTCCGCTTTCTTCTTCCTGTTGCCTCGCCACGGCCCTTCTTTGCCGGGCGGTGTCATCCATCGAGATCCTGCTTCGCATTCTCTCCTCGAGTCTCCTCCCTTCTCAGCCAATGCACACTTGTCGCCAAGGCGTATAGTTCACTGACGTCCTTGACTTTGCACATCGCCATCTCCTCCCTCATCCTGCGGTTCCGCACATTCTGATGAAATGCGCTGATCACCGCGACAGGGTGGACGTCTGGGATGTTGTAGTGCACATGGCTGAATCTCTGAATGAACTTGCGCAGGGACTCTCCTTCCTTCTGGCGAGCAAGTGAAGGTCACTCTCTTGGCCATGAGGTTTGTGGCCACCTGTGAAGGCGCCAACAAACTGATGGCACAGATTCTGCCCAAGAGGATATGGAGCTGTCCGGCAAGTGCATGAGCCAAGATCGACGTTGGGCTTGAGCACGAAGCGGAAGTAGTTGGCGAGGATCTTGTCGTCCGTCCCCGCAGCCTGCACCGCGATGGTGTAGATGCTGAGGAACTCCGACGGATGCGTCCTGCCATCATACTTCTCCAACACGTCTGGTTTGAAGTTTTTCTGGCTGGGCCACTGGACTTGCCGCAGCTCACGAGTGAACGCAGGGCAACCTACCGCGTACGGCAAGTCGCCTGGCTCCTCCGGCGCGCACATGTCAACAGAAGGCCCAACGCGCTTGTTTGACCGACGTCGCGCTTCTCTTCTGCGCTGATGCGAAGTTCGAGCGTCCTCTTGTTGTCGCTCATGAAGAACTTGGCGCTGATCGCGACGAGCTCATGGATCCGGACGACGCGGTGGAGTCGCGGTCGAGGTGGATCCGGTGAGTCGGCGATCTTGGCCTTCTTGGCGGAGAGTGCACGGTGGTTGCACCTCCGACAGCCTCGCTACCACCGGCTCGTGCCTTGTCGTCTCGCCGCGGCAATGATGGCGTTGGTTGCCGCGAGAAGCGTCGCCGTTAACCAAAGCCGATGAGAGCTCTGGATAGTGGCCCTCCACTCGTCGACCTTGTCGGGCCGCGTTGGAGGGT
The DNA here is from genome assembly GCA_021605145.1 of Aegilops bicornis. Taxonomy (NCBI): domain Eukaryota; kingdom Viridiplantae; phylum Streptophyta; class Magnoliopsida; order Poales; family Poaceae; genus Aegilops; species Aegilops bicornis. Next base: position 568,279,035 of record CM038673.1, on the reverse strand, counting down.
AGTCGAGGAGCAGCCGAGCTCTCGCCAGCTTCACTGGAGTAGTAGGTGGCATTGGAGAAGCGGTGCGAGGAGCGGACACGCCGGACTTCTAACTACGTTAGAAGGAGCAGCGCCCGTCCGGGCGACCGTATCTCACTAGTGCCAGCATGTTGGCGCGCATGCTGGTCTTGAGGGTCTCGATCCAACGAACGTATGGCGTTGTGAACGCCATGACGTTGTTGGTCCCGCGTCTACCGAGATGGGCGCGGGGGATGCGCGGACGCCGAGGTTTGCGGTGCCTTGTCCTTGGACTTGGCAACGTCGCGAGCACCTTCGTCGGCGCCCGTCCCTCCGCCAGCGTCCGCCCCACCACCCGTTTGCTGCGGTGAGGGTGGGTACGACGCGGACGGCTCTGCTGCCGAAGCCTTCTTCTTCGTGGCAGGTTGAGGAAGTTGATGACGCTGCTCGTGTGAACGCCGGATCAGGTTCGCACGGCCTCGACGCCCCCTACCTGGCGCGCCAAAGATGTCGGGGAGGCTGATCGTACCCACGGACACCTATGGGGCCGGCGGAGCAGGCCCCTTGTGGTTCGGAGGGGGGCGGAGATCGCACGAAGAGCGGATCGAGGCGAGGCACACGAGCGGATTTACCCAGCTTCGGAGCTCTCCGGAGAGATAAAAATCCTACTGCTGCTTGGTTGATCTATTGTGTTCTTGCCAGGGAGCAATGCGAGCTACAGAACCTAGCGTGAGTGTCTCTGGTCTCGAGTGGGTCGAATGAACCGAACGAGCCAAACCTTGCGAACCCTCTCTACGTTGCACTCGGGCCTCCTTTTATATGCTCAAGGGGTCTCCGACAGGTGGCAACATAGGCGGGGTACAAATGTAAAACAGGAGTTGGTACACCTACTTGAACAAAGGTACAGTGCCAAATACCTAACTCGACCGGCAAGGGACAAAAGCAATAAATGCCCGTCATTGTCGCCCAAACAAAGCGATGTAACAGAGGCCGTCAGTGCGTCTCCTTTGCCACGATGGCGAGCCTGTCAGCGCCGCTTATCGCTGCTCTCCGCTGGCTGCACAGCCGCTCGACACGCGCGCATGGAACGGTCCCATGGCGACACGTCGCTGGGTGAGCTGGAGCGGAGACGGAGAGAAGTTGCATGCCGCGGCAAGCGCCTTGCCACGGCCGAATCCTTGTCGCGCCCGGAGACTTGTCGCGCTCCGAGCCTTCCCGGCAAGCTTCTCTTGCCGGGGCCTTGTCTTCGGTATGCCTGGAGTGGCCTTCCCGGCAAGCTCCTCTTGCCGGGGCCCTCTTCGTGCCTAGAGAGGCCTTCCCGGCAAGCTCCTCTTGCCGGGGTCTTGTCTTCTGAAAGGCTGCGGAGGGTCTTGGCGGACGCCCGGCGAGGCTTGCCACGGGGACGCTGCGACTGCCCGTGCACAAGTTCGGGGTACTAAGGTACCCCTAATTTAGTACACCGACACGGGGCAAACCTCACGAGGCTCTCGTGACGTGAGCCATGACAACCGGCACCAGGCGGGCGCCAGCGCGCACAACGTCCTTGTTTCCTCTTTGGTGCTAAGGAGGCACGCGCAGGCGCGGAGTACCGAGGCATCAGGCAAAGGTTTCCATATCGGTGCAACGAGACCAAGGCCACCAGGACGGCAAGAAGGAGGTCACCATGGAGCCCAAGACGACGTCACCACCAGAGCCTTTTGCAGGCGAAGACCGTTTTTGTCAGGATAGCTTGTACTAGCTGTCCCCTTTAAAATTTTCCCGCCGTTGTTGGCTCCCTTCTCGCTCAATATTTGGGGAGAGGACCAGGGCTTATATAAGTAGAGCTAGCCACCACAGAGAGGGGAGGAGAGAGAGTTCTCATCCACAAGTCCACAGAGCACAAGAACACCTCAACCTCAGGAGGCTGTTCTTCCCTTGTATCGTTTCTTCATCAGCCCAAGAGGCAATCCACCACCACACACCGAGTAGGGTATTACACCACAACGGTGGCCCGAACCAGATAAATCTCGTGTCTTTACGTGTTGTGAGTTAAATCGAGAGTTAGGTCCATGAGATCTTAGCGAGCTAGGGCGTAGATCGGTAGGTGGGAAAGAACTTCGCACGCACCCTAGAGTTCGAACCTTAAGGGTTTTGCTGGAACCCCACATCCGACATTTGGCACGCCAGGTAGGGGTGCGCCGGAGCTTCTTCTCCGCCGATCGACTTGCCGACGCTCCTGGCCACGATGTCCGGTGACCCAAGGGCTGATTCCGACCGCTGGGTAGCTTGGCCAGCCCGAGCGGTGACACCTACCCATGAAGACCCCGACCCCGTGCTCCAGGCGCCGCGAGCGCCATCCAGCGCTGCGGGGCGCGGGCGGCGCGACCAGGCGTCGTCCACCCTCACCCCATGACAAGTGCGAGCCGCTGCAAGGGCAGCAAGCCACGCCGCAAAAACATCGCCGCATTCACGGCGGGAGAAGGCAATCATGCGGGCAGCGCTCACGGTGGCGCGAGAGCTGCTGCGGTGCCGGCTGATGGAGAGCGGCCGGAATGCCCTGCTGGAGCGCGTCGCCGAGCTGCTGGATGCGGCGGCATCGGGAACGCCGCCCTTCTGCCATCAGCTTCCCTCTCAAGCCACGCCGGGGTCTCATGGCGGGCCTCGCCGCAACCACGCGCCATGAGGTGCGCCTGGGGGCTTCGTCAACACCAGCATGGCCGGCGGCGCCGGGGGCTCCACCGCCCCCATGCCGCCCGCGACGAGCATGGGTACAAGTGTTGCCCCCCACGGTTCCATCGGGATGCCGCGTTACCATCCTCAGGATGCCGCGCAGGGCCGGGCAACATGGAGTGTGGGGAACTACGGCGAGGTTTTCGGGGTGACAGCCCCGGAAGCCTACGTGCCCCGCATGATGGACCAGGAGTACGCACCGGAGGACGACCCTGGCCCGTTCCTCGGAGAAGAGTGGGAAGAAGGGACGCTGGAAGTTGAAGCCTTCTAGGAACCGACGTAGAACCGCAACGATCAGGCCAGCGAAAACGACTACAGGGTACCACTAATCTCTCAGGAGCGGGCTTACGCTAACCATGAGCTGCAAGTGAATCACGTCACGGCATCGGTCGGTGACCCCGGCGCAACAGCACCCCTTCCGCCGGGGGAATCACACTGGGGGCACGAGGAGGGAGCCAGGAGCAAGGCCCCTCCCCACGTCATGCGAAGCCAGGCAACGCCCGGAGGTAGGCCCTCTACCGGGGAGGTGCCGGCGAGCCTTCCCCCGGCAGAGGACCCGTGGTCACCGGGGGCACCGCTGGCGTCCCCTTTCCCCCCTTTGTGTCGTCCAGGTTGCCGGTTGACTCAAAGGTGGTCGAGGGAGGCGCAAGGCGGGGCCCTCGTCTGGCGATATGAAGCAAGGTCGGTTCCTGTGAAGAAGGCCCAGTGCCTGAGAAGCTCACCGCCCGTGACGCCCTCGCGTAATAATGAGTGGGGCTGTACACGCCCCGGAGTCTCAGGGGTGCCGGCCTCAGGCTCTGGGGCTCCCTCCCACGCCTAGTGGAAGCACTTAGCTCCGCGCTGGTGAGAAGACTTGAAGACCTGAAGACTAGACTAGGTGTCGGACGCGGCCATTTGCTTTGGATCTTTTCTTTTGTAGCCTTGCTTTCTGGATTTGGATTTAAGTTGAAGTCAAGCTTTTATCGATGCGTGCGGGGGGTGCATTTTCTCGTTCAAAGCGATTTCTTGCCATGTGGTTCTTACCTTGTCCTCGAGCTCACGCTCGCTGCCTCCCCCTCATGGCGAGGCTAGGCCCAAAGATATCTTGTGACAGCGTCGATCGGGCGCAGGAACCTCACGAGGCCCTCCCGGCAGGTCGTGAGACCCTTCAGAGCCCCGTGGCGACTCTCGACCCCTAATACAATTGTGGCCTGCCCAGCCTAAGGTAAACCGCAGCGGCAAGACATGCCATCAGGCTCATGGCCGGCCAAAATGCACCCTTGATTCAGCACAGAGAGATAGGAATCATGATTCATTGACATGAGGGGCTCCCCCTCCCAAAATGCTCTCACAATCTTGAGGGGCCACGCCCGAGTTTTTGCATACAGGGCGAAGCAATAAAAATACGAGGAATTAGCCGGATATGTCACTCGCCGTGTCCTCCGCGTCATCTTCGGACGTGCCGCTCGTGTTGCTGACGTCGTCGTTGGCACCGCCGCCGCCATCACCAGCGACGGCGTCCCCATCATCGACTACGTCGCCTCCGTCTGCAGCGACTACCACCGCGTCGTCCTCTGAAGTGAAGGCTCTGACCAACGCATCCACGTTGTCCTCCACCCACTGTGCCAGGTCGCCCCGGACGGCCTGTGGTACGGGGCCAATGGCGGCATAAAAGTCGAAGTCGGGGAAGGTGTTCCTGAGGTGGCTGAAGACGCGGGAGAACGCGCGCCCGAGCAGACCCCGGCTCCTCTCCTCCACGAGCCGGCGAGCCCTGTCGGACCGGGCTTCCAGGCGCGTCACCACGTCGGTGAAGAAGATCAGGTGGCTGGCGTAGTCATTCGAGTGGGGGTGCGGTGCATTCTCATCGCAGATGTGGCCCAGGGCGGTATTAGCCCTGTTCCGGAGGTCCTGAAGCATGGGGGCGTGCTCGCGCTCCAGCGTCCGTCGTTGGAGCACTTCCTCCCTGTTTTGCCGCGCGACGGCCTCGGCGTCATCAACCCGTTTCCGAAGAGAAAGCAGCTCGGCGCGGGCGGAGGCCAAGTCCGCCTGCGCCGTAACCAGGGCGGCAATTGTGGCCTCCCCACGCCTCTCCGCCTCATCCAACCTGGGCCTGAGGGCAGCGGCCCTGCCCGCATCCTCCGTTCGTGCGAGCTTCAGCTTCAAGTCGTACCTACCCTCCAGGTCTAAGCGAACCACGGCCACCCGACGGTCTACTTCCTCCTGGACACTGGCCTCGCGAGCCCCAACGACATCTACCGCCTGAGCAACTTGACGCTCCCTCGTCTCCAGTCGTTTGAGGTCAAGGCTGCGCTCCACAGCTTCCAGAACCAGCGCCTCCTCGCGCCTCCGGACCTCCTCTTCCTCTTCGGGCGTCCCCCTCAGCGACGCAAGGGCGGCCCTGCGCGCCTCCACCTGCTGCTCGAGGGACGCACTCCAGGCCTGGAGCTCCCACGCGCGCTTCTCCGCAGCCTCGCGACGGCGGTCAGCCTCGCGAGCCTCCTCCAAGGCTCGGGAGCAAGCTTCGCGGGAAACCTTGAGGGACGCCTCGGCCTTCGCATTGTTGAGATCACGCTGATAGCGGCCAAGATTGATGGCCGGCCACCCTCAGCTTACGTCGTTCCTCCACTAGACGAAGACCTTCAGCCTCAAGGCGGGACTCGACGCCCGCAAGTTCTTCACCAAGTCGGCTCATCGCGCCCATCGCCTCCTGGAAGAGCTCGTGGCGAACGACGCTTCGCCCGCGCTCGGATTCCAACGCACGGCCCACCTTGTTCTCCACCTCGGGGGCTGCAGGCGGGACATCAAGTGGCGCACCGCCTCTCGGCAGGGGGCTGAGGGCTGGAGCCGCTCCAGGCGCCGGCCCGACCTCGTGAGAAGCTCCAGCCGGGCGCGACCCGCTGCTTGAGGAGGAGCCGAAGGTCGAAGTTAACCAGTTGATGTCCATAACCAGAGGAGGAGACCGGGGAACACCCACCAGGCTCCAAGCCAGACCGTGCAGGAAGGGCGGCGAAGCCGCAGATTCAAGGCTCCATGAAGGTGAGCGCACCCCCTTTGCCAACTCGGTTCCGGGCGCGGCGTGCAGGATCGGGGTGCACAAGGCCAGCGGGGGTGCCGAGGAAGGCGAGGATTGCTTCACGAGGGACCCGACGGCCCTGGCAGAAGGGGTCCTGAAGAGCTAGCGTCAGGAAGGAAAGCAGCACTCAAGGAATCACAAGATGCAATACTTACTCGTCGATAGATAAGTACTTCCGCCACTTCAACGGCCCGAAGATGTTGTTGCTACTCGGGGATCCTTTCCTCTTGCGAAGCTCCTCGAAGTCCACGCAAAGCCGACCGAAGCGCTGGACGTGACGGCCGGTGCGAGGCGGGGCCGAAGAAGAGCTTGGAGGGACAACTTCAGGGGTGCCTGGCTGTGGTGAACAGTCGGGCGCCGTCTCGCTACGACCTCCCGAGGCTTCGGGGGCTTTGACCTCAGGAACCGCATGCTGCGTCGCCTCAGTAACCGACGCCCCAGGGGAGGGATCGCGAGCTCCCGAGGATGACGCCCCTGGGTCACCGCGCGGCATGTGCTCTTCAGCGCTTGGGCCGCCGGCCTCCGTCGAAGCTCGCCCTCCTGCACCCTCACTTGGGGCAAGCTTGGCATCGGTGGCGAGGAAGGGGACCACGTCGACGGGGTTCTCGCGGGGTCCCACCAGGCCGATCAGGCGCATGCCCCACTCATCAAAGGAGGGCATGCTCGCGGCAAGCTCATCCTTGTTCTCGCAACGATACAGCAGGCTGCTCTACCTGGGCATGTCGTCCGGCAGAGGGGTACCCGTCAGGATCATAAGCACTGTCTCCCGCGTCTTAAGAGGAAGCCCTTCCTCTTGAAACCTCATGTGGTCCTGACTACTGAGCAAGGCCCACATTGGCCGGGAATGGCGCTGTAGCGGAGCGACTCCATGCTTGACGAACTCCTTCACCACCATAGGCGCAGTCACGCCGCGGTCCTTCAACCTCCTCAGCCTGGCCCAGACAGGAGCGAGGCGGGGGCTCGTGAGCTTCTGATGGCCCCAACCAGAGTTTGGAACAGCAAACCCCGCCGGAGCATGGAGCAGAGGACTGAGCACACCGGCGTCGACAAAGACCCATCATGCCCGGAACTCGCTCGTGGATGAAGGAAGCTCAAGGTCAATCCCCGCGCCCGATGTCGCGGCCATGGCCTGGAAGATCATGCACCCCGAGCTCTGGCAAGGGTCAGTTAGATGCAATGAGAAGAAATGGCGAAAGAAGGCCACCGAAGGAGCGATGCCCATCATGGCTTCGCACAAAAAGGCGAAGACGGCGAGAAGGGTCACAGATTGGGGGTTGAGATGCAGCATGTGGATCTAATAATGCTCGAGCACCGCGTTGAAGAAGGCGGAGAAGGGAGGAATCCGGCCAGCCCAGAGGGCATTTATGAAGATTGGGACCATAGTGGCAGCCCGGGCCATGCGAGTGCGAGACGTGGGCCAAGCCACCGTCTCTCCCCACTCGTTGAAGCTGGAAGTGAGCATTGGATGCACCTTGTCCATGGCCTCGTCCTTGAGCACCCGGGATAGGCCGAGCGCCGGCTCGACGGCCGGAGGCGCGCTTGGCAAAGACAAGGGTTTGTTCCCCTTGTCTGCTTGTTTCGGCGCGATGGCGATAGAGCCGGCAGGAGGCAGGTCATATTGGAGAGGAGAAGCAGAATCTTGAGGAAGCAGAGAGATTGGGGAAGCAAGACACAGGCGACGAAGGAATAACTGTGTGGATTGCGGGGGCCGCCTAGCCAGGAGAATTCAAAGGCAGCGTGGGGAAGTGGAGATGCCCACGTCCAATCAACCGCCACACGCAACCGAGGCCGCAGGCTTTGGGGGCCCGCTGTCGTGGTTCTAAGTCTGACAGTAGAATGGGGGGTAGGTATGGAGAGGCAAGATCCTGTCTATGGAGTAATTGTATACGCAAGGGATTTACGAGTTCAGGCCCTTCTCGGAGGAAGTAATAGCCCTACGTCTTGGAGCCCGGAGGCGGTCGACTGGATTATATGCGTATGTGTTACAGGGGTGCGAACCCTTCTACCTGTGGAGGGGGGTGGCTTATATAGAGTGCGCCAGGACCCCAGCCAGCCCACGTAGTAGAGGGTTTAAGGTGCGTTAAAGCTAGGCATTACTGGTAACGCCTTACATAAAATGTCATTAAGGTCATAAAGAGTATTTAACTACAGACCGTTTGGACACCGAGTGGCTCTTGGACTCTTGGTGGTCGAGTGGGTCTTCATAGTCGAGTGTCTTTGAATCTGTCGAGTGGAAGCCTACCAGGTCGACTGGAAGGCTGCTTCTCTTGTGAATGTCCTTGTGGAGGGTACCTTTGGGCAGGTCTATGACCCTACCCTGTACATGACTTCATCATTAGCCCCGAATGGATCGAGGTTTGAGTGAGGAAGGAGTTGATAATCTTTCCGACCTGTTCTTCGTGTTGTGAGTGCGTCTTACTCTGATCAACGACCTTTTAGTGATGGCATCAACTTCTCTTTCAGCCTTTGATCCATTCTTCACGCTTTGTCGAGTGAACTTTGTGAACCCGAGGATTTCGAGCGACGGATCCGAGGAAATCTGTTATCGGACGAGTTGCTCTGCGGTTAGCGGATTTCGCGATCCGAATTTTGGGAAGCGGCGAAGCGTAGAAAACCGCGGCACTTTCGGATGGGATAAGACGATGACGCCTCGATCCTCGCGCCGCCTTTTTTCGCCACGTATCGCGCGCCCGATTCTATGAGGATTTTGACGGGATTGCTCGCCTACCGGGTCAGCCACCGGAAGCGACCCCATATAAAGCGTTGGACCGGGCATTTTGAACAGTGCGTCCTCGCACTTCTCCTCTCTCCGCCTCCAAAATTTCTCGCCACGCTCTCCGCCCATCCAGCGCCGGCTTCGGTACTTTGCTCGCCGCCACCATGGTGAAGGACAAGACCGCCGCTCGAACGGGTGAAGAAAGGCGGCGAAGGCCAAGGGAGAGCGCCCGGTCAGGCGGTTCATCTTCGCGGTCCAAGCTGCCGCAGGCTGGGTCCAAGGAGATCGGATCCGCCGACCATCACCGAGAAAGATCTCACCGATCGCCAACGAAGCGATTGATCCCCATGGGTCGGCGAGGCTTCCGCACGGAGTGGCAACCGCAGCTGAAGAGGGTGAGTGCATCCTCCCTGGCCACCCAGCGTAGATAGGGGGTTTCTCTACCGCCAAATCCTTTTTTCCGGGGTTTCTGAACTTTTTGAGCGCAACTCCACCATTTCACTCCAAACTCCATTGTGTATCTTGCTGCTTTCGTTTCGCTCTGCGAGAATTTCTTGGGTTGTCGACCGCATTGGGGTCTTTTCAAGCACATATTCACCTGTCGCTCTCAGACGGTGAAGAAAACGAGCCCGAATGACGAGAGGACCCAAGTAATCCAAATGTGTGGGGGACTCGGGGTCCAGATGAGGGGGAAGAGCGCCTTTCCAGCTATGACTCTCCCCGACTCGGTTAGAGGGTGGCAGTCGACCTGGTTTTACTGCCAAGACCAGCCGACGCCGGGGCAGTCGACTGGGCTCCCTCCTTTCTCCATGAGTCGAGTGAACAAGCCATCTTCCCTGAAGGTGTTGCCAGAGGAGAAGGCCCAAGTAAAGCTTCTGATGGAGCGTGTAGTCCAGCTTATTCGCGATTGGGTGACCGCATGGATCTCCGGAGGTTTTTCTCCGACGGCGTATTCAGCCACTCCAATACCGAGGTCATCCGATGTGGATGTACTTTGGTACGGATGATAACACTCGGGTCCATCCGGAGGAGGTTGATGACGCCATACTGGAGAAGTGGATGACTGCCATCACAGGAAATAAAGACAACCCTCGCGGAGCTAGGAGGATTCCACCACTCGACCAGAGTTACCAACTGCATAAGGTATCACCGCTTATCTCCGACTGTGATTCTGCTGCATTCATTCTGTTTTGATTGCAATTTCGTCGACTAACTTTCACCTTGTTTTGTTGTCTTCTAGGTCACCACTGAGATGTACTCGATGCCCAACGGGGCGCAGGAAACAGCCGAAGAAGAAGAAGGAAGTGGAGGTCGAGTCCGGAGGAATGGGAGTCCAACGGCGAGGAGGATGAGGAGGATGATGGCTCTGATGATGAGGAGGAGGAGGAAGAAGAGGAGGAAGACGCCGACCCTCCTCGCTCGGAGGGAAGGTCCAAGTTGACGCACGACCCGGCGGCCGGGCGTGGTAAAGCTGTTGTGCCCACCGGTCACCGACGGTTTACCTAGGACAACTTCTCCCGCTGACCGAGAAGCCGCCAAGCAACCTCGAGCGACGTCGTCAAAGCCGGGCGAAGGCCCTGCCTAAGATGCTAATGGTCATCCCCACCATCTCCGGGTAACCAATGTAACCTTGTATTTCCTTTTTCAACATGAATGAACTTTGGGTCGACTTGATGACCGATCAGCCGACTCTTGAAATCTCAAATACCGCTACCTCCGAGACTTCAGCCAAGACGATGATCGTGAAATGGAGGATGCAGCCATTTCCAATCTTGGTAAGATCTCCGAGGTTTCACTTTTAGCCGATCGAGCTTTTTAGTCGACTGGGCTTCCATGTTTACTGGATCTCTCTTGTAGTTCCGCCTCACGCCATTGATCTCCCGATGATGACGAGGAAGCGCCATTAAGGAAGAGGAGGAACAAGAAAGTGCTCACTGGCAAGGCTGCTCAAGTCGCGCGACTTCGAGACGCTGATTTCGAGGAAGCAACCCCACTCGGACTTCAGATCTTTTGCTGTATCAACAAGTGCCCGACCCACTTCGCCGATCGCTGATCCACCATCTCTTTGCTACACACCACGTCCCGAAGACCAAGTAAGTGTTGCTAAGGAGGCCATTCGCCAAGCAGGGATCATGATGGAGCAGGTGAAAGCGGCTCGAGAGGCAAGTCAGCGGCCTATGATGCCGCTCAGCTCTCCGAGCAATGTCCAAGTAAGTCGGCCGTCATTGCTTTGTTAGGATATACTATCAAACTGCTTTCTCGAGATTTCCATATCTGTACACCCACTAGGTGTGTGTGTCGTTTGAACTTTTGTGGGGCACGCTGAGTGCACCCACCGGGTGTAGTCCCCGAGACTATGGTCGATCGCGTGCGATCGGCTATGGTCTTTATGCTGTGATCTTTCTTCACTCGACCTGGACGGACCAAGTCGGATGGAATCAGAAACCGGTGGGGGCACGCTAAGTGCACCCACCGGTGTAGTCCCCTAGACTATGGTCGATCGCGTGCAGATTGACTATAGTCTAAAGAACTATTTTTTATCAAGGGCTGACCGCTGACAATTAGCCATGTTTTTAGAATCATAACCTTTTGCCTCTTTTGGTCGATCGATCGAACCAAATTGGTAAACCAAAGGGGGCATCACGAGTGCACCCGCTGGTGTAGTCCCCGAGACTACCGTCAGATGTTTCTATTCGACCGTAGTCTTAGAAATGCTACTATTTTTCCTTAGTCACCGGAAGTGATCTGTCTTTGATGTCTTTCGTTGGTTGACTCTTTGTAGAAATCTTACAGCTTGTGGCTCGCTATACTGAGATTAGAGAAAAGCAGATTCAGCTCAACCTCGATTTGAAGCTTGCTCAGAGAATTTGCGTAGGCAAAGGATGAAGCAAAAGGTATGGCTGGTGAGAATTTTGATGGCTGCCTCTGTTTTTCTGCTCATTCTCAACTCGTTCTCATTGTTGCTTTGCGTATAAACCGAAGAGACTTTAAAGAAGAAGGACCTTGACCTTGCAGTAGGTAGAAGGCGGCTTTGGAGAAAACAAAGCTCATGAAGAGAAGCTTGCCTCACGACAAACTTGAAGATGAAAATGCCAAGCTTAAAAGCCTCTCTTGACGCTGCTAACAAGGAAGTCACCGATCAAGAACGACAAGAATGTTCTCATTCGACAAGGTTGGCCACCGGTGGAAGCTTAAACGACACGGAGATTTATCTTGGAGGGTTCGCCAAGAAGTCGCTTTCTCATGCTTGAAGGTAATCTGTTTTATCCAACTGTCTTTCTCTCACCGCTCATCACATGATCTTCATTTTGAGTCTGAGTTGTGTTTTCAGAATTCTGCCAAAACTTTGAAGAAGAAACCAGTCAGTGGAAACCAGCTTGGACCCCATCAACTCTCCCGTGAAGGACGGTTGCTATGAATGTGCTCCGACCGAGTCTCGTGTTGTGGCGTAGTGGATTATCTTGCTCGACTAAAAGTTGCGATGTCGCGGATCGACTCGACTCTCCGCCGTAATGCACTCTCCGTAATGATCTTGAATCGATGACTCGATCAATGAGATTCCAAGTCGAGTGCAAGAATGGAAAAGTCATCCGCTGTGTGGTGCTGATGTTGCTCTATCTCTGGTTCGTGTCCACTGCAAAGAAGCGCAAGAGGACAAGCTGGTGTCTCTCAAGGTTGCCAATACTAGGAAGCACGACTTCAGATCTTTCATGGAGACTTTCATCGCTGCTGCTACTCAGATTCTTGACGGAATCGACCTCGACCAGTTTGTTGCACCTTCCAGTCCTCCGCCGGAGGAGTAAAACCTTCTAAGTCCCACTTTAAATTTGCCTCGGAATGCCGAGTGGTTTCAGAATCGATAAACTTTAATGTGCTTAATGCCCTGAGCGCCTTTGGATCCGTGAGGACATTTATCCGAACTTGGTTTTTCCTTTAACATGCTTTACTTGCCTTCGAGAGAACTTTATTCCTCATTCGGAAGATATTCCGTTGAAATTCCAATCGACTTGTGCTTCATCTATCCCGCAGGTAGAGGTGGAACACAGATCATGCGATCGACCTTGTCATCCTTACGGATCGGGACGAACCGCACGTTGTGCTTGTGGCGAGGCTCCTAAGGAGGAGGAGGTAGCAACCTGCACCTCGTCAGTCCTTGCGGATTGGGATGAATTCCTTACTTAGGCGAGCACTGGGCTGCAGCTAAGCCTCCGAGTGGGAGGTTTGCTCTCCATTAGGTAGGATTTTTATTACTTAGGCGAGCACTGGGCTGCAGCTAAGCCCTCGAGTGGGAGGTTTGCTCTCCACTTGGTAGGATTTTTATTACTTAGGCGAGCACTGGGCTGCAGCTAAGCCCCCGAGTGGGAGGTTTGCTCTCCACTCGGTAGGATTTTTATTACTTCGGCGAGCACTGGGCAGCTGCGTCGCCCCCGAGTGGGAGGTTTGCTCTCCACTCGGTAGGATTTTTATTACTTAGGCGGGCACTGGGCTGCAGCTAAGCCCCCGAGTGGGAGGTTTGCTCTCCACTCGGGGATTTCTCTTACTTAGGCGAGTACTCGGACTGCAGCTAAGCCTCCGAGTGGGAGGCTGGCTCGCCACTCGGTAGGATTTGAATACTTAGGCGAGTACTTGGACTGCAGCTAAGCCTCCGAGTGGGAGGCTGGCTCGCCACTCGGTAGGATTTTGGATACTTAGGCGAGTACTTGGACTGCAGCCAAGCCTCCGAGTGGGAGGCTGGCTCGCCACTCGGTATGATTTTGAATACTTAGGCGAGTACTTGGATTGCAGCTAAGCCTCCGAGTGGGAGGCTGGCTCGCCACCCGGTAGGATTTTGGATACTTAGGCGAGTACTTGGACTGCAGCTAAGCCTCCGAGTGGGAGGCTGGCTCGCCACTCGGTAGGATTTTGAATACTTAGGCGAAGCGGATTCGCAGCTAAGCCCCCGAGTGAGAGACTGGCTCGCACTCGGAAAAGATATTTTTTTACAAACTTAGGCGAATCGGATTCGCGACTAAGCCACCCACTGGGGGAAATTTCAACAAAAAGCAATAACAATTACTGGGAAAATTATAACATTCTTGTCTTGGATAAACAAACTTCAAAAGCACTTTTATTACATCTCAACCGAGTGAGTTTTTAAGTGTAAAAGGGGCGGAGCAGCTCCGCGTTCCAAGCTCGAGGCTCGTCGATCCGCGATCAACGTTGTAGAGATGATATGCTCCGTTGTGGAGGACTCTTGTGACGATGAAGGACCTTCCCAAGTGGGAGCAAGCTTGTGTGGTTTCTGTTGATCCACTCGGAGGACCAAATCTCCTCTTGGAAGGCTCGACTCTTCACATTTCTGGCATGGAATCGACGCAAGTCTTGCTGATAGATAGTCGAGCGGATCAAGGCCATCTCTCTCCTCTTCCAAGAGGTCGACAAGCATCTTGACGGGCTTGTTCCGCTTCTTCTTCGTAGTATAGCTCGACTCGAGGCGCATTGTGAAGCAGGTCACTCGGCGTAACTGCTTCAACTCCATAGACCAGAAGAATGGAGTTCTCCCAATGACCGATTAGGAGTGGTACTCAATCCCCGGAGAACTGATGGAAGTTCGTCGACCCAAGCTCCTGCCGCGTGTTTGAGATCACGCATCAGCCGAGGTTTTAGCCCTTTGAGAATGAGGCCGTTTGCACGTTTTGCTTGTCCATTCGACTGAGGATGAGCCACTGAAGCATAGTCGACCCGCGTGCCTTGAGAGGCGCAGAAGGCTTTGAACTTGTCATTATCGAAGTTTGACCCATTGTCGATGATGATGCTATGCGGAACTCCATATCTAAATATCAACTCTCTGATGAAACTGATAGCAGTGCATGCATCGAGGTTCTTGATGGGCTTGGCTTCGATCCACTTGGTGAACTTGTCGACTGCTACTAGCAAATGGGCGAAACCGCTTCTGCCAGCTTCTCAACGGTCCAATCATGTCCGATCCCCAAACAGCGAAGGGCCAAACGAGTGGAATGGTCTTCAAGGTCGAGGCTGGCTTGTGCGACATGTTGGAATAGAACTGACATCCTTCACACTTGTCGACTATTTCTTTTGCCATTTCATTTGCTTTCGCCAAGAAAATCCCGCCGGTATGCTTTAGGCACAATGGTCCGAGAGGACGCATGATGGCCACAGTCCCCGAGTGGATATCCTCAAGAATTATCTGACCTTCTTCCGGGCGTGATACACTTCGCCGACTCCAACAAGCGCTTTCTCTGCATAATTGTCCCTTGATCGTCAGAAGGCCTTGGATCGACGGGACGATCTGTCGAGCCTCTTCTTCATTCTCTGGGAGCTCTTTCCTTAGGATATATGCGGTGTACGGCACTGTCCAGTCGGGAGTGATGACCACAACTTCCATAATCAGGTCGACCACGGCTGGGACCTCAACTTTAGTCGGATCATTGGCACTCTTTTGCTGCGGGCTTCTTCCGTGAAAGGATCCTCCTGCACCGATGGAGCATGAATGTGTTCCAAAATACATTACCGGGAATGGCTTCCTCTTGGACTCTATCTTCGCGAAATCATCCGCAGCTTGATTTTTCAGTGGGTATATGATGAAGCTCTAACCCTCGAATTTCTTCTCCAGCTTTCTCACTGCATTACAATAACCTGTCATAGCTGGGCTTCTGACATCGCACTCCTTCATCACTTGATTAACAACCAAATCCAAGTCGCCATAGACCATAAGGCGACGGACGCCGAGTGAAATGGCCATGCGCAACCCATACAGGAGTGCTTCATATTCTGCTTCGTTGTTAGAAGAATCAAAGTGAATCTGGAGAACATACTTGAGCCTATCTCCTCGGGGGGAAACCAATACAACCTCGCACTGTAACCGTTCAAAGATCTTGGAACCATCGAAAAACATAGTCCAATGTTCCGAGTGAACTTGGGTCGGAAGTTGCTGTTTAGTCCACTCGGTGAGGAAATCTGCTATTTCTTGGGACTTGATGGCTTTCTTTGCCTCGAATTTGATATCAAGGGGAAGGAGTTCAATCGCCCATTTTGCCACTCGACCAGTTGCATCTCTGTTATGAAGAATTTCCGACAAAGGGCGTCACGATTTAATCGTAATGGAATGATCAGAGAAATAATGAGCAACCTTCTTCATGGTCATATAGATCCCATAAACAAGCTTCGATAGTGAGGGTATCTTTGCTTTGATGGGGTCAATTTCGTAAAGATAATAAACCGGGCGTTGAACTTTAAAGGTTTTTCCTTCTTCTTCCCGCCGACCGTAAGTACGGTAATCGACGACTTGTCCAAAGGCTGCAATGTAAAGCAGCAAAGGCTCCTTGCTGATTGGAGCAGCAAGCACCGGTTGGTGGAGAGCGAGCTTTGAGCTCGCAAACGCTGCATCAGCTTCTAGAGTCCACTCGAACTTGTCTCGACTTCTTCATCACCGGTAAAGAGGCAATGCCTTTTCACCGAGGCGAGAGATGAATCGACTTAAAGAGGCCAAGCATCCGGTAAGTTTCTGGACATCGTGCACACGCAGGCGCTTCATTCGGAGTATGGTGCCAACCTTTCTGGTTAGCATCGATTCCTCGCCGGAAACGAAAACCGAGTAACTTTCCACCAGAACTCCAAATGTACACTTTGATGGATTAATCTTGATATCATACCTCCCGAGATTGGCAAATGTTTCAGCAAGGTCGGTCAACAGGTCGGAACCCTTTCGTGACTTGACCACTATATCATCCATGTATGCTTCCACATTCCGACCGATTTGAGTGAGGAAACACTTCAATCATCCTCATGAATGTGGCTCCGCATTCTTGAGACCGAATGGCATGGTGACATAATGTATAATCTTAATGGAGTGATGAACGTTGTTTTAATCTCATCGGGTCCATACAGACGGATCTGATGGTACCCGGAATAGGCGCCTAAAAGACAACCTCTCGCATCCCGCAGCTTGAGTCGACTATTTGGTCGATGCGAGGAAGAGGGAATGATCTTTCGGGCAGGCCCGATTGATATGCTTGAAATTGATGCACATGCGCAACGACTTGTCCTTCTTGGGGACCATGACAACGTTGGCGAGCCACTCGGAGTGGAAGATCTCTCGGATGAACTCTGCTTCTAATAGCCCAGCAACCTCCTCGCCAATGGCCTTTCTCTTCCGGACGGCGGACCGCCAAGATACTCTTTAACTGGTTTGAATTTTGGGTCGACTTCAGAGGCGATGCTCAGCCAGCCCCCTGAACACCGGCATGTCGCCAGGCTTCCATGCAAAGATGTCCCGCTTCTCACGGAGGAACTAGATGAGCGCTTCTTCCTATTTTGAGTCGAGTGTTGTTGAGATGTTGGTCGGAGCAGCATCGGGATCACCGGGTGAATGTGAACCTGTTTCGTCTCGCCACGATCGAATGTTGACTCCAGAAGCGGGCTTCTTAGCTCGCAACAAATCACTCGGATCCGCAGTTTTCGATACTCTTGTAAATCTACCATCGCTAACCGAGCATCGGCGATCTTAGAGCCTTTCTGGAAGCACTCTTCTGCCTTGTTCCGATTGCCCGTGACAGTGATCACGCCCTTGGGACCAGGCATCTTCGGTTTAAGATACACGTAACATGGTCGGGCCATGAAACGTGCATAAGCTGGTCTCCCCAGAATAGCGTGATAAACGCTCTTGAAATCCACGACCTCAAAGGTCAACTTTTCTTTCCGGAAATGCTTTGAATCACCAAAAACTACATCAAGAGCAATTTGGCCGAGTAACTCAGCCTTCTTTCCAGGAATGACTCCGTGGAAGCTCATGTTATCGGTAATCGAGTCCGACATCGGAATGCCCATCCCTTTCAACGTCTCACAGATAATATAGTCAAACCACTACCACCATCCATCAGGACTTTGGTCACCGAGTGCCTTCGACAACCGGGTCGACCACCAATGCTTGCCTCCCTGGGGTGGCAATGTGCGTCGGGTGATCGACCGGTCGAATGTGATGGCGGTCTGGGACCATTTCAGATAATTGGGAGTCGCCGAGCAACCAAGTTTACTTCCGATTGATAACCTTCAATCGACTTTTGCTTTCGACGTCAAGAAAATCATCGTGGTGGAATTGACAGGGATATCCACCATCACATCCTCTCTATCCTCAACTTTGTCTATCTCCTTATCCTTATCCTTGGGCTGTTTCCTTGAACCGCTGAATCAAGAGCCGACAATCGTCGAGTGGAATCTTTCGGGAAAATGAGTTTACACTCTACATCATACTTTGTATGAATATGACAAGCCAAATCCAACACGTCGATTACATCCATGTCTTTCACCATCTTTGGGTTCCAATGACCCTTGTGTTTCCCTTGAACTTTCACAGGGTCACCGCTAAGGCCTCTCCGGAGCCGCCTGGCTCGACTTTCTTTCGCTTCCGACTGAATTTCCTCCGCCGGTCTCATTGGCGGCCGATTTATATTTACCAATTCAAGCCGATCCTTTTCTTCACCATTTTCATATTTGGTGGCAATCTCCATCATCCGACTCAGGGTCATATCTCCGGTTCGACCAAATTTCAAACTCAATTCTCTGTTCTTGACACCTTCCTTGAAGGCACAGACTGCCTGGTGATCAGATACATTCTCGACAGTGTGGTGCAAAGTGATCTACCTCTGGGTGTAATCTCTCAAGGTTTCACTCGACTTTTGCACGCACGACTGCAACTCTGTCAAACCTGCTGGTCGTTTGCAAGTTCCTTCAAATGTCCTGACAAACACTCGGGCAAGATCTTCCCAAGTGTAAATACTGCTAGGTGCTAACTGATTCAACCACGCCCTGGCTGAACCCTCCAACATAAGAGGTAAATGCTTCATGGCTACCTCATCGTTGCCACCGCCGATCTGAACCGCCACTCGGTAATCTTCAAGCCAAGTGTCAGGCTTGAATTTTCCAGTGAACTTGCTGACTCCAGTCGCCAACCTAAAGTTGGGAGGAATCACTGCGGCCCTGATGGCTCTGCTGAAACACTCTGGTCCCGAGACATGAACTCTACTGCTGGAAGGAACATCTCTATCATGGCCGTCTCGGTGAGCTCTGTTCTGTCGACCAAACCTTGAACGATAATGGATCTCGCATCAAAGCCTCGTTCCTGGGGTCGACCGAACTCTTCGCCCAAAGACTGCTTTTGGCGTCTGTCATCCTCATTGTCGAGGAGCGTATGATCCACCCCTTGGGGAGGAGGGCACTCTACGCCGATCGCTATGCGATAGAATCGGTGCTCATACTGCTCGCGGCCCTTGTATTGATCATCACGCCGCCCCCACGTTCCTCACGCCTCGGGGCGATCTTGGACTATGGGCCGGTTGAATGAATTCACAATGACGGATCGGCTGTGAACCCTGTTCCGCGATCGATACAACTGAGTTTTGATCTCCTGCCGCCCGGAGCAAATCCTCGATTTGCTGCAAACCTCTAGCTGCCTCCATCGAAGGCTGAATCGACTCTGCTATACGGGCGGCAACTGCTAAATTCTGAATCGGAGTTCGATATACCTGGGTTGGCGGTTGAAAGAGCTGGCGTCGACTGGATTCTGGAACCCTCGGTCGCGTACGCTCGTCGAGTACTCGCTGAAGATTCTCCAGTCGAGTGCGCTCAGCCAAAGTTGGCTGTTGCCGCATCCTCCAAGGCGCGAGCCTCGGGGGTTTCTCCAACGATAGGAGTGTGAAGTGCATCCATGTTCCGACGACGAAGCTCCTCCCTATGGAGCGAAGTGAGGGGCTCGGGCAAGTACTCTTCGTGGGCTTGCGCCGGATCGCCTCCACCGCCACCTTCGTTGGTGCGGGTGAATCCAGGGGGACTGCGTGGTCCATCGACAATCAGAACCTCCGCCGCCGGGTCACTCCTATCGCATTCGGACGCGGTCTCTACGGAGCCAGTCAACAGGTCGAACAGGCCGTAGAGAGATTCGTCGGGCTCGATCGCCGCGACTTGGGGGATGGCCGACTGGCGGGCCACCGCATGCCTCACCCACCGCTGAAGCCTCGACCGACCGGAACGCTTGCGCCGGTGGGAGATCGGGAGTGAAGACAGCGCAGAGCCGACCCATACCGGGTCAACGGTTGCCGCAGGAGGACGCCATGGACACACGCCGAAAGTGCGCCGCCCATGGATGGGGAGCGGCCCACGCCGAGCGGAGCCTCCTGGGTTAAGCGGAGTCGTCGGGCGATTTAACGTGAGCGCACCGAGACGGATCTCGTGGCCGTCGACCAGAACTCCACCTGAAACCATGATGCCGGAGATCGAGAAAATCCCAACTTCTCCAACAATTCGCTAGAACACCGGCCCCACGGTGGGCGACAACTGTCGTGGTTCTAAGTCCGACAAAGAGAATGGGGGTAGGTATGCGAGGCAAGATCCTAGCTATGGAGTAGTTGTATACGCAAGGGATTTACGAAGTTCGTGCCCTTCTCGAGGAAGTAATAGCCCCACGCCTCGGAGCCCGGAGGCGGTCGATCGGATTATATGCGTATGTGTTACAGGTGCGAACCCTTCTACCGTGGGAGGGGGTGGCTTATATAGAGTGCGCCAGACCCCAGCCAGCCCATGTAGTAGAGGGTTTAAGGTGCGTTAAAGCTAGGCGTTCATCGGTAACGCCTTACATAAAATGTCATTAAGGTCATAAAGACTATTTAACTACAAGACCGTTTGGACACCGAGTGGCTCTTGGACTCTTGGTGGTCGAAAGTGGGTCTTCATAGTCGAAAGTGTCTTTGAATCTGTCGAGTGGAAGCCTACCAGGTCGACTGGAAGGCTGCTTCTCTTGTGAATGTCCTTGTGGAGGGTACCTTTGGGCAGGTCTATGACCCTACCCCAGGTACATGACTTCATCACCCGCTGTGCTCCGTACTTGACCCTTGGCTTCGCCGTGGAGCCAAGCCCAAGCGCACCCTGGGCCTGGGGGCTACTGTCGGTGTTCTGGGAACGGGGGTCCCCAGACTTGCCTGCCTGCGGCCCGCGGCATGGCTATGCTAGCGGGCCAGTACGGCCCATCTTCATCAATAAAGCATTCAAGACCCTCACGAGGGGACAAGCCTCGCGAGGCGGACGACGCAAGACCTCCTTAGGAGAGACCTCTCCAGGCAGGCTTGCGAGGAGCGGAGATATCAAGGCGGGGCAAACCTCGCGAGGCTCTCGTGACGTGAGCCATGACTGAAGGAAATGTGCCCTAGAGGCAATAATAAAGTTATTATTTATTTCCTTATATCATGATAAATGTTTATTGTTCATGCTAGAAATGTATTAACCGGAAACATAATACATGTGTGAATACATAGACAAACGGAGTGTCACTAGTATGCCTCTACTAGACTAGCTTGTTAATCAAAGATGGTTAAGTTTCCTGACCATAGACAAAGGAGTTGTCATTTGATTAACAAGGTCACATCATTGGTTGAATGATCTGATTGACATGACCCATTCCATTAGCTTAGCACCCGATCGCTTAGTATGTTGCTATTGCTTTTATCCATGACTTATACATGTTCCTATAACTATGAGATTATGCAACTCCCGTTTGCGGAGGAACACTTTGGGTACTACCAAACGTCACAACGTAATCGGGTGATTATAAAGGAGTATTACAAGTGTCTCCAAAGGCAGATGTTGGGTTGGCGATTTCGAGATTAGGATTTGTCACTCCGATTGTCGGAGAGGTATCTCTGGCCATCTCGGTAATGCACATCACTATAAGCCTTGCAAGCAATGTAGCTAATGAGTTAGTTACAGAATGATGCATTACGGAACGAGTAAAGAGACTTGCCAGTAACGAGATTGAACTAGGTATTGGATACCGACGATCGAATCTCGGGCAAGTAACATACCGATGACAAAGGGAACAACGATGTTGTTATGCGGTCCGACCGATAAAGATCTTCAGAGAAAATGTAGGAACCAATATGAGCATCCAGGTCCCGCTATTGGTTATTGATCGGAGATGTGTCTCGGTCATGTCTACATTGTTCTCGAACCGTAGGGTCCGCACGCTTAAGGTTTCGATGACGGTTATATTATGAGTTTGTGTATTTTGATGTACCGAAGGAGTTCCGAGTCCCGGATGTGATCACGGACATGACGAGGAGTCTCGAAATGATCGAGACATAAAGATTGATATATTGGACGGCTATATTCGGACTCCGGAAAGGTTCCGGAAGTTTCCGGAGAAAACCGGAGTGCCGGAGGGGTTACCGGAACCCCCCATGGGGAGTCCGAATTGGACAAGGAGGGGGGGGGCGGCCCCCTTTCCCTCTTCCTCTCCCTCTCTTTCCTTCCCCCTTCCTCCTTCCTAGTTGGACTAGGAAAGGGGAGTCCTACTCCCACTAGGAGGAGGACTCCCCCCTCCCTTGGCGCGCCTCCTAGGGCCGGCCGGCCCTCCCCTTGCTCCTTTATATACGGGGGCAGGGGGGCACCCCAAGAGACACAAGTTGATCCTTGAGATCGCTCTTAGCCGTGTGCGGTGCCCCCTCCACCATATTCCACCTCGGTCAAATCGTAGCAGTGCTTAGGCGAAGCCCTCGTTGGTAGAACATCAAGATCGTCCACCACGCCGTCAGGTCGACGGAACTCTCTCTCCCGGAGCTTTGCTGGATCGGAGCCCGAGGAGCGCCACCGAGCTGTACGTGTGCCAAGAACTCGGAGGTGCCGGAGCAACGGTGCTTGGATCGGTTGGATCGCGAGGAGAACGACGACTACTTCCTCTACGCTTGTGATTGCTTCCGCTTCGGTCTCACGAGGGCACGTAGACAACACTCTCCCCTCTCGTTGCTATGCATCACCATGATCTTGCGCATGCGTAGGGAATTTTTTGAAATTACTACGTTCCCCAACGGTGGTATCGAGCCAGGTTTTATGGTTTGATGTTTTGCACGAGTAGAACACAAGTGAGTTGTGGGCGATACAAGTCATACTACCTACCAAAGCATGTCATACTTTGGTTCAGCGGTATTGTGAGATGAAGCGGCCCGGACCGACATTACGCAGACGCTTACGCCGAGACTGGTTTCACTGCTACGAGCACTCGTGCTTAAAGGTGGCTGGCGGTGTGTGTCTCTCTCACTTTAGTTGAACTGAAAAGTGCTACGCCTCGTCCTTGAGAAGGTTAAAACGGAGTCTATTTGACGAAGTATCGTTGTGGTCTTGATGCGTAGGTGAGATTGGTTCTTGCTTAAGCCCGTAGCAGCCACGTAAAATTTGCAACAACAAAGTAGAGGACGTCTAACTTGTTTTTGCAGGGCATGTTGTGATGTGATATGGTCAAGACGTGATGCTATATTTTATTGTATGAGATGATCATGTTTTGTAACCGGTTATCGGCAATCGGCTGGAGCCATATGGTTGTCGCTTATTGTATGAAATGCAACGCAGTAATTGCTTTTACTTTATCACTAAGCGGTAGCGATAGTCGTAGAAGCAATAGATGGCGTAAACGACAACGATGCTACGATGGAGATCAAGGTGTCGCTACCGGTGACGATGGTGATCACGACGGTGCTTCGGAGATGGAGATCACAAGCACAAGATGATGATGGCCATATCATATCACTTATATTGATTGCATGTGATGTTTATCCTTTATGCATCTTATTTTGCTTGGTTGACGGTAGCATTTTAAGATGATCTCTCACCTAAATTATCAAGTAGTGTTCTCCCTGAGTATGCACCGTTGCCAAAGTTCGTCGTGCCGAGACACCACGTGATGATCGGGTGTGATAAGCTCAACGTCAATCTACAACGGGAGCACGCCAGTTTTGCACACGCAGAATACTCAGGATATAATTGAATAGCATAGCATATGCAGATATGGCCTCGGAAAACGGAGACCGAAAGGTCGAGCGTGAATCATATAGTAGATATGATCAACATAAGATGTTCACCATTGAAAACTACTCCATCTCACGTGATGATCGGTTATGGTTTAGTTGATTTGGATCACGTGATCACTTAGATGACTAGAGAGATGTCTCGCCTAAGTGGGAGTTCTTAAGTAATATGATTAATTGAACTTAAATTTATCATGAACTTAGTACCGATAGTATCTTGCTTGTCTATGTATGTTTATAGATAGATGGCTCGTGGCCGTTGTTCCGTTGAATTTTAATGCGTTCCTTGAGAAAGCTAAGTTGAAAGATGATGGTAGCAATTACACGGATCGGGTCCGTAACTCGAGGATTATCCTCATTGCTGCACGTAAGAGTTACGTCCGGATGCACCGCTAGGTGCCAGTGCCCGGCTGATGCAATCGACAATGTTAAGAACGTCTAGCGAGCAAAGCTGATGACTACTCTATAGTTCAAGTGTGCCATGCTTTACGGCTTAGAACCGGGTCTTCAACGACGTTTTGGAAGTCATGGAGCATATGAGATGTTCCAGAGTTGAAGTTGATATTTCAACAGTAATGCCCGGATTGAGAGATATGAAGTCTCCAATAAGTTCTATAGCTGCAAGATGGAGGAGAATGGGTCTGCAAAGGAGCACATACTCGGAATGTCCGGGTATTACAATCACTTGACTCAAGCGGGAGTTGATCTTCCGGATGATTGTGTCATTGATGTAATTCTTCAATCACTGCCACCAAGCTACAAAGGCTTCGTGATGAACTATAATATGCAAGGGTTAGTAAAGACTATGCCTGAGCTCTTCGCAATGCTGAAGGCTGCGGAGGTAGAAATCAAGAAGGAGCATCAAGTGTTGATGGTCAATAAGACCACTAGTTTCAAGAAGAAAGGCAAAGGGAAGAAGAAGGGGACCTTCAAGAAGAACAGCAAACAAGTTGTTGCTCAGGAGAAGAAACCCAAGTCTGGACCTAAACCTGAAATCGAAAGTGCTTCTCACCGCAAGCGACTGGTCACCGAAGCGGAACTGCCCTAAGTATTTGGCGGATAAGAAGGATGGCAAGGTGAACAAAGGTATATGTGATATACATGTTATTGATGTGTGCCTTACTAGAGCTCGCAGAGCACTGGTATTTGATACTGGTTACATTGCTAATATTTGCAACTCGAAACAGGGACTACGGATTGCTTAACACCGGCAAAGGACGAGGTGACGATGCGCGTGGGAAATGGTTCCAAAGTCGATGTGATCGCGGTCGGCACGCTACCTCTACAT
This sequence comes from Aegilops bicornis, assembly GCA_021605145.1. Lineage (NCBI taxonomy): Eukaryota > Viridiplantae > Streptophyta > Magnoliopsida > Poales > Poaceae > Aegilops > Aegilops bicornis. The sequence continues at coordinate 568,254,430 of CM038673.1, read as the reverse complement.
CTACCTTCGGGATTAATTTTAGACCTAAATAATTGTTATTTGGTGCCGACATTGAGCATGAACATTATATCTGGATCTTGTTTGATGCGAGACGGTTATTCATTTAAATCATAGAATAATGGTTGTTCTATTTATATGAATAATATCTTTTATGGTCATGCACCCTTGAAGAGTGGTCTATTTTTAATGAATCTCGATAGTAGTGATACACATATTCATAATGTTGAAACCAAAAGATGCAGAGTTGATAATGATGGTGCAACTTATTTGTGGTAATCGCCGTTTAGGTCATATCGGTATAAAGCGCATGAAGAAACTCCATCTTGATGCACTTTTGGAGTCACTTGATTATGAATCACTTGGCACTTGCGAACCGTGCCTCATGGGCAAGATGACTAAAACCCGCTTCTCCGGTACTATGGAGAGAGCAACAGATTTGTTGGAAATCATACATACGAGATGTATGTGGTCCAATGAATGTTGAGGCTAAATGGCGGATATCATTATTTTCTCACCTTCACAGATGATTTAAGCAGATATGGGTATATCTACTTAATGAAACATAAATCTGAAACATTTGAAAAGTTCAAAGAATTTCAGAGTGAAGTTGAAAATTATCGTAATAAGAAAATAAAGTTTCTACGATCTGATCGTGGAGGCGAATATTTGAGTTATGAGTTTGGTCTACATTTGAAACAATGCGGAATAGTTTCGCAACTCACGCCACCCGGAACACCACAGCACAATGGTGTGTCCGAACGTCGTAATCGCACTTTACTAGATATGGTGCGATCTATGATGTCTCTTACAGATTTACCGCTATCGTTTTGGGGTTATGCTCTTGAGACGGCCGCATTCACGTTGAATAGAACACCGTCAAAATCCGTTGAGACGACACCTTATGAACTATGGTTTAGCAAGAAACCAAAGTTGTCGCTTTCTTAAAGTTTGGGGATGCGATGCTTATGTGAAAAAGCTTCAACCTGATAAGCTCGAACCTAAATCGGAGAAATGTGTCTTCATAGGATACCCAAAGGAGACAGTTGGGTACACCTTCTATCACAGATCCGAAGGCAAGACATTTTTTGCTAAGAATGGATCCTTTCTAGAGAAGGAGTTTCTCTCGAAAGAAGTGAGTGGGAGGAAAGTAGAACTTGATGAGGTAATCTGTACCTTCTCCCTTATTTGAAAGTAGTTTATCACGTAAACCTGTATCTGCGACATCTACACCAAATAGTGAGGAAGTTGATGATGTTGATCATGAAACTTCAGATCAAGTTACTACATAACCTCGTAGATCAACCAGAGTAAGATCCGCACCAGAGTGGTACGGTAATCCTGTTCTGGAAGTCATGCTACTAGATCATGATGAACCTACGAACTATGAAGAAGCGATGGTGAGCCCAGATTCCGCAAAATGGTTTGAGGCCATGAAATCTGAGATGGGATCCATGTATGAAAACAAAGTGTGGACTTTGATTGACTTGCCCGAGGGTCGGCAAGCAATAGAAAACAAGTGGATCTTCAAGAAGAAGACCGACGACGGTAATATTATCGTCTACAAAGCTCGACTTGTCGCAAAGGGGTTTCGACAAGTTCAAGGGATTGACTACGATGAGACCTTCTCACCCGTAGCGATGCTTAAGTCTGTCCGAATCATGTTAGCAATTGCCGCATTTTATGATTATGAAATTTGGCAAATGGATGTAAAGACTGCATTCCTGAATGGGTTTCTGGAAGAAGAGTTGTATATGATGCAACCGGAAGGTTTTGTCGATCCAAAGGGAGCTAACAAAGTGTGCAAGCTCCAGCGATCCATTTATGGACTGGTGCAAGCATCTCGGAGTTGGAATAAACGCTTTGATAGTGTGATCAAAGCATTTGGGTTTATACAGACTTTTGGAGAAGCCTGTATTTACAAGAAAGTGAGTGGGAGCTCTGTAGCATTTCTGATATTATATGTAGATGACATATTACTGATCGGAAATGATATAGAATTTCTGGATAGCATAAAGGGATACTTGAACAAGAGTTTTTCGATGAAAGACCTCGGTGAAGCTGCTTACATATTAGGCATAAAAATCTATAGAGATAGATCAAGACGCTTAATTGGACTTTCACAAAGCACATACCTTGACAAGATTTTGAAGAAGTTCAAAATGGATCAAGCAAAGAAAGGGTTCTTGCTCAGATTGCAAGGTATGAAGTTGAGTAAGACTCAATGCCCGACCACCGCAGAAGATAGAGAGAAAATGAAAGATGTTCCCTATGCCTCAGCCATAGGCTCTATCATGTATGCAATGCTGTGTACCAGACCTGATGTGTGCCTTGCTATAAGCTTAGCAGGAGGGTACCAGAGTGATCCAGAGTGGATCATCGGACAGCGATCAAGAACATCCTGAAGTACCTAAAAGGACTAAGGATATGTTTCAGTATATGGAGGTGACAAAGAGCTCATCGTAACGGTTACGTTGATGCAAGCTTTGACACTGATCCGGACGATTCTAAATCGCAAACCCGGATACGTGTTTACACTAAACGGAGGAGCTGTCGAGTTGGTGCAGCTCTAAACAAAGCGTCATAGCGGGATCTACATGTGAAGCGGAATACATAGCAGCTTCGGAAGCAGCTAATGAAGGAGTCTGGATGAAGGAGTTCATATCCGATCTAGGTGTCATACCTAGTGCATCGGACCAATGAAAATCTTTTGTGACAATACTGGAGCAATTGCCTTGGCGAAGGAATCCAGATTTCACAAGAGAACAAAACACATCAAGAGACGCTTCAATTCCATCCGGACTTAGTCCGTGGGAGACATAGAGATTTGCAAGATACATACGGATCTGAATGTAGCAGACCGTTGACTAAGCCTCTTCCACGAGCAAAACATGATCAACACCAAGACTCCATGGGTGTTAGAATCATTACTTGTGTAATCTAGATTATTGACTCTAGAGCAAGTGGGAGACTGAAGGAAATGTGCCCTAGAGGCAATAATAAAGTTATTATTTATTTCCTTATATCATGATAAATGTTTATTGTTCATGCTAGAAATGTATTAACCAGAAACATAATACATGTGTGAATACATAGACAAACGGAGTGTCACTAGTATGCCTCTACTAGACTAGCTTGTTAATCAAAGATGGTTAAGTTTCCTGACCATAGACAAAGGAGTTGTCATTTGATTAACAAGGTCACATCATTGGTTGAATGATCTAATTGACATGACCCATTCCATTAGCTTAGCACCCGATCGTTTAGTATGTTGCTATTGCTTTTATCCATGACTTATACATGTTCCTATAACTATGAGATTATGCAACTCCCGTTTGCGGAGGAACACTTTGGGTACTACCAAACGTCCACAACGTGAATCGGGTGATTATAAAGGAGTATTACAAGTGTCTCCAAAGGCAGATGTTGGGTTGGCGTATTTCGAGATTAGGATTTGTCACTCCGATTGTCGGAGAGGTATCTCAGGCCATCTCGGTAATGCACATCACTATAAGCCTTGCAAGCAATGTAGCTAATGAGTTAGTTACTGAGAATGATGCATTACGGAACGAGTAAAGAGACTTGCCAAGAACGAGATTGAACTAGGTATTGGATACCGACGATCGAATCTCGGGCAAGTAACATACCGATGACAAAGGGAACAACGTATGTTGTTATGCGGTCTCGACCGATAAAGATCTTCAGAGAAAATGTAGGAACCAATATGAGCATCCAGGTCCCGCTATTGGTTATTGACCGGAGATGTGTCTCGGTCATGTCTACATTGTTCTCGAACCGTAGGGTCCGCACGCTTAAGGTTTCGATGGCGGTTATATTATGAGTTTGTGTATTTTGATGTACCGAAGGAGTTCGAGTCCCGGATGTGATCACGGACATGACGAGGAGTCTCGAAATGATCGAGACATAAAGATTGATATATTGGAACGGCTATATTCGGACTCCGGAAAGGTTCCGGAAGTTTCCGGAGAAAACCGGAGTCTTGGGAGGGGTTACCGGAACCCCCATGGGGAGTCCGAATTGGACAAGGAGGGGGCGGCCCCTTCCCTCTTCCTCTCCCTCTCTTCCTTCCCCTTCCTCCTTCCTAGTTGGACTAGGAAAGGGGAGTCCTACTCCCACTAGGAGGAGGACTCCCCCTCCTTGGCGCGCCTCCTAGGGCCGGGCCGCCCTCCCCTTGCTCCTTTATATCACGGGGCAGGGGCACCCCATGAGACACAAGTTGATCCTTGAGATCGTTCCTTAGCCGTGTCACGGTGCCCCCTCCACCATATTCCACCTCGGTCAAATCGTAGCAGTGCTTAGGCGAAGCCTGCGTTGGTAGAACATCAAGATCGTCACCACGCCCGTCGTCTTGTGGAACTCTCTCTCTCCCGGAGCTTTGCTGGATCGGAGCCGAGGAGGCGTCACCGAGCTGTACGTGTGCCAAGAACTCGGAGGTGCCGGAGTAACGGTGCTTGGATCGGTTGGATCGCGAGGAGAACGTACGACTACTTCCTCTACGTTGTGATTGCTTCCGCTTCGGTCTATGAGGGTACGTAGACAACACTCTCCCCTCTCGTTGCTATGCATCACCATGATCTTGCGTGTGCGTAGGAAATTTTTTGAAACTACTACGTTCCCCAACAATGACGACCGGCACCAGGCGGGCGCCAGCGCGCGCAGCGTCCTTGTTTCCTCTTTGGTGCTAAGGAGGCAGGCGCAGGCACGGAGTACCGAGGCATCAGGCAAAGGATTCCATATCGGTGCAACAAGACCAAGACCAGCAGGACGGCAAGACGGAGGTCACCATGGAGCCAAGACGGCGTCACCACCAGAGCCTTTTGCAGGCGAAGACCGCTTTTGTCAGGATAGCTTGTACTAGCTATCCCCTTTCAAATTTGCCCGCCGTTGTTGGCTCCCTTCCCGCTCAATATTTGGGGAGAGGACCATGGCTTATATAAGTAGAGCTAGCCACCACAGAGAGGGGAGGAGAGAGAGTTCTCATCCACAAGTCCACAGAACACAAGATCACCTCAACCTCAGGAGGCTGTTCTTCCCCTTGTACTGTTCTTCATCAGCCCAAGAGGCAATCCACCACCACACACTGGAGTAGGGTATTACACCACAACGGTGGCCCGAGCCAGTATAAATCTCATGTCTTTCCGTGTTGTGAGTTCGTCGGGTTCGTCCGCGAGATCTTAGCGAGCTAGGGTGTGGATTGGTAGGAGGGAAAGAACTTCGCGCGCACCCCAGAGTTCGAACCTTAAGGGTTTTGCCGGAACCCCACATCTGACACTCCCCCTGATGGGGGGGAGGAAGAATAGGGCGGCCTTCGCAAATCTGGAGGCGGAGGCGCCCAAGAGGGGGAAGGGCCCCCTCGCGGATAACTCCGCATGGGACGTCGATAGCAGCCGAGAGCGACCCCCCCCCTCCCCGAAGCAAGCCCCTGGCCGCATCGTAAATACTAAAATATCCCAGATGTGTCCCTGTATCCGGCTTCCCCTCTTTACGGTATTAACATGGTTAACCATGTTATTGCAGTCCGGCCCACGACAGCTCCCAGCGATCCTCATCAAGAGGCTCGTTGGATTCAAAGGCGATGGCCAGCGAGTCGCCGCCGGCCGCTTACTCTCCCACGGCCGAGGGCGATGCCGAGGTGCTGTCGCGAAGGATCTTCCCAGACCAAGGGGAGTCTCAGGCGGCCGTCAGGGTGGTGCCAGAGGGTGAAACCTCGACCGCCGGACACATGGGGGAGCAGATCCCCATGGAGACTGGCGATGGGGGCCATGTTCAGTTCGGCCCCAATCCGGATACCGTTTCGGATACCTATACTGCTCTGGAGTCCGACGTGCAGCCTCCTTTGAAAGAAGGAGGTGTGCCTATCCCACCGGTGACCTCTGTCCAACCAGGGGCACCGGACAATCTTCTGGAAGCTCTACGAGGTACTTCTATTATGGAGAAACACTGTATCCTTATGGGTATGGTGATTGAGAAGGTTCAGTCCGTCAAGAGCGGACTGACCGAAGCTTGCTGCGGCCTGCAGACAGGTTTTGTGGTAAGCGACGCAAAAGAGAAAATCCCAATATAGACAGTAGCCCCTAAGACACTGTCCGGTGTTCTGAAAGCAAGGCCGTACAGAGGATCAATTCGTTTTTGCAGGAAACTAACTAAAGTGTCTTATATGAATGATCAGGCGTCGTGGCTGGCTGCGACCTCATACACTGCCGAAGTCTCCGGACTAAAGCAAAGACTAGAGCTAGCCGAGGCGGAGCTCAGCAAGGCGAGGAAGCAGCTAGAAGACCAGCGAGGTATGTAATGACTCGCTATATATTCGGAAAGAATAAATGATGTGTATTGACCGTAGTGTCATAATATGTGTAGGAGCGACGAACGAGGTCGAGGCCCTTAAAAAGGCCCTGGCCGAAGCCGAGGAGAAAGCTGCCAAGGAGCAAGCCGCCCGTAAGAAGATCAAGGCCAGGCTTAACGAGGTCCAGCAAGAGCTCCAGGACGCTGTGAAGAAGTGCGAGGCCTTGGAGTGCGATGTTTCGGCTCGAGAGACCGAACTCGCCAAGGCTCGCCAAAGCGCGGAAGAAGCCCGGGTTGAGGCCCAGGGCGCCCTCCAGGAGATCCAGGAGGCCAAGAAGATCGCGGCGGGTAAGGAATTTGGTATGCAAAGCAAGTATGTGAAGAAGAAGGATTTCTTACTAACCTGGATTCGGAGTTCTCCAGGGGCGTTTGTGTTTCTGCCGCGCAGTGTGGCAGATGCTGTTGAGTTCTTCCGAGCCGAAGAAGGGAGCTCAACGGAGAAGCTGTTCTGGTCGTAATACCTTGCGCCAGAGTATCCAGTGCCCTTCACCGATCAGCTAAAATAGCTGGTCGAGCTGCATAGGGTGGCCGAACTAGCCATGAAGGATTTAATAATCCGGATGTGGCATGCCGACGCTATACGCGGCACCTACTTCGGCCTTGTGAAGCGGCTGGTGAATGCCTGTCCTCGGCTGGACATCATCAAGCGGTCGGTCTGCATCTAGGGCGCGCGCATGGCCTTCGGCCGCATCAAGGTCTGGTGGGAGAAGATGGACGCCGTCAAGCTTGTGACCGAAGGGCCGCCCGAAGGCAAGGAGCATCGCACGCCCGAGTGGTATTTTGAAGACGTCCTGGAGGGGTCTCACATTGTAGCGACGCAATGTGCGCAAGACATTATCTTTGAATGAATACATTCATGTCGTCTCTGCCTTGTATGATAAAACAAAGTTGTTATGTAATATAATTTTTGTTATGTTTAAAAATGTTACCTCCTGTGCAGCCGTTGTCGGCGTTCTGGGGACGGGGTCCCCAGACTTGTCTACCTGCGGCCCACGGCGTGGCTCTGCGAGCGGGCCCGTATGACCCATCTTCACCAACAAGCACTCAAGACCCTCGCGAGGGGCCAAGCCTCGCGAGGCGGACGACACAAGACCTCCTCGGGAGCGCCCTCACCAGGCTGGCTCGCGAGGGGCGGAGAGTTCAAGGCAAGGCAAATCTCGCGAGGTTCCAATGACGTGAGCCATGACCATCAAGATCAGGCGGGCGCCAGGCGGGCGCCAGTGCGCACAGGGTCATTGTTTCCTCTTTGGTGCTAAGGAAGCGAGCGCAAGCGCGGAGTACCCAGGCGTCAAGCAAAGGTTTCCATATCAGTGCAACGAGACCAAGACCAGCAGGATGGCAAGACGGAGGTCAACATGGAGCCCAAGGCGGCGTCACCACCAGAGCCTTTTGCAGGCGGAGACTGCTTTATCAGGATAAGCTGTACTAGTTGTCCCCTTTCAAATGGCCGTTGTTGGCTCCCTTCCCGCTCAATATTTGGGGAGAGGAGCAGGGCCTCTATAAATAGGATTAGCCACCACAGTAGGAGAAAACTCGTCTCGAACTCATTCAGTTCATCCTCACATCCACCAAGCATAAGAACACCTCGCCTCAGGAGGCTGTTCTTCCCCTTGTACAGTTCATCCTCGGCCCAAGAGGCAATCCACCACCACCACACTGGAGTAGGGTATTACACCACGACGGTGGCCCAAACCAGTATAAATCTTGTGTCCTTTGTGTTGCGAGTTCGTCGAATTAGTCCTTGAGATCTTAGCGAAGCTAGGACGTGGATGGGTAGGGGGAGATCTTCGTGTGCATCCCAGTGTTCGAACCTTGAGGGTTTTGCCGGAACCCGAGATCCGACATTTGGCGCGCCAGGTAGGGGTGCGCCAAAGCTTCCCTCCCGTTGCTCTGCGTCCCGTTGCTTTATCGTCTCCATGGTGTACGCTCTCCGCGCTCACGCCGGGCTGCCCTCGCCGCCCGTGTTGCTCAGACGGCTCCCGTCGTCGGACCACCCCGTCGTTCTCCGTCGCCTGCCGCAAACACCGCCACCGGCCCAGCGGGGAACGAGCAGCAAGCATCCTTGCTGCACCCCTCGGTGCGGCGGGACGGCCGCACCGCCACTCCATCACTGACCCCGGCCGGTTCGTCATCCCACGCTCGTCGCGCTCCCGTGGACACGCAGGCTGCTCTGTGCATGGCGCGCGAGCTCCTGCGCTACCGCCCCATCGACGACCTCTACAAGGACTGGCTCGACCACATCGCCGAGCTTGTCAGCACCGCAGGGGGCTCCCCTGCGCCGTCCCTCTCGCTGCCTCACCCTCCGCTAGCCGCGCGGCGTGGCCCATGGAGCGCCTCCACCACCTTTGCCCCAAGAAGGAGTCTTGGCGCCCAGGCGCGTGGCCCCACAGCGTGACCTGCCGCGTCCGGCGCCCGCGCAAGAATAAAGAAGCTGCCAAGAAATCCCTCGGCCGTGAGAAAACGCCACCGCGCTCCCTGCGCCACCACGGCAAGACCGCGTGCCGCCTGCGGTGGCGCTGCGCGAACGCCATCAAGGACAAGTTCTCCACCAGCGCAGAGTCCCGGTGACCACGGCAGGCTGCCGCCCTTCACCCCTAAGCTGCGTAGCGTCGCCTGGTCGGGCAAGTTCAAGCCGGATCTGCCTCCTCGCTATGACGGCACCCCCGGCCCCATGGAGTTCCTGCAGCTCTACGAGCTGAGCATCGAGGCGGCCAACGGCGACGAGAAAGTCATGGCAAACTGGTTCCCCATGGCTCTCAAGGATGGTGCCCGCTCCTGGCTCCTGAACCTGCCTCCAGGCTCGATCTCCTCCTGGAATGAGATGCGCGACCGTTTCGTTGCCAACTTCCATGGCACTCGCGACCGCCCACCGACTATAGGTGACTTACACTATGTCAAGCAACGAACCAGGAGAGACCCTCCAGAAGTACATCCAGCGCTTCAACAACGTCCGCCTCAAGATCCCCAAGGTGACGGACGAGGCCATCATCTCCGCGTTCTCTGATGGCGTCCACGACGTCAAGATGAAGGAGGAGCTCGCCATCCACGAGGAGCAGTGCACTTCTCTGGAGCTGTTTAACCTGGCGACCAAGTGGGCAAGAGCTGTAGGAGGGGCGCCTCTCCCTCCTCGATCTCCCGGCTGCAGACCCGGTGGAGAAGAAAGCCAAGGCCAAAGACGTGAAGCTCAAGGGAGCAGCCGTGCTCGCGGCAGAGCTGGACACAAAGCGCGGCAAAGACCAGCCCGATTCATCCAAGGGCAGCCGACCGTTCTGCGCCTTCCATAACCCGCATAGCCACAACACCAGCGACTGTTAAGAGCTCAGAGCCATTCGGGAAGGACGCTTCGGTCGACGCCCCGAGCGCAACGACCGGGGCTACGGCCAAGGAGGAGGACATGGTGGCGGACGCTGGGATGACCGTGGCCCGCGCCAGGAGTGGCGTGACCGGCCTCGTGAGGACCGCTGGCAGGATCAGCCCCGCGAGGGCGCCTGGAGGGATCATCCTTGTGAGGATGTCCTCAGGGCAAAGTCGGTCTTCCTCCACTACCGCCACCACCAAGAAGGAATGACGACCACTATCAGGATGAGGGGGCTAGGGGCTCCCAGGAGCCGCGTGCCATCGCCTGCATCTTGGGCGGAGCTCAAGCCCCATCCTCACAGCGTATCTTCAAACAGTTTGCTCGTGAGGTGAATGCAGTCCTCCCCAAGCTCGAGGCCACGCGCCCGCTTAGATGGTCCAAGTGCGCCAGCATGTTTAGCTCGACAGATCAGCTCAAGTGCGCGGCTACCGCTGGCGCCCTCCCGATGCTATGTTCACCAGTCATTAGCAACGTGCAAGTTACCAAGACTCTCATCGATGGTGGCGCATGGCTCAACGTCATGTCCGTCGACACGTTCGACAACCTCCAAGTTCCGTATGATCAACTTCAGCCCACCAAACCTTTCTCGGGATTGACCGACGGCTCCACCACCCCGATCGGGCAGGTCCGCCTCCCTGTCACCTTCGGGAAGCGCGACAACTACCGCACCGACCTCATCGACTCGACGTCACCCACATCCGTCTGCCATACAATGTGATCCTCGGGTACCCAGCCCTGGCCAAGTTTATGGAGGTGACCCATCACGGCTACAATGTTCTCAAGATGCCAGGAAGCGGCGGAGTCATCCCGGTCCCGTGCGAAGAAAGAGATGCGGTGTGCTCCCTCGAGCGTGCCTTCCAAGCTGTAGCAATCGACGACCCCGACAGCAAGGGCGAGCGCCCTCCTGAGGCCACCCCCAAGAAGAAGAAGCAGCTTCTCCGCGCAGGGCCTCAGGCAAGCGTTGCCTCAAGCAGCGCCACGACCGGATCGGTGCCCGATTGGTTTTTGGTGGCTACAGAGGCTTGCGGCGGCGGAACACCCGATCTATTCTGTTCCCCGATGTTTTTAGGGTATATGTATGTATATATACATACATACATACATACATACATACATACATACATACATACATACATACATATATATATATATATATATATATATATATGCGAAAGAAGTCGGTCAGGGGAGCCACGAGGGGCCGATGAGGGTGGGGGTGCGCCCAGCAGGGCAGGCGCGCCTCCCTGCCTCGTGGCCTCCTCAAAGCTTCCTTGACTTCAACTCCAAGTCTCCTGGATGACGTTCGTTCCCAAAATTACGCTTCCGAAGGTTTCATTCCGTTTGGACTCCGTTTGATATTCCTTTTCTGCGAAACACTGAAACAAGGGAAAAAACAGGAACTGGCACTGGGCTCCGGGTTAATAGGTTAGTCCATAAACATCCAAAACAGATAATATAATAGCATGCATACTTCATAAATTATAGATACGTTGGAGATGTATCAGCATCCCCAAGCTTAATTCCTGCTCGTCCTCGAGTAGGTAAATGATAAAAGAAATAATTTATGAAGTGTGAATGCTAGCAGGTGCACAAGTCTGATCAATGATAATTTCAATCACCTTTTCTAGCATCATCATATATCATAATAGTAGCTCATCTCATAAAGCTTCTCATGATCAAGTAACAAACTAGTCACATGTTAAAGTATAGATCATAAACTTTCTTGAAAACTAACAAACCGTGTTATTAGTCATCAAACAATTACAATTCATCTTATTTTTAGGAAGAGTCTATGTCAAAGCTTTGATTTAGCAAACTCCACATACTCAACTATCATTTTGTCTTTCACAATTGCTAACACTCACGTGATATTTATGGGTTCAAAGTTTTAATCAGACACAGAGAAAGATAGGGGCTTATAGATTCGCCTCCCAACCTTTTACCTCAAGGGTAATGTCAACAATAATAGTTCATGATGCCTTACATCCAATTGGATATACATATATATATATATATATATATATATATATATATATATATATATATATATATATATATATATATATATATCAGAATCTTTCCAACACAATGTGCTTGCCTAAGGATAAAATGTAAAAAGAAAAGGTGAAGATCACCATGACTCTTGCACAAGAATAAAAGATAGGCCCTTCGCAGAGGGAAGCAGAGGTTGCCATGCGCTTTTATAGTTGGATGCACAAAATCTTAATGCGAGGGAACGTCAATTTATATTGCCACTTGTGATAGGGACCTTGATTATTCAGTCCGTTGCTTTTATTGCTTCCATATCACAAGATCGTATAAAGCTTATTTTCTCCACACTAAAAGATCATACATATTTAGAGAGCAATGTTTATTGCATGCACCGATGACAACTTACTTGAAGGATCTTACTCAATCCATAGGTAGGTATGATGGACTCTCATGGCAATACTAGTTTAAGGGATGTTTGGAAGCACAAGTAGTATCTCTACTTGGTGCAAAGAATTTGGCTAGCATGAGGGGGAAAGGCAAGCTCAACGTGTTGGGCGATCCATGACAATATACTTTATTTCAGATATAAGAAAACATAACCCATTACGTTGTCTTCCTTGTCCAACATCAACCTTTTAACATGTCATATTTTAATAAGTGCTCACAATTACAAAATATGTCCAAGATAGTATATTTAGATGTGAAATCTCTCTTCCTTCAATATTCTTTCATGAATTGTTCAAGTGACCAATACAATGTTTGCTAACCTTCAATAAATTTACCACCTCTACTTCTTATATGTAAAGTCATTAGTCCCCATGGGATAAGCATATGAAACATATATAATTTCAGATTTATGATATTCAAATCATTCAACTATTTACTCATAGGATATAAGTGAAGCACACGAGTAAATGACAAACTACTCCAAAAAGATATAAGTGAAGATCGGTGAGTAGTTAAATAATTATGTAGCTATGTGAAGACTCTCTCCCATTTTAAGAATTCCAGATCTTGATACTTTATTCAAACAGCAAGCAAAACAAAATAAAATGACATCTAAGAATAGCAAACATCATGTGAAGAAGCAAAAACTTAGGATCAACCGATACTAACCGATAGTTGTTGAAGAAGAAAGGCGGGATGCCAATCGGGGCATCCCCAAGCTTAGACGCTTGAGAATTCTTGAAATATTATCTTGGGGTGCCTTGGGCATCCCCAAGCCTGAGCTTTAGTGTCTCCTAAATTCCTCTCATATCACGATCTCCCTAAATCTCAAAAGCTTCATCCAGACAAAACTCAACAAGGACTCGTGAGATAAGTTAGTATAAACCAATGCAGAAACCTTATCATACTAAACTGTAGCAAATCACTAAAATTATTATTCAACATTGCATACTAAATGCCTATGCATATTTAATACTCCTATCCTCAAACAGAATCATTAAACAAGCAAACATATGCAAACAATGCAAACATAACAGCAATCTGCCTAAACAGGATAGTCTGTGAAGAATGCAGCAAGATCCATACTTCCCTAGCTCCAAAACTTATGAAAGAAAATTCCAACTGTAGTAAATTTATCAGAGCTTATTATGCAAAAGGTTTCAACATTTTATCACATTCTGACTTTTCTAGGGAATTTTTGCAACAGCGGTAAACTTTCTGTTTTGAAACAGCAACATGTATACTTGCAAAATAAGCATGGTAAAGGCTATCCTTGACATTTTTATTGAAAACATAGATGCAAAACATTATTATAAATAACAGAAAGCAAAACTAAAATAAATAAAATGATGCTCCAAGAAAAACACATATCATGTGGTGAATAAAAATATAGCTCCAAGTAAAGTTACCGATGAACTAAGACGAAAGAGGGATGCCTTCCGGGGCATCCCCAAGCTTAGGTGCTTGGTTATCCTTAAATATTACCTTTGGGTGCCTTGGGCATCCCCAAACTTATGCTCTTTCCACTCCTTATTCCATAGTCCATCGAATCTTTACCCAAAACTTGAAAACTTCACTACACAAAACTTAACAGAAAATCTCGTGAGCTCCGTTAGCGAAAGAAAACAAAACACCACTTCAAGGTACTGTAATAAACTCATTATTTATTTATATTGGTGTTAAACCTACTGTATTCCAACTTCTCCATGGTTTATAAACTCTTTTACTAGCCATAGATTCATTAAAATAAGCAAACAACACACGAAAAACAGAATCTGTCAAAAACAGAACAGTCTGTAGTAATATGTAACTAACGCAAACTTATGTAACTCCAAAACTTCTACCAAAATAGGAAGACCTAGATAATTTGATTATTGATCTACTACAATTGGAATCAGTATTTTATCACTTTCTGGTGATTTTTGACAAATTATTCCGTGAACAGAAAGTTTCTGGAATTTTCAGCAAGATCAAATAACTATCATCCAAGAAGATCCTATAGGTTTGACTTGGCACAAACACTAATTAAACATAAAACCACATCTAAACATAAGCTATATGGATTATTTATTACTAAACATAACCAAAAAGAAATAAACTAAAATAAAGTTGGGTTGCCTCCCAACAAGCGCTATCGTTTAACGCCCCTAGCTAGGCATGATGATTTCAATGATGCTCACATAAAACATAAGAATTGAAACATAAAGAGAGCATCATGAAGAATATGACTAGCACATTTAAGTATAACTCACTTCCTATGCATAGGGATTTTGTGAGCAAACAACTTATGGGAACAATAATCAACTAGCATAGGAAGGCAAAACAAGCATAACTTCAAAACTTTAAGCACATAGAGAGGAAACTTGATATTATTGCAATTCCTACAAGCATATATTCCTCCCTCATAATAATTTTCAGTAGAATCATGAATGAATTCAACCATATAACCAGCACATAAATCATTCTGTTCATGATCTACAAGCATAGAAAATTTACTACTCTCCACATAAGCAAAATTCTTCTCATGAATAATAGTAGGAGCAAACTCAACAAAATAATTATCATGTGAGGCATAATCCAATTGAAAACTAAAATCATGATGACAAGTTTCATGGTTATCATTATTCTTAATAGCATACAAGTCTTCACAATAATCATCATAGATAGCAACTTTGTTCTCATAATCAATTGGAACCTCTTCCGAAATAGTGGATTCATCACTAAATAAAGTTATGACCTCTCCAAATCCACTTTCATCAATATAATCATCATAAATAGGAGGCATGCTTTCATCATAATGAATTTGCTCATCAAAACTTGGGGGACAAAAAATATCATATTCATCAAACATAGCTTCCCAAAGCTTGTGGCTTTGCATATCATTAGCATCATGGGTATTCAAATAATTCATACTAACAACATTGCAATCATGCTCATCATCCAAGGATTTAGTGCCAAACATTTTAATACATTCTTGTTCTAACATTTTGGCACAATTATCGGAATCCTTATTTTCACGAAAGACATTAAAATGATGGAGCATATGAGGCAACCTTAATTCCATTTTTTGGTAGTTTTCTTTTATAGACTAAACTAGTGATAAAACAAGAAACTAAAAGATTTGATTGCAAGATCTAAAGATATACCTTCAAGCACTCACCTCCCCGGCAACGGCGCCAGAAAAGAGCTTGATGTCTACTACACAACCTTCTTCTTGTAGACGTTGTTGGGATTCCAAGTTCAGAGGTTTGTAGGACAGTAGCAAATTTCCCTCAAGTGGATGACCTAAGGTTTATCAATCCCTGGGAGGCGTAGGATGAAGATGGACTCTCTCAAGCAACCCTGCAACCAAATAGCAAAGAGTCTCTTGTGTCCCCAACACACCCAATACAATGGTAAATTGTATAGGTGCACTAGTTCGGCGAAGAGATAGTGATACAAGTGCAATAATGATAGTAGATATAGGTTTTTGTAATCTGAAAATATAAAAACAGCAAGGTAACTAATGATAAAAGTGAGCACAAACGGTATTGCAATGCGTTGAAACAAGGCCTAGGGTTCATACTTTCACTAGTGCAAGTTATCTCAACAATAATAACATAATTGGATCATATAACTATCCCTCAACATGCAACAAAGAGTCACTCCAAATTCGCTAATAGCGGAGAACAAACGAAGAGATTATGGTCGGGTACGAAACCACCTCAAAGTTATCCTTTCTGATCGATCTATTCAAGAGTCCGTAGTAAAATAACACGAAGCTATTCTTTCCGTTCGATCTATCATAGAGTTCGTACTAGAATAACACCTTAAGACACAAATCAACCAAAATCCTAATGTCATCTAGATACTCCAATGTCACCTCAAGTATCCGTGGGTATGATTATACGATATGCATCACGGAATCTCAGATTCATCTATTCAAACCAACATAAAGTACTTCAAAGAGTGCCCCAAAGTTTCTACCGGAGAGTCAAGACGAAAACGTGTGCCAACCCCTATGCATAAGTTCAACCGAATCCGCAAGTTGATCACCAAAACATACATCAAGTGAATCATGTGATATCCCATTGTCACCACAGATAAGCACATGCAAGACATACATCAAGTATTCTCAAATCCTTAAAGACTCAATCCGATAAGATAACTTCAAAGGGAAAGCTCAATTCATCACAAGAGAGTAGAGGGGGAGAAACATCATAAGATCCAACTATAATAGCAAAGCTCGCGATACATCAAGATCGTATCACCTCAAGGACACGACAGAGAGAGACCAAACACATAGCTACTGGTACATACCCTTAGCCCCGAGGGTGAACTACTCCCTCCTCGTCATGGAGAGCGCCGGGATGATGAAGATGGCCACCGGTGTGGGATCCCCCCTCCGGCAGGGTGCCGGAACAGGGTCCCGATTGGTTTTTGGTGGCTACAGAGGCTTGCGGAGGCGGAACTCCCGATCTATTTTGTTCCCCGATGTTTTTAGGGTATATGGATATATATATAGGCGAAAGAATTCGGTCAGGGGAGCCACGAGGGGCCCACGAGGGTGGGGGCGCGCCCAGGGGGGCAGGCACGCCTCCCTGCCTCGTGTCCTCCTCGAAGCTTCCTTGAATTCAACTCCAAATCTCCTGGATCACGTTCGTTCCAAAAATTACGCTCCCGAAGGTTTCATTCCATTTGGACTCCATTTGATATTCCTTTTCTGCGAAACACTGAAACAAGGAAAAAAACAGGAACTGGCACTGAGCTCTGGGTTAATAGGTTAGTCCCAAAAATAATACAAAATTGTTTAGTAAAGCCCATAAACATCCAAAACAGATAATATAATAGCATGAATACTTCATAAATTATAGATACGTTGGAGACGTATCAGTGGGCCGACCTCTTCTTCGGCGGGAGCGGCACCAGCACGTCGAGGGGGGTCTTTCCTTTCTTCATCTCGGAAAACCTTCGGATGGGCGCCATAGGTGGCGGTGATGGAGCAAAGGGGGAGAAGCAAGCGGAATGGGAAGAGATGGGAGACGGGGGCTCCGCCCCATCCCATTTATAGCAGGAGAAGGCCAACCAGCGCCCCCACGATCGCAGGTAATGATGGTTTTTCCTTGCATGTCGCAGGGACTTGTCAAGTCGGGCAGTTGCCGAGGCAGCATGGAGAAGCGGAGACGCCCACGTCCAATCAACCGCCATGCGTCGACCAAGGCCGCATGCTATTGGGGCCCGTGGCGCTCCGCACTTGATCTTTGGCTTCGCCTCGAAGCCAAGCCCGAGCACGCCTTGGGCCCGGGGGCTACTGTCGGTGTTCTGGGAACGGGGGTCCCCAGACTTGCCTGCCTGCGGCCCACGGCATGGCTCTGCGAGCGGGCCCGTACGGCCCATCTTCACCAACAAGCACTCAAGACCCTCGCGAGGGGCCAAGCCTCGCGAGGCGGACGAGACAAGACCTCCTCGGGGGCGCCCTCACCAGCTGGCTCGCGAGGGACGGAGAGTTCAAGGCAAGGCAAATCTCGCAAGGTTGCAATGACGTGAGCCATGACGATCAAGATCAGGCGGGAGCCAGGCGGGCGCCAGCATGCACAGCGTCCTTGTTTCCTCTTTGGTGCTAAGGAAGCGAGCGCAGGCGCGGAATACCGATGCGTCAAGCAAAGGTTTCCATATCAGTGCAACGAGACCAAGACCAGCAGGACGGCAAGATGGGGGTCACCATGGAGCCCAAGGCGGCGTCACGACCAGAGCCTTTTGCAGGCGGAGACTGCTTTTGTCAGGATAAGCTGTACTAGCTGTCCCCTTTCAAATTGGTCGTTGTTGGCTCCCTTCCCGCACAATATTTGGGGAGAGGACCAGGGCCTCTATAAATAGAATTAGCCACCACGGTAGGAGAAACCTCGTCTCGAACTCATCCAGTTCATCCTCACATCCACCAAGCACAAGAACACCTCACCTCAGGAGGCTGTTCTTCCCCTTGTATTGTTCATCCTTAGCCCAAGAGGCAATCCACCACCACCACACTGGAGTAGGGTATTACACCACAACGGTGGCCCGAACCAGTATAATTCTTGTGTCCTTTGTGTTGCGAGTTCGTCGAATTAGTCCTTGAGATCTTAGCGAAGCTAGGACGTGGATCGGTAGGGGGAGATCTTCGTGTGCACCCCAGTGTTCAAACCTTGAGGGTTTTGCCGGAACCCGAGATCCGACAGCCGTGTTGTATGAAATCTGAGAGTTGGCCAGTCGTCGGCTTCTGCCCCCATGTAGGTAGTACGGGGGTGTTCGGGATGGAATCTAAACACTCTTGATCCAATTGTTTGGTCCTTGAAGGAGGTGTTTAGCGCAACAAACCAGGAAATCAGACTATACGGCTTTAGCACCCTCACTTAGCCATAGGAGTTTGACAATAAAAATGTGGGTGTAGCCCCTAGTATCCAAACTAGAATGCTATATGCGCCTGATCGGGTAAGTACCGATCTCTCGCGTAATGCAGAAAAATCTCTAATGATTTGAAACCTCCGAAGAGCTGACCGGCTCTCACCGCATCATCACAGTCAGCTTTTGGCTTTCTCTACTGAGGTGCTTCTTCGGGTAAACCAGGGCACAATCATAGTAGTGCTCCCTTTACTACCTTAGCCAATATAGCGCAATGTAAGGTAGCAAGCACAGGAGCCGGGCAACCCAACTATTGACCAAAGACATGATTCGAAGCCAATGCATATAGTGCTAAATTCGGGGTGCCGAACTATAAGTGTTCCGACTTTGTTGCCATAGTGTGGGGCGCTATGAAGCCCCTGGCAAATTGAAACGTACCACGGTGTACGGGTGCTATTTGATAAGCTTATTAATAAAGAAGGAAAACAGAAAAGGAGCAAAGGCAATGAGCAGGGGGCCTAAAATTTGGGCCGCAAACTGTTTCCATTATGATTTGATTAATATGTCAAAGCGCATTGATACAAATAGTGCGATAAGCAACATGCTATTTAACATGCCACAACCAAGGGAGAGCTGCGTGTGGGCCCTGGAAACAGGTAGAGTGTTTGTTAAAGAAACCACCTAGAAATTCCCCTCTACGTCCAAGCTGACTGCCGGCTTGGTGTATTTGTCCTTTGAAAGGACCTGCGATCAAGCCATCAGGGAAGGCGTGTGGAAAAGAAACCTGAAAAGGAGAAAAGAAACAGTGAAAGTATATGTGTCCGGAAGCGGTCAAGCCGTATTGTGGATCACAAGCTAGTTATGCCTCCATCTATGCCCATGGTATTTTGAGTGCGTAGTTATGTACGCGTGGTGCGAATGCCGCCACTTCATCGGGACTGGGACGGAGGCCAAATTGCTAGTCGAGCGCTTGACGAGTCGAGTTGTCCTACTGCAGAATATTCCAGACCCTCTTGATAGTGTCCGGGGGCTCGGCCGCCGAATTAAGGTTCTGCTTGAAAAGGCCGCTCTGTACTTCTGCTGCTAAGGCAGCGGTGTTCTCCTCGGTACGGAGGGAGCGTTCCATGTTTCCATTAACTGTTATGACTCTGCGTGGTCCGTGCATCTTGAGCTTGAGGTAAGCATAATGAGGCACCGCATTGAATCGAGCGAATGCGGTTCGTCCGAGCAGTCCGTGATAGCCGCTGCGAAAAGGGACGATATCAAAGATTAACTCCTCGCTTCGGAAGTTGTCCGGAGATCCGAAGACAACCTCTAGCGTAATTGAGCCCGTACAGCGGGCCTCTACACCTGGTATGACTCCTTTAAAGGTAGTCTTTGTGGGCTTGATCCGTGATGCGTTAATGCCCATTTTGCGCACTGTATCCTGATAGAGCAGATTGAGGCTGCTGCCGCCGTCCATGAGGACTCGTGTCAGGTGGAATCCATCAATGATTCGGTCAAGGACCAGTGCGGCTGAACCGCCATGACGGATACTGGTCGAGTGATCCTGGCGATCAAAGGTGGTCGGGCATGACGACCATGGATTGCATTTGGGGCGACTGGCTCTATCGCATAGACATCCCTGAGCGCGCGCTTGCGCTCCCTCTTAGGGATGTGTGTGGCATATATCATGTTCACCGTTTTGACCTGAGGGGGAAACTTCTTTTGTCCCCCTGTGTTCGGTTGCCGGGGCTCCTCGTCATCGTCCTTGCTTTGCGATCCCTTTTCCTTGTTCTCGGCATTTAACTTGCCGGCCTGTTTAAAAACCCAACAATCTCTGTTGGTATGATTGGCTGGTTTGTCTGGGGTGCCATGGATCTGGCACGGACGATCGAGTATGCGGTCCAAGATGGATGGTCCCTGATTGTTTCTTTTATATGGCTTCTTCCACTGACCGGACTTGGAGCCATTGAATCCGACGTTGACTGGCGTGTCATCGGTGTTGTCACCATTGCTTCGGCGTTTGTATCTGCTGCGTCGGAGCTTGCCGTTGCTATTTTTGACCTCAGAGGTGCCCATTTCACTTGCTGTGTTTTTGCTACAGGCCAGCCAACTATCCTCACCCGCACAAAAGCGGGTCATGAGTGCCGTGAGGGCTGCCATGGACTTCGCCTTTTTCTGGCTGAGGTGGCGGGCGAGCCATTCGTCACGGATGCTATGTTTAAAGGCCGCTAGGGCTTCGGCATCCTGAAAGTCGACGATCTGTTTCTTTTTAGTTAGGAACCTAGTCCAGAATTTACTGGCTGACTCTCCAGGCCGTTGAACGATGTGACTTAAGTCATCGGCATCTGGTGGCCGGACATATGTACCTTGGAAGTTGTTAAGGAAGGCTTCTTCTAGGTCCGCCTAGCTTCCAATAGAATTTTCAGGCAGACTGTTTAACCAGTGCCAAGCTGGCCCTTTGAGTTTTAGTGGGAGGTATTTGATGGCGTGCAGGTCATCTCCGCGGGCCATATGGATGTGGAGAATAAAATCCTCGATCCATACCGCGGGATCGGTTGTTCCATCATATGATTCGATATTTACGGGTTTAAACCCTTCTGCGAATTCATGACCCATTACTTCGTCGGTGAAGCAAAGAGGGTGTGCGGCGCCTCTATATCAGGCCATATCGCAACGTAGCTCCGATGGAGTCTGTCTGCTGTTTTCGGCCTGGGCATGACTAGGTTTGTCACGTCCGAATAGGTAGCTGTCGTCGCGTGTCGAGGCACATGCTCGCGATTCATAGATCGATCCTGTATGTTCTGCTCTACTGTCCAGGTACTGCCGAAGGTCATATGTGTAACCCTGCCTTTACGGTGAGGTGGGGCGGTCTGGTGTTTGGCTTGAGTTGCCGCTTTATCCCGACCGCGTGGTGGTCGGTCAGCCGCATTGCACGATGATGGTACGGGCTCCGGCGCCTCATCATCGAGCTGAGGTAGCAATTTGCGCTTCGGGTAACTTTTGGCTGGGCGCTTAAGGCCGTATTCTTCGGCTGCCAGGACATCAGTCCATCTATCATTGAGCAGATCTTGATCAGCTTGAAGCTGCTGCTTCTTTTTCAGGCTCCTTGCAGTGGCTATTAGCTGGCGCTTAAAGCGCTCTTGCTCGAGAGGTTCCTCAGGCACGATAAAATCCTTGTTGCCAAGGCTCGTCTCGTCCTCGGAGGGTGGAAGATAAGTGCTGCCCTCCGAGTCGTCGTTTATGGTCTGTTCATCAGGGCTAACTTGCCCATCTTCCCGATCGTCCTGTTCGGCCGTTTGTTCGTCGGGATCTTCTCTGTCTTCGGCACCGTCCGGAGTGTGATCGTCTCCTGTGCCGGTGTTGCTGTCCTTGCTGCGGCGGGATTTAGAGTGGCGCCGCTAACACCGGCGCTTTGGTTGTGTCTTAGGAGGCTCATCCTCAACTGGATTTTCCTTGTCCTCGCCGTTATTCTCTTTGGGTGTATCCACCATGTATACGTCGTACGAAGAAGTGGCCGTCCAGTGTCCGGTAAACGGCAGGTTTTGGCCATGCTCCTATTTTGCATCGTCGTCCATACTGTCGATGTCTTCGGAGCCGTAATTGAGCATGTCGGTTAAGTCCTCGACAGTGGCTATGTAGTGGGTGGCAGGTGGGAAGCGAAATTCCCCGTCATCAGCCTCCAGTTTGAATCGGACATAGTTCGGCTGTGAGTCCCCTGCTAAGAACAGATTTTTTAATGAGTTCAGCACGTCGCCTAAAGGCGAGTGCCGGAAGATGTCCGCGGCGCTGAATTCGGCGATCGCTGACCGATCCGGCTCGATATAAGCAGACGCACATGGTTCGGAACTTATCACCAGAAACGAGTCCGAGGTTCCGGAGACACGGATATCACCCGAGGTTAGGTCTGTGTGTGGCTCCATCGCCGCGGAGTCTGGGGCTTCCGTGGCGTGGTTGAGCTTCCCGTCCTCGGATGGCGCAATCTGCTCCGGATCTAAGGCCAGAGCGGTTACAGGTGCAATTTCCTGAGTATGGTCCGATGAAAGATTTAGGTCATGTTCATCGTAGGGATAGGGAGCGGTTGCCGTGGTCTCAAATCCGTCGAAGATCAAGTCTCCGCGGATGTCCGCGACATAGTTCAAGCTCCCGAATCTGACCTGATGGCCAGGGGCGTAGCTGTCGATCTGCTCCAGATGGCCAAGCGAGTTGGCCCGCAGTGCGAAGCCGCCGAACACGAAGATCTGTCTGGGGAGGAAGGTTTCCCCTTGGACAACATCGTTGTTGACGATTGAAGGAGCCATCAAACCTTTTGGGGACGGCACAGTGGAACTCTCAATGAAAGCACCAATGTCGGTGTCAAAACCGCTGGATCTCGGGTAGGGGGTCCCGAACTGTGCGTCTAAGGTCGATGGTAACAGGAGACGGGGGACACAATGTTTACCCAGGTTTGAGCCGTCTCTATGGAGGTAATACCCTACTTCCTGCTTGATTGATCTTGATGAATATGAGTATTACAAGAGTTGATCTACCAAGAGATCGTAATGGCTAAAACCCTAGAAGTCTAGCCTGTATGACTGTATATGTTTCCGGACTAAGCCCTCCGGTTTATATAGACACCGGAGGGGACTAGGGTTGTACAAAGTCGGTTACAGAGAAAGGAATCTTCATATTTGGTCGCCAAGCTTGCCTTCCACGCCAAGGAGAGTCCCATCCGAACACGGGAGAGAGTCTTCGGTCTTGTATCTTCACAGCCCAATAGTCCGTCCCATGTCCAACAGGCCGGACGCCCGAGGACCCCTTAGTCCATGACTCCCTCAACGGCCAAGTGGATTGGCGAAAAGATGGACTATCCATTCAAGGTTCATGATTGGTTGTTGCATCAAGCGCACAAGTCTTCCCACCAACAAGTGATCAAATACAATGAAAAAGAAATGATCTATCAAATCGATGAGCCGGGTGCCACAACAAGGGGCGGTGTGTCTTATGGTGGAGTTGCGTACGAGGTGCACATCAAAAACCGGTGGTGCCAATGTGATAGGCCACACAAGTATCATTGGCCTTGCTCGCATGTGATGACTGCAAGGCGAGTCAGAGACTTGCCCGTATCCAATGGTACAATGGTGCGGTTGCACGAGTTCACATTGGAACAAACGAGGTTGACGTGGGCGCATCGGTTTAATCCTTTCCTTGATCTGTCACAGTGGCCTGAGTATGATGGCACACACATTGTGCCAGATCCCGCACTAATGATGCCTATGAAGGGAAGAAGAAGAAAGAAGAGGTTCAGGAGTGACATGGATGATCTAGCTGGATACACTGGAATGAAGCAATTTGGTAGTGGTCATTTCATGAAGGCACCGGACACCAACAATTGTGGAGAATGCAACGAGACGGGACACAACGTTAGGAGATGCACGAAAAGACCCAAAACCAACAGAAGCACTAGTCAAACACATGGTGGTAGACGAGGTTCCGCCGGCACACAAGGAGGAAGGACTAGTCTTGGAAGGGGCCGTGGAGGAAGGACTAGTCTTGGAGGGGCCGTGGAGGAAGGACTAGTCTTCGAGGGGGCGGTGGAGGAAGGACTAGTCTTAGAGGGGGTCGTGGATCCGGTGGTTCAAGGACACGTCGGGTTGATATGATGGTTGAAATAATATGAATGGTACCAATTGTCTCCTTTCATGTCAATTTGTTGATATATTTGCTTAACATCTTTAATTGTTTGCTTCTTTACATGTCAATGTGTTCATATGTTTGACTTATCATCTTTAATTGTTGTAGGCATGGCTTCATCCGGTTCTATGAGCAGGCCGCCATGTGCTAACCAAGAAGACATGCCGAACAAGTGGGACAACGCATCTATGGACAAGGTGAAAGAGAAAGATGTGAAAATCCCACCATGTTGGTGTGGAGATATTTGCAAGGTGAAGGTTTCTGCCGACCGAAAGAAGTCATGGACAGAGGGAAGGAGATATTTTGTATGCCCCAACTATGCCCATGATCGTTCGCTTCCAACTAACCCCTATGATGTACCACCGGTATGTCTTAAAAGTAACATGTTGCTTTCAAATTTGTGTGAGCACTAACGAATTTTGTGTATGCAGCCACCGCCTCCTCTATGCAAGTACTTCACATGGATAGATCATGAAGTGCCAGAAGATGTCCAAAAGGACCAATATCAAGATTGTCTTAGGCGCCAACGCCAGTTCGAAGAGGTTTGGAGGAGGAGCGTCGTCAGAAGGTGAGGTTGGAGCGGAAGAAACGAGAGGAGGAGAGGGCACGCCAAGCGAAGCTTGCTCATGAGGAGGATAGGGCAAGAAAGCTTGCAAAGGTTCGCGAGGCGCAAGAGGAGGATGAGGCACGTGACAAGAAGGGGAAATGGCCTCGTATGACTCAGTGGGCCTTCGCTTCACTAGACTCGTCATGTAACCGGATGAAGTCATGCCACATTTATCATGAACTATGTACTACTAAGGCAAGAAGCCATGCCACATTTGTAATGAATTTGTCGTCAGAACTATCTCATAGACCCAAGTTTGTCTGGATTTTTTTTGTTATTTGTCATGAATTTCTGTCATAAATTGTTTGTGCACCGTGTGAAATCAACAAAGAACAAAAAACAGAGTGGTTGCTCTGTTTTTCAACCTACCACCATAGACCCTGGCGGTAGGATGTAGGAGCCTACCGCCAGGGGGTCTGGCGGTAGGGTACCAAACCCCTCCAAATCCTTGCTATCCTTGCTGTGACCGATCCGTCCATTTTCCTAGCGGTAGGGTTGTCCACCCTACCACCAAGGGGTCTGGCGGTAGGGTGCCAACACCCCCCAATACCTTGTTGTGACCGATCTTGCGGTTCTTTGGGCGGTAGGGTTGGCCACCGTACCACCAGACCCCTTGGCGGTAGGGTGCCAACCCCTCTAAATAGACTTGTTTCAACCCCTTTTTACAAACTTCTATGAACTAACATCCAAAAGACATCCTGAAATGATCAAGTAGCAAGGACATGCATAACTCATCATAGTTCATTAGATCCACAAATGACACTTGTTCAAATGACTTAAAGCAGCTACCAATTCGAATGACATGAGTTCAAACTACAAGCTCAAGCTCGAGCAATACATTTTATGCACCGGAAAAATTTCTGTAAAACATATAAGACGTTCAATTTGTTCGGCACGCTCATGATCAGGCTTCAGTTGATAGTTCGAGGATCCCGCACAATTCTCCAACACACCTTTCGTTTCACGGAACCAGCCCTATCGAGCACAGCGTTCCAGAATCTTTGACATGCCTTGTGTGATTTCCCATCCAATGACCTGTCCGTGTTTTGTCAAGTCTAACTCCCGTAATTCTTCTTTACTGACAGAGAACCCAATCTCCATTGCCAAAGCGTGTCTTCAAGCATATTCAATCTCATGCAACTCATTAAGTATCTTCTGCTTTTCTTTCACAAGCCCCCGGAAAACTTTTCTCTCCTTAAGATCACAAGGTTCCTCCATAAAGGATACTTGTTGAAATCCATCATGGCTGCACATGCCTCATCACAACTCTTAAACCATGCTTCAAGCTCCCTCTTCATACCACGTTGTCGCTCCGCTACAACCTTCTCACACGCTACCGCCAGACTCATAGTTGCAATGTCCATCCTACATGAATATACAGGTTTAAGATGACAATCAACAAAATAAATCAAATGGAGCACAACACTTGGTTACTATTAAGGTGATTTTGATCTTAATTATTTTCTTAAGCCTAACCCTAACCCCAAAGATGACCACTAATCATAGCACTAGATCTAGATACAGAAACAATTCTAGGCACATAATACATAAAGAAATAACAAACATAACCCTAAATGCATCATACTAATTGATTTGACCACACCAAAATGATGAACTAGGGTTTGCAATAAAATGAGCTAAAGCACACAAAACCAAGATTTCAACCAATCAAAATGAGGGGAAGTGAGAGGGGTACCTTGGGTGATGAAAGTGCTACGAATCCACCAGACAAATGTCAACCAAATGAGAGAGATTTGAGAGGATCTTGTGGTAGAAGAAGAGAGGGGAGGGGGCTTGAGCTCGGGGGAGAGGTGAGGTGTGAGGTGTGGGGGCTAAATGAGTGAGTGTGGGGGACCAAAGGTCCCCCCAACCTTATCCACCCGAGGACCCTACCGGTCCCTGGCGGTAGGTGTTAGAAGCCTACCACCAGGCGGTCTGGCGGTAGGGTCCTTTTCCACGTCAGTCCGAGCTGACGGCCGTTTGTCGCCGTCTCGTCACCTACCGCCACGGCCAACGGCGTAGCCTGTGGGGACCTACCGCCACGACCCCTGGCGGTAGAAGAAAGGGTCAGATTTCAAAAAAAAAAATCAAACGTGGGTCACATCCCGAAATAAGACAAGAAAATGGTCAAAACACGAAATTTTTCCACCGGCGACAACCATACCAAATAAGATCGCCTGGGTCGGTGGCCTGGTTGTTCTTATTGTCGGTAGATTCATAGTGGATGAAGGCATGCATGCTTACCTGACCTGCACAACACAGAGCAGGATGGTAGGACGGGTACTGTCTACCTGTAAGATCGTCGCTTGGATGTGGGAAAATATTGCTGGAATAAAATGCAACAGTTGCTCCATTACATGAAAGGACATCGATGAAACTATTCTTAGGATCCATGCAGGAACAGCCTTTTTTTTGCGAGTAGCATCTAACCTTTAGCACAATTGTACGTGTGTACTACTTAACATATCTCAGACGTCGGGTTTAGGTGGGGTTGTAATTTAGCTCTTTTCCTTCCGTTTGAAAACTATATGCCTACAAATTGAGTATTACCCTTAAAGAATAAAGAAAATGAAATAAAAATAGAAGCAAAAAATAACAGAGTTTTCTAAGAATGAATGGATTAGTGGCATTGGTATTACCTTATAAGAAGAAATAAACGGGGAAATAGTAAAACAAAATAATGTAAAAAATACACACAATTCACACATGCATTGTACCTTTTTAATAATATATGCAAGAACAAGCATATAATAGTGTTTTTTTTGCAAAACATGTTTCCTAAAGGAATCAATTCATGGCATTGGTGTTACCATTAAAGAAGAAAAACAAAAAATAAAAACTAAAAAAAGATGAAAATAATGAAGTTTTATAAGAAAGAATGAATTAGTCGCATTAGTATTACCCTTTAAGAAGAAATAAAATAAAAATAATGAGGTTTTCCAAGGAAGAATGAATTCTTGACATATTAGTATTACCCTTTAAGAAAAAAAAAACAGAAAACAAATAATGTCAAAATTTGCACACATTCTTTGAGGTCTTCTTCACTGCGGCATGGTGTATTTGGTTAGTCAGAAATAGAAAGAATTTCATGGAGACTAGGCCTTCTTTTAGTTCCTGGTGATGTATGTTTATTCATGACATCTCTCTTCTTGCTCATAGAGATAAGGATTGTATGAGGCCAAAATTATTAGCTTGGATTGATAGCCTTCCTTAGCCATGTATAGTTAGTGTAGGTAAGCTTGTACATAGCTCCTTTTGTAACTTTTTGTACCATGGTTTGTTTGAGTTTGGAATAAAGGATTGTGGGGCTTTTGCTCCACAGTAAATAGTCAAAATAAATAAATTTGCACACATTATACACAAAATTGACGCATTTCAAATGTGCAAGAATAAGCATATAATAGTGAAATTTTACACAAGAAAAACTTTCCTAAGAAGGAATCAATTAGTGTATTGGTATTACCCTTAAAAAATAACAACTAAAACCAAATCAAAATAATGTAATTTTATAAGGAACAACGAAAGCGACACTGGTATTACCTTTTAAGAAGAAATATAATGAAAAATAAATAAAAAACAAAAACTTGCACACAACTTTGCACTAAAATTGCACTTTTTTTAGTATGTAAAGAGTAATTGTATAGTAGTGCAATTTTAGCATATATTTATAGTATTTGCGTGTATACATTTACACTCACCCAACAGCCAAAACACCGCCAAAAGAAGAAGAAAAACCGACCAATAATGAAAAAAGTAAAAACTGAAAAGAACAAAGGGAGAGGCTTTGGTCACATAGGTAATGGGCTTCTGCCAGTTAAGAAATTGACTTACCCAAATCTATGGTCGCTAAAAAGGCAGTCTAAAACAACTCATATAACAAACCAGGATAAAAAAAAGGAGCATGAATCTCAAAGCAGAAATCAACGGCCAAAAAATTGACTGACCCAAAATCAATTTTGAGGGGACTTACATAGTGCTAAAGGGACATACATATGTTTTTTTCGTACTACAACAAAATGAATTGGTTCCTCGGTAAGAAAAAGGCCAGTTCTAATATATATTCTGAACTAGAAGGTGTATCCTTTGCAGCCAAAAGTCCTGTGCAACCGGTGCACCCTGTACTAAAAAATATGATAATTTTTAAGAAAAATGTGAAATGAGTAGATTGAAAAAATAAACATCTGCCATGTCACAAAATTTCTAATTACAATATGAAGTCACAGGTTAAGAAATAAATATGAAAGATAATGTTATGAATAGTAGCTAATTCATATTTCGCTATGAATTGGGCCAGCTAACACTACAATTGTTGAATTTGTTATTTTTCTTCTTAAGATTTGTGTTGAATTTGTAACTGAAATTCTGTGAACGTGCTATGCCTATTTAGTTAAATATTTTCAGAATTTTCAAGAACTCATAGTATGTGTTTTCAACGTTGGTGCTGGGTTCACCCGATATGCTCTCCATTGTGTATAATAGACAACACAAAGAACTTGCAGGACAAAGAGAAAAAAGAAAACCCTATGCATAAGGAGGTTTATTTCCATGAATTAAACTGTTTATTAGCAGCAAATGAAATGCAGAATCGAGATTACCATATTGTTTATATATAAAGCATCCCAGTCTTCTCAGTTTATGCTAACAGTATGGCAGCCTCCGTGGCACATGTTAGCAAGTACAAGGATGTAAATGTAGTACAATTAGTACGCCACTGGCTACAGCCGCCTCCTCCTCCTCCTCCTCCTCCTCCTCCTCCTCCTCCTCCTCCTCCACCAAAAAAGCTAGGTTTTGTGCCTCTCGCCGGCTCACCGCAGGTCTGCCTCGTCTCCGATGGCGCTAGGGCCATGGAGGCGAGGTGGATCCTGGTAAGGGCTGGCGAGAGGGCTCTGTTGTTAGTCGTTTCTTTCAGATTTGTTAGGGTTTGTATCTTGCTCAGGAAGACGAGACGGCGGCGGCTCCCTGAAGATGGAATAAAGGTCTCCCCGCCTAGCCCCCGTTCCAGTGGTGCGTCTAGAATCTTTGGTGGGTGTGTGGAGGTGTGTCTCCGGCGGATCTATCCTCGGTGGATTTGCTCGAATCTGGTTGTTTTTCGTCTATGTTCGTGTGTCTTCGGATTGGATCCTTTCGATCTACGTTATCCTTCATCGGCGACGGTTGTTGTTCTGGTGCGCTGGTCATATGGGGCCTTAGCACGACGACTTCCCGACTGTCTACTACAACTGCGCAACTCCGGCGAGGGAGGGGCAATGACAGCGGCGCGCCTTCGGCTCGCTTTAGTGCTTGTAGTCGTCGCTAGGTGGTCTACTGACCTGGATGTAATTTTATTATTTATGATGTTCGTTGTACCGCCATGATTGATGATGAATAGATTGAAAGTTTTTCGCAAAAAAAAATGTAGTACAATTAACATGCCAGACGAATAAGAGCAGAGCCTAACCATATCAGATCATGACACACTATACACAACGACTAGCTAGCTTCGTGAACTCTTTAGAGGTTCGACACACGAGCGGAATGAAGTCCATTATGGCAGATTCCACTTAACTATTCGTGAACTCCATGCTATTCCTATACAAGTTACACAGAGCGCAAGATTTCACTGAAATTGGTCCATTTCTGCTGGAAGCAAGAAAGTCACCACCATCATTTTTCGTTTCACGCGACACTTTGAATGAGTGCCCTGCACCTCTCATGCCATAATACATCTCAAAATGTACAGTTAACTATTCAAAATTGAAAAATCTAGGTAGTCGGTCATAGGTGAGAAAAAATGATGCTCTGTTGATTTATTAGCTCAGCAAAACAAGCACGTTTCCGACTTGGTATAGTAAGTTTTTTTTTGGCGGGAACTAGGTAGTGAGTTATCATGCTATCTTTCAGCACCAACAAAAGGAAAACCATCATCTAAACTCTAAAGAGGAAGTTCGGCATGCTATTTGTAAGGAAAAACCGTGATCTGAAGAGGGTTTTTTCATAGCTTCGTAAAATGGATTTAGTGATGTCTTTATCTTCTATTGAGACATGTCCAGAGTTGTCACATGCATGGAACCCGATTCTCACCTAAAGGCCTCCCAAATCTCAGATAATCTAATACTAAAACCTATTATGGGAACGTAAAGGTCACATTTTGATCCAAAGGCGCGAAACAAAGTCTTGAAATCATTCCTTTGTTTTATTTGCTAAAAGCATAACCCCCATATGTTGCTCAGTTCTCTTGGAAATGCGAAAAAAAACTGGGAATGGCAAAATCTACATGTATGTATTCCCACTTGCGCTACAGCTTGCATATTTTCACAGTGGTTATTCAAGCTGCCAGTATAATCTCGAAGAAAAATGTGATGTGGAAAGTCATGTGGGCATAAGTAATTTGAGAATATATATTTATCCAAAAGTTAATATCAATGTTCAGTAGGAGAATTTTATCACATCACTGTTCCAAAAGACTAAAACTAAGTTCTTTTTGCGCAAAAAAAGTGATTTTTTTCCGTTTGCATTAATTGTTTTTCACAAGTCACTACTAGGGAAAAGCTTATAGGTAGATGCTTACTAGTAGCGCGGGTTTATAACCCTCGCTAATGCTACTTACTAGTAGCGCGGGTTTATACCCCTCGCTACTGCTAAGTGGTGTCTACCATGCCACCCCGAGACATGTCATAGTAGTAGCGAGGGGTATAAACCCGTGCTACTACTAAGTTGATAGTAGTAGCGCGGGTTTATACCCTCGCTACTACTAAGTACATGGTTTTTGAAGAGCCCTGAAATCCCCATCTCCTCCCCCAAATTTCCTCTCCCCCGTCATTCTCCCCCTCTCTCTTCCTAGGCTCTCACATGAACATCCTACCGATGCGCGCCTCCTCATCCATGGCGCCAAAAGAGGCCGCCGGCATACCGGAGCTCGCCGGTCTTCCCCGCATCTCCATCCCACCACGCCGGAGCACCTCACCACCGGTGACCAACCACGCTGCTACCTCCATCTCCTTCCTCTCTTCCTCGTTTTTTCTTTTTCTCTCTCTCCCTCTGGTTTGACTCACCCTCCCATGTCCTTGCCCGTGCAGGTCGTCGCCATGGACGACCAGGAGCTCGCTGCCTTTGCTGCGATGAGGAGCCCCACGCCGCCGCTTTGCTCGGTCATGGATCCGGGCCCTCTACAGTAGCCATCGCTGGATCTGGTCTATCGGTGCCGTTCCGCACCTCAGGTGACCCATGCCGTTGCTGGATCGAACAATTGCTTCCATTGACAGCATGCACATGATCGAGAATTTTTTTGTTTTTGAAATTAATAGTAGTAGCGCGGGTGGCGACCACGCTACTACTAACAGACGTAGTAATAGCGCGGGTGCACCCGCGCTACTACTACAAGTTAGCTGTAGCACCGTAGTAGTAGCGCTAGCTGTTTAACCCACGCTACTACTAGGCTTTTCCCTAGTAGTGAGTAAACATAGGTAGGTTTTTTCCCAAATGATTAAAGGCAAAGAAGTAAACTATTGAAATAATCTATAATGCCTTATTAGGCATCCAAAGAATTATGATATCACAGTTTAGATCATTGATTAATGTATTACGCAGTGCGATATACATGGATCTGGATTATAGACCCAAAGAAGCATAACTAAATTGTTGGATTTAACATATTAATAGTTAATCAATCCATGCGAATAGGAGTAGGCAGAATTCTACATTTTTCTACCTACACAAACAACATTGAAATTGCTGGAGTTTCCATGTAATCTAAGAGTTTGCATAAGAACAAACATTGACTGGTCTAATTGTCACCATGTAAACTAATTAAAAATCTTTATCAAGGCAAAGAAGAACCAGCAATTTTCCTTGCTCCAAATGAGCGCATCTCCAACTCAGTTCTACCCCCCACCCACCAAAAACACAAAATCCTAGAAATAAAAAAGGCACGAAATAAGACCATGATAATTAATTTCTAAGATTTTTGAATAAAATCATAATAAAATAGCAATGGGCATACGGTGAGTACCAAACTAAACAAAGTTATGTGAGTATATGTGCCTAACAAAAACATCAGCACATAAAGAGCATGCAGGAGCAACCAACCGTCAAGTTCTACAGCAAAGATTCTTCATAGTTCAGAACTATAACATGATGCTGAAGGAAAAATAATAGATAATTGGTGGTAGCAGAGGTACTCTTCTACCATCCAAAATGTTCAGTTCTACTGGCAGCCATAAGAAGAATAAGTAAAAATAAAAGACAAAACTCATACATAATAGATACTCCAATGGCGATAGGACCTGTCTACCCACATACAACCGAAGTACTGAAAACATGTCAAACTCAAGGAACTAAAATTACGTGCTAAGATTTGTAACAATAGCTGAAATAAAATAACAATGCATGGCAAGAAAACTGTGTGGCTCTCGATGGCTCTCGGTTTATATATAAACTGTGCTGCTGGCCTCGACCCTCGGCTTACATACATGGGACACATGGCCATACCGTTAACACCCTGCTGCCATCATGTTGCTTTATCGAACCAAGAGCCTCGTATAAGTACTTGGCTTATAGAAAAACTGAGAATTTTCTGCATGGCTCTCGCCTTATACCTGATAAGCTGGTCCTTACTAAGCCGTGTAGTGTAAGCCGGGACTTTTACTCGGCTTATATATAAACCGAGCTCAAATCGGCATAAGTCAAGTGTATTGGGTACTCAAGGAACTGCGCCTGACAAAAACATTGCTGCAGAAAGAGCAGGAGCAACCATGTCAACTGCTGATCAAACTTCTAAACTTGGAGGGAAGGAAACATGATCCAAAGAGGAAGTTTTTCATAGCTTCGTAAAAAGGATTTGGCGCTGTGTATTTGCCTTCTATTAAGACATGTTCAAAGTTGTCCCATGGAACCTCTGTTTCTCACCAAAGGCCTCCTATTATGGGAACCTAACGGTCACCTTTTGATCCAAAGACGTGAAACAAAGTCTAAGAATCATTCCTTGGTTTTATTTGCTATGAGCATAGCTCCCATATATTGTCCAGTTCTTTTGGAAATGATAAAAAACTGGGAAATGGCACAATCTACATGTATATATGTATTCCCACTTGCGCTACGCCTTTTGCATATTTTCACGGTTGTTGTTCAAGCTGCCAGTATAATTAATATTGAAGAAAAATGTGTTGTGGTAAATCATGTGGTCATATGCAATTTGAGAATAAAGATTTCTAGAAATATTTCACATCAATGATGACTAGGAAAATGTGATCACATCACTGTTCCAACAGCCTAAAACTTTAAGTTCCTTTTGCGCTGAAAAGAAAGTGGAAAAAATTTTGTTTGGATTGTTTTTCACAAGTAACATAGGCAGGTATTTTCTCAGATAACTAAAGGCAAAGAAATTAACCCTTGAAATAATCCAAGGCCTTCTTAGTTATCCGTAGATAATTATTTTTTGAGTTGGAGCATCCATAAAATTATGACATCACAGTTTAGATCATTGATTAGTTATGCAGTGAGATATAAATGGTGCTGGACTGAACACCCAAAGAAGCATCACTGAATTGCAGGATTTAACATATTATGAGTTAATTAATCCACGTGAATAGGAGTAGGCAGAATTCTACATTTCCAACCACACAAACAATATTGAAATTTCTGGACTTTCCATGTAATCTAAGAGTTTGCATAAGCAAAAAACATTGATTAGTATAATTTTCACCATGTAAACTTAAAATCTTTATCCAGGCAAAAAGGAACCAGGACCTTTACTTGGTAAGATTTTCAACAAAACCGTAATAAAATAAAAATGCACACAGAATTTCCGAGTACCAAACTGAAGAAAGTTATGCGAGTACGCCTGCGCCTGAGAAAACATCACAGCAACCATGTCAGCTGATGATCAAAATATTGAACTTGAAATGAAGGATCCAGACTAACAATCTCAGCGACAAAAAATGCCACAAGTACTTAATTTCTACAATGGATCCCTCAAACAGTAGTATTCACTCGAAGAACATGACTAAGGTTGAATATCTCATCTTTTCTTGATGGCATGTGTACCAACATTTTTTTCTCAAAAAGAAAGCCGGATGACAAGTCATTGATGTACTGATTCTGGAGTAGCATAAAGTCATTCTAGAATCAAGATAGATAATAATGACCAGTTTCTATTTGAAACCATGAACTTTCATGGCTCTTAAAAATACAAATTGAAAGTAAATGAGAGAACGAAATAGAGTAGTTCTATAGCAAAGATTCTCCATAGTTCGGAACTTGATGCTGAAGGAAAATAATATAGACAACAAATGATGATAGCAGTGGTGCTCTTCTACCTTCCAGAACGTTGAATTCTACTAGCAGCCCTAAGAAGAATAAAATACTAGACTCATACATAATATACATACTCCAATGGTATTGTAGAAATCCAGATCAAGCACTGCATCTTATAGCCCTACAAAAAGTGGAGGCCCCTGAGTTGCACCATCTTCTCTCATCTCATGCAATCGTGGAAGGGGAATAAGGCTCTCCTGGAGGTAATGCTTGGTAATCCACAAGCCGATTACCTGGCCATCCTTGCTTTTCACATATCCTAAGAACTTGCCATCGATGTCACAATGCAACACAGGCCCACAACCACGAATGAATTGGATTAGCAGCTCACCGTTATTGAGCAAAACCATCCTAGGGAACCTCATCACCCATGAACGTGGTATTGGATCGTCAACACCTGACAAATTAATCTGATGCTTGAAAGACCAGGTTTCCGTTGTTTCGGCACCATAGTCTTGTACCATCCAAACATCTACGGTCGTTTGTTCAGGGCTGACGCTACACAAAGCAGGAGTGCCATCCATCTCCAACAACTGGTGGAAGTACAGCTGGACTGGACGACCCATCAACCGGAATATTTCGGCTGCTGTGTTGAACACCACTATTGAGCGGCCGGGAAGTCCCCAGTGCAGGCTACCACGGTGGTGCACTGGTGGACAACCCGACGAATCCGGCAGGCCCTTACACAGCACCGTTTCCATGGGTGTTGTCTGTGCGATGCTACCTTCTGCGATGCATCTTATGTCACTGGATCCCACTGCTACGACGTAGTAAAGGGAAAGGTGTGGTAGCACCCGGGACTCCCGGCACCTCCTTATCTGCCCCGTTCAGTCGCTTCGAGATTCGTGCCAGGTTTTGACTAGGAACAGATCATTTGCAGCACCAGCCTGTTTGTCAGCCATTTGCGGCTAAATTTCGTGTTTTGACCCTTTTCGCATAGAAATTCAGGATCTGACCCCTGTTGGAAAGAATTTCGGGATTTGACCCTTTTTCCTACCGCCACGAGGCTTGGCGGTAGGATTACTTAGCCTACCGCCAGAACCTGTGGCGGTAGGATACTTATCCACGTCAGCAGCGTTAACGGTCTCCGTCCCCGTCCGTCCCACCCTACCGCCACATGCCCTGGCGGTAGCCTGTCCGATCCTACCGCCGGGGGACCTGGCGGTAGGGTCTAGGGCACTTATAAGCCGCGGGCCGCCCACCCCCTTCTCCCCAACCAGCCGCCCCAAGAACAGAGGAGTTCTTCCTCTCGCCCCCTCTCTCATCTCCTCCACTCCCCCCTCTGATCTTCGTCGTTTGTTCATCGTTTTTGCGAATCGAGATGGCCCCGAAGAAAGCAAAGTAAGCTCCGTCGATACCTTCAATTAGTTTTAGTCAAATAGCCTCCGATTCGTCGCATTGTTTGATTCAAATCACTCCTCTTTTTGCGCTAGATTTAATTATTTTGAACCCTAGGATTGATTTAGGTTGATTCTAGATGTTATATTTTGTTAGATATGAACTCTAGTCACTAGTTGGTATGGTTATGTGAAGATGAACCCTAGTTCATATTATTTTGGAGGATTTTTTTATATGATGCATGTGTGGAGGAATTTGTTTTGATATGATGATGCATGTTGATATGCTATGATTCAAGTAGTGGATGTAGTTGGAGAACAAATGTTGAACTCTCAAAATGAACCTAGGTTTAGATTTTTTTTTCAAGGTGATGAACCTTTTGTGTGATGAATCTATATGTTTAGGTACGAAAGCTTGGAGCAAGCACCGCCGACTCCATCACCGCCTGCTCCTCCCACTCCTCTGCAGCAGATTCCGTCAGAGATGCCGCTCCCGTACATGTCTGAGAACTTCCCGAGCTGCTGCAGCCGGTGGGATCTGTCTCGAACGAGGTCCTAGAGGCGACAAGGGCAAAGCGGTGGCACGAGAGGGCAGAGCGGATCCTCGACGATGTCGTGGGTTGGTCGCAGAGCGTGAAGGAGTGGAAGAAAGTGAAGGCAGAGATGGAGGCAGATCCAAGTATCTGCCGTGTCCGCCGGGAAGCGTGCATTGAAGTTGCGCAGAATTACTCCAACTATCTCCTGAGCAATTTGGGCCGGAGAATCTACTTCGAGAGCAATGCGGAGGAGAGAGCCAGGATGCCGCCCCCAAGTGCATCTGCGTTCGATATCATCAACTGGGGAAGGGCGGAGGCCAAAACTCCAGCGGGCAGGGCAAGGTGGGAGTGCTTGAACGGTCGGATGCCGACCAGCGTTCCGCCTCCGCCTGAACCGGTGGATCCGCTGCCGTATCTGTCTCCACGGCCAGGCCTAACATACGAGGAGCTCTGAAGATGATGATGTCTGCCCGCTCTTCGAAATTATCCGCAAATCGTCTTATTAGTTTGTCTTGTGTCTTTCAATTATGTTCTCGATGAATAATGAAACTATGTACCTCTTGTAATGCCATCTGTTTATTATCAATTCAGTTTGAACATTAAGTTAACTGCATATGCCATTTGTTCTTGTCAATATGAGTATACTTTCATGGTAAAAGAAATGAGTATATACTTTCATGATAAAAAACATGTTTGTATACTTCAAGTGCTATTATTGTGTATGTAATGCTATTTGTTTGAGATCTGTTTTTTAGCCTCTATATCATTGATGTGAAAAGAAACAAGCAATTAAACTTGAATGTGTAAAACACAGGACCCTACCGCCAGGGACCCTGGCGCTAAGCTCACACAACCTACCGTCATGGCACTTTGATATTTCGTTACAGAAACTTTCGTAGGCAAAACAACCTACCGCCATGGGGTCTGGCGGTAGGTTTAGACAAGCTACTGCTAGGGTCCCTGGCGGTAGGTTACTTATCCTCGTCAGCTCGGGCAAACGGCTGCCGTTCCCCTCCGTCGCCCCCCTACCGCCATGAACCCTGGCGATGGCCTGTCTAAACCTACCACCATAACCCTTGGCGGTAGCGAAAGGGTCAAATCCCGAAATTCTTTCCAACAGAGGTCAGATCCTGAATTTTTATGCAAAAAGGGTCAAAACACGAAATTTAACCCCATTTGCCTCGTCTGATACGTACTAGAGGTATAGAGCTGAGGAGTAGGACAGGCAGTAGGTACTTGTTTATGCCTAGACTATGCCCGACATGTTTGACAGGAAGGTGTACTATTCTTGATAGTGATGTTTCACAGGTGCAGGAGGCTTGCCCTTCATAAAGTTTACTTTGAATACTACTAGCACGCATGTGTTTGACCGCTATGGGTTCTGATGAAACTGTAAACCAAAACATTTTAGGTGGCACCCGTGACCCCAAATAGTGGATCAATTAAATACTGACTTTTCTCAAACAAAGAGCAGAGTGGCTGTTGGTGCTTCATCGCTCAAGATTTATGGGATGGGTGCTCCACAAGGCTGGCGATGGTTTGATTTAGGGCCTGTTCGGCAGCTTTCCAACTCCTAAAAATCCTGAAATCCAGCTTCTAGTTTCGTATGCCAACTTCCCAAATGAAAGCTAGCGATCAGAAAACCGTTCGATGTGCCAGCTCCAGTTCTCTCGCAACGCATGGGCTCGCAGCCTTTTTTAGTTGAATTTGGCTTATTGGGAGTTGAGGATAGGCAAACTTAGCCCAAGTTGGAGCTGGCTGGCCCATTAAGCTCGTTTCTGGCCTGGTGGGAAGGGAAGGGAGTCGCTCCGGTCTTTTCTATGCTTGACGAAACGTCTTCCACTTTGCGGTGGCAGCTCGCCGTAAATAGCTCGAACTCCAACTCTTGCGATTTCTGGGATCGACGAAACATCGGCTCCCAGTTTTTGTACGTGGATGCTGGTTCGATCCAGGAAGCCAGCTTCCTGGCGCCGGGCCGTTCGGGCCAGCTCCGCTTGCAGATACGCGGAAGCTGGGAGCTGGCGAGCTACCCAACAGGCCCATCCAACATGTGATGGGATTGCATCGGGACCTATGACGAGACATTGGCTGACATATCAAATGGGGCGACGACCAGGACATGACAGGTGTTGTGGAATCTGCCAATAATATATGGTGTCGTGCGATGCCTAGCCCTTGTTGTTACTATTCAAATAAACCTGCGATACAAAGAAACATTGCAGTGCATGTCACAGATTCCGGGGCTACTGCTATGCATGAACGGTGGGATAGAAGGGAGTCCAGACACCCGGGTACTAAAAATCCGGTCTCCGTAGTAAAATGTCACGTAAACTGCGTCTGCTCTGTCAAAGTACCTCGAAGTAAAGACCCAAAACACCCGGTATTCCCCGGATGGTTGGTGTCGATACAAGCCTGCGATGTGGTGCATAAATCCATGCTGGCTTGGAGGCGTCACTAGGGGAGCACACTCGCGGGTGACTGGGTTGCAGATGAAGAAGCTTACCGGATGAGACGAAGAAGTTCGCACACTGACGGATCTATGGGAGACGATGATGAGCCCATCAAGGGCAGCCAGGAGTCTACCGTTGTATGTCCGGATCCGGACCACGGGGCAGAGCTGTTGCTGGCCTGCACCGGCGTCAATGGAAAGCAAGAGGCGGGTCGCCGTCTGCGGCTCCACGACGTGACCGAGCACCGGGAGGAAGGGCTGGTGGTGGTGGTGGTCTAGCATAAACTTGTCGGCGGAGGTGGCACTGCGCCACCCCTTGCGGACGCAGCGGCAGCGCATGATGTCCCTGGCCGGCAAACGAACGAGGATCTCGTCGATCACGATGGACTCGGGAAGGTCGTCGAGGACGGTCTCGACTCCATGGCCGGGCATGGTGACTGGCTGCGGGTGCTCCATCAGATCCGGTACTGAACAACTAGAAACAAGAGAGTAAACGTAGTAAAAATGGTGCACAATCGACGGATTTGTGGGGCTCGCAGGGGTGAGAGGATTTATACCTGGGGCGGCAGACAAGTTAGTCGATGCCTTGATGGTGAGCTACGCGGCCCCTGTACCACGTCTCTGCACACGAAGACATGAAAGATTATTTTCAAGAAAGAAGGACTTGAAAGATCCGAGGGCACACGATAGATGCAGAAAAGAAATCATCATAAAGCGGTGGGCAGCGTGCTCCGAGAGAGACTCACCTCAACAGACGATTTAGGCGACGAATCAGCTGGTTAATTACCGGCGCCTGGGAAGAGGGCACTCCGGCGATTTGTTCCTACAAGGATGAGGATGGGAAATGGGGCGGCGAGGAGTATGGGTTTGGGGTCTCGCCGTCACTGGTGTGGTTTATGTACAGGTGTGATATCATGTTGACATTTATTATCATTAATAATAATATTAATGATATTTAATACACGAGAGCTGGCTAAAGATTTGCTAGGCTAGGATACTTTGACCTTTACAATCTCCCGCACAATTACGGAATAATCAGCATATATCGCGCATCTGCATCGATCCAAAGTCTTTTCTAGTGGCGCTGGGTAGGTACCGGCCAAAGATCCATCATTCACATGCTCCTGATTCTCACATACTCCCTCCATCCGAAAATACTTGTCAGAGAAATGGATGTATTTAGATGCTTGTACAACGTTGATGTATTTATCCCTCGCAAAAAAAAAATCCCACATAACCCTTGTATTTGATGTATTATGTCAACTCATGCATGCTGTGGTTGGATGGTTATAGGGACAGTGGTATTCCCAGCCCATCAGGGTTCAAGTCCTGGTGCTCACATTATTTCTGGATTTAGTTCAGGATTTCCAGCGATGCGCTTTCAGTGGAAGGGGACGTTCCCGTCGACGACGAGGCACCTACGATGACTTCGTACTGTGTTAAAAAAACATGTCTCTTCTCTCTCTTTCTCACTTTTCATGTCACAAATAGGCATGCACAAGTCCTCTATCATATGTACTGTGTTTAATAAACATGTCTCTTCTCTCTCTTTCTCACTTTTCATGTAACAAATAGGCATGCACAAGTCCTCTATCATATGTACTCTCGAAATAAATCATCTAGCATCTCTCCTCTCTCCCAAATAAATCCATCATTAGAATTTTTTGATTGAATAAATATTTTGTTTTTACAAATAATTATATACTTGAATTCCTCAAGATAAAACCGTTATTTCACAAGATGCATTTCAATCTTGAGACATGTATTTCACAAAGTAATTTGCAAACATATCTGTGATTTCAATTTCAAAGGATGCAATTCAATTACAAATAATGCATTTCCGAACATGATTTTGACATAATTAGCTAAAATATATTTCATAAACCAATTATAAATATATTTTTGCGAGATAAAAGGAGTAGGGTCAGGGTTACAATCAAGAGGCACGAGGTCCTCAATATATGGAGGTCCCCAATACAACCATACAAATGTACACAACTCCATAGGGCTATAAAAAGCCAAATGTTCTGCTACCATAGTTTGTGAACGACTAATCTTTCGGAGAACAAACTCCTTGTCTACCATGAGAGCCTTAATCTCAGCTGCCAATTGCCCATAGGATGAACATAACAGGTTGTCGTTAGATAGGATGGATAGTGCAAGCATTGAGTCAGATTGCACAAGCACTAGTCTATCTGTATGTTGGATGGCTAGAGCCATTCCTCACAACAAAGCATAAATCTCCGCTTCCAGGGATCATTACGGTGAACCAGCACTCTCTATGCTGCAAAAATTATAGCATCATCCTCCTTACGCATCACCATCCCCGCCGCTGCTAACCCATCACTAGGACAAAAAGATCCATCCACTGAAATTGTGCAACCCAGTTTGTCGGATGTGGCAGCTACGGTTCAGCTAGTCTAGCTCTATCCTCAATAACACGTGGTAAAGGCTCAGTAACAGACATCTTGCCCTTCAATGCCTCCTCAATACTGGAGCTTCTATCAAGACCTAAAGAATTGTAGTAACTTGCTAAAAAAATCAAATGTTACCTCCACTGACGGTTGATGTCTATTACGCAACCTTCTTCTTGTAGACTTATGTTGGGCCTCCAAGCGCAGAGTTTTGTAGAATAGTAGTAAATTTTCCTCAAGTGGATGACCTAAGTTTTATCAATTCATGAGAGGCGTAGGATGAAGATGGTCTCTCTCAAACAATCCTAAAACCAAATAACAAAGTGTCTCTTTTGTCCCCAACACACCCAATACAATGGTAAATTGTATAGGTGCACTAGTTCGGCAAAGAGATGGTGATACAAGTGTAATATGGATGATAGATATAGGTTTTTGTAATCTAAAAATATAAAAATAGCAAGGTAACTAATAACAAAAGTGAGCGAAAACAGTATTGCAATTCTTGAAAACAAGGCCTAGGGTTCATATTTTCACTAGTGCAAGTTCTCTCAACAATGATAACATAATTAAATCATATGGCAATCCCTCAACATGCGACAAAGAATCACTCCAAAGTGTCTATCGAAGAACGTAGGACGGGAACATGCATCAACCCCTATGCATAGATTACCCCAATGTCTCCTCAGGAATCCGCAAGTTGAGTGCCAGAACATACATCAAGTAAATCAATCAAACATCTCATTGTCACCACAGATATCCCATCGCAAGACATACATCAAGTGTTCTCAAGTCCAATACTTAATCCAACATAACAAAACCTCAAAGAGCAAGACTCAATTCATCACAAGAAGGTAGAGGGGGAGAAACACCATATGATCCAACTATAGTAACAAAGCTCGTGGTACATCAAGATCGTGCCAAATCAAGAACACGAGAGAGAGAGAGAGAGAGAGAGAGAGAGAGATCAAACACATAGCTACTGGTACATACCCTCAACCCCGATGGTGAACTACTCCCTCCTCGTCATGGAGACCGCCGGATGATGAAGATGGCCACCAGTGATGGTTTCCCCCTCCGACAGGGTGCCAGAACGGGCTCTCGATTGGTTTTTCATGGCTCCAGAGGCTTGCGGCGGCGGAACTCCCGATCTAGGTTTCTTTCTGGGAGTTTCTGAATTTATAGGAATTTTTGGCGTCGGTTTTATGTCAGGAGGGGGTCCACGAGGCAGCGGCAAGGTAGGGGGCGCGCCCTCCACCCTTGTCGTTGCCTCGGGTCTCTTCTGGCCCAACTCTTGTGTTTCGGGGGCTTCTTTTGGTCCATAAAAAAGCACCATAAATTTTCAGCATGTTTGGACTCCGTTTGATATTCCTTTTCTGTAAAACTCAAAAACAAGGAAAAAATAGAAACTGGCACTATGCTCTACGTTAATAGGTTAGGGCATCTCCAGCCGCGCCCCCAACAGGCCCCCCCAGGCCACTTTTTCGGCGCCCGGCAAAAACGCCGATCACGCCCAGACGCCAAATTGCCGGTTCGTTCCTTTTTCCGCCCGGCAGTCACAGGCCGAACCCGGCCTTGAGGAGCCGTTGGGGCTCCAGCGCTTAGGAAAAGCACGCCGCCCACACCGGCAGGAGAAGTCAAAGTTTTCTTCCCCGACTAGCCTCGCACCCCGCGCCCTCGGCCACCACTAGCTATATCCGGCGGACGCCGCCTACTCCTCTAGATAGCCATTCCCGGTAGGAAAATAGCAACGCTTACGCGGCAGCCCTCCGCAGCGGTGGCGTTTCCGCCGCCGTTCGGCCGCGAGGCGTGATTTTAACGGCGGGTACACGCCCATCGAGCGCAAGGTGTTGGCGTTTTGACTGTGTCGGCGATGGACTCGGATGAGGAGGAAGAGCTCGCCGCGTTCTTTGGAGGAGGAAGCCGCGCCGACGCCCGTGAAGAAGAGCATCGATGGTGCTCGCCGCCCTCGCCAGCTTGGCGAGCAATGAAAAGCCGCGTCGAGGTGGCTCGGCGCGAAGCGGGTGAAAGCAAAGAACCGGCATGGTCTGCAAAGGCTCTGCATGCTCTACTCGACTACTTCGCCCGATGCTCCACTTCATGGCGAGAGAACATTTCGGCGCTGTTATCGGATGAGCCGAAAGCTCTTCCTCGTGATTGTGAATTCCATCCGGGAGTTCGACAACTACTTCAAGTGCAAGATGGATTGCATCGCGCTCTTGGATTCACCTCCATCCGTGTGCACGACAACGATGAGGATGCTTGCATATGGAGCTCCGGTGATTCACTTTCGGCGACTATGGGCGCATGGCCGAGTCCACCGGCATAGAGTGTTTCTACAAGTTCTGTCGAGGCGTTGGTGGCGGTGTTTGGGCCACAATACTTGAGAACACCCAATGCGGAAGACACTGCCGGATCCTAGCCCGTAATGCAGCAAGAGGATTTCTGGGATGCTTGGAAGCATCGATTGCATGCATTGAAATGGAAGAACTGCCCATTTGGTTGGCGGGGGATGTACAAAGGCGCCAAAGGCGGTTGCAGTGTGGTGCTTGAGGCGGTAGCCACAGGACCTCTGGATTTGGCACTCCTTCTTTGGTATGCCAGAACTCACAATGACATCAACGTCTTTGCGGTGCTCTCCTGTTTTTGCCAAGCTCGTTGAGGGCCATTCTCCTCCGGTGAACTTCGAGATCAATGGGCACCAATACAACAAAGGGTACTATATAGCTGACGACATCTATCCGAGATGGTCGACATTTGTGAAGACGATCTCAAACCCTGTGGCAGGAGGCAAGAATGCCTGGTTTGCGAAGCTTCAGGAGGCTTGCAGGAAGGATGTCGAGCGGGCATTTGGTGTGCTCCAATCTCGATTCGCTGTTGTTCGGTACCCGCTCGCAGACCTGGTCGAAAGATCAAATGTGGGAGATCATGACTTGCTGTGTCATCTTGCACAACATGATCATCGAGAGCGAGCAAGAAGACCCAGTGTTTGACACTGAACCATACTACGAGCGGGGTCCTCTAGCGAAGTTGATCACCAGCTACCGGCAACTTGGACTGCCTATCTCGATTATCGTCGGAGATCCAAGACCCACAGGTGCCTCATCAACCGCAGAAAGATCTGATTGAGCACCTATGGAGGCTCAAGGGGG
Source organism: Aegilops bicornis (assembly GCA_021605145.1). Taxonomy (NCBI): domain Eukaryota; kingdom Viridiplantae; phylum Streptophyta; class Magnoliopsida; order Poales; family Poaceae; genus Aegilops; species Aegilops bicornis. Next base: position 568,209,479 of record CM038673.1, on the reverse strand, counting down.
ACGCCGCGTGATGAAATACGAGTTTTTATTTGTTGAACTATATAATTTGTATTGAACTATTTGTTGTTGTAGTATTTTGTTGAAGTATTTGATTTTTATGTGATGAAATATGTGATAAGGAATAATTGTGTTGATAATTGAACGCCGAGACATGGCGAAACCACGCCGAATATGGGCCTATTCTCGCCCAGATGGGCCGTTTATTCGCCAAATTGGGCTGCAAAGTGGGCCAATTTAAGGCGCTGGCGACGATCAAAAAAACCGCCCCAGTAAGTGTATCGCCGCCCCGAGGCGATTTATATGCGTCCTGGGGGGCCAACAGCTGGAGATGCCCTTAGTCCCAAAAATAATATAAAATATCATATTAATGCATATAAAACATCCAAAATAGATAATATAATAGCATGGAACAATAAAAAATTATAGATACGTTGGACACGTATCAAGCATCCCCAAGCTTAATTCCTGCTCGTCCTCGAGTAGGTAAATGATAAAAATAGAATTTTTAATGTGGAATGCTACCTAACATATTTATCCATGTAATCCTCTTTATTGTGGCAAGAATATTCAAATTCATAAGATTCAAAACAAAAGTTCAATATTAACATAAAAACAATAATACTTCAAGCATACTAAATAAAGCAATCATGGCTTCTCAAAATAACATGGCCAAATAAAGTTATTCCTACAAAATCATATAGTCTAGCTATGCTCCATCTTCATAACACAAAGTATTAAATCATGCACAACCCCGATGACAAGCCAAGAAATTGTTTCATACTTTTGATGTTCTCAAACCTTTTCAACTTTCACGCAATACATGAGCGTGAGTCATGGACATAGCACTATAGGTGGAATAGAATATGGTGATTGTGGAGAAGACAAAAAGAAGGAGATAGTCTCACATCAACTAGGCGTATCAACGGCCTATGGAGATGCCCATCAATAGATATCAATGTGAGTGGGTAGGGATTGTCATGCAACGGATGCACCAGAGCTATAAGTGTATGAAAGCTCGAAAAGAAAATAAGTGGGTGTGCATCCAACTCGCTTGCTCACGAAGACCTAGGGTGATACGTCCATTTTGCATCATGTTTTTATATCGATATTTATTACATTATGGGCTGTTATTACACATTATGTCACAATACTTATGCCTATTCTCTCTTATTTTACAAGGTTTACATGAAGAGGGAGAATGCCGGCAGCTGGAATTCTAGGCTGAAAAAGGAGCAAATATTAGAGACCTATTCTGCACAACTCCAAAAGTCCTGAAACTTCACGAAGGCACGTTTTGGAATATATAAAAAATACTGGCGAAAGAATCAACCAGAGGGGGCCCACACCCTGGCCACGAGGGTGGGGGGCACGCCCCCCTCTCTCGTGGGCCCCCTGGCAGGCCTCCGGTGCCCATCTTTTGCTATATGAAGTCTTTCGTCCCAAAAAAAATAAGGAGGAAGCTTTTGGGACGAAACACCGCCGCCACAAGGAGGAACCTTGGCGGAACCAATCTAGGGCTCCGGCAGAGCTGTTCTGCCGGGGAAACATCCCTCCAAGTGGGGGAAATCATCACTGTCGTCATCACCATCGATCCTCTCTGCGGGGGGGATTCAATCTCCATCAACAACTTCACCAGCACCATCTCATCTCAAACCCTAGTTCATCTCTTGTATCCAATCTTTGTCTCAAAACCTCAGATTGGTACCTGTCGGTTGCTAGTAGTGTTGATTATTCCTTGTAGTTGATGCTAGTTGGTTTATTTGGTGGAAGATCATATGTTCAGATCCTTTATGCATATTAATATCCCTCTGATTATGAACATGAATATGATTTGTGAGTAGTTACGTTTGTTCCACGAGGACATGGGAGAAGTCTTGCTATAAGTAGTCATGTGAATTTGGTATTAGATTCGATATTTTGATGAGATGTATGTTGTCTCTCCTCTAGTGGTGTTATGTGAACGTCGACTACATGACACTTCACCATTGTTTGGGCCTAGAGAAAGGCATTGGAAAGTAATAAGTAGATGATGGGTTGCTAGAGTGACAGAAGCTTAAACCCTAGTTTATGTGTTGCTTCGTAAGGGGCTGATTTGGATCCACATTTTCATGTTATGGTTAGGTTTACCTTAATACTTCTTTTGTAGTTGCGGATGCTTGCAAGAGGGGTTAATCATAAGTGGGATGCTTGTCCAAGGAAGGGCAGTACCCAAGCACCAGTCCACCCACATATGAAATTATCAAAGTAACGAACGCGAATCATATGAGCGTGATGAAAACTAGCTTGACGATAATTCCCATGTGTCCTCGGGAGCGTTTTCCTTTATATAAGAGTTTGTCCAGGCTTGTCCTTTGCTACAAAAAGGATTGGGCCACCTTGCTGCACTTTATTTACTCTTGTTACTTGTTACCCGTTACAAATTACCTTATCACAAAACTATCTGTTACCGATAATTTCAGTGCTTGCAGAGAATACCTTACTGAAAACCGCTTGTCATTTCCTTCTGCTCCTCGTTGGGTTCGACAATCTTACTTATCGAAAGGACTATGATTTATCCCCTATACTTGTGGGTCATCAAGACTCTTTTCTGGCGCCGTTGCCGGGGAGTGAAGCGCCTTTGGTAAGTGGAATTTGGTAAGGAAAAATTTATATAGTGTGCTGAAATTTAATGTCACTTGTTACTATGGAAAGTAATCCTTTGAGGGGTTTGTTCGGGGTATCTTCACCCCGACCAGTAGAGCAAAGATTTGCTACTCAACCTACTGAACCTTGTTTACTTTGAAATTCCTTCGGGTATGATAGAGAAATTGCTAGCTAATCCTTTTACAGGAGATGGGACATTACATCCCGATTTGCACCTAATCTATGTGGATGAAGTTTGTGGATTATTTAAGCTTTCAGGTATGCCCGAGGATGTTATCAATAAGAAGGTATTCCCTTTATATTTGAAGGGAAAAGCATTGACATGGTTTAGGCTATGTGATGATATGGGATCATGGAACTACAACCGATTGAAATTGGAATTTCATCCGAAGTTTTATCCTATGCATCTTGTTCATCGTGATCGTAATTATATATATAATTTTTGGCCTCGCGAAGGAGAAAGTATCACTCAAGCTTGGGGGAGGCTTAAGTCAATGTTATATTCATGCCCCAGTCATGAGCTCTCAAAGAGAAATTATTATTCAAAATTTTATGCTCGGCTTTCTCTCAATAATCGCTCCATGATCGATACTTCTTGTACTGGGTCTTTTGTGATGAAGACTATTGAATTCAAATGGGATTTATTGGAAAGAATTAAACGCAACTCTGAAGATTGGGATCTCGACGAAGTTAAGGAGTCAGGTATAACACCCAAGTCTGATTGTGTTAAATCTTTTATGGATACCGATGCTTTCCGTGAGTTTAGCACTAAATATGGACTTGACTCTGAGATAGTAGCTTCTTTCTGTGAATCCTTTGCTACTCATGTTGATCTCCCTAAGGATAAGTTGTTTAAATATAATCCTCCCATTGAAGTAAAAGTAGTTGCACCTATTAAAGTTGAAGAAAAGACTATCACCTATAATGTTGATCCTATTGTTCCTAGTGCTTATATTGAGATACCACCTTTCCCTGTTAGAATAAAGGATCATGCTAAAGCTTCAACTATGGTTCGTAAGAGTAATACTAGAACACCTAAACCCCCTAAGAAAATTAAAGTTGAACCTAGTATTGTTATGGTTAAAGATCTCTTGGCCGATAATATTGATGGGCATGTTATTTACTTCTTTGATGAAGCTGCTAGAATTGCTAGACCCAATACTAAGGGTAAACATAGACCTGTTGTTGGCATGCCTGTTATTTCTGTTAAAATAGGAGATCATTGTTATCATGGCTTGTGTGATATGGGTGCTAGTGCAAGTGCAATACCTCATTCCTTATACAAAGAAATTATGCATGATATTGCACCTGCTGAGATAGAAGAAATTTATGTTACAATTAAGCTCGCCAATAGAGATACTATTTCACCAGTTGGGATTGTTAGAGATGTTGAAGTCTTGTGTGGAAAAGATAAATATCCTACTGATTTTCTTGTTCTTGGTTCCCCACAAGATGACTTTTGTCCCATAATATTTGGTAGACCCTTCTTGAATAATGTTAATGCTAGGATAGATTGTGAAAAGGATATTGTCACTGTTGGTTTAGGGGATATGTCTCATGATTTAAACTTTGCTAAATTTCGTAGACAACCCCATGGTAAAGAATTGCCTAGTAAAGATGAAATTATTGGTCTTGCCTCTATTGTTGTGCCTCCTAATGATCCTTTAGAACAATATTTGCTAGATCATGAAAATGATATGTTCATGAATGAAAGAAGGGAAATAGATGAAGTATTCTTTAAACGGGGACCTATTTTGAAACACAACTTGCCTGTTGAGATTCTAGGGGATCCTCCTCCACCCAAGGGTGATCCCGTGTTTGAGCTTAAACCATTACCTCATACTCTTAAATATTATTATCTTGATGAAAAAAAGATATATCATGTTATTATTAGTGCTAACCTTTCAGAGCAAGAAGAAGAGAAATTATTGAAAACTCTGAAGAAGCACCGTGCTGCTATTGGATATACTCTTGATGATCTTAACGGCATTAGTCGCACTTTATGCCAGCACAAAATAAAATTGGAGAAAGACGCTAAACCGGTTGTTGATCACCAACGACGGTTAAATCCTAAGATGAAAGAAGTGGTAATAAAAGAAGTACTAAAGCTTCTGGAGGCAGGTATAATTTATCCCGCTGATAGTCGGTGGGTAAGTCCTGTCGATTGTGTCCCTAAGAAAGGAGGTATTACCATTGTTCCTAATGATAAAGATGAATTGATCCCGCAAAGAATTGTTATGGGTTATAGAATGGTAATTGACTTCCGCAAATTAAATAAAGCTACTAGAAAAGATCATTACCCTTTACCTTTTATTGACAAAATGCTAGAAAGATTATCTAAACATACACATTTTTGCTTTCTAGATGGTTGCTCTGGTTTCTCTCAAATACCCGTGTCAAAAGAGGATCAGGATAAGACCACTTTTACTTTTCTTTTCGGTACCTTTGCTTATAGACGTATGCCTTTTGGTTTATGCAATGCACCTGCTACCTTTCAAAGATACATGATGGCTATATTCTCTGATTTTTGTGAAAAGATTGTTGAGGTTTTCATGGATGATTTTTTCATATATGGAACTTCTTTTGATGATTGCTTGAGCAACCTTGATCGAGTTTTGCAGAGATGTGAAGAAACTAATCTTGTCTTGAATTGGGAGAAGTGCCACTTTATGCTTAATGAAGGTGTTGTCTTAGGGCAAAAAATCTCTGAAAGAGGTATTGAGGTTGATAAAGCTAAAGTTGATGCTATTGAAAAGATGTTGTGTCCCAAGGACATCAAAGGTATAAGAAGTTTCCTTGGTGATGCTAGTTTTAATAGGAGGTTCATTAAAGACTTCTCAAAATTTCTAGGCCTCTGACTAATCTCTTACAAAAAGATGTTCCTTTTGTCTTTGATTATGATTGTGTAGAAGAATTTAAAATAGTTAAGAAAGCCTTGATTTCTACACCTATTGTTCAACCACCTGATTGGAATTTACTCTTTGAAATTATGTGTGATGCTAGTGATTATGATGTAGGTATTGTTCTAGGACAAAGAGTTGATAAGATACTAAATGTTATTCAATATGCTAGTAAAACTCTAGACAGTGCCCAGAGAAATTATGCTACTACTGAAAAAGAATTTCTAGCAGTTGTATTTGGTTGTGATAAGTTCGGACCTCATATTGTTGATTCTAAGGTAATTGTTCACACTGATCATGCTGCTATTAAATATCTGATGGAAAAGAAAGATGCTAAACCTAGACTTATTAGATGGGTTCTCTTACTACAAGAATTTGATTTTCATATTAGTGGTAGAAAGGGAGCTGAGAACCCCGTTGCAGACAACTTGTCTAGATTAGAGAATGTTCTTGATGACCCACTCCCTATTGATGATAGCTTTCCCGACGAACAGTTAGCTGTCATAAATGCTTCTCGTACTGCTCCATGTATGGTGATTACGCTAATTACATTGTTGCTAAATTTATACCACCTAGTTTCACTTACCAGCAAAAGAAAAAGTTTTTCTATGATTTAAGACATTACTTCTGGGATGAGCCACACCTTTATAAAGAAGGAGTAGAAATGTTGTTAGACATTGTGTACCTGAGCATGAACAGGAACAGATCCTACGGAGGTGTCACTCCGAGGCTTATGGAGGACACCACACTGGAGATAGAACTGCACATAAGGTATTGCAATCCGGTTTTTATTGGCTTACTCTCTTCAAAGATGCCCGTAAGTTTGTCTTGTCTTGTGATGAATGTCAAAGAATTGGTAATATTAGTAGACGTCAAGAAATGCCTATCAATTATTCACTTGTTATTGAACCATTTGATGTGTTTGGGGCTTTGATTATATGGGACCGTTTCCTTCCTCTAATGGGTATACAAATATTTTAGTTGTTGTTGATTACGTTACTAAGTGGGTAGAATCTATTCCAACTAGTAGTGCGGATCATCATACCTCTATTAAGATGCATAAAGAAGTTATTTTTTCTGAGGTTTGGAGTCCCTAGGTACTTAATGACTGATGGTGGTTCACATTTTATTCATGGTGCTTTTCGTAAAATGCTTGCTAAATATGAAGTTAATCATAGAATTGCATCTCCATACCACCCACAATCTAGTGGTCAAGTAGAATTGAGAAATAGAGATCTTAAATTAATTTTGCAAAAGACAGTTAATAGATCTAGAAAGAATTGGTCCAAGAAACTTGATGATGCATTATGGGCCTATAGAACTGCATATAAAAATCCTATGGGTATGTCTCCGTATAAAATGGTTTATGGAAGAGAATGTCACTTACCTCTCAAACTAGAACATAAGGCATATTGGGCCATTAAAGAGCTCAATTATGATTTCAAACTTGCCGGTGAGAAGAGACTATTTGACATTAGCTCACTTGATGAATGGAGAACCCAAGCTTATGACAATGCCAAACTGTTTAAAGAAAAAGTTAAAAGATGGCATGACAAAAGGATACAAAAGCGTGAGTTTAATGTAGGTGATTATGTGTTGCTATTCAACTCTCGTTTAAGATTTTTTCCAGGAAAACGTTTCTCTAAATGGGAAGGGCCTTACATTATCGAGGAGGTCTATCGTTCCGGTGCCATAAAAATCAACAACTTCGAAGGCACAAATCCGAAGGTGGTGAACGTTCAAAGAATCAAACATTATATCTCAGGTAATCCCATAAATGTTGAAACTAATGTTATTGAAACCGTAACCCCGGAGGAATACATAAGGGACACTTTCCAGAATGTTTCGGACTCCGAAAAGGAATAGGTATGTGGTATGGTAAGTAAACCTACTCCAAAACAGTTCTAATGGCAATTTTTCTCCAATTTGGAATATTTAAGAAAATATGAAAATAAGAAGTAGTCCGGGAAGGACACGAGGCATCCACGAGGGTGGAGGGCGTGCCCTACCCCCCTAGGGGCGCCCTCCTGCCTCATGGGCACCTCATGTGCTCTCCGGACTCCGTTTTCTTGCACGATACTTCTTTTGGTCGGTAAAAATTTGTTATATAATCTCCCGAAGGTTTTGACTCTCTTATCACGCAAATATCCTCTATTTTTGTTTCGGGTTGTTCTTCTGACAGATCTAGATCACCATGACGTCTCCAAGTGCCCCCAAGGACAAGTTCTTCGAGAAGGTCATCAACCCCTACCTCGCGGAAGTGCTGCAACATCCTCAAACCATTGAGATGTGTGAGGGCTTGATGCGCATCCGCGATGTTGAGGTACCAAGGAGGACCGGAAGCGCGGAGACAAGGCTCGAAGCAATGGAGCAACAAGTTTTCAAGTGCCAGGAGATGGTGGAATCTGGACTCGATGCCAATCATATAATGATCACAGAGTTCACCAACAACCACAAGCTGGATGCCAAGAACATTGGGGGGGCATCTTCAAGCTTCAGGAGAAAATTGAGCGCCTCCAAGCCCAGATCTATGACCTACAAAACAAAATTTGTGAGTATGACTACAGATTCAAGAGGATGAGTTTGGCTGCAGATTTGAGGATCCCGGAGACTCGATTATCCTTCTACGATGGTGATCCTATGCCTTGGAAGATGGAAGACAAGCCTACATCATCAACAACTCCATCATCACCACCCCCGAGGAAAGAGATATAATCACCTGGGTATGGGCACTCCCCTTGGCAACTGCCAAGCTTGGGGGAGGTGCCCCGATATCATATCACCATCAGTCTTCTATCTTTACCGTTTTTCTTAGTTCGATCCTTTTAGTAATATCTTGATCTAGTATAATAAAGTTTTAGTATGATCTAGTTTTGAGTTTTGCTTTATGATCCCTCTATGTAATCAAGTCCGTGAGCTATATATACTAAAGATTAGTTTCGAGTCAAGGGCTTTGCTATCTTGCTATGATCTTGAGGGAACAATAGTAAAAAGAAAGAATAGAAAGAAATAAAGAGATCATATTGATCTTATGTAGAGTAATGACTTCACATATAGAGAGTATGATGAATAAAAGTTGTTGAGAGTTGACAAACATATTTTTGGTCATCGTTGCAATTAATAGGAACTAATAAAGAAAGAGAGGTTCTCACATATAAATATACTATCCTGGACATCTTTTATGATTATGAGCACTCATTAAAATATGACATGCTAAAGAGTTGATGTTGGAGAAGGAAGACAACGTGATGGGTTATGTTTTCTTATGTCCGAAATAAAGTATATTGTCATGGATCATCCAACATGTTGAGCTTGCCTTTCCCCCTCATGCTAGCCAAATTCTTTGCACCAAGTAGAGATACTACTTGTGCTTCCAAATATCCTTAGACCCAGTTTTGCCATGAGAGTACACCATATCTACCTATGGATTGAGTAAGATCCTTCAAGTAAGTTGTCATTGTTGCATGCAATAAAAACTGATTTCTAAATATGTATGATTTATTAATGTGTAGAAAATAAGCTTTATACGATCTTGTGATGTGGAAGAAATAAAAGCGACGGACTGCATAATAAAGGTCCATATCACAAGTGGCAATATAAAGTGACGTTCTTTCGCATTAAGATTTTGTGCATCCAACCATGCATAAAAGCACATGACAACCTCTGCTTCCCTCTACGAAGGGCCTATCTTTTGTTCTTGTAATATACCTTATGCAAGAGTCATGGTGATCTTCACCTTTCCTTTTTACAATTTATCCTTTGGCAAGCGCATTGTGTTGGAAATATCCTGATATATATATATATATGTATATCCAATTGGATGTAAGTTATCATGAACCATTATTGTTGACATTACCCTTGAGGTAAAAGGTTGGGAGGCAACACTATAAGCCCCTATCTTTCTCTGTGTCCGATTAGAACTCCATACCCATAAGTATTGCGTGAGTGTTAGCAATTGTGAAAGACTAAATGATGGTTGAGTATGTGGACTTGTTGAAAAGCTCTTATATTGACTCTTTCCGATGTTATGATAAATTGCAATTGCTTCAATGACCGAGATTATAGTTTGTTGGTTTTCAATGAAGTTTCTGATTCATACTTTACATTGTGAATAGATTGTTACTTTAGCATAAGAAATCATATGACAATATATATATATATATATATATATGTTGTTGTTATAAGAATGATCATGATGCCCTGATGTCCTTATTTTATTTTTATCGACACCTCTATCTCTAAACATGTGGACATATTTTCCGTTATCGGCTTCCGCTTGAGGACAAGCGAGGTCTAAGCTTGGGGGAGTTGATATCCATTTTGCATCATGTTTATATATCGATATTTATTACATTATGGGCTGTTATTACACATTATGTCACAATACTTATGCCTATTCACTCTTATTTTACAAGGTTTACATGAAGAGGGAGAATGCCGGCAGCTGGAATTCTGGGCTGGAAAAGGAGCAAATATTAGAGACCTATTCTGCACAACTCCAAAAGTCCTGAAACTTCACGGAGGCACGTTTTGGAATATATAAAAAATACTGGCGAAAGAATCAACCAGAGGGGGCCCACACCCTGGCCACGAGGGTGGGGGGCGCGCCCTACCCCCTGCTACCTCTTGAGCACTGCGTTGGATTTCCCCGAAGAGGAGAGGATGATGCAGCAAAGTAGCGTAAGTATTTCCCACAGTTTTTGAGAACCAAGGTATCAATCCAGTAGGAGGCCACGCACAAGTCCCTTGTACCTGCACAAAACAATAGCTCCTCGCAACCAACGCGATTAGGGGTTGTCAATGCCTCACGGTCACTTACGAGAGTGAGATCTGATAGAGATGATAAATAATATTTTTGGCATTTTTGATATAGAGATGCAAAGTAAAAAGTAAAAGGCAAAGTAAAAACAAAGCAAGTATTGAAGTAATGGAGATTGATGTGATGAGAATAGACCCGGGGGCCATAGGTTTCACTAGTGGCTTCTCTCAAGAGCATAAGTATTCTACGGTGGGTGAACAAATTACTGTTAAGCAATTGACATAATTGAGCATAGTTATGAGTATATCTAGGTATGATCATGTATATAGGCATCACGTCCGAGACAAGTAGACCGAAACGATTCTGCATCTACTACAATTACTCCACTCATCGACCGCTACCAGCATGCATCTAGAGTATTAAGTTAAAAACAGAGTAACGCCTTAAGCAAGATGACATGATGTAGAGGGATAAATTCATGCAATATGATAAAAAACCCATCTTGTTATCCTCGATGGCAACAATACAATACGTGCCTTGCAACCCTTTACATCACTCGGTAAGGACACCGCAAGATTGAACCCAAAGCTAAGCACTTCTCCCATTGCAAGAACTACCAATCTAGTTGGCCAAACCAAGCGGATAATTGAAGAGACTTGCAAAGATAACCAATCATACATAAAAGAATTCAGAGAAGATTCAAATATTATTCATAGATAAGTTGGATCATAAACCCACAATTCATCGGTCTCAACAAACACACCGCAAAAAGAAGATTACATCGAATAGATCTCCACGAGAGAGGGGGAGAACATTGTATTGAGATCCAAAAAGAGAGAAGAATCCATCTAGCTACTAGCTATGGACCCAAAGGTCTGAAGTAAACTACTCACACTTCATCGGAGGGGCCCTCCGTGGTGGATGCCCCCTCCGACGGAGCTCCGGAACAGGCCCCAAGATGGGATCTCGTGGATACAGGAAGTTGCGGCGGTGGAATTAGGTTTTTGGCTCCGTCTGATCGTTTGGGGGTACGTCGGCATATATAGGAGGAAGGAGTACGTCGGTGGAGCAACAGGGGGCCCACGAGGCAGGGGGCGCCCTAGGCGCCCCACCCTCGTGACCGCCTCTTTTGTTCCTTGGAGTAGGGTCCAAGTCCCCTAGGTCACGTTCGGTGAGAAAATCACGTTCCCGAAGGTTTCATTCCGTTTGGACTCCGTTTGATATTCCGTTTCTTTGAAACACTGAAATAGGCAAAAAAACAGCAATTCTGGGCTGGGCCTCCGGTTAATAGGTTAGTCCCAAAAATAATATAAAAGTGGAAAATAAAGCCCAATATAGTCCAAAACAGTAGAGTAGCATGGAGCAATAAAAAATTATAGATACTTTGGAGACGTATCAGGCATCCCCAAGCTTAATTCCTGCTCGTCCTCGAGTAGGTAAATGATAAAAAAGAATTTTTGATGTGGAGTGATACTTTGGCATAATTTCAATGTAAATCTTCTTAATTGTGGTATGAATATTCAGATCCGAATGAATACAAAATAAAAGTTCATATTGATAAAAGAAATAGTAATACTTCAAGCATACTAATCAAAGTAATCATGTATTCTCAAAAGAGCATGGCAAAAGAAAGTTCATCCCTACAAAATCATATAGTTAGGCTCTGCTTCATTTTTGTCACACAAAGATGTTGCCAACTTCTATACCCCCGATGACAAGCCAAGCAATTTTTTCATAATTAAATAATCTCAAACTTTTTCAACCTTCATGCAATACATGAGCGTGAGCCATGGATATAGCACTATGGGTGGAATAGAATATGATGATGGGGATTGTGTGGAGAAGACAAAAAGGAGAAAGTCTCACATTGATGAGGATAATCAGCGGGCTATGGAGATGCCCATCAATTGATGTCAACATGAAGAGTAGGGATTGCCATGCAACGGATGCACTAGAGCTATGAATGCTCAACAAAAGAAAACTAGTGGGTGTGCATCCAACTTGCTTGCTCATGAAGACCTAGGGCATTTGAGGAAGCCCATCGTAGGAATATACAAGCCAAGTTCTATAATGAAAAATTCCCACTAGTATAAAAAGACAACTTATGAGACTCACTATATGAAAAACATGGTGCTACTTTGAAGCACAATATATGAGACTCACTACATGAAGAACAAGGTGCTACTTTGAAGCACAAGTGTGGAAAAGAGATAGTAACATTGCCCTTTTTATTTATTTTCTTTTTTTGGGCCTTTCCTTTTTTATTTTTGGCCTTTCTTTTTTTTCTTTGGGCAATGCTCTAATAATGATGATCATCACACTTCTATTGATTACAACATAAGGATTACAACTCAAAACTAGAACAAGATATGACTCTATATGAATGCCTCTTGTGGTGTACCGGGATGGTGCAATGAATCAAGAGTGACATGTATGAAAAATAATGCATGATGGCTTTGCCACAAATACGATGTCGACTACATGATCATGCAATGGCAATATGACAAAAGTAAAGTATGTCATGATGATGATGATGAACGGAACGGTGGAAAGTTGCATGGCAATATATCTCGGAATGGCTATGGAAATGCCATAATAGGTAGGTATGGTGGCTGTTTTGAGGAATATATAAGGAGGTTTATGTGTGATAGAGCGTATCATATCATGGGGTTTGGATGCACCGGCGAAGTTTGCACCAACTCTCAAGGTGAGAAAGGGCAATGCATGGTACCGAAGAGGCTAGCAAAGGCGGAAAGGTAAAAGTGTGTATAATCCATGGACTCAACATTAGTCAAAAGAACTCATATACTTACTGCAAAAATTTAGAAGTCATCAAAAATCAAGTACTACGCGCATGCTCCTAGGGGGATAGATTGGTACGAAAAGACCATCGCTCGTCCCCGACCGCCACTCATAAGGATGCACAATCCAGGTACACTTCATGTTTCAAATTTGTTACACAACTTTAACCATACGTGCATGCTACGGGATTTGCTAACTTCAACACAAGCATTCTTTAAATTCATAATCATCCAACTAGCATGACTTTAATATTACCACCTCCATATATCAAAACAATTATCAAGTATCAAACTTTTCTTAGTATTCAACGCACTCAAAAGAAAGTTTCACATATCTTGAATACCAAGTATATTAATTTTAAGCAAATTACCATGCTATTAACGACTCTCAAAATAATCTAAGTGAAGCATGAGAGATAAATAGTTTCTTTAAAACAAATCCACCACCGTGCTCTAAAATATATAAGTGAAGCACTAGAGCAAAAATTATCACGCTCAAAAGATATAAGTGAAGCACTATGAGCAAAACTATCAAGCTCAAAAGATATAAGTGAAGCACATAGAGTATTCTAGCAAATTCCAATTTATGTATGGCTCTCTAAAAAGGTGTGTACAGAAAGGATTATTGTGGTGGACTAACAAGCAAAGACACAAATGATACAAGACGCTCCAAGCAAAACACATATCATGTGGTGAATAAAAATATAGCTCCAAGTAAATTACCGATGGAAGTAGATTTAAAGAGGGATGCCTTCCGGGGCATCCCCAAGCTTTGACTTTTTGGTGTCCTTGGATTATCTTGGGGGTGCCATGGGCATCCCCAAGCTTAGGCTCTTGCCACTCCTTGTTCCATAATCCATCAAAATAACTTACCCAAAACTTGAAAACTTCACAACACAAAACTTAATAGAAATCTCGTGAGCTCCGTTAGAGAAAGAAAACAAAAGACTACTTTAAGGTACTGTAATGAACTCATTATTTATTTATAGTGGTGTTAAACCTACTGTATTAAAACTTCTCTATGGATTATAAACTATTTTACTAGCCATAGATTCATCAAAATAAGCAAACAACACACGATAAACAGAATCTGTCAAAAACAGAACAATCTTTAGTAATCTGTAACTAACGCAAACTTCTGGACCTCAAAACAATCTACAAAAATTATAAGGCCTAGAAAATTTGTTTGTTGATCAGCAGCAATTGGAATCAGTATTTTATCACATTCTGGTGATTTGTAATAATTCGGGCACTGAGCGCAAAGTTTCTGGAAATTACAGCAAGATCAAATAACTATCATCCAAGAAGATCCAATAGGTCTAGCTTGGCACAAACACTAATTAAAACATAAAACCACATCTAAACAGAGGCTAGAAGGATTATTAATTACTAAACATAATCAAAAGAAGAAAAAAAATAAAAATAAAATTGGGTTGCCTCCCAACAAGCGCTATCGTTTAACGCCCCTAGCTAGGCATAAAAGCAAGGATAGATCTAGGTATTGCCATCTTTGGTAGGCAATCCATAAGTGGCTCTCATGATAGATTCATATGGTAATTTTATTTTCTTTCTAGGAAAGTGTTCAATGCCTTTCTTTAATGGAAATTGGAATCTAATATTCCCTTCCTTCATATCAATAATTGCACCAATCGTTCTAAGGAAAGGTCTACCAAGATTAATAGGACATGAAGGATTGCAATCTATATCAAGAACGATAAAATCCACGGGCACATAATTTCTATTTGCAACAATAAGAACATCATTAATTCTTCCCATAGGCTTTTTAATAGTGGAATCCGCAAGATGCAAGTTTAGAGAGCAATCATCAAAGTCATGGAAATCTAGCAAATCACACAAAGTTTTGGGGATAGTAGAGACACTAGCACCCAAATCACACAAGGCATGAAACTAATAATTTTTAATTTTAATTTTAATAGTAGGTTCCCACTCATCATAGAGCTTTGTAGGGATAGAGACTTTCAACTCAAGTTTTTCTTCATAAGATTGCATCAAGGCATCAACAATGTGTTCGGTAAAGCCCTTATTTTGACTATAAGCATGAGGAGAATTTAGCACGGATTGCAACAAGGAAATAAAATCAATTAAAGAGCAACTTTCATAATTAAATTCCTTGAAATCCAATATAGTGGGTTTAGCAACATCTAGGTTTTTATTTCTTTCAACTCCACACTTATCAATTTCATCATCAAGATCTAAAAACTCCAAATTCTTAGAACGCCTTCTAGGTAAAGGAAGATCATATTCAGTTTCATCAAGATTCATATTGCAAAACAAAGATTTAATGGGGGACAAATCAATAACTTTTAGATCTTCATCTTGATTTTCATAGGAATTGGAAGAATAAGCTTTAATAAAGGCATCTTTGGAAGCACGCATCCTAGTGGTTCTTTCTTTGCACTCATCAATGGAAATTCTCATAGCTTTGAGAGACTCATTGATATCATGCTTAGGAGGAATAGATCTAAGATTTAAAGAATCAATTTCAAGAGAAATTCTATCAACGTTCCTAGCCAAATCATCAACTTTGTGAATTCATAGCAATTTCTCTTCAAGCAAAGCATTAAAACTCTTTTGTGAATTCATAAACTCTTTAACACTACTATCAAATTCAGAGGGCATCTTATTAGAATTTCCATAAGAGTTGTTGTAGGAATTTCCATAATTATTAGGAGGATTACTAGGATAAGGCCTAGGATTAAAATTCCCTCTATCTGGCGTTGTTACCACAATTATTCCTACCAACAAAATTCACATCCATAGATTCATTATTATTCTCAATCAAAGTAGACAATGGCATATCATTAGGATCAGAAGAAACACTCTTAGTAGCAAATAATTTCATAAGTTCATCCATCTTTCCACTCAAAACATTAATTTCTTCTATCGCATGCACTTTTTATTAGTAGATCTTTCAGTGTGCCATTGAGAATAATTAACCATAATATTATCTAGAAATTTAGTAGCATCTCCTAGAGTGATTTCCATAAAAGTGCCTCCATGCCGAATCTAAAAGATTTCTAGAAGCAAAATTCAATCCGGCATAAAAGTTTTGTATAATCATCCACAAGTTCAAACCAGGAGTAGGACAATTACGTATCATTAATTTCATTCTCTCCCAAGCTTGTGCAACATGTTCATGATCAAGTTGCTTAAAATTCATAATATCGTTCCTAAGAGAGATAATCTTAGCGGGAGGAAAATACTTAGGGATAAAAGCATCTTTGCACTTGTTCCAAGAATCAATACTATTTTTAGGCAGAGATGAAAACCACGCTTTAGCACGATCTCTAAGCGAAAAGGAAATAGCTTCAACTTAACGACATCATTATCGACATCTTTTTCTTTTGCATATCACATAAATCAACGAAGCTATTCAGATGAGTAGCGGCATCTTCACTAGGAAGGCGGTGAATTGATCTTTCATAACAAGATTCAACAAAGCAGTATTGATTTCACAAGATTCAGTATTGCCAAGAGGAGCAATCAGAGTGCTAAGGAAATCATTATTATTGGTATTGGTGAAGTCACACAATTTGGTAGCATCTTGAGCCATCGCGACAAACAAGCAATCCAACACACGAGCAAACAAAAGGCAAGCGGGAAAAAGAGGAGGAGATTGGGAAAGAGAGGGCGAATAAAACAACAAGGGCGAAGTGGGGGAGAGGAAAACGAGAGGCAAATGGCAATTAATGTAATGCGGGAGATAGGGAGTGATGGGTACTTGGTATGGTGCTTGACTTGCTCTTGCGTGAGCCTCCCCGGCAACGGCGCCAGAAATTCTTCTTGCTACCTCTTGAGCACTGCGTTGGATTTCCCCGAAGAGGAGAGGATGATGCATCAAAGTAGCGTAAGTATTTCCCTCAGTTTTTGAGAACCAAGGTATCAGTCTAGTAGGAGGCCATGCACAAGTCCCTCGTACCTGCACAAAACAATAGCTCCTCACAACCAACGCGATTAGGGGTTGTCAATCCCTTCACAGTCACTTACGAGAGTGAGATCTGATAGAGATGATAAATAATATTTTTGGTATTTTTGATATAGAGATGCAAAGTAAAAAGTAGAAGGCAAAGTAAAAACAAAGCAAGTATTAAAGTAATGGAGATTGATATGATGAGAATAGACCCGGGGGCCATAGGTTTCACTAGTGGCTTCTCTCAAGAGCATAAGTATTCTACGGTGGGTGAACAAATTACTGTTGAGCAATTGACATAATTGAGCATAGTTATGAGTATATCTAGGTATGATCATGTATATAGGCATCACGTCCGAGACAAGTAGACCGAAACGATTCTGCATCTACTACTATTACTCCACTCATCGACCGCTATCCAGCATGCATCTAGAGTATTAAGTTAAAAACAGAGTAAGCCTTAAGCAAGATGACATGATGTAGAGGGATAAATTCATGCAATATGATAAAAACCCCATCTTTGTATCCTCGATGGCAACAATACAATACGTGCCTTGCAACCCTTTCTGTCACTGGGTAAGGACCCCGCAAGATTGAACCCAAAGCTAAGCAGTTCTCCCATTGCAAGAACTACCAATCTAGTTGGCCAAACCAAACGAATAATTCGAAGAGACTTGCAAAGATAACCAATCATACATAAAAGAATTCAGAGAAGATTCAAATATTATTCATAGATAAGCTGGATCATAAACCCGCAATTCATCGGTCTCAACAAACACACCGCAAAAAGAAGATTACATCGAATAGATCTCCACGAGAGAGGGGGATAACATTGTATTGAGATCCAAAAATAGAGAAGAATCCATCTAGCTACTAGCTATGGACCCGAAGATCTGAAGTAAACTACTCACACTTCATCGGAGGGGCTATGGTGATGATGTAGAAGCCCTCCGTGGTGGATGCCCCCTCCGACGGAGCTCCGGAACAGGCCCCAAGATGGGATCTCGTGGATACAGGAAGTTGCGGCGGTGGAATTAGGTTTTTGGCTCCGTCTGATCGTTTGGGGTACATAGGTATATATAGGAGGAAAGAGTACGTCGGTGGAGCAACAGGGGGCCCACGAGGCAGGGGGCGCCCTGAGGCGCCCCACCTCGTGACCGCCTCTTTGTTCCTTGGAGTAGGGTCCAAGTCCCTGGATCACGTTCGTGAGAAAATCACGTTCCCGAAGGTTTCATTCTGTTTGGACTCCGTTTGATATTCTGCTTTCTTGAACACCAAATAGGCAAAAAACAGCAATTACGGGCTGGCCTGCGGTTAATAGGTTAGTCCCAAAAATAATATAAAAGTGGAAAATAAAGCCCAATATAGTCCAAAACAGTAGATAAAGTAGCATGGAGCAATAAAAAATTATAGATACGTTGGAGACGTATCACCCCCTGGGCGCGCCCCCCTGTCTCGTGGGCCTCCTGGCAGGCCTCCGGTGCCCATCTTCTGCTATATGAAGTCTTTAGTCCTAGAAAAAATAAGGAGGAAGCTTTCGGGACGAAACACCGATGCCACGCGGCGGAACCTTTGCGGAACCAATCTAGGGCTCCGGCAGAGCTGTTCTGCCGGGGAAACATCCCTCCGGGAGGGGGAAATCATCACCGTCGTCATCACCATCGATCCTCTCAGCGGGAGGGGGTCAATCTCCATCAACATCTTCACCAGCACCATCTCATCTCAAACCCTAGTTCATCTCTTGTATCCAATCTTTGTCTCAAAACCTCAGATTGGTACCTGCGGGTTGCTAGTAGTGTTGATTACTCCTTGTAGTTGATGCTAGTTGGTTTATTTGGTGGAAGATCATATGTTCAGATACTTTATGCATATTTATATCCCTCTGATTATGAACATGAATATGATTTGTGAGTAGTTACGTTTGTTCCTAAGGACATGGGAGAAGTCTTGCTAAAAGTTGTCATCTGAATTTGGTATTCGTTTGATATTTTGATGAGATGTATGTTGTCTCTCCTCTAGTGGTGTTATGTGAACGTCGACTACATGAAACTTCACCATTGTTTGGGCCTAGAGGAAGGCATTGGGAAGTAATAAGTAGATGATGGGTTGCTAGAGTGACATAAGCTTAAACCCTAGTTTATGTGTTGCTTCGTAAGGGGCTGATTTGGATCCACATGTTTCATGCTATGGTTAGGTTTAGCTTAATACTTATTTTGTAGTTGTGGATGCTTGCAAGAGGGATTAATCATAAGTGGGATTCTTGTCCAAGGAAGGGCAGTACCCAAGCACCGGTCCACCCACATATCAAATTATAAGAGTAACGAACGCGAATCATATGAGCGTGATGAAAACTAGCTTGATGATAATTCCCATGTGTCCTTGGGAGCGTTTTCCTTTATATAAGAGTTTGTCCAGGCTTGTCCTTTGCTACAAAAATGATTGGGCCACCTTGCTGCACTTTATTTACTCTTGTTACTTGTTACCCGTTACAAATTACTTTATCACAAAACTATCTATTACCGATAATTTCAGTGCTGGCAGAGAATACCTTACTTAAAACCGCTTGTCATTTCCTTTCGCTCGTCGTTGGGTTCGACACTCTTACTTATCGAAAGTACTACAATAGATCCCCTATACTTGTGGTTCATCATATGGAAATTTGAGGAAGCCCATCATTGGAATATACAAGCCAAGTTCTATAATAAAAAATTCCCACTAGTATATGAAAGTGACCAAATAGGAGACTCTCCATCATGAAGATCATGGTGCTACTTTGAAGCACAAGTGTGGTAAAAGGATAGTAGCATTTCTCCTTCTCTCTTGTCTCTCATCATTTTTTTGGGCTCTCTCTCTCTCTCTCTCTCTCTCTCTCTCTTTTCCCTCTTTTTTCTCTCTTTCTTTCTCCTTTTTAACTTTTCTTCCGGAGTCTCATCCCGACTTGTGGGGGAATCGTAATCTCCATCATCCTTTCCTCACATGGGAAGATTCTCTAATAATGATGATCATCACACTTTTATTTACTTTACAACTCAAGAATTACAACTCGATACTAGAACAAAAGATATGACTCTATGTGAATGCCTCCGGCGGTGTACTGGGACGTGCAATGACTCAAGAGTAACATGTATAAATATTATGAATGGTGGCTTTGCCACAAATACTATGTCAACTACGTGATCATGCAAGGCAACAAGACAATGATGAAGCGTGTCATAATAAACGGAACGTGGAAGTGTCATGGCAATATATCTCAGTATGGCTATGAAAATGCCATAATAGGTAGGTATGGTGGCTGTTTTGAGGAAGGTGAAAGGTGGGTGTAAGGTACCGGTGAAAGTTGTGCGGTACTAGATAGGCTAGCAATGGTGGAAGGGTGAGAGTGCGTATAATCCATGGACTCAACATTAGTTGTAAAGAACTCACATACTTATTGCAAAAACATATTAGTCATTGAAACAAAGTACTACGCGCATGCTCCTAGGGGGATAGATTGGTAGGAAAAGACCATTGATCATCCCCGACCGCCACTCATAAGGATGACAATCAATAAATAAATTATGCTCCAACTTCATTACATAACGGTTCACCATACGTGTATGCTATGGGAATCACAGACTTTAACACAAGTAGTTCTACAATCCACAATTACTCACTAGCATGATTCTAATATCACCATATTTATATCTCGCAACAATCAAAAGGAATCAAACTTTTCATAGTATTCAATGCACTTAATATGAAAGTTTTTATTATATCCCTCTTGGATGCCAATCATATTAGGACTAAATTCATAACCAAAGAAAATTACCATGTTGTTTAAAGACTCTCAAAATAATATAAGTGAATCATGAGAGTTCGACAATTTCTACAAAATAAAAACACTGTCGTGCTCTAAAAAGATATAAGTGAAGCACTAGAGCAAATGACAAACTACTCCAAAAGATATAAGTGAAACATAATGAGTAGTTGAACAATTATGTAACTATGTGAAGACTCCTTCTCATAAATAAAATTTCAGATCTTCAGTACTTTATTCAAACAGCAAGCAAAACAAAATAAAATGACATTGCAAGGATAGCACATATCATGTGAAGAAGCAAAAACTTAGGCTCAACCAAAACTGACTGATAGTTGTTGAAGAAGAAAGGTGGGATGCCTACCAGAGCATCCCCAAGCTTAGATGATTGAGACTTCTTGAAATATTAACTAGGGATGCATTGGACATCCCCAAGCTTGAGATTTTGTGTCTCCTTAATTCCTCTCATATCATGGTTTTCCTAATTCTTAAAAACTTCGTCCACACAAAACTCAACAAGAACTCGTGAGATAGGTTATTATAAATCCATGCTAAACCTAATCATTATCTACTGTACAAAATCACTGAAATTATAATTTGACATTGCATACTAAATGCCTCTGCATATTTAACACTTTTATCCTCAAATAGAATCATTAAACAAGCTAACATATGCAAACAATGCAACCATAACAGCAATCTGTCTAAATAGGATAATCTATAAAGAATGCAAGAGGAATCATACTTCTTTAACTCCAAAAAATCTGAAAATTTACCACCCTGTACATAATTTGTTTTTACTCATTGTGTAAAAATTTCAAGATTTTATCATGTTCTTACTATTCACCAATATTCAAAACATAACAGCAAACTTTCTGTTTTCAAACAGCAACATATAGACTTGCAAAATAAGCATGGTAAAGGCTATAATTGACCTTTTTATTGAAATAAAAGATGCAAAACATTACTCTAAATAACAGCAAGCAAATCCTAATAAAATAAAATGACGCTCCAAGCAAAACTCATATCAATTGGTGAATAAAAATATAGCCTCAAGTAAATTTACCGATGAACGAAGACGAAAGAGGGGATGCCATCCAGGGCATCCCCAAGCTTAGGCTCTTGGTTGTCTTGAATATTACCTTGGGGTTCCTTGGGGATCCCCAAGATTAGGCTCTTGCCACTCCTTATTCCATGTCCATCGAATCTTTACCCAAAACTTGAAAACTTCACAACACAAAACTTAACAGAAAACTCGTAAGCTCCGTTAATATAATAAAGCAAATCACCACTTAGGTACAGTTGTGAACTCATTATAAATTCATATTGGTGTTATATCTACTGTATTCTAACTTCTCCATGGTTCATACCCTCCGATAGTACTCATAGATTCATCAAAATAAGTAAACAACACATGAAAAACCGAATCTGTCAAAAACAGAATAGTCTATAGTAATCTGGAAACTTTGCATACTTCTGTAACTCCAAAAATTCTTAAGAAAAATTTGTATATCAATCTTGTTCAAAAAGAATCAGTATTTCATCACGCTCCTGTAAAAAATGAAAATTAGTTTACTGAGCACAAAAGTTTCTGTTTTTCAGCAAGATCAAATCAACTATCACCATAGAGCATCCCAAAGGTATTACATGGCACTTTATTGAACCAAAATCTATAAAACATGATTAATACAGTAGCCTAATCATGTTAACACACAAGAACAGTAGGGGTAAATATTGGGTTGTCTCCCAACAAGCGCTTTTCTTTAATGCCTTTTTATCTAGGTGATACGTCTCGAACATATCTATAATTTTTTATTGTTCCATGTTGTTATATTATCATTCTTGGATTTTTTGTAATCATTTTATAGTCATTTTATATCATTTTTTGGTACTAACATATTGACATAGTGCCAAGTGCCAGTTGTTGTTTTCTGCATGTTTTTTACATCGCAGGAAATCAATACCAAACGGCGTCCAAACGCAGAAAAACTTTTTGAGGATTTTTTTTCCGACTAGAAGACATCCAGTAGGCCGGAGAAGCGCCTGGGGGTGCTCCGAGGGGAGCACAGCCCACCAGGGCGCGCTTAGAGGCCCAGGCGCACCCTGGTGGGTTGTGCCCACCTCGGGTGCCCCCCGGACCGCCTCTTTGCTCTATAAATACCCCAATATTCCAGAAACCCGAGGGGAGTCGACGAAAATCAATTCCAGCCGCCGCAGAGTCCAGAACCACCAGATCCAATCTACACACCATCACGAAGGGGTTCACCACTTCCATTGGTTCCTATCCGATGATGCGTGAGTAGTTCTTTGTAGGACTATGGGTCCATAGTTAGTAGCTAGATGGATTTCTCTCTCTTGTTTGATTCTCAATACAATGGTCTCTTGGAGATCCATATGATGTAACTCTTTTTGTGGTGTGTTTGTTGGGATCAGATGAACTTTGAGTTTATGATCAGATCTATCTTTTTATCCATGAAAGTTATTTGAGTCTTCTTCGATCTCGTATATGAATGATTGCTTATAGCTTCGTATTTCTTCTCTGATATCTGGGTTTTTTTTGGCCAACTTGATCTATTTATCTTGCAATGGGAAGAGGTGCTTTGTAGTGGGTTCGATCTTACGGTGTTTGATCCCAGTGACAGAAAGGGAACCGACACATATGTATCGTTGCTACTAAGGATAAAACGATGGGGCCTATTTCTACATAAATAGATATTTTCTACATCACGTCATCATTCTTATTGCATTACTCCATTTCTCCATGAACTTAATACACTAGATGCATGCTGAATAGCGGTCGATGTGTGGAGTAATAGTAGTAGATGCAGGCAGGAGTCGGTCTACTAATCTTGGACATGATGCATATATAATGATCATTGCCTGGATATTGTCATGATTATTTGAAGTTCTATAAATTGCCCAACAGTAATTTGTTCACCCATCGTTTGTTATTTTTCTTCAGAGAAGCCACTAGTGAAACCTACGGCCCTCTGGTATCTTCTTTAATATATTTGCCTTTGCGATCTATTTTCCTTTGCTTTTATTTTCAGATCTATTAAACCAAAAATACAAAAATACCTTACTGCAATTTATTTTATTTGGCATTAAATCTATCAATATTTACTACTCTCTCACGTCCGTTTGCCAATTTCTAGCGTCGTTGCCAGAAAGGGATTGACAACCCCTTTTACACGTCGGATTGCGAGTATTTGTTATTTGTGTGCAGGTGTTGTTTACGTAGTGTTGCTTGGTTCTCCTACTGGTTCGATAACCTTGGTTTCATCACTGAGGGAAATACCTACCGCCGCTATGCTGCATCATCCCTTCCTCTTTGGGGAAATACCGACGTAGCTTCAAGCCGCATCACTAGGCATGATGATTTCAATGATGCTCACATGAAACATAAGAATTGGAAAACAAAGAGAGCATCATGAAGCATATGACTAGCACATTTAAGTCTAACCCACTTCCTATGCATAGGGATTTTGTGAGCAAACAATTTATGGGAGCAAGAATCAACTAGCATAGGAAGGTAAAGCAGGCAAAACTTCAAGATTTTCAACACATAGAGAGGAAACTTGATATTATTGCAATATGTAGAAGCATATGTTCCTCTCTCATAATAATTTTCAGTAGCATCACGAATGATTTTAACAATATAACCATCACATAAAGCATTCTCTTCATGATCCACAAGCGTAGAAATTTTATTACACTCCACGTAAGCAACATTCTTCTCATTCATAATAGTGGGAGCAAATTCAACAAAATAACTATCATGGGAAACTTGATTAAAATCATGATGACAAGTTTCATGGTTATCATTACTCTTTATAGCATACATGTCATCACAATAATCATCATAAATAGGAGGCATGCTTTCATCATAATAAATTTTCTCATCAAGACTTGGGGGACTAAAAATATCAACTTCATCAAACATAGCAACCCCAAGCTTATGGTTTTGCATATCATCATGGATATTCAAAGAATTCATACTAACAACATTGCAATCATGCTCATCATTCAAAGATTTTTATGCCAAACATTTTATGAACTTCTTCTTCTAACACTTTAGCAGAATTTTCCTTTCCATCATTTTCATGAAAGACATTAAAAAGATGAAGCATATGAGGCAACCTCAATTCCATTTTTTTGTAGTTTACTTTTATAGATTAAACTAGTGATAATAAAAGAAACTAAAAGATTCAATTGCAAGATCTAAAGATATACCTTCAAGCACTAACCTCCCCCGGCAACGGCGCCAGAAAAGAGCTTGATGTCTACTACGCAACCTTCTTCTTGTAGACTCATGTTGGGCCTCCAAGCACAGAGTTTTGTAGGACAGTAGCAATCCCTCAAGTGGATGACCTAAGGTTTATCAATCCGTGAGAGGCATAGGATGAAGATGGTCTCTCTCAAACAACCCTGCAACCAAATAACAAAGAGTCTCTTGTGTCCCAACACACCCAATACAATGGTAAATTGTATAGGTGCACTAGTTCAGCGAAGAGATGGTGATACAAGTGTAATATGGATGGTAGATATAGGTTTTTGTAATATGAAAATATAAAAACAGAAAGGTACCTAATAACAAAAGTGAGCGAAAATGGTATTGCAATGCTTGAAAACAAGGCCTAGGGTTCATACTTTCACTAGTGCAAGTTCTCTCAACAATGATAACATAATTAAATCATATGGGAATCCCTCAACGTGTGACAAAGAATCACTCCGAAGTTTCTATCGGAGAACGTAGGACGAAAACGTGCATCAACCCCTATGCATAGATGCTACCTCATGAGTATGCGTTGGGTTTCCCTTGAAGAGGAAAGGGTGATGTAGCAAAGTAGCGTAAGTATTTCCCTCAGTTTTTGAGAACCAAGGTATCAATCCAGTAGGAGGCCACACGCAAGTCCCTCGTACCTACACAAACAAATAAGAACCTTGCAACCAACGCGATAAAGGGGTTGTAAATCCCTTCACGGCCACTTGCAAAAGTGAGACCTGATAGAGATGATAAGATAATATTTTTGGTATTTTTATGATAAAGATTAAAAGTAAAGATTGCAAAATAAACGGCGACAGAAATAGCTAGTTGACGGGAGATTAATGTAACATCCCAAAATTCTAAATTTTGGAATGTTATATTAAATAAATAACTATGCTTGTTGTCTGATTGTTGGTTTGATTGAATGAGTGAAACTGAGTGAAATTTGAAAACTTTTGAAAGTTGAATGAGAGGGAATGAAATGACTTTCCCAAAACTTTCTCCTTTGCCTTTTGGATCTCAATGAATTCAAATTCATTCCAACACCAAAGCCTAGAGTGAAGATGACATGACTTCTTCCATTTTGAAATGAATAGGGTTTTGGAAAAGATTTGAATTTCATTAGGGAAGATTTCAAATTCAAAGCTTTATGCAACTCAATGATTTTCATGAGGGAAGATAAAATGACTTCTTCAATCATATGAAATATGAGTTGGAAGTTAAAAAGTATCAAATTGAAAGTCATTTGAAAGTGCCTTGAAACCTCTTTTCAAAAATTTTGAGTTTTGAATTTGAATTCAAAACTTTGGCAAGTTGGAATTGTTTAAAAAAAAAACTATGCCTGATAAATACTTGATCAAAAGTATGAGAGGAGCAAACATGACACCCCCAAAATATCAGAGGAAACAATGCCAAAAGATTTGGATTCAAAACTGAATTTTATTTGAATTTGAAAAAAATGGATTTTTATAAAGTTTGGATTTTGCCTTTGGTAAAATGTTTCCCTGATCATTTTGGTATATATATACCCTATATAAAATATTTATAGATATTGTTTTATTTCTGTTTTTGTTTTATTTAAAAAAATAAAATTTTAAAAGAAAAACCCCAGGGCGCCAAATAGGCCAACCAGCCCAGCCCGGCGGCCTGCATGACCCACTTGACCCGGCCAGTAGCCCACAGCCAACTGGCCAGCCCGCCAACCAGCTCTCCCCCTCGCCCGAAACCCCAGGCCTCGGCCACCCGATCGCCTCGCCCTCCCTCTCTCTCTCGACCCGGGCCCGCCCATCTTCTTCCCCCTCGCCCATAGCGTAGCTCATGGGAGATCGCGGATCGAAGAGATCCGGGATCCCCGATCGCCCCGATTCCCAGGCGAGGCCGACCCCCAGGCTATAAAGCCGGAGCCCCGCACCCCATTCCCCGAGACCTCGCGGACCCTCGCCCTCCCGCTCGACCTCACCGAAACCCGAGCTCCCAGCGCCGCCAAAGTCGCCGCCGTCGCCACCCTAGTCCACCCGACCCCAACGATCCCACGAACCACTCCCGGACCTCCCCGGCCTTTCGAAGCCCCGACGCACTCTACGCCGCCCGCCCGCCGTCATGGGACTCAGTACATCGTCGATCACCCTCCCGTCCGATCTCAAGCAGTGGCTAGGATTAGAACCCCGAAGAATAAGTTTTATTAGAAAACCGGCCGGTTCAAACGGTTTATTTATTAGGTTAGGTTTATTTCTTTTAGGCCCGGTTCGTTTTAGTTAACCCTAGGGCCCGTTTAGACTATTTAACGCCTAGTGCACACTATAGGCCCATTAGGCCTTTTTCTTTTATTTTGATTTTACATTTTAGCAGAATAGTTTACATTTTGAAAAATTGATATCTTTTATTCTGTTTATTATTTTAGATGATTCTTTTTTGTTGGATTTCAAATTTTATGTAGTTTCTGTAGAATATATATTTAGCTATGTTAAAATTAATTAAAATTGCTTTAATTTAGTTTTAGTCAGAATAGTAAATCTGATATAACTTGAGTTAGAAAAATTATTTTTGGATGATTCTTTTTGTCCCAACTTTATTTTGACATTGCCAAACCATAGAAATTAATTTGGGTATTTTAGGATTAATAAATAATTAGTTTTAAGCAGAATCTTGTTAATCCTAATTAATTAGCTAGCTACTGTTTTCCTATTAATTTAATTAGTAAATAAATTTATTTTTAACATGTGATTGATTATTCTAGGATAGTTTCTGTCACTTTATAGGATGAACTTTTATTTGTAATAAATAAAAGTTTTATTTTATTTTCCTTAATAGAAATTGAATTAGGCCTAATAGGAGTTTCATATTAGATTTTAAATTAATTCTTTTTGCTCCTAGTTGCTTAATGCATCCTTTTCTGTTAAGTTAACATAAAACCATGATTAGGTTATGTTAGAAATTTTTTGTTATATAAATCTATTCTTGTTGTTATTTGAAGTAGGAAAACTTTGAGTTGTTTTTCTTTAAGTTTTCCCTTTGGGTTTTGCTTTGTTGGTTTTGGTGTGTTACTTTGTTATGTTATTGTGTTAAGTGATGTTATGCTATGTGCTTATTATAGTTATTGTTTGCCTCGGTAGAGTTTCCGGAGTGCGAAGATTGCTACTCTGAAACCCTAGTTTTGAAGATCGTCAACCGAGCAAGTTCACTTTGATCATTGCTTTCATACCTATGTTTTTATTGCATTTAGTGGCATCTTTGCAACCACCCTCAGTAGTGATATTGAAATCCTTGTAGTTGAGTAGTATGCATGAGGTAGGAACCCATCACCCTGTTACCAAGCCCGGGACGATATTTTATTTCAATGCTACGCTATAGTAGGCGGGGTTTGGTATGAGTGCACGAGAGTGGTGTGAAGAAGGAGGACTCTCGTCAATGGCGACAACTCCATGATGGAATCTGCAAGGACTGCACCTTCAAGACCTCAAGACTTCAAGACTCGAGACAAGAATTCAATACACACTCTTGGGTGAAGGGCGGTTGTGGGCACCCTGGAGAAACCGAAGGTTGGCGGGATGCATGGAGAAGCGCCATGACATCTTGCGGAAAGCTTCACCCAGACTCAAAGAGACGGAAGAATACTTCATGCCCGGAAGCTTACCTGTGCAACCGCAAGTCATTATGGGCTCGCTTGGTTGACCTTAGTGGTGACTCTGGCTGGGGACGGTACTAGCAGATGTAGAACTACGGTAGGATGGGATGAGTGCGGACGGTGGTCGAGGAACTCTTTGGAAGACCATGTTTGGTCATCTTGTTCTCAAACACTCTGAAGTGCGAGAGCGTAAAGAGAGGGATCGAATCTTGCGGGTAAAGTGTACAAACCTCTGCAGAGCGTTTTATAACCCTAATCGATTAGCCGTGTCCCGATTACGGACAATTTGAGCCTCTGGACTTGGATCTATCTCGGAACTCTCAACACCGGATTGATAACTTAATTGTGGGCAACATATGATGAATTTTTGGGCTATGAGACATCGGTTGGCGGAACCATGTCATGATAGAAAACTCCTTAGTACAGACTACATTCTATTCCTTTGATGTAGGGAAAATAAAACCAGCTTTTACGCAAACAAAATTCAGATACAGAGCCATAAAGCCAAATTGCATATAGTATAGTTTTACCATCTGTTTTCTCATGTTGTGATCTTGCCGGTACATTCAATGTACTGACCTACACGGCTGCAACGTATCATGTTGCAGATATTTTCTTCAAGCGAGTAAGAGTGCAGTGCAGAGTTACGGTCTACACTCAACCTGCCGATGGCGTTGATGGGACTCCACACCCGTTTGATTGTTTCCGCTGAGTATTATGAGGTATATATCAGTTTTACGTTATTTATGCATGTGATTGCACTTTGATATATACATTGATGTACTGTGTGTGCCAGCATACTGATCCAGGGATGGCATAGAACACAGAGGCTTGACCGTCTGAGGTCGGGTCGCTACAATTAATATGATGGAAAATAGACCCGGGGGCCATAGGTTTCACTAGTGGCTTCTCTCAAGATATCATAAGTATTACGGTGGGTGAAAAAATTAGTATCGAGCAATTGATAGAAAAGTGCATAATTATGAGAATATCTAGGCATGATCATGTATATAGGCATCACGTCCGCAACAATTAGACCGACTCCTTTTGCATCTACTACTATTACTCCACACATCAACCGCTATCCAGCATGCATCTAGAGTATTAAGTTCATAAGAACAGAGTAATGCATTAGGCAAGATGACATGATGTAGAGGGATAAACTCAAGCAATATGATATAAACCCCATATTTTTATCCTCGATGTCAACAATACAATACGTGTCATTTCCCCTTCTTTCACTGGGATCGATCAACGCAAGATTGAGCCCAAAGCTAAGCACTTCTCCTATTGCAAGAAAGATCAATCTAGTAGGCCAAACCAAACTGATTATTCGAAGAGACTTGCAAAGATAACCAATCATACATAAAAGAATTCAGAGAAGATTCAAATATTGTTCATAGATAATCTTGATCATAAACCCACAATACATCGGATGTCGAAAAACACACCGCAAAAAGAGTTACATCAAATAGATCTCCAAGAAGATCGAGGAGAACTTTGTATTGAGATCCAAAGAGAGAGAAGAAGCCATCTAGCTAATAACTATGGACCCGAAGGTCTGTGGTAAACTACTCACACATCATCGGAGAGGCTATGGTGTTGATGTAGAAGCCCTCCGTGATCGATTCCCCCTCCGGTGGAGCACCGGAAAATGCCCCAAGATGGGATCTCACGGGTACATAAGGTTGCGGCAGTGTAAATAGGGTTTCGTGGTGCTCCTTGATGGTTTCGGGGTACATGGGTATATATAGGAGGAAGAAGTAGGTCGGTGGAGCCACGAGGGGCCCATGAGGGTGGGGGGCGCGCCTCCCTGCCTCGTGGTCTCCTTGTTGATTTCTTGACGTCCACTCCAAGTCCTCTGGATCATGTTTGTTCCAAAAATCATGCTCCCGAAGGTTTTATTCCGTTTGGACTCCGTTTGGTATTCCTTTTCTGCGAAACAATGAAATAGGCAAAAAAACAACAATTTGCACTGGGCCTTGGGCTAGTAGGTTAGTCCCAAAAATAATATAAAAGTGTATAATAAAGCCCATTAAACATCCAAAACAGAATATATAATAGCATGGAGCAATCAAAAATTATAGATACATTGGAGACGTATCAAGCATCCCCAAGCTTAATTCCTGCTCGTCCTCGAGTAGGTAAATGATAAAAACAGAATTTTTGATGTGGAATGCTACATAGCATATTCTTCAATGTAATTCTCTTTGTTGTGGCATGAATGTTCAGATCCAAAAGATTCAAGATAAAAGTTTAATATTGACATAAAAATAATAATACTTCAAGCATACTAACTAAACAATCATGTCTTCTCAAAATAACATGGCCAAAGAAAGTTCATCCCTACAAAATCATATAGTTTGGTCATGCTCCATTTTCGTCACACAAACGCTCTCATCTTGCACAACCCCGATGACAAGCCAAGCAATTGTTTCATACTTTAGTAATCTCAAACTTTTCTCAACTTTCACGCAATACATGAGCGTGAGCCATGGATATAGCACTATGGGTGGAATAGAATATAATGGTGGGGGTTGTGTGGAGAAGACAAAAAAGGAGAAAGTCTCACATTGACGCGGCTAATCAACGGGCTATGGAGATGCCCATCAATTGATGTCAATGCAAGGAGTAGGGATTGCCATGCAATGGATGCACTAGAGCTATAAATGTATGAAAGCTCAACAAAAGAAACTAAGTGGGTGTGCATCCAACTTGCTTGCTCACAAAGACCTAGGGCATTTGAGGAAGCCCATTGTTGGAATATACAAGCCAAGTTTTATAATGAAAAATTCCCACTAGTATATGAAAGTGACAAAACAAGAGACTCTCTATCATAAAGATCATGGTGCTACTTTGAAGCACAAGTGTGGAAAAAGGATAGGAGCATTGTCCCTTTTTATTTCTCTTCTTTTTTTCTTTTTTTCTTTTTTTGGGCCTTTCTTTTTTTATTTGGCCTTTCTCTTTTTTTTGGACAATGCTCTATTAATGATGATCATCACACTTCTGTTTATTTACAACTCGATGATTACAACTCGATACTAGAACAAAATATGACTCTATATGAATGCCTCCGGTGGTGTACCGGGATGGGCAATGAATCAAGAGTGACATGTATGAAATAATATGCATGGTGGCTTTGCCACAAATACGATGTAAACTACATGATCATACAAGGCAATATGACAATGATGAAGCACGTCATAATAAATGGAACGGTGGAAAGTTGCATGGCAATATATCTCGAAATGGCTATGGAAATGCCATAATAGGTAGGTATGGTGGCTGTTTTGAGGAAGATATAAGGAGTTTTATGTGTGATAGAGCGTATCGTATCACGGGATTTGGATGCACCGGTGAAGTTTGTACCAACTCTCAAGGTGAGAAAGGGCAATGCACGGTACCGAAGAGGCTAGCAATGATGGAAGGTCGAGAGTGCGTATAATCCATGGGCTCAACATTAGTCATAAAGAACTGACATACTTATTGTAAAAATCTACAAGTCATCAAAAACCAAGCACTACGCGCATGCTCCTATGGGGATAGATTGGTAGGAAAAGACCATCACTCGTCCCCGACCGCCACTCATAAGGATGACAATCAAACAACACCTCATGTTTCAAATTTGTTACACAACATTTACCATACGTGCATGCTACAACACTTGCAAACTTCAACACAAGTATTTCTCAAATTCACAACT
This sequence comes from Aegilops bicornis, assembly GCA_021605145.1. Lineage (NCBI taxonomy): Eukaryota > Viridiplantae > Streptophyta > Magnoliopsida > Poales > Poaceae > Aegilops > Aegilops bicornis. The sequence goes on along the minus strand of CM038673.1, from coordinate 568,177,054 downwards.
ACTCAACTAGCATAACTTTAATATCACTATCTCCATCTCTCAAAACAATCATCAAGTATCAAACTTCTCTTAGTATTCAACGCACTTATATGAAAGTTTTTATTGTATCCATCTTGGATGCCTATCATATTAGGACTAATTTTATAATCAAAGCAAATTACAATGCTGTTCTAAAAGACTCTCAAAATAATATAAAGCGAAGCATGAGAGATCAATAATTTCTATAAAATAAAACCACCACCGTGCTCTAAAAGATATAAGTGAAGTACTAGAGCAAAATTGTTTAGCTCAAAAGAACTAAGTGAAGCACATAGAGTATTCTAATAAATTCCGAATAATGTGTGTCTCTCCCAAAAGGTGTGTACAACAAGGATGATTGTGGTGAACTAAAAAGCAAAGAATCAAATCATACAAGACGCTCCAAGCAAAACACATATCATGTGGTGAATAAAAATATAGCTCCAAGTAAAGTTACCGATGGACGAAAACAAAAGAAGGGATGCCTTCCGGGGCATCCCCAAGCTTAGGCTTTTTGGATGTCCTTGTATTTTACCTTGGGGTGCCTTGGGCATTCCCAAGCTTAGGCTATTGCCACTCCTTGTTCCATAATCCATCAAATCGTTACCCAAAACTTGAAAACTTCACAACACGAAACATAGCAGAAAATCTCGTGAGCTCCGTTAGCGAAAGAAAACAAAACACCACTTCAAGTTACTATAATGAACTCATTCTTTATTTATATTGGTTTAAACCTACTGTATTCCAACTTCTCTATGGTTCATAACCTCCAATACTAGCCATAGATTCATCAAAATAAGCAAACAACACATGAAAAACAGAATCTGTCAAAAAGAGAACAGTCTGTAGTAATCTGTATCAAACGCATACTTCTGGAACTCCAAAATTCGAAAATAAATTTCTGTACGTGAGGACTTTATCTATTAATCATCTGCAAAAATAATCAACTAAATAGCACTCTCCAGTAAAAAGTTGTAGCTAATCTCGTGAGTGCTAAAGTTTCTCTTTTTTACAGCAAGATCAAAAAGACTTCACCCAAGACTTCCCAAAGGTTCTACTTGGCACAAACACTAATTAAAACACAAAAACACATCTAACCAGAGGCTAGATCAAAGATTTATTCCTAAACAGAACCAAAAATCAAGAAACAAAAATAAAATTGGGTTGCCTCCCAACAAGCGCTATCGTTTAACGCCCCTAGCTAGGCATAAAGGCAAGGATAGATCTAGGTATTATCATAATAATGGTAAGGTAAATCACGAAAACTAATCTCATATTCCCTACGTTCAGTAGAAAGTTTTCTTTGTGGCAAGCAAAAGTAATCAAAAGGGCCAAATTTAAATAGGACAAAAGTCCCCAAGATCAAGCTCTGGAGCTATGGGTTCCTCCTTTGGCCCCTTATATTGCACAACCAATTCATCATTATAAGCATTCTTTTGGCAATAAGTCATGAGCCTTTGTTCAAGAGAAAAACCTAACCCGTTGTTCTGAATAGCAAAGTCATCATTAAGTTCGGAAATTCTATCAACTAGAACATCGGTAGGAACCTTTTTTCTAGGGTTTTCATTCTAAGCAACATGATCTAAAGATCGTAAACGCATTAAGTCTTCTTGATTAAAAAGGATAGCTTCTATGGGAGGACGACCAGCGTCCACCCTATAATGCGCAAAAATTTCATTGGCCTCTTTCATTATAAATCTGAACTCATGTGCCAAAAAGATAGTAGCCGTTCGCTTAACAGAAGAATGCTCGATATTGGAAAACTCTAGAAAAATCCTTTGTATGCAAGGATGCAGATGGATAAATTGTCTTTCAAGTTCAACTACGAGCAAGGATATAGCATCCGCTAGACTACTAGTTCTATGAAGAATAGACCCACCCATAGAGGGTAGGGCACCAGCACAAGTAAAGAAATCTTGAATAACTCCTTTCCCAATAATATTACCGCTACCAATCCGAAACTTTTTAGTGTGTAAAATAGTAGGATCTTCAAGAGGATCATAAAAAACATCAAAGTTTTCCATATTATTATCCTTATCAACGATAACTCCCCAGTTTCAGACATGACGGCAGCACAGAGAACGAACACACAAGAAGCAAGCGAAAAAGAGGTGAACGGAAAGAGAGGGCGAACAAAACGGCAAGGGTGAAGTGGGGGAGAGGAAAACGAGAGGCAAATAGCAAATAATGTAATAGTTTGTGATGGGTACTTGGTATGTCTTGACTTGTGCGTAGACTCCACAGCAACGGCGCCAAAAATCCTTCTTGCTACCTCTTGAGCATGCGTTGGTTTTCCCTTGAAGAGGAAAGGGTGATGCAGCAAAGTAGCGTAAGTATTTCCCTCAGTTTTTGAGAACCAAGGTATCAATCCAGTAGGAGGCCACACGCAAGTCCCTCGTACCTACACAAACAAATAAGAACCTTGCAACCAACGCGATAAATGGGTTGTCAATCCCTTCACGGCCACTTGCAAAAGTGAGATCTGATAGAGATTATAAGAGAATATTTTTGGTATTTTTATGATAAAGATTAAAAGTAAAGATTGCAAAATAAACGGCGACAGAAATAACTAGTTGACGGGAGATTAATATGATGGAAAATAGACCCGGGGGCCATAGGTTTCACTAGTGGCTTCTCTCAAGATAGCAAATTACTGTCGAGCGATTGATAGAAAAGTGCATAATTATAGAAAAGTGCATAATTACGGTGGGTGAACAAATTACTGTCGAGCAATTGATAGAAAAGTGCATAATTATGAGAATATCTAGGCATGATCATGTATATAGGCATCAAGTCCGCAACAAAGTAGGCTGACTCCTACCGGCATCTACTACTATTACTCCACACATCGACCGCTATCCAGCATGCATCTAGAGTATTAAGTTCATAAGAACAGAGTAACACATTAGGCAAGATGACATGATGTAGAGGGATAAACTCAAGCAATATGATATAAACCCCATCTTTTTGTCCTCGATGGCAACAATACAATACGTGTCATTTCCCCTTCTGTCACTGGGATCGAGCAACGCTAGATTGAACCCAAAGCTAAGCACTTCTCCCATTGCAGGACAGATCAATCTAGTAGGCCAAACCAAACTGATAATTCGAAGAGACTTGCAAAGATAACCAATCATACATAAAAGAATTCAGAGAAGGTTCAATAATTGTTCATAGATAATCTTGATCATAAATCCACAATTCATCGGATCTCGACAAACACACCGCAAAAAGAGTTACATCAAATAGATCTCCAAGAAGTTCGAGGAGAACTTTGTATTGAGATCCAAAGAGAGAGAAGAAGGCATCTAGCTAATAACTATGGACCCGAAGGTCTATGGTAAACTACTCACACATCATCGGAGAGGCTATGGTGTTGATGTAGAAGCCCTCCGTGATCGATTCCCCCTCCGACGGAGCGCCGGAAAAGGCCCCAAGATGGGATCTCACGGGTATAGAAGGTTGCGGCGGTGGAAATAGGGTTTCGTGGTGCTCCTTGATGGTATCAGGGTACATGGGTATATATAGGAGGAAGAAGTAGGTCGGTGGAGCCACGAGGGGCCCTCGAGGGTGGGGGCGCGCCTAGAAGGGTAGGCGCGCCTCCCTGCCTCGTGGCCTCCTCGTTGATTTCTTGAAGTCCACTCCAAGTCCTCTGGATCACGTTTGTTCCAAAAATCATGCTCCTGAAGGTTTCATTCCATTTGGACTCCGTTTGGTATTCCTTTTCTGCGAAACACTGAAATAGGCAAAAAAACAGCACTGGGCCTTGGGTTAGTAGGTTAGTCCCAAAAATAATATAAAAGTGTATAATAAAGCCCATTAAACATCCAAAACAGAATATATAATAGCATGGAGCAATCAAAAAATATAGATATGTTGGAGACGTATCAATAGATTACCCCAATGTCACCTCGCGAATCCGCGAGTTGGGTGCCAAAACATATATCAAGTGAATCAATAGAACATCCCATTGTCACCACAGATATCCCATCACCAGACATACATCAAGTGTTCTCAAATCCAATACTCAGTCCAACATAACAAAACCTCAAAGAGCAAGACTCAATTCATCAAAAGAAGGTAGAAGGGGAGAAACACCATATGATCCAACTATAGTAACAAAGCTCATGGTACATCAAGATCGTGCCAAATCAAGAACACGAGAGAGAGAGAGAGAGAGAGAGAGAGAGAGAGAGCGAGAGAGAGAGAGAGAGAGCAAACACATAGCTACTGGTACATACCCTCAGCCCCAAGGATGAACTACTCCCTCCTCGTCATGGAGACCGCCAGGATGATGAAGATGGCCATCGGTGATGGTTTCCCCCTCCGGCGGGGTGCCGGAACGGGCTCCCAATTGGTTTTTCATGGCTACAGAGGCTTGCGGCGGCGGAACAACCGATCTAGGTTTCTTTCTGGGAGTTTCTAGATTTATAGGAATTTTTGGCATCGGTTTCACGTCAGGGGGGCCCACGAGGCAGCGGCAAGGTAAAGGGGCGCACCCTCCACCCTTGTCATTGCCTCGGGACTCTTCAGTCCCAACTCTTGTGCTTTGGGGGGCTTCTTCTGGTCCATAAAAAATCACCGTAAATTTTCAGCTCGTTTGGACTCCGTTTGATATTCCTTTTCTGCAAAAGTCAAAAACAAGGAAAAAACAGAAACTGGCACTAGGCTCTAGGTTATTAGGTTAGTCCTAAAGATAATATAAAATAGCATACTAATGCATATAAAACATCCAAAATAGATAATATAATAGCATGGAACAATCAAAAATTATAGATACGTTGGAGACGTATCAGCGGCACGTCTTTACCATGAGTAAAATCTATACATAATTGCCAGATGCGCCACACAAGCATGATTAACATGTCTCTCACTTCATCACGGCAACTTACCAGTACATGCAATAACCACTCGCGACCATTATCAATCAACATGTCATCTATTGGTAGTGGCAAGATCAACTGCATTGCCTCCCAAATCGCCCTTTCATGTCCACAAGTCACTAATGCACGGAAAGCCACGCTCAACACCACATAATGGACATCCACCTTGCTTCGTTAGATGTCTGCACACTTTATAGATATTTGTAGGTAGTGCACCCGATACAACCTTCCATGCAGAAATCCTCATCTTCAATGGAACTTGTGCCTTCTACATAGAATCCCATAAGGCCCTATCACCAGTAGGTTAGTGCTAGATGCACCACCCGCAAATATGTCATCATGTTTGAAGGAAATATGCCCTAGAGGCAATAATAAAGTTATTATTTATTTCCCCATATCATGATAAATGTTTATTATTCATGCTAGAATTGTATTAACCGGAAACATAATGCATGTGTGAATACATAGACAAACATAGTGTCACTAGTATTCCTCTACTTGACTAGCTCGTTAATCGAAGATGGTTAAGTTTCCTAGCCATGGATATGAGTTGCCACTTGATTAACGGGATCACATCATTAGGAGAATGATGTGATTGACTTGACCCATTCCGTTAGCTTAGCACTTGATCATTTAGTATGTTGCTATTGCTTTCTTCATGACTTATACATGTTCCTTTGACTATGAGATTATGCAACTCCTGTTTACCGGAGGAACACTTTGTGACACCCCCGATTCAATCGTACACTAATCATACACGCAAACGTGTACGATCAAGATCAGGGACTCACGGGAAGATATCACAACAGTACTCTAAAAATAAAATAAGTCATACAAGCATCATAATACAAGCCAAGGGCCTCGAGGGCTCGAATACAAGTGCTCGATCATAGACGAGTCAGCAGAAGCAACAATATCTGAGTACAGACATAAGTTAAACAAGTTGCCATAAGATGGCTAGCACAAAATGGAATGCGGATCGAAAGAGGCGCATGCCTCCTGCCTGGGATCCTCCTAATAAACTACTCGATGGTAAATCGGTGACTGCAGCGTAGTAGTAGGCACCTCCGATTGTAGTAGGAGTAAGTAAATGGTCGATGGTGGCGTCGGCTCACAGGCTCCAACATCTGGTTGCAACAACCAGGAAGAAATGGAAAGAGGGGAAAGAGGGAGAAAAGCAACCGTGAGTACTCATCCAAAGTACTCGCAAGCAAGGAGCTACACTACATATGCATGGGTATATGTGTACAGGGCCATATCGGTGGACTGAACTGTAGAATGCCAAAATAAGAGGGGGATAGCTAGTCCTATCTAAGACTACGCTTCTGGCAGCCTCCATCTTGCAGCATGTAGAAGAGAGTAGATGGTAAGTTCACCAAGTAGCATCGCATAGCATAATCCTACCCGGCGATTCCCTCCTCGTCGACCTGTGAGAGAGCGATCACCGGGTTGTATCTGGCACTTGGAGGGTGTGTTTTATTAATTATCCGGTTCTAGTTGTCATAAGGTCAAGGTACAACTCCGGGTCGTCCTTTTACCGAGGGACACGGCTATTCGAATAGATAAACTTCCCTGCAGGGGCGCACCACATAACCCAACACGCTCGATCCCATTTGGCCAGACACACTTTTCTGGGTCATTCCGGGCCGTGGAAGATCAACACGTCGCAGACCTACCTAGGCACAACAGAGAGGTAAGCACGCCGGTCAAAATCCTATGGCGCAGGGGTCTGGGCCCATCGCCCATTGCACACCTGCATGTTGCGTGGGCGGCCGGAAGCAGAACTAGCCCCCTTAATACAAGAGCAGGCTTACGTTCCAATCTGGTGTGCGCTGCTCAGTCGCTGACGTCACGAATGCTTCGGCTGATACCACGACGTCGAGTGCCCATATCTTTCCCACGTAGTTGGTTAGTGCGTATAGACCAAATGGCCAGACTCAGATCAAATACCAAGAACTCGTTAAGCATGTTATTTTGAAGTAATCATGCGGCGCCGACCAGGGCAGGACCACCTCTTTCCTAGGTGGTCTCAACTCGCCTGTCGCTCCGCCATTAAAGTAACGATCGGGGCCGTCGGGAACCTAGGCCCACCTCTCTGGGATGGAGCCACCTGCCCCTTCAGCCCCCATCTCCGAACAAGATCATAAGTAATGTAACAAGTATAAAGTATATAGCATATGCCCGTGATCACCTCCCGAGTGATCCTGACCCAGGAGTTTAGCATGGCAGACGGACAAGAATGTCGGGCAAGTGTTGGAATACTAGCATCCTATACTAAGCATTTAGGATTGCAGGTAAGGGTAACAATTGTAGCAACAATGACAGGCTATGCATCAGAATAGGATTAACCGAAAGTAGTAACATGCTAAACTACTCTAATGCAAGCAGTAGAGATAAGGAATAGGCGATATCTGGTGATCAAAGGGGGGGCTTGCCTGGAAGCTCAGCCGAGAATGAGGGGTCGTGAACACCGTAGTCGATCGGGGTCGCCAGCTTTGTCGGGGTCTATCGAAAAGAAGCAACAGAGGGGGAACACAATAAATAACAGAGCAATCAAAGCATCACAGAGCGTAATATAGCAATACACAGTGCTAGAGGTGACCTAACGCAGTAGTAGGTGATACCGGCGAAGGGGGAAAACCTCCGGGAAAGTATTCCCGGTGTTTCTCGTTTTTGGACAGGTGAACCGGAGGGGGAAAGTTGCGTGTTTGCTATGCTAGGGATGTGTGGTGGACGAACAGGCTGCGTATCCGGATTCGTCACGTCGTTCTGAGAAACTTTCATGTACAAAGTTTTTCCATCTGAGCTACGGTTTATTTTATATTAATTTTTAAAGTTTTAAATCATTTTCTCAAATTATTTTATTTCAAAATTAATAGACAAAATGCTATGGGTACCCAGCCCTATGTAAACAGAATATACACAAAGGCTGACATGTGGGCCAGGGGACCCAGTTGACCAGTCAAACTTTGACTGGTCAACAGGAGGGTGGGGCCTCCTTGTCATCGACTGATTAAACTAGTTAGGTAGTTAATTAGTTAACCAGGCAATATTAATTAAGTTAAGTAATTATTAATTATATTTATTTATTTTGAAATTATTATTTTTGTTCTAACAGAGGGCGGGCCCCACTAGTCATACTTACAAGGGGGGTTAGCACTTAATCTAATCTAGGGGGGTTATCCCCACTAATCCAGCGAGGACCATTTGGGCTCGTCTTGAGCACGCGACGCCGTGGCCTCGCTCGGCCTTGACAGGCCGGGAGCAGGTGTGACCCGGACGGCGACCACAGTGCTTGAGGATGGCGGCCTTAGGATGCGGCGGGGGGAGGGCTACAGCGGCGCCGGTGAGAAGTGAGAGGCGGGCGCGGCGAGCGATGTGAACAGCGAGGCGGGGCAAGCGGCGGCTGCAGTGGCGATTCAGCGAGCCTTGTGGATGGCGTGGGTCGCGCGTGCGGGGGCGCCTAGGAGCTCGTGGGCGTGCGCTGGGGTGAGCACGGAGACGGGCGTGGTCAGGGCCGCGGGCAAGCACGCGTAGAGCGAGCTTCGGCCATGGCGGCGCAGCGCGGGGACGGCCTCAACGGTGACAAATCGAAGCAGGGAGAGAGGGGATCCGGGAGAGGAGCTCACAACGGTGCTTGTAGGGCAGGCAGCGGGTTCGGGAGGCTCCGGTGGTGGCGAATTGAAGATGGCCGCCTGCGATGCAGAAGGTTGGAGACGGGGTTCAGTCGCGTCGTCTTGGTGCTCCTCCGGAGGCGTTCGTCGGTGTAGTGGAAGAAGACCCTGAGGCGGACCTCGCAGGCACGGCGTGCGGGCAATTCAACGGCGGTGGTCGCGGTTATGGGCACCGCACGGCGACCGCGACGCTTGGCCTCGATCCAGATCGAGAGAGAGGCGAGCGAGGGAGGAAGGGGAGGGGGTCGAGTGGGGAAAGTGGCAGGGGACCGAGGCGCCAGGGAGTGGTCTTATCCCCCAGTCGACGTGGCAGCGCGGGGTGCCGCACCGGGTCCGGCGGGGACGAGCGGTGTGGTCGGTCGGTTGGTCGGTCGATTGAACATGGGGGAGAGAAAGGGTGACCGAGGAAGGGGGTTGTGGCCTGTGGGCCGCTGCCGGCAGGGCCTGCCTAGTGGCTAAGGCTCAGGGGTGGGGCTTTACTTCATTTTTCTTTTGCTTTTCTTTTATTTCTTTTCTATTTTCATTTATTTTAAAACCAAAAATATTTTTCTAAATTATAACACTGGCACCTAAAATAGTAATATAAATTAGGCTACTCCCACAAGTAGTTTGCCACCAAATTAAAATAGTCTACAATTTTTTTATGATTTGAAAAGGCATGTAAATATTTGTTGTAGCCACTGCTTTAATTATTTTAGGGCATTCAAACATTTAGTAAAATTTTGGTTCACCACCTATAATTAGTCATGGATTAGTTGCCACAAGAAGAACATTTTATTTTTAATATTTGAAAACTTTTGCGGTTTGCCTTTAACTCAAATTTGAATTTGAATCGTTTTGAACTAACACGAGATTAACAACAATGACCGAGGTGACGTGGCATCATTAACAAGTAATTACTGTAGCTTAAATATCCGGGCGTCACAATTCTCCTCCACTACAAGAAATCTCGTCCCGAGATTTTAAGAGGCGGAGTAAAGGGGAAAGTCCTGGTTACAAAATTCTATCGGCTCTTCTCGGTATTGGTTGCTCTTCCTGAAGAGGTCGATCCATTACATTTATGTCTTCATTTCTCTACTTCAGGTCATCATGATGAAGTTGTTGTCCTTCCTTCAGGATCTTTACCGTACTTACGAATGGCTAAGAAGGGAAAACTCCATAAGGACGGATTCTAACAAGATCGAGGATCAGACGGGTAACTCAGGGGAAGAAGCATAAGTATCTCTCGAATTGAAACTTAAGAAGATATCGAGAGCAAAGTAAGAAGGTACCATGAGAAGTTTCAAACGGATAGGCAATCGTGCGATGCCTAATCAGAAGGTGAAAGGGTTTCAGGGCAACGAGAATAAGTATTGCGTCTGATACCAGAATAGATCATCTCTCGAAAGGTGGCTCGTGAATTACATATGAGGCCACACGCAAGGAAGAACCTTGGGAACAGGGGGTGTACAGGAGAGTCAGGTTTCGATCCTGTGGAACTGTGGGTTATGGGCCCACCATGTGGGTTAAAAGTAGGAAGGGCGGTGACGTCTTGTAAGACCATGGAGGAAACACATGTCAGCGGATAGCCTGTCAGTTATGTCGGCAATAAGTGTCGGTACCAAAGGCGAGGGACGAAGCGAACCATCTTCCTGCTCGTTGAATGAGGCGGACCAATAGGCAAAGTTCTCATCCATCGGTGGTTACCGGAATGTCCTCAATAATAGTAACGGGGTCTTGCTGGCAGAATTGTACACCGAGGTGTTTACATAAGCAGGAGAATATTACTCCTTAGATCATATAGATCACAAGAAACATTAACCCAACAAATAGAAAGGAAAATATGATTGTCAGATTAAACAAAACAATGGAAAGGGAAAAATGTGTTTAAACACATATTTCAAGGGTATATCCTTCCCTAAGGACAAGCAGAGCATGATATCCATGTCAAGATATTATGTAGAAAACTCTTTAGGTAGGGGAGAGAAATTTCATGACATTACCCATACATCGGTGTTTGGATAATTGAGCAGGAAACATTTAGCATTGGGCTTCAAATGTTCTTATTGAAAATCGAAGTACCATAGACATGCTTCGAGATAGCATTGACATGGTCATTAGGTGAAGATCCGACTTTGGAAACACAAAGGATTCATCGGAAACAACTTATAGGATAAGTCTTACAATTTCCTCATGGAAGAATGAATAACCTTGTTGAAAAGGAATCTATAACAATAGGCCTCCGGCCAGGTGTGCTAGGCACGACATCACCTTACCGGGTCACAAAAAGACCATTGTTATAACTCTTGGTAATATGTTCCAACCATCATATCGTAGAGATTCAGATCTGATTGGTGTCAGGATACCTCAAACTCACGATGCTCGAGGAGAAAAGGTGCGACACAAATTGATGAGATGACATCGAAGATTCTCGGGAAATGAACGATGGAAGCAAGTTCCGAAACAAGAGTTCATCATTAAATCAAGAAGAGGATGAGGAGGTGGCTGATGGACTCAACGATAATTCAACGAGGTATCCAAAAAGATGGATCTCCACAATTATGTGGATAAGGAGATAACATTTGTCAGATCAAATGATATAAGGAAGTATGCTCGAGGAAAACATACACAGTTAAACATTGGTTGAAAAGTGCACCCGAAATATGGGCTTAGATAGCATGATCAATGTTAGAATGGTGATTCAATAATCAATAGACTAAGAATCAAGCTATCAACCATTTACTTCAAGCAATAGGTTGCTAGAAGTTTCGGAATTACACATCATAGTCAATTTGTTGGTATTCTGGTAAGGAACAACACGGTGACCAGGAAAAGAATGGTGATGGTGATAAGTATCACTTGTATCAAGAATTCTCCAGAGGTGGTGAAATTCTCACGACATTCTTGACATAAAAGATGGTAATACTCCAAGGTAAAGAAGAACAAATGATGGGTAGCAAGGAACTCAAGGTATAACACAAAACACGAACAAGTTTGTGTTGGAGGGAAGGCAATATGGTGGTCGATGATAACACAAATCATCGAGAGGAAGGATGGTATTTCTCATCAAGAATTCAATTGGTATCCTGGAAGAGCCCGAGAACGGATTCACCGCCGTATGGCCGACCGGCGATTACTAGCGATTCCTGCTTCATGCAGGCGAGTTGCAGCCTGCAATCCGAACTGAGGACGGGTTTTTGGAGTTAGCTCACCCCCGCGAGATCGCGGCCCTTTGTCCGGGTATTTGGAGTTACGAAGGTGTGGCAGGTACACATATTGTGTTTTCTGGCTTGTGTTCCTTGGCAGCAATCTGGCACCAAATTTTGTCGAGAGGCTCCACGGAGAAGCAATTGAACAGCGGCTACATCAAGCAACAGGACTAATGCAGAGAAAGATTATTAGAACCACGGATACGGCACCAACTCGGAATCAAACTTGTTGTTCGAGGTGAAACGATAAGACAAGGAAGATCGATGTTAGCTTAGCTCATCGCTGAAAGTGGTGCTCCGGGAAGAAGGACCAAGTAGCACAGTTAAAATTTAGCACGATAATGATATAGCCGATCAAGCTAGGAATGACTTGAAGGATTAATAAACTCATAAGTAACGAAAAATACTTAACAGTTATTTTGAGTCGGAGTGCGGAATTGATTGACTTATCGGTGTTCTTGAGTGACTGATAACTCAAAACCTGGAGGAAGTCTGAAATCGGTGAGGAGCAATACTAGATGAAGACCCATAGGAAGCAACACCGTTCTTTGATAATCTCGAGATAACGAAGGGTAATACTTAAAGGAAGGTCAAAATAGAGGTTGCAGAGATGTATTGATCTGCAGAAGGCAAGTACTTTAACTTGCTCGAGAAAAGGAATCAAAGAGTATCAATATGGCCGGAACCATGGTTGCAAAAGACCAAATCCCAGATATAATATGAACATATACCAAGAAAATAATTAATTCAAGAGAAGCTTCCATGATAGGATCTACATCGTGTCCATGGGCATGAACACAAAGTTCAAGGTCGACTCCCACTTCTTCAATATATAACCTTCCATTCACTTCTCGTGTTTCAAAAATGGCATTAGTTGTTGAAAGTTTTACCTGGTGCAATACCAGATAAGTATGGCCCGTGAAATCTTACGGGTTCAATCAGATTAGGGAAGGCGTTGGTTCAACCCATCGGGGCATCTTAGGAACATATACCACAAACTTCAGGAGTAAAAAACACAAGCTCAAAAGTAGAGCATGGTTGACAAAGTAGAGGATACAATTTTCCAAAGGCATTATGTATCCGAGGAAAGTCTCACAGGCTTATTGAATATGAAGGACATTGTCGGATAAAATCCAACAAAGGATCTGGTGGTCCACAAGGGATCTGACGTGAGCATCGGTACTCAACTAGAGGAAGAAGAATGCAAGGAGATCAGATTATAGAAACAACTGACTAACTCAAATCTCAAATGCAAAGGAATTATGATTTCCAAATCAAGGGATCAGAAGCAATGCTCTGATTAGGGATGGATAAGTTGAATAGCCTTAGGGTACAATCAACGACAATTGGATTGGTAGAGAACCAATTCCAGTTAAAAGAATGGCAGCTCAGCCGGAATGGTAATTTATAAGGATCAACGATGACTGCGTGTATTCGCAAACATATTGAGTCAACTGACTCAAAATGATAATGACAAGGGATGCCAATAAGACTACGAGACTTATGGGATTAACCATAATGCAAGCAAGCAAGAATTTCAAGAGGAATAGGCTGCTTGGGATTTTCGGAAGATCGAATGGCATTTCAAAAACTTTTGTGAAATACATGAATCAACTGGGGATGAGCGGATACTCGATAAGTGCGAGAAATTATCCATAGGGGTATTCAGGTGGTAAGGAACTGCAAGGCAGTAGGCATAAGTATTCTCGGAACAACAACGAGTATTTTAGGGCATCTTGTAATAAAAATAGCAAATGGGGACTAAGTAAGAACGGTGTATGAATTTATTCATAGGGATATTTCGGTGGTAGGGAATTGCAAAAGCAATGGGCAGTCCCGAAAGAGTATCCGAAAGTAACTTTGAAATCTTCATGTGCAGCCGGCGATCATCTGGACTGAAGGGGCTCTCCGGGAGAAAGCGTTTTCAAGAACCTAAATTTGATTTTAGAAAATCATTTAACCCGAATAGAAGAGAGATCACAATCTCAGAGTATAGACGAGGAATAAAAGATCCTACTACCACCCAATGACGACGTGGGTCCGTAAGGCACACAACCATGTTTGTAAAAGTTTTGCAATGGCTAGACTCGACTTCAGCCAAGGAGTGTGGAAGGGGATTCCTACAGGCAGTCGGCTCTGATACCAACTTGTGGCGCCCCCGATTCAATCGTACACTAATCATACACGCAAACGTGTACGATCAAGATCCGGGACTCATAGGAAGATACCACAACACAACTCTAAAAATAAAATGAGTCATACAAGCATCATAATACAAGCCAGGGGCCTCGAGGGCTCGAATACAAGTGCTCGATCATAGACGAGTCAGCGGAAGCAACAATATCTGTGTACAGACATAAGTTAAACAAGTTTCCATAAGATGGCTAGCACAAACTGGGATACAGATCGAAAGAGGCACATGCCACCTGCCCGGGATCCTCCTAAACTACTCCTGATCGTCATCAGCGCCCTGCACGTAGTAGTAGGCACCTCTAGTGTAGTAGGAGTCATCGTCGACGATGGCGTCTGGCTCCTGGGCTCCAACATCTGGTTGCGACAACCAGGAAGAAATGGAAAGAGGGGAAAGAGGGAGAAAAGCAACCGTGAGTACTCATCCAAAGTACTCGCAAGCAAGGAGCTACACTACATATGCATGGGTATATGTGTAAAGGGCCATATCGGTGGGTGAACTGCAGAATGCCGAGAATAAGAGGGGGATAGCTAGTCCTGTCGAAGACTACGCTTCTGGCAGCCTCCATCTTGCAGCATGTAGAAGAGAGTAGATGGTAAGTTCACCAAGTAGCATCGCATAGCATAATCCTACCCGGCGATTCCCTCCTTGTCGACCTGTGAGAGAGCGATCACCGGGTTGTATCTGGCACTTGGAAGGGTGTGTTTTATTAAGTATCCGGTTCTAGTTTTCATAAGGTCAAGGTACAACTCCGGGTCGTCCTTTTACCGAGGGACACGGCTATTCGAATAGATAAACTTCCCTGTAGGGGTGCACCACATAACCCAACAAGCTCGATCCCATTTGGTCGGACACGCTTTTCTGGGTCATGCCCGGCCGCGGAAGATCAACACGTCGCAGCCCTACCTAGGCAGAACAGAGAGGTCAGCATGCCGGTCTAAATCCTATGGCGCAGGGGTCTGGGCCCATCGCCCATTGCACACCTTCACGTTGCGTGGGCGGCCGGAAGCAGAACTAGCCCCCTTAATACAAGAGCTGGCTTACGTTCCAATACGGCGCGCGCCGCTCAGTCGCTGACGTCATGAAGGCTTCGGCTGATACCATGACGTCGAGTGCCCATATCTTTCCCACGTAGTTGGTTAGTGCGTATAGACCAAATGGCCAGACTCAGATCAAATACCAAGAACTCGTTAAAAGTGTTATTTTGAAGTAACCGCGGACGCCGACCAGGGCCAGGCCCACCTCTCTCCTAGGTGGTCTCAACCTGCCCTGTCGCTCCGCCTAAAAGTCTGATCGGGGCTGTCGGGAACCCAGGCCCACCTCTACCGGGATGGAGCCACCTGCCCTTCAGCCCCCATCTTCTAACAAAGATCATAAGTAATGTAACAAGATAAAGTATATAGCATATGCCCGTGATCACCTCCCGAGTGATCACGGCCCAAAGAGTATAGCATGGCATTTTGACAAGAATGTAGGGCCACTGATGGAATACTAGCATCCTATACTAAGCATTTAGGATTGCAGGTAAGGGTAACAATTGTAGCAACAATGACAGGCTATGCATCAGAATAGGATTAACCAAAAGTATTAACATGCTAAACTACTCTAATGCAAGCAGTAGAGAGAAGGTATAGGTGATATCTGGTGATCAAAGGGGGGGGGCTTGCCTGGAAGCTCAGCCGGGAATGAGGGGTCGTCAACACCGTAGTCGATCGAGGGTCGCCGGCAGTCTCGGGGTCTGCCGGAAAGAAGTAACGGAGGAGGAACACAATAAATAATAGAGCAATCAAAGCATCACACAGCGTAATATAGCAATACGCAGTGCTAGAGGTGACCTAACGCAGTAGTAGGTGATACCGGCGACGGGGGAAAACATCCGGGAAAGTATTCCCGGTGTTTCGTGTTTTCGGACAAGTGAACTGGAGGGGGAAAGTTGCGTGTTTGCTATGCTAGGGATGTGTGGTGGACGAACGGGTTGCGTATCTGGGTTCGTCACATCGTTCTCAGAAACTTTCATGTACAAAGTTTTTCCATCTGAGCTACGGTTTATTTTATATTAATTTTTAAAGTTTTAAATCATTTTCTCAAATTATTTTATCTCAAAATTAATAGATAAAATGCTATGGGTACCCAGCCCTACGTACACAGAATATACACAAAGGCTGACATGTGGGCCAGGGGACCAAGTTGACCAGTCAAACTTTCACTGGTCAAGAGCAGGGTGGGGCCTCCTTGTCATTAACTGATTAAACTAGTTAGGTAGTTAATTAGTTAACTAAGCAATATTAATTAAGTTAAGTAATTATTAATTTTATTTATTTATTTTGATATTTTTTTGTTCTAACAGGGGGCGGGCCCCACTAGTCATACTCACAAGGGGGGTTAGCACTTAATCTAATCTGGGGGGTTATCCCCACTAATCCAGCAGGGGACCGACTGGGCTCGTCTTGAACGCTGGCGCCGGCTGCCTCGCTCGGCCGCGACAGGGCCGGGAGCAGGTGTGACCAGACGGCGGCGACCTGGTGCTGGCGATGGCGGCGCGAGGATGCGCGTGGGGGCTACAGCGGCGGCGGTGAGAAGCGGAGGCGGGCACGGCGAAGCGATAACAGCAGGAGGTGGGCAGCGGCGGCTGCAAGCCGGGCTTGCAGAGCGACTGGATGGCGTGGGTCGCGCGTGCGGGGGCGCCCAGGAGCTCGTGGGCATGCGCTGGGGTGAGCACGGAGATGGGCGTGGTCAGGGCCGCGGGCGAGCTCGCGCGGAGCGAGCTTCGGCCATGGTGGTGCAGCGCGGGGACGGCCTCAATGGCGACAAATCAAAGCAGGGAGAGAGGGGATCCGGGAGAGGAGCTCATAGCGGTGCTTGTAGGGACATGCAGCGGGCTCGGGAGGCTCCGGTGGTGGAAAATTGAAGATGGCCGCCTGCGATGCAGAAGGTTGGAGACGGGGTTCAGTCGCGTCGTCTTGGTGCTCCTCCGGAGGCGTCCGTCGGTGTAGTGGAAGAAGACCCTGAGGCGGTGGCCGCGGTTATGGGCACCGCACGGCGACCGCGGCGCTTGGCCTCGATCCAGATCGAGAGAGAGGCGAGCGAGGGAGGAAGGGGAGGGGGTCGAGTAGGGAAAGTGGCAGGGGACCGAGGCGCCAGGGAGTGGCCTTATCCCCCAGTCGGCGTGGCAGCGTGGGGCGCCGCACCGGGTGCGGCGGGGACGAGCGGTGTGGTCGGTCGGTCGGTCAGTTGAACAGGGGGGGGGGGAGAAAGGGTGACCGGGGAAGGGGGTTGTGGCCCGTGGGCCGCTGCCGGCAGGGCCTGCCTAGTGGCTAAGGCCCAAGGGGTGGGGCTTTACTTCCTTTTGCTTTTGCTTTTCTTTTATTTCTTTTCTATTTTCATTTCTTTTTAAAACCAAAAACAGTTTTCTAAATTTTAACACTTGCACCTAAAATAGTAATATAAATTAGGCTACTCCCACAATTAGTTTGCCACCAAATTAAAATAGTCTACAATTTTTTATGATTTGAAAAGGCATGTAAATATTTGTTGTAGCCACTGCTTTAATTATTTTAGAGCATTCAAACATTTAGTAAAATTTTGGTTCACCACCTATAATTAGTCATGGATTAGTTGCCACAAGAAGAACATTTTATTTTTAATATTTGAAAACTTTTGCGGTTTGCCTTTAACTCAAGTTTGAATCGTTTTGAACTAACGCGAGGTTAACAACAATGACCGAGGTGACGTGACATCATTAACAAGGAATTACTGTAGCTTAAATATCCAGGCATCACACACTTTGTGTGCTACCAAACGTCACAACTTAACTGGGTGATTATAAAGGTACTCTGCAGGTGTCTCCGAAGGTACTTGTTGGGTTGGCGTATTTCGTGATTAGGATTTGTCACTCCGATTGTCGGAGAGGTATCTCTGGGCCCTCTCGGTAATGCACATCACTATAAGCCTTGCAAGCATTGTGACTAATGAGTTAGTTGCGAGATGATGTATTACAGAACGAGTAAACAGACTTGCCGGTAACGAGATTGAACTAGGTATTGAGATACCGACGATCGAATCTCGGGCAAGTAACATACCAATGACAAAGGGAACAACGATGTTGTTATGCGGTTTGACCGATAAAGATCTTCGTAGAATATGTAGGAGCCAATATGAGCATCCAGCTTCCGCTATTGGTTATTGACCGGAGACGTGTCTCGGTCATGTCTACATAGTTCTCGAACCCGTAGGGTCCGCACGCTTAAAGTTAGATGATGATCGGTATTATGAGTTTTGTGTTTTGATGTACCGAAGGTAGTTCGGAGTCCCGGATATGATCACGGACATGACGAGGAGTCTCGAAATGGTCGAGACATAAAGATTGATATATTGGATGACTATGTTCGGACACCGGAATGGTTTCGGGGAGTTTCGGACACATACCGGAGTACCGGGGGGTTACCGGAACCCCGCGAGGGGACTAATGGGCCTATTGGGCCCTAGTGGAGAAGAGGAGGGGCGGCCAAGGGCAGACGCGTGCCCCCTTCCCCCAGTCCGAATTGGACAAGGAGGGGGCGGTGCCCCCCTTCCCTTTCCCCCTCTCTCTCCTTCCCTCTCATCTCCTACTCCCAGTTGGAAGGGGGGAGTCCTACTCCCGGTGGGAGTACCGGGAGTAGGACTCCTCGTGGGGCGCGCCTAGGGTGGCCGGCCCCCTCCCCCTCCTTTATATACGGGGAGGGGGCACCCCTTGGAGACACAACAATTGATTCCTTAGCCGTGTGCGGTGCCCCCCTCCACCATATTCCACCTCGATAATATCATAGCAGTGCTTAGGCGAAGCCCTGCATCGGTAGCATCATCATCACCGTCACCACGCCGTCGTGCTTACGGAACTCTCCCTCAAAGCTCAGCTGGATCAGAGTTCGAGGGACGTCATCGAGCTGAACGTGTGCTGAACTCGGAGGTGCCGTATGTTCGGTACTCAGATCGTGAAGACATACGACTACATCAACCGTGTTGTGCTAACGCTTCCACTTTCGGTCTATGACGGTACGTGGACACACTCTCCCCTCTCGTTGCTATGCATCACCATGATCCTATGTGTGCGTAGGAATTTTTTTGAATTACTATGTTTCCCAACAGTGGCATCCGAGCCAGGTTTTATGCGTAGATGTTTATGCACGAGTAGAACACAAGTGACTTTTCGGCGATACAAGTCATACTGCTTACCAGCATGTCATACTTTGGTTCGGCGGTATTGTTGAATGAAGCGGCCCGGACCGACATTACGCGTACGCTTACGCGAGACTAGTTCTACCGACGTGCTTTGCACACAGGTGGCTGGCGGGTGTCAGTTTCTCCAACTTTGGTTGAACCGAGTGTGGCTACGCTCGGTCCTTGAGAAGGTTAAAACAGCACTAACTTAACGAACTATCATTGTAGTTTTGATGCGTACGTAAGAACGGTTCTTGCTCAGCCCGTAGCAGCCACCTAAAACTTGCAACTACAAAGTAGAGGACGTCTAACTTGTTTTTGCAGGGCATGTTGTGATGTGATATGGTCAAGGCATGATGCTATATTTTATTGTATGATATGATCATGTTTTGTAACCGAGTGGTCGGCAACTGGCAGGAGCCATATGGTTGTCGCTTTATTGTATGCAATGCAATCATCCTGTAATTGCTTTACTTTATCACTATGAGGTAGCGATAGTCGTAGAAGCAATAGTTGGCAAGACGACAACGATGCTACGATGGAGATCAAGGTGTCGCGCCGGTGACGATGGTGATCATGACGGTGCTTCGGAGATAGAGATCACAAGCACAAGATGATGATGGCCATATCATATCAATTATATTGATTGCATGTGATGTTTATCCTTTATGCATCTTATTTTGCTTTGATTGACGGTAGCATTATAAGATGATCTCTCACTAAATTTCAAGATAAAAGTGTTCCCCCTGAGTATGCACCGTTGCCAAAGTTAAATGTCGAGACACCACGTGATGATCGGGTGTGATAATCTCTACGTTCATCTACAACGGGTGCAAGCCAGTTTTGCACACGCAGAATACTCGGGTTAAACTTGACGAGCTTAGCATATCAGATATGGCCTCGGAACACTGAGACCGAAAGGTCGAGCGTGAATCATATAGTAGATATGATCAACATAGTGATGTTCACCATTGAAAACTACTCCATCTCACGTGATGATCGGACATGGTTTAGTTGATTTGGATCACGTGATCACTTAGATGATTAGAGGGATGTCTATCTAAGTGGGAGTTCTTAAGTGATATGATTAATTGAACTTAAATTTATCATGAACTTAGTACCTGATAGTATTTTGCTTGTCTATGTTGATTGTAGATAGATGGCCCGTCTTTGTTGTTCCGTTGAATTTTAATGCGTTCCTTGATAAAGCAAAGTTGAAAGATGATGGTAGCAATTACACGGACTGGGTCCGTAACTTGAGGATTATCCTCATTGCTGCACAGAAGAATTACGTCCTGGAAGCACCGCTGGGTGCCAGGCCTGCTGCAGATGCAACTGACGATATTAAGAACATCTGGCAGAGCAAAGCTGATGAGTACTCAATAGTTTAGCGTGCCATGCTTTACGGCTTAGAACCGGGACTTCAACAACGTTTTGAATGTCATGGAGCATATGAGATGTTCCAGGAGTTGAAGTTAATATTTCAAGCAAATGCTCGGATTGAGAGATATGAAGTCTCCAATAAGTTCTATAGCTGCAAGATGGAGGAGAATAGTTCTGTCAGTGAACATATACTCAAAATGTCTGGGTATAATAATCACTTGATTCAACCGGGAGTTAATCTTCCGGATGATAGTGTCATTGATGTAATTCTTCAATCATCGCCACCAAGCTACAAGAGCTTCGTGATGAACTATAATATGCAAGGGATGGATAAGACGATTCCCGAGCTCTTCGCAATGCTAAAGGCTGCAGAGGTAGAAATTAAAAAGGAGCATCAAGTGTTGATGGTCAACAAGACCACCAGTTTCAAGAAAAAGGGCAAAGGGAAGAAGAAGGGGAACTTCAAGAAGAACAGCAAACAAGTTGTTGCTCAAGAGAAGAAACCCAAGTCTGGACCTAAGCCTGAGACTGAGTGCTTCTACTGCAAGCAGATTGGACACTGGAAGCGGAATTGCTCCCAAGTATTTGGCGGATAAGAAGGATGGCAAGGTGAACAAAGGTATATGTGATATACATGTTATTAATGTGTACCTTACTAGAGCTCGCAGTAGCACCTGGGTATTTGATACTGGTTTTGTTGCTAATATTTGCAACTTGAAACAGGGACTATGGATTAAGCGAAGACTGGCTAAGGATGAGGTGACGATGCGCGTGGGAAATGGTTCCAAAGTCGATGTGATTAGTTTTAGACCTGAATAATTGTTATTTGGTGTCAGCGTTGAGCATGAACATTATATGTGGATATTATTTGATGTGAGACGGTTATTCATTTAAATCTGAGAATAATGGTTGTTCTATTTATATGAGTAATATCTTTTATGGTCATGCACCCTTGAAGAGTGGTCTATTTTTGTTGAATCTCGAAAGTAGTGATACACATATTCATAATGTTGAAGCCGAAAGATGTAGAGTTGATAATGATAGTGCAACTTATTTGTGGCACTGGCGTTTGGGTCCTATTGGTGTAAAGCGCATGAAGAAACTCCATACTGATAGACTTTTGGAATCACTTGATTATGAATCACTTGGTACTTGCGAACCATGCCTCATGGGCAAGATGACTAAAACGCCGTTCTCCGGAACTATGGAGCGAGCAACTGATTTTTTGGAGATCATACATACTGATGTATGTGGTCCAATGGATGTTGAGGCTCGCGGTGGGTATCGTTATTTTCTCACCTTCACAGATTGTTTGAGCAGATATGGGTATATCTACTTAATGAAACATAAGTCTGAAACATTTGAAAAGTTCAAAGAATTTCAGAGTGAAGTGGAAAATCATCGTAACAAGAAAACAAAGTTTCTACGATCTGATCGTGGAGGAGAATATTTGAGTTACGAGTTTGGTCTACATTTGAAACAATGCAGAATAGTTTCGCAACTCACGCCACCCGGAACACCACAACATGGTGTGTCCGAACGTTGTAATCGTACTTTACTAGATATGGTGCGATCTATGATGTCTCTTACTGATTTACCGCTATTGTTTTGGGGTTATGCTTTAGAGATGGTTGCATTCACGTTAAATAGGTCACCATCAAAATCCGTTGAGACGATGCCTTATGAACTGTGGTTTGGCAAGAAATCAAAGTTGTCGTTTCTTAAAGTTTGGGGATGCAATGCTTATGTGAAAAAGCTTCAACCTGATAAGCTCGAACCCGAATCGGAGAAGTGTGTCTTCATAGGATACCCAAAGGAAACTGTTGGGTACACCTTCTAACATAGATCCGAAGGCAAGACATTCGTTGCCAAGAATGGATCCTTTCTAGAGAAGGAGTTTCTCTCAAAAGAAGTGAGTGGGAGGAAAGTAGAACTTGATGAGGTAACTGTACCTGCTCCCTTATCAGAAAGTAGTTCATCACAGAAACCGGTTCCTGTGACACCTACACCAATTAGTGAGGAAGCTAATGATATCGATCATGAAACTTCAGATCAAGTTACTACTGAACCTCGTAGGTCAACCAGAGTAAGATCCGCACCAGAGTGGTACGACAATCCTATTCTGGAGGTCACGTTACTTGACCAAGGTGAACCTACGAACTATGAAGAAGCGATGGTGAGCCCAGATTCCGAAAAATGGCTTGAGGCCATGAAATCTGAGATGGGATCCATGTATGAGAACAAAGTGTGGACTTTGGTTGACTTGCCCGATGATCGGCAAGCCATTGAGAATAAATGGATCTTCAAGAAGAAGACTGACGCTGAAGGTAATGTTACTGTCTATAAAGCTCGACTTGTTGCAAAAGGTTTTTGACAAGTTCAAGGGATTGACTACGATGAGACTTTCTCACCCATAGCGATGCTTAAGTCTATCTGAATCATGTTAGCAATTGCTGCATTTTATGATTATGAAATTTGGCAAATGGATGTCAAAACTGCATTCCTGTATGGATTTCTGGAAGAAGAGTTGTATATGATGCAACCAGAAGGTTTTGTCGATCCAAAGGAGCTAACAAAGTGTGCAAGCTCAATGATCCATTTATGGACTGGTGCAAGCCTCTCGGAGTTGGAATAAATATTTTGATAGTGTGATCAAAGCATATGGTTTTGTACAGACTTTTGGAGAAGCTTGTATTTACAAGAAAGTGAGTGGGAGCTCTGTAGCATTTCTGATATTATATGTGGATGACATATTGCTGATTGGAAATGATATAGAATTTCTGGATAGCATAAAAGGATACTTGAATAAAAGTTTTTCAATGAAAGACCTCAGTGAAGCTTCTTACATATTAGGCATCAAGATCTATAGAGATAGATCAAGACGTTTGATAGGACTTTCACAAAGCACATACCTTGACAAAGTTTTGAAGAAGTTCAAAATGGATCAAGCAAAGAAAGGGTTCTTGCCTGTGTTACAAGGTGTGAAGTTGAGTCAGACTCAATGCCCGACCACTGCAGAAGATAGAGAGAAAATGAAAGATGTTCCCTGTGCTTCAGCCATAGGCTCTATCATGTATGCAATGTTGTGTACCAGACCTGATGTGTGTCTTTCTATTAGCCTAGCAGGGAGGTACCAAAGTAATCTAGGAGTGGATCACTGGACATCGGTCAAGAGCATCCTGAAATACCTGAAAAGGACTAAGGATATGTTTCTCGTTTATGGAGGTGACAAAGAGCTAGTCGTAAATGGTTACGTCGATGCAAGCTTTACTGATCCGGACGATTCTAAATCGCAAACCGGATATGTGTTTACATTGAACGGTGGAGCTGTCAGTTGGTGAAGTTCTAAACAAAGCGTCGTGGCAGGTGTCGGTGTCAAAACCGGCGGATCTCGGGTAGGGGGTCCCGATCTGTGCGTCAAGGATGATTGTAACAGGAAGCAAGGGACACAGATGTTTACCTAGGTTCGGGCCCTCTCGATGGAGGTAAAACCCTACTTCCTGTTTAATAATATTGATGATATGGGTAGTACAAGAGTAGATCTACCACGAGATCGTAAAGGCTAAACCCTAAGAGCTAGCCTATGATGGTATGATTGTAATTGTGATCGGCCTTCTAAGGACCAACCTCTCCGGTTTATATAGGCACCGGAGAGGGCTAGGGTTTACATGGAGTCGGTTACAAGGAAGGAAATATAATATCCGGATCGCCAAGCTTGCCTTCCACGCCAAGGAAAGTCCCATCTAGACACGGGCCGAAGTCTTGAGTCTTGTATCTTCACGCTTCAATAGTCTGGACGATGTACACAGTCCGGCTGTCCGGATACCCCCTAATCCAGGACTCCCTCAGTAGCCCCTGAACCAGGCTTCAATGACGATGAGTCCGGCGCGCAGTATTGTCTTCGACATTGCAAGGCGGGTTCCTTCTTCGAATACTCCAAGGTAATTATCGAACACTTGAATCGTGTCCGGATCCACAAGATGATCTTCGCATGCCACCGTAGGGAGAATGATGTTTCACAAATGCAATCTACTGACAACTTCATAGGGAACGCGACATGTCATTACGGTCAGATCATTATTCGAACCGTTTTCCCACAACCAGCTACAACGCATATTACGAGGCGGTTCCCTTGACACGTCTTGTCGAAGCAGAGACCATGTCCCATATCACGGGATTCTCATCAATACAGGCATGGGTAATCCAACTGCACCGCTAATCGCGGCGAGCGGGAAGCAAACGGGCTCAACCAGGCAAGTGGGGAGGCGCAAAAAGCACTTACCGCCCCTATAAAGAGATAAGGCTTCTTTCTCTTTACCAACGCCCTTCTCCTTCCGCTCTCTCATTCCCCTCTTTTCGAGCCCTAACGCCCAAGCACTCTTCCTTTCTACCAAAGAGAGGCTTTCCAAAGATGTCCGGATCCGGAGCAGGAGGCAGATGGATGGCCTCTACTGTCCGGGAGAAGGATATCAAGAAGCTCCGGGACACCGGTATCCGCCCGTAAGATCGGCCACCATCTCCCCTCGGCGGGACAGGTCGTCCCCACTCCGGAACCTCACGAGAGAGTCATGTTCCTTCCCCATTTCGTCCGCGGGATTGGGTTTCCCCTGCACCCATTTGTTCACGGAATCATGTATTACTACGGGATTGATTTTCATGATCTTTCCCCCAACTCCTTCCTCAATATCTCGACGTTCATCGTCGTGTGCAAGGCTTTTCTTTGGACCTCACCTCACTTCGGCCTGTGGCTGAAGATTTTTAATGTGAAGCCCAAGGTGGTGAGTGGCGAACACGCCGAGTGCGGCGGCGCCATGGTGAGCAAGATGCCAAAGGCCATTTGGCCGAAGGGCGCTTTCAACGACTCCGTTAAGGAGTGGCAGCAGCAGTGGTTCTATATCACCGAACCACGCGACAAAAAGTGGGTGGCGGCTCCAGAGTTCAGATCCGGAGCTCCACTACGGCTCACGTCCTGGCCCGGGAAGGGCCCGAACTGGTGTTCGTCCGATGAGCTGTTACTGCTCCAGACGCGCCTTCAGGGTGTGGTCGATAGGGACGTCAAACTCGTCGACGTAGTCCAGGTGATGCTAGCTCGCCTGGTCCTCCCCTGTCAGCGCCGAGCTTGTACTCTGTGGGAGTTCGATCCAGCCGAGCACCAAACCCTTCGGGAGCTTTATGATTCCTCCCACAAGGATATCTGGAAGGTGCTCTTTAAGTCCGGCAAGTCATGGCAGGGGCCCGCCGAGGACCGTGGGTATCAATCATCCCATTCTCCAAGCTTGGTAAGTTACAGCCACACTCTGTCTATTCATGCTTCAGCTGGCAGGTCATGAGGGAGACATCTTAATCGTGTTTCCTCGTGACCTTAGGGATGGATAAAGAAGGTGGAGCGGATTCACCGTCTGCCCCACCGCCGAGGAACTGCCGGACCTCTTCTGACGAAGATGATGGTCCCCGCGCCTTACGAGGCGCCAAAGAAGGAGGCCTCCAAGAAGGTCAAGAAGACCCGGAGTGGCCTCCGTCACCGCGAGGCTTCGGACACAAAATCTGAAGACTCAAGCGACTCTTCTTCTTCGTAAGACGAAGAGGAAGAAGCAGAGGGGGACGAGCCTTACTCTGAAGGTGGGAAGAAGTGTGTAGCTTCCTCGTCCCAAGAGGCCGAATCGCCCAAGAGGAGAAAAGGTTCCCTCCCAGGGCTATCCACCATGGCTGCCGATATCAGCCCGGAGTGGGATCCCAGGGCCCATCCCCTGGAGAAGTCGTAAGTACAAAAAACCAAACATGCATATGCGTTCGGGATTATTTTTGGGTATAGTAGTTTTAACTGTCGCCATGTTTTGCACAGTCCGGCAAGGTCTCGCGCCGGACAGTCCTCATCCGAGGATTCGCTGAGTTTCGCCATACAGCGAGCGAGACGCCTCGAGGCCCTTCTCCAAAGTCCCGGCGCGACACCGAGGTTTCGTCTCAACGGGCTCGGACCAGGGGCATATCACTGGAGCCGGACACACGGGAGGCGATGGCCCCGAGTGTGCCATCGGTGAGGCGATCTTGGGTTGACCCTCGGTAGGACAAGGTCCAAGGGACCTCTAAGGCTCCCAGATCGGGCGAGCAGCCACCTTCAACGGTGGGAGGCCTGCCTACTCCGCCGGCAACCTCTGTTCAAGCGGAGTTGCCAAGCGGTCTATCGACAGCGTTAAGGAACACGTATATCATCGATGAACATCGGACCCTTATGGGTGCGGTGGTTGAAAAGATTCGGTCCGCCGAGAGCGGGCTGAACGAGTCCTGCCTTGGCCTTATAAAGGCCTTTGTGGTATGCTTCCTGAGAAACCTTTGAGGAATCGTCATAATATGAGTGGTAGCCCCTGATGCACTGTCCGGCGAAGGAGAGGGAGCCGGGCAGGGGATCAAATCCTCATTTGTCGTGGGAACTTACGTTAATGACGTGTACCTCTTTGTTTGAACACAGGCGTCTGCGAAGAAGACGACCGCTCATAATGCGGAAGTGTTCGAACTGAAGCGGAGCCTGGAACAGGCCGAGGAAGAACTTGGCCGCGTGGAGGGCGAGGCGGCGCGTCTCCAGTGCCTCGGCGTCGGCATCGGCCGGGAGAGAGGCGGACAGGTCGTGCAGCGCCGCTTGCAGGGCGTCGTGGGCGTTCTCGCCAGAGGGGCCGCCGTGACTGATGACCAGCACCTCGGTGATGGCACTGCCACAGCTGTCGGCTTGGGGGAGCGGGTCGTTGAAGATCACAACATTGGTGGGGAAAGCGTCGAGCGATGCCGTGTCGGAGTCGACAAGCATCGGGTCGGTGGAGCCAACCGACTCCAAATCCACAGCAGGCTCGCTGGAGATGTGGAGTTGGTCAAGGAGGCTGACGAGGTGGCTCTCGGGGCAGCCTGTGCCAGCGTCGGAGGCGGGCTCGTCGGAGATGCAAGCCTCGCCAAGAAGGTCGGTGAGGCAGCTCGCCGCGCAGGTGTTAGCGACGCCTTTCAGCGCGTCGGGGCAAGCGCCATCGGACGTGCCGGGCTGGCTACGCCCGCTGGGAAGGAAGAGGGTTCCCGTCCAGAACAGGTCTCCGGATGACAGTGCACCTAGCCCCACGGTGGGCGCCAAATTTCGGGTGGTAGGTGCGACATATGCCAACGGGTGGCTTATCATTGTGGGAGCCAATAAGACGTCGCCGGTGCCTGGAAATGGGATGAGGCGAAGACATGCATGCCGACGAATCTTACCCAGCTTCGGGGCTCTCCGTGGAGATAACACCCCTACTGCTGCTCTGCGGGGTCTCCGCATGGTTACTAGGTGAACAAGTGGCTACAAGAGGCTCCTTGAGCTGTTCGGCGAGAGGAAGAAGAAAGGCACGGCTAGCTCTCCTCTTCCCTCTATGTGGTGTCTAAAACTCTAAGAGATCAACCCTTTGCATGGGTGCCCTGGGGGGTTTATATAGGCCTACCCCCCAGGGGTACAATGGTAATCCGGCTGGGCGCGGGCCCTAGCCGTCAGTGTCTATGCCCGCCGGCTTCTCTGCCGGCCGCTGGGGCCCGCTGACTGGTGGGTCCTGCCGGCTGCCGGCTTCTTGGTCGACAAGCTGGTCCCACCGCTGTGGGCCTTGTCGGGGGCTGGTTACTATTGTCTCCATCCTGATGACGAGGGCTTTGTCAGAGTAAGCATGGCTACAGTGCCGCCGCCTTGGCGGCGATCACTGTAGTGTCAGCTTGTCTTGTCTCCTTAATGAGCGCTTCCTTCAAGGGAGGGAACAAACCGGCTATGGGAAGTCGGCCATATCTCAGGCCGTCTGGGGGAGGCCGAGCCGTCTTCGGGCATCTCTCTGACCGGAGGGGCCCGCCGCCTGCGGGTCGTACTGACAGCCTGTCGTGGGTGACGCCATGGTTAGCATGGCAACAGTGCCGCGCCGGAGGGGCGATGGCCGCCCCGTACGGCGCATTTTGGCCATGCACGCTCTGGGATACGGGGGTGGCAGGCTTTACTGTAGCCACGCCCCGTCTCATCACCGTTATGTGGGTGCAGATTCTGAGGGTGCGGCCTTGGCCCTTTGAGGGCCGGCTTCTTGGAGTCGGCCTTCTCGTGTTGACTCCATGGTCGGCCCTCCGATGGCCGGCTCCTTGGGAGTCGGCCCTCTCGTGGCCTTCTCCCTGTAGGTTTTAGGGCCGGGCCGCCTCCTGGTAGCCGGCCTGAGAGTCAGCCGGCCGGGGGAAGGCGGCCCGCGTCTTGGATGTTGGAGGGCTTGATTGGCTTATAATTTTTTTGGAAGTCCCCAGGGGGAGCCGGCTAGGCTACCCGTGGTCATTTATTCTGACAAGCAGGACCTTGAGCGGTGCAAGGAGGAGCTCGGCTTTATCAAGAGGAAGCTCGAAGAGAACAAAGGTAAGCAAGACCTTGTCTATATGAAAGAAAAAAAAGGAATTGGTTGCAGAATAATTGGATCATCATGAATGTACCAGGGGCCACGACTGAAGTGGTGACCTTGACGAAAGCGTTGTCCGAGGCTGAAAACAAAGCGGCCCAGGAGAGCACCGAGCGAGAGAAACAAGAGGCATGAGAGGGCGAGGTGCAGCAAGAGCTCCAGGCTTTCGTCAAGAAGCACGAGGCCTTGGAGCTTGACTCTAAGACGCTAGAGTCTGAGCTTGCAAAGGCGCTCGATAGCGTGAAACATGCCAAGGCCGAAGCCCAAAAGGCCCTCCAGGAAGTTGAGGCGGTTAAGAAGATAGCGGTGGATAAGGCATTCATTATGCAAAGCAAGCACGTGAAAGAAAATTTCTTTTTACTTACCCGAGTTCAGAGCTCTCCAGGAGCGTTCGCAGATCTGCCCCGTAGTGTGTCTGACGCCGCGGAGTTCTACCGGGCCGAGGAGGGGAGATTGACGGAGAAGTTGTTCTGGTCTCAGTATACTAGGACCGAACACCCGATGCCCTTGAGCGATCAGCTGAAGTAGCTGGTCGAGCTCCACAAGGCGGCCGAACAGGCCATGAAGGGCCTTATAGTCCGGATGTGGCCTGGCGATCCCCTGCCCAACAGCTATTTCGGTCTGGTGGGACGGCTTGTGAATGCCTGCCCTCGGTTGGACGTCATCAAGCGGTCCGTCTGCATCGAAGGTGCATGCAGGGCTTTTGCCCGTGCGAAGGTGCACTGGGCGAAGATGGATGCCGAGAAGCTGGTGAAGGAGGGGCCGCCGCAGGGCAAGGAGCATCGCCACCCCGAGATGTATTATGAGGGTGTCCTGAAGGGTGCCCGTCTTGTGGCGGAGGAGTGTACCAAGGATGTAATTTTTGAATGAACGTACTCATGTGATCCTGTAATGTGAAAACTAGTTCATTTGCGTTATGCAACGCTTGTTGAATTTAAAATATTACCTTCTGTGCGGCCGTTTATAAAATCTGTGAGTTGGCCAGTCGTCGGCTTCTGCCCCCATGCAGCTAGTGCTGGGGTGTTCGGGATAAATCTGAGCACTCTTTTTCCCATTTTTTGGGTCCTTCGAAGGAGGTGCTCAGCACAACGAACCAGGCAATCGTACTATAATGCTTTATCACTCTCACTTAGCCATAAAAGTCTACAATTTTAAATTTTGGCGAAGCGCCTAGTATTCGGAAGGCCGAATTTGGGGCGCTATATATGCCTAAGCCGGACAAGGCCGACTCCTCGCCCGAAGCGTAAAAATTCTTTAGGGACTTGAGACCTCTCGAACAGCGACCAGCTCTCGCCTCATCATGACAGTTAGTTTTGGCTTTCTCTACTGAGGTGCCCGTCCGGAAGAACCGGGACACAATCGCAGTAGTTCTCCCAGTGCTACCTTAGCCGATATAGTGGAACGTAAGGTACCAAAACATGGGAGTCGGGCAACCCAACTATTGACCCAAGACATGATTCGAAGCTGATGCATATAGTGCTATAAGTTCGGGGTGCCGCACTGTCGAAAGTGTTCGAACTTCTCACGCCGTCTTATGGGGTATACGAAAGCCCCTGGCGTATTATCCGTACTTGAATGTACGGGTGCTAATTTTGGTAAATAAACATATATATAAAAAAGAATAGATAACGCAATAATAGACTAGTGCTATGCGTTGTTATTCAAGGAATACATTGAAACGTATTAATACAAGTAGTGCAATGAGCAAAAATAGGATTATTTAACATGTCCTATCCAAGGGCAAGCTGCGGACTGGTATTTCAAGCAGGTATTCTGCTCGTTTATCAGAGCTTCCAGAGCGTAAGGTCCTGTAAGAGAGAGAATGATGAAGGTATTCAGCCCCTAGGGCGGTTGAGCCGCACTGTGGGACGTGCCATGATCGTGCCCCCGCCTATGTCCATGGTATTTTCAATGCGTAATTGTGTACACACGGCACGGATTGCGCCGTTTGTCTGGGACTAGGGTGGGGGCCAACTTGCGATGCGAGCTCTGAATGTGCCAGGCGATCCTGTTGCAAGTTGCTCTGGACTCGCTTGACGGTGTCCAGGGGCTTTATCGCCGAATTGCTGGATTGCCTTAAGAGGTCGCTTGTGCTTCAGCGTGAGGGCATGATGTGCTCCTCCGTGCGGAGCAAGCGTTCTGTGTTTCCATTGACTGTTATGACCCCCTTAGGTCCTGGCATCTTGAGCTTGAGGTATGCGTAGTGCGGTACCGCATTGAATCTTGCAAATGCGGCTCGCCCAAGCAGTGCGTGGTAGCCGCTGCGGAACGGGACGATATCGAAGATTAACTCTTCGCTTTGGAAGTTGTCCGGAGATCTGAAGACCACTTCCAGCGTGATTGAGCCCGTGCAATGGGCCTCTACACCTGGGATGACACCTTTAAAGGTTGTTTTTGTGGGTTTGATTCTTGAGGGGTATATGCCCATTTTGCGCATTGTATCCTGATAAAGCAGGTTCAGGCTGCTGCCGCCGTCCATAAGGACTCGAGTGAGGTGAAATCCGTTGATGATGGGGTCTAAGACCAATGCGGCAGATCCGCCATGACGGATACTAGTGGGGTGGTCCCTGCGATCAAAGGTGATCGGACAAGAGGACCATGGGTTGAACTTTAGTGCGACAGGCTAGCTCCATCGCATAGACGTCCCTTAGTGCGTGCTTCCGCTCCCTCTTGGCAATGTGGGTTGCGCATATCATGTTAATCATCCTCACTTGTGAGGGGAACCTCTTTTGTCCTCCCATGTTCGGTGGCCGGGGCTCTTCCTCGTTGTCACTATGCAGCCCCTTGTCCTTGTTTTCGGCATTTAACTTGCTGGCCTGCTTGAACACCCAGCATTCTCTGTTGGTGTGATTGGTTGGCTTATCGGGGGTGCCGTGTATCTGACACGAGCGATTGAGTATGCGGTCCAAACTGGACGGTCCCGGGGTACTTCTTTTGAATGGCTTTTTTCGCTGACCGGATTTAGAGCCACTGAATCCGGCATTGACTGCCGTATCCTTGACGTTATCGTTATTGTTACGGCGCTTGTGTTTGCTACGACGTGGTCTACCATTATTGTCCTTGGTATCCGAAGTGCCAAGGTTCCTTGATATGTTGTTGTTGCGAGCCAGCCAGCTATCCTCTCCCGCGCAAAAGCGGGTCATGAGTGTCGTGAGGGCTGCCATAGATTTCGGCTTTTCCTGGCCGAGGTGCCGGGCGAGCCACTCGTCACGGATGTTGTGCTTAAATGTCACTAAGGCCTCTGCATCCGGAAGTCGATGATTTGATTTTTCTTGGTTAGGAACTGTCTCCAGAATTGCCTGGCCGATTCCCTCGGCTGCTGAGTTATAAGGCTCAAGTCATCGGCATCCGGCGGTCGCACATAAGTGCCTTGGAAATTGTCAAGGAATGCATCTTCCAGATCCTCCCAACAGCCTACGGAGTCTGCTGGCAAGCTGTTCAGCCAATGCCAATCTGGTCCTTTGAGTTTTAGTGGGAGATACTTGATGGCATGTAGATCATCACCGCACGCCATGTGGATGTGGAGGAGGAAATCCTCGATCCATACTGCGGGATCTGTTGTACCATCATATGATTCGATATTTACAAGCCTAAAACCCTCTAGGAATTCATGATCCATTACTTCGTCAGTGAAGCATAGGGGGTGTGCGGCACCTCTGTGTTGGGCTATATCACGCAGCTCATATGAGTCTTGCCTGCTGTGTTCGGCCCAGCCGGATTTACTTATACTGTATCCGGCGTGACGGTCATCGTCTCGCGGAGGTGCGCGCCCTCGTGGTCCATAGATCGATCTTGCGTGTTTTGCCCTGTCTTCCAATACATCTCGCAGGTCTCGCGTGTTGCCCCGTGTCTTGGTATTTTTGTTTGAGTGGCGGCGGGGTGCGGGCTGAGCTTCAGGCTGGAATGCCTCTCTGTCTCGGCCACGAGGTGGCCGATCAGCCGCATCATACGCTGGTGATGTAGGTTTCAATGCTTCCTCCTCAAGTCGGGGTAGCAACCTGCGCTTTGGGTAACCCTTGGAAGGGCGTTCGAGTTCATATTCCTCGGCTGCAAGGACTTCAGTCCATCTGTCTGCTAGCAAATCCTGATCAGCTCGAAGCTGTTGTTGCTTTTCTTCAAAGCTATTTGTTGTGGCTATAAGCCGGGCGCATAAAGCGCCTCCTGTTCGACGGGATCCTCGAGGCACGACAAATTCTTCGTCGCCGAGGCTCACTTCGTCTTTGGAGAGAGGCATGTAATTGTCATCCT
Source organism: Aegilops bicornis (assembly GCA_021605145.1). Taxonomy (NCBI): domain Eukaryota; kingdom Viridiplantae; phylum Streptophyta; class Magnoliopsida; order Poales; family Poaceae; genus Aegilops; species Aegilops bicornis. Next base: position 568,143,850 of record CM038673.1, on the reverse strand, counting down.
CCGCCTCTCCCTCTGCCGCCGGGAGGGTTGGCTTGTTCATCCTCCGGCCCTAAATCTTCTTTGGAGGATTGTCTTTGTCTTCGGCACTGTCCGGAGTACTATTATCTCCTGTGCCGGTATCACCGCTTTTGCTATGGCGAGACTTAGAGCGGCGCCGCTGACGTCGGCGCTTGGGTTGCTTCTTGGAGGGGTCATCCTCCGCTGTCTTGTCGCCATTGCCTTCTTTGGGTGTATCCACCATGTATATATCATATGATGAGGTGGCAGTCCAGTGCCCTGTGGGCAGTGGTTCCTGTTCGTCTCCTGCATCGTTGTCCATACCATCGATGTCTTCAGAGTCGAAGTCGAGCATGTGGGTTAAATCATCGACAGTGGCTACTAAGTGGGTGGTGGGTGGAGAATGAATTTCTTCGTCATCAGCATCCCATTCTAGCCGGACATAGTTCGGCCAAGGTTCTCCTGACAAGAAGAGAGACCTTAATGAGATTAGCACTTCGCTGAAGGGCGAGTGCTGAAAGATATCCGCGGAGGTGAACTCCATGATCGGTGCCCAATCGGATTCGATTGGCATGGGCGTAGGCGGTTCGAAGTCTGCGGCCGGAGATGAATCCAGTAGTTCGGCGTCACGGCTCTCGTGAGGGGTAAGGTCAGTATCCGGCTCTATCGCCGCTGAGAGTACGGCCTCCACGGTGGGGTCTATCCACCCATCCTCGGATGGCGCAATTTGCTCCGGATTAAAAGCCGGAGTAGTTGCAGGTGCGATCTACCGAACACTGTCCGACGGCAGAGCTAAATCATGCTCGCCGTGATCGCGGCCTTTTGACATGGGCTCGAATCCGTCGAAGATCAAGTCTCCACGGATGTCGGCAGTGTAATTCAAGTTTCCGAACCTGACCTGGTGGCCAGGGGTGTAGCTCTCGATCTGCTCCAGATGGCCAAGCGAGTTGGCCCGTAGTGCGAAGCCGCCGAATACAAAGATCTGTCCGGGGAGGAAGACCTCACCCTGGACCGCATCGTTACGGATGATCGAAGGAGCCATCAAGCCTTACGGTGACGGCACAGTGGAACTCTCGATGAAAGAACCAATGTCGATGTCAAAACCGGCGAATCTCGGGTAGGGGTGCTGAACTGTGCGTCTAAGGCGGATGGTAATAGGAGGCGGGGGACACAATGTTTACCCAGGTTTGGGCCCTCTCGATGGAGTAATACCCTACTTCCTGCTTGATTTATCTTGATGATATGAGTATTACAAGAGTTGATCTACCACGAGATCGTAGAGGCTAAACCCTAGAAGATAGCCTATGGTATGATAGTTGTTGTCCTACGGACTAAACCCTCCGGTTTATATAGACACTGGAGGGGGCTAGGGTTACATAGAGTCGGTTACAATGGGAGGAGATCTACATATCTGTACCACCAAGCTTGCCTTCCACGCCAAGGAGAGTCCCATCCGGACACGAGACGAAGTCTTCAATCTTGTATCTTCATAGTCCAACAGTCCGACCAAAGGATATAGTCCAGCTGTCCGGATACCCCTTAATCCAGGACTCCCTCAGCTACCAAACATCACAACATAACTGGGTGATTATAAAGGTACTCTACAGGTGTCTCGGAAGGTACTTGTTGGGTCGGCGTATTTCGAGATTAAGATTTGTCACTCCAATTTTCGGAGAGGTATCTCTGGGCCCTCTCGGTAATGCACATCACTATAAGCCTTGCAAGCATTGTGACTAATGAGTTAGTTAAGTAGATGATGTATTACGGAACGAGTAAAGAGACTTGCCGGTAACGAGATTGAACTAGGTATTGAGATACCGACGATCGAATCTCGGGCAAGTAACATACCGATGACAAAGGGAACAGCTTATGTTGTTATGCGGTTTGACCGATAAAGATCTTCGTAGAATATGTAGGAGCCAATATGAGCATCCAGGCTTCGCTATTGGTTATTGACCGGACATGTGTCTCGGTCATGTCTACATATTTCTCGAACCCGTAGTGTCCGCACGCTGAAAGTTGACGATCGGTATTATGAGTTTTGTGTTTTGATGTACCGAAGGTAGTTCGGAGTCCCGGATATGATCACGGACATGACGAGGAGTCTCGAAATGGTCGAGACATAAAGATTGATATATTGGGCGACTATGTTCGGACACCGGAATGGTTTCGGGGAGTTTCGGACACATACCGGAGTACCGGGGGGTTACCGGAACCCCGCGGGGAGACCAATGGGCCTATTGGGCCCTAGTGGAGAAGAGGAGGGGCGGCCAAGGGCAGCCGTGCGCCCCCTTCTCCCCCAGTCCGAATTGGACAAGGAGGGGGGCGGCGCCCCCCTTTCCTTTCCCCCTCTCTCTCCTTCCCTCTCCTCTCCTACTCCCACTTGGAAGGGGGGAGTCCTACTCTCGGTGGGAGTAGGACTCCTCATGGGGTGCGCCTAGGGTGGCCGGCCGCTCCCCCTCCTCCACTCCTTTATATACAGGGAGGGGGGCACCCCTTGGAGACACAACAATTGATCTCTTCATCTCTTAGCCGTGTGCGGTGCCCCCCTCCACCATATTCCACCTCGATAATATCGTATCAATGCTTAGGCGAAGCCCTGCATCGGTAGCATCATCATCATCACCGTCCTGCCGTCGTCTTGTGGAACTCTCCCTCAAAGCTCGGCTGGATCGGAGTTCGAGGGACGTCATCGAGCTGAACGTGTGTTGAACTCGGAGGTGCCGTACGTTCGGACTCGGATTGGTCAGATCATGAAGATGTACGACTACATCAACTGTGTAGTGCTAACGCTTCCGCTTTCGGTCTACGAGGGTACGTGGACACACTCTCCCCTCTCGTTGCTATGCATCACCATGATCATGTGTGTGTAGGAATTGTTTTGAAATTACTATGTTTCCCAACAATGTTCCGCTGTCGCAACCTTGTAAGCATTTTTAACACTAAACTGACCAAACTTGTGAGTGAACCAAGCTCTGAAGTCTTGCCTATTTGAGGCGAAGCATGAATTTATAGAATCTCACATACAACCATTGGCCAGAAATGATCCTCTAATTGATGTCTATTCCATGAACCTTCAACATTAAGAAAATCTGCCACCCAATTGAATCTACAATTCCTCTTTGGTGTAACTGGTCGGAAATCAACACGGAATGGGATCCAAGGATCCCGCCACACACGAACAGACATACCATCTCCAATGCAACAAATAATACCCTGCTTCACAAGCTCTAGACCATGAACAATCCCTTTCCAAACTACAGAAGACTTCCTAGAAAACACTATGTCCATAATATTTCCATTAGGGTAATATTTTGCTCGCAAGAAGTGAGCCCATAGACTACCGGGAGTTCCAATTAACCTCCAAGTGTGTTCAGCCAACAAAGCTTGGTTGAAAGCACACATATCATGAAACCCCATACCACCTTTTGATTTTGGTGACATCATTTTTTCACAACTGAGTCATGCCATCTTTTTCTTTCCTTTTTCAATGCCCCACCAGTACTATCTCATCAGACGAGTCAGGTTGTCACTCACAAAATCAGGCAATCTGAAAATGCTCATAACATATGTAGGAATAGCCTGAGCTACTGACTTGATTCCAATCTCCTTATTACCTGTGGACATAAAATGCTCACTCCAGTCGGCCAACCTTTTAATCTTACCGACTTGAACCGTCTCAAATCTCCCTTTATGCATACGCCCTCCCCGCACAGGAAGACCTAAATATTTAGGTTCAAATACTTCTCTCATAATCTCAAGTATCATTTTGATCTCATTATTTTCACCTTCTGAACAATTACGATAAAGTAGGATGGAACACTTTGCAGGGTTAATAAGTTGACCCATCAACGGTAAGTGTTCAACAAACCTTTTACCACATTAGTCTCTTGCTCAGATGCCCGAAAAAACAACAAGGAATTAGACACAAACAATATATGTGAAATAGTGGGAGGTCTTCTGTAGATTTTTACCCCTTCCAGGCTCTCTTGGTCCACAACCTTGTTTAACAGAGCAGACAAGGCGTTAGCAACAAAGAGGGATAAAAAAGGGAACATAGGGTCACATGCCGAAGGCCACGTGGAGGACCGAAGGTCTCTAGTAATTTTCCATTAAACTTCACTGATTTCACTGAAATAACACATGCCTTAACTTGAGTAATTCAATACTGGGAGAAGCCTCACCTAATAAGAGCATTCTCCGGAAAATCACAGTCCACATGATCATATGACATCGAAAGATCAAACTTGTAAGCCCAACATGCAGGAGAATTACCTTTCAAAGACTGGATATCTTCAATGCATTCAAAAGCAATTATTGAACTATCTGAAATAAGACATGCATGACTGAGAGCACTTTGGTTCTTTGATATAAGATCCGACAGAAGAGGTCCAATCTTTTAACCGAACACTCAAAATCCTTCAGTTCCATAGGGTGACAAACCTTGGGAATGAGTACTATTGATGTGGCATGAACTCCATCAGGCATCACTCCCTCGTGAAAGAATTGCAGTACTGCTCCAATAATTTTAGTTTTTAAAATAGCCCAGTTATTTTGATAGAATCGTGTAAGAAAACCATATGTACCTGGAGCTTTTAAAGGCCTAATCTGAAACAAAGCATCTGAAACCTCCTTTTCCAAAAACGCTGCACACAAGGCAACATTCATATCATCCATAACCTTAGGTGTGATACAATCAACTCCACCTCCAGAGTTAGAGTAGGATCTCTCGTATATACCTCTTGAAAATATGAACATGTCATACACTCCATGTTCGAAGGAACATCAAACAATGTTCCACCGTCCTTACGCAATCGCTGAATAAAATTTCGCGGGGATCTCCATAGTGCTCGCCTATGCAAGTATTTGGTATTTCTTACACCCTCTTTGAGCGACGTAATTATTGTGAACACTTGTCTATCCACCAAACCTTGTTGTGAACACATAAGCTCACTATGGAGCTTTTCTATATCATGTGTAACATTGCCAAACTTCTTCTTGGTCCATGCTCTTAAATTCTTCATTAATTCTTTCAAAGAATCCGCCACAAACCATAAAATACTTGTAGGTCTATTTCCTCCCATACATCAGCCACAATGCCCACAAAAGCAATAGATCTTTCCCACATAATCTCATACCTCAGGGTTGGCTTACATCGCTAATCAGCCACCAGTTCAAACTGCAGCACCATCGGGATAAGATCCGAGCACATGAGGCCGCTGCATGTATAACTCTCGATGCCGGAAACATCTGCCACCTTGCATCATCAATGCACCCTCAATCCAAGCGGACACGCACATTACCAGCACCCCGATGTCCATTATCATATGTGAATGGCGCACCGGATAAACCCAAATCCTCAAGTTCACATAGCATTAAACAGTCTCTAAAGGCCGACATTTAACTTTAGTTTCATTCCGCAATGAACTTGAAAAGTGTTCGTGTTTCCATAATGCTTCATTAAAATCTCCGCAAACAAGCCAAGGATAATGCGATATTGCTCGCATATCATTCAAGTTATTCCACATCCTATAACGGTTCTCTACCATAGGCTCTCCATAAACAAACGTTGCTCTCCACCTCGTATTATTGCTATTAATTTCCACAATAACATCAATAAAACATTGGCAAGAATCTAAAATAGACATATTTACTGTATCATCCCAATATAGAGCCAAGCCACCACTGAGTGCCAGACTATCCATGCCAAAAAAATCCATTCAACTGTAATCTCCATTTAACTTTCTCCATCTTTTCTACCGTCTTCCTCATCCCACAAAGAAAGAGAAGTGACGGGGAATCTGCTTTTGAGAGGGCCATAACCTTACGAACTACCTGGCAGTTCCCCGCCCCTCGACAGTTCCAAAATAGTAGATTCATTGTGATCGGCAGTCCTCCTCAAGGGAGTCCACCGACAAAGCTTCATTGTGATCATCAACACCATCGTTGAGCATCTTAGCCCTCTTACTGCTATAACTCAAAATAGGAGACTTATTGTCCAGATCCTCTCCCTTCCCCTTTGTTAGAGCTGGCACATTTGAATCTAGAGGTACTTCAGCATTCAAATTATGCCTCTTGCGGCCTGTATTGTCCAATTCCATCCCATTGACCAATTCCACCGCATGCACATCACCCATGGTAGTATTAGCATTAATTCTTACTAGGACTAGTTGTTCTGTCTTTAAGATCCACCGAACCAGCCCCTCCTTTGCCTTTCTCCTTCTGGTTCATCACACTCCCTTCCCCCATGTTTCTTCCACCATGTCCCCCATTAGCATCACTGTCATAATTTTTTCCACCTATCACCATACTTCATGTACTTTGCAGTGTAGATCCCAGCACCACACACACCTTATACTCATGCTCGATTGCCACATACCTTGCAAAACTATGCTAGTTTCTTATAATTCACAAAAAATATGGATATCTCCTTTCCCTTCAATTATGCTGACATGCATGTTTAGTTAGAGGTTCTCTTATATCATGAAGAACTTAACCCTAATGTAGTCACCACTGGGAGTTTCCAGTAAGCTTCACATCCAAGATCTTGCCAGCTTTCTTGATCAGCTTTTCCATAATTCCTTTGTCACAATATGCATCAGGAAGTTTATGAATTTGTAGCCAAATTGGCATATGAACAAACTATGTATCCTCCATCCTACTAAAACCATCACACTGTTGTAGGAAAACTACCCAAAACCTGAAGATCCAGGGCCCTTGAACATGATCTAGTCCCAATCTCCAAGGCAAGATTGGTGAAAGCGCACTTCTTGGGTTGGGTTCTAGGTGGCCCTCATGTAACGGAAGAAAGCTACCTAGATAAATGATTTCTCAGTGTGCACATGGGCAAGAGCAAGCCAACGTACCCTTTCTTGAATCTCTGAAACTTCATCGTTGATCACTAGATCATCAAACTCCTCTTCGGCAAGGTAAAGTTGACCAAAGAAATCGTCAAGGTCACCTAAGCCTGCCACTCGGGTGGCTGCACTTGTTGCAGATTGCTCATCCGAGACAAACACAGTCTCCTTTCACAAAGTGGATCACGTCGAGAGGCACGAGGAATTGGTCACAGGGACTTGTTAGCGAACTGATTGCCAGGAGGAGAGTAAACTCTAGTCACCGCATAGGAGAAACATATTGTACTTCTCTTGATAACCAATTAAAAATATTGTATTATTGATTTAAGAGACTAATAATGTTTTCACTTTCAGAAGATGCATTTCAATATTAGATCATGCATATCACAAAGTGATTTGAAACCATATTTGTGATATCAATTTTAGAAGATGCATTTCAATTTCAGATCATGCATATCACAAACTATGTGAAACCATATTTTTGATCTCAAATTCAGAAGATGAATTTCATTTTCACAAGACACATTTTAGAAACTAATTTCACATACATTTTTATCTCAATTTTAGAAGATGCATATCTTAGAAAGAGGCAAAAGAAGGGTTTCACATATTGAAATCATCACTTTAACACATTGAAATAAGGCAAAATTGTTGAAACCACAGTTGCGAGATAGAGAAATAATTTATATCACTTCATTTGTGGAACTGAAATTAAAAATGACTGAAATCTAAATTAGCTTAAAATATACCAAAGATTGATCTTGTTTTAAAGGCCTTGTCGTCCAAATTTCAAGTATTTAAAAACAGAATTTTGGTTCAAAATATATCAATCATTTTAAAACCTTCCGAAGACATCATTGCTTGTTTTTTTATGAGGAGAGATACAATGAAAAGTTGCAAGCATCCTTCTCATCTCATCAATACTCACACTAGCAAAATCTCACACAAAGACAAAGAGTGACATTTATCTCCATGTATAATAACATGCATGCACCAACTAAGTTAGTTGTTGAATTATATGTGAACAGTTGGCACCAATCTTCACTAAATAACAGATGGTGGGTGCTTGACCGGTAGGTACCAACATTGTTAGATTTTGCACTTTCAGCAACTTCATCCTACCACTCGCTTTGGCCTAAACATGCACTACAACCTCCAAGGAGTCGGCCTTCACCTATGCACGATGGCATCCTAGTGTGCTAGCTAACTGGAGCCCTGTCCTCATGGCGAGGGCCTCCATTTTAGCATTAGTTACCTTACATGGAATGAACTCACAATAGGCCAACATTAAATGTTCTTTGTTGCCCTATAGGATTGCCGCTATATATCATCCCCTCGCCTAGCTCATCATGGTACACCACATCAACATAGTAGACTTCGCGAGTCTCATCAAGATCATGAGGCTAGACATTGCACATCGAGAAATCAGATGGACTTGCTCTCCCTATGATCTTTCCAAGTGAAGCTTGATGTTTCTGGGTCCATGAGGGAGTCCTGGACTAGGGGGTGTCCGGATAGCCGAACTATCATCTTTGGCCGGACTCCTAGACTATGAAGATACAAGATTGAAGACTTCGTCCCGTGTCCGGATGGGACTTTCCTTGGCGTTGAAGGCAAGCTTGGCGACACGGATATGTAGATCTCCTACCATTGTAACCGACTTTGTGTAACCCTAACCCTATCCGGTGTCTATATAAACCGGAGGGTTTTAGTCCGTAGGACGAACAACAATCGTACCATAGGCTAGCTTCTAGGGTTTAGCCTCTCTGATCTCGTGGTAGATCTACTCTTGTACTACCCATATCATCAATATTAATCAAGCAGGAGTAGGGTATTACCTCCATCGAGAGGGCCCGAACCTGGGTAAAACATCATGTCCCTTGTCTCCTGTTACCATCCGCCTAGACGCACAGTTCGGGACCCCCTACCCGAGATCCGCCGGTTTTGACACCGACATTGGTGCTTTCATTGAGAGTTCCTCTGTGTCGTCACCTATAGGCCCGATGGCTCCTTCGGTCATCAACAACAACGACGCGTCCAGGTGAGACTTTCCTCCCTAGACAGATCTTCAGATTCGGGCGGCTTTGCTGCGGGCCAATTCACTTGGCCATCTGGAGCAGATCGAAAGCTACGCCCCTGGCCATCAGGTCAGATTTGGGAGTTTGAACTACACGGCCGACATCCGCGGAGACTTGATCTTCGACAGATTTGACCCACAGCCAAGTGCGCCGCACTGTCTCGATGGGCATGATCTAGCTCTGCTGCCGAACAGTGCCTTGGAAGCCGCACCAGAGTCCGCTCCGACCCTTAGCTCGGAGTCGACTCCCCCGATCGAGGACGAGTGGTTGGACACCGCCTCGGGGGCTATGATCTCAACAGCGATTGAGCCGAACTCCATCCCTGTCCTCTGCGAAGACCGTGACTCCAAGGTGCCGGACTACTCTTCGGACTCCGAACCCTCCGCGCCCCTGCCAATCGAATCCGATTGGGCGCCGGTCATCGAGTTCACTGCGCCGGACATCTTTCAAAGACTCGCCCTTTGGCGACATCTTGAATTCACTAAAGTCTCTCTCTTTATCAGAGAGCCCTGGCGGACTACGGTCGGGAAGGTTGGGATGCGGACGACGAAGAAATTCAACGCCCACCCACCACCCACTTTGTAGCCACTGTCGATGATTTAACCGACATGCTCGACTTCGACTCAAGACATCGACGGTATGGACGACGATGCGGAGACGACCAAGACCCAACGCCTACGAGACGCTTTGGAAGGCCACCTCGTCATATGACATATACATGGTGGACATCCCAAAAGATGGGAATGGTGATGGAACGGCGGAGGATGACCCCTCCAAGAAACAACCCAAGCGTCGACGTCAGCGGCGCCGTTCTAAATCCCGCCACAGTAAAAACGGTGATTCCGGCACGGAGACAATAATACCCCGGACGGTTGCGAAGACGACCCCCTCCAGCAGGACTCAGCGCAGGAGGAGGGAGAAGCAAGACCGCACGACAGTGCGGCAGAAAGAGAGGTAGAGGACGATAATTATGCGCCCCTCCGAAGATGAGGCAAGCCTCGACGACGAGAATTTGTCGTGCCTGAGGATCCTGCCGAACAGGAGTGTTTCCAACGCAGGCTTATGGCCACGGCAAGCAGCCTCAAGAAAAAGCAGCAGCAGCAGCTTAGAGCTGACCAAGACTTGCTAACTGACAAATGGACTGAAGTCCTTGCTGCCGAAGAGTATGAACTCGAACGCCCCTCCAAGAGATACCCCAAACGCAGGCTGCTACCCCAATTAGAGGAAGCAGCACCCAAACCTACATCACCAGCGCATGATGCGGCCGACCGGCCACCCTGGTCATCGCGACAGAGAAGCCTCTAGACCCTCCATTCAAGCCGCACTCCGGCGTCGCTCGAAAAGTACCAAGGCATGGGGAAACGCGCCAGACCTGCGAGACATATTGGAGGACAAGGCAAGGCAAACAAGATCGATCTACGGATCGCGTGGGCGCCCCACGACACGTGACGATTTACAACCGCCACGCCGGATACAACAACTCGGGCCGGGCGAACACACGAGACAAAGCTCATATGAGCTGCGCCGTGATATAGCCCTAACAGAGGCGCCAAGACACCCACTATGCTTCACGGATGAAGTAATGGATCATCAAATCCCGAGGGCTTCAAACCCGTAAACATCGAATCATACGATGGTACCCACAGATCCTGCGGTCTGGATCGAGGACTATCTCCTCCATATCCACATGGCCCGCGGTGATGATCTACATGCCATCAAATACCTCCCACTCAAGCTTAAAGGACCAGCTCCACATTGGCTCAACAGCTTGCCAACAGAATCAATTGGTTGTTGGGAGGACCTGGAAGCCGCATTCCTTGATAACTTCCAGGGCACATACGTGCGACCACCGCATCGCCGATGACCTCAGCCACATAATTCAGCAGCGGAAGAATCGGCCGGACAATTACGGACACGGTTCCTAACCAAGAAAAATCAAATCATTGACTGTCCGGATGCAGAGGCCCTTGCAGCCTTCAAACATAACATCCGCGACGAGTGTCTAGCCCGGCACCTAGGACAGGAAAAGCCGAAATCCATGGCAGCCCTCACCACACTCATGACCCGCTTTTGCGCGGGAGAAGACAGCTGGCTAGCTCGTAGTAACAACTTGACCAAAAACCCTAGTAGTTCGGATACCAAGGACAGCAATGGCAGGTCGCGTCGCAACAAGAACAAGCACCGCATTAACGGCGATAATGATGAAGATACGGCAGTCAATGCTGGATTCAGAGGCTCTAAATCCGGTCAGCAGAAGAAGCCATTCAAAAGAAATACCCAGGGCCCGTCCAACTTGGACCGAATACTCGATCGCTTGTGCGGATACATGGCACCCCGAAAACCAGCCAATCACACCAACAGGGATTGTTGGGTGTTCAAGCAAGCGAGCAAGCTAAGTGCGAACTCAATGACAAGGGGCTGCATAGCGATGACGAGGAAGAGCCCGCCGCCCGAACAATAGAGGACGGAAGGGCTTTCCCACACAAGTGCGGACGGTGAACATGATATACGCAACCCATATACCCAAAAAGGAGCGGAAGCGTGCACTAAAGGGACGATATGCGATGGAGCCACGCCCAAGTTCAACCCATGGTCCTCCTGCCCGATCACATTTGTTCAAGGACCACCCCACTAGCATCCGTCACAGCCGATTCGCCGCATTGGTTCTTGACCCAATCATCGACGGATTTCACCTCACTAGAGTCCCGATGGACGGCGGTAGCAACTGAACCTGCTTTATTATGATACAAGGCGCAAAACGGGCATAGACCCTCAAGGATTAAACCCACAAAAGCGACCTTTAAAGGCGTCATACCAGGTGTAGAGGCCAATTATGCGAGCTCGATTACACTCGAAGTGGTCTTCGGATCCCCGGATAACTTCCGAAGCGAAGAGTTAATCTTCGACATAGTACCGTTCCGCAGCGGCTATTCGCAAAATTCAATGCGGTGCCGCACTACGCGTACCTCAAGCTCAAGATGGCAGGCCCTCGCGGAGTAATCACGGTCAATGGAAACACCGAACGCTCTCTCCGAACGGAGGAGCATACGGCGGCCCTCGCGATGGAGGTGCAAAGCAGCCTCTCACAACAATTCTCGAGTCCGGCCATTAAACGTCCGGACACTGTCAAGCGCGCCCGGAGTAACCTACAACAAGACCGCCTGGCACGATCCAAGCACGCGTAGCAATCCGCCCCAACCCCAGCCCTCGCGAAATTGTGAAGCCAGTACTACGCGTACATAACTACGCTCTGGAGATACCATGGGCATAAGGGGAGGGGCACGACCACGGCACGCCCAGAATGCGACTCAACCGCACGAGGGGCTCCCAATTGTGTCATTCTTTTTCTTTTCTTCTTTTTTTTACTTTCAGGACTCCGTTTTCCAGAAGTCCTGTCCGGCACTAGAATTGTCGAACTCACGATGCAACAGCCAGGGAAGCAGAAAGCTACGTCGAGTGTCCAGGTGGTCTCTACTACGATCATTATACCTGTTTTACATACCATCCCGCAGCTTACCCCTAGAGGGGGACATGTTAAATAGTCCCATCCCTTGCTTATCGCACTATTTGTATCGTTCTGCTTCCGTTGCAGTACCTTTTTGAATAAACAATACATAGCTTTTGCCTATTATTGCACTCCTTTCTATATCTATATATATGTTCATTTCATGACATGTTGCACCCGTACACTTTGGTACGGCCAATACACCAGGGGCTTAAGTACCCCAAAAGTATGGTGTGATAAGTCCGAACACTTTCACAAGTGCGGCACCCCGAACTTATAGCATTATACGCATCGGCTCGAATCATGTCTTGGGTCAATAGTTGGGTTTGCCCGGCTCCCATGTTTTGGTACCTTACGTTCCGTTATATCGGCTAAGGTAGCACCGGGAGAACCACTGCGATTGTGCCCGGTTGAGCTGGGTTGAGCACCTCAATGGAGAAAGCTAAAACTGGCCCGTCATGATAGGGGCGAGAGTCGGTCGCTGTTCGAGAGGTTTTTCGGGTCCCTAAAGACTTATGCCGCTTAGAGCGAGGAGTCGGCATTGTCCGGCCAAGGCGTGGATAGCGCCCCGAACTCAGTCTTCCGAATACTAGGGGCTTCGCCGAAATTTAAAATTATAGAATTCTATGGCTAAGTGAGAGTGTTCAAGCACTATAAGTCCGGTTGCCTTGTTCGTTGCGTTGAGCGCCTCCCTCGACGGACCCAAGAATGGGAACAAGAGCGCTCAAGTTTATCCCGAACACCCTAGCACTCGTGGCATGGGGGCTGAAGCCAACGACTTGCCATCTCTCAAATTTGATAAATGGCCGCACAGAAGGTAATATTTTAAATTAACAAGCGTTGCTTAGCGCATATGAACAAGTTTTCGCTGCAGGATAACAAATGCGAGTCTATTCAAAAATTACATCTTTAGAGCACTCATCCGCTATATGGCGGGCACCCTTCAGGACGCCCTCATAGTACATTTCGGGCTTGCGATGCTCCTTGCCCTTCGGTGGCCCGTCCGTCACAAGCTTCTCCGCATCCAGCTTGCCCCAGTGCACTTTAGCATGGGCAAGGGCCCGACGGGCACCTTCAATGCAGACGGAGCGCTTGATGACTTCAATCCATGGACAGGCGTCCACCAGCCGCTGCACTAGCCCGAAGTAGCTCCCAGGCATGGCTTCCAATGGCCACAGCCGAACTATGAGGCCCTTCATGGCCTGTTCGGCGACCTTGTGGAGCTCGACCAGCTGCTTCAGTTGGTCACTCAGGGGCACCGGACGATCGGCCTCAGCATACTAAGACCAGAACACCTTTTCCGTCGAGCTCCCCTCCTTGGCGCGGTAGAACGCGGTAGCATCAGACACACTACGGGGCAGATCTATGAATGCTCCTGGAGAGCTCCGAATCCGGGTAAGTAATAGATAATTCACTTTCACATGCTTGCTTTGCATAAAGAATGCCTTACCCGCCGCTATCTTCTTTAATGATTCAATTTCTTGGAGGGCTTTTTGGGCTTCGGCCTTAGCGGATTTGGCACTCTCAAGAGCCGAGGCGAGCTCGGACTCTCGAGTCTTCGAGTCATGCTCCAAACTCTCGTGTTTTTCCACGAGAGCCTGGAGCTCTTGCCGCACCTCCGCCACCCGCTCCTCCTGCTTCTCTCGCTTGATGCGCTCCGCGGCCGCTTTGCTTTCGGCCGTGGACACCGCTTCCTTCAGGGTCGCCACCTCGTTCGTAGCCCCTACAATACCCATGTTATTCCTGTCATTTTTTTTTGCAACCGAATCCTTTCTATAAGGTATTTCTTTAATAAGGTATTGCTTACCTTCCCTGTCCTCGAGCTGCTTCTTGGCAAGGCCGAGCTCGTTCTCGGACCACTCAAGGCTCTTCTTCAATGCATTGACCTCCGCAGTCAGTGCGGCAGAGGTCAGCAGCGCAGCCTGCATTCACATATTGGCATACTTATGTTAGACTCCTGCGTATATCTTTTTAGATCCTTAGTCCGGCTTTTCTTTCCGAACACCGAACTAAGCATCGAGGCTATTGTCTATGCGGTAATATTTTTACATATTCTAAACTTACCTCAAAGCCTGTTAGAAGGCTGGTACAGGCTTCAGTCAGCCTGCTCTTGGCGGACTGAACTTTCTGGATCACCACACTCATAACAGTGCGGTGCTCCTCCTCCTCGATGGAGGCGCCATTAAGCGCCTCCGATGCTATCCGATGCCTCCGGTTGGACATAGGACACCGGCGTCTTACCCTTCCTACGAAGGGACCGCTTGCCGGACTTCGGAACCGTTGAAGGTTCCGGTATGGAGTCCGGACAAGGGTCGTGCTTAGAGCCCCTGGGGGTCTCGCTCCCCTCACGCCTGGAGTCCGGGAGGCTGCCTTGCGGCGCCTCCTGCGCCACCTCCTCTTGACCAGGCCCCCCTCGGGGCCCCACCTCGGCATCGTCCGCAGCGTGAGGTGAGGAGGCGGCCAGAAGTGAAGTACTCTCCACTTCCGACGAATTCAGGGACCCGCTCGGCCAGCGGCGAGCCTGCCCTTAGGCGGGCTGCATGATTGTTCGGCATTAGAGAACACTATGCAATGAAAAAATCCATGGGTATCCGGACACTTACGATCTCGCCGAGGCTTGGCCCTTGTTGGCCACTCCTCCTCGTCGTTGTCGGCGTTGGTGGAGAAGTCCGAGGAAGGGTCCTTCCCTTCTTGGACCCTCCGGCCCCCAGGTTAGGCGGCCTTCCTTTTCTTCTCTCCCCGCTTAGAGAGGCTTCCTTTTCCTCCTCCTCTTCCTCGAGGAGGATTTCATCTCGTGGTTGTCGGGCGATGAGTCCGACAGCACCTGGCGCCGGGAGCTCCTTCGAGTTCCCGTGGCCTCCTTCTTGGCCTTCTTCTCCAGCGCCACGTGAGGTGCCGGAGCCAGCAGCCCTGTCAATCGGGCGTCCGCTGGGTCTTCTGGCAAAGGGGTCGGACAGTTAATCTGTCCGGACGTCTGCAGCCAGTCCTGTCAAAGGTTAGGGAGTTTTAGATCCCACATAGAGTCAATCTATGAAAAACAAGAGTCCCATAAAGGGTAAAATAACTTACCTCGCTGGCTTGACGCTGCGAGCTGAATCCGCGATCTTCGGTAGCGGATGTGGGAGCCTCGGCGCCCTTGAACAGCACCTTCCAGGCATCTTCGTATGTAGTGTCGAAGAGCCTTTTCAGAGTTGGGTGCTGTGCCGGATCGAACTCCCACAATTTGAAGGCCCGTTGTTGGCATGGGAGAATCCGGCGGATGAGCATCACGGATTACGTTGACAAGCCCGAGATTCTTGTCCACCAGGTTTGGACACAGGTTTGGAGTCCGGACAGCTCGTCCGAATCCCCCACGTCGGGCCCGTCTCTTTCCATGATGTGAGCCAGCGTGGGGAGGCGGATCGAATTCGGGGCCGCCGCCCATTGAGAGTCGCGGCTCGGTGATGTAGAACCACCCGATTGCCACCCCTTTATGGTCTCCACAAAGGAGCCCTCGAGCCATAGGACTTTGGCCATCTTGCCAACTATGGCACCTCCGCACTCCACTTGGCGGCCGCCCACTACCTTCGGCTTGACATTGAAGATCTTTAGCCATAAGCCGAAGTGGGGCTGGATGCAGAGGAAGGCCTCGCACATGACGATGAACACCGAGATGTTGAGGATGAAATTCGGGGCCAGATCGTGGAAGTCCAGGCCGTAGTAGAACATGAGCCCCCGGACAAATGGGTGAAGTGGAAAACCTAGTCCGCGGAGGAAGTGGGTGAGGAACACCACCCTCTCATGGGGCCTGGGGGTTGGAATGAGCTGCCCCTCGTCGGGTAGCCGGTGCACGATGTTGCTGGACAAGTATCCGGCCTCCCGCAGCTTTTCGATGTGCCCCTCCGTGACGGAGGAGGCCATCCACCTGCCTCCCGCTCCGGACATAGTTGGAGAAGGTCGAGGTGGGATGCGCGGACTTGGGCGCTGGAGCTCGAGTGCGCAGAAATGGATAAGCAAAGGAGGAAGAAGGCATAGGTGAAAAGGTGGATCCTTATCCCCTTATATGGACGGACGAAGCTATGCGTCCCCCGCCAGCCTGGTAAAACTCACTTATCTCCCAAGCGCCATAATCAATGGCACGGATGGGTTACCCACGTCCGTATTGATGAGAATTCCGGAATAAGGGGGCACGATCTACGCTTTGATAAGACGTGCCAAGGAAACTGCCTCGCTAAACATGCTGAGGTGAAACAGTAAAAACGATTCGTATAAAGGCCTGGCCGTGGTGTGATGTCACGACGCGGAATACGTCAGCAGATCTGTGCAAAAATTATTCTCTCTACGGTGGTATGTGGAACTTGTTTTGCAGAGCCGGACACTATCCTTGTGTTCAAAACCTTCTATGAAGTATTCGGAGGAGGAACCCGCCTTGCAATGCCGAAGAAAATATGTGCGCCGGACTAAATGCGTCATTGAAGCCTGGTTCACGGGCTCTTGAGGAGTCTGGACTAGGGGTGTCCGGATAGCGAACTATCATCTTTGGCGGACTCCTAGACTATGAAGATACAAGATTGAAGACTTCGTCCGTGTCCGGATGGGACTTTCCTTGGCGTGGAAGGCAAGCTTGGCGATACGGATATGTAGATCTCCTACCATTGTAACCGACTGTAACCCTAACCCAATCCGGTTTCTATATAAACCGGAGGGTTTTATTACATAGGACGAACAACAATCAAATCATAGGCTAGCTTCTAGGGTTTAGCCTCTCTGATCTCGTGGTAGATCTACTCTTGTACTACCCATATCATCAATATTAATCAAGCAGGAGTAGGGTATTACCTCCATCGAGAGGGCCCGAACCTGGGTAAAAACATCGTGTCCCTTGTCTCCTGTTACCATCCGCCTAGACGCACAGTTCGGGACCCCCTACCCGAGATCCGCCGATTTTGACACCGACAGTCCACCATTTAAACCATCCCCCATTTGGGTAGTATTGTGCACTAAGTACTTGGGCACATAAGTAATCCATCTATGTTAGCAATGTTCAACATTATTGCTTGGCGAGCCTTGTGAAATTGAAAGAGTGGAAGTCACGAAAGCCCATCCTCGTTTCTTTGGGAACAAAGTTTACCCCATTTAAACCAATGTATCATATTTCATTAACCCCCCCCCCCCCCCACACACACACACACATCAATTTTTTAGAAACATCACAGATATCCTTACATGTTGTGTTGGGGGGGTAGCTTCGTTCCCTCCTATTGACAGATGTTTTTGTTTCCACCCACTTATCTGTTGGATTAATCTTTCTATAAATTTTTAAAGCAATAATGACACTCTGCACCAACCAAGGTTAGGAGGTCTAGATATTTATCTAATAATGTTTCATATTTAACATGTCGTTGAGTTAGGACTAAAGTAAATCCTTGATTTTGCAACACTCATCAGATGTCCTAAATTTGTCCAATAGGTGTTTATAACTCATTGCAAGAAAGCTTATTTGTAATATCATACTTAATAAGAATCAAGGAATCATCAACGTAAAATAGGTGATACATTGATGATGCATTTTTGCATGGCATAGTTGCTTCAATACCACCAACTTATTCTTCACGAAATAATAAGCTGAACATGCCACCAACTTCTTCTGTTTGTGATGCAACTACGTTATTTTCTATACTCACTATGTGATAATATTATGTATACTCACTATGTGATAGAAAAATCAAAAAAATCAAACAACTCAGAACTATCATTTCTATACAATACTTCTCTACACATATATATTTTATTGTTGAGAAAATCCTAACAATGACTTACGATAATGCCCATCAATTCGGCATAGATGATAACTGTCACGAGCTAGCTACCATTAGTCTGCAAATATAGAATTAATTGTAGTACATCTAGTTGGCACATTCATTTTGCGACTATAACAGACTAATTTTAGCATTTCAAATACTTGTGATTTAAGAAGAGTGGGAAAATAATGGCCCAAAAACACCTAATGTGACTACTCCCATTCTTCTACAAATTTCTTAATTTCAAGTAAAATTGTTGAACATCTACTGTTGAGCATCTTTGGTGCCTTGCAAATACATGAGATTTATTTTCTCTATTAGAAATAATTTGATATACCAATAAACTATATGTGTATTCCTAGTTTCTTACAATAAGTTCAAATTATTCGTGTTCTTGGAGTTTACATATCATTTAGGTTGTTATTGTAAAGCAATTTTGTCGGTGTACAAAAGTAGGGGCGCTCCTTTTTTACCCCTTTACTTGTGCACGGACAGTCGGAGCCGCGCCCATGGCCACACTAAGCAGGGCAGGGGAGGGAAGCCGGAGAGAAGCCAAAGGCGCAAGGCGATCAGAGGCAATGCCAAGACCAGAAACACAAAGAGCAAAGGGGGCAAGGTGGACTCCCCCGGAAGGACCCTTGCTGGGGCATCCTCGGTGGCCCCGGCAAGAGCCTTGCCGGGGCAACTTGCCCAACACCAACAGAGCAAGCCACCCTTGAGCCCACGGGTTCCAACCCAACCAACTACGTTGGGACCAGGGCTCGGGAGGCACCTCCATGGTGGCATGCAGATCTTTGTCAAGACCATAGATATATGAGATTAGATGAAGATCAGAAGACGACGACCCTTAGCGAGATCCTTGCCAAGGAAACGCACGAAACCCCCGGCAAGCGTCTTGCCGGGGATGACTACGACACCACGGCAAGACCCTTGCCGGGCCCCCAGGCAAGGCCCTTGCCGAGGGCGTCAGCGGGGCCACTGCCAGGCCCGCACCAACCAAGGCTCCGCCGCCTTTCGCACGCAACTGCCAACCCAACCAACTGGGCAGGCACCTGTGTGGCAACATGCAGCTTCCAGGCCAAATCAGCAAGCACCTGTGTGGTGGCATGCAGATCTTCATGAAGGCCCTACCACCGTGCCACCACAGCTGCATGCCTGCCTACATGGCGCTGCATGCATTGCTAGCCTGGGCGCGTGTCGAAGCGAGGCGTAGCGGCGACGGACGGGACGGGCCTCGTTCCCATCCCCGATAAAGCTAATGGACACCTAAGTAGCGCATTTAATGCACTTTGTCCCGTAATGCCGTGCGATAAGCTCGCGCACTATAGGTCTTTCCGCCTCCTGTATGCCACTGTGGCAACCCCTTTTCCCTATAAAAGGAGGCCCGAGGCGACCAGGAAAGGGATTCGGCTTTTTGGAACTACGCAGCCACCGTAGCTAGTTTGAAAGCTCAAGCGCACTCAATATATCCACCAAATCAGTACTAGGGTTTTACGCATCCTCGCGGCCTGAACCTGGGTAAACGATCCGTGTGCTTGTTCCTAAACCTGCTCTTCTCACGACCCCGCGCCCGCCGACCGTAGAAGGGATCCCAGTGATCCCATAGGTGTCTTTCCCACTGACATCTTTGGCGCGCCAGGTAGGGGGCGCTGTTGTGAGAATCTGGTTTAGCAGCCAGCCTAGCAGTTCCTGTGGCCATGGTTTCTAAAGAAGAAGATGGCCAAGAGAACGGCGCCGCCTGTAAGAGCGAAGGGCGCCAGTGCAGCGACAGGAAAGCTAAGTCATGCCGAACTTTAAATATTTCCTTTTTATATAAGGTTATTCCCCTCGGAGATCTTGTTCTTTGTATGGAAAACCTACACGCAAAGGGGCCCTCCCGCGATTGACAACGCCCTTGTTCTATTTCGAGTCCGCTCACAGCTAACGCGGCCACGTCGAGAGTGGCGGGGTAGCCTTCCGCAATTGGCAACACTCTCGATTCTGACTCGAGTCAAGCTCGACAGTTCGAGCAGCCGCGTTGAGAGCGACAAGGTGGTTCGCCCGGCAGCAAGCACACCCGGCAGGCCATTGGGGATCCGTCCTCAAGACGCCGCCCTGGGTTTATGCACTGGCAAGCCTACCCGGTTAACGTAGGGGAACATACAAAGGAAGATCAAACAGGGAAATAACACACATTGTATCAGAAGTACTGCAGAGTCATATTACATAAATTGTTGTCGTGGTTCTAACTAAAGATAAAAATTGTCTTGGTCATGAACCTGCAGCGGCAATGAGAAATGGGGTGCCTAATCCCGGCGTTGGCCCTCCACCCTCTGGATTCCGTCGATGCGGTTGATGATGGGCTTGATACGCTCCTTGAGCGCCGCAATGTCCGCATCCTCCGGCAAGCTCTCCAGCGTGGCTTCGAAGTTGAGGTCTGGATTCCAGTGCGCCACCTTGGCGAGGACCTTGGTCATGGCACCCCGGCAAAGCCTCCGGGACTCATCGGCCAGGGAGGCCGCCCGGTTGGAGTGAATCTACTCCAGAGCCCCGAGGACGCCCTCGAAAAAGACAGTCAGCTTGGCGTTGGGGCTCACGTTGCGCTCCGGGGTATACCTCACGTTTGGCATCCCCATGGTAGCCAGCTGCGTGGTGGTCCTGCCGGCGACGTCTTCAAGGCACCTGATCCAGTGATTCTCACCTTCCATAAAGTCTTTGTGGTTGGCGGTCTCATCCTTCCGCAGTTGCTTCTCATTCTCCACGTCCTTGGCCAGGATCTCCTCCCGGGCCTTGCTCTCTGACAGCATCCCCTCGAGACCCTCCAGCTTCAGCTTGAGGTCTTTGATGGAGTTGTTGGCCTCGGAGAGCTCCCCGACCCTGCTGAGGACCGCGCCCTGCGCCTCAATCAGGGCACCATTGAGCGTGTCCTTCTCTTTGGCCAGCTTCAGGCTTGGTCCCTCAGCCCGTCCCGCTCCACCTCCAGCACCTTCACCTTGTTGGCGTGAACCAGAGCCAGGGCATCGAGTGCGTCCATGTGCCTCTGCTCCAGCTCCTGGGTCCGCTGCATGACAAGCTTCTCCACCTCCTCATCCTTGCCGTGGAGCGTTGCGGCAAGCTTCTCCTCACGCACGGCAAGGTCCTCCTCCTGGGAGTTCAGCGCGGCCTGGTGCTGGGCTCGAGTGGCCTCGGCTGCGGCGGCCAAGTTCTCCGCCGTCTCCTGCGCCTTCTCAATGTCAGCCCGCTTCATGGTGAGCTCCACCTTGCGCTTGGCCAGCTCGCCATGGGCGGCCTTCAGCTCCTCGCAAGCTTGGCGGAACCAAGTCTGCGTCTCCGTGACGCGTACCTTGAGGTCCGCCTCCGCCTTGTCCACCGTTGCTGCCCTGGACTTGGCCTTGTCCAGGCGGGCGCGGTGGAGCGCCTGGAGCTTCCGAAAGTTGGCGCCCATGGCCTGGAGAAGCCGCTCATCCGGGGAACTATCGCCACCGGCGCTCGGCTCATCGACAACCCCGAGCCCGGTGGCGGCAAGCACCTCCTCGTCGAACACCTCGCCCTCAACGGGCACCCTTGTTGGAAATATGCCCTAGAGGCAATAATAAATTAGTTATTATTATATTTCCTTGTTCATGATAATCGTTTATTATTCATGCTATAATTGTATTGAAAGGAAACTCAGATATATGTGTGGGTACATAGACAACACCATGTCCCTAGTAAGCCTCTAGTTGACTAGCTCGTCGATCAATAGATGGTTACGGTTTCCTGACCATGGACATTGGATGTCATTGATAACGGATCACATCATTAGGAGAATGATGTGATGGACAAGACCCAATCCTAAGCCTAGCACAAAGATCGTAATTGTATGCTAAAGCTTTTCTAATGTCAAGTATCATTTCCTTAGACCATGAGATTGTGCAACTCCGGATACCGTAGGAATGCTTTGGGTGTACCAAACGTCCTGGCAACGTAACTGGGTGGCTATAAAGGTGCATTACAGGTATCTCCGAAAGTGTCATTGGGTTGGCACGAATCGAGACTGGGATTTGTCACTCCGGTTGACGGAGAGGTATCTGGGCCCACTCGGTAGGACATCATCATAATGTGCACAATGTGACCAAGGGGTTGATCACAGGATGATGTGTTACGTAGCAGTAAAGAGACTTGCCGATGAGATTGAACAAGGTATCGGGATACCGACGATCGAATCTCGGGCAAGTACAATACAGCTAGACAAAGGGAATTGTATACAGGACTAATTGAGTCCTTGACATCGTGGTTCATCCGATGAGATCATCGTGGAACATGTGGGAGCCAACATGGGTATCCAGATCCCGCTGTTGGTTATTGACGGAAGAATGTCTCGGTCATGTTCAGCATGGTTCCCGAACCCGTAGGGTCTACACATAAGGTTCGGTGGCGCTAGGGTTATAGGAATAGATATACATGGTTACCGAATGTTGTTCGGAGTCCCGGATGAGATCCCGGACGTCACGAGGAGTTCGGAATGGTCCGGAGGTAAAGATTGATATATTGGACGAAGGGTTTGAGTCCTAAGTGTTCCGGAGGTACCGGGTGATGACCAGCATGACCGAAAGGTGTTTCGGGAGCCCCGGCAAGTGTTGGGGGGCTTCATGGGCCAAGGGAAGGGGGCAAACCAGCCCACTAAGGGGTTGTGCGCCCCCTCACCTATTCCCACGTGACCAGGGGGTTTGGGGCGCCCCATCTAGGGTTCCCACCTCCTGGCTTGGGGGCCAAGTCACCCAAAGGGGAGATCCCATCTGCCCTGGCCGCCGCCCCCCTAGGGGAAACCCTAGGGCGCCTCCCCTTCCCTTTCCCCCTATATATAGTGGAGGTTTTGGGGCTGCCTAACACACGAGAACATCTCCCTCTTGGCGCAGCCCTACCTCTCTCCCTCCTCGTCTCTAGTAGTGCTTGGCGAAGCCCTGCTTGAGTACCGCTCCTCCACCACCACCACGCCGTCGTCTTGCTGCTAGACGGAGTCTTCCCAACCTCTCCTCTCTCCTTGCTGGATCAAGGCATGGGAGACGCCACCGTTCCGTGCGTGTGTTGAACACGGAGGTGCCGTCCCTTCGGCACTGGGATCATCGGTGATTTGGATCACGGCGAGTACGACTCCATCAACCCTGTTCACTTGAACGCTTCCGCTTAGCGATCTACAATGGTATGTAGATGCACTCTCCTTCCCTCGTTGCTAGATTACTCCATAGATTAATCTTGGTGATGCGTAGAAAATTTTGAATTTCTGCTACGTTCCCCAACAGTGGCATCATGAGCTAGGTCTATTGCGTAGATTCTTTGCACGAGTAGAACACAAAATAGTTGTGGGCGTTGATTTTGTTCAATATGCTTACCGTTACTAGTCCAATATTGTTTCGACGGTATTGTGGGATGAAGCGGCCCGGGCCGACCTTACACGTACACTTACGTGAGACAGGTTCCACCGACTGACATGCACTTGGTGCATAAGGTGGCTAGCGGGTGCCAGTCTCTCCCACTTTAGTCGTAACGGATTCGATGAAAAGGGTCCTTATGAAGGGTAAATAGCAATTGGCATATCACGTTGTGGTTTTGCGTAGGTAAGAAACGTTCTTGCTAAAACCCATAGCAGCCACGTAAAACATGCAAACAACAATTAGAGGACGTCTAACTTGTTTTTGCAGGGTATGCTATGTGATGTGATATGGCCAAGAAGAATATGATGAATGATATGTGATGTATGAGATTGATCATGTTCTTGTAATAGGAATCACGACTTGCATGTCGATGAATATGACAACCGGCGGGAGCCATAGGAGTTGTCTTTATTTATTGTATGACCTGCGTGTCATTGAACAAACGCCATGTAATTAATTTACTTTATTGCTAACCGGTAGCCATAGTAGTAGAAGTAATAAGTTGGCGAGACAACTTCATGGAGACACGATGATGGAGATCATGGTGTCATGCCGGTGATGATGATGATCATGAAGCCCCGAAGATGGAGATCAAAAGGAGCAAAATGATATTGGCCATATCATGTCATTATTTGATTGCATGTGATGTTTATCATGTTTATGCATCTTATTTTCTTAGAACGAAGGTAGTAAATAAGATGATCCCTCATTAAAATTTCAAGAAAGTGTTCCCCCTAACTGTGCACCGTTGCGAAAGTTCATCGTTTCGAAGCACCACGTGATGATCGGGTGTGATAGATTCTTACGTTCACATACAATGGGTGTAAGCCAGATTTACACACGCGAAACACTTAGGTTGACTTGACGAGCCTAGCATGTACAGACATGGCCTCGAACACAAGAGACCGAAAGGTCGAGCATGAGTCGTATGGTAGATACGATCAACATGAAGATGTTCACCGATGATGACTAGTCCGTCTCACGTGATGATCGGACACGGCCTAGTTGACTCGGATCATGTAATCACTCGGATGACTAGAGGATGTCTATCTGAGTGGGAGTTCATAAGATGAACTTAATTATCCTGAACATAGTCAAAAACCCTTTGCAAATTATGTCATAGCTCGCGCTTTAGTTCTACTATTTTAGATATGTTCCTAGAGAAAATATAGTTGAAAGTTGACAGTAGCAATTATGCGGACAGTAGAAGGCTTATGTCCTTAATGCACCGCTCGGTGTGCTGAACCTCGAACGTTGTCTGTGGATGTTGCGAACATCTGAAATACACGTCTTGATAACTACGTGATAGTTCAGTTAAACGGTTTAGAGTTGAGGCACCAAAGATGATTTCGAAACATCGCGGAACATATGAGATGTTTCGAGGGCTGAAATTGGGATTTCAAGCTCGTGCCCACGTCAAGAGGTATAAGACCTCCGACGATTTTTCTAGCCTGCAAACTAAGGGAGAAAAGCTCAATCGTTGAGCTTGTGCTCAGATTGTCTAAGTGCAACAATCACTTGAATCGAGTGGGAGTTGATCTTCCTGATGAGATAGTGATGTTTCTCCAAAGTCATTGCCACCAAGCTGCTGGAGCTTCGTGATGAACTATAACATATCAGGGATAGATATGATGATCCTTGAGCTATTCGCAATGTTCGACACATGAATGTAGAAATCAAGAAGGAGCATCAATTGTTGATGGTTAGTGAAACCACTAGTTTCAAGAAGGGCAAGGGCAAGAAGGGTACTTCATGAAACGGCAAATCGCTTGCTGCTCGATTGAAGAAACCCGTGGTTGAACCCAAACCGAGACTAAGTGCTTCGTGATGAGAGGAACGGACACCAAGCGAGAACCACCCTAGATACTTGGTAGATAAGAAGGCGGGCAAGGTCAATAGAAGTATATTGGATATACATTACGTTAATGTGTACTTTGCTAGTACTCCTAGTAGCACCAGGGTATTAGATACCGTTCGGTTGCTAAGTGTTAGTAACTTGAAATAAAAGCTACGGAATAAACGGAGACTAGCTAAAGGTGAGTCGACGATATGTGTTGGAAGTGTTTCCAAGGTTGATGTGATCAAGCATCACACGCTCCCTCTACCATCGAGATTTGGTGTTTGAGTTGAGCATAGACATGATTGGATTATGTCAATCGCAGTACGGTTATTCATTTAAGGAGAATAATGATTACTCTGTTTATTTGAATAATACCTTCAATGGTCTTGCACCTAAAATGAATGGTTTATTGAAATCTCGATCGTAGTGATACACATTTTCATGCCAAAAGATATAAGATAGTAATGATAGTACCACTTACTTGTGGCACTGCCATGTAAGTCATATTGGTGTAAAACGCATGAAGAAGCTCCATGTTGATGGATCTTTGGACTCACTCGTTTTTGAAAAGTTTGAGACATGCGAACCATGTCTATTGGTGTATACGCATGAAGAAACTCCATGCAGATGGATCGTTTGGACTCACTTGATTTTGAATCACTTGAGATATGCAAATCATACCACATGGGCAAGATGACTGAAAAGCCTCGTTTTTCAGTTAGATGGAACAAGATAGCAACTTGTTGGAAGTAACACATTTTGATGTGTGCAGTCCAATGAGTGCTGAGGCATGCAGTGAATATCGTTATGTTCTTACTTCACGGATGATTTGAGTAGATGTTGAGTATATTTACTTGATGAAACACAAGTCTGAATTATTGAATGGTTCAAGTAATTTCAGAGTGAAGTTGAAGATCAACGTGACAAAAAGATAAAATGTCTATGATATGATCATAGAGATGAGTATCTGAGTTACGAGCATTGTCACGCAATTAAGACATTGTGGAAATTGTTTCACAATAAATACCGCCTGGAACACCATAGTGTGATGGTGTGTCTGAACATCATAGTTGCACCCTATTGGATATGGTGCGTACCATGATGTCTCTTATCGAATTACCACTATCGTTCATGGTTAGGCATTAGAGACAACCGCACTCACTTTAATAGGGCACCACGTAATTCCGTTAAGACGACACCGTCTGAACTGTGGTTTGGAGAAACCCAAGTTGTCGTTTCTTAAAAGTTTGGGGCTGCGACGCTTATGTGAAAAAGTTTCAGGTTGATAAGCTCGAACCCAAAGCGGATAAAATGCATCTTCATAGGACACCCAAAACATTTGGGTATACCTCCTAATTCAGATCCGAAAGCAATAGGGATTGTTTCTACTAACGGGTCCTTTCTCGAGGAAAAGTTTTTCTCGAAATAATTGAGTGGGAGGATGGTGGAGACTTGATGAGGTTATTGAACCATCACTTCAACTAGTGTGCAGCAGGGCACAGGAAGTTGTTCCTGTGGCGCCTACACCAATTGAAGTAGAAGCTTATGATAGTGATCATGAAGTTTCGGATCAAGTCACTACCGTCATCATTTGGCACGAGGCAAAGCCATCAGCGCCCGAGTTCGCCTCCTCCTCCTCCGTGTGCATGGGCTCGGTGCTTGGCACCCTTGCCGGGGACACCCCTCGGGGCGGCGTGGTTGATGGGGGCGGCGTGTTGGGGGTATCCCTCTGTGGATCCTCCTGCTGCTGTTCTCCTCCTGCAATCACGGCAAGGTCAGCGCCAACTGATTGTACCCCCAACACACGTTGGCAAAGAGCAAGTGATGAACTTACGCTGGGGGCTGGGCCGGGGGCTGCTGTCCGGACTGCTCAACACCACCAGCGGTGTGCCGGAAGCGCTTGCCGGGGGTTGGCTGCTCGTCGAGGTCCTGGCCCTCTTCACCCTCTGGGCCAGCGTCTCCACGTCCCTGCAAAAATGAAAATAATTCAAGATAAGCGGCACAGTTTGAGGAAACGGAGATGACAAAAAGGGGGGAGCGAACAAGAAGCTTACTCCTCCTCCTCCTCCTTTGCTGCTTTCCTCTTCCTCCGTGGGCTGAGGGACCCAAAGTCGAAGACGACCCCCGCGTCGACGTCCGCCGAAGGAGGGGAAGGAGGCGGGGTCTGAGCGCATTTGGAGGAAGAAGAAGCGGATGCTTTCTTCTTCGCCACCGCGGCCTTCACCACTTTCTTCGCCGTCGCGGCCCTCGTCTGGCGTGCGGATGTCTCCTGGGCCTGCCGCAGTTGTGCGGCCCTGCCGGGCCGGACCGGCTCACCAGAGGTGGCCCGCCGCAGGACTCGCCCTCTTCCCAAGGCCGGGGGGTCGACAGCCTCGTCCTCCTCCGACGACGACTCATCAACCACATCTTCGACGAGAGGGGACCCGGTGCCGGCGCTGCTGGCCTCCCCATCATGCTCCGCCCACTAGGCGAGATCCTTCTCCTCCGCCTCCGACGCGGCCTTGTCCTCCACGCCGCCGGCGCTCCCGGCCTCCCTGGTGAGCTCCGCCTCCGCCGACCTGGGGGTGTCCTGGACGAGCCGCGGCTCGGCGCTGACGTACTTCTCCTCCAGGGTGTCGAAAAACTCCTGCACCCGATCTTCCGGTAGCCCGGCCCAATTTGGGACGAGGCCGTGCGAGTTGAACTCCGGCATCATGGCGATGATGTCGCTTCGACGCGAGCTATTGCTCAGCAGGACCACCCCCACCGGCAACTTAAACAAAGGCCTCTTGGCGACCTTGCCGGCCTTCGCGTCAGCCTTCGCGGCCTTGCCGGACCGCTCGACCTTGCCGTCACGGTTCACATCGAGCTGGAGGAGCCGTTGGCAGAGATGGGTGTGCCTCATCACCGTGAGGTTGTGGTCAAGGCCGGGGCGGAGCCTCATGATGTCGGCGGCGTTCGTGAAGAGCCAGGCCGGCCTCCCCTTGTTATGCAGCAGGGCGATCCGGCGACGGATGAAATCCGCCCCAATCATCTCAAGGGTGAGCCTGTCCTCGGTGAGGCGAAGGATCCTGGTGGTGGCGACCGTGAGCTTCGCGTCGTCAGCATCAACATTACTCCAGTTGCTTCTACGAACCGGTGGCGCTTGGCGAACCTGGCAGAACTCCTGCGGGTCGTCCTCCTCAATCCAGCACCACCGGCCCTGCCATTCTTCCCACCTCTCCTTCGGGCGCCTCGGCACGCCTTTGGACCGTGGGATCCAGGCGACGCGGCCAGAGATGGCGCCTCCCTTTTGGATCCGAGGGAAGAAATAGTTGCGGAAGAGCGCCGTGTTGGGATGCACTCCGGCGAAACCCTCGCAGAGGTGTGCAAAAAGAGCCATGCACGCCATGGCATTTGGAGTAAAATCCAGAAGGTGAAAGCCATAGGTGTGCATGATGTCGCTGAAGAAGTCAGAGAAGGGGGGCAGAGGCCGCAAGAAAAGTAGTCGATGAAGAATGGGTTCCGATTCGGGCCGGCCTCGGCGAAGGCGGCGGGGATGACGTGCGTGGCCGGATGCCCCGTCGTCTCGCCTCCCGTCTTGCACCCTCACAGGTGCTTAAAGTAGTCCCGTAGCTCGACTACGTCGACCGTCGATGGAAAGTAGGCGTGCTGCGTCCGCCACACCGCCAACTCGCTCTCCGGCGGCTCTGTCGCTCCGGCATCCTTGGCCACTCCCTTGCCCTTGGTGGATTTGGGGGCCATGGCGGCTGCGAGAGGCAAGAGGCGAAGGACAGCGAAGACACGGCAGCGGCGAGCGAAGGCGAAGAGAAGGAGGAAGAAACAGACGGCGGCTCTACGATTGGGGAAAGCACAGGGGAAGGGTAAAGTGAGCAGCGCGCCCGCGGTTATTCCTTTTTACGGGGAAGGCGCGGGTCGCCTCCTTTCCCATTAACTACGACGTGACGCATGCGTGCGGGAGCCGCCCCACGCATGACCCCACGTCACGCATGACCCTCCACGTCGCGCGTTCAACGTGGGTCGTGGGGAAGCGCGGCGGACGAAAAATCACTGTGGTAAAATCCCGCCACGACTGCCCGCGCACCGTTTTGGGCCTGGCCCAACAACGTGTCGCGCTTATGTGTGGCCCAAGTCCGGGGGCTCCTATCGGTGTACAAAAGTAGGGGCACTCCTTTTTTACCCCTTTACTTGTGCACGGACAGTCGGAGCCGCGCCCACGGCCACACTAAGCAGGGCAGGGGAGGGAAGCCGGAGAGAAGCCAACAGCGCAAGGCGATCAGAGGCAACGCCAAGACTAGAAACACAAATAGCAAAGGGGGCAAGGTGGACTCCCTGGCAGGACCCTTGCCGGGGCGGCCTCCGCGGCCCCGCAAGAGCCTTGCCGGGGCAACTTGCCCAACACCAACAAAGCGAGCCACCCTTGAGCCCACGGGTTCCAACCCAACGAACTACGTTGGGACCAGGGCTCGGGAGGCACCTCCGTGGTGGCATGCAGATCTTTGTCAAGACCATAGATATATGAGATCAGATGAGGATCAGAAGACGACGACCCTCGGCGAGATCCTCGCCAAGGAAACCCACGAGACCCCCGGCAAGCGTCTTGCCGGGGACGACTGCGACACCACGGCAAGACCCTTGTCGGGCCCCCCGGCAAGGCCCTTGCCGAGGGCGTCAGCGGGGCCACTGCCAGGCCCGCACCAACCAAGACTCCGCCGCCATTCGCATGCAGCTGCCAGCCCAACCAGCTGGGCAGGCACCTGCGTGGCAACATGCAGCTTCCAGGCCAAATCAGCAAGCACCTGCGTGGTGGCATGGCGATCTTCATGAAGGCCCTACCACGGCGCCACCTCAGCTACCTGCCTGCCTACATGGCGCTGCATGCATCGCTGGCCTGGGCGCGTGTCGAAGCGAGGCGGAGCGGCGACGGACGGGACGGGCCTCGTTCCCATCCCCGATAAAGCTAATGGACACCTAAGTAGCGCATTTAATGCACTTTGTCCCGTAATGTCGTGTGATAAGCTCGCGCACCCTTTTCTCTATAAAAGGAGGCTCGAGGCGACCAGGAAAGGGATTCGGCTTTTTGGAACTACGCAGCCACCGTAGCTAGTTTGAAAGCTCAAGAACACTCAATACATCCATCAAAGCAGGACTAGGATTTTACGCATCCTCGCGGCCCGAACCTGGGTAAACGATCTGTGTGCTTGCTTCTAAATCTGCTCTTCACACGACCCCGCGCCCGCCGACCGTAGAAGGGATCCCAGTGATCACATAGGTGTCGCTCCCACCGACAATTTTTTTCCTTATGTGCCTACTCTTTAATACTTTCAAATATCCATAATAATTTCATTAACGGAAAAAATGTAATACTTATAAGCTCTTTTAAAGGCAATTTAAGCTCGTATTTAAATGTCACTACATCTAAAGCTGATCATAAATATAATTTTAGTACATAAATAAAAACGTCATTCAAATGTATATGTCTAATATATTTGTTCTTGAATATGAAATCTTATACTTTTCTGTCTCTACAGTTTATTACTCGGATATGAATTTTTCATGGTTTAGTCTTTGATGGTTGTGCAATCCGACCTTTACTATTTTAGAAAGAAAAGTATTCACCTTGCCTTGATTTTATTGAGCCTGTGGAGGAATATGAAAGACAAAAGGCCTTTAATTATCAATGTTAATATAACACATAAATACACACCATACTGGTAGCATAATATAACTGATATAATACCCCATATTTTCCCCTCAACAAACACGATAATAAGGAAATTAGTTCTACTCTATCGATTAATGGTATAATTTACATATATTTTGTGGGAATAACTATTTCACACTAAAATTAGCAATACTTATTTCCCGTTTGTATTCCTAGCCATCCAATGGAGATGTCACTGTCAGTTTGTAATTGCATGCATCTCCATAGTTAAATCGGGTGGTTCTTAGCGTTGATTTAGAAACAACTATTTCCGAGCCACCTAATAAATAACAAAATTGGTATGGTATTTTCTATATGTGTTAGTCTTCACTTAGGTAGGCCCTAAACAACTTTATGGTCATGTTAAACATTCAACATACCATTGGAATTTACTAGGGAAGTTACAAAGTTTATTTGTGTTTGACTTTGGTGCAATTAACCCATTGAATGAAAATATGATGATAGAAGTCCTATTATGCATTGTATGTATCTTGATATCGACAGAAATATCATGATCAAAGATTCTAGATTGCATGCATGTATAACTAAGTGTAACTCAACACAATGTTCTAGATTGTACGTGTGTGTCACTTAGATGAAGTGTAGCCATTGGTCATATAAAACTGAAACGTGAAAAAAAACAATGACATGTCAACTCAATTTTGTTTCATTTTTGCACACACACAAAGTTTGTATCGTATATATACCTAGGTGGGGTCTCTATGGTGCCCTATTGCTTATCTCTTCACCTTCTTCTTCCCCATCACTGGAAATGTCTTTGATGACACCACCGAAGGGGGTCGAGGGGGAAGGCATTCTCATGTTCTTGTTGGACTTAAGAGTTTTCTTTTTGAGTTTCACCTCAAAGGAAGGCTCCCCACCTGAATAATTCTCTTATCATATGAGTGGTGGTGGTTTTACATTTATGGTTAATGTGAGGAGAGGAGCTCATGCCAAAAACCTGCATGATCATTTAACTCGATTAACCGTAACCTATGAGACCGTAGGGTTAGGTCGGTTATGATGTTGGTAATACTTTCTTAGCCGATTACATGGAGATGCCTGAACACTCTAGAGTTTTGGTCGTCCAAGATCTTCCACAACACGATGAGAAATATGATGGGCCTAAGTGCTAGTGGCAGCCCTTGAGGAGCCATAGATGAATATACAATATCGATATGATATTTGCGAGTAGAGTGTTCACCAGAGTCTTCAACTCACAAAATTTGGTTTTTGCTACAATATTAAATTGAATATGTACCAATGAGTTTACCAAAAAAACCTTATGCTAGTGAGAAAAGTGGAGCCGTATATTTAAGTAGGGACGTTTGACAACAGAGAGCGTTGTAGGAATTTATTGAAAGGGTGATAAGCTTTGGAGCAAAGATTTAGGGCAGGTTGGGCCAATGAAGCCAGAGCCGACCCTAAATCTTTGTTCTAGAGGCTCCTTTGGTCTCGGCGCAACCAGGATTAGTGGCGATGAGTACTACTTCAAACACCACAACACCTTTTTAGCCTCCGGGGTCCACTTGAAAGGGTCCAGTCCCTTGAAGAGCGTGAACAAAGGGAGGCTCCGCTCCTCGAGCTTTGAGATGAATCTCCCGAGGCCGCCATGCTGCCCGATAGGCATTGTATGTCCTCAAGACGTACTCACGGGCGCATCTAGTCGATGGCGGTGATCTTCTTAGGGTTAGCCTTGATTCCCTTGCTTGACATGAGGAAACAGAGAGCTTCCCTTGCTTGAGATAGCTACCTTCAAGTGGCGCATAGCCCAAATCAACCGCCACCTCTTCGTTTTTTACTCACATCCTACCAATAAGAATGATGAAATGCTCTTTCATAAGAAATTGTGTGCAAACGACTTCTGAAAGGGATGAAACTTAGCATTGTGTCCTTATCTCACCCATGCCAGGTGTGATAAAAATTTGAGAGCGTTACGTCAAAAACTTGTTTCACCTGTTGTGCAACCGAACACTCTCCCCGAAGTGTCAGCGTTTCAAACTGAAACCGCCGCATGCCACACACAACTCCGTTTTTTTAATCATTTGAACTTCAAACTTTTTCTATGACTAAAACACACCATCCAAAGACACATGCTCAAATTTGGCCACTTTTCGAGTTGGTCTACTATTTACAAGGCATTAGCTGATTTACTGGCCACTATAAATGACTAAACACTCTTTCGTAAGAAATTGCATGCAGACGAGTTACGAAAGGGATTAAACTTTCATGGTGTCTTCATCTCACCCATGTGGAGTGTGGTAAATATTTGAGAGATTTATGGAAAAAACTTGATGCAGCTGGTGTACAAACTGAATGGTCTCCCCTGAAGTGTCAGGATTTCAAACGAAAACCGCCGTCTACCACATGAAACTCCTTTTCTTAAAATCTTTTGAACTTAAAACTTTTGTATGACTAAAACACACCATCCAAAGACACATGCTCAAATTTGGCCACTTTTTGAGTTGGTCTACTATTTTTGAGGCATTAGCTGATTTACCGGCCATTAGAATGACAAAACGCTCTTTCGTAAGAAACTGCATGCAAACAAGTTCCGAAAGGGATGAAACTTTGCATGGTGTCTTCATCTCATCCATGTAGCATGGTAAAATTTTGAGAGCGTTATGGAAAAAACTTGATGCACCTGGTGTACAAACCGAACGCTCTCCGCTTAAGTGTTAGGGTTTCAAACTGAAACCACCCCCTACCAATACAAGTCCTTTTTTTAATCTTTTGAACTTCAAACATTTTCTATGATTAAAACACACCATACAAAGCCACGTGCTTAAATTTGGCCAATTTTCGAGTTGGTCTACTTTTTTAAGGCATTAGCTGATTTACCAGCCAATAAAAATAACAAAACGCTCTTTCGTAAGAAATTGCATGCGAACGAGTTTTGAAATGGATGAAACTTTGCATGGTGTATTCATCTCACCCATGTAGGGTGTGGTAAAAAATTAGAGAGCTTTACAGCAAAATAAAAACTTGATGCACCTGATGTACAAACCGAACACTCTCCGCGAAGTGTCAGGGTTTCAAAGTGAAACAGCCGCCAGCCACACACAACTCCTTTTCTTTAAAAAAATCAACTTCAAACTTTTTTCCATGACTAAAACACAACACCAAAGCCACATGATCAAAAAGCATCCAAACGAGGTCTGGAAGGGATTTTCAGACTTAAAATATTTGTAGCGAGTGGCCTAGAAAGCCCACCACTAGAAACTCCTGGAAACTTTTTTAAAAAATGGGCGCTGGTCGCCCAAATATAGCTATGGTGGGCACATTTTTCTGCCCGCCGCTGCTTGGCCACACATCACTGGCAAGCAATCCAATCAGGCCCACCACTGGTGGGTTTTTTTCCGCGAAGAAATTTGGAAGAGTTTATGAGTAGTAAGTGGTAATTTACGCCCGCCACTGGTGTGGGTTCACCAGTGGCGGACGAGCAATTTTATCTGCCTCTGATTTTTTTTCAAAATAGCTGTGGCAGGTACCTGGGCGTGTCCGCCACTAATTTGAGGTCACCTATAAGCCTTTTCTCAATAATGTACCATGCGTCCTTGTGTGTGTATTCTTGTTGAGTTATGTGAATGGGTTACAAGATTGATCTCCTTTCTCTTTGGCTCCGGTTTCTCCCTTATATATCACGAGGGCACCCACAGAGTCCTCTTCTCGGCACCCGTGGCGTGCTCGGAACCAGCTGGGGACCTGCCCGGATGTTATCAACCTGAGCCCAACACTATTGGCTGCGGTTGGTGGCACCACCCTGTAGT
Source organism: Aegilops bicornis (assembly GCA_021605145.1). Lineage (NCBI taxonomy): Eukaryota > Viridiplantae > Streptophyta > Magnoliopsida > Poales > Poaceae > Aegilops > Aegilops bicornis. The sequence goes on along the minus strand of CM038673.1, from coordinate 568,108,947 downwards.
GACGCATTGCCATAAACACAAACTGCTTCAGTGGATTCAATCGCTAGTGATGATGGGCTGAAAGTGTCACATCATTCTTAGGAGTGGCCAGGGTCAAATGAACCTACCAGGCCCGTCCCGCTCGACAAATGACACGTTCAATCGACGGATCTCACTAGCAATCACGAGTGGGTCATGATGACCACTATGCCGTGTGTGCCACGGCAAAGGGGTAGGCTCGACCATTGCGGCGCTCCTATATCTCGCCTTCAGCGAGTCTGGCTTTCGACTCGCTGAAGGGCGAGCGAGTTGGGCGGCCCACGTGTGCGGGAGGCCACAACCGCTTTTTCCTATTTTTTCTTATGTTTTCTCACTTTGTTTTTTTGCTTTAATATTGTACTTGTGTTTATATTTTTAAGTATTTTAAATATATATTATAAAAACATTTAAATTTTTTGAACAAGTATCTAAAAAATGTTGAACAAGTATTTGAGAAAATGTCATCATGTATATAAAAATGTTATTCAAGCATTTGATATCAAATGATGAACAAGTATTTGCAAAATGTTGAACAAGGTTTTGTAAAAATGTTGATCATGAATATAAAAGTGTTAATCAAGCATTTGAAAAACTATTGAACAAGTACATGAAGAATATTGATCAAGCATTTGGAAAATGTTAAATGTGTATAGAAAAAATATTGACCATGTGTTAAAAAAATGTTAATATTATATTTAGAAAGTGTTAATCGAGCATTTGAATTTATATATATACAGACACACACACACATATATATACAGGTCGTGCTATTCGTCACCCTGGGTGATGAATAGTTATTCTTCACCCCCTCTCTATTCTGAGGTCAATACACCGTATTTTTAGGTTTCATAAATTTTGTCTTATTTTATACGTAAAAAGAGAATGTAAGAAAATATATACTCACCGTAAAAAATATTTAATGTTACGTAAAATAACGACTGTAAAAACATAGTGTAAAACATACATAAAATGCGATATTTCTGGTCTTATAACCTACTTTTTTATTTACTTTTACGTAGTGAATCAACATGAGTGTAACTTTTTGTATTCCAAACATAATTTATTTATGAAGCGATCGTAAGATTACCTCGGGTGAAGAATAACTTATTCTGCATCCTGGATGATGAATAGGATATATATAATGTTGACCATGTATTAAAATAATCTTAAATTTGTATTGAAAAAATATTAAAAGTATATTAGAAAATTTTTGTTGACGTATGAAAAATGTAGAAATGAAAAACAAAATAAAAAAGTAGCAAAATAAGCCAAAGAAAAATAAACAAGTAAAAAAACCGAAAGATATGAAGAAACCCGGAGAAACAACGAAAAAAGATAGAAAAGAAACCCAACAAAAAGATAGAAAATCTGGTGAAAAACAAAAGAAAGAAAAACAGAAAAAATCCAGAAAACAAATTGAAAACCCAGGAAACCAACTCTTTTCGCCTGTAGAACACGCCTAAAATACTTAGCACGAACATAGGACACAGGCCCGTCCAGTTACCTACAGAATGGAAAAAACCTTCAGCTTCGGGCTCACTTAAAGCGGGAAATAGTCACCACGAACCACTGGTCGAGGGCCCGAGCGCAGGAAGACGGCGGCTCCTATTTAGCACGTGACGCGCTGGCAAACAAGCGTTCTATCGGCCTTGCCTATCAGCGGGACGGGAACCCCGACTGTTTTTAGCTTCGTTTATTTTTATTTTTTTAACTTTTCTTCTTTGAAATAATTCAGGATTTAAAAAATCCACTTTCAAGAAATGTAGATTTTCGAAATAATATCCAGAAATAATAAAATATTCGTATATTAAATGAATGTTCATGATTATTGAAAAATGTTCGCATATTGGAAAAGTATGCGTGAATTTGAACAACAAGTTTGCACATTCCAAACACGTTCTTGGTTTTTTCACAAAATGTCCAAAAAATAAAAAATTATCATGAATTAGACAGAAGTTCATCGATTCAAAAAATGTTTCTAGATTCAAATTATTCACACATTTCAGAAAAAGCCATAAAACAAAAACTGCTGCTCTTTTCAAATACTGTTCACCAATTCAAAAAAAAATTCCCTACGCAACAAAATGTTCATCGGGTAAAAAAATAATCTCTGATTCAAAAATTATTCATAGATTCCAAAAATGTTGCCAGTACAAAAATACATTAATCGATTCAAAAAATATTCGCCGATTAAAATTGTTTGCGGTTCAAAAAATGTTTGCAATAAAATAAGTTCATCAATTCGAAACATGCTCGCCGATTCAAAAAATAATCTATTCACAGAATGTTCGTCAATTCAAAAAATGTTCGCTCATTCAGAACGTGTTCATAAATTGAAAAAATATTTGTCAATTCAAAAAGAACATTCATTGATTCCAAATAAGTTCTCTGATTTAGATTATTCATGTATTTCCAAACAATTCTTATCAAACAAAAATTGTTCCTCGATTCAAAAAATGTTTATCGATTCAAAAAATGTTTATCGATTCAAAAAATGTTAGCTGATTCGAAAACATTTCATTATTTGAAAAATATTTTGCCAATTCAAAACATATTTTCTGCTTCAAAAACTATTCACAGGTTCAAAATAAGTTTGCCAGCTCAAAAACAAATTCACCGGTTCACAAGTTCCAAAAATTTGCCCATTCAATAAAATGTTCACAAGTTTCAAACACAATTGACAAGTCGAAAAAAAATTATATACATATATATCTGTGTGTGTGTGTGTGTGTGTGTGTGAATTTGAAACATGCCCATGGTTTCCGAAAAAATATTCAAAATTCAGAAAATGTTTAAATTAAAAAAATGGATGTCAAAAATGTTCACAAAAATAGAAAAGAAAATATAAGTAAAACGAAAAAATACAATAAAATAAGAAACTGGAAAAATAAAGAGGGAAAGACGAACATGAAAAAATAAAAAAGGGAAATATAAAAAGAAAGAAAGATCATAAGAAAAAAAGGAAAGCCAATTTAGAAAAGGCTCTAGGAGCTTCCCAAAATCGGGTGTGAAAAAACCATACTGCACTAGTCCATACTATTGATAGGCGTGCGTTGTGGGGGCGGGGAGGGATGCACTAGGTCACTAGACAACAACTTACACCCCGAATAGGAACTGGCCCTGAAGACTGGTCGACCATCCCACCCAAGAGGAGGGAGGGGCCGGTTTAGTTAATGTTAGTGTTCGGGAGGCAGGCAACTGCCCATAGCTCCATTGTGCAAAGGGCCCCACACTTTTTGCCTGGCGTGGAGCCGGGTTGCGCCATTTTAGCAGGCCTGGGGGACCTATCTCCTGGGGAGCTCCTATTTGGCGCGTGACCGGTTGGCAAACGAACTCACATTTAAAGCGGGGCTGGACGACCCCTAGTTTTTTGATAAGATTTTTTCTTTTTGTTTATTTTATGCTTTTATTATTATTTTCTTCAAAATAATTCATGATTTCTAAAAAGTGTCAATTTTAAAAAAAAGTAAGTTTGAAAAAATGTTGCAGAAATCATAAAATGTATGTGGTTTAAAAAATGTTCCTGATAAAATTGTTCACGTAACAAATGTTGGCGAATTTGAACAAAAGCTCCATCAATTCAACAAATATTCATGAATTTTTAAAAATCTTTCATTGATTCCGAAAATGTCATGATTTAAAAAAAATGTTTGTGTCCTAAAAAAATGTTCACAATTTAAAAAATGCTCATAGTGTTTTTAACAATGTTCTAGAATTTTAAAATTTGTTCCCAAATATTTGAAAAATGGTCACAAATTTCAAAAAGTATTTATGATTCAAAAAATGTTCTTTGAAAATAAAAAATGTTTAAAAATTAAAAAATTTGTTCCGGAATTTAAAAAATGTTCACCTATACAAAAAAACTTATTCATGAATACGCAATTTCAAAAAATGATCGTGAATTCAAAAACTGTTCATTAATGTTCAAAAATTTCGTAATTTCAAAAATGTGATGAACATTTTTTGAACTCGATGAAAAAACTTTGAATTCTAAATATGTTTGAGAAAATGTTGACCGATTTGAAAAAATGTTCGAGTTTGCTATTTCAGAAATATGTTGAATTTATTTTGAATTCGGTTAACAAATTTGGTATTTGCAAAATGGTCACCCTAATTTGAAAAAAATGTTGACTCATTTGAAAAAAATGTTCCCAGATTTGACAAAATGATCATGAAATTTCGAAAAGCAAAAAAAGAAAAAAGGAAATTAAAAAAAAGAACATGAAAATTTTAAAGAAAATGAAGAATGAAGGACACGTGACGTTTGAAGTGCGCAGTTAGATGATGTATGCAGAGGTAATCAACTGTACTGTATTTTGCGAACGCACAAGGCAGAGAACTGGGTGGCTCAGAATTTTTTTTTTCTTTGATCAAAGGGGTTTCCCCCGCCCCATTTTTATTAAAAACGGAGCAAAACGCGAGTCAATAGAGACTGTTACAAGCAATCGGGCCTACCCGAGGTGGCAGATCAGAGTAAATGGAAAGCAGAGTAACTACGGCCTAAAAAGTTTAACGCGTCTCCCCTCAAAAAAAAATTTAACGCGTCGCAGACACAACTAAAGCAAAACTGCCGGAAATGGAAAAGCGTCTACTGTCAGCCACACAGACTATAGTCCTCGCCCGAGCCATGACAGAGGCTCAGAATTGCACGCATGCATGAAATGAAATCTATCCATCTTGTTGCTTGACATCGAAACTGAGACGTGTACGCAACAGGCCCCGCTGGCCTGTAACCAGGCCCGTGGACGCAGACGCGCGCGGGCAAAACAATTGAAGCGCGTGGAGGATGATTGTCTCCTGTTCCCGTGGATCTGAATACTCCGTACAGGCCGGCCGGTGGTGTCCAAGTGTAAGCACAGTTAATGAACCAACCCGATCATCGTCACAATGCAGAGGAAATCAGTTAGATCATGTAAGCAGAGCAGAGGCAATCAAGAAGATGCCCCTAAAAATAGGGGGATTTGATAATTTGCCACCACTTTCTTTGGACTTTGATAATTTGCCACCCCTTACTTTGTAATTGATCTGATGACACTCTTTATTTTGGACTTTGATCTTTTGCCACTTTTCAACATAAAAACAATCTTTGAAAATAATAGACAACATAAGTGAATAAAATAGAGGACCATTATGCCCATATACCTATTTGACCAAACAATACACAGGGACTAAATGAACTCTTGTTGCACTCCTCTCCTGAACCTTCTTGCTGCTCCCTACGGCCCTTGCTCCTCCTCGCTGGCCCTTCTTGGCCTGCTGCCGCTGCCCCTCTTGCTCCCTCCTGCATCTTCTACCTTGCTATCACGCCTCTAATCAGTAGTCTCTTCTTCCCCGCTCGTGACCCTAACCCTAGGGCCGGCCACCGCTAGTTACCCTAACCCTAGGGCCGGCCGCCGCCGCTCACTTCTTGGTTAGGGCCGCCGCCATCGGAGAGATGAGCGGGAGAGAGGATGGAGCAGGAGAGAGGAAGGGAGGCGGGAGAGGGACTCACCGGCCGCCGCCATCGAGTACCACTAGGGCCGCCCGAGTACCATCAGGCCGCCGCCGACCAAGATGGCGCCAGAGCCTCGCGTGCGACAAAGGGGATGAGATCGAGCGAGCGCTCCTCTGTTCCTAGTCAATTGAGAGGTAAGGGTAGGTTTGTCTTTTGTTGTGGGCCCCGTCTGCCAGAGGGCAAAATATCAAACACCCAGGTAAAAGAGTGTCACCAGATCAAATACAAAAGTAAAGAGTGGCAAATAGTCAATGTACCAAGTAAGGAGTGGCAAATAATCAAATAAGTGTGTGCATGGTTTGGAACCTGCCTTGGATGCAAGCCCTAGTGGAAGATGATGATTGTGTGCACTTTGGAATTGATCTGAAACGTCTCCGGTCTATCTCTACTCGCCACCGGCCGGCCGGTGGCGAGCAAGAGCAACCATGTGACGCGACAAGAAGGAAGTCAAATGCTAAGTTTTGACACAGCTACCGCTTCTTAAGTAGTAGAATACGTATACGTGAGAACACGTTTGTTTGTTCAATTAGTGTATGCAGTACTGAGTGGTTAGCTAACCATGTGCGTGTGTCTGTGTGTGCCGAGCGAGAGCGACGGTGCCGTCCAGAACTTATTTTGGAAGCGGGCTAGCCCCCTTTCCATCCCATTACTTGCACTGCATTGCCGAAATAAGGGGTACTACCTTAGAAGCAGCAGCAACAGGGGAAGGCAAAGAAAAGTAGGAGTAGCTGGTTGCATCTTGGCTGGCATGTTGGCAATGAATCGCGGCTTGACTTGGCTTGCAATTGAAAAACAAAGAAAACATAAAATACAGCATGCATCCCGACTCGCTAGCTCCAGAATTAGAAAGGATTCACCTGGCTGGGCTGGCAGGCGGATGGATCGTCGGCCATCTCCCTTCATGGCTTCTTCTCCAGTTGGCGTCGCGTGCTTCCCTCCCCCATGATCCCACCACCATTGTGTTGTGCCCCACACGTCGTCCGTTGACGCAATTAGGGTGACGCTTCCCTTCCCCTCCTTCTTCTTCTTCCCCGCCGCGTGCTCCACCGGCCCAGGATTCATCTGTTGACGTGTCCGTCCGTCCATACATCGGACCTCTGTCCTGTCCTGTCCTGTCCTACGTACGTTCCTGCTTGATCCCCGATCGCTAGCTGGTGGGAGGGACAATCGATCGGCGACGACCGTCGATCGTTCCATCTACAATGACGACGGCGCGGCCGTGGTGGAGGCGCGCGGCCGCGGCGGCCAAGGACAAGAAGAGCCTGTGCCTGACGCGCGCGGCGGGGGCGCTGCGCTCGCCGGCCAGGGTCAGGGGCGGCGCCGCGGAGCTGGACGCGGCGATCATCCGCGCCACCAGCCACGACGACCGCTTCGTGGACCGCGGCGCCGCGGCGCGGGTGCTGGACCTCGCGCGCGCCTCCTCGCCGTCGCCGCTCGTGTGGGCGCTCGCGCGCCGGGCGGGCCGGACGCGATGCTGGGCCGTGGCGCTCAAGGCGCTCATGCTCGCGCACCGCCTGATCCTCCTCGCGCAGCCCCGCGCCGGCGGCCGCGTGCCCTTCGACCTGGCCGACTTCCGGGACCGCTCCTCCGCCGGCCTCTCCGCCCTCGTGCGCGCCTACTTCCGCTTCCTCGACGCCCGCTCCCTCTTCGCCGCCGAGGAAGACTACGGCGCCGGTGCCCACGGCGACGAGGACGAGGACGAGGAGACGCGCCTGCTGGACCGCCTGTCCAGGCGCCAGCACCTGCTCGACCTGCTCATGCAGATCCGGCCCTACGGGGACGGCATGGAGCGGCAGAGCCTCGTACTCGACGCCATGGAATGCGCCGTCGTCGAGATCTTCGACGTGTACGGCCAGGTGCGCGCCGGCATCGCCGAGTACCTCGTCGCCGCCCTCGGGGCTCGGCGCCGACCACGCCGGCACCTCGGCCTCGGCCGGGAGAGACCGTGGCCACGGCGAGGCGGCGCAGGGCCATGCAGGGCGTACGGGTGCTGCGGAAGGAGGCGGAGCAGAGCGCACTGGTGTCGTCCTACTTCGAGCTCTGCCGGACCCTCGGCGTGCTCAGCGCCGCCGAGTTCCCGGCCGTGGAGCGCGTTCCGGACCACGACATCAGGGACCTCGAGAAGCTCATCATGGCCCACGTCGAAGACGGCGGCTGCAAGGTGGAGCAGGACAACGAAGCGAAGGCGCTGCTGGCCTCCATGGAGGACGCCGGCGTGGCGTCGACGACGGTGGCCACGAAAGAGTGGATGGTGTTCGACGACGATGCGGGTACCGGCGTTAGGCAAGGGCATTTTAGTGATTACGTCAACCCGTTCCTAACCAACTTGACGGAGTTTGGCCAGACGTGACGGCGAGCGTCAATTTGTGAAAGAATGAGTTTTTGTGAATACTACTTCTTTTTAGAGCACGGATTTTTTTTTCACATTTGATTTGATGGTTAGAACAAATCGAAAGCTAAGCTGTGGTGATTAAGACCACGAGTGCAAATAGGTTAATCATACTTTCAAAAAAAAAAAGGTTAATCATGAAGCAATTATTGTGAATACATGTGTTTGTTGCACGGTTAGGTTGTGATTATATTAAACAACATAAATAGTTGTTTAAATAACTTGAGAGATCAAAAACATACTTTTTTCTTATATTAAATAAAGAAACAACATAAATAGTTGTTTCTTCACGTGTTCACTGGCCAGGTCAGTTTGGCTAGTGACTTAGTGCTCTTTGGTGTTATCGTCGTTTCCTAGCAACTTTCGGAACATGCTTCATACACCCTTCATGCTTGAGAGAATGATTATAAATTCAGTGATGTTGACCAGCGGACGTTCAGTGGAGGTGTATGGCAGAACGAACATTTTTCGCGGCAATTTAGGTTGCGGGAACATAGCAGTTTCTTCAAGCAATCAATTTTCACAACAGAATTTTTTGTTGCCTGTTTTTGAAGAATTTGCCATAAAAACGTTCGCAAATGCCTTCCCTCCTAGCTAGCGAAAGTTCGCTCTCTAATGGGATCTAGAGTCAAACAATGCAAAGTTTGTAAATATCAATAACTACATTACTATGGAAATGTATTTTTACTGTGTGTTTAATGATACTAACTTGTTGTTTTGCAGTTGTTGAATTTTTTTATAAATTTGACCAAACTTTGTGTGATTTGACTTTAGACGAAATGTACATGCCTCTGTTTCAAGCATACAGTAAGAATATGCTTTTGGACTTTGAAGAAAACCTGGTAAGGTTATTGGATCCTACAATGTGATGCTCGCTGTCTGCTCCTAACTGATCATTGCCCACGAGATGTCACGTTATGACACATACTATACAGCATGAGGCAACAACATGATATAGAATAAGAGATAAAATACACATATGGATGAGTCTTTGATGTACTCCTATATGATATCTTGGTCTAAAATTAGGATGTTGACAAGTTTTGAGAACAACAACAATGTATTGTTCTAATAATATTTATAAAAATTAGCATGGAGCATCTCCAAGGGAAACCCTCAAATCTCCCCCGTATGTTCGAGCGAAAAGTCCAGACATTGTTCGGACAAAAAATGCATCTCCGACGGGCCTTCCCAAAGCCGTCCTATTTGTGTGGACAACCCCAAACCTAGCCCATATGTGGGACAAAAATGGGGATGTTTGTACACATGTCCTCCACGTCAGATCTGATGAACCAGCCCCACCCCAAACCGTCCCAAACCACCCCCTTGTCTCCGGCTTTCTATCTTCCTCCTCTGTTACGTCTCTCTGTGAGTGTCGCGCTCTCCTCGTTCTACGCCCACCCCAAGCTCTATCATCGAACACCAACAATGCCCCCCATTTGGCCCTGATGACCCACAAGTATAGGGGATCTATCGTAGTTCTTTCGATAAGTAAGAGTGTCGAACCCAACGAGGAGCAGAAGGAAATGATAAGCGGTTTTTAGCAAGGTATTCTCTGCAAATACTGAAATAAGTGGTAACAGATAGTTTTGTGATAAGATAAATTGTAACGAGCAATAAGTAACAAAAGTAAATAAAGTGCAGCAAGGTGGCCCAATCCTTTTTGTAGCAAAGGACAAGCCCGACAAACTCTTATATAAGGAAAAGCACTCCCGAGGACACATGGGAATATCGTCAAGCTAGTTTTCATCACGTTCATATGATTCACGTTCGGTACTTTGATAATTTGATATATGGGTGGACCGGTGCTTGGGTGTTGTTCTTACTTGAACAAGCATCCCACTTATAATTAACCTCTATTGCAAGCATCCGCAACTACAACAAAAGCATTAAGGTAAACCTAACCATAGCATGAAACATATGGATCCAAATCAGCCCCTTACGAAGCAACGCATAATCTAGGGTTTAAGCTTCTGTCACTCTAGCAACCCATCATCTACTTATTACTTCCCAATGCCTTCCTCTAGGCCCAAATAATGGTGAAGTATTATGTAGTCGACGTTCACATAACACCACTAGAGGCTAGACAACATACATCTCATCAAAATATCGAACGAATACCAAATTCACGTGACTACTAATAGCAAGACTTCTCCCATGTCCTCAGGAACAAACGTAACTACTCACAAATCATATTCATGTTCATAATCAGAGGGGTATTAATATGCAACAAGGATCTGAACATATGATCTTTCCACCAAATAAACCAACTAGCATCAACTACAAGGAGTAATCAACACTACTAGCAACCTACTAGTGCCAATCCCGGACTTGGAGACAAGAATTGGATACAAGAGATGAACTAGGGTTTTGAGAGGAGATGGTGCTGGTGAAGATGTTGATGGAGATTGCCCTCTCCCGATGAGAGGAGCGTTGGTGATGACGATGGCGATGATTTCCCCCCTCCGGGAAGTTTCCCGTCGAGCAGCTCTGCCGGAGCCCTAGATTGGTTACGCCAAGGTTCCGCCTCGTGGCGTGAGTCTCGTCGAAGGTTGCTTATGATTTTTTCCTCGACGAAAGACCTCATATAGCGTAAGATGGCCATCGGAGAGCCAACAGGGGCCCACGAGGCAGGCGCACAGGGGTAGGGCGCCCCCCACCCTCGTGGCCAGGTGGGCCCCCCTTTGGTGAACTTCTTCCGCTCAATATTTTTATTATTTCCAAAAATGACTTTCGTGGAGTTTCAGGACTTTGGAGTTGTGCAGAATAGGTCTCTAATATTTGCTCCTTTTCCACCCGAATTCCGGTATCGGCATTCTCCTCCTTATGTAAACCTTGTAAAATAAGAGAGAATAGGCATAAGTATTGTGACATAACATGTAATAATAGCCCATAATGCAATAAATATCGATATAAAAGCATGATGCAAAATGGACGTATCAACTCCCCCAAGCTTAGATCTCGCTTGTCCTCAAGCGGAAGCCGAAAACGATAAATATGTCCTCATGTTTAGAGGTAGAGGTGTCGATAAAAATAAAATACAGACATGAAGGCATCATGATTATTCTCATAACAGCAACATAGATGAATATTATCATATGATTACTTATGCTCAAGTAATAATCCATTCACAATGCAAAAGTATGAATTATAAACTTTATTGAGAACTAACATACTATAATCTCAGTCATTAAAGCAATTGCAATTTATCATAACATCAGAAAGAGCCTATGTCAGAGCTTTATAGCAAGTCCACATACTCAACTATCATTTAGTCTTTCATAATTGCTAACACTCACACGATACTTGTGGTTACAGAGTTTCAATCGGACACAGAGAAAGATAGGGGCTTATAGTTTCGGCTCCCAACCTTTTACCTCAAGGGTAATGTCAACAATAATAACTCATGCTCCCCTACATCCAATTAGATATATCTATCAGTATCTTTACAACACACTGTGCTTGCCAAAGGATAAAATGTAAAAAGGAAAGGTGAAGATCACCGTGACTCTTGCATAAGGTAGAGGATAATAATAAAAGATAGGCCCTTCGCAGAGGGAAGCAGAGGTTGCCATGCGCTTTTATGGTTGGATGCACAAAATCTTAATGCGAAAGAACGTAACTTTATATTGCCCCTTGTGATACGAACCTTTATTATGTAGTCCGTCGCTTTTATTTCTTCCACATCACAAGATCGTATAAAGCTTATTTTCTCCCACACTAATAAGTCATACATATTTAGAGAGCAATTTTTATTGCTTGCACCGATGACAACTTACTTGAAGGATCTTACTCAATCCATAGGTAGGTACGGTGGACTCTCATGGCAAAACTGGTTTAAGGGTTTTTTGGAAGCACAAGTAGTATCTCTACTTGGTGCTGATAATTTGGCTAGCATGAGAGGGAAAGGCAAGCTCAACATGTTGGATGATCCATGACAACATACTTTATCTCGGATATAAGAAAACATAACCCATTACGTTGTCTTCCTTGTCCAACGTCAACTCTTTAGCATGTCATATTTTAATGAGTGCTCCCAATCATAAAAGATGTCAACGATAGTATATTTATATGTGAACCCCTCTTTCCTTATTACTTCCTATTAATTGCAACGATGACCAAAGCTATGTTTGCCAACTCCCAACAACTTTTAATCATCATACTCTTTCTATGTGAAACCATTACTCTCAATAAGATCAATATGAACTCTTTGTTTCTTTTATTCTTTTTCTCTTTCCTTTTATTCACTCGAGATCATGGCAAAATAATCAAGCCCTTGACTCAACACTAATCTTTATTATATACCTCACGGACTCGATTACATAGAGAGATCATAAAGCAAAACTCAAAACTAGATCATGCCATAAACTTTATTCTACTAGATCAAGATACTACTAATAGGATCGAACTAAGAAAAACGGTAAAGATAGGAGATGTGGTTGTGATACGATACCGGGGCACCTCCCCCAAGCTTGGCAGTTGCCAAGGGGAGTGCCCATACCCATGTGATTATGTCTCCTTCTTTGTTGGTGAAGAGGGTGAAGGTGTTGTTGATGATTTAGCCTTCTTCCTTAATTTGCGCTTGAGGACAGAATTTTGATCCCTCAAGTCATTAATCTCCTGTTCCAGGCTTAATATCTTTTTGCATAATTCCTGGTTGTTTTCCTGCAAGAGACGAAAAGCGATAAACTCGATCTTAAGTTTCTTTGCTCTATCAGGGAGGCTTGACTTTTTGGACTCCACATGCATGTCCCTAGGTTGAGGTAGTGGGACTTCATCTTCATCCGAGCTCGTATCCTCCTTTCTCTTGGGTTCATAGTCTTCTTCTTCTTCCGTGGTCCAACCATAGTGCTCCACATCTCCATAGACCTTAGGATTTGCAAGGTAATCATCCACATAACTTTCTCCTTCAGAATCCTGGGACGACATATTGCTCTAACCTATTCCTTTTTGGAGTCTGAAACATTCCGGAAAGTGTCCCTTATGTATTCCTCCAGGCTTACAGTTTCAATAACATTGGTTTCAACATTTATAGGATTACCTGAGATATAATGTTTGATTCTTTGACCGTTAACCACCTTCGGATTTGTGCCTTCAAAGTTGTTGATTTTTATGGCACCGGAACAATAGACCTCCTCGATAACGTAAGGGCCTTCCCATTTAGAGAGAAGTTTTCCTACAAAAAATCTTAAATGAGAGTTGTATAGCAATACGAAATCACCTACGTTAAACTCACGCTTTTGTATCCTTTTGTCATGCCATCTTTTAACTTTTTCTTTAAACAACTTGGCATTTTCATAAGCTTGGGTTCTCCATTCATCAAGTGAGCTAATATCAAATAACCTCTTCTCACCCAAGAAGTTTCAAATCATAGTTGAGCTCTTTAATAGCCCAATATGCCTTATGTTCTAGTTTGAGAGGTAAGTGGCATGCTTTTCCATAAACCATTTTATACGGAGACATACCCATATGATTTTTATATGCAGTTCTATAGGCCCATAATGCATCATCAAGTTTCTTGGACCAATTCTTTCTAGACCTATTGACAGTCTTTTGCAAAATTAATTTGAGCTCTCTATTGCTCAATTCTACTTGACCGCTAGACTGCGAGTGATAAGGAGATGCAATTCTATGATTAACATCGTATTTAGCAAGCATTTTATGGAAAGCACCATGAATAAAATGTGAACCACCATTAGTCATTAAATATCTAGGGACTCCAAACATCGGAAAAATAACTTCTTTAAGCATTTTAATAGAAGTGTTATGATCAGCACTACTAGTTGGAATAGCTTCTACCCACTTAGTAACGTAATCAACAACAACTAAAATATGTGTATATCCATTAGAGGCGTGAAAAGGTCCCATATAATCAAAGCCGCAAACATCAAATGGTTCAATAACAAGTGAATAATTCATAGGCATTTCTTGACGTCTACTAATATTACCAATTCTTTGACATTCATCACATGACAAGACAAACTTACGGGCATCCTTGAAGAGAGTAGGCCAATAAAAACCGGATTGCAATACCTTATGTGCAGTTCTATCTCCAGCGTGGTGTCCTCCATAAGATTCAGAGTGACACTTGCGTAGGATCTGTTCCTATGCATGCCCAGGTACACAACGTCTAATAACACCATCTACTCCTTCTTTATAAAGATGTGGGTCAACCCAAAAGTAATGTCTCAAATCATAGAAAAACTTTTTCTTTTTCTGGTATGTGAAGCTAGGTGGTATAAATTTAGCAACAATGTAATTAGCATAATCAACATACCATGGAGTACTACGAGAAGTACTCATAACATTTAATTGCTCATCAGGAAAGCTATCATCAATAGGTAGTGGGTCATCAAGAACATTTTCTAACCTAGACAAGTTGTCTTCAACGGGGTTCTCAGCTCCCTTTCTATCAACAATATGCAAATCAAATTCTTGTAGCAAGAGAACCCATCTAATAAGTCTAGGTTTAGCATCTTTCTTTTCCATCAGATATTTAATAACAAAGATGATCTGTGTGAATAGTTACTTTAGAATCAACAATATAAGGTCTGAACTTATCACAAGCAAATACAACTGCTAAGAATTCTTTTTCAGTAGTAGCATAATTTCTTTGAGCATTGTCTAGAGTCTTACTAGCATAATGAATAACATTTAATTTCTTATCAACTCTTTTCCCTAGAACAGCACCTACAGCATAATCACTAGAATCACACATAATTTCAAAGGGTAAATTCCAATAAGGTGGCTGAACAATAGGTGCAGAGATCAATGCTTTCTTAAGTATTTCAAATGCTTCTACACAATCATCATCAAAGACAAATGGTATATATTTTTGTAATAAATTAGTCAGAGGCCGAGAAATTTTTGAGAAGTCCTTAATGAACCTCCTATAAAATCCGGCATGACCAAGGAAACTTCTTATACCTTTGATGTCCTTGGGACACGACATCTTTTCAATAGCATCAACCTTGGCCTTATCAACTTCAATACCTCTTTCAGAAACTTTATGCCCCAAGACAATACCTTCATTAACCATAAAGTGGCACTTTTCCCAATTCAAGACAAGATTAGTTTCTCCACATCTCTGCAAAACTCGATCAAGGTTGCTCAAGCAATCATCAAAAGAGGATCCATAGACGGAAACGTTGTCCATGAAAACCTCACAAATCTTTTCACAAAAGTCAAAGAATATAGCCATCATGCATCTCTGAAAGGTAGCAGGTGCATTACATAAACCAAAAGGCATACGTCTATAAGAAAAAGTACCAAAAGGGTGTTGGAAATATGCCCTAGAGGCAATAATAAATTAGTTATTATTATATTTCCTTGTTCATGATAATCGTTTATTATCCATGCTATAATTCTATTGATAGGAAACTCAGATACATGTGTGGATACATAAACAACACCATGTCCCTCGTAAGACTCTAGTTGGCTAGCTCGTTGATCAACAGATGGTTACGGTTTCCTGACCATGGACATTGGATGTCGTTGATAACGGGATCACATCATTTGGAGAATGATGTGATGGACAAGACCCAATCCTAAGCCTAGCACAAAGATCGTAGTTCGTATGCTAAAGCATTCCTAATGTCAAGTATCATTTCCTTAGACCATGAGATTGTGCAACTCCCGAATACCGTAGGAATGCTTTGGGTGCACCAAACGTCCTGGCAACGAATCGGGTGGCTATAAAGGTGCACTACAGGTATCTCCGAAAGTATCTGTTGGGTTGGCACGAATCGAGACTGGGATTTGTCACTCCGGTTGACGGAGAGGTATCCCTGGGCCCACTCGGTAGGACATCATCATAATGTGCACAATGTGACCAAGGGGTTGATCACGGGAAGATGTGTTACGGAACGAGTAAAGAGACTTGCCGGTAACGAGATTGAACAAGGTATCGGGATACCGACGATCGAATCTCGGGCAAGTACAATACAGCTAGACAAAGGGAATTGTATACAGGATTAATTGAGTCCTTGACATCGTGGTTCATCCGATGAGATCATCATGGAACATGTGGGAGCCAACATGGGTATCCATATCCCGCTGTTGGTTATTGATCGGAGAACGTCTCGGTCATGTCTGCATGGTTCACGAACCGTAGGGTCTACACACTTACGGTTCAATGACGCTAGGGTTATAAAGGAGTTTGTATGTGGTTACCGAATGTTGTTCGGAGTCCCGGATGAGATCTCGGATGTCATGAGGAGTTCCGGAATGGTCCGGAGGTAAAGATTTTTATATGGGAAGTCCTGTTTTGGTCATCGGAAAAGTTTTGGGTTTTATCGGTAACGTACCGGGACCACCGGGAGGGTCCCAGGGGTCCACCAAGTGGGACCACCATCCCCGGAGGGCTGCATGGGCCAAGTGTGGGAGGGACCAGCCCGGTGGGCTGGTGCGCCCCACAAGGGCCCAAGGCGCCTAGGGTTTGGGGAGGTGCCCCACCCAGCTTGGGGGCAAGTTTCCCCTCTCTCCCCCCCTTGGCCGCCCCCTAGATGGGATCTAGGGCTGGCCGCCGCCCTTAGGGGTGGAACCCTAGGTGGGGGCGCAGCCCCCCCCTCTCCCCCTATATATACTTGAGGACTTTGGGGCTGCCCACACAGGAGTTTTGTCCTCTCCATGGCGCAGCCCTGCCTCTCTCCCTCCTCCTCTCCCGCGGTGCTTGGCGAAGCCCTGCAGGATTGCCACGCTCCTCCATCACCACCACGCCGTTGTGCTGCTGCTGGATGGAGTCTTCCCCAACCTCTCCCTCTCTCCTTGCTGGATCAAGGCATGGGAGACGTCACCGGGATGTACGTGTGTTGAACGCGGAGGTGCCGTCCGTTCGGCACTAGGATCTCCGGTGATTTGGATCACGACGAGTACGACTCCTTCAACCCCGTTCTCTTGAACGCTTCCGCTTAGCGATCTACAAGGGTATGTAGATGCACTCTCCTTCCCCTCGTTGCTGGTTTCTCCATAGATAGATCTTGGTGACACGTGGGAAAATTTTGAATTTCGCCACGTTCCCCAACAAGGGTATCGAGCTAGGTCTATGCGTAGTTTCTATGCACGAGTAGAACACAAGTTGTTGTGGGCGTTGATTTTGTTCAATATGCTTACCGTTACTAGTCCAATCTTGTTTCGACGGTATTGTGGGATGAAGCGGCCCGGACCGACCTTACACGTACTCTTATGTGAGACAGGTTCCACCGACTGACATGCACTTGTTGCATAAGGTGGCTAGCGGGTGCCAGTCTCTCCCACTTTAGTCGGAATGGATTTGATGAAAAGGGTCCTTATGAAGGGTAAATAGCAATTGGCATATCACGTTGTGGTTTTGCGTAGGTAAGAAACGTTCTTGCTAGAAACCCATAGCAGCCACGTAAAACATGCAAACAACAATTAGAGGATGTCTAACTTGTTTTTGCATGGTATGCTATGTGATGTGATATGGCCAAGAAGAATGTGATGAATGATATGTGATGTATGAGATTGATCATGTTCTTGTAATAGGAATCACGACTTGCATGTCGATGAGTATGACAACCGGCAGGAGCCATAGGAGTTGTCTTAATTTATTGTATAACCTGCGTGTCATTGAACAAACGCCATGTAATTACTTTACTTTATTGCTAACCGGTAGCCATAGCAGTAGAAGTAATAAGTTGGCGAGACAACTTCATGGAGACACGATGATGGAGATCATGATGATGGAGATCATGGTGTCATGCCGGTGACGATGATGATCATGGAGCCCGAAGATGGAGATCAAAGGAGCAAAATGATATTGGCCATATCATGTCACTATTTGATTGCATGTGATGTTTATCATGTTTATGCATCTTATTTGCTTAGAACGACGGTAGTAAATAAGATGATCCCTCATTAAAATTTCAAGAAAGTGTTCCCCTAAGCGTGCACCGTTGCGAAAGTTAAATGCGTTTCGAAGCCCCACGTGATGATCGGGTGTGATAGATTCTTACGTTCACATACAACGGGTGTAAGCCAGATTTACACACGCGAAACACTTAGGTTAACTTGATGAGCCTAGCATGTACAGACATGGCCTCGGAACACAAGAGACCGAAAGTTCGAGCATGAGTCGTATGGAGGATACGATCAACATGAAGATGTTCATCGATGATGACTAGTCCGTCTCACGTGATGATCGGACACGACCTAGTTGACTCGGATCATGTAATCACTTAGATGACTAGAGGGATGTCTATCTGAGTGGGAGTTCATTAGATGAACTTAATTATCCTGAACATAGTCAAAAGCCCTTTGCAAATTATGTCGTAAGCTCACGCTTTAGTTCCACTGTTTAGATATGTTCCTAGAGAAAATATAGTTGAAAGTTGACAGTAGCGATTATGCGGACAGAAGAAAGCTTATGTCCTTAATGCACCGCTCGGTGTGCCGAACCTCGAACATCGTCTATGGATGTTGCGAACATCTGACATACACGTCTTGATAACTATGTGATAGTTCAGTTAAACGGTTTAGAGTTGAGGCACCAAAGACGATTTCGAAACATCGCGGGACATATGAGATGTTTCGAGGGCTGAAATTGGGATTTCAAGCTCGTGCCCACGTCAAGAGGTATAAGACCTCCGACGATTTTCTTAGCCTGCAAACTAAGGGAGAAAAGCTCAATCATTGAGCTTGTGCTCAGATTGTCTGAGTGCAACGATCACTTGAATCGAGTGGGAGTTGATCTTCCGATGAGATAGTGATGTTTCTCCAAAGTCATTGCCACCAAGCTGCTAGAAGCTTCGTGATGAACTATAACATATCAGGGATAGATATGATGATCCTTGAGCTATTCGCAATGTTCGACACCGCCGAATGTAGAAATCAAGAAGGAGCATCAATTGTTGATGGTTAGTGAAACCACTAGTTTCAAGAAGGGCAAGGGCAAGAAGGGTACTTCATGAAACGGCAAATCAGTTGCTGCTCCAGTGAAGAAACCCAGGGTTGAACCCAAACCCGAGACTAAGTGCTTCTGTAATGAGAGGAACGGACACTGAACCAGGATTACCCTAGATACTTGGTAGATGAGAAGGCATGCAAGGTCGATAGAAGTATATTGGATATACATTATGTTAATGTGTACTTTACTAGTACTCCTAGCAGCACCAGGGTATTAGATACCGGTTCGGTTGGTAAGTGTTAGTAACTCGAAATAAAAGCTACGGAATAAACGGAGACTAGCTAAAGGTGAGTGACGATATGTGTTGGAAGTGTTTCCAAAGGTTGATGTGATCAAGCATCGCTTTGCTCCCTCTACCATCGAGATTTGTCTTAAACCTAAATAATTGTTATTTGGTGTTTGCGTTGAGCATAGACATGATTGGATTATGTCTATCGCAATACGGTTATTCATTTAAGGAGAATAATGGTTACTCTATTTATTTGAATAAAACCTTCAATGGTCTTGCACCTAAAAGAATGGTTTATTGAATCTCGATTGTAGTGATACACATTTTCATGCCAAAAGATATAAGATAGTAATGATAGTACCACTTACTTGTGGCACTGCCATGTAAGTCTAAACACATGAAGAAGCTCCATGTTGATGGATCTTTGGACACACTCGTTTTTTAAAAGTTTGAGACATGCGAACCATTTCTATTGGTGTATACGCATGAAGAAACTCCACGCAGATGGATCGTTTGGACTCACTTGATTTTGAATCACTTGAGATATGCAAATCATACCACATGGGCAAGATGACTGAAAAGCCTCGGAACAAGATAGCAACTTGTTGGAAGTAACACATTTTGATGTGTGCAGTCCAATGAGTGCTGAGGCATGCAGTGAATATCGCTATGTTCTTACTTCACAGATGATTCGAGTAGATGTTGAGTATATTTACTTGGTGAAACACAAATCTGAATTATTGAATGGTTCAAGTAATTTCAGAGTGAAGTTAAAGACCATCGTGACAAGAGGATAAAATGTCTATGATATGATCATAGAGATGAGTATCTGAGTTACGAGCTTTGGCACGCAATTAAGACATTGTGGAAATTGTTTGACAATAAATACTGCCTGGAACACCATAGTGTGATGGTGTGTCCGAACATCATAGTTGCACCTTATTGAATATGGTGCGTACCATGATGTCTCTTATCGAATTACCACTATCGTTCATGGGTTAGGCATTAGAGACAACCGCACTCACTTTAATAGGACACCACGTAATTCCATTGAGACGACACCGTTTGAACTATGGTTTGGAGAAACCTAAGTTGTCGTTTCTTAAAAGTTTGGGGCTGCGATGCTTATGTGAAAAAGTTTCAGGTTGATGAGCTCGAACCCAAAGAGGATAAAAATGCATCTTCATAGGACACCCAAAACAGTTGGGTACACCTCCTATCTCAGATCCGGAAGCAATAGTAATTGTTTCTAGAAACGGGTCCTTTCTCGAGGAAAAGTTTCTCTCAAAAGAATTGAGTGGGAGGATGGTGGAGACTTAATGAGGTTATTAAACCATCACTTCAACCAGAGTGTAGCGAGGGCACGTGAAGTTGTTCATGTGGCACCTACACCAATTGAAGTGGAAGCTGATGATTGTTATCTTGATGCTTCGGATCATGTCACTACCGGACCTCGTAGGTTGACAAGGACGCGTACTACTTCAGAGTGGTACGCAATCCTGTCTTAGAGGTCATGTTGCTAGACAACAATGAACCTACGAGCTATGAAGAAGCGATGGTGGGCCCGGATTCCGACGAATGGCTCGAGGCCATAACATCCGAGAGAGGATCCATGACTTTGGAAGAAATACTTGATGGTCGTAAGGACGTTGGGTAAAGATGGATTTAAAAAGGAAGACGGGCAATGATAGTATCACCATTAAGAAAGCTCGACTTGTCGTTAAAGATGTTTTCCGACAAGTTCAAGGAGTTGACTACGGTGAGGCTTTCTCACTCGTAGCGATGCTAAGAGTCTGTTGGAATTGGATTAGCGATTCTTGCATGATTTATGAAATCTTGCATATAGGATGTCAAAACATTGTTTCCTTGACAGTTTTCTTGAGGAAAGGTTGTATGTGATACAACCAGAAGGTTTTTGACAATCCTGAAAGACGCTAACAAGTAGGCAAAGCTCTAGCTATCCTTCTAAGGACTGGAGTAAGCATCTCGGAGTTGGAATGTACGCTTTGATGAGATGATCAAAGATTTTGGGTCTATACAAAGTTTATGAGAAACTTGTATTTCCAAAGAAGTGAGTGGGAGCACTATAGAATTTCGATGAGTATATGTTGTAGACATATTGTTGATCGTAAATGATGTAGAATTTCTAGAAAGCATATAGGGTTGTTTGAAAAGTGTTTTCAATGGAAAACCTGGATTAAGCTACTAGAACATTGAGCATCAAGATCTATGAGGATAGATAAAAAAACGCTAAATGGTACTTTCAAATGAGCACATACCTTGACATAATCTTGAAGGTGTTCAAGATGGATCAGTCAAAGAAGGAGTTCTTGCACGAGTTGTAAGGTATGAAGTTAAGAGTTAAAGCTCTCGACCACGGCAGAAGAGAGAGAAAGGATGAAGGTCGTCCCCTATGCTTCAGACGTAGGCTCTATTGTATGCTATGATGTGTACCGCACCGGAAGTGTGCCTGCCATGAGTCAGTCAAGGGGTACAAGAATGATCCAGGAATGGATCATAGGACAGCGGTCAAAATTGTCCTTGGAGTAAATAAGGACATGTTTCTCGATTATGGAGGTGATAAAGAGTTCGGCCTAAAGGGTTACGTCGATGCAAGCTTTAACACCTATCCGAACGACTCTGAGTAGCAAACCAGATACGTATAGTGGAGCAACCATTTGGAATAGCTCCAAGTGGAGCGTGGAAGCAGCATTTACAATATGACCTAGAGATTTATGAAGTACATACGGATCTGAATGTTGCGGACCCGTTGACTAAAACCTCTCTCACAAGCAAAACATGATCAAACCCCGTAACTCATTGAGTCTTAATCACATGGTGATGTGAACTAGTTTAGTGACACTAGTAAACTCTTTGGATGTTGGTCACATGGCGATGTGACCTATCGTTGTTAATCACATGGCGATGTGAACTAGATTATTGACTCTAGTGCAAGTGGGAGACTGTTGGAAATATGCCCTAGAAGCAATAATAAATTAGTTATTATTATATTTCCTTGTTCATGATAATTATTTATTATCCATGCTATAATTGTATTGATAGGAAACTCAGATACATGTGTGGATACATAAACAACACCATGTCCCTAGTAAGCCTCTAGTTGGCTAGCTCGTTGATCAACAGATGGTTACGGTTTCGACCATGGACATTGGATGTCGTTGATAACGGGATCACATCATTTGGAGAATGATGTGATGGACAAGACCCAATCCTAAGCCTAGCACAAAGATCATAGTTCGTATGCTAAAGCTTTTCTAATGTCAAGTATCATTTCCTTAGACCATGAGATTGTGCAACTCCCGGATACCGTAGGAATGCTTTGGGTGCACCAAACGTCACAACGTAACTGGGTGGCTATAAAGGTGCGCTACAGGTATCTCCGAAAGTATTTGTTGGGTTGGCACGAATCGAGACTGGGATTTGTCACTCCGGTTGACGGAGAGGTATATCTGGGCCCACTCGGTAGGACATCATCATAATGTGCACAATGTGACCAAGGGGTTGATCACGGGATGATGTGTTATGGAACGAGTAAAGAGACTTGCCGGTAACAAGATTGAACAAGGTATCGGGATACCGACGATCGAATCTCGGGCAAGTACAATACCGCTAGACAAAGGGAATTGTATACGGGATTAATTGAGTCCTTGACATCGTGGTTCATCCGATGAGATCATCGTGGAACATGTGGGAGCCAACATGGGTATCCAGATCCGCTGTTGGTTATTGACCGGAGAACGTCTCGGTTATGTCTGCATGGTTCCCGAACCCGTAGGGTCTACACACTTAAGGTTCAATGACGCTAGGGTTATAAAGGAAGTTTGTATGTGGTTACCGAATGTTGTTCGGAGTTCCGGATGAGATCTCGGACGTCACGAGGAGTTCTGGAATGGTCCGGAGGTAAAGATTTATATATGGGAAGTCCTGTTTTGGTCACCGGAAAAGTTTGGGTTTTATCGATAACGTCTGGGACCACCGGGAGGTCCCAGGGGTCCACCAAGTGGGACCACCATCCCCGGCGGGCTGCATGGGCCAAGTGTGGGAGGGGACCAGCCCCAGGTGGGCTGGTGCGCCCCCCCCCCCACAAGGGCCCAAGGCGCCTAGGGTTTGGGGAGGGGGTGCCCCACCTAGCTTGGGGGGCAAGTTTCCCCCTCTCTCCCCCCCTTGGCCGCCCCCTAGATGGGATCTAGGGCTGGCCGCCGCCCTTAGGGGTGGAACCCTAGGTGGGGGCGCAGCCCCCCCCTCTCCCCCTATATATACTTGAGGACTTTGGGGTTGCCCACACAGGAGTTTTGTCCTCTCCATGGTGCAGCCCTGCCTCTCTCCCTCCTCCTCTCCCGCGGTGCTTGGCGAAGCCCTGCAAGATTGCCATGCTCCTCCATCACCACCACACCGTTGTGCTGCTGCTGGATGGAGTCTTCCCCAACCTCTCCCTCTCTCCTTGCTGGATCAAGGCATGGGAGACGTCACCGGGCTATACGTGTGTTGAACGCGGAGGTGCCGTCCGTTCGGCACTAGGATCTCCGGTGATTTGGATCACGGCAATCTGACTCTTTCAACCCCGTTCTCTTGAACGCTTCCGCTTAGCGATCTACAAGGGTATGTAGATGCACTCTCCTTCCCCTTGTTGCTGGTTTCTCCATAGATAGATCTTGGTGACACGTAGGAAAATTTTGAATTTCTGTTACGTTCCCCAACAAAGGGCATGTAAAAGTAGTCTTTGATTGATCCTTAGCTGACACGGGTATTTGACAGAATCCAGAATAAGCATCTAGAAAGCAATAGTGTGTATGTTTGCATAATCTTTCTAGCATTTGATCGATAAAAGGTAAGGGGTAATGATCTTTCTTAGTAGCTTTATTTAATTTGCGGAAATCAATTACCATCCTATAACCTGTAATAATTCTTTGCGGAATCAATTCATCTTTATCATTAGGAACAATAGTAATACCTCCCTTCTTAGGGACACAATGGACAGGACTTACCCACTGACTATCAAAGAACGGGATAAATTATACCTGCCTCCAGAAGCTTTAGTATTTCTTTTCTTACCACTTCTTTCATCTTAGGATTCAACCTTCGTTCATGATCACGAACTGGTTTGGCATCTTCTTCCAAATTTATTTTATGTTGACATAGAGTGGGACTAATGCGCTTAAGATCATCAAGAGTATAGCCAATTGCAGCACGGTGCTTCTTCAGAGTTTTCAATAATCTCTCTTCTTCATGCTCTGAAAGGTTAGCACTAATAATAACAGGATATATCTTCTTTTCATCAAGATAAGCATACTTAAGATTACCGAACAGCGGTTTAAGCTCAAACACGGGATCACCCACAGGTGGAGGAGGATCCTAGGATTTCAACATGCAAATTGTGTTTCAGAATAGGTTCCTGTTTAAAGAATACTTCATCTATTTCCCTTCTTTCATTCATAAACATATCATTTTCATGGTCTAGCAAATATTGTTCTAAAGGATCACTAGGAGGTACGGCAATAGAAGCAAGACCAATAATTTCATCTTTACTAGGCAATTCTTCTTCACGGTGTTGTCTACTAAATTTAGAGAAATTAAACTCATGAGTCATATCACCCAAGCCAATAGTAACAACATTCTTTTCGCATTCTATCTTAGCATTAACAGTGTTCAAGAAGGGTCTACCAAATATAATGGGACAAAAGCTATCTTGTGGGGAACCAAGAACAAGAAAATCAGCAGGATATTTAGTTTTCCCACACAAGACTTCAACATCTCTAACAATTCCCATTGCTGATATAGTATCTCTATTGGCAAGTTTAATTGTAACATCAATACCTTCTAACTCAGCGAGTGCAATTTAGGTGCTTAATTTCTTCATTATAAAGTATGAGGTATAACACTAGCACTGGCACCCATGTCACATAAGCCATGATAACAGTGATCTCCTATTTTAACAGAAATAACGGGCACGCCTACCACAGGTCTATGTTTATCTTTAGCACAAGGTTTGGCAATTCTAGCGGTTTAATACGTAAATGAATAACATGCCCATCAATATTATCAGCCAAGAGATCTTTAACAATAGCAATATTAGGTTCAACTTTAACTTGCTCAGAAGGTGTATAAGTTCTAATATTGCTTTTACGAACCACAATTGAAGCTTTAGCATGATCCTTAGTCCTAACAGGGAAAGGTGGTTTCTCAACATAAGAAGTAGGAGCAATAGGATCATTATAAGTGACAATCTTTTCTTCAACTTTAGTAGGTGCAGCTACTTTTACTTCTATGGGAGGATGATATTTAAACCACTTCTCCTTGGGGAGATCAACATAAGTAGAAAAAGATTCACAGAAAGAAGCTACTATCTCAGAGTCAAGTCCATATTTAGTGCTAAATATACGGAAAATATCGGTATCCATAAAAGATTTAACACAATCAAACTTAGGTGTCATAATTCGACTCCTTACCTTCGTCGAGATCCCAATCTTGAGTTGCGTTTAATTATATCCAATAAATTCCATCTGAATTCAATAGTCTTCATCATAAAAGAGCCAACACAAGAAGTATCGAGCATGGTGCGATTGTTTTCAGAAAGCCGAGCATAAATTTTTTGAAGAATTATTTCTTTTGAGAGCTCATGATTGGGGCATGAATATAACATTGATTTAAGCCTCCCCCAAGCTTGAGCGATGCTTTCTCCTTCGCGAGGCCAAAAATTATATATATAATTGTGATCACGATGAACAAGATGCATAGGATAATACTTTTGATGAAATTCCAATTTCATCCGTTTATAGTTCCATGATCCCGTGTCATCACATAGCCTATACCATGTCGATGCATCTTCCTTCAAAGATAAAGGGAAGACCTTCTTCTTAACAACATCATCGGGTATACCTGAAAGCTTAAATAATCCACAAACTTCATCCACATATATTAGTTGCTCATCAGGATGCTTTGTTCCATCTCCTAAAAAAGGATTATCTAGCAGTTTTTCCAACATACCCGAAGGAACTTCAAAGGGAACATCTTCATTTGCAATAGGTTCAGTAGGTTGAGGAGCAATTCTTTGCTCTACTGGTCGGGGTGAAGATACCCCGAACAAGCCCCTCAGAGGATTACTTTCCAGAGTATCAAGTGACAGTAAATTTCAGCACACTATATAAATTTTTCCTTACCAAATTCCACCTACCAAAGGCGCTTCACTCCCGACAGCGGCGAGAAAAGAGTCTTGATGACCCACAAGTATAGGGGATCTATCGTAGTCCTTTCGATAAGTAAGAGTGTCGAACCCAACGAGGAGCAGAAGGAAATGATAAGCGGTTTTCAGCAAGGTATGCGTTCGGTACTTTGATAATTTGATATGTGGGTGGACCGGTGCTTGGGTGCTGTTATTACTTGAACAAGCATCCCACTTATGATTAACCTCTATTGCAAGCATCCGCAACTACAACAAAAGTATTAAGGTAAACCTAACCATAGCATGAAACATATGGATCCAAATCAGCCCCTTACGAAGCAACGCATAAACTAGGGTTTAAGCTTACATCACTCTAGTAACCCATCATCTACTTATTACTTCCCAATGCCTTCCTCTAGGCCCAAATAATGGCGAAGTGTTATGTAGTCGACGTTCACATAACACAACTAGAGGCTAGACAACATACATCTCATCAAAATATCAAACGAATACAAAATTCACATGACTACTAATAGCAAGACTTCTCCCATGTCCTCAGGAACAAACGTAACTACTCACAAATCATATTCATGTTCATAATCAGAGGGGTATTAATATGCAACAAGGATCTGAACATATGATCTTCCACCAAATAAACCAACTAGCATCAACTACAAGGAGTAATCAACACTACTAGCAACCTACTAGTGCCAATCCCGGACTTGGAGACAAAAATTGTATACAAGAGATGAACTAGGGTTTTGAGAGGAGATGGTGCTGGTGAAGATGTTGATGGAGATTGCCCTCTCCCGATGAGAGGAGCGTTGGTGATGACAATGGCGTTGATTTTCCCCTCCGGGAGAAGTTTCCCAGCGAATAGCTCTGCGGAGCCCTAGATTGGTTCCATGAGGTTTCCGCCTCGTGGCGGCGGAGTCTCGTCCCGAAAGGTTGATTATGATTTTTTTTGCTCGACGAAAGACCTCATATAGCAGAATATGGCCATCGGAGAGCCAACAGGGGGCCCACGAGGCAGGGGGGCGCGCCCTGGGGGTAGGGTGCGCCCCCACCCTCGTGGCCTGGTGGGCCCCCCTCTGGTGAACTTCTTCCGCTCAATATTTTTTATTATTTCCAAAAATGACTTTCGTGGAGTTTCAGGACTTTTGGAGTTGTGCAGAATAGGTCTCTAATATTTGTTCCTTTTCCATCCCAGAATTCCAGTACGGCATTCTCCTCCTTATGTAAACCTTGTAAAATTAGAGAGAATAGGCATAAGTATTGTGACATAACGTGTAATAACAGCCCATAATGCAATAAATATCGATATAAAAGCATGATGCAAAATGGACGATCAGGCCCTACGGATCACCCCTGACCCCTTGCCGCCCAATACACCCTAATCCCTCCGCCATAAACCTCACCCACCACAAGTTTGAAAAAATGTCTGGATTGCTTTTTTATCTTTTTTTGCACATTTTTTAGGAGACACAATGGATTTGTTGGATGATGAGTTTGTTGCCCTACATTATGAGTTTATTTAAATGGAGTTCTTCACTTCATCGTCATCGTGTCCGATGATGGCGACTATGATTTGATGATGATGATGATGACAATGAGCATCCTCGAAGCAGTGGAGAAGGAAGAGAATTATGTTCTGAACTTTAGGGTTTTGATGTCGGGCATGATAACTGTTACCTGGAATAGGATAAAGGGTCATATTGATGTTTACAAGAACTACTTCAAAGCCAGCCCAGTATATCATGAGGGGTTCTTTTGGTGTAACTACCGGATGCGCAGGCATTTGTTCTTCCACATAATGGAGGGTGCAAAGGAATATAATCCTTACCTCACATTGAGGAAGGATTGTACTGTAGCACTATTGTTCTCTCCTTTCCATAAATGCACCGCTTCTATCAGCATGCTTGAATATGCCACAACTACAGATGCCATTGACGAGTATGTTCAGATGGAAGAGGGCACATGCATTGATGCAATGGTGATATTTTCCTTTGCCTTACTGAATGTGATTGAACCAGAGTACTTGAGATAACCAAATACCAAGGGCACAGAAAATCTTCTGGCAATTGGTGAAGGAAATATGCCCTAGAGGCAATAATAAAGTGAAGGAAATATGCCCTAGAGGCAATAATAAAGTTGTCATTTATATTTCCTTATATCATGATAAATGTTTATTATTCATGCTAGAAATGTATTAACCGGAAACTTAGTACATGTGTGAATACATAGACAAGCAGAGTGTCACTAGTATGCCTCTACTTGACTAGCTCGTTAATCCAAGATGGTTAAGTTTCCTAACCATAGACATGAGTTGTCGTTTGATTAACGGGATCACATCATTAGAGAATGATGTGATTGACAAGACCCATCCATTATCTTAGCACGACGACCGTTTAGTTTGTTGCTATTGCTTTCTTCATGACTTATACATGTTCCTATGACTATGGGATTATGCAACTCCCGAATACCAGAGGAACACTTAGTGTGCTATCAAACGTCACAATGTAACTGGGTGATTATAAAGATGCTCTACAGGTGTCTCCAATGGTGTTTGTTGAGTTAGCATAGATCAAGATTAGGATTTGTCACTATGATTGTTGGAGAGGTATCTCTAGGCCCTCTCGGTAATGCACATCACTATAAGCCTTGCAAGCAATGTGATTAATGAGTTAGTTGCGGGATGATGCATTACAGAACGAGTAAATAGACTTGCCGGCAACGAGATTCAACTAGGTATTGAGATACCAACGGGCGAATCTCGGGCAAGTAACATACCGATGACAAAGGGAACAACATATGTTGTTATGCGGTTTGACCGATAAAGATCTTCGTAGAATATGTGGGAGCCAATATGAGCATCCAGGTTCCTCTATTGGTTATTGACCGGAGATGAGTCTCGGTCATGTCTACATAGTTCTCGAACCCGTAGGGTCCGCACGCTTAACGTTCGATGATGATCAGTATTATTAGTTTATGTGTTTTGATGTACCGAAGGTTGTTCGGGGTCCCGGATGTGATCACGGACATGACGAGGAGTCTCGAAATGGTCGAGACATAAAGATCGATATATTGGAAGGTTATGTTTGGACACCGGAAAGGTTTCGGATGAGTTCGGGCATTTTCCGGAGTACCGGGGGGTTACCAGGACCCCCCAGGGGCTTAATGGGCCTACATGGGCTTTAGTGGAAGAGAGAGGAGGCGGCCAAGAGGAGCTCCCCAAGCCCAATCCGAATTGGGAGGGGGGCCGGGCCCCCTTGATACGTCTCCAACGTATCTATAATTTTTTATTGCTCCATGCTATATTATCTACTGTTTTGGACCATATTGGGCTTTATTTTCCACTTTTGTATTACTTTTGGGACTAACCTATTAACCGGAGGCCCAGCCCAGAATTGCTGTTTTTTTGCCTATTTTAGTGTTTCGAAGAAACGGAATATCAAACGGAGTCCAAACGGAATGAAACCTTCAGGAACGTGATTTTCTCACCGAATATGACCCAGGAGACTTGGACCCTACGTCAAGAAAGCCACGAGGTGGGAACGAGGTAGGGGGCGCGCCTACCCCCCTAGGGCGTGCCCCCACCCTCGTGGGCCCCATGAAGCTCCACCGACGTACTTCTTCCTCCTATAGAAACTATTGATCTCTCATGCTTCACTTAGATTATTTTGAGAGTCTTAATAGCATGGTAATTTTCTTAATAATCTCAATATGCTTGGTGTTCAAGATTTGTAAAACTTTCTTTTGAGTGCGTTGAATACTAAGAAAAGTTTGATGCTTGATAATTGTTTTGAGATATGGAGGTGATAATATCAAAGTTGTGCTAGTTGAGTAGTTGTGAATTTGAGAAATGCTTGTGTTGAAGTTTGCAAGTCCCGTAGCATGCACGTATGGTAAACGTTATGTAACAAATTTGAAATATGAGGTGTTCTTTGATTGTACTCCTTATGAGTGGCGGCCGGGGACGAGCGATGGTGTTTTCCTACCAAACTATCCCCCTCGAAGCATGTGCGTAGTGCTTTGGTTTTTGATGGCTTGTAGATTTGTGCAATAAGTATGTGAGTTCTTTATGACTAATGTTGAGTCCATGGATTATACGCACTCTCACCCTTCCATCATTGCTAGCCTCTTTGGTACCGTGCATTGCCCTTTCTCACATTGAGAGTTGGTGCAAACTTCACGGTGCATCCAAACCCCGTGATATGATACGCTCTTTCACACATAAACCTCCTTATATCTTCCTCAAAACAGCCACCATACCTACATATTATGGCATTTCCATAGCCATTCCGAGATATATTGCCATGCAACTTTCCACCGTTCCGTTTTTCATGACATACTCATTATTGTCATATTGCTTAGCATGATCATGTAGTTGACATAGTATTTGTGGCAAAGCCACCATTCATAATTCTTTCATACATGTCACTCTTGATTCATTGCATATCCCGATTACATCACGGAGGCATTCATATAGAGTCATACTTTGTTCTAGTATCGAGTTGTAATCATTGAGTTGTAAATAAATAGAAGTGTGATGATCATCGTTTAATAGAGCATTGTCCCAATAAAAAAAGAAAGGCCAAAAGAAAAAAAAGAAGGCCCAAATATATATATATATATATATATATATAAGGGGCAATGCTACTATCCTTTTTTTTCACACTTGTGCTTCAAAGTAGCACCATAATCTTCATGATAGATAGTCTCTTGTTTTGTCGCTTTCATATACTAGTGGGAATTTTCATTATAGAACTTGGCTTGTATATTCCAACAATGGGCCTCCTCAAGTGCGCTAGGTCTTCGTGAGCAAGCAAGTTGGATGCACACCCACTTAGTTTCTTTTGTTGAGCTTTCATATATTTATAGCTCTAGTGCATCTGTTGCATGGCAATCCCTACTCCTTGCATTAACATCAATCGATGGGCATCTACATAGCCCATTGATTAGCCTCGTTGATGTGAGACTTTCTCCTTTTTTGTCTTCTCCACATAACCCCCATCATCATATTCTATTCCACCCATAGTGCTATATCCATGGCTCATGCTCATGTATTGCGTGAAGGTTTATAAAGTTTGAGATTACTAAAGTATGAAACAATTGCTTGGCTTGTCATCGGGGTTGTGCATGATGAGATCATTCTTGTGTGACAAAAATGGAGCATGACTAAACTATATGATTTTGTAGGGATGAACTTTCTTTGTCCATGTTATTTTGAGAAGACATAATTGCTTAGTTAGTATGCTTGAAGTATTATTATTTTTATGTCAATATGAACTTTTGTCTTGAATCTTTCAGATCTGAATATTCATACCACAATTAAGAAGAATTACATTGAAATTATGCCAAGTAGCACTCCGCATCAAAAATTCCGTTTTTATCATTTACCTACTCGAGGAGGAGCAGGAATTAAGCTTGGGGATGCCTGATACGTCTCCGACGTATCTATAATTTTTGATTACTCGATGCTATACTATCTACTATTTTGGACCATATTGGGCTTTATTTTCCACTTTTATATTACTTTTGGGACTAACCTATTAACCGGAGGCCCAGCCCAGAATTGTTGTTTTTTTGCCTATTTCAGTGTTTCGAAGAAACGGAATATCAAACGGAGTCCAAACGGAATGAAACCTTCGGGAACGTGATTTTCTCACCGAATATGACCCAGGAGACTTGGACCCTACGTCAAGAAAGCCACGAGGTGAGCACGAGGTAGGGGGTGCGCCCCCCATCCTCGTGGGCCCCATGAAGCTCCACCAACGTACTTCTTCCTCCTATATATACCTACGTACCCCCAACGATCAGATACGGAGCCAAAAACCTAATTCCACCGCCGCAACCTTCTGTACCCACAAGATCCCATCTTGGGGCCTGTTTCGAGCTCACCGAAGGGGAATCCACCATGGAGGGCTTCTACATCATCACCATAGCCCCTCCGATGAAGTGTGAGTAGTTTACCTCAGACCTTCGGGTCCATAGTTAGTAGCTAGATGGCTTCTTCTATCTTTTTGGATCTCAATACAATGTTCTCCCCCTCTCTCGTGGAGATCTATTTGATGTAATCTTCTTTATGCAGTGTGTTTGTTGAGACCGATGAATTGTGGGTTTATGATCAAGATTATCTATGAACAATATTTGAATCTTCTCTGAATTCTTTTATGTATGATTGGTTATCTTTGCAAGTCGCTTCGAATTATCAGTTTGGTTTGGCCTACTAGATTGGTTTTTCTTGCAATGGGAGATGTGCTTAGCTTTGGGTTCAATCTTGCGGTGTCCTTTCCCAGTGACAGTAGGGGCAGCAAGGCACGCATAGTATTGTTGCCATCGAGGATAAAAAGATGGGTTTTTTATCATATTGCATGAATTTATCCCTCTACATCATGTCATCTTGCATAAGGCGTTACTCTGTTTTCATTAACTTAATACTCTAGATGCATGCTGGATAGCGGTCGATGGGTGGAGTAATAGTAGTAGATGCAGCAGGAGTCGGTCTACTTGTCTCGGACGTGATGCCTATATACATGATCATACCTAGATATTCTCATAACTATGCTCAATTCATCAATTGCTCAACAGTAATTCGTTCATCCACCGTAAAATACTTATGCTCTTGAGAGAAGCCACTAGTGAAATCTATGGCCCCCGGGTCTATCCTCATCATATTAATCTCTATCACTTTATTATTGCCTTTGCTTTTTACTTTGCTTTTTAATTTACTTTGCATCTTTATCACAAAAATACCAAAATATTATCTATCATATCTATCGATCTCACTCTCGTAAGTGACCGTGAAGGGATTGACAACCCCTAATCGCGTTGGTTGCGAGGAGTTTTTTGCTTTGTGTAGGTACGAGGGACTCGCACGTAGCCACCTACTGGATTGATACCTTGGTTCTCAAAAACTAAGGGAAATACTTACGCTACTTTGCTGCATCATCCTTTCCTCTTCAAGGAAATCCAACGCATTGCTCAAGAGGTAGCACCCCTTTCCTTCTTCTCCTCTTCCCCTTCATTCCCCCTCCTATTAGGACTAGGAAAGGGGGAACCTACTCCTAGTAGGAGTAGGATTCCCCCCCTTGGGGGCGCACCATGAGGCCGGCCGACCCCCTCCTCCCCTCATTTATATACGGGGGAGGGGGCACCCCATAGACACACAAGTTGAATGTTTAGCCGTGTACGGTGCCCCCCTCCACATATTTCCACCTCGGTCATATCGCTGTAGTGCTTAGGCGAAGCCCTGCATCGGTAACTTCATCATCACCGTCATCACGCCGTCGTGCTGACGAAACTCTCCATCGGATTCAGCTGGATCAAGAGTTCGAGGGACGTCACCGAGCTGAACGTGTGCAGATCGCGGAGGTGCCGTGTGTTCGGTTGGATCGCGAAGACGTTCGACTACATCAACCACGTTACATAACGCTTCCTCTTTCGGTCTACGAGGGTACGTGGACACACTCTCCCTCTCGTTGCTATGCATCACATAGATAGATCTTGCGTGATCGTAGGTAAATTTTTTGAAATACTGCATTCCCCAACAGTGGCATCCGAGCCAGTTCTATGCGTAGATGTTATATGCACGAGTAGAACACAAAGAGTTGTGAGCAATAATAGTCATACTGCTTACCAACATGTCATACTTTGATTCGGCGGTATTGTTTGATGAAGCGGCCCAGACCGACATTACATGACCACGTTCATGAGACTGGTTCTACCGCCGTGCTTCGCACACAGGTGGCTAGTGGGTGTCTGTTTCTCCAATTTTAGTTGAATCGAGTGTGACTACGCCCGGTCCTTGTTGAAGGTTAAAACACACTTGACGAAAAATCGTTGTGGTTTTTGATGAGTAGGTAAGAACGATTCTTGCTAAACCCGGAGCAGCCACGTAAAATTTGCAACAACAAGTAGAGGACGTCTAACTTGTTTTTACAGGGTATGTTGTGATGTGATATGGTCAAGACGTTATGATATATAAATTGTTGTATGACATGATCATGTTTTGTAACAGTTCTCGGCAACTAGCAGGAGCCTTATGGTTGTCGCTTTATTGTCTGAAATGCAATCGCCATGTAATTGCTTTACTTTATCACTAAGCGGTAGCGATAGTCGTGATAGCAATAGTTGGCGAGACGACAATGATGCTTCGATGGAGATCAAGGTGTCAAGCCGGTGACGATGGTGACCATGACGGTGCTTTGGAGATGGAGATCAAAGGCACAAGATGATGATGGCAATATCATATCACTTATATTGATTGCATGTGATGTTTATCCTTTATGCATCTTATTTTGCTTAGTTCGGCGGTAGCATTATAAGATGATCTCTCACTAAATTTCAAGGTATAAGTGTTCTCCCGAGTATGCATAGTTGTGACGGTTAAATGTCGTGCCGAGACACCACGTGATGATCGGGTGTGATAAGCTCTACGTTCACATACAACGGGTGCAAGCTAGTTTTGCACACGCAGAATACTCGGGTTAAACTTGACGAGCCTGGCATATGCAGATATGGCATCGGAACACTGAGACCGAAAGGTCGAGCGTGAATCATATAGTAGATATGATCAACATAGTGATGTTCACCATTGAAAACTACTCCATCTCACGTGATGATCGGACATGGTTTAGTTGATTTGGATCACGTGATCACTTAGATGATTAAAGGGATGTCTATCTAAGTGGGAGTTCTTAAGTAATATGATTAATTGAACTTTAATTTATCATGAACTTAGTACCTAATAGTATTTTGCATGTCTATGTTGTTGTAGATCAATGGCCCATGCTACTGTTCCTTTGAATTTTAATGTGTTCCTAGAGAAAGCTAAGTTGAAAGATGATGGTAGCAACTACACGGACTGGGTCCGTAACTTGAGGATTATCCTCATTGCTGCACAGAAGAATTACGTCCTGGAAGCACCGCCAGTGCAAGACCCGTTGCAGGAGCAATGCCGGACGTTGTAAATGCCTGGCCGAGCAAAGCTAATGACTACTCGATAGTTCAGTGTGCCATGCTTTACAGCTTAGAACTAGGAATTCAACGACGTTTTGAATGTCATGGAGCATATGAGATGTTCCAGGAGTTGAAGTTAATATTTCAAGCAAATGCCCAGATTGAGAGATATGAAGTCTCCAATAAGTTCTATAGCTGTAAAATGGAGGAGAATAGTTCTATCAGTGAACATATACTCAAAATGTCTGGGTATCATAATCACTTGACTCAGCTAGGAGTTAATCTTCCGGTTGATAGTGTCATTGACAGAGTTCTTCAATCACTGCCACCAAGCTACAAAAGCTTCGTGATGAACTATAATATGCAAGGGATGGATAAGACAATTCTCGAGCTCTTCCACGATGCTAAAGGCTGCGGAGGTAGAAATCAAGAAGGAGCATCAAGTGTTGATGGTCAACAAGACCACCAATTTCAAGAAGAAGGGCAAAGGAAGAAGGGGAACTTCAAGAAGAACGGCAAGCAAGTTGCTGCTCAAGTGAAGAAGCCCAAGTCTGGACCTAAGCCTGTGACTGAGTGCTTCTACTGCAAAGGGACTGGTAACTGGAAGCGGAACTGCCCCAAGTATTTGGCGGATAAGAAGGATGGCAAAGTGAAACGTATATTTGATATACATGTTATTGATGTGTACCTTACTAATGCTCGCAGATGGCGCTTGGTATTTAATACTGGTTACATTGCTCATATTTGCAACTCGAAACAGGGCTACGGATTGCGAATATTGGCTAAGGACGAGGTGATGATCTTGGCGTGGGAAATGGTTCCAAAGTCGATGTGATCGCCATCGGCACGCTACCTCTACATCTACCTTCGGGATTAGTTTTAGACCTAAATAATTGTTATTTGGTGCCAGCATTAAGCATGAACATTATATCTGGATCTTGTTTGATGCGAGACGGTTATTCATTTAAATCTGAGAATAATGGTTGTTCTATTTATATGAGTAATATCTTTTATGGTCATGCACCCTTGGAGAGTTGTCTATTTTTGTTGAATCTCGGTAGTACTGATACACATATTCATAATATTGAAACCAAAAGATAGAGAGTTGATAATGATAGTGCAACTTATTTGTGGCACTGTCGTTTGGGTCATATTGGTGTAAAGCGCATGAAGAAACTCCATATTGATGGACTTTTGGAATCACTTGATTATGAATCACTTGGTACTTGCGAACCATGCCTCATGGGCAAGATGACTAAAACTCCATTCTCCGGAACAATGGAGCGATCAACAGATTTATTGAAAATAATACATAGTAATGTATGCGGTCCGATGAATATTGAGGCTCGCGGCGGGTATCGTTATTTTTTGACCTTCACAGATGATTTAAGCAGATATGGGTATATCTACTTCATAAAACATAAGTCTGAAACATTTGAAAAGTTCAAAGAATTTCAGAGTGAAGTGGAAAATCATCGTAATAAGAAAAATAAAGTTTCTGCGATGTGATCGTGGAGGAGAATATTTGAGTTATGAGTTTGGTCTTCATTTGAAACAATGCGGAATAGTTTCGCAACTCACGCCACCCGGAACACCACAGCATAATGGTGTGTCCAAACGTTGTAACCGCACTTTATTAGATATGGTGCGATCTATGATGTCTCTTACTGATTTACCGCTATCGTTTTGCGGTTATGGTTTAGAGACGGCTGCATTCACGTTAAATAGGGCACCATCTAAATCCGTTGAGACGACACCTTATGAACTATGGTTTGGCAAGAAACCCAAGTTGTCGTTTCTTAAAGTTTGGGGCTGCAATGCTTATGTGAAAAAGCTTCAACCTGATAAGCTCGAACCCAAATCGGAGAAATGTATCTTCATAGGATACCCAAAAGAGACTGTTGGGTACACCTGCTATCACAGATCCGAAGGCAAGATATTCGTTGCTAAGAATGGATCCTTTCTAGAGAAGGAATTTCTCTCGAAAGAAGTGAGTGGGAGGAAAGTAGAACTTGATGAGATAACTGTACCTGCTCCCTTATTGGAAAGTAGTTCATCGCAGAAATCAGTTCCTGTGACTCCTACACCACCATCGAGGAAGCTAATGATGATGATCATGTAACTTCAGATCAAGTTACTACCGAACCTCATAGGTCAACCAGAGTAAGATCCGCACCAGAGTGGTACAGTAATCCTGTTCTAGAGGTCATGTTACTTGACCATGACGAACTCTACAAACTATGAGGAAGCGATGGCTTGAGGCCATGAAATCTGAGATGGGATCCATGGATGAGAACAAAGTATGGACTTTGGTTGACTTGCCCGATGATCGGCAAGCCATAGAGAATAAATGGATCTTCAAGAAAAAGACTGACGCTGACGGTAATGTTACTGTCTACAAAGCTCGACTTGTTGCGAAAGGTTTTCGACAAGTTCAAGGAGTTGACTACGATGAGACCTTCTCACCCTTAGTGATGCTTAAGTCCGTCCGAATCATGTTAGCAATTGGTGACTTTTATGATTATGAAATTTGGCAAATGGATGTAAAAACTGCATTCCTGGATGGATTTATGGAAGAAGAGTTGTATATGATGCAACCAGAAGGTTTTATCAATCCAAAGGATGCTAACAAAGTGTACAAGCTCTAGCGATCCATTTATGGACTGGTGCAAGCATCTCGGAGTTGGAATAAACGTTTTGATAGTGTGATCAAAGCATATGGTTTTATCTGAGACTTTTGGAGAAGCCTGTATTTATAAGAAAGTGAGTGGGAGCTCTGTAGCATTTCTAATACTATATGTGGATGACATATTGTTGATTGGAAATGATATATAATTTCTGGATAGCATAGAAGGATACTTGAACAAGAGTTTTTCAATGAAAGACCTCGGTGAAGCTGCTTATATATTGGGCATCAAGATCCATAGAGATAGATCAAGACGCTTAATTGGACTTTCACAAAGCACATACCTTGATAAAGTTTTGAAGAAATTCAAAATGGATCAAGCAAAGAAAGGGTTCTTGTCTGTGTTACAAGGTGTGAAGTTGAGTCAGACTCAATGCCCGACCACTGTAGAAGATAGAGAGAAAATGAAAGTCATTCGCTATGCTTCAGCCATAGGTTCTATCATGTATGCAATGCTGTGTACCAGACTTGATGTGTGCCTTGCTATTAGTTTAGCAGGGAGGTACCAAAGTAATCCAGGAGTGGATCACTGGACAACGGTCAAGAACATCCTGAAATACCTGAAAAGGACTAAGGATATGTTTCTCGTTTATGGAGGTGACAAAAAGCTCGTCGTAAATGGTTACGTCGAAGCAAGCTTTGACACTGATCCGGATGACTCTAAGTCACAAACCGGATACATATTTATATTGAACAGTGGAGCTGTCAGTTGGTGCAGTTCTAAGCAAAGCGTCGTGGCGGGATCTACGTGTGAAGCGGAGTACATAGCTGCTTCGGAAGCAGCAAATGAAGGAGTCTGGATGAAGGAGTTCATATCCGATCTAGGTGTCATACCTAGTGCATCAGGTCCAATGAAAATCTTTTGTGACAATACTGGTGCAATTGCCTAGGCAAAGGAATCCAAATTTCACAAGAGAACCAAGCACATCAAGAGAAGCTTCATTCCATCCGCGATCAAGTCAAGGAGGGAGACAAACAGATTTGCAAACTACATACGAATCTGAATGTTACAGACTCATTGACTAAGCCTCTCCCATGAGCAAAACATGATCAGCACCAAGACTCCATTGGTGTTACAATCATTACTATGTAATCTAGATTATTGACTCTAGTAAAAGGAAATATGCCCTAGAGGCAATAATAAAGTTGTTATTTCTATTTCCTTATATCATGATAAATGTTTATTATTCATGCTAGAATTGTATTAACTGGAAACTTAGTACATGTGTGAATATATAGACAAACAGAGTGTCACTAGTATGCCTCTACTTGACTAGCTCGTTAATCAAAGATGGTTAAGTTTCCTAACCATTGACATGAGTTGTCATTTGATTAATGGGATCACATCATTAGAGAATGATGTGATTGACAAGACCCATCCGGTAGCTTACAACGATGATCGTTTAGTTTGTTGCTATTGCTTTCTTCATGACTTATACATGTTCCTATGACTATGAGATTATGCAACTCCCGAATACCAGAGGAACACTTAGTGTGCTATCAAATGTCACAACATAACTGGGTGATTATAAAGATGCTCTACAGGTGTCTCTGATGGAGTTTGTTTAGTTGGCATAGATCAAGATTAGGATTTGTCACTCCGATTGTCGGAGAGGTATCTCTGGGCCCTCTCGATAATGCACATCACTATAAGCCTTGCAAGCAATGTGACTAATGAGTTTGTTTCTGGATGATGCATTATGGAACGAGTAAAGAGACTTGCCGGTAACGAGATTGAACTAGGTATTGAGATACGGACGATCGAATCTCGGGCAAGTAACATACCGATGACAAAGGGAACAACATATGTTGTTATGCGGTTTGATCGATAAAGATCTTCATATAATATGTGGGAGCCAATATGAGCATCCAGGTTCCGCTATTGGTTATTGACCGGAGATGAGTCTCGGTCATCTCTACATAGTTCTCGAACCCGTAGGGTCCGCACGCTTAACGTTCGATGAAGATCAGTATTATGAGTTTATGTGTTTTGATGTACCGAAGGTTGTTCGGAGTCCCGGATGTGATCACGGGCATGACGAGGAGTCTCGAAATGGTCGAGATATAAATATCGATATATTGGAAGGCTATGTTTGGACACCGGAAAGGATTCAGATGAGTTCGGGCATTTTCCGGAGTACCGGGGGGTTACCGGAACCCCCCTCGGGGGGAGGGGGCTTAATGGGCCTGCATGGGTGAAAGTGCGTTATATCGACTAGAGGGGGGGTGAATAGGCGATTTTTATGAATTCTTCACTGAGGAATTTGCCGGTGAGGAAATTCCTTAGCGAAGAACTACTTGCAACGGAATAAGTACTCAGAAGTAAGCATAACAGAATGCGGGCATGGTCATCATGATTAAATGAGGACAAACAAAGAGTACAGAAAGCGTAAACACAGGATAGCTCAAGATGAAGACAAACAGACTGAAGAAATTGAACTGAGGAAATTGAGAAAGTCTTCAGTCAAAGTCTTCAAACACAGATATGAATAAACTCTCAACACAATAATGAGGAAATGAAAGGGTTGAGGAAATAGAACCAGTTAGGTTGGTGAAGACAATGATTTGGTAGACCAGTTCCAACTGCTGTCTCAGTTGTACGTCTAGTTGGAGCGGCTGAGTATTTAAACTCAAGGACACACAGTCCCGGACACCCGGCCGAAAGCACGCAGCTCAGACACCAAGTCCTCACCGTATTCTCCTTGAACTAAGCTCACACAGGCCTCGTCCAATCACTCGTGGTAAGTCTTCAGGCGACTTCCAAACCTTCACAGACTTGGTCACTCGGCGATCCACAATTCCTCTTGGATGCTCTAGACCATGACGCCTAACCGTCTGGAAGAAGCACAATCTTCAAAGGTAACAAGCGTTGGATCCACGCAGGATCAATCTCTTCAGTGATGCTCAATCACTTTGGGTTTGTAGGGGTTTGGTTTTTGGGTTTTTCCTCACGCGATGATTTTCTCTCAAAGTCCTCAGAGGATGGGTTGCTATCAAATGACAAGTGTCAAGTTTCTCTCGAGCAGCCAACCAGCTAGTGGTTGTAGGGGCGGCTATTTATAGCCTAGGGAGCAGCCGACATGATAAGACATAAATGCCCTTCAATGATATGACCGTTAGGTGGATAAGATATTTTGGGACAGTGGCGCGACACAACAATGGTCAGAAATTTGAATCTCAAATTCCTCGGGGCTATCATGTTCCTCCTTTGTGTAGGCAATCCGCACTGGCGAATTCCTAACTCCTCGGTCAGAACAAATTCCTCAACGAACAGAAGAACTTCGTCTGTGTCACTGAAGAAATTGACTGAACTGTATGAGATTTCCAAAGGCTTCACTCGAAGGGATTATTAGGTGTAAGATTTTGAGTTGAGCATCACATGGAAATTTTTCCTTAGTATCTCCTCGAATTTCTTTAACAGTACGGTGTTTCCTATGACTCAAGAAAGAGAAAAACGAAACTACGAAAACAAAAGTCTTCACGCTTCATGTTCCTCAAAAGAATACTAAGTCTTCAAGGTCACACCAATTTCTTCACTTTCAAAGTCTTCAGAAAGTCTTCAAAATATCAAAGTCTTCAGTCGAAGAACTTCATTTTTAGGGGTCGACTTTCTCTGTAATTATCAAACTCCTCATAGACTTATAGATCTGTGTACACTCACAAACGCATTAGTTCCTTAACCTATAAGTCTTCAATACACCAAAATCACTAAGGGGCACTAGATGCACTTACAATCTCCCCCTTTTTGGTGATTGATGACAATATAGGTTAAGTTTTCAACGGGGATAAACATATGAAGTGTAAATACGGATATTGAGGAATTTGATTGCAAGATATAGAAGAACTCCCCCTGAAGATGTGCATAGTGAGGAATTTGCTTTTGAGGCAATGCACATTGGAAGAGTTGAATCATGGAGATCTCCCCCTATATCTTGTAATTCATACACGCATTTGACATATAACATGAAGAATTTGAAATGCATGATGAGATATGGTGCTTGACGTAATTCAGCATGCGTGCGATAACATTAATGAGGAACAAGCATGCAAAATAACGCATCAAGAGTACCAGAGCTCAAGAAGCTCAAGAGAATCAGAGCATAGTGCATCAAAAGTATCAAAGCACCATCGGGTTTAAGATTACGACTCGACCCAATAAAAGTTTCAGAAGAACGAGAGTTGTAACTTAACAAAAATAAATTGTATATGGGCAATAAAATAGACCCGCTTGAAGACTCACTCAAATTTCTCCCGCTTTGTCATCGAATGACCAAAAGGATCGAAACTAAGGACTAATGCCCCTGAAGAATTTCGAGTTGAAGAAGGAGCGCCAGCGTTGTTGGGGTCGGTTGTTGTAGTAGGGCCTGCCATGTGTCGCCCAAGTCTTCATTTTCATCAGTCACGAGGAAGAATAGGAGCTGGCCACCAAGGAAGGAACTTTGACCTTCTTGTATTTCTTCTGAGGAGGTGCGTACCAGTCAAATTCTTCCTTGAGTCCCATCGTTGTCGGTTCTTCCGCATCGTAGACATTAGAAAGAACAGCCCAGGTGCGTTTGAAGGTTTCATGGAGGTAGTAGTGGTTTTTCTTCACTGCATTGTGTGTTGAGGTCATGTTGTGAAGAATTGAACCAAATTGATGCTTGACCCATTTATGATTGCGATCAACCTTCTGATGAAGACTGAGGAGTAACTCACGATCAGTCATCACCACAGGTGCGATAGCTTGAGGACTTTGCTTGGTACCGAGGTATTTGCGGCGAGTCATGTGTGGCGTAGTCATCATTGGTGGAGTAGGATGCAGCTTTGCTAAACTGTCCATCCAATGGACGAATGCCTTCATCGATCACAGCAGTGGCCTTGCCCTTGTCATCGGTGAGGTAAATGTCCGTTTGAGGACTTCAATCGGGGCAAGTAGCTGCGGTGGTTCGTAGTATCAGCCTTTGTAATCGAAAGTGAAGACCTTGACCGATGAATCTCATTATCCAAAGGCGCGCATAAGGCTTCAGCTCAAATGGTGACATAGCAATGTTTGCCGAGTCCTCATGAAGAAATCATGGAAGTTGACGGAACGCCATGGATGATGTTGAAAAGCATATTCTTCATGATGCCAACGACTTCTTCATCATTTGAGTCGTGGCCTTTGATAGGACTCATTGTCTTCGTCGTAATCCGATAGACAGTCCGAGGCACATACAATAATTCCTTGACGAGGAATTTGGTTCTTGGGGCCTGCTTTGGCTTCAAAGGCTTCATCAAGACTTGCATATAGTGATTTGAAAGTTCAGTTCGTTGTAGATACAACGAGCACCGTCATGTGGAGGATCGAGTGGTAGAGCACGAAGCAATTGATTCTTTGGTGCCTTGTAGTGAGCATTTTCAGACATCCATCTAATACCCATGAGTTCACGCCTTCAGCGTCTCCGGTGATGTGCAGCGTTGCATAGAATAGAATAAATTCTTCATTCCGATCCACGGATATCGGTGAAGAAATTCAGAAGTCCTGCGTCGTGAAGAACACTGAGGACTGGCTCAAAGCCTGGCAGAGACTCCATGTCCACATGAGGAATATGAGCATGATCGAAGACTTTGTCTTTATTGAAAAGCACCGAGGAATAGAAATTGGCTTGGCTGGCAGTCCAGAAACGCCTCTTCCTTATGCGAGCAGAATCATATGGATTGTAATCAGTGAAGAATACATGCTCATTGAAGAAGTCTTCAGCCTTGAACTTTTTCTTTGTTGAGAAGGGATCCTTGGGCTTTGGTAGTGGAGTGTCAGTGAGTTGCATCACGACCTCTGGAATCGCAATCTCAGGTTCTTCAGGCTGAGGAATTTCTTGTTCCTCAATAGGTGCATCTGAGGATCAGCAAAGAAGAAGTTCAT
Source organism: Aegilops bicornis (assembly GCA_021605145.1). NCBI lineage: Eukaryota > Viridiplantae > Streptophyta > Magnoliopsida > Poales > Poaceae > Aegilops > Aegilops bicornis. Next base: position 568,065,185 of record CM038673.1, on the reverse strand, counting down.
CAGCGCTAGTGGCTGGAATTTCTTCAGGGACAGATGAAGTGGGATGAGTTTCTTCAGAGCCCATTTGAACAGTAGGAGCAGGGGACTGAGGTATCTGTTGGATTGGGGTGAAGAGTGGAGAATTTGGATGCTGACTTTCCCAAAAGTCATCATTCATTACTGGCGTTGTGCTTCCAATATCCACATCTTCTTCAAGTTCCTCAACACCGGCCTCTTCACCGTGAACCGAGGCATAGGCGAGGAAATGATTGGGGTTGAAGGGATTGCTTCCACTTCAATTTCTTCATCAATCTGCTCTGACGAAGCAGAAGAATGATTTTCTTCATCAGATCCGCTTGGGATCACATAATCTTCATCAAAAGGAACAAGGTCCTTTGATGGAATTGAGGAAATTGGAACAACATCAATTGGATTTTCAAAGGAGCTCGTCATTGGCTTCATTTTCTTCGCAGCCGAAGAATTTGACGCAGCTGATGCTTTCCGTTTCTTCACAGCAGCTCGTTCTGCAGCCTTGGTCTTCTTCACATCAGAGGCAGATGGAAGAATTGGAGTTGGTGTTGGCGCATGAGGAGCTGAGGAATCTGGATGATTTTCCTCAAAGCGCAATCGATGCGGTTGCCTGTCTTGTTCGGGCTTCTTCAGCGCACCACTAGTGGATGCCACCGCAATTTCTTCAATGGCTCGAATGGGATCATCAGCCACAGGACCTGGCATTTTCTTCAGCAGCCTGAACTTCATCAGCGGTGCTGGCATGTTCTTCAGTTGGCTGAGCTGAGGCTCCAGCCTGAGGAATTGCATGTTGCGTTGGGGCAGCAACATTTGTGAACTTCTTCGTCAGGTTGACGAATCTGACCTTGGCCCCTTGCCAATCAGCATAATAAGCATCGAAGTTTTTGCTGAGGTCTTGAATTTCAGTCTGGACCTTGAGAAGTTCCTCAGGTGTCATTTTGACAACGTTTTTCTTCAGGAACTTCTCCTTTCTGTATTGAGCCTTCTTGATCTCTCTTGCCTTTTCAAACTTCCATTTCTCTTCTGTGATGAAATGGGTCAAAGATATGACTTTGTCCAGAGTCGATGAAAATCAGGCAAAGGGGTATTTGGATCCTTGTGCCAGAGATCAATATAATCAAGGATTTTCCTCAGATCCAACAGCAGAGGCACAGATGTGCCTTTGGCTCTAGCGGCCCTTTCTTGGCGATCTCTAATGATTTCCGCAAGTTCATCATCATCAGCCTCATCATCTTCAGGTGGCTCTTGGAAAGCAACCTATTTCTTCTTGGGACTTGGACGAGGACCTCGTCCAGCTGTGGCCTTAGTCTTCAGCAGAGTCGGGCCAGATGAAGACTTTGGTGCAGCTGAGGAACTTGTTGAGACACCAGAGGCAATGGAGAAGCCTGCAGTCCTTTGGCACGTGGCCAGATGCACAGGTGCTGAGGACTTTGTCGGAACTGCTGAGGACTTGGGAGGAGCTGCTGAGGACTTTGAAGGAGCTGAGGATTTTGGAGGAGCAGGGGCAGCATGAGGAATTTGCCGTGAGGGCACTGCTGAGGAACTTGGCCATGAGGGCACTATTGGTGAAGCACTTGGCTTGTGAGCGGGCTTCTTCGCCATAGATTTTCTTGGCTTGACAGAGGCCTCAGGAGCAGCAGCAGTGGCAGAGTCCTCATTGAATTTCCTCACTGCCTCATTGGCTTGTCTTGCCAACTTGGCTTGGCGCTTGGCCCATTCTTCAGGAAAGTCCTCACCACGCTTGATGCTGGTGGGGTCAGCTTCTTGGCCAGGTGCCAATGGAGCTCTTGGGCATGGAGGATTGAGTGCGAATTTCTTCATGTACTTTGGAGTTACATATCTGTACTCCCTCCATTCCCGTGCCCATCTCCGTTCAATCCTTTGGATGCGCACCTTGCGCTGATTTTTGTTCTCTTTGCTGAACTCGCTTCATCAGTGTGCAATAATCGGCATAAATTTCCTCGTGGATTTCAAACGCGGTCATGACCTCAGCCTCTTTCCTCCTTTCTCGTGGCTTCTTTCCTTCTCGCCATATTCTTCACCGAGGAATTTGAACAAACGAATTCTTCCAAGAAGTATGCAACTTTTCTTCGAGGAACGCTGCAAATGAGTTAAGTTGATGAGAACCTAGTGATTCAGCAGCGGACATGAGTACCTGTGAACAGAGCATAGTTGCGAGGAATTTGAAGAGGTCATATGCGTTCTCAGAAGGTTTTTCAAAAAGAACAAGTTTTGAGGATTTTGACCAGATGAGCCTTGAAGAATTTCACTAAGTGTTCTTTGTCTTAGGTTCCAGAGTTGTACAGATCGAGGATCCACACAATTGAGGAATCTTGAAAAAAATTATTGCTTAGAGAAACGAATCAAGAGCATATAACTAGTGAGGTGTTTGTGTGTGAGGATTTGAAGAATAAAACACCTTTAAAGATTTTGTAGTTTAAAATTTGGATCAACGAGGGTAGTAAAAGTAACTTTTATTTACCCTAAATGAAGAACACGATTTAACTGGGTGTTGTAGATGTGAAGCTCGTCTATTCAGATCTTCCACGCCCTAACTTGGCGGAGGAAGACAGCTACGGCGGCGGCGGAGTGAGGATTTCCGCAGTCGGCGCGAGTACGTCGGCGAAGAGGTCGAGGCAGCAAAGCTCTTCCTCACTGGTGACGATGGAGTAGCGGCGGCGCTAGGGTTTGAGGAGCTCGAACGGGAGAGAGAGGTCGAGCGGGGTAAAAGAAGTGAGGATGGAGAGAAGGGTATTTATAGAGGCAGTGAAAAACTGTTCACCAAGATTTAGGACGAACGTGCCCCTGACCATTCTCCTTCTCACGACATGTGTCATCCACGTACTGTGTAGTGGAGATCGTGTACGATCGTGGGTGAGTAAAATAATGCATCGCGGGATGCGGAACGGTTTGAGCGGCAAAACCGAAAGTTTGGATAAGATCCGTTTTTTTTAAGTTCCGTTCGCAATTTCTTCAGCTGACAAGGACACGGTGAAGATTTTGAACGAGTTTCAAATAGAACGCACATGAAGAATTTGTGAATAGATTAGGTTGAGTATAGCATAGAGGGGGAAGGGTCCGATCACATTCACTTAGCAGAAAAAGCAACTTGAAGAAATAGCCATAAGTGAATGTTGTAGAGGACGTAAACCCATATATATGTATAGCCAATGAAGAAAAACGACGGAAACAGTGAAGATTTTGCAAAGTTGAAGAATTTCAAAAAACTGAAGAATTTCAAAAAAACTGAGGAAAAACTCAAATTGAAGATTTTCAACTTTGGTGGTGGCGTGTCCTACCGTATAAGAATGATGATTTCAGACACCGCTGCATAATTGTCGAGGGTTCTCGAGAATCAAATTCTTCATTAATTTATTCACACTTAGAATGTTATTCTTCATTGATTGAAGAAAAACGTTTCTTCATGTGTTGCACATCTAAGTCATCAATTTTGCATAAGTGTCAGGATGTGTGTCCTTTTCAAAGAACATACGAAGATTCTAAGATATTTAGCTTACACCGCAACTTGCTAAATCTCTTCTCATCCAAGGGCTTAGTGAAGATATCGGCTAGCTGTTCTTCAGTCTTCACATGCTCGATGGAGATGTCGCCCTTCAACACATGATCACGAAGAAAATGATGACGAATTTGAATGTGCTTTGTCTTCGAGTGCTGAACAGGGTTGTGAGCAATCTTGATGGCACTCTCATTGTCACAGTAGAGAGGCACATTCTTCACGTTGATGCTGTAGTCCTTGAGAGTTTGCTTCATCCACAGCAATTGAGCACAACACGAGCCAGCGGCAATGTATTCAGCTTCCGCAGTAGACAGTGATACACAGTTCTGTTTCTTCAAGGACCAACAGACCAAAGATCGTCCGAGGAAATGACAAGTACCAGATGTTGACTTGCGGTCCACACGATCACCAAAGATAGTCAGTCGTAATATCCAATGAGATCAAAAGTAGAGCCCTTGGGGTACCATAATCCTAGTGTTGGTGTGTGAGCTAGATATCAAGAATATGCTTCACAGCCTTATGGTGTGATTCCTTCTGTAGCTTGAAATCAGGCACACATGCAAACACTAAGCATTATATCCGCCTAGATGCACATAAGTACAATAAAGAACCAATCATGGAGCGGTATACCTTGTGATCAAGTCAATACCATTTTCATCGATTGCATAGATGGCCATTTGTGGGCATAGGAATTTTGACACCTTTGCAATCTTGCATGCCGAATTTCTTCAGGACATCTTTGAGGCATTTCTCCGAGATATGAATATGCCATTGTGTTGTTGATTTAATTTGAAGACCTAAGAAGAATTTCAACTCTCCCATCATAGACATTTGATATTCTTCACTCATCATATAGGCAAATTCATCACTATAACGTTGGTCAAGACAGCCAAAGATAATATCATCAACATATATTTGGCACACAAACAGTTCACCATCATATGATTTAGTAAAGAGAGTAGGGTCGAGTGAACCGGTTGCGAAGCCATTCTTCACGAAGAATTCCTTCAATGTATCATACCACGCCCGTGGGGCTTGTTTGAGACCATATAGGGCCTTGTTGAGTCTGAAGACTTTGTCAGGATTCTTTGGATCTTCAAAACCTGGGGGTTGAGCAACATATACTTCTTCCTCAAGCTTACCATTGAGGAATGCACTTTTCACATCCATTTGATATAAAGTGATATTGTGATGGTTAGCATAGGCGAGTAATATGCAATAGACTCAAGTCTAGCGACAGGTGCAAAAGTTTCATCGGAATCAATTCCTTCAACCTGGGTGTAGCCTTGAGCTACTAGTCGTGCCTTATTCCTCACCACAAGGCCATTTTCATCTTGCTTGTTGCGGTAGATCCATTTTGTGCCAATGATATTATGCTTGCGAGGATCTGACGTTTGACCAGTTCCCGATTATTGTTGAGCTCGAACTGATGTAATTCTTCTTGCATGGCCTGGATCCACTCAGGCTCTAGAAATGCTTCGTCTACCTTAGTGGGCTCTGTGATAGAGACAAAAGCATAGTGCCCACAAAAGTTAGATAAATGTGAAGCTTTTGAGCGTGTGAGAGGACCTGGCGCTTCAATGTCATCGATGATCTTGTCAACTTGCACTTCTTTTGCAACACGAGGATGAGCTGGTTGTCGCCGAGGAATTTGATCATTTTCCTCAAAGACCATTGTCTTCAAGATTATCTTCGTGTGCATCAGCTCGACGATCTTCGCGTCTTTGGAATGCTTCAGCAGATTCTTCAAGAGGGAATGACATCCTCGATTGCCTTGAACTTGATAGATTCCTCGGTGTTGGTTCATCTAACACGAAGGTAGGTGCTCTTTATGCGAGCCATTAGTTTCATCGAACCGCACATCTACAAAGGTCAACAATCTTGTGAAGAGCGATGTTGAAGACTCAGAGGTGTGCGAGTCCTTTCCGTAACCAAGCATAAAACCTTCATGTGCTTTCGGTGCAAATTTAGAATTGTGATGAGGATCTCTAACCCAGCATTTAGCACCGAAGACTTTGAAATAACTTCCATTGGGTTTCTTGTCAGTGAGGAGTTCATAGGAAGTCTTCTTGAAGAATTTGTGAAGATATACTCTGTTGATGATGTGGCACGCAATATCAATTGCATCAATCCAAAAAACGATTAGGCGTTTTGTATTCATCAAGCATAGTGCGAGCCATCTCAACAAGAGTTCTGTTCTTGCGCTCCACGACGCCATTCTGCTGAGGAGTATGGGGAGCAGATAACTCATGAGTAATACCAAGTTCATCAAGATAGGCATCAAGACCGGAATTCTTGAACTCAGTTCCATTGTCACTCCTGATGTGTTTGAACTTCACACCAAAGTTAGTTGAAGCCCTCGAGGAAAATCGTTTGAAGACTTCCTGCACTTGATTTTTGTAAGTAACAATGTGTACCCATGTGTAACGAGAGTAATCATCAACAATAACAAAGCCATATAGAGATGCATCATTAACGACAATTTGAGTAATGATTGGGACCAAAGAGGTCCATGTGAAGCAATTCAAGGGACGAGTAGTGGTCATGATAGTCTTCACCGGATGCTTGGCCTTGGTCATTTTTCCAGCTTCACAGGCTCCGCACAAGTGATCCTTGAGGAATTTGACATTTTCAATGCCAATGACATGCTTCTTCTTTGCAAGCGTGCAGTAAATTCCTCATGCCTGCATGACCAAGTCGTCGATGCCATAGCCAGCCTTCTCAAGCTTTTGCAAGTAGACACACGGCTGGTTGTGGTCCTAGAGAAATCAACAATATACAAGTCTCCTCTCCTAAAGCCTTCAAGACTTTGGAATTGTCGGCTTCCATAATCACAACACAACGATACTTGCCAAAGATAACAACCATATCAAGATCACAAAGCATTGAGATCGACATGAGGTTGTATCCTAAGGACTCAACAAGCATGACTTTGTCCATGTGTATGTCCTTAGAGATCGCAACCTTACCAAGACCCAATACGACTTTTGCCTTTGTCAAGAAAGATGATATGCTTTTATGCGACGGTGATAAGGGAGCATCCATCAATAGATCCTTGTCACCAGTCATGTGATTTGTACATCCACTATCGAGAACCCACTCAGTGGCTTTGGGTTGATCATCCTACAGATGAATTAGTACAACTTACGATCTCATATATTTCATCAGTGAAGAATATGATATCAAGTTCATCGGATGAATTTCATCACCAAGATTAATAGATAAGCAGTATGAGGACGTGTGAAATGAAAGTTCATTTCATCATGATTAGCATGCGTCCTTTCAGGCAATTTGTCAGGCCCCCAGCAAATTCTTCAGGCGTTTAAAGCACGTCTGGAGACCTGACCCTGCAGAAGAGGTTAGTCCTTTTTCTTCACCACCCACATCTGAAGGGGTGGCAAAGAGTTCATCACTCTGCGAGCACCATATGAGAATGGTGGCATAGAGGCCAAACCATTTCGTTTCACATAAGAGGGGTTAGGGTAGGCATATGAATAAGCAGAGAAATTCTTTGAGGACTTATGAACATATTGGTTTGAAGAATAATGCACATATTCGTAGCCCTTAGCTCTACCCTGCGAAACAGAGTTGTTAGCACGATGCTAATCATGTGAGGACTTTGATCCTTTTGAGGAATTTGATCCACGTGAGGAATTTGGTCCGTATGAGGACTTGGATCCATATGAAGAATTTGGTCCATATGAAGAATTTGATCTGGCGTTCCTATTCTTCACAGGTGGTGTCATGAGGACATTCACCAAGACTTTCAAGGCACTTCTTGGGAACCCAGATTTTCTTCATAGGGAACCGTTCCTGCAGCTTAGTGCCAACATATCTAGCAAATACTTCACCATTCTGATTTTTGAACAGTTTATAGTTGGAGTCAAATGAATCATCGTAAGAATGAGGAGATTCGCATGTAAAGCAGATAAGTTAGATGGATCAATCGAGGTCCCTTTGCAGCAACCCATGAGGTTTTGGGATACCGCTCGGGCTTCCAATATGTTCCATCAAGATTATGCTTTCCTCTCAAAGGCAATACCCTCTTTCCTAGGGTTCCTGTTGAGGATCTGCTTTTTAAGCACATCACAAAGAGTCTGATGCCCTTTGAGGCTTTTGTACATGCCTGTCATGTACAATTCCTTCAGCCCTGCATTGTCAGTGATACTAGCAATGTCCTCAGATGAGGAATTTGTGATAGCAGAGGCAGGTGAAGAATTTGTAACAGTTGAAGCATTTGAACATTCAGGTGAAGAATTAGCATATTCACGTTCAATGCACTTTAAGCATGGAGGAACAAATTCTTCCTAATAAGCACTGATTTGTTGAGCAAGTAATGAATCGCGCTCCTTCTGAAGATCTTCATAACTCACTCTTAGCTTCTCAAGATCTTGCTTTCTTTGAAGAAATTCATAAGAAAGTTTCTCATGATCAGATAAGAGAGTGTTATGATGACCTTGAAGGTTGTCAAACCTAGACCTAAGTCTCAAGATTTTCAGTCAGGGCTTTAGTGCGATCCATTTTTTCACCTAACATATCATCACTTCTACCTAACATGTTTTGAACCTTTTCCAAGGCATGTTGTTGTTTGGTGGCAATGCAAACAAGTTTGGTATAGCTAGGTTCAATATCATCATCAGATCCATCATCATCAGATTCACAGTCACTAAATTCAGATGAGGAACATTCGGTTACCTCGACACCCTTTGCCATGAGACATGATGCTGAAGATGATGATTCTGGTTCGAAAGTCATCGTTTTGAGAGATTCCTTGAAGTCCTCAAACCAGGGATCATGACGGGTTCGATGACCTTCATAGACGTCGGAGATTCGGTCCCAGATGAGCTTCGCATTGCAAAGATGCATAATGCGCTTGAATTCATCTCTAAATAGGCAGGAACAGATGATATCCTTTGCCATGATGTCAAATCGAGTGAACTTGCGAATATCATCTGCGTTCTCCGTCTTGCATAGATCAGTAAGACCAATTTCAGTGACGGTCCACAGCTCGCTGTCCATTGCCATGAGGCGCTTCCTCATCATGGCCTTTCACTTGGGATAATCATGACCGTCAAAGATAGGGCATGTCACTTTCTTCATACCTGCGGTCGACATAACTAAAACTCCAGGTGGTTAAACCAAAATCACACAGAACAAGGGAGTACCTTGCTCTGATACCAATTGAAAGTGCGTTATATCGACTAGAGGGGGGTGAATAGGCTATTTTTATGAATTCTACACTGAGGAATTTGCCGGTGAGGAAATTCCTTAGCGAAGAACTACTTGCAGCGGAATAAGTACTCAGAAGTAAGCAAAACAGAATGCGGGCATGGTCATCATGATGAAATGAGGACAAACAAAGAGTACAGAAAGCGTAAACACAGGATAGCTCAAGATGAAGACAAACAGACTGAAGAAATTGAACTGAGGAAATTGAGAAAGTCTTGATCAAAGTCTTCAAACAGATATGAATAAACTCTCAACACAATAATGAGGAAATGAAAGGGTTGAGGAAATAGAACCAGTTAGGTTGGTGAAGACAATGATTTGGTAGACCAGTTCCAACTGCTGTCTCAGTTGTACGTCTGGTTGGAGCGGCTGAGTATTTAAACTCGAGGACACACAGTCCGGACACCCAGCCGCTGAGCACGCAGTGAGGACACCAAGTCCTCACCGTATTCTCCTTGAACTAAGGTCACACAGACCTCGTCCAATCACTTTCGTGGTAAGTCTTCAGGCGACCTCCAAACCTTCACAGACTTGGTCACTCGGCGATCCACAATTCCTCTTGGATGCTCTAGACCATGACGCCTAACCGTCTGGAAGAAGCACAGTCTTCAAAGGTAACAAGCATCGGATCCACGCAGGATCAATCTCTTCAGTGATGCTCAATCACTTTGGGTTTGTAGGGGTTTGGTTTTGGGTTTTTCCTCACTCGATGATTTTCGCTCAAAGTCCTCAGAGGATGGGTTGCTCTCAAATGACAAGTGTCAAGTTTCTCTCGGAGCAGCCAACCAGCTAGTGGTTGTAGGGGCACTATTTATAGCCTAGGGAGCAGCCCGACATGATAAGACATAAATGCCCTTCTATGATATGACCGTTAGGTGGATAAGATATTTTGGGACAGTGGCCAAGAAGACAAAGAACGGTCGGAAATTTGAATCTCAAATTCCTCGGGGCTATCATGTTCCTCCTTTGTGTAGGCAATCTGCCTTTGGCGAATTCCCTAACTCCTCGGTCAGAACAAATTCCTCAATGACCGGAAGAACTTCTTCTCATCCTTTGAAGAAATTGACTGTATTGTATGAGATTTCCAAAGGCTTCACTCGAAGGGATTGGTAGGCGTAGGATTTTGAGTTGAGCATCACATGGAAATTTTTCCTTAGTATTTCCTCGACCCCCTTTAACAAAGACGGTGTTTCCTATGACTCAAGAAAGAGAAAAACGAAACTACGAAAACAAAAGTCTTCACGCTTCATGTTCCTCAAAAGAATACTAAGTCTTCAAGGTCACACCAATTTCTTCACTTTCAAAGTCTTCAGAAAGTCTTCAAAATATCAAAGTCTTCAGTCGAAGAACTTCATTTTTAGGGGTCGACTTTCTCTGTAATTATCAAACTCCTCATAGACTTATAGACTTGTGTACACTCACAAACGCATTAGTTCCTTAACCTATAAGTCTTCAATGCACCAAAATCACTAAGGGGCACTAGATGCACTTACAATGGGCTTTAGGGAAGATAGAGGGCGCTGCCAAGAGGAGGGGCGCCCCCCCCCCCCAAGCCCAATACGAATTGGGAGGGGGGCCGGCCCCCCTTTCCTTCTTCTCCTTTTCCCCTTCCTTCCCCCTCCTATTAGGACTAGGAAAGGGGGGAACCTACTCCTAGTAGGAGTAGGATTCCCCCCCCCTTGGGGGCGCACCATGAGGCCGCCCGGCCCCCTCCTCCCCTCCTTTATATACGGGGGAGGGGGCACCCCATAGACACACAAGTTGATTGTTTAGCCGTGTGCGGTGCCCCCCTCCACATATTTCCACCTCGGTCATATCGTTGTAGTGCTTAGGCGTAGCCCTGCGTCGATAACTTCATCATCACCGTCATCATGCCATTGTGCTGACGAAACTCTCCCTCGGCCTCAGCTGGATCAAGAGTTCGAGGGACGTCACCGAGCTGAACGTGTGCAGATCGCGGAGGTCTCGTGCGTTCGGTACTTGATCAGTTGGATCGCGAAGACATTACTACATCAACCGCGTTACATAACGCTTCCGCTTTCGGTCTACGAGGGTACGTGGACACACTCTCCCGCTCGTTGCTATGCATCACATAGATAGATCTTGCGTGATCGTAGGTAAATTTTTTGAAATACTGCGTTCCCCAACATAAAGTTCTTATTTTATATTTCCTTATTCATGATAAAGGCTTATTATTCATGCTAGAATTGTATTGATCGGAAACCTTGATACATGTGTGAATACATAAACAAAAACGGTGTCCCTAGTGAGCCTCTACTGGACTAGCTCGTTGATCAAACATGGTTAAGGTTTCCTAACCATGGACATGAGTTGTCATTTGATAACAGGATCACATCATAGGAGAATGATGTGATGGAAAAGACCCATCCGTTAACTTAGCATCATGATCGTTCAGTTTTATTGCTATTGCTTTCTTCGTGTCAAATACTTATTCCTTCAACTATGAGATTATGCAACTCTCGGATACCAAAGGAATACCTTGTGTGCTATCAAACGTCACAACGTAACTGGCTGATCATAAAGATGCTCTACAGGTATCTCCGAAGGTGTTTGTTGAGTTGGCATAGATCGAGATTAGGATTTTTCACTCCGAGTATCGGAGAGGTATCTCTGGGCCCTATCGGTAATACACATCATAAGCTTGCAAGCAAATACCTAAGGAGTTAGTCATGAGGTGATGTATTACGGAAGGAGTAAAGAGATTTGCGGTAACGAGATTGAACTAGGTATGAAGATACCGACGATCGAATCTCGGGCAAGTAACATACCGATTGATAAAGGGAATTACTATGTTGTCATAACGGTTCGACCGATAAAGATCTTCATAGAATATGTAGGAGCCAATATGGGCATCCAGGTTCCTCTATTGGTTATTGACCGGAGAGGTTTCTCGGTCACGTTCGATGACGATATAGTATTATATGAGTTATGTGATTTGGTGACCGAATGTTTTCCGGAGTCCCGGATGAGATCACGGACATGACGAGGAGTCTCAAAATGGTCAAGAGGTAAAGATTGATATATATAGGACGATGGTATTCAGACACCGGAAGTGTTCCGGAGGGTATCGGGTACATATCGGATCACCGGAAGGGGTTTCGGGCAACCCCGGCAAAAGATATGGGCCTTATGGGCCAAGAGGGGAAACGCACCAGCCACAAGGGGCTGGTGCGCCCCCCCCCCCATATGGGTCGGCCAAGGTGGAGAAGGAAAGGGGAAGGAAGAAAGGAAAGAAAGGGAATAGGATTCCCACTTCCTTCTCTCTCCCCCCTCTTTCCTTCCCCCTCTGATATATATGGTAGGGGGAGGCGCGCGGCTTGGGAGGAGCCCAAGTAGGATTCGGTGCTACTTGGGGCGCCTCCTGGCCTCTCCCCTCCCCCTCCCACCTATATATATGTGGGAGGGGGGCGCCTAGCACATACCAAACAATTGTTTAGCCGTGTGCGGCGCCCCCCTCCACTGTTTACACCCCCGGTCATATTTTCGTAGTGCTTAGGCGAAGCCCTGCGAGGATCACTTCATCATCACCGTCACGCCTGTCGTCTTTGACAGAACTCATCTACTACCTCGACGTCTTGCTGGATCAAGAAGGCGAGGGACGTCACCGAGCTGAACGTGTGCAGAACGCGGAGGTGCCGTGCGTTCGGTACTTGATCGGTTGAAGCACGAAGAAGTTCGACTTCATCAACTGTGTTGAGAAACACTTCCACTTACGGTCTACGAGGGTACGTAGACACACTGTCTCCCTCGTTGCTATGCATCTCCATGGATAGATCATTGCGTGTGCGTAGAATTTTTTTGTTTTCCATGCAACGGTTCTCGACAATTGGAGCAACAAGAGGCTTTCCCGATATGCTCAGTTCAGTTGACTACATGCATTGGCGTTGGAAGAACTATCCGGTAGATTTGGCAGCACAATACCAAGGTCACACCAAAGAACCCACCATCACACTTGAAGATGTGGAATCAAAAGACTTGTGGACTTAACACTCTTTATTTGGCATGCCAGGATCTCGCGCGTGCTTTAGCTAGGGATCCCCATTGTTTAAAATAATTTGTGATGGGGAGGCTCCGGAGTGCAACTAACCATCAACGGTCACAACTACACCATGTGGTACCACCTTTGTCGATGGTATCTATCCATAGTGCATGTCAATTGTGAATACTATCTCCAAGACCAAGGTAACAAAAGAAATCTCCTTACCAAAATGCAAGATGGTGCTAGGAAGGATGTGGAGGGGCCATTTCGAGTGCTCCAAGATCGTTGGGCTATTTTTTGTGGACCTGCAAATTTGTGGGACCCTGGGACATTGTGCGAGGTGAGGACATGTTGTGTGATCGTGCATAACAATGTTGTGGAGGATGAGGGTGAGGTTGTTCACAATGTTCATGATTTTGACAAGCTAGCAGAAAATGTCCGTCTGCCGAAACAAGAGGCACAACATGTTGTAGATTCCCTAGATATTCATCGACAACTTCGATATTAAAATATGCATGTACAATTACTAAATGATCTTGTGCAAAATTTGTTATCCATCAATGGCTCGACTCTGCTATCTGCGTTTCGTGGATATATAGGGGCCAAATTGGGTACTTGCGCCTACAGATGCTTTTACACACCATGACTTATTGGTTTGTTTTTTCTCCATATTATGTGTATTGAAAGCATAATATCCATTTATTTTTCATTTGTATATGTACACAATAGCATCCAGCTTGTACAACGGATTTTCGTATCATGCAAATTAGCCTTCGTACAACTAAATACCAATCATTGTATTTCAATTGCCAGGACACATAGATAATGAAATTAAGAACTTCTGGAACACAAGAAGCAAGAGGCTTATTGTCGTGGAATTGTCACGGCAGATGTCCTTAGTGTTAGGACTTAGTCGCGAGCCCAACGCATCTATGTGGTAGCTTGAGAGGGGTTGAGCGGGACGAGAGACGCGAGGTTTTACCCAGGTTCGGCCCCTCACGGTAGAGGTAAAAGCCTACGTCCTGCTTCATTGATATTGAAGATCATGATCACGGTTACAAGAGTGCTCTAACTCGAGAGCTATTGTCTAAACCTAACTTGTCCAACTTGTGGAACTTTTCCCCTTTTGGGGAGCCCTGCCCCTCCTTATATATGTTGCGAGGGGCGGGCTACATGTAGAGTCCTATTAGGATTAGGACTAGTCTATCGCTAATACAAACCGGATACAAGTCCAGGTCTTAGCTCCTTGTAAGATATATTCCTCCTGCCTTTTCCTCTTAAACCGCCCACCGTAGTTGAACCGGCCTTCATGAACCGCCCGGTCGGGCCAACGAAGTCTTGTCGCTCCTCGACCGCCGCCGGATTACCAATGAACCGTAAACCGCCAGTGTCGCAAGTGAACCGCCAAGTGCCAGCCGTTCTTCAGTAAACCGCCAAATCCGCCGGGTTATACTTCCGCCGGTTTACACCACGGGTATATCCTCGACATTAGCCCCAGTTTAATTTGGATTTATCCATGTTAAACTGATCCTGTGAAATAAACACAAGAACAAACTGGACAGATTATGCTCCGGTTTAAGAATTCTTGTAAACCGCATCCGATCATCCTTAAATCCTTGTCATTTCCTCCTTCTAGAAAATCCGGTTTAATCGGCCAGCTTCATAATCAACTTGTCGACATTGGTTTCTCATAGAAAATATATTGTGAAGAATAACTCCTTTGATTCAGCTCCCAATGCTTAAAAACAATATTGGTCCTTGAAATACTCATCCGATCTTCACCGGTTTAAGGACGTAGAACTTGCCGTTTATCATTGCCAAGATCACCGGTTTATAAATATTGATGGCACCGGTCATACTTGTAGTTAACATCCAGCTTGAAAATATACCTCTTAGATACCTATCACTTGTAGCCCCCAAGTCTTTAAGAAGGTAGCATAGCAACAGCTTAAGACTTGTTTCAATATAAATATCACAATCTTGAAGAATCCAGGTTGTTCATCTCAATCACTAGTCAGAATTGAGTATTCCACATATGTAGCCCCCAAGTGCCGGGTTGTCATGCTTGCAGCAACCTGGGACTTGTAATTGCCTGATGCTCATAAAACTTCAACCAGTGTAGCCCCCAAGGGCCGGGTCATTATGCAATAATGAGCAGGGACTTTGTAAATATAATCATGTAGATTTGAGCAATGATGTGTAGCCCCCAAGTGTCGTGGAATTGTCACGGCAGATGTCCTTAGTGTTAGGACTTAGTCGCGAGCCCAACGCATCTATGTGGTAGCTTGAGAGGGGTTGAGCGGGACGAGAGACGTGAGGTTTTACCCAGGTTCGGCCCCTCACGGTGGAGGTAAAAGCCTACGTCCTGCTTCATTGATATTGAAGATCATGATCACGGTTACAAGAGTGCTCTAACTCGAGAGCTATTGTCTAAACCTAACTTGTCCAACTTGTGGAACTTTTCCCCTTTTGGGGAGCCCTGCCCCTCCTTATATATGTTGCAGGCGGGCTACATGTAGAGTCCTATTAGGATTAGGACTAGTCTATCGCTAATACAAACCGGATACAAGTCCAGGTCTTAGCTCCTTGTAAGATATATTCCTCCTGCCTTTTCCTCTTAAACCGCCCACCGTAGTTGAACGGCCTTCATGAACCGCCACCGGGCCAACGAGTCTTGTCGCTCCTCGACCGCTGCGGATTACCAATGAACCGTAAACCGCCAGGTCGCAAGTGAACCGCCAAGTGCCAGCGGGTTCTTCAGGTAAACCGCCAAGTCCGGCCGGGTTATACTTCCGGCCGGTTTACACCACGGGGTATATCCCCGACACTTATGAAAAGTAGTTTATATCCAGCTTACTTGCTATATTGACTGGTAAACTTGGAGTATCATAATCCTGACAATTTACATGGCAAAAAACGACCAAATGAGCTCTCATAAGGAAATGGGCTTCCAATATTAGATGGCAATTTCCCTACATATAAGATCATACAAAGATCCATGAAGATTGAGCTACCTTCAATCGAAGGCTAGATTTGCATAATACAAATTGTGTCATGATATTTCAATCGACAAATAAAGTGCCCAAGTAATTTAAAATATCTTGCATTTTCGACCACTTGACATATTTTATTTGAATAACAAAGGAAAAAACCTTAACTATTTATGTTAATGTATCACATAACTATAAAATATACATATTACCGAGGATATATCCTACCCATCTATTTTTGCCCTCGCGTATGAATGGTAATAAGGAAAATAATAACTTATTTAGTAAATTAATCATCCTTAGATTAGACACATATTGTGTTGTATATTGTGTTAGTCATTATTTGTGGTTGGCGTTAAGTAACTAGATAGCGTACAACTTACTATAGGAGTTACAACCATATTGGTGTTTGCATTGGTGCAATATTATCCATTAAATTTGAAAGTGGATGGTAGAAAATGATGACATGATACTCTCTTATGCATTTGCAATGAACTTGCCTATCTTGGCACACTAATAAATATCATGGCTGAAAATTCTAGATTATATTAATCTAGGTTGGTGTAACTCACTAGAATGTTTTAGATTGTACAACTACCTCACTCAGATCAAGTTGTACCTGATTATAAGATATTGGATCAAGAAGAAAAAGTAGTGATATGCCAATCTGTGTTGTTTCATTTTACACCAACATTAAAATATCCACCAAATTACTAGCCTAGTTAATATAATTGCATTTAAGGAAAATGATAATGTGCTCTTTGTTGTGCAACAGTCTATATGTGCACCTACCTAGGTGGCTTGCTTGCCCGCACCTCTGTTTCCTATTCTTGTTCCTTATCTTCTTCTCCCACCTCCCACGACGGCTAGGCTCATGTTAGTGTTCACTTGGAATATGATCCAGCAGGCCCACCACACCTGGTACATGGAGAAAGAGTGAAATGCACCACTAGTCCATTCACTCAAATTGATTGCATGTTTTAGGCCAATTACTCAGGAATTGATTGATTTAGGCCATAAACTTGTTAATTTGATCAAATGAGGCCAAAACCGGTCGAAATGGAAAAAACCGATGATGTGGCTGCCATGTTAGCTGCCCTTATACCGCTCGTGACTTACCATTTTTTACATGTATCTATTTGCAAAATGGCCGGTTTTTTCTCTCACAAATCATGCTAACGGTGTATGAAGGAAAAGGGTAATAAAAAATATACCTTGCATGGACTCAAACCCATGCCCTTTATTGGTATCAACAAGCGCATCACTAACCAGCGCAACATCAATGCTTTCTACTAAAATGAGCCCACTTTATATATTACAATCATACAGTGACATTAACTGAATGCAAATCTCTTCCTACATCCACGCGATCATTTCCTAACGCACACGTTAATTTGATGAGCAACGTGATCGCCAATAGAAGGAAAGTGGAGAAGATGGTTTGGGTTTAGGAAAGAAACTTTAAGAGAGGATCCACGTGATCATGTGGATTTGGGACATGAACTATGGGGCATCACTTGGTGCTGCCCAGTACATCCACATCAGCAAAGAAAACTCAGAGCATCGTCCATGACTCTAGCCACTCAACACATGCCACCATCTTTGGGACCTAGTGCCACAGACGGAGGAGAACAAGCGCTCTTCACTTTCTCGAGCAAGGAGAGCATGAGCACGGCAACCAGGGTTCATTTCTCTTGCTTTTTCTTCTCGCTCTTGCTTTCACGAGGAGATGAGTTCCTCTACAAGAGTCCACTTTGATCTGCAGGCAGCAGGCTCATATGAGCTGGACTGTTGAATCCAATATGGAGACCTGGGGCAGTTGTCCAGCATGGTCCGTTGGCCATGCCCTTAGGAAAGGATTTGTATTCCCGCAAAAAAATGTCAAAGGTATTCTAATGTAAACTAGGTTGCAAATTAGCACACAAATTGGTTGATGTTAAACTGGCCAGCGAGTTGGTTGGCATTGCCAAAGGGCTTGGGTTCGATTTTGAGAAGAGCTAGTTTTTATATACTTTTTCAACATATATTTCGTTGGCATGGTTTATGAGAAAAGATTGGTAACTTTGTAAATAGATCCCTATAAAGAATGGTTAGTTCACGAGCGGTATACAGGAGGCTGACATGGCAGATATGTGGCCAGTTTTTTCCTTCCCACATTGGTTTTGGCCTTATTTGGTCAAATTAATGAGTTTATGACCCAAATCGATCAATTCCCGAGTTTTTGGACTAAAATGTGCAATCATATTTGAGTTAATGGACTAGTGACACATTTCACTCATGGAGAAAAGTGTAGCATGACAATGCGAAATGGCCTTAGCAAGGAGATGGTGGAGCCTTTGTTTGTGGGGTCGGGCAAATAGTAGTCGGACGTAGCAAAGTAAGAAGGTGTACTTAAGTAATTGTATGAATGGGGAGGAGGTGTGGTCGTGTAGAGTCCACTTTGTTGGAGAGAGACGAGACAACTGAGGGGAAGACTTTCGGTGTTGGTGTGAATGGAAGGTGGGGGAATGCAGGCCTACATGGAGCTCGTTCTAGTGAGGCCATTGTTGGAGAAGACACACTTAGGCCCCGTTCGAAACTCATGTGGCTTCTTCAAATCCTCTAATCTAGCTTACTCACATTGACGCCAGTTTCTCACGCGGACGATCGTTTGGTAGTGTGAAGCCTACGCTTCGCAGGGCTGGCTTCATGGAGTTGGGGCATTTGGCCTAGCTCCGCACTCGAAGTTGGTGAGGCGCGAATGTGAGGGAGATCCGAACGATTACATCTACATGTTATTAAAAACAGCATAACAGAGCTACCTACGACAGGTTGGGAGGCGGAGTGGCGGCGTGGGGAAGGCCATGATGGCGCCGCATGGTCCTGGGGGGCACAGAAGATTGGGCCTTTATCTTAAGCCCAGTTCCTTCTAACCAGGCGAACCAGGCTCGGTCAGATTCTCCAAAAAAAAAAACCAGGCTCGGTCTGCTCGCAAGGCAGAGCGACGACGACGGGTTGGGAGGCGGAGTGGCGGCATGGGGAAGGCCATGATGGCGCCGCAGCAGTTTCTTCAAGGTTCAAGCTTAATGACGCAGAAGATGGCCGACCTTGCGTTTCCTCTTCTTCTAGCTCTAACGAATGGCAGTTTCTGTCTACAAATACTCTCCTCCGCTCGGACACGGCTAATCTGCACCCGAGCTCATATGCTCCCGCATGAACAGTAAAATCGAAAAAAAATCGAAAAAAATTCAAAAAATTCCAAATTTTTTTTGAGAGAAACATTGACAAAAGTTCTAAGTGCCTGCAAAAATTCGTCATGAAATCACATTCCTAGAAGGCGTGGCAAAAAAAACAAAAATAGTACTCTGAAAAAGCTACTTTCAAACGCATTTTGAAGCACTGAATTTGTTTTTTTGCCACGCCTTACAGGAATGTGATTTCATGATGAATTTTTGCAGGCACTTAGAACTTTTGTCGATGTTTCTCTCAAAAAAAATTGGAATTTTTTGAATTTGTTTTGATTTTTTTTCGATTTTACTGTTCATGCGGGAGCATATGAGCTCGGGTGTAGAATGGACTTTTCGCCTCCGCTCACGTCATCATCCTTTTCTTTTCTGCGGTATCCATGATTGCGAGGCTATAACAGCGGAGACGGCGCAAGCTAACCACAAGCTCGCAACCATCGAGCTTGCATATGCTCTGGGTGCCCGGCGGCACTACCAACCCCCTATCTCGGCGTCCGGCGGCGGAGCTCAAGAATTTTACGGTGGCTTGCTGACCATGGCCAATTACCCTGTTGCGGCAAGCATACTGAGGCCTCCACATGATACCCTACCGGCTGATACACGCTTGATCTGTGAATCAGGAATTCTACAACTTGGACTATATAACATTTGCTCCTTTTCCGTTGACATGGTTCTTTGACCTTCGCACTTGAATTGATTGATGAATTGTCTGGTGTGATGTGAAAAAAATACGATGACAGTTTCACCATTAACCTCTGGTAATTATCCCTCCTATATATTCTAACACTGTTAATCTTCACTGCTCACAACCAACCACAGGTTTCTGATGTTGCCATCTTATTTTCGATTTGGTTGATGTTAATCAGATATGAAGACGTTTTTGCGGACATATATTTCATCTACATATATGTACTATGTACCAAAAACGTGTTGTTTCTGTACTTCAAATATTACTCATCAGTTAACTATACAGCTGCAGATTGGTCAATGAATAATGTATGTTATAAGTTTGCACAAAACAAAGTGTGTCTATTGTAAGAGCTAGGGATGCGTGTTTCGTCCCTCTTCCTCTTGATCCTCAGTAAGTTATCTTTGGCTGACGTAAGTACACCGTGTTCATGTTCAAATCCCATTTTCATCCAGTTAATTGTAGAGCTTAAACTATTGCTATGACCCAAGCTGCAACCAGCTTTTGACTTCTCTTCTGATTAAAGAAAACATTTTTTTATCAAGCTGCACCGCTTGTTTTCTGTGCTATATCAATATCAGGCCATTCTTCTTCTGATTAAGCAAAACATTTTCTGAGTTACTTGTATGTGTGATGGTGCAGGAGCCTTTCTACAAGTTAGATGATTTAAAACGATGCTCGATTCACTATAATCAAAGTGGGACGTCTAAGATACAGTTGCAGCGTTGAGTAAAACTAACAATGTGCAACTTGATGGACAGCATATAAAAATAATTATCAGTTCTATAATTTCAGCTGCACTTTACATGATAATGGAGCCTATGCTAGGAACTTTGAGGTATGTTCTGCTAGCTGCATCAGTTATTTAATAAGTTGAGTGAACAAAAAATTGAATATATGCATTTTTATATCTGCTAGAATTCTCCAGAAGTTATTGGACTAATGAGATGGCGATACAGTAACCGTTCATGCCTTTTCAATGGTAGTTACCGAATTAGCTCATGCTTCTCTATTGCTTGCTGCCTTAAAAAAAATCAGACATGCTCCACCACCTATTCAAACATCTTAGCAAATGTCATACGTAAACAAACTTTTATGATGGAATTGTCACCCTTTGATTTTCCAACCTTTACCTAGAGCTTGAACCAATATGCCGCACTATCCACACTGATTTACTATAGCAATTCTTCATTTCCCCCTTAAAACTAAAGGCTTTTAGACTTTTTACATATTTAAATAATTCTTTCATTAAGACGGGTGCCGCAACGCGCGGCTTTATGTTCTAGTATACTAGTATAAAACAATGAGTTAGATTTTATTCTGGCAATATATGCTATCCAAAAGTAGTTCCATAGTAAGTTAGGCCTTGCACCTTATAATCACCAGAAGAACAGCCTGGCACAGTGGTGAAGTACTCCCTATTTATGCCAAGAAGTCTTGTATTTCACACAGCCTTTCTGCGTTGGACTGTGCAGTGATAAGACATGCCTCAAATAATTCTTCCTCATGCTCCACCTGATGTGGGAGCTTCTAGCACTTACTCTCTTATTTTCACCACATAGTTATCGTATACGTCCTCTAAACGTTTCGGATTTCACGCTATTCTCCATGCTTCATTTGCACCACTAGTGTAGAACCGGGCAATAGCACCGGTTCGTAAGGACCTTTAGTGCCGGTTCCATAACCGGCACTAAAGTGTGGGCACTAAAGCCCCCCCCCCTTTAGTACCGGTTCAGCACGAACCGGTGCTAAAGGGCAACCACGTGGCACGAGCCAGCTCCGGGGGCCTGGAGCCCTTTAGTACCGGTTGGTAACACCAACCGGTACTATAAGGTTTGGTTTTTTTTTAGTTTTATGATTTCTTTTTTATTTAATTTTGTGTTTCCATTTTAATTCTTTTTCGTTTGCTGGTATTTTACGATACTACACATTGTACACGTTATGCATATATATATATATATATATATATATATATATATATATATATATATATATATAATTTATAGTAGAAACAATCATGCATATATATATCAACAATGTCTCACACACCACCAGATTAATTAATTCACGCATACACACATGTATAGCTATATACAATTTCTCCTACATATGCATGTTGCCTTGAGTCAGTGGCATTAGCCTAATTGGTGCCTTGAACACGATGACAATTGGAAGTGGTTCATGGGGCGGTAGCGGGTAATAGTATTCTCCCTTGGATTTATGACCTGGTCGAGCAAAAATTCCGTTATTTCCTCTTGAAGTGCTTCTCACGCTCCATTTCTAGGAGCTTGTTCCGCACCTCTGTGAACTGTTAAGAAGGAGATCAATATGCATGTGTATTAGTTGTGTGACTAGATATCGATAATGGTGTAAAAATTGTGGATAGTGTTCTGACAAGCGTACCCATTCCTGTCTTTGAGATCTGCTCCTTTGGACGCCATCATGCGAATGTTCTCGCAAACGCAGAATGCACACAGATCAGTCCCTACCTGCTTCAGGGCCTTTATAAGAATGGAATTTGATCAGATAATAATTAATCAAGCATGATAATTAAAGAGATGGCAGCTAGCTAGCTAGCTAGTACTACTTAATTACTTACCTTGGGTCGAAACCATTTAAGCTTTTTTTCCATTCGCCTTCCGTGACGCTGATGAACCTTGCCCAAGCCCTGCTCGCCGACAAAGAAAATGAATAAAGGGTTATTAAATAGTTCATATCATGAAATGACGAACTAAATAGGTCGAGATATATAGTTAATAATGATTGAAATTACCTGTTGACTATCCCAAACAAGATGTTATAGTCAGTATTTGCTTTGAGTAGTGAGTCCAGTATTTCAACTGTTCCGGCGTCAACTTTAATGATACACAAGATCCAGTGAAATCTGCATGCACACACGTTTGCATGTCTTAATTAAGTGGGCATATGTAAGCAAAAACATGTAGCTAGCTAGTAGGCAAAAACAGAGAATTTGTTGTACAAGACAGTGTGACTCACTGGAAGTTGTAAGGAAGTAGTATATCTTCATTGTATTTGAGGCGCTTCAAGAACTCTAGCATGTTGTCCTCTACCTGCTTTTCATGATGTGGATTTATTCGCCTGAAGAAACTGCCAGGTATTGGACAACCTGCCGCCCTCTAACGCAACCATGTAGCGATGGACGTGCTCGTCCTCCTCCCTGACACGTCGACGTACCACCTCCGGCGGGGCCGGCTCCCTCCGCACCGAAACTGGCCCACGCGAACGCCATCAAACGAGATCAGGGTCGACGACGGGACCCGGGGCCGGGTTCCTCATCAAGCGGCGCGCCCCTCCAGGCAGCACCTCCCAGTGCCAGCCCGGCGGAGCCCAGTCCCGGACATGGGTCAGTCGGACGTCGTCGCGGACGTGTCGACGGCGAGGATGCGGGTCGGGCATCGTCGAGAACAAATACTAGCTATATGCCCGCAAAAATTAACATTTTTTTAATCAATGGATTTTTGATAACTAAAATTTCTAACATTTCTATATAACTAACATTTCTATAACATTTCTAACAATGCTATATATAACTAACATTTCTATAACATTTCTAATATTTCTATAACTAAAAAACAGAAAAAAAATTATAACATTTCTATATATATAACTAACATTTGTATAACATTTCTAATATTTCTAGAACTAAAAAAAGAAAAATTTCTAACTTTTTTATAACTATTTATATAACTAAAAACAGAAAAATTTCTAACAATTCTAACTTTTTAAAACTATTTCTATAACTAAAAACAGAAAATTTTCTAACAATTCTAACATTTCTAACTATTCTAACAATTCTAACATTTCTAACTATTCTAACAATTCTAACATTTCTAACTATTTCTGAAAAACAGAAAAATTTCTAACAATTTTTAAAAACAGAAAAATTTCTAACTATTTGTATAACTAAAAACAAAAAATGTATGTGTGTGTGTGCGCTCACCGTGGCGAGGGCAGCAGGCGGCGGCAGAGATGCACAGTAGCGCGGCAGCGGGATAGCGACAACGGGGCGAGGCAGGCGGCGACAACGGGGAGACGGGCAGACGGGCAGGCGGCGGCAACAGCAGGGGCGTCTGAGGCGGCGCCCGGCAGCAGGGGACGACAGAGACGGGCAGGGCAGGCGGCGGTGACGACGGGACGACGGGGCAGGGATGGGCGGCGGCAGCGGGACGAAGCGGCGGCAGAAGCGGCGACGAGGATGGAGACGTCTGAGGCGGCGGCGACGGTGCAGAGGAGAAGAAGCCAGATGAGAAACTGAAATTTTTGTAAGTGTTGTTTATATAGGAGGGGCCTTTAGTACAGGTTGGAGCCACCAACCGGTACTAAAGGCCAGTTTTGGCCAGCCCAAGCGGCGGGAAGCGGCCCCCTTTAGTACCGGGTGGTGGCACAAACCGGTACTAAAGGTCCCTTTAGTACCGGTTGGTGCCATGACCGGTACTAAAAGAAGTCTTGTTGGCCTTGAGTCTTGATCTTGACAAGTTTAGTCCCACCTCGCTAGCCGAGGGCGACCGTGACCGGCTTACAAACCCGTCGGTAGCTCTCTCGAGCTCCTCTCCAAAGCAGGCCCTCTTGGGCCTCGTGTTCTGTGCTGCCACTGTGGGCCCATGGGCCTTTATGCGGCCTTCATCCCGCCCAACAACAGGTTGGGTTTCTAGTCGTATGCAGGCCGCTCTGGCCTAGTAGGCGGGCTTTTGCTTTATTTATTTTTGTGTTGTTTTTTGTGTATTTAGAGTTTCTTTGTGAATATTTTTGCTTTAGGTACAAAAATTACAAACTTTCATTAGTGCCCGTAGTTTTCAAATTTGAATAGTTTAAATTTTGAATTATTTGAAATTAGTGTGAATCACTAGTTTGTGAATAACTTAACTTTAAAAATCAGTAAAGGCATGAAAGAATTTGTTTGCACATAAAATTTCTTCGCGTTTCAAATGCCAAAACACATAACTACCCTAACTATTACAGAGATTCCCCTCCGGGTGTGAAACACGAAGAAAGTGATGATAGTGAAGCCGATCACATCCCAGATCTTTGGGTGTGAAACTTTTTCTTCAAGTGTGTCCCTTTGCTACCGTAACCATGAAAAATCTTCATCATTTAACGGGATGCTCGGGTCAATATTCACCGTGAATGGAGCAATTTCATCAAACTTTTCATAATCTTCTGACTTGTCTGTCTTGTCATCCACTCCCACGATGTTTCTCTTCCCGTAAAGAACTACTGTGCCGCTTTGGCTCATCGTCGATGCATTCGCTTCCTTATCTTTTCTTTTTCTCGGCTTGGTAGACATGTCCTTCACATAAAAAACCTGTGCCACATCATTGGCTAGGACGAATGGTTCGTCTGCATACGCAAGATTGTTGAGATCCACTGTTGTCATTCCGTACTGCGGGTCTTCCGTTACCCCGCCTCGTGTCATATTGACCCATTTGCACCGAAACAAAGGGACCTTTAAACCACGTCGATAGTCAAGTTCCCATATGTCCTGTATATAACCATAATATGTTTCCTTTCCCGTCTTGGTTTCTGCATCAAAGCGGACACCACTGTTTTGGTTGGTGTTCTTCTTATCTTGGGCGATCGTGTAAAATGTATTACCATTTATCTCGTATCCTTTGAAAGTCATTATATTTGAAGATGGTAACTGGGACAGCAAGTACAGGTCATCTTCAATAGAGGTGTCATGCATGGTGCGTATGCGCAACCAGCTGGCGAAACTCCTGGTTTGTTCACGTGTAATCCAGTCATCAGACCGCTCCGAGTGTTTGGAGCGTAGCAAATTCTTGTGTTCATCCGTATACGGAGCCACCAAGGCGGAATTCTATAGAACTGTGTAGTGTGCTTCAGTGAGAGAATGTCCGTCCATACATATTATTTGTTCCCCTCCTAGCGTGCCTTTTCCATCCAGTCTGCCCTTATGCCGTCAGGAATAAAGTCAATACAAAACTCAATGACCTCCTCATTTTGATGGCCCTTGGAGATGCTTCCTTCTGGCCTAGCACGGTTATGAACATATTTCTTTAAAACTCCCATGAACCTCTCAAAGGGGAACATATTGTGTAGAAATACAGGACCCAAAACGTTAATCTCTTCAAGATAGGTGAACTAGGACGTGCGTCATGATGTTGAAGAAGGATGGTGGGAACACCAACTCGAAACTGACAAGATATTGCACCAAATCATTCTGTAACCTTGGTATGATTTCTGGATCGATTACCTTCTGAGAGATTGCATTGAGAAATGCACATAGCTTCACAATGGCTAATCGAACGTTTTCCGATAGAAGCCCCCTTAATGCAACCGAAGGCGATTGCGTCATAATCACGTGGCAGTCATGAGACTTTAGGTTACGGAACTTTTTCTACCATGTTTATTATTCCCTTTATATTCGACGAGAAGCCGACGGTACCTTAATATCGAGCAGGCATTCAAAGAAGATTTCCTTCTCTTCTTTGGTAAGAGCGTAGCTTGCATGACCACGATGTATGCCATCTTCTCCGTGCATACGTTGCTGGTCCTCCGTGCCTCAGGTGTATCTTTTGTCTTCCCATACACGCCCAAGAAGCCAAGCAGGGTCACGCAAAGATTCTTCATCACGTGCATCACGTCGATTGCGGAGCGGACCTCTAGGTCTTTCCAATATGGCAGGTCCAAAAATATAGATTTCTTCTTCCACATGGGTGCGCGTCCGTCAGCGTCCTTCGGAACAGGTTGTCCGCTAGTACCCATACCAAAGATTACCTTCAAATCCTTGACCAAAACATGTACATCAGCACCAAGACGGTGGCGAGGCTTCGTCCGGTGATCCGCCTCACCTTTGAAATGCTTGCCTTTCTTTCTTACGGGATGCCTGCCGGAAGAAATCGACAATGTCCTGTGTACACATTCTTCTTACAACTATTCAAATATATCATCGGTATCATCCAAACAGTGCGTGCATCCGCGGTATCCCTTGTTTGTCTGTCACGAAAGGTTCTTGAGAGCAGGCCAATCATTGATGGTCACGAACAGCAACGCCTTTAGGTCAAATTCTTCCCCATGTGCTCATCCCACGCACGCACACTGTTCCATTCCACAGTTGTAAGAGTTCTTCAACTAATGGCCTTAGGTACACATCAATGTCGTTGCCGGGTTGCTTAGGGCCTTGGATGAGCACCGCATCATAATGAACTTCCGCTTCATTCACAACCAAGGAGGAAGGTTATACAAACATAGAGTCACGGGCCGGTGCTATGGTTGCTGCTCGCTCCCCAAAAGGATTAATGCCATCTGCGCTTAGACCAAACCATACGCTCCTTGCGTCATCTGCAAACTCCTTCCCGTACTTTCTTTCGATTTTTCTCCACTGCGACCCGTCGTGGTACTCTCAACTTTCCGTCTTTCTTACGGTCTTCTGCGTGCCATCGCATCGCCTTGGCATGCTCTTCGTTTTGGAACAAACGTTTCAACCGTGGTATTATAGGAGAATACCACATCACCTTGGCAGGAATCTTCTTCCTGAGGCGCTCGCCCTCGACATCACCAGGGTCATCGCTGCTGATCTTATAGCGCAATGCACCACATACCGGGCAAGCGTTCAAATCCTCATACTCACCGCGGTAGAGGATGCAATCATTAGGGCATGCATGTATCTTCTGCACCTCTAACCCTAGAGGGCGAGACAACCTTCTTTGCTTCAGACGTACTCGGGCAATTCGTTGTCCTTTGGAAGCATATCCTTTATCATTACCAGCAACTTTCCAAATCCCTTGTCGATACACCATTCTCTGCCTTCCATTGCAGCAATTCGGTGTGGTGTCCAGCTTTTTCTTGTCACCTACGCAATTCGGGTACAACAATTTTTTGTGATCCTCTAACATGCGCTGCAACTTCTTCTTCTCCAAATCACTTGCGCAGTTTCTCTTTGCATCGACAATGGCCCGACCTAGATCATCAACGGGCTCATCTGATGCCTCTTCTTCAGCTTCTTCCCGCATTGCCGGCTCAGCTTCTTCCCGCATTACCGGCTCAGCTTCTTCCCCCATTGTTGTATCATCGTATTCAGGAACCCATGGCCAGGATAGCTGTCGTCGTCCTTTTCTTCTTCATTGTCTTCCATCATAACCCCTCTTTCTCCGTGCTTGGTCCAAACATTATAGTGGGGCATGAAACCGGACTCAAACAGGTGGACGTGAATGGCTCTTGACGTAGAGTAATTGTGACCATTCTTACAGCCAGCACATGGACAAGGCATAAAACCATCCGCCCACTTGTTTGCCTCAGCCGCAAGCAGAAAAGTATGCACGTCCTCAACGAACTGGGGAGAGCATCGGTCATCGTACATCCATTGCCGGCTCATCTTCATTACACAACACCGAATAGACCAAATTAATACAAGTTCATACATAAAGTTCATACAACACTTAAATGCAACAAACAAATAACTCTCTAGCTAAAGCATTTAAATGCAACAACAAATGCGATCAAGATCGCAACTAAGGTAACAATTGATCCAACAGCATAATGATACCAAGCCTCACTATCGATGGCATATTTTCTAATCTTTCTAATCTTCAAGCGCATTTTCTCCATCTTGATCTTGTGATCATCGGCGACATCGGCAACATGCAACTCCAATTCCATCTTCTCCCCTCAATTCTTTTCAATTTTTCTTTCAAGTACTCGTTTTCTCTTTCAACTAAATTTAACCTCTCGACAATAGGGTCGGTTGGAATTTCGGTTCACATACCTCCTAGAAAAAATTTCTATGTCAACTTTATGGGCATAATTTGTCATAAATACGAAATGCAACTAGTTTTAAAAGAGAATATATATACCACATCCGAATCATAACAAGGACGAGGGCCGAGGGACGGATATCAAAACCATAGCACTATATGTATAACAAACAACGTACGGGTAAGATCATTATACGAGTAACTATATATCCAAATCACACAAACATCAATTTTTATATAAAATTTCATGAACAAGAGGCTCACCACAAGGTGGTGCCGGCGACGGGACGATGCGGGCGATCGACGGTGGTTACGACGGAGATTTAGAAGGCACTAAGTAAACCACACCTACATATGCAAACTAAGTGTTATTTTTGACCTCAAATTGCATATAAATCAAATACTAGCACATATATATATATATATATCCTCCCAAATTACTAAACTCACAAATTAATCACTATATAAAGCATTGCAAGAGCTAATCTAGCTGAGAGATGAAAGGACAAAGTTGCTAACCTTTGTGATCATTTGAATGGACGGGGGCCTTCAAATCTTGACAAATTTTGGGCAAAATGTGTGATGAGCTCGAGAGGAAGAGGGGAAGAACAGAGAGGAGAGGGGAAAGGGGAAGAACAGAGCAAGCTCGGGTGGACGAAGGGTTTATGTAGGAAGACCTTTAGTACCGGTTCGTGCAAAGAACCGGTACTAAAGGGCCTGGAGGGGCCCCAGTCTGACAACATCCTGCCACCACTCTCATTAGTACCGGTTCGTGGCACGAACTGGTGCTAAAGGTTCGCCACGAACCGGTACCAATGAAAGCGGCCCGGCTAGCCGTTGGAACCGGCACTAATGTATACATTAGTGCCGGCTCAAATTCAAACCGGCACTAATGTGCTCCACGTTTGACCCTTTTTCTACTAGCGCACCTTGCCAGGTTGTGCATTCCACTGGCCTCTTCTTCCAGGTTTCACATGTAAGTACTCCCTCCATTCTCAAATATAAGTCTTTCTAAAGATTCCAACAAATGACTACATACGAAGCAAAATGAGTGAATCAACATTTTAAAATATATCTACATACATCTGTATGTTGTAGTCCATTTGAATATTCTAAAAAGACTCATATTTAGGAACAGAGGTACTAACTTGAAAGTCGCTGCCCAAGAAGGCAGATGGAACATTAATGCAAATTTTACCAAAGATAAAAACTGATGCACACATGCAAAAAAAAATACTTGAAAATCTCAGGGCTATTTGGAAAGTTTGTAAGAATAATCATAGAAAGGGAAATCGACTCGCATATAAAGCCAATGTATTCCTGCTTATATTAACAAGTAATAACCTCTGTAGCTGAATATAAAACTTTCTGCAGTTCAATTTTTAGGAACAGAGGGAGTACTATATTGGACTATCTAGAGCATCGATGACGGGCAAATTCTCAAGGATACAAGGATGCAGTTGCAACAAATCCAAAGCAAAAATAAACAAAAATACAAGACTTAGAGCATCTCCACTCGTTTACCCCCCCAGCGCACCCGGCGATTATGGTTTGGCCCAAGCGTTGGCGCTTTTTTGGCCCTGGGGGCGATCCAGTTCCCAGCCAGGCCCCCAGGCTTCGGCCCCAAGACGCGTATAAATTCAAACTTGACATTTCTCGCTACCCAAAAAAACGCCACAAGTTCAGCGATCACCATGCCACATTTCACGATCAATCATACTCGAAAGTTCGGTCCTCAAAAGGAAGGACACGTAGGCAATGCATCAAACGACGGCGTGCTCCTCCGGCTTCGGACTGCCGGGCATAGGTGTGCTCGGGCTGATCGGCGTCGGCGTGGCTTCTGTGCTGGGCGTCATGGCGGCATCATCACTCGGGCTTGGTGGCGGCGTTGGGGTCGGCGTGGGAGTTGGCGCGGTCGTCGACGGCATCTGGTTCAAGATGAGGCCGCGCTCCACCAGGTACCACGCCTTGACCTGCTCGTCCATCGTCAACATGTTCGCCCCCACAAGAATGCCAGGTCGGTGTTCCTCTTCTTCGCGGCGACGTTGGTCTGGAGTAGGTCGAGCTTGACGGCGTTGTTCGTCATCAACGCCGACCACCGCGCCTCGAATTTCTCTTCCCTCTGGGCGGCGTGGTTCTTGGTGTCGGCGATGCACTGCTTGATGGACCCGTGTAGCCGCTCGGTAGCCGGTGCGGCGTCCTTCGCCGTCTTGTCTCGTTTGTTGCCGTCAGGGCGCCCATCCGCCGCCCCCGGCGTGGGCACGTCCGGCTTGTACGTCTCCTTGGCCTTGGCGAGGGTGCGCCAGACATCCGCCCACTTCTCGCACTTCTCGATCCGGGTGAACACATGGAGGTACTTGAACTCTTGGTCGTTGCTGCTGTCCTGGCGGTACATGGTGAACATCCGAACCATCTGCGCCGAAGAACAAGTGTCGGCGACGTACACGGCAAAAAGAAGCGAGAGTCGGCGTCTGTGCATACCTGACCCTCGACGTTGGCGCCGCTTTCCGGGCGAGCCGTGATCTCCTCGACGATCCCATGCCATTTGTTGCAGGCCGTTTGGATGATCACCCAATGGTTCGACATGGCCTTCGAGCCGCGCTACATGTGGATGGTGGCGAAGTAGGGGTCGACTAGCTTGCGCTCACCGAACACCGACTTGATGCGCATCCAATACGTGTCGGCGTTCTGGTTCGTGCCGGTGATAGGGTCGAGGCAGATGGTCTTCCATGCTTCGGCGAGGCACTCGTCTTCTTTGGACGTCCACTTGACGCGCGACTCGCCCGTCCTGGCCCCCCGCTTCTTCTTTTTCCCTTTCCTCGCTAACGCTGACGCAGGCGCCGGCTCCTCCTCCTCCTCTTCCTCCTCCTCCTCCTTGTCGTAGTCGAGCTCGTCGTCCATGTCGCCAGCGAGGTCCATTGTATCGTCTTGCGCCTGGAACCCGGGGGAGGCGGCGGTGGCGACCGAGCCACTCGTGATGATCTCAATGTCGGCTTCCGTCGCGTCAGGGTTGCCGAAATGCGACGACGAGGCTTGCGAGAAGGCGAGCGCCACCAGCAGAGGCGGCGTCGAGGAGGCTGCGACGTCTGCGCGGCGAAGTAGGTGTACGAAGTCTTGTCGCCGCGAACGCGGGCGAGGGCATGCGCTGGTCGGGGTTCAGACCGGAGGGTGAGGCGCGATGGCCATGCGGAAAGGTGATGTTGGGGTTGAATCCGCCATGCGCGTCGCCGTCGGTTTAGCCAGCGAGGTGCGTACCCTCGGTACGTGGCGGCGGCGAAGTCGGTCGGCGACTGACGCTCTCGCGCTCCAGGCGGCTTAGGCGGTGGCATGGCGGATTCATCATCCTGCGAGACGCCTCTGCTCGCCCGCCGCGTCCCGGGCCCTCTTGGCGTTGAGCCTGTTCCGCCGGTCGGTGGTGACAGCCTCCCGGCGCTGAACTTCCGACCTCCAGTCGGCGTTCGACATGCCCGGTGGTTTTGCCGACGGCGCCCTCGGCTTCCTCTGCTTCGGCTGGGTGGCATCGGCATCGGCAGCGGCGCGAGGGGCCGAATACTTCTTCGGTGACATGGTGGGATGACGGCCGAATGGCGGGGAGAGGGAGGAGAATGGCAGGAGAAGAGAGGCGGAAGGAGGGGAAATGGAAAGGGAAAGTGGGGGATTGGCGGGAAAAGGCATGTCTCTCGCCGACAGAGCGGACCTAGGCGCCCCCGGGGCCTTGGGTTTGGCTCGGATTCGCCAGCTGTTATTTCGACCCAAACCGACGATAAGCAAGGTCTTGCGGGCGCGACTAGGCCGAGTTTTCGGCGCCGGCGCTAAAAAGTAGCCCTGGGTGGCATGTTGGAGGGGGGGGGGGGCGAGTGGAGATGCTCTTACAGAACAAATACAAAATGAAAACAAAAGTGACTGGAATTTTACAAAGGATGTCGCTAGGTCTTAGTCGACTCAAACTTAAGCAATTCTCACTCAAGTACTTAACATATAAGAAAAAAAAACTAAAATTAATTTTTTGCGCAAATCTCCATGCAAAATCTCACAAATATAGCATTGACTGAGACATAACCAAGTCTCAGTCAACTAAGATTTAGCAACACTGTTTCAACAAAATATAAGGCGTTTCAAAAACCAGGGCCCTGAAATATGATACGCAGAAGTTTCAGAAACTAGGGCCCTGAAATAGGATTAAGATGGACGCTAGCGGTGCGTATGCTAGTAGAAAATGTTGGCATCTTGTCCAAATTAGCTCTTGCTCTCATCCCGTTCCTCATTCAAACCCGTCGAGAAGATCCGAGTCCATGTTTGAACCCCATCCATCTATGACAGCTCCAGATGAATGTGTATAGTAATCCCTTCACTCTGAACCCCTAGATCCATCCAAAATATCTGATCAACGGCTAGGCTTGCCTCTTTACTCTGGTGAAAGATAAGTAATTATACAGCAGTATAGATAACCAGATTCCTGAATTGCTCTGACCAACCCATTCTTGCTGCTGCATGTTATCACACTGCTCTGTTCTTCACACTGGATTAATTGACCTGAGATTGCTAGAGAAACCAGTAAATCAATGCTAGAGATATAGAAAAAAACTAGAGATGTAGGAAAAAAATGCCAGATGTCAAACCTGTAAGCTCTTAGAAAGTGAAAATCTTGCACAGATTACATAGCCCCACAGGAGTCAGCACAAGCTGCTGCAACAATGTTATGTCCTCGTCACCTAAGATATGATCGCCGTCACAGCACAGAAAAAAGGGGGAAGGGAGAACGCAAAAGAGATAAGCGATTGGAGAGAATAACGGTCACTTTTTGAACATAAAGTACATCAGTCTCATTCCCCCACTATTAGGCCCACTTGTCATTGTCGTTCTACATAACAGAGTGCAATCCACACCGACCCAGTCTCTGGACTCGGGACCCACCAATCAGCAAGCCGCCACCCCGTTGCCAACTATGGGGCTGACTTGCTCTGTTTTCCTGTTCTTGGCCCATTTTGCTACTGCAGCCTGCCATGCCGGTACTGTAGCCCGTCATGACAAACCGTATATATGCTGCAAGCTGTATCAGCAATTTGTAGATGCAGGATTGCCAAATGATAAGACTGCACTCCACTAGAATAGATTCAGCTCTGACCTGGATTAGATGAACTTTAGCGCTGTTTCCAGCTGGTCCTCAAACAGTTCAGAGGGACCATAGGCAGCGCCGCAGCGGAGAGGCCTGGCATGCATGGCGAGAGTTCATCCACGAAAGTCAGGTGTAGGTAGTTTGCGGTGCGGGGAAATTCCTTGGTGCCTTTCCCTTGTGATTGTCATGCGAGAACTTTCAGCAATTTAAAGTTGATCTTCTGCCTTTCTGCTAGCAAGGTCCTGGTGGAGATGCCCATCTGATCTGCAACACAGTACCTTTATTCCAACAAGATTGTGATATTTAGAGCATATTCCGTTAAAAAAAGTTGGTTGTGATCCCACCGTACATTAGCACGTCTCCAAGAAATTTTGTATCAGTACACGTGCAAACTAGTTATCCAAATGTCAACAACGGGTTCGTACCACGGGCAGAGCACCATTGATGCCAAAGGTATCCGTTGCCCCCCTCTTTGGTCGACAAATTTCTTCAGAAACTCTAACTTATACCACTTAAATAACAGAGATACTAGGTTAAGGGTCCTGTTCTTAGCCGGTTTCCCTAAATGTTTTTTCCTCAAGCTCTTGGTACTACATACAGTTACTATTTCTGCAAAACTGATGGTACCCTTATATGTCATGCTTTCTTTAAGGCCCTTCTTTGTATGAAGGGATTGGGTAGAAATTTTGGAGATATAACTTGTCTTCTGCAAAGCTCTTTGTATACTAATAGGCCTAATGTTGTCTTGCACGTATGCTGACACATATGCTAACTAGAGAAGGTGAAAGAAAAGCTTTGGCACAGTACGGAGCACTTATTCCGAAGTTTATGCGGAATTAAAGGGTACAAAATGTAGCAGCCAGTTGTCCTCACCTTTTATTCCCAGCTGAAAATACAAAATCTGCATGGATTCTTCATCACGCTGCTGATTGCCTGATATGGATGTTTATGTGGAGAGACGAGGCAGCTGGATGTAGTATTCTTGCAGGTACAGTTTGAATGCAAGCTCCAGGTGATAGCACCTATCTCCAAATGCCCATTTGTATCATCAAGGGTGAAATTTCTGCTCGCAGCCAGATTTCAAATGATATGGAGAATCTGGAATATGGCTTGATTCTGACAATATCAAAGACATTGATTCTGCAACTTGAACCAGGAGATGCTCATCCAGTACCTGTTTCTTCCAGCTGGTCATGTGCAGCTGTATTTTGTGCAATGTGCACAAGGAAAGAGGTAACCAAACATGAATACATGCGTAGATGATATCGAAATAAAAAATGAATATATATTTCATTTTGCACATTAGAAGAATTAGACATCCTCACATAGTCAAGCAGGCTACCTCATGATATCCAGGTATAGAAAGAATAAGCTTGCCTAATCTGGTTATACGATGTCATAGTCCTAAAAGGAAGTCTGAGTTCGCTGAAAGTAATCACAATAAGACACCCTGCTATTCTCAAGTAAACAAGAACAGCCGCATCCTGTTAATTCGTTACCACGATTTAAGGTCCTCAGCATTATCTTTGTGAAGCTTCTCTGACTGTTTTTATGGTCCATGTGAAGCCTCAGTAGGTGACAACTCTGTAAGATAGGACCTGCGAATACTTTTCCACTCGAGGGTGAAGGGCGAAGTACTAGATACTACCATTGCTGTCAAGAACAATGAAAATTGCTTATGACCTGTTTCTACCTCCCCGGGTTTCATACTCTTGCATTCTGATGTTGATCGAAATATTCTCTCTAAAGCTGAGTGCTCACCACTCAAAGAAGTATCGTTGAACATGAAATGACTCATTGCAAACCTTTGTCCTAGCCCAGGCAAGGCGTCATGCAGGGGAGGCTAATTCTTGGAGCTTTAAACATGCCTCCAGATCTTTGGGGAATATATGCAGGAACAACTTACCATACAGGCCATTCACTAAGATCATGGCCAGCCACAGCTACAACTAGGCCATCTGGAGATTGATAGGTGCTCAACATTTCCATGCAACAAAGAAGAACTATAAGGAAAATAATAATATTTTATGAAAAGTTAGATTCCATTTGCTCATAGTGCACAATGGAATGTTGTGAACATAAAGTTGGATGCCTCACTCCTATAAATTTACGATGAACTACTCTGTTCTTCCACACAGAAAATTTTCAGCCAGCCCTTCCACCATATTGAGCATTTCTCACAGCCTAGTCGATCAAAGTGTCAGTAAAATCCTCTTGTGTAGCCTTCCTACAATAATAAAACCGAGTTATGTCGCGGGGCAGGGACCCTTTGGCACTGAGCCAGGTAATTGGTGATGTGTTGGATCCTTTCGTAAAGTCAGCTGCCATGAGGATTAATTATGGTGAGAAGGAGATTACAAATGGCACTGGGGTACGATCATCTGCCGTGCTCAATGCACCACAGGTGGAGATTGAAGGTCGTGACCGGACGAAGCTCTACACACTTGTAAGTACACAATATATGTAGCTCTACATACTTGTAAGTAACACAGTACCTTGTAGGAAAATGATATATGTAGTTTGCAGGTTTATTGTGTTAGATAATATGAAAAATGACCTTTGATCCAAACAAAACGTTAAAAAGAAGATGACTCTTGTGTGAGGGGTGGTGTCTAGAATAATCAGATAAGGTCATCATAGTGAGTGACGCATACCCTGATCTATACAAGCTCCTTACTCAAAGCAACCTACGTTTAGAAACCCTTATGCACAAGTCTGAATGATGTTTCATTAAAGAAGGATACCAAACGTCCACAGATATATGTTCCATGGGTGATTTTTTATAACAGAAATACGAGAGATATAGGCCACAAAGAATATTATAGTGAGAACAAGAACATCACAAATAACCATTGGGAATGATCAAGTATAGTACATGCTACTTTAGAATATATGTCTGCACCCTACGTTAGTATCTTGTTTGTACAGTGCTATACAAGAATATTGGGCAGGATAAGCCCAAATATGTCTGCTTTGCTTAAAGTTCGAGTTTGAAGCTCTCTCATGTTAAAGTTGGCATACATGCATGTTGCTATGAACATCCTCTACATAACCGAATATACAAAACTACCCAGAAAATTAATCAGAATATCCCCTATCCCGCCTGAACCTGCTAGCTATATAAAAGTATATAAAAGAAGATACCTGACCACACTGCTTCCCACTATTGCATTCTTCTTTTTGCTCTGTAGAGTTGTGCTCTGGCTCCTCTATAAGGTATGCAACTGCCTCTTTTGTCTTTATCTCAATGCTAAGATAGAAATGTCCCATCTTATAAGGTTATGGTGGATCCTGATGCGCCAAGTCCAAGCAAACCGGAATACAGGGAATATTTACATTGGTGAGCATGTTATATTTATTACACAGTACTGCAGTTTCTTCCTTAACCTAATGATGCCAAATTTCTTAAGAAACCTATGACTGCTTCTTGCAACATTGTTTTTATTCTTTATAGTTCAAGAACCCCTTACCTAGATAACCTGCAGGATTGGAATGCAGCCCTCTCGAAAAAGGAGGGGGGTGTTTCTTTTCCATCCATCAACAGCTGAGGAACTCTTGTTCTGTATGCTATTGGGTAAGAAAGTACAGTATTGCGGTAACCTAATTATTTTCTAGCACCATAACTCCCTTAACCTAAGTCTCTTTGTTTAGATTGCCATTTTTATCAACATTCATTAGTTTTCCTGTAGATACTGTTTGGTAGCACGGAAATTAAATAACCAAATATTGCAGCATAAATCCTAATAGTTTCTACAGTCTCCAAGAAGATGTTTTACCACCTTCTCATGGACTAGGTACTCTGAAAATCTGATTATTAATTACTTCAAAACACAAAGTAGTGAAAAGATGGCCCTTAATAAGGTTCCGGGAGAGTTACTGAGAGCATGCGCATGAAGATTTGGTGGGAAAGCCTTTTACATGGTGAACCTACTTGATGATGTGAATAGGCTGCATGTCAAGATAAATAAGATAGTGGAGATGAATCTCTTAGGTATATAGGATATGGTGAGCTGGGACAAACACATTAATTGAAGAAGGCATTAAATATGACATCAACATGAAAAGCATCAGGATATGCATGGATGCAATCTCAATAGTACTGTTAGAGGAAACAGAAGCAAAAAAAGGTTGACAGAGACTATTCGACAGACAAGTGGTAGAGCTAAGCAGCTAATGCTTAAAGTTAACACGTATTGCTCAGACAACATTTATTCATGTTAAAACTGAAAACTCATTTTGTTCATGTTTATTTTATGAATGCCAAAAGTTTCTGCAAGGAATATCTAGAAGCAAACCACAGATAGCAGAAAAATTGAAGTAACTTGCTCATTATAAAATAATATAGAACAGTGGTCATTGTTAGGTTACATATAGTGCTGTGTATACCAATTGTACAAGGGGTTCCCAGCATATTTCCCTCACCTGTACCTCCATATATACAACCCTTTGGCCTTCCAGTAATAAAAGTCGCCATTACTGTAACAGTCACATTTCCTGCTAGATAAACTTACGGGTAACTGATTTTGTACCAAACACTGACATTTCCATACGTTCCTCTGACTCAACATGCTGCCTATTTGTGACACCAAGTTTTTTGTTTGGCTGATTGGTCAATATTTTGTTAGCTACTTGCTATTAAGAAAGTATCACCAATCTAAAAAAACCATATACCTAATAAATTAACCAGATTCATGTTTCTTCAACTTAAAACTCCTTAAAAAACTTTCAATTTAATCATACATTGTTTTTTCCTTAATTTGACATGATTTAGGCATAGGTTTATGTAGCTTATATTACATCATGTATGAACAGTCCTGTTGCTGATCAATGATCTAAAGGTGTTGTCTTGTTGGTTATTTTGTACAGGTTGATGACAGACATCCCAGAGGCAACAGATGCACGTTTTGGTGGGTAACGCCTTACATAATCTCCAATAGTCGAACAATCATACATGACATATGCAGACGGTTGAACAATTTATCATATAACACAATCGGCAAACTACTCAGATTATTTGGGTATCAATATCTTTCCTCAATTGCTCCATGCACACAAAATAAATTATATTCATTGTTCTGTACTTTGAAATCCTTTGGCTCGAACAATCACATAAGCCCGCTACTTAATGAACTACTACCTCCGTTCTAAAATATATGATGTTTTGCTAGGCTAGCGGAGGTGGTATATGACAAATGACAACATAAATTCCAACAAAATAAAATTTGCAAGCAAAGATGTGCACAAGGGTTTTAGAGAATTATTGCAACTACTCAAAAGAAAGTACGAATCAAGTCAATGGTTAATTCAAGCCATCGCCAAACTAATCGCAAACAGGAGTACACTTTCAGTCACTGACACATGCATATTAGGTTTATTTAATAGGCTAATATACCATATGCTGAGATTCTTTGTCTTTAATTAGGCATTTTCGTTCTATACCCTTATACTTAATCTTTTTGGATTTAAGGTGACACTGCAGCAACTGAGAGTTTGAGACGAATAAACTCTATCTAGTTTCCAAGTAAAGTTTTATGATTGCCCTACTGAAGGCTAAACTATACATAACCATCTCAAATACAGATACCTCATACATGTGAGTCAAATGCAAAGCACCTTAGAGAGAGGGGGGGGGGGGGGGTGCCCCGCTCTAATATGTGACTGCACCTGTCTTTGATGCAGGTTAAGCAGTTGGACAGTATTTATGTGCCAACAGTGCCCAATTGAGTATCTGACACCATGTAACTTTCTGTGGGCCCCACTTGATGACAGTTGTCAATGTGGTGAGATCTCAATTGGACATCAAATTGATGGAAACTATTACCTCCTTCACTGCTTGACAGTATACAATGTTTGACCTGTGGCCAGCATAAATACAAGATACACTTATATTCCAAATTTAGACATACTTCAGATTCTTCAAACATGGGAACTTCCATTTCCAAGTGAAGACAAAATACCAGAATGCCACTTAGAACACTAATCTGAAAAGTTATCACAGTGCTCTATAGCCTCCCTTAAGATGCTGCCTACTAGAGTTCACACATACGTATTAGCACAAGCAGACAAACCATAGTTATGGTTATCACAAAGCACTAGTGTCATGTTCCCACAGAAAAGATACTAGCAATGTGACTTGGCCAAATTACTACATTAGCAGTAAGAAAATGTATGGCAGACTTCTTTCGAGCCATATACCAGCCCATTCCATTTACCTGGCTTAGCCAATCTGTTAGGCTTGGGCTAGCAGATAGACATGCTTCTCTGCCATTCAATCAAGATTGCAAGCAGATTTCACATTTTAAACAGAATTTGGAATGCTTTTAGCAGACTAAACAGAAATTCCATAAAATGCCACAGCTCATGAGTTTACTATTTTATTATTGCATTTAATGATAGGCAACCAAATGACCTATCTCCTTTTTCTATATGCTCGCTAATGGAAACGTTCCGCCTGTAGATAGTCTATCTTCAACTTCAATATTTCTATGTTTATGTCTGGATGCAATGGTGGATATGCAGCACATGATATTGGGCTGTAGAGACCAACCGCACATATAGCTTAAGGTATATAGTTTGAGAAGAAGGTCAACAAATAAGGCATCACAGGACATTATCTATATTTACTGAATTTACAGCGAGTATAGAAGGAGCAGGCTCAGCAGTAATGGCACTGAGCTACAGGGAATATCTATGTCAAACTGATGAGGAGCTTGTCGCCCAAAATAGTTAGAACAGTGGCAGTCGATATTGTGAAATGGTCAAATTTATTCTTCACCTTAAAAAAATTGAATTGTGCAAAGCAAGTCTAATATAGAATACAAATGTTTCAGGCAATGAAATAGTTCCCTATGAAGCTCCACGGCCACCAGCCGGTATTCATCGGCTTGTTTTTGTGCTATTCAAACAGGGAGCACGGCAGACAGTTTATGCACCAGGATGGCGGCAAAATTTTAACATCAGAGACTTCTCAGCATTTTACAATCTTGGACCACCGGTTGCTGCATTATTCTTCAACTGCCAAAAGGAGAGTGGTGTTGGTGGCAGAAGGTACGCACCGACGAAAGTTCATGTTTTACTTAAAGGATAGATATGATATAGGCAGGGACGGAGTTTCAGTGAAAAATCAGGGGCCAAAAAGAACATGAAGCTAAAATTTAATTGGGAATAAAAGCAAAAGAAGGCAAAAACTAGGTGAAAGTAGGTTAATTTGATAGAGTTTAAGAATCACAGAAATACATGTGCATAAATATATATAGGCAATTCCTACATACATAATTATTGAAGGAAAAAACTGGAGTAGCCCTGGCCCCAACATAGATCCGAACCTGAAGATAGGCACAATGTCACATAGGAACCAGGGAGGAGTGGGGGTCTCTGGATCCATGAAAAATAGAATTCTTGACAATGTACTCCAGTTGAGAAGTACTAGACTAGGACACATAGTTAGCTCATTAACATATAATCTAAAGCAACCATGGGGTTACTAAGGTGATCTGGGGAACAGTTTCTGGAGATTGCTGAAGTGCCAACATCAACACATATATTCAGAAAGGGGAAATTTTGGATCAGGCAAATATGCATTTTTTTTCATAATATAGTGATTTCCATAGATTTAATCAGGGTATGACCTCTTTATGTACTTAATAATATTAATATTTTCATCCCTTTAATGATTAACAATTTATTCTTACTAACTACCTTACAATACTTCGATTTCAAGAAAGAAGTGATATGGTAGAACAATACAAAGAAGGTTAGGGTGTTCTCCTCTCTTGATATATACACAAGAATGAGCCACGTAGAAATTCAAAAACAGTGGCAACAAAAGAACACCATCCCTTTATCTTCAAAACACCATCCCTATTTAATATGGGGAAAAAAACTAGGCATGTTATTTCTAGGACAATAGCATTTCATTACCAGTTCTAAACAGATTCCTTTTCTGGATTAATAGGTTCCAAGGACCAGGCTGAGGGATGGATGCAGGAGGGCTCTAGAACAAGGCAGCACCATTTTCAGAAACTATATAGTCCACCAAAGAAGGGCGGGCCTGGCACAGTGGTAGAGTCTCTCCACTTGTGGCCTGGAGGTCCTGGGTTCAAACCAGCCTCCTTGCAGAATTATTATGCAAGGGTAAGGCTGTCTAGAAATTCCCTTCCCCAGACCCCACCTTGTGTGGGAGCTTTCAGCACTGGGTACACCCTTTTTATATAGTCCACCAAAGCTTTTGAGTTTTGACAGCCCATATAGCACCAGTTAAGAATCCAGTAGTCCAGCAATTGATTCATATCATATGAAACAAAGTATCATCCGAGTTCTCATATATCACATCTCTAAATATATTAATAAAAAAATTAATATTGTGTTTTATGATGTTTTTTTAACTTAGTTTATGATGTTCACATTAGCAGTTGTGAGTGTAAGTGTGATCAGATGTCGTGGAGCTTAGTACAGGGTCAAAGTAAATTAGAGTGAGATTACTACATGTATCTCTCTTCTGTACATACTTTGCAATCCCATTAAGACTGGTCCTCTCTGTCAACTGGACAGAGCTCGGCCACTGATGATGGGATCATTCGGTTGATAATGCAAGTGGTACTGCTTTTCTTTTTCTTTCAGTGAGTGTGGATGTAAACCAGAGCATGGCAACACTCATGTCTGAGACACAAACTGACTAAACAGACCCTTGAGGACATCCATGAAGAGGTCAAACTAAACTGCTTGAGCTCACTAAGACCACAAAGAGCCAACCTGAACAACTTACACCGGAGTGTTGTATTGATCTAAGTAATAAGCGGCTTCCTCGGACGGGGGCATGAATTATCCATATAACCAGATGCCATAGCGCCGTCCAAACCATGCATACTCGAATCGAACAGCACCTTTCGGCGACCAACAAATACCACTTGGTGTCTCATTTCAGCAAATGTGTGGCATTGAGCAACGATCTGTGGCATTACAAACAACGCCACAATTGCGTCCACGAGATTTATACGCGAGCTGCGAATTAAACAGTTAAGGTATGCAAGCCTGAACTCAAGCACGCGCTCATCTTCTGACACCGCGGCAATAATTCAGAATTACAAATACAAATAAACCAACCACGCCTAGATAACCAGATAATCTCACGGGAGGAGCATCGAAAAGGGAAGCGGGACGGAGGCATTACCGGTCACGCGGTCCGACGGTCCGACCGACCGAGACGAGCGCATTTCCTATTCTGAGCCGGTCGTCAGGCTCGCGGGGGAGGGGAGGGGAAAGGCGAGCCGCAAGAGCTGAGTTGGTGAGTGGAGAGACCACTCGCCTCGCTCCGTCTCGCGCTCTGGCGCCGCCTCCGCCGCGTCGGGGTTTGGGCGTGGACGAGGGGGAGACGGTGGAGAAACGACGACATGGACGCCGGCGGCGAGGTCTGGGGCAGGAGTGCTCTTATTTTTTTGGCTAAGGGGCAGGAGTGCTGGGAGGTATGGGTCGGGCCTAGCCTCCAAAACTTAACAAGGCCGGGCCAGGGCAGGCCGAAATAACCCCATGCCTACTATGCCGGGCTGGAGGCCCGACTGGAAATATTTGTCTCTTCAAACAATTTTGTTTGGAAGAAAGTATATACTTGTCTCAAAAAAAAGGAAGAAAATATCAGTTTTGAAAATTCAATAAAGCTAGCCGGGTGGCATTCCCTCAAAAAAAGGAAGAAAGTATATACATAGTTCTAAAAAAAGGAAGAATAATCCAGGGAAAAGAAGAAGAAAGATACTTTACACATCATCCAAAAAACACAAACTTTCACCCTCGGATATATCCGACCTGAGCGGCAATCTCTTGAGGTAAATTTGGTCTGATATACACCGTCAAATATACAATAT
Organism: Aegilops bicornis; assembly: GCA_021605145.1. Lineage (NCBI taxonomy): Eukaryota > Viridiplantae > Streptophyta > Magnoliopsida > Poales > Poaceae > Aegilops > Aegilops bicornis. Next base: position 568,021,823 of record CM038673.1, on the reverse strand, counting down.
CGGACCACGTGGGAGGCGTGGTCAAAAATCATCAAATCATTCTTTTTTTTTGCGAGAGAATTTTTGATCTATTCATCTTCAATCATGGTAGTACAAGGAATATCAGAAATAATAGAAATTACATCCAGATCCGTAGACCATCTAACGACGACTACCAGCACTGAAGCGAGCCGAAGGCGCGCCGTCGTCATCGCCCCTCCATCGCCGGAGTCGGGCACAATTTGTTGTAGTAGGCAGTCGGGAAGTCGTCGTGCTAAGGCCCCGTAGGACCAGTGCACCAAAACAGCAACCGCCGCAGATGAAGAATAGCGTAGATCAGAAAGATCCCATCCAAAGACACATGAGCGTGAGCGAACAACGGCGAGATCCGAGCAAATCCACCAAAATAGATCCATGGGAGACACACCTCTACACGCCCACCAATTACTAGGCGCAACGCCGGAGCAGGGGCTAGGCGAAGAGACCTTTATTCCATCTTGAGGAGCCGCCCGTCGTCTCGTCTTCTGAAAGGTGACACAAACCCTAACAAAACTGAAAGAAACGACAAAAAACGGAGCCCTCCCGCCGACCCTTGCCGAGATCCGCCGCGTCTCCATGGCCCTAGGGCCACCGGAGAGGAGGCGGACCTGCGGCGGCAGCGGCGGGAGACAGAAACCCTAGCTTTTTTGTGGAAGAGGAGAACACCTTAATTATTAATCACCCTCTTAGGCGGTTTTTGAGCTGGCATGGTATAGGTGTAGGTGCTTTTGATGTTTATTGGCATGTTGTTTGACCGAAGGCTAAGACTGGACGCATGCATACTCCTTCGACAACTTTGGCTTTGACATGCTAGGCCAGGGAGCTTTTGGATATTGGGTGTAGTCGTTGGAAGATGGTAGCATGGACTATCTTCAGCTGATTTGAATGGCGTGATAATAATAGGCTAGGTGTATATGCATCGTAGCTTGATCTGTTTTGCCGGATGTGGCACTTTTCTTTGTTTTATGTTTGCACTATAATTTTGGATACTTATGGCTCTAAGACTTTGAGACTATTTTTTAATAAGATGGCTGCATGCATCGATTGATTTAGAGGCCGGAGGCTTTGTCTCTTTTTCTGAAAATACTGCTAGGCAGAGGCGGGAGAGATGTTTCCCTAGGCCTAGGGCATGGCAGCGGGTGTCACTGGGGGAGATGTTGATGACGATCTCCTATTCTCCACTGCATGTGAAGCGTTCTACCCGGAGGAGTATGATTTTAGGCATGAAGATGGCAGTTGATGAGTGCATTTGCCATCATGTTTTACTTAAGTGTTTTTGCACTATAGATGTGTGATTTTTTAGATGTGGTGACGCCAACTGCATCAATCAGTTTGGTGGGTCGTTCCAGCTGCAGGTGGGTCAAACAGGTGTGTCTTCTCCAATGCTGGTGCACTCGCGACTCCTTGGTCCCCTTTGTGTGCAGCCGTTGTGAGCCTTCATCCGTTCGACCACTTTCGCACCCACTTTGTCTCGTCGTTACGTGTGTGGTGCATGCTTTTTACACAACCAAAGCATCTCACCTGCCCCGCCTCATCGAGCACGATATTGCGATTGTCGTCGTCGTCGCCCGATGAGTTGAAGATCTTTTGAATGTAAGTTTCAAATAAAAATTTGTTTCAATATTTAAATTCCTAATGACATGATCTTTAAAACAAGATAGATATTGAATATACTTTAAATGAATTTGAATTTCTTGAACATATTTCACTCATTTAAAAAATTGATTTGACTCATTTAAAAAAATATTTTCACTCATTTAAATAATAGATTATTATAAAATGTTGATTTTATTCATTGCAAACACTGCTTTCACTCATGTAAAAAACTAATTTTGCTTAATTCAGAAAAACAATTACTCATTTCTTACTTGTATTTCACTCATTACAAATTCATTTCAAAAACCGCTTTAATCATTTGTTCCAATATACAAAAACTTCAAAAAAAGGAGGTTTGGTTTAAAGATATGAAACTAAAATTGATGGATTTGAAAGGAAGAGAGGAGAGGTATTGTGAGACATGTGTCATAATCCGCTGTGAGCAGGAAAAGAGAGAAAGAAAGACACATGCATGGCATAAAGTGGATTGGTGCCTGACATGATACAACGCTATATTAATGCAAACGGCATAGTCTATACGTATACGACGAAACATAATTTGCATGCACTCAGATCTCCAGCATAACCATGTTGGGGATCGTTGCAGAAATTAAAATTTTCTACGCATCACTAAAATCAATCTATGGAGAAACTAGCAACGAGAGAGAGGGGAGTGCATCTTCATACCCTTGAAGATCGCGACATGGAAGCGTTACAAGAACGCGGATGAAGGAGTCGTACTCGTAGCGATTCAGATCGCGGTGGATTCCGATCTAAGCGCCGAACAACGGCACCTCCGCGTTCAACACACGTGCAGCCCGATGACGTCTCCCGCGTCTTGATCCAGCAAGGAGGAGGGAGAGGTTGAGGAAGAAGGCTCCAGCAGCAGCACGACGGCGTGGTGGTGGTGGAGCAGCGGTTCTCCGGCAGGGCTTCGCCAAGCTCAAACGGAGGAGGAGAGATGTTGGAGAGGGGGAGGGCTGCGCCTTGGATGTGGTGCGGCTGCCCTCCCTCCTCCCCTCTATTTATAGGGGGACGGGGAAAGGGGCCCGGCCCCTCTAGATGAGATCTAGAGGGGGGGGGGGGGGAACGGCCAAGGGGAGGGGGCTTGCCCCCCAAGCCAAGGGGGGCGCCCCCTTTAGGGTCCCCCCCCCCCCAAACCCTAGGCACATGGGCCCTAGGGGGGTGGCGCCCAGCCCACTTGGGGCTGGTTCCCTTCCACATACATCCCATAAGGGCCCTCCGGGGCAGGTGGACCCTCCGGTGGTCCCCCGGAACCCCTTTGGTTGTCTTGGTACAATACCGATAAACCCCCGAATACTTCCGGTGACCGTATGATGACTTCCCATATATAAATCTTCACCTTCGGACTATTCCGGAACTCCTCGTGACGTCCGGGATCTCATCCAGGACTCCGAACAACATTCGGTAACCACGTACAAACCTTCCCTATAACCCTAACGTCATCGAACCTTAAGTGTGTAGACCCTACGGGTTCGGGAATCATGCAGATATGACCGAGACAGCTCTCCGGCCAATAACCAACAGCGGGATCTGGATACCCATGTTGGCTCCCACATGTTCCACGATGATCTCATCGGATGAACCACGATGTCGAGGATTCAAGTAATCCCGTATACAATTCCCTTTGTCAATCGATATGTTACTTGCCCGAGATTCGATCGTTGGTATCCCAATACCTCGTTCAATGTCGTTACCGGCAAGTCACTTTACTCGTTCCATAATGCATGATCTCGTGACCAACTACTTAGTCACATTGAGCTCATTATGATGATGCATTACCGAGTGGGCCCAGAGATACCTCTCCATCATACGAAGTGACAAATTCCAGTCTCGATGCGTGCCAACCCAACAGACACTTTCGGAGATACCTGTAGTGCACCTTTATGGCCACCCGATTCACGTTGTGACGTTTGGTACACCCAAAGCATTCCTACGGTATCCGGGAGTTGCACGATCTCATGGTCTAAGGAAATGATACTTGACATTAGAAAAGCTTTAGCAAACGAACTACACGATCTTGTGCTATGCTTAGGATTGGGTCTTGTCCATCACATCATTCTCCTAATGATGTGATCATGTTATCAATGACATCCAATATCCATAGTCAGGAAACCATGACCATCTGTTGATCAACGAGCTAGTCAACTAGAGGCTCACTAGGGACATGTTGTGGTCTATGTATTCACACATGTATCACGGTTTCCGGTCAATACGATTATAGCATGAATAATAGACAATTATCATGAACAAGGAAATATAATAATAACTTTTTTATTATTGCCTCTAGGGCATTTCCAATAGTCTCCCACTTGCACTAGAATCAATAATCTAGTTACATTGTGATGAATCGAACACCCATAGAGTTCTAGTGTTGATCATGTTTTGCTCGTGGAAGAGGTTTAGTCAACGGATCTGCGACATTCAGATCCGTATGCACTTTACAAATATCTATGTCTCCATCTTGAACATTTTCACGAATGGAGTTGAAGCGATGCTTGATGTGCCTGGTCTTCTTGTGAAACCTAGGCTCCTTGGCAAGGGTGATAGCTCCAGTGTTGTCAGAGAAGAGAGTCATCGGGCCCGACGCATTGGGAATAACTCCTAGGTCGGCAATGAACTCCTTCATCTAGATTGCTTCATGTGCTGCCTCCGAGGCTGCCATGTACTCCGCTTCACATGTAGATCCCGCCACGACGCTTTGCTTGCAACTGCACCAGCTTACTGCCCCACCATTCAAAATATACACGTATCCGGTTTGTGACTTGGAGTCATCCAGATCTGTTTCGAAGCTAGCATCGACGTAACCCTTTACGACGAGTTCTCCGGCACCTCCATAAACGAGAAACATATCCTTGGTCCTTTTCGGTACTTCAGGATATTCTTGACCACCGCCCGATGTTCCATGTCGGGATTACTTTGGTACCTCCCTATCAAACTTACGGCAAGGTTTACATCAGGTCTGGTACACATCATGGCATACATAATAGACCCTATGGCTGAGGCATAGGGGATGACACTCATCTTTTCTCTATCTTCTGCCGTGGTCGGGCTTTGAGCCGAGCTCAACTTCACACCTTGCAATACAGGCAAGAACCCCTTCTTGGACCGATCCATATTGAACTTCTTCAATATCTTATCAAGGTATGTGCTTTGTGAAAGACCTATGAGGCGTCTCGGTCTATCTCTATAGATCTTGATGCCTAATATGTAATCAGCTTCTCCAAGGTCCTTCATTGAAAAACACTTATTCAAGTAGGCCTTTATGTTTTCCAAAAGTTCTATATCATTTCCCATCAATAGTATGTCATCCACATATAATATGAGAAATGCTACAGAGCTCCCACTCACTTTCTTGTAAACGCAGGCTTCTCCATAGGTCTGCATAAACCCAAACGCTTTGATCATTTCATCAAAGCGAATGTTCCAACTCCGAGATGCTTGCACCAGCCCATGGATGGAGCGCTGGAGCTTGCATACCTCGTTAGCATTCTTAGGATCGACAAAACCTTCCGGCTGCATCATATACAATTCTTCCTTAAGGAAGTCGTTAAGGAATGCCGTTTTGACGTCCATTTGCCATATCTCATAATCATAGAATGCGGCAATTGTTAACATGATTCGGACGGACTTCAGCTTCGCTACGGGTGAGAAGGTCTCATCAAACCCCTTGAACTTGTCGATAACCCTTAGCGACAAGTCAAGCCTTATAGATGGTAACATTACCATCCGCGTTCGTCTTCTTCTTAAAGATCCATTTATTTTCTATCGCTCGCCGATCATCGGGCAAGTCTGTCAAAGTCCATACTTTGTTTTCATACATGGATCCTATCTCGGATTGCATGGCTTCAAGCCATTTGTTGGAATCTGGGCCCGCCATTGCTTCTTCATAGTTTGAAGGTTCACCGTTGTCTAACAACATGATTTCTAGGACAGGGTTGCCATACCATTCTGGTGTGGAACGTGTCCTTGTGGACCTACGAAGTTAGCAACTTGATCCGAAGTACCTTGATCATTATCATTAACTTCCTCTCTAGTTGGTGCAGGCACCACGTAAACATCTTCTGAAGCTGCGCTACTTTTCCGGTTCAAGAGGCGCATTACTTCATCAAGTTCTACTTTCCTCCCACTTACTTCTTTCGAGAGAAACTCTTTCTCGAAAGGACCCGTTCTTGGCAACAAAGATCTTGCCTTCAGAGCTGAGGTAGAAGGTATACCCAATGGTTTCCTTAGGGTATCCTATGAAGACGCATTTTTCCGACTTGGGTTCGAGCTTTTCGGGTTGAAATGTCTTGACATAAGCATCGCATCCCCAAACTTTTAGAAACGACGACTTAGGTTTCTTCACAAACCATAATTCATACGGTGTCGTCTCAACAGATTTAGACGGTGCCCTATATAAAGTGAATGTAGCTGTCTCTAGAGCGTATCCCCAAAATGATAGCGGTAAATCGGTAAGAGACATCATAGATCGCACCATATCCAATAGAATGCGATTACGATGTTCGGACACACCGTTACGCTGAGGTGTTCCAGGCGGCGTGAGTTGTGAAACGATTCCACATTTCCTTAAGTGCGTACCAAATTCGTGACTCAAATATTCTCCCCCATGATCTGATCGTAAGAACTTTATTTTTCTGTCATGTTGATTCTCTACCTCATTCTGAAATTCCTTTAACTTTTCAAAGGTCTCAGACTTGTGTTTCATCAAGTAGACATACCCATATCTACTTAAGTCATCAGTGAGGGTGAGAACATAACGATAGCCTCCGCGAGCCTCAACGCTCATTGGACCGTACACATCAGTATGTATGATTTCTAATAAGTTAGTTGCTCGCTCCATTGTTCCGGAGAACGGAGTCTTGGTCATTTTGCCCATGAGGCATGGTTCGCATGTGTCAAATGATTCGTAATCAAGAGACTCCAAAAGTCCATCTGCATGAAGCTTCTTCATGCGTTTGACACCAATGTGACCAAGGCGGCAGTGCCACAAGTATGTGGGACTATCGTTATCAACCTTACATCTTTTGGTATTCACACTATGAATATGTGTAACATCACGTTCGAGATTCATTAAGAATAAACCATTGACCAGCGGGGCATGACCATAAAACATATCTCTCATATAAATAGAATAACCATTATTCTCGGATTTAAATGAGTAGCCATCTCGTATTAAACGAGACCATATACAATGTTCATGCTCAAAGCTTGCACTAAATAACAATTATTGAGGTTTAAAACTAATCCCTTAGGTAAATGTAGAGGTAGCGTGCCGACGGCGATCATATCGACCTTGGAACCATTCCCGACGCGCATCGTCACCTCGTCTTTCGCCAGTCTCCGCTTATTTCGCAGCTCCTGCTTTGAGTTACAAATATGAGCAACCGCACCGGTATAAAATACCCAGGAGCTACTACGAGTACTGGTAAGGTACACATCAATAACATGTATATCACATATACCTTTGGTGTTGCCGGCCTTCTTGTCCGCTAAGTACTTGGGGCAGTTCCGCTTCCAGTGTCTGTTTCCCTTGCAATAAAAGCACTCAGTCTCAGGTTTGGGTCCATGCTTTGGCTTCTTCCCGGCAACTGGCTTACCGGGCGCGGCAACTCCCTTGCCGTCCTTCTTGAAGTTCTTCTTACCCTTGCCTTTCTTGAAACTAGTGGTTTTATTGACCATCAACACTTGATGTTCCTTTTTGATCTCCACCTCCGTTGATATTAGCATTGAATATACCTCAGGAATGGTTTTCACCATCCCCTGCATATTGAAATTCATCACAAAGCTCTTGTAGCTAGGTGGAAGCGACTGGAGATTCTGTCGACGACCACGTCATCCGGGAGATTAACTCCCAGCTAAGACAAGCGGTTGTGCAACCCAGACATTTTGAGTATGTGCTCGCTGACAGAACCATTCTCCTCCATCTTACAACTGTAGAACTTGTTGGAGACTTCATATCTCTCGACCCGAGCATGAGCTTGGAAAACCATTTTCAGCTCTTGGAACATCTCATATGCTCCATGCTGCTCAAAACGCTTTTGGAGCCCCGGTTCTAAGTTGTAAAGCATGTCGCACTGAACCAGGGAGTAATCATCACTACGCTTGTTGCCGGCGTTCATAACGTCTTGAGTTCTTTGGGAAAAGCAGGTGCTTCACCTAGCGGTGCATCTAGGACATATGCTTTTTGGCAGCTATGAGGATGATCCTCAAGTTAGGACCTAGTCCGTATAGTTGCTACCATCGTCTTTCAGCTTGGTTTTCTCTAGGAACGCGTTGAAGTTGAGGGCAACATTAGCGTGGGCCATTTGATCTACAAGGCATATTGCAAAGATTTTAGACTAAGTTCATGATAATTAAGTTCATCTAATCAAATTATTTAATGAACTCCCACTCAGATAAACATCCCTCTTGTCATCTAAGTGATACATGATCCGAGTCAACTAGGCCGTGTCCGATCATCACGTGAGACGGATGGTGAACATCTTCATGTTGATCGTATCTGCTATACGACTCATGTTCGACCTTTCGGTCTCTTGTGTTCCGAGGCCATGTCTGTACATGTTAGGCTCGTCAAGTCAACCTAAGTGTTTTGCATGTGTAAATCTGGCTTACACCTGTTGTATGCGAACGTTAGAATCTATCACACTCGATCATCACGTGGTGCTCCGAAACAATGAACCTCCGCAATGGTGCACAGTTAGGGGGAACACTTTCTTGAAATTTTATGAGGGATCATCTTATTTATGCTACCGTCGTTCTAAGAAAATAAGATGCAAATGAAGGAAATATGCCCTAGAGGCAATAATAAAGTTATTATTTATTTCCTTATATCATGATAAATGTTTATTATTCATGCTAGAATTGTATTAACCGGAAACATAATACATGTGTGAATACATAGACAAACAGATAAGTCACTAGTAAGCCTCTACTAGACTAGCTCATTAATCAAAGATGGTTATGTTTCCTAACCATAGACATGTGTTGTCATTTGATTAATGGGATCACCTCATTAGAAGAATGATGTGATTGACATGACCCATTCCGTTAGCTTAGCACACGATCGTTTAGTATATTGCTATTGCTTTCTTCATGACTTATACATGTTCCTATAACTATGAGATTATGCAACTCCCGTTTACGGAGGAACACTTTGGGTACTACCAAAGCGTCACTGGCAATCGGGTGATCATAAAGGAGTACTACAGGTGTCTCCAAAGGTACTTGTTGGGTTGGCGTATTTCGAGATTAGGTTTTGTCACTCCGATTGTCGGAGAGGTATCTCTGGGCCTTCTCGGTAATACACATCACATAAGCCTTGCAAGCATTGCAACTAATGAGTTAGTTGTGAGATGATGTATTACGGAGCGAGTAAAGAGACTTGCCAAGATGCGAGATTGAACTAGGTATTGGATACCGACGATCGAATCTCGGGCAAGTAACATACCGATGACAAAAGGAACAACGTATGTTGTTATGCGGTCGACCGATAAAGATCTTCAGAGAAAATGTAGGAACCAATATGGGCATCCAGGTCCCGCTATTGGTTATTGACCCGGAGATGTGTCTCGGTCATGTCTACATTGTTCTCGAACCGTAGGGTCCGCACGCTTAAGGTTTCGATGGCGGTTATATTATGAGTTTGTGTATTTTGATGTACCGAAGGTTGTTCGAGTCCCGGATATGATCACGGACATGACGAGGAGTCTCGAAATGGTCGAGACATAAAGATTAATATATTGGACGGATATATTTGGACACCGGAATGCTGGCGCTAGGATCGGCCGGATCGCGAGGAGAACGTCGACTACTTCCTCTACGTCATCACCGACTCGGAGGTGCCGGAATGTAACCTTTGGGATCGGCAGGATCGCGAGGAGAACGTCTGACTACTTCCTCTACGTTGTGATCGCTTCCGCTTTGGTCTCTACGAGGGTGCGTAGACAACACTCTCCCTTCTCGTTGCTATGCCATCACCATGGTCCTGTGTGTGCGTGGGAAAATTTTGAAATTACTACGTTCCCCAAGCGGTGGCATCCGAGCCAGGTTTTATGCGTTGATGTCATATGCACGAGTAGAACACAAGTGAGTTGTGGGCGATACAAGTCATCTTGCCTACCAGCATGTCATACTTTGGTTCAGCGGTATTGTGAGATGAAGCGGCCGGACCGACATTACGCGTGCAGCTTCTGCGAGACTGGTTTCACCGTTCTGAGCACTTTCGTGCTTAAAGGTGGCTGGCGGGTGTCTGTCTCTCTCACTTTAGTTGAACCGAGTGTGGCTACGCCGGTCCTTGAGAAGGTTAAAAGCAGTCTATTTGACGAAGTATCGTTGTGGTTTTAATGCGTAGGTAAGAACGGTTCTTACTCAGCCCGTAGCAGCCACGTAAAACTTGCAACAACAAAGTAGAGGGCGTCTAACTTGTTTTTGCAGGGCATGTTCGATGTGATATGGTCAAGACGTGATGCTATATTTTATTGTATGAGATGATCATGTTTTGTAACCGAGTTATCGGCAATGGCGAGAGCCATATGGTTGTCGCTTTATTGTATGAAATGCAAGCATACGTAATTGCTTTACTTTATCACTAAGCGGTAGCGATAGTCGTAGAAGCAATAGATGGCGTAAACGACAACGATGCTACGATGGAGATCAAGGTGTCGCGCGGTGGCGATGGTGATCATGACGGTGCTTCGGAGATGGAGATCACAAGCACAAGATGATGATGGCCATATCATATCACTTATATTGATTGCATGTGATGTTTATCCTTTATGCATCTTATTTTGCTTTGATTGACGGTAGCATTTTAAGATGATCTCTCATTAAAATTATCAAGTAGTGTTCTCCCTAAGTATGCACCGTTGCCAAAGTTAAATGCGTGTCGAGACACCACGTGATGATCGGGTGTGATAAGCTCTCGTCCATCTACACCGGGTGCAAGCCAGTTTTGCACACGCAGAATACTCAGGTTATACTTGACGAGCCTAGCATATGCAGATATGGCCTCGGAACACGGAGACCGAAAGGTCGAGCGTGAATCTTATATTAGATATGATCAACATAAGATGTTCACCATTGAAAACTACTCCATCTCACGTGATGATCGGTTATGGTTTAGTTGATTTGGATCACGTGATTACTTAGATGACTAGAGAGATGTCTGTCTAAGTGGGAGTTCTTTAGTAATATGATTAATTAAAAACTTAAATTTATCATGAACTTAGTACCTAATAGTATTTTGCTTGTCTATGTTTCTTTGTAGATAGATGGCTCGTCTTTGTTGTTCCGTTGAATTTTAATGCGTTCCTTGAGAAAGCAAAGTTGAAGATGATGGTAGCAATTACGGACTGGGTCCGTAACGAGGATTATCCTCATTGCTGCCTGAAGAATTACGTCCTGGAAGCACCGCTGGGTGCCGAGCCCTCTTGCGAGAACAACGCCGAGAAGTTATGAACGTCTGGCGAGAGCAAAGTCGATGACTACTCTATAGTTCGATGTGCCATGCTTTACGGCTTAGAACCGGGTCTTCAACGACGTTTTGAGCGTCATGGAGCATATGAGATGTTCCAAGAGTTGAAGTTAATATTTCAAGCAAATGCCCGGATTGAGAGATATGAAGTCTCCAATAAGTTCTATAGCTGCAAGATGGAGGAGAACAGTTATGTCAGTGAGCACATACTCAAAATGTCTGGGTATAATAATCACTTAATTCAGCTGGGAGTTAATCTTCCGGATGATAGTGTCATTGATGAAATTCTCCAATCATCGCCACCAAGCTACAAGAGCTTCGTGATGAACTATAATATGCAAGGGATGACTAAGACAATTCTGAGCTCTTCGCAATGCTAAAAGCAGCGGAGGTAGAAATCAAGAAAGAGCATCAAGTGTTGATGGTCAACAAGACCACTAGTTTCAAGAAAGAGGGCAAAGGGAAGAAGAAGGGAACTTCAAGAAGAACAGCAAACAAGTTGCTGCTCAAGGGAAGAAACCCAAGTCTGGACCTAAACCTGGCCCGAGTGCTTCTCACTGCAAGCGGTAGTCCTTTGAAGCGGAACTGCCCCAAGTATTTGGCGGATAAGAAGGATGGCAAGGTGAACAAAGGTATATGTGATATACATGTTATTGATGTGTACCTTACTAGAGCTCATGATAGCACTGGGTATTTGATACTGGTTACATTGCTAATATTTGCAACTCGAAGCAGGGACTACTGATTGCGAACAACGGCAAAGGGCGAGGTGACGATGCGGCGTGGAAATGGTTCCAAAGTCGATGTGATCGCGGTCGGCACGCTACCTCTACATCTACCTTCGGGATTAGTTTTAGACCTAAATAATTGTTATTTGGTGCCAGCGTTAAGCATGAACATTATATCTGGATCTTGTTTGATGCGAGACGGTTATTCATTTAAATCAGAGAATAAAGGTTGTTCTATTTATATGAATAATATCTTTTATGGTCATGCACCCTTGAAGAGTGGTCTATTTTTAATGAATCTCGATAGTAGTGATACACATATTCATAATGTTGAAACCAAAAGATGCAGAGTTGATAATGATAGTGCGACTTATTTGTGGCATTGCCGTTTAGGTCATATCGGTATAAAGCGCATGAAGAAACTCCATCTTGATGGACTTTTGGAGTCACTTGATTATGAATCACTTGGCACTTTCTTGAACCGTGCCTCATGGGCAAGATGACTAAAACCCGTTCTCCGGTACTATGGAGAGAGCAACAGATTTGTTGGAAATCATACATACAGATGTGGTCCAATGAATGTTGAGGCTCGTGGCGGATATCGTTATTTTCTCACCTTCACAGATGATTTAAGCAGATATGGGTATATCTTCTTAATGAAACATAAGTCTGAAACATTTGAAAAGTTCAAAGAATTTCAGAGTGAAGTTGAAAATCATCGTAATAAGAAAATAAAGTTTCTACGATCTGATCGTGGAGGCGAATATTTGAGTTACGAAGTTTGGTCTACATTTGAAACAATGCGGAATAGTTTAGCAACTCACGCCACCGGAACACCACAGCGCAATGGTGTGTCCGAACGTCGTTTTTACTAGATATGGTGCGATCTATGATGTCTCTTACAGATTTACCGCTATCGTTTTGGGGTTATGCTCTTGAGACGGCCGCATTCACGCTGAATAGAACACCGTCAAAATCCGTTGAGACGACACCTTATGAACTGTGGTTTAGCAAGAAACCAAAGTTGTCGCTCTTAAAGTTTGGGGCTGCGATGCTTATGTGAAAAAGCTTCAACCTGATAAGCTCGAACCTAAATCGGAGAAATGTATCTTCATAGGATACCCAAAGGAGACAGTTGGGTACACCTTCTATCACAGATCCGAAGGCAAGACATTTGTTGCTAAAAATGGATCCTTTCTAGAGAAGGAGTTTCTCTCGAAAGAAGTGAGTGGGAGGAAAGTAGAACTTGATGAGGTAATCGTACCTTCTCCCTTATTTGAAAGTAGTTTATCACGTAAACCAGTTTACTGCGATATCTACACCAAATAGTGAGGAAGTTGATGATGTTGATCATGAAACTTCAGATCAAGTTACTACTGAACCTCGTAGATCAACCAGAATAAAATCCGCACTGCAGTGGTACGGCAATCCTGTTACGGAAGTCATGCTACTAGATCATGATGAACCTACGAACTATGAAGAAGCGATGGTGAGCCCAGATTCCATAAAATGGCTTGAGGCCATGAAATCTGAGATGGGATCCATGTATGAAAACAAAGTGTGGACTTTGGTTGACTTGCCCGAGGGTCGGCAAGCAATAGAAAACAAGTGGATCTTCAAGAAGAAGACTGACGGCCGGTAATATTCTTTGTCTACAAAGCTCGACTTGTCGCAAAGGGGTTTCGACAAGTTCAAGGGATTGACTACGATGAGACCTTCTCACCCGTAGCGATGCTTAAGTCTGTCCGAATCATGTTAGCAATTGCGCATTTTATGATTATGAAATTTGGCAAATGGATGTAAAGACCGCATTCCTGAATGGGTTTTGGAAGAAGAGTTGTATATGATGCAACGTAAGGTTTTATCGATCCAAAGGGAGCTAACAAAGTGTGCAAGCTCCAACGATCCATTTATGGACTGGTGCAAGCATCTCGGAGTTGGAATAAACGCTTTGATAGTGTGATCAAAGTATTTGGGTTTATACAGACTTTTGGAGAAGCCTGTATTTACAAGAAAGTGAGTGGGAGCTCTGTAGCATTTCTAATATTATATGTAGATGACATATTACTAATCGGAAATGATATAGAATTTCTGGATAGCATAAAGGGATACTTGAACAAGAGTTTTTCGATGAAAGACCTTGGTGAAGCTGCTTACATATTGGGCATCAAGATCTATAGAGATAGATCAAGGCGCTTAATTGGACTTTCACAAAGCACATACCTTGATAAAGTTTTGAAGAAGTTCAAAATGGATCGAGCAAAGAAAGGTTTTTTACTGTATTACAAGGTGTGAGATTGAGTCGGACTCAATGCCCGACCACGGCAGAAGATAGAGAGAAAATGAAAGATGTTCCCTATGCTTCAGCCATAGGCTCTATCATGTATGCAATGCTGTGTACCAGACTGACGTATGCTTAGGCTGTAAGCTTGGCAGGAAGGTACCAAAGTAATCGAGGTGGATCCTTTGGACAGCGGTCAAGAACATCCTGAAATACGAAAAGGACTAAGGATATGTTTCTCGTATATGGAGGTGACAAAGAGCTAGTCGTAAATGGTTACGTCGATGCGAGCTTTGACCGATCCCGGACGATTCTAAATCGCAAACCGGATCGTGTTTTTGTTAAGCGGTGGAGCATCGGTTGGTGCAATTCTAAACAAAGCGTCGTGGCGGGATCTACATGTGAAGCGGAGTACAAAGCTGCTTCTGAAGCAGCAAATGAAGGAGTCTGGATGAAAGAGTTCATTTCCGATCTAGGTGTTATACCTAGTGCATCGGGACCAATGAAGATCTTCTGTGACAATACTGTGCAATTGCCTTGGCAAAGGAATCCAGATTTCACAAGAGGACCAAGCATATCAAGAGGCGCTTCAATTCCATTCGGGACCAAGTCCAAGTGGGAGACATAGAGATTTGCAAAATACATACGGATCTGAGCGTTGCGGACCGTTGACTAAGCCTCTTCCACGAGCAAAACATGATCAGCACCAAGACTCCATGGGTGTTAGAATCATTCTTGAGTAATCTAGATTATTGACTCTAGTGCAAGTGGGAGATTGAAGGAAATATGCCCTAGAGGCAATAATAAAGTTATTATTTATTTCCTTATATCATGATAAATGTTTATTATTCATGCTAGAATTGTATTAACCGGAAACATAATACATGTGTGAATACATAGACAAGCAGATAAGTCACTAGTAAGCCTCTACTAGACTAGCTCATTAATCAAAGATGGTTATGTTTCCTAACCATAGACATGTGTTGTCATTTGATTAATGGGATCACCTCATTAGAAGAATGATGTGATTGACATGACCCATTCCGTTAGCTTAGCACACGATCGTTTAGTATATTGCTATTGCTTTCTTCATGACTTATACATGTTCCTATAACTATGAGATTATGCAACTCCGTTTACGGAGGAACACTTTGGGTACTACCAAACGTCACAACGTAATCGGGTGATCATAAAGGAGTACTACAGTGTCTCCAAAGGTACTTGTTGGGTTGGCGTATTTCGAGATTAGGTTTTGTCACTCCGATTGTCGGAGAGGTATCTCTGGGCCTTCTCGGTAATACACATCACATAAGCCTTGCAAGCATTGCAACTAATGAGTTAGTTGTGAGATGATGTATTACGGAACGAGTAAAGAGACTTGCCGATGCTTGAGATTGAACTAGGTATTGGATACCGACGATCGAATCTCGGGCAAGTAACATACCGATGACAAAAGGAACAACGTATGTTGTTATGCGGTCTGACCGATAAAGATCTTCGTGAAAATGTAGGAACCAATATGGGCATCCAGGTCCCGCTATTGGTTATTGACCGGAGATGTGTCTCGGTCATGTCTACATTGTTCTCGAACCGTAGGGTCCGCACGCTTAAGGTTTCGATGACGGTTATATTATGAGTGTGTGTATTTTGATGTACCGAAGGTTGTTCGGAGTCCCGGATATGATCACGGACATGACGAGGAGTCTCGAAATGGTCGAGACATAAAGATTAATATATTGGACGGATATATTTGGACACCGGAAAGGTTCCGGAGAAGTTTGTGTTGGGGAACGCAGTAATTTCAAAAAAATTCCTACGATCACGCAAGACCATGGTGATGGCATAGCAACGAGAGGGAAGAGTGTCCGTCCGCACGCACTCGTGAGACCGAAGCGGAAGCGTTATAACAACGCGGTTGATGTAGTCGTGCGTCTTCACGATCCGACCGATCCAAGCACCGAGCGTCACGGTACCTCCGAGTTACGCACCGCGTTCAGCTCGATGGCGATCCCGGACTCTGATCCTGCAAAGTGTCGAGGATGAGTTCCGTCGACCTGACGGCGTGGTGGCGATGTTGATGCTCCACCGACGCGGGGCTTCGCCTAAGCTCCATGACGATATGACTTCTCCGGCGCAGGCTTCGCCTAAGCTCATGACGATATGACGAAGTGGAATATGGTGGAAGGGGCACCGCACTGCAGCTAAGGAAAGATCCGTAGATCAACTTGTGTGTCTTAGGGTGCCCCCTGCCCCGTGATATAAAGGAGGCAAGGGGAGGTGGCCGTCCCTAGGGGAGGCGCGCAAGGAGGAGTCCTACTCCCAGGAGTAGGACTCCCCCTCTCCTAGTTGGACTAGGATTGGAGGAGGGAAGAGGGAAGGCGCCGCCCCCCTTCCTTGTCCTATTCGGACTAGAGGGGAGGCGCGCAGCCCACCTTGGCTGGCCCTTCCTCTTCTCTCCTATGGCCCATTAGGCCAATGGACCTCCGGGGTTCCGGTAACCTCCGGTACTCCGGTAAAATCCCGATTTCACCGGAACACTTCCGATGTCCAAATGTAGGCTTCCAATATATCAATCTTTATGTCTCGACCATTTCGAGACTCCTCGTCATGTCCGTGATCACATCCGGGACTCAGACAACCTTGATTGCATCAATACTTATAAACTCATAATGAATCACATCGAAGCGTTAGCGTGCGGACCCTACGGGTTCGAGAACTATGTAGACATGACCTAGAACCATTCTCGGTCAATAACCAATAGCGGAACCTGGATGCCCATATTGGTTCCTACATATTCTACGAAGATCTTTATCGGTCAAACCGCATAACGACATACGTTGTTCCCTTTGTCATCGGTATGTTACTTACCCGAGATTCGATCGTCGGTATCCAATACCTAGTTCAATCTCGTTACGGTAAGTCTCTTTACTCGTTCCGTAATACATCATCTCACAACTAACTCATTAGTTGTAATGCTTGCAAGGCTTAAGTGATGTGTATTACCGAGAAGGCCTAGAGATACCTCTCAGAGCAATCGGAGTGACAAAACCTAATCTCGAAATACGCCAACCCAACAAGTACCTTTGGAGACACACTGTAGTACTCCTTTATAATCACCCGATTACGTTGTGGCGTTTGGTAGCACCAAAGTGTTCCTCCGGTAAACGGAGTTGCATAATCTCATAGTTACGAGGAACATGTATGGGTCATGAAGAAAGCATTAACATACTAAGCGATCAAGTGTTAAGCTAACGGTATGGGTCATGTCAATCAGATCATTCAACTAATGATGTGACCTTGTTAATCAAATAACAACTCCTTGTTTATGGTTAGGAAACATAACCATCTTTGATTAACAAGCTAGTCAAGTAGAGGCATACTAGTGACATACTGTTTGTCTATATATTCACACATGTATTATGTTTACGGTTAATACAATTCTAGCATGAATAATAAACATTTATCATGATATAAGGAAATAAATAATAACTTTATTATTGCCTCTAGGGCATATTTCCTTCAGTCTCCCACTTGCACTAGAGTCAATAATCTAGATTACATAGTAATGATTCTCACACCCATGGAGTCTTGGTGCTGATCATGTTTTGCTCGTGGAAGAGGCTTAGTCAACGGGTCTCGCAACATTCAGATCCGTATGTATTTTGCAAATCTCTATGTCTCCCACTTGGACTTGGTCCCGAATGGAATTGAAGCGTCTCTTGATATGCTTGGTCCTCTTGTGAAATCTGGATTCCTTTGCCAAGGCAATTGCACCAAGATTGTCACAAGATCTTCATAGGTCCCGATGCACTAGGTATGACACCTAGATCGGAAATGAACTCTTTCATCCGCATCCTTCATTTGCTGCTTCCGAAGTAGCTATGTACTCCGCTTCACATGTAGATCCCTCAACGACGCTTTGTTTTGAACTGCAGCAACTGACAGCTCCACCGATCAAAATAAACACGTATCCTGTTTGCTATTTAGCATCGTCTCGGATCGTTGTCAAAGCTTGCATCGACGTAACCGATTACGACTAGCTCTTTGTCACCTCCATATACGAGAAACATATCCTTAGTCCTTTTCGTGTATTTCAGATGTTCTTGACCGCTGTCCAAAGGATCCATTCCTGGATTACTTTGGTACCTTCCTGCCAAGCTTACGCCTAAGCATACGCCGTGTCTGGTACACAACATTGCATACATGATAGAGCCTATGGCTGAAGCATAGGGAACATCTTTCATTTTCTCTCTATCTTCTGCGTGGTCGGGCATTGAGTCCGACTCAATCTCACACCTTGCAACACGTAAAAAACCTTTCTTTGCACGATCCATTTTGAACCTTTTCAAAACTTTATCAAGGTATGTGCTTTGTGAAAGTCCAATTAAGCGCCTTGATCTATCTCTATAGATCTTGATGCCCAATATGTAAGCAGCTTCACCGAGGTCTTTCATTGAAAAACTTTTATTCAAGTATCCTTTTATGCTATCCAGAAATTCTATATTATTTCCAATCAATAATATGTCGTCCACATATAATATCAGAAATGCTACAGAGCTCCCACTCACTTTCTTGTAAATACAAGCTTCTCCAAAAGTCTGTACAAACCCATATGCTTTGATCACACTATCAAAGCGTTTATTCCAACTCCGAGAGGCTTGCACCAGACCATAAATTGATCGTTGGAGCTTGCACACTTTGTTAGCACCCTTTGGTGAAGGAAATATGCCCTAGAGGCAATAATAAAGTTATTATTTATTTCCTTATTTCATGATAAATGTTTATTATTCATGCTAGAATTGTATTAACCGGAAACATAATACATGTGTGAATACATAGACAAACATAGTGTCACTAGTATGCCTCTACTTGACTAGCTCGTTAAATCAAAGATGGTTAAGTTTCCTAGCCATAGACATGAGTTGTCATTTGATTAACGGGATCACATCATTAGGAGAATGATGTGATTGACATGACCCATTCCGTTAGCCTAGCACTTGATCGTTTAGTATGCTGCTATTGCTTTCTTCATGACTTATACATGTTCCTATAACTATGAGATTATGCAACTCCCGTTTACCGGAGGAACACTTTGGGTACTACCAAACGTCACAACGTAACTGGGTGATTATAAAGGAGTACTACAGGTGTCTCCAAAGGTACTTGTTGGGTTGATATTTTCGAGATTAGGTTTTGTCACTCCGATTGTCTGGAGAGGTATCTCTAGGCCTTCTCGGTAATACACATCACTTAAGCCTTGCAAGCATTACAACTAATGAGTTAGTTGTGAGATGATGTATTACGGAACGAGTAAAGAGACTTACCGTAACGAGATTGAACTAGGTATTGGATACCGACGATCGAATCTCGGGTAAGTAACATACCGATGACAAAGGGAACAACGTATGTCGCTTATGCGGTTTGACCGATAAAGATCTTCAGAGAATATGTAGGAACCAATATGGGCATCCAGGTTCCGCTATTGGTTATTGACCGAGAATGGTTCTAGGTCATGTCTACATAGTTCTCGAACCCGTAGGGTCCGCACGCTTAACGTTTCGATGACAGTTCATTTATGAGTTTATAAGTATTGATGCACCGAAGTTTGTTCGGAGTCCCGGATGAGATCACGGACATGACGAGGAGTCTCGAAATGGTCGAGACATAAAGATTGATATATTGGAAGCCTATGTTTGGACTTCGGAAGGGTTCCGAGTGAAAACAGGATGTTCTTGAACACCGGGGTTACGGAACCCCGGGGGTATATGGGCCTTCATGGGCCACAAGGGAGAAGAGGAAGGGCCGGCCAGGTGGGCTGCGCCCCCTCCCCTCTAGTCCGAATAAGACAAGGAGAGAGGCGGCGCCCTTCCTCTTCCCCTCCCAATCCTACTCCAACTAGGACAAGGAGGGGGAGTCCTACTCGGTGGGAGTAGGACTCCTCAAGCAGCGCCTCCCAAGGCTGGCCGCACCCCCTTGGCTCCTTTATATCTGAGGCAGGGGCACCCCATGACACACAAGTTGATCTACAGATCTTTCCTTAGCCGTGTGCGGTGCCCCTTCCACCATATTCCACTTGGTCATATCGTCGCGAGCTTAGGCGAAGCCTGCGCGGAGAAGTCATATCGTCGCGGAGCTTAGGCGAAGCCCTGCGTCGGTGGAGCATCAACATCGTCACCACGCCGTCGTCTTGTGGAACTCATCCTCGACACTTTGCTTTGGATCGAGTCCGGGATCGTCATCGAGCTGAGCGTGTGCGAGAACTCGGAGGTGCCGTCGTTCGGTGCTTGGATCGGTCGGATCGTGAAGACGTCTGACTACATCAACCGCGTTGTTATAACGCTTCCGCTTTCGGTCTCACGAGTGCGTGGGCGGACACTCTTCCCTCTCGTTGCTATGCCATCACCATGGTCTTGCGTGATCGTAGGAAATTTTTGAAATTACTACGTTCCCCAACAAAGGGCATCCGAGCCAGGTTTTATGCGTTGATGTCATATGCACGAGTAGAACACAAGTGAGTTGTGGGCGATACAAGTCATACCGCCTACCAAAGATGTCATACTTTGGTTCAGCGGTATTGTGAGATGAAGCGGCCGGACCGACATTACGCGTGCAGCTTACGCGAGACTGGTTTCACCGCTCGAGCACTCGTTGCTTAAAGGTGACCGTGGTGTCTGCTTTCTCTCACTTTAGTTGAACTGTGTGGCTACGCCCGGTCCTTGAGAAGGTTAAAAGCGGAGTCTATTTGACGAAGTATCGTTGTGGTTTTGATGCGTAGATAAGAACGGTTCTTGCTCGGCCCGTAGCAGCCACGTAAAACTTGCAACAACAAAGTAGAGGACGTCTAACTTGTTTTTGCGGGGCATGTTGTGATGTGATATGGTCAAGACGTGATGCTATATTTTATTGTATGAGATGATCATGTTTTGTAACCGAGTTATCGGCAATCGGCGAGAGCCATATGGTTGTCGCTTTATTGTATGAAATGCAACGCCATGTAATTGCTTTACTTTATCACTAAGGAGTAGCGATAGTCGTAGAAGCAATAGTTGGCGAGACGACAACGATGCTACGATGGAGATCAAGGTGTCGCGCCGGTGACGATGGTGATCATGACGGTGCTTTGGCGATGGAGATCACAAGCACAAGATGATGATGACCATATCATATCACTTATATTGATTGCATGTGATGTTTATCCTTTATGCATCTTATCTTGCTTTGATTGACGGTAGCATTATAAGATGATCTCTCACTAAAATTATCAAGAAGTGTTCTCCCGACTATGCACCGCTATGAAAGTTCTTCGTCTTTGAGACACCACGTGATGATCGGGTGTGATAGGCTCTACGTTCAAATACAACGGGTGCAAAACAGTTGCACACGCGGAATACTCGAGTTAAACTTGGACGAGCCTAGCATATAACAGATATGGCCTCGGAACACGGAGACCCGAAGGTCGGCGTGAATCATATAGTAGATATGATCAACATAGTGATGTTCACCATTGAAACTACTCCATCTCACGTGATGATCGGACATGGTTTAGTTGATTTGGATCACGTAATCACTTAGATGACTAGAGAGATGTCTATCTAAGTGGGAGTTCTTAAGTAATATGATTAATTGAACTTTAATTTATCATGAACTTAGTCCTGGTAGTGTTTTGCAAATTATGTTGTAGATCAATAGCTCGCGTTGTTGCTTCCCTATGTTTTTATATGTGTTCCTAGAGAATATTGTATTGAAAATGTTAGTAGCAATGATGCGGATTGGATCCGTGATCTGAGGTTTATCCTCATTGCTGCACGTAAAAATTATGTCCTTAATGCACCGCTAGGTGACAAACCTATTGCAGGAGCGGTATGCAGGCGTTATGAACGTTTGGCTAGCTCAATATGATGACTACTTGATAGTTTAGTGCACCATGCTTAAAGGCTTAGAATCGGGAATTCAAAGGCGTTTTGAACGTCATGGACCATATGAGATGTTCCAGGAATTGAAGTTAATATTTCAAGCAAATACCCGAGTTGAGAGATATGAAGTCTCCAACAAGTTCTATAGCTAAAAGATGGAGGAGAATCGCTCAACTAGTGAGCATGTGCTCAGATTGTCAGGTACTTCACTCGCTTGAATCCAGTGGGAGTTAATCTTCCAGATAAGAGAGTGATTGACAGAAGTCTCGAGTCACCATCACTAAAGTTACTAGTACGTCGTGATGAACGATAGTATGCAAGGGATGACGAAAACGAGTCCCGAGCTCTTACGTGATGTTGAAATCGTGAAGGTAGAAATCAAGAAAGAGCATCAAGTGTTGATGATTGACAAGACCACTAGTCTCAAGGAAAAAGGCAAAGGGAAGAAGGGGAACTTCAAGAAGAACGGCAAGCAAGTTGCTGCTCGAGTGAAGAAGCCCAAGTCTGGACCTAAGCCTGAGACTAAGTGCTTTTGCTGCAATGGAACTGGTCACTGGAAACGGAAGTACCCCAAATATTTGGTGGATAAGAAGGATGGCAAAATGAACAAAGGTATATTTGATATACAGATTATTGATGTGTGCTTTACTAGTGTTTATAGTAGCCCCTGAGTATTTAATACTTGTTCGGTTGCTAAGATTAGTAACTCGAAACAGGAGTTACAGTAATAAATGTAAACTAGTTGAAGGGAAGTGACGATGAGTGTTGGAAGTAGTTCCAAGATTGATATGATCATCATCGCACACTCCCTATACTATCGGGATTAGTGTTGAACCTAAATAAATGTTATTTGGCGTTTGCGTTGAGCATGAATATGATATGATCATGTTTATTGCAAAACGGTTATTCATTTAAAGTTAAAGAATAATTGTTATTACATTTACATGAATAAAACCTTCGATGGTTAAACACCCAATGAAAATGGTTTGTTGGATCTCGATCGTAGTGATACACATATTCATAATATTGATGCCAAAAGATGCAAAGTTAATAATGATAGTGCAACTTATTTGTGGCACTTGCCGTTTAGGTCATATTGGTGTAAAACGCATGAAGAAACTCCATCTTTGATGGACTTTCGGAATCACTTGGTTATGAATCATTTGATGCTTGCGAACCGTGCCGTTTGGGCAAGATGACTAAAACTCCGTTCTCGGAACAATGGAACAAGCTCTTGACTTATTGGAAATAATACATACCGATGTATACGATCCAATGAGTGTTGATGCTCGTGGCAAGTATCGTTATTTTCTCGACCTTCACAAGATGATTTGAGCAGATATGGGTATATCTTCTTGATGAAACACAAGTCTGAAACATTTGAAAAGTTCAAAGAATTTCAGAGTGAAGTGAAGAATCATCATAACAAGAAAATAAAAGTTTCTACGATATGATCGCAGAGGAAAAATATTTGAGTTATGAGTTTGGCCTTCGCTTAAAACAATGTGAAATAGTTTCACTACTCACGCCACAGAACACTACAAAGATAATGGTGTGTCCGAACGTTGTAACCGCACTTTATTGGATATGGTGCGATCTATGATGTATCTTACCGATTTACCACTATCGTTTTGGGGTTATGCATTAGAGACAGCTGCATTCACGTTTAATAGGGCACCATCTAAATCCGTTGAGATGACACCGTATGAACTATGGTTTAGCAAGAAACCTAAGCTGTTGTTTCTTAAAGTTTGGAGTTGTGATGCTTATGTGAAAAAGTTTTCACCTGATAAGCTCGAACCTAAATCGGAGAAGTGTGTCTTCATAGAATACCCAAAAGGTAACTATTGGGTACACCTTCTATCACAGATCCGAAGGCAAGTTTTTCGTTGCTAAGATGGATCCTTTCTAGAGAAGAAGTTTCTCTCGAAAGAAGTGAGTGGGAGGAAAGTAGAACTTGATGAGGTAATTGTACCTTCTCCCTTATTTGAAAGTAGTTCATCACAGGAATCATTTCGATTGATTCCTACACCAATTAGTGAGGAAGTTAATGATGATGATCATGAAACTTCAGATCAAGTTGCTACCAAACCTCGTAGGTCTTCCAGAGTAAGATCCGCACCAGTGTGGTACGGTAATCCTATTCTAGAAGTCATGTTACTAGACCATGATGAACCTACGAACTATGAGGAAGCGATGATGAGCCCAGATTCTACGAAATGGCTTGAGGCCATGAAATCTGAGATTGGATCCATGTATGAGAACAAAGTATGGACTTTGATTGACTTGCTCGATGATCAGCAAGCCATGTTAAATAAATGGATCTTCAAGAGGAAGACGGACACTGATAGTAGTGTTACTATCTACAAAGCTCAACTTGTCACAAAAGGGTTTTTCGACAAGTTCAAGGTGTTGACTACAATGAGATTTTCTCAACTGTAGTGATGCTTAAGTCTGTCCGAATCATGTTAGCAATTGCCACATTTTATGAAATCTGGCAAATGGATGTCAAAACTACATTCTTTAATGGATTTATTAAAGAAGAGTTGTATATGATGCAACCAGAAGATTTTATCAATCCTAAAGGAGCTAACGAAATATGCAAGCTTCAGCGATCCATCTATGGACTGGTGCAAGCATCTCAGAGTTGGAATGAACACTTTGATAGTGTGATCAAAGCATATGTTTTTATACAGACTTTTGAAGAAGCCTGTATTTACAAGAAAGTGAGTGGGAGCACTACAGCATTTCTGATAAGTATATGTGTATGACATATTGTTGATCGGAAATAATGTAGAATTATTCTGCAAAGCATAAAGGAATATTTGAAAGGAGTTTTTTAAAGAAGGACCTCAAAGAAGTTGCTTACATATTGAGCATCAAGATCTATAGAGATAGATCAAGACGCTTGATAAGTTTTTCAATAAGTACATACCTTGTCAAGATTTTGAAGTAGTTCAAAATGGAGCAGTCAAAGAAAAGTTCTTTTTGTGTTGCAAAAGCGTATGAAATTGAGTAAGACTCAAATCCCGACCACGGCAGAAAATAGAAAAGAGAATGAAAGTCATTCCCTATGCCTCGATCATAGGTTCTATAAAGTATGCTATGCTATGTACCGGACCTATTGTATACCTTGCTCGAATTTGGCAAGGAGCACAATAGTGATCTAGGAGTAGATCACTGGACATTGGTCAAAGACATCCTTAGTGAGGACTAAGGAAATATTTCTCGATTATGGAGGTGATAAAAGAGCCCGTCAGTAAAGAGTTACATCGATGCAAGCTTTTTCAGCGATCCGGATGACTCTAAGTCTCAATCTGGATACATATTGAAAGTGGGAGCAATTAGCTAGAGTAGCTCCGCAGCATTGTAGACATAGAATATTTGCAAAATACATACGGCTCTGAATGTGATGACCCGTTGACTAAGCTTCTCTCACGAGCAAAACATGATCATACCTTAGTACTCTTTGGGTGTTAATCACATAGCGATGTGAACTAGATTATTGACTCTAGTAAACCCTTTGGGTGTTGGTCACATGACGATGTGAACTATGGGTGTTAATCACATACAGATGTGAATATTAGTGTTGAATCACATGATGATGTGAACTAGATTATTGACTCTAGTGCAAGTGGGAGACTGAAGGAAATATGCCCTAGAGGCAATAATAAAGTTATTATTTATTTCCTTATTTCATGATAAATGTTTATTATTCATGCTAGAATTGTATTAACCGGAAACATAATACATGTGTGAATACATAGACAAACATAGTGTCACTAGTATGCCTCTACTTGACTAGCTCGTTAAATCAAAGATGGTTAAGTTTCCTAGCCATAGACATGAGTTGTCATTTGATTAACGGGATCACATCATTAGGAGAATGATGTGATTGACATGACCCATTCCGTTAGCCTAGCACTTGATCGTTTAGTATGCTGCTATTGCTTTCTTCATGACTTATACATGTTCCTATAACTATGAGATTATGCAACCCCCGTTTACGGAGGAACACTTTGGGTACTACCAAACGTCCACAACGTAATCGGGTGATTATAAAGGAGTACTACTCTGGTGTCTCCAAAGGTACTTGTTGGGTTGGCGTATTTGAGATTAGGTTTTGTCACTCCGATTGTGGGAGAGGTATCTCTAGGCCTTCTCGGTAATACACATCACTTAAGCCTTGCAAGCATTACAACTAATGAGTTAGTTGTGAGATGATGTATTACGGAACGAGTAAAGAGACTTACCGGTAACGAGATTGAACTAGGTATTGGATACCGACGATCGAATCTCGGGTAAGTAACATACCGATGACAAAGGGAACAACGTATGTCGTTATGCGGTTTGACCGATAAAGATCTTCGTAGAATATGTAGGAACCAATATGGGCATCCAGGTTCCGCTATTGGTTATTGACCGAGAATGGTTCTAGGTCATGTCTACATAGTTCTCGAACCCGTAGGGTCCGCACGCTTAACGTTTCGATGACAGTTCATTTATGAGTTTATAAGTATTGATGCACCGAAGTTTGTTCGGAGTCCCGGATGTGATCACGGACATGACGAGGAGTCTCGAAATGGTCGAGACATAAAGATTGATATATTGGAAGCCTATATTTGGACTTCGGAAGGGTTCCGAGTGAAAACAGGATATTCTGGGAACACCGGGTTACTGGAACCCCGGGGTATATGGGCCTTCATGGGCCACAAGGGAGAAGAGGAAGGGCCGGCCAGGTGGGCTGCGCCCCCTCCCCTCTAGTCCGAATAGGACAAGGAGAGGGGGCGGCGCCTTCCCTCTTCCCTCCCCAATCCTACTCCAACTAGGACAGGGAGTCCTACTCGGTGGGAGTAGGACTCCTCAAGCAGCGCCTCCCAAGGCTGGCCACACCCCCTTGGCTCCTTTATATCTGAGGCAGGGGCACCCCATGACACACAAGTTGATCTACGGATCTTTCCTTAGCCGTGTGCGGTGCCCCTTCCACCATATTCCACTTGGTCATATCGTCATGAGCTTAGGCGAAGCCTGCGCGGAGAAGTCATATCGTCGCGGAGCTTAAGCGAAGCCTGCGTCGGTGGAGCATCAACATCGTCACTGCCACGTCGTCTTGTGGAACTCATCCCGACACTTTGCCGGATCGGAGTCCGGGATCGTCATCGAAATGAGCGATGTGCGTAACTCGGAGGTGCCGTCGTTCGGTGCTTGGATCGGTCGGATCGTGAAGGCGTGCGACTACATCAACCGCGTTGTTATAACGCTTCCGCTTTCGGTCTACGAGGGTACGTGGACGGACACTCTTCCCTCTCGTTGCTATGCCATCACCATGGTCTTGCGTGATCGTAGGAAAATTTTTGAAATTACTACGTTCCCCAACATTTGGATCGACAAAACCTTCTGGTTGCATCATATACAACTCTTCTTCTAGAAATCCATTCAAGAATGCAGTTTTTACATCCATTTGCCAAATTTCATAATCATAAAATGCGGCAATTGCTAACATGATTCGGACAGACTTAAGCATCGCTACGGGTGAGAAAGTCTCATCGTAGTCAACCCCTTGAACTTGTCGAAAACCTTTCGCAACAAGTCGAGCTTTGTAGACAGTTATATTACCATCAGCGTCGGTCTTCTTCTTAAAGATCCATTTATTTTCAATGGCTTGCCGATCATCGGGCAAGTCAACCAAAGTCCATACTTTGTTCTCATACATGGATCCCATCTCAGATTTCATGGCTTCCACCATTTTGCGAATCTGGGCTCACCATCGCTTCTTCATAGTTTGTAGGTTCGCCATGGTCAAGTAACATGACTTCCGAATAGGATTACCGTACCACTGCAGTGCGTATTTTACTCTGGTTGACCCTCGAGGTTCGATAGTAACTTGATCTCAAGCTTCATGATCATCATCATTAGTTTCCTCACTAATTGGTGTAGTTGTCACAGAACCATTTCTTGTGATGAACTACTTTCCAATAAGGGAGCAGAATCTGATTATCTCATCAAGTTCTACTTTCCTCCCACTCACTTCTTTCGAGAGGAACTCCTTCTCTAGAAAGGATCCGAATTTAGCAACGAAAATCTTGCCTTCAGATCTGTGATAGAAGGTGTACCCAACAGTCTCCTTTGGGTATCCTATGAAGACACTTTTTCCGATTTTGGTTCGAGCTTATCTGGTTGAAGTTTCTTTACATAAGCATCGCAGCCCCAAACTTTAAGAAAGCGACAACTTTGGTTTCTTGCCAAACCACAGTTCATAAGGTGTCGTCTCAACGGATTTTGACGGTGTCCTATTCAACGTGAATGCGGCCGTCTCTAAAGCATAACCCCAAAAGCGATAGCGGTAAATCGGAAATAGACATCATAGATCGCACCATATCTAGTAAAATACGATTACTGACGTTCGGACACACCATTTCTCTGTGGTGTTCCGGGTGGCGTGAGTTGTGAAACTATTCCACATTGTTTCAAATGTAAACCAAACTTCGTAACTCAAATATTCTCCTCCACGATCAGATCGTAGAAATTTTATTTTCTTGTTACGATGATTTTCCACTTCACTCTGAAATTCTTTGAACTTTTCAAATGTTTCAGATTTGTGTTTCATTAAGTAGATATACCCATATCTGCTCAAATCATCTGTGAAGGTGAGAAAATAACGATACCCATTGCGAGCCTCAACATTCATTGGACCACAAACATCAGTATGTATGATTTCCAACAAATCAGTTGCTCGCTCCATAGTTCCGGAGAACGGCGTTTTTGTCATCTTGCCCATGAGGCACGGTTACAAGTACCAAGTGATTCATAATCAAGTGATTCCGAAGCCCATCAAGATGGAGTTTCTTCATGCGTTTTACACCGATATGACCTAAACGGCGATTGCCACAAATAAGTTGCACTATCATTATCAACTCTGCATCTTTTGGTTTCAACATTATGAATATGTGTATCACTACCGCCGAGATTCAACAAGAATAGACCATTCTTCAAGGGTGCATGACCATAAAAGATATTACTCATATAAATAGAACAACCATTATTCTCTCGATTTAAATGAATAACCGTCTCGCATTAAACAAGATCCAGATATAATGTTCATGCTCAACGCCGCACCAAATAACAATTATTTAGGTCTAAAACTAATCCCGAAGGTAGATGTAGAGGTAGCGTGCCATTGCGATCACATCGACTTTGGAACCATTTCCAACGCGATCGTCACCTCGTCCTTAGCCAATCTTCGCTAATCAGTAGTTCCTGTTTGAGTTGCAAATATTAGCAATGTAACCGATTATCAAATACCAGTACTACTGCGAGTATTAGTAAGGTACACATCAATAACATGTATATCACATATACCTTTGTTCACCTTGCCATCCTTTTTATCCGCCAAATACTTGGGGCAGTTCCGCTTCCAAAGGTCCGGTCTGCTTGCAGTAAAACACTCGATTTCAGGCTTAGGTCCAGACTTGGGTTTCTTCTCTTGATCGCCAACTTTCTTGCTGTTCTTTCTGAAGTTTCCTTCTTCTTCCCTTTGCCCTTTTCTTGAAACTAGTGGTCTTGTTGACCATCAACACTTGATGCTCTTTCTTGATTTCTACCTCCATGGCTTTTAGCATCGCGAAGAGCTCGAGAATTGTCTTAGTCATCCCTTGCATATTATAGTTCATCACGAAGCTCTTGTAGCTTGGTGGCGATGATTGGAGAATTACATCAATGACACTATCATCCGGAAGATTAACTCCCAGCTGAATTAAGTGATTGTTATACCTGGACATTTTGAGTATGTGCTCCTTGTGAGCTATTCTCCTCCATCTTGCAGCTATAGAACTTATTGGAGACTTCATATCTCTCAATCCGCATTTGCTTGAAATATTAACTTCAACTCCTGGAACATCTCATATGCTCCATGACGTTCAAAACGTCGTTGAAGACCCGGTTCTAAGCCGTAAAGCATGGCACATCGAACTATAGAGTAGTCATCAGCTCGCTTTGCCGACGCTCACAACTTCGGCTCAAAGCATCTCACAGAACTGTCACCCAAAGTGCTTCCAGGGCGTAATTTTTACGTGCAGCAATGAGGATAATCCTCAAGTTACGGACCCAGTCCGTAATTGCTACCATCATCTTTAAACTTTGCTTTCTCAAGGAACGCATTAAAATTCAACGGAACAACAAAGACGAGCCATCTATCTACGGTAAACATAGACTAGCAAAATAATATCATGTACTAAGTTCATGATAAATTTAAGTTCAATTAATCATATTAAAAAACTCCCACTTAGACAGACATCTCTCTAGTCATCTAAGTGATCACGTGATCCATATCAACTAAACCGTGTCCGATCATCACGTGAGACGGAGTAGTTTCAATGGTGAACATCACTATGTTGATCATATCTACTATATGATTCACGTTCGACCTTTCGGTCTCCGTGTTCCGAGGCCATATCTGTTATATGCTAGGCTCGTCAAGTTTAACCTGAGTATTCAGCGTGCAACTGTTTTGCACCCGTTGTATTTGAACGTAGAGCCTATCACACCCGATCATCACGTGGTGTCTCAAAGACGAAGAACTTTCGCAACGGTGCATACTCAGGGAGAACACTTCTTGATAATTTTTAGTGAGAGATCATCTTATAATGCTACCGTCAATCAAAGCAAGATAAGATGCATAAAGGATAAACATCACATGCAATCAATATAAGTGATATGATATGGTCATCATCATCTTGTGCTTGTGATCTCCATCGCCAAGCACCGTCATGATCACCATCGCCACCGGTAGCGACACCTTGATCTCCATCGTAGCATCGTTGTCGTCTCGCCAACTATTGCTTCTACGACTATCGCTACTCCTTAGTGATAAAGTAAAGCAATTACATGGCGTTGCATTTCATACAATAAAGCGACAACCATATGGCTCACGCGCCATTTGCCGATAACTCGGTTACAAAACATGATCATCTCATACAATAAAATATAGCATCACGTCTTGACCACATCACATCACAACATGCCCTGCAAAAACAAGTTAGACGTCCTCTACTTTGTTGTTGCAATTTTTACGTGGCTGCTACGGGCTGAGCAAGAACCGTTCTTACCTACGCATCAAAACCACAACGATAGTTTGTCAAATAGACTCCGTTTAACCTTCTCAAGGACCGGGCGTAGCCACTCAGTTCAACTAAAGTGAAAGAGACAGACACCTGCCGGTCACCTTTAAGCAACGAGTGCTCGTGGCGGTGAAACCAGTCTCGCGTAAGCGTACGCGTAATGTCGGTCCGGGCCGCTTCATCTCACAATACCGCTGAGCCAAAGTATGACATGCTGGTAAGCAGTATGACTTGTATCGTCCACAACTCACTTGTGTTCTACTCGTGCATATGACATCAACGCATAAAACCAGGCTCGATACCACCGTTGGGGAATGCAGTAATTTCAAAAATTTCCTACGATCACGCCAAGACCATGGTGATGGCATAGCAACGAGAGGGAAGAGTGTCCGCCCACGCACTCGTGAGACCGAAAGCGGAAGCGTTATAACAACGCGGTTGATGTAGTCGTCGTCTTCACGATCCGACCGATCCAAGCACCGAACGTCACGGTACCTCCGAGTTACGCACACGTTCAGCTCGATGACGATCCCGGACTCTGATCCAAAGCAAAGTGTCTGATGAGTTCCGTCAACGACGGCGTGGTGGACGATGTTGATGCTCCACCGACGCAGGGCTTCGCCTAAGCTCATGACGATATGACTTCTCCGGCGCAGGCTTCGCCTAAGCTCATGACGATATGACCAAGTGGAATATGGTGGAAGGGGCACCGCTGCACGGCTAAGGAAAGATCCGTAGATCAACTTGTGTGTCTTGGGGTGCCCCCGCCTCAGATATAAAGGAGGCAAGGGGAGGTGGCCGGCCCCAGGGGGAGGCGCACCATGGAGGAGTCCTACTCCCACCGTGAGTAGGACTCCTCTCCTAGTTGGACTAGGATTGGAGGAGGGAAGAGGGAAGGCGCCGCCCCTTCCTTGTCCTATTCGGACTAGAGGGGAGGGGCGCGCAGCCCACCTTGGCTGGCCCTTCCTCTTCTCTCCTATGGCCCATTAGGCCCATGGACCTCCCGGGGTTCCGGTAACCTCCCGGTACTCGATAAAATCCTGATTTCACCGGAACACTTCCGATGTCCAAATGTAGGCTTCCAATATATCAATCTTTATGTCTCGACCATTTCGAGACTCCTCGTCATGTCCGTGATCACATCCGGGACTCGAACAACCTTCTTGCATCAATACTTATAAACTCATAATGAACTGTCATCGAAGCGTTAAGCGTGCGGACCCTACGGGTTCGAGAACTATGTAGACATGACCTAGAACCATTCTCGGTCAATAACCAATAGCGGAACCTGGATGCCCATATTGGTTCCTACATATTCTACGAAGATCTTTATCGGTCAAACCGCATAACGACATACGTTGTTCCCTTTGTCATCGGTATGTTACTTACCCGAGATTCGATCGTCGGTATCCAATACCTAGTTCAATCTCGTTACGGTAAGTCTCTTTACTCGTTCCGTAATACATCATCTCACAACTAACTCATTAGTTGTAATGCTTGCAAGGCTTAAGTGATGTGTATTACCGAGAAGGCCTAGAGATACCTCTCCGACAATCGGAGTGACAAAACCTAATCTCGAAATCGCCAACCCAACAAGTACCTTTGGAGACACCTGTAGTACTCCTTTATAATCACCCGATTACGTTGTGACGTTTGGTAGCACCAAAGTGTTCCTCCGTAAGCAGGAGTTGCATAATCTCATAGTTACAGGAACATGTATGGGTCATGAAGAAAGCATTAACATACTAAACGATCAAGTGTTAAGCTAACGGAATGGGTCATGTCAATCAGATCATTCAACTAATGATGTGACCTTGTTAATCAAATAACAACTCCTTGTTTATGGTTAGGAAACATAACCATCTTTGATTAACAAGCTAGTCAAGTAGAGGCATACTAGTGACATACTGTTTGTCTATATATTCACACATGTATTATGTTTTCGGTTAATACAATTCTAGCATGAATAATAAACATTTATCATGATATAAGGAAATAAATAATAACTTTATTATTGCCTCTAGGGCATATTTCCTTCAGTTGGAGCTCCGGAGGTTACCGAACCCCCCGGGAGGTATATGGGCCTTATTGGGCCCATGTAGGAGAAGGGAGAAGGAACAAGGGAGGCGCGCCCAAAGCCCAATCCGAATTGGGGAGGGGGCCGGCCCCCCCTTTCCTTTCTCCTTCCCCCTCTTCCTATTCCTACTACTAGTACTACTTCCTAATACTAGTACTCCTTCCTTCCCCCTCCAAATAAGATAAGGAAAGGAGAGGGAAACCTACTTGGAGTAGGTTTCCCCCTCCCTATGGTGCGCCCCCCCTTGAGGCCGGCCACCTCCTCCCTCCCTCCTTTATATACGGGGGAGGGGGGGCACCCTAGGACACACAAGTTGATCCTTGAGATCGTTCCTTAGCCGTGTGCGGTGCCCCCCTCCACCATATTCCACCTCGGTCATATCGTAGCGGTGCTTAGGCGAAGCCTGCGTCGGTGAAACATCAAGATCGTCCTGCCACGCCGTCTTGTGGAACTCCCTCTCCGGAGCTTTCTTTGGATCGGAGCCCGATGGCGCCATCGAGCTGAACGTGTGCCAAGAACTCGAGGCGCCGGAGTAACGGCGCTAGGATCGGCTGGATCGCGAGGAGAACGTCTGACTACTTCCTCTACGTCATCACCGACTCGGAGGTGCCGGAGTAACCTTTGGGACCGGCAGGATCACGAGGAGAACGTCGACTACTTCCTCTACGTTGTGATCGCTTCCGCTTTGGTCTCTGAGAATGCGTAGACAACACTCTCCCTTCTCGTTGCTATGCCATCACCATGGTCCTGTGTGTGCGTAGGAAAATTTTGAAATTACTACGTTCCCCAACAGCAAAAACATGATAAACATCTCATGCAATCAAATAGTGACATGATATGGCCAATATCATTTTGCTCCTTTTGATCTCCATCTTCGGGGCGCCATGATCATCATCGTCACCGGCATGACACCATGATCTCCATCATCATGTCTTCATGAAGTTGTCTCACCAACTATTACTTCTACTACTATGGCTAACGGTTTAGCAATAAAGTAAAGTAATTACATGGCATTATTCAATGACACGCAGGTCATACAATAAATTAAGACAACTCCTACGGTTCCTGCCGGTTGTCATACTCATCGACATGCAAGTCGTGATCCTATTACAAGAACATGATCAATCTCATACATCATATTTCATTCAGCACATCCTTTTTGGCCATATCACATCACACGGCATATGCTGCAAGAACAAGTTAGACTTCCTCTAATTGTTGTTGCAAGTTTTTTACGTGGTTGCTATAGGTTTCTAGCAAGAACGTTGCTTACCTCCCCCAAAACCACAACGTGATATGCCAATTGCTATTTACCCTTCATCAGGACCCTTTTCATCGAATCTGATCTGACTAAAGTGGGAGAGACAGACACCCGCTAGCCACCTTATGCAACTAGTGCATGTCAGTCGGTGGAACCTGTCTCACGTAAGCATATGTGTAAGGTCGGTCCGGGCCGCTTCATCCCACGATGTCGCCGAATCAAGATAAGACTAGTAGTGGCAAGTAAATTTACAAAATTGACGCCCACAACAACTTGTGTTCTACTCGTGCATAGAAACTACACATAGACCTAGCTCATGATGCCACTGTTGGGGATCGTTGCAGAAATTAAAATTTTCTACGCATCACCAAGATCAATCTATGGAGAAACTAGCAACGAGAGAGAGGGGAGTGCATCTTAATACCCTTGAAGATCGCAACACGGAAGCGTTACAAGAACACGGATGAAGGAGTCATACTCGTAGCGATTCAGATCGCGGTGGATTCCGATCTAAGCGCCGAACAAAGGCACCTCCGCGTTCAACACACGTGCAGCCCGGTGACGTCTCCCGAGCCTTGATCCAGCAAGGAGGAGGGAGAGGTTGAGGAAGAAGGCTCCAGCAGTAGCACGACGACGTGGTGGTGGTGGAGCAGCGGTTCTCCGGCAGGGTTTCGCCAAGCTCAAACGGAGGAGGAGAGGTGTTGGAGAGGGGGAGGGCTGCGCCTTGGATGTGGTGCGGCTGCCCTCCCTCCTCCCCTCTATTTATAGGGTGAAGGGGAAAGGGGGCTGGCCCCTCTAGATGAGATCTAGAAGGGGGCGGCGGCCAAGGGGAGGGGGCTTGCCCCCCAAGCCAAGGGGGGCGCCCCCTTTAGGGTTCCCCCCAAACCCTAGGCGCATGGGCCCTAGGGGGTGGCGCCCAGCCCACTTGGGGCTGGTTCCCTTCCACATACAGCCCATAAGGGCCCTCCAGGGCAGGTGGACCCTCCCGGTGGTCCCCCGTAACCCCTTCGGTGGTCCCGGTACAATACCGATAAACCCTCGAATACTTTCGGTGACCGTATGATGACTTCCCATATATAAATCTTCACCTCGGGACTATTCCGGAACTCCTCGCGACGTCCAGGATCTCATCCGGGACTCCGAACAACATTCGGTAACCACGTACAAACCTTCCCTATAACCCTAGCGTCATCGAACCTTAAGTGTGTAGACCCTACGGGTTCGGGAATCATGCAGACATGACCGAGACAGCTCTCCGGCCAATAACCAACAACGGGATCTGGATACCCATGTTGGATCCCACATGTTCCACGATGATCTCATCGAATGAACCACGATGTTGAGGATTCAAGTAATCACGTATACAATTCCCTTTGTCAATCGGTACGTTACTTGCCCGAGATTCGATCATCGGTACCCCAATACCTCGTTCAATCTCGTTACCGGCAAGTCACTTTACTCGTTCCGTAATGCATGATCCCGTGACCAACTACTTAGTCACATTGAGCTCATTATGATGATGCATTACCGAGTGGGCCCAGAGATACCTCTCCGTCATACGGAATGACAAATCCCAGTCTCGATTCGTGCCAACCCAATGACACTTTCGGAGATACCTGTAGTGCACCTTTATGGCCACCCGATTACGTTGTGGACGGTTGGTACACCCAAAGCATTCCTACGGTATCCGGGAGTTGCACGATCTCATGGTCTAAGGAAATGATACTTGACATTAGAAAAGCTTTAGCAAACGAACTACACGATCTTGTGCTATGCTTAGGATTGGGTCTTGTCCATCACATCATTCTCCTAATGATGTGATCCCGTTATCAATGACATCCATTGTCCATAGTCAGGAAACCATGACCATCTGTTGATCAACGAGCTAGTCAACTAGAGGCTCACTAGGGACATGTTGTGGTCTATGTATTCACACATGTATTACGGTTTCCGGTCAATACAATTATAACATGAATAATAGACAATTATCATGAACAAGGAAATATAATAATAACCATTTTATTATTGCCTCTAAGGCATATTTCCAACAAACCAGTGATGGGTGCATGCACCGAACCTCCCGCGCATGGGAGAGTCGCTTTTCTCTTAGTCGGGATACTATCTTTTAGCATCAACCTTAATCTTATGTGGCATCTTCAGCTTGCATGTAAATCTTTATCCGACCAAAGCACAAGCTTTCAAATGCAAGTATAGCTCTTTCACCACAAAATTGATATTGTTATTTAAGATCCAAGACACTCTAACTTTACTGTAAGATAACTCCACCTCATCCACCAACCTTTTTAGTTTAATCCACTGTTGCTGGATCTCCCCATACAGAGTTCTCCTAAATTCAAACTCACTCCATTAATTCTCTATTCTTAGCAGACTGGACAGTGAAAAATTTGTTAAAGGAGATAGCATATAATGTAGGGAACCTCTAAGCCAAAGTCGTATCTTCCAGCCAAACATCCTCCCAAAAAAGAGTTTTTGCTCCATCTCCCAACACTCTTCTCGCCGGAGATTGGAATGTATGGTTAACATTTATTAACCCTTGTTAGAACTGTGAACCACCAGCATCAGCTGACCACCCAGACAAAGTCTTATCCTGCAGATATTTTGTCTCCAACATATTTTGCAAGAGTCCATCAGTATTTTCCAATTTTCACAGTCATTTCGTTAACAAGCACTGATTCATAATCTCCAAACTAATTCCAATCTGAGTCAGCAAACTCGGCCTCCCCTCTGGCATATCATCAAATTCAAACCCACTCCAAAAATGGCCTCAAGGTTAAAACGACCAGGATTACAAAGTATAAGGTATGGACTTTAGAGATTTGAAGTTGGGGCCGGGTACGCAGTGGCGGAACCAGAAACTGAATACAGAGGGGGCCAAAACATGCCATATAATGTTAGAGGGGGCCAAATCACCTAAACCTAGCTAATTTTGTCTGACAAATGAAGGATTAAGAGTACATATAAGTGTATTTGTGAAAGCATGGGGGGGGGGGGCATGGCCCCTGCCAGCACCCCTGCCTCCGCCACTGCCGGTACGTTTCTGACGAGCTCTACAACCTCAAGGTTTCACAGAGTTCACTACCGCTGGTCCGCTAGAGCTCCTGGCCATGGGCCTTGTCGAATGGGTCCGGCTTGCACAACACTGTAGTTGGATGAGGTGACGGGAAGGGCGAGGAGTCGCAGTCCCTACCCAACGTTGAGGCATGTCTTGTTGCAGCGCCCACGGAGGTGCAGTTCCTCAGATCTACCTAACATAAGTCAGTTGTAACACA
Source organism: Aegilops bicornis (assembly GCA_021605145.1). Taxonomy (NCBI): domain Eukaryota; kingdom Viridiplantae; phylum Streptophyta; class Magnoliopsida; order Poales; family Poaceae; genus Aegilops; species Aegilops bicornis. The sequence goes on along the minus strand of CM038673.1, from coordinate 567,984,047 downwards.
TTGAAAATTCAATTGATCTATCGAGACGTTCATGCAGTTTCAAAGGAGAAACTTTAATTTGCATCTATGTTCTTTAGACTAGAGAAGAGAGCTTAATCACAAACATTTTTTTAGGGATAACAAATCAGTTTAACTAAAGCGACGTAATCAACAGTTGACCAAACATATAAACGCATATGATGACGTACATTGCCTGAGAGTGCCCTTCATGCACTTCTATCCGAAGAAATACTGAACGTACTACTGATTGCAAAGTTCCCATCATTAGTTGCTGACTTTTTATGCATTGACTTCGCAACAACAATTTAAATGAAAACATATAGTATAACGTAGTACACATACATGCAGCATTAATAATTAAACAACACAAGCAACACAATGTCAACTTACGAATCACTTATTAGAGAGGGAAAAAAAGTACACATATATGCAGAAGTAGAAGATATGGTTCCCTCTCTTGATACTCAAACCGTAACTAAAACAAATAATATAGCACCCGGTGACGCCATGGCAGATAGCAATGGGTCTAATGTACGGTAGTCCATAATCTCGTCTTTCTGCAAGAAAAAAGATAATATCCTACAACTCTAAACGCAACTATAACTGAGAATGACAGCAAAAGAATATCTTTTTTTAGACGAGCAAAAGAATATCATTTTGTTGATATTTGGTGATCTGTTTCCGGCTCTAATATCATGGGCATTATCTGGATAAAACTGTGTTGCAAACGTTGCATGGCGCAAGAGCCCAAGGGTTTTTTTTAGAATCACCGCTGGGGAGTTCACCCACCTGAATATATTGCTCAAACGACTGCAGAAGCAGTAGGTACAGAATTAGAGAGGCACGGTGCAGAAAGGTAGGAACGCCATGAGAAGACGTCCTCCTTGTCACCCGTATCGACAAAGACGGTGTGACCAAAGATCTAAGTCGGAGATAAGGTTTCTAAGGGTTATTACAGAACATTTATCAATATTCCTAAACATCATGTCATTACGCGCTGCCTAAATTTTTCCAGAGTAGAGCGAGGAGAACGAAGGACCAAACGTTCTTGGGGAGGTGTTGGGGCAGTGGAGTGTCCCAGAGCTCATTTAAAAAAGCCCAAGGTTGATCTTTCTATCATCTAAAAGGCAAGAAGGTGCCAGTTCTGCCAGTTTTGTAATAAGGGAGTGCATTTTGTGCTCCTAGGCTAGCTTGCACTTTTTAGTTACTTGGAAAATTTGGAAAAACGTATTTCTCAAGTTCCAAAAAATCCTGAAAAACAGTGTAGCATGCACCTGCAAGTTTTTGTGAGAAAATAGAAATTACTTCGTATTCTTCTATGCCCTCCTGGACTATATCACAAAAATGATTGCAAGATGATCCACAAAAAAATTGTTGTACTATGAAATTAGCCGTATGAAATACAAAGTAAATATCTATATATGATATATTCAAAAGAATTACTACTACATGCTACTAGATGATTTTGCCCGAACTCCGCCGCGCCGGGAAGAGCTGTATTTCCGTGGGAACAAAACCAAAAAACCGGCGGCTTTGTGCCACAGGCAGCGCATAGGGACGGGCCCACGAGGCAGAGACGCTAACCAAGTCGTCCGTGTGCATACATATAGTCCAACTACCAATGGCAAGCAGCTTTGTTGTTTAAGCCATCAGCCTGCTATACGACACGAGTGGGCGGACGGCGACGTTGGCGAAGAGGACGAGAGCAGGGCAGGCACCCAGCACCCAGCTAGCTAGCCGGCAATGGCGCTGCCGGCGCCGAGGTGGCTCCGGCGGGAGGTGCTCGTGGGGCTCGCGCTCGGGCAGTTCGTCTCGCTGCTCATCACCTCCACCGGCTTCTCCTCCTCCGAGCTCGCCCGCCGAGGTACGTACGCCCGGCGCGCCGCCGTCTTCTCCGCTGTCCCTCCGCAGTGCCATTTTGCCTGGTCTAGTTATGAATTTTCTTGGTATTTGGCATTAGTTAGGACCTGGCTTGATAGGGAATTGCCTCTGTTGCCATTCATAATCTCGTGACACCTACTGGATTCTAGCACGCCACTCTGAAAGGAAGTCGGAAAAAAAATTGGTTCCAGTTCTCATGCGTTTCGGCCCAAAAGGAAAAATTCTAGTGCAACACGAGCATTTATTTGGCTTATCACTTATTCTCGTTTGCTTCTGTTCTCTGCTCCCTCTGTGAGCAAAAATGGAAGATGGTTAAACTGTGAGTGGAGGCTTGCAGTGTTATGATCATGTCTGCTTTTTTCAGGCGTCAACGCGCCGACGTCGCAGTCCCTGCTCAACTACATCCTCCTCGCGCTTGTCTACGGAGGAATTATGATCTACAAACGGCAACTTCTGACGGTACGTCTCGGTGCGGCCTTTACTGTCCAAAAGAGATGCTCCGATGCTAATTTGGTTCAAATTTTGATCCCGGGACATGGAAATCAGCCATGATTCGCTATACCCAGCTCTTATGCTCTAGTAAAATGAAATCTCCCAAAATCCTACTGGATTTTTCCTCATTTTCTGTGTGTACAATGCGTGTTTAGTGCATCTTATCCCCCCTGCTGCCCAGGACAGGGATAGCTATGCCTATTCTGATTCTGCTGCTCTTCACAAGTTGTTCATGCTGTTCCTTCATCACCAAGTTGTCCTTGAGGCGAGACGCAACGATGCAAAAATCGTGAATGTTCCTATCAGCAGAACCCTGAAAACGAATGATTTCTACCACATTCTGATTTTTGCAGGTGAAATGGAACTACTACTTGATCCTCAGCATCGTCGACGTGGAGGCTAACTACATCGGTACGACGTAGTTACCATTACTGAGATGAATGATAGTTCAGTTCCTTTAGTTTGTCATCACATGGGTAGGTAATCAAGACGCTGAAATTGGTTTTGAATTTTTTTTTTTAACTGTTCATAAAAGTCGTCAAGGCTTACCAGTACACGTCCCTGACGAGCGTGATGCTCCTGGACTGCTGGGCGATCCCCTGCGTCCTCTTCCTCACCTGGATCTTCCTCAAGACCAAGTACGGGTTGAGGAAGTTGTTCGGCGTCGGGATCTGCGTGGCCGGTGTCGTGCTGGTGGTGTTCTCCGACGTGCACGCCTCCGAACGAAAATCAAGTAAGAGAATCAATATCATATGAGGAGTCCTCAGTCCTCACACCACTATCACAATTGAGGGGGTGGTACTTTACAACTCCCAACTCATGGAGATGTAAATAGTTCTAACATTACATGATCTTGCAATGTCCTGCAGAAGGACCCAGCCCCTTGAAAGGTGATATGCTTGTCATCGCCGGGGCCACGCTTTACGCCGTCAGCAATGTCACCGAGGTATCAACGAAATCTCACCTGTCAGCGCAAGTGTATGTAATGGGTGAAAAATACATTGAAGGTTTTGTTTCTACAACATTTCAGGAGTATATTGTCAAGAAAAGCAGCAGGATTGAGGTGATGGCGATGCTAGGTGTTTTGGAGCAATTATAAGCGGCATACAGATGTATCCTTTGGCTTATCGCAGTCATGATCTGTACTTTCTTCGGTGGTGCTTCAGCTTAATTTGACAGATAAGAGAAGAAACTGTATTTTGTTGGCAGTCAAGACACATCGAACTACATATATTGATGTGAGGACCGAGGAAGTAGTGAAACCGGAAAGTTTTCGATTATTAACCTTACCGTTTCGCTGAACTTTATGTTACCTAATATGCATTTGGAAATTGGAATGCTACACCCTTGACATTACAACAGAAGCATACTTGAGCGGGAAGAACTTAGATCAACGGAATGGAATGCCAGCGCAGTGAGTCTCCTGAGCTTTAGTCATTCCGATTTAGGGGCATTAAACTGAACCACCAACAGTCATAGACAACTATAGTCTTTTTTCTAGGGACAATTATGGTTTCTTTTTCTGAACTTTAGATTCTAACTAATAGTAGAGCATAAAGCAAGTGAATTATGAACATGTCAGAATGTTTTTGGGCCATATAAGACTTTCCAAATCTTACCAGAGGTTGAATGTTAAGCATCTGTCATCCAACTGAAACTTTGCAATATCCAAACTTTCAGCGGATGCCAGCAAATTTCAAGGCATTGCAGCATGCTATTACACATTCACCATGGAGATAATTTTAATCAAAATTATACTTTTTGACACTAGCCTTCTGCATCCTTTCAGGTGCTTCCTTTTATTGGATTCGCACTAGCAATGTTTCTGTTCTACTCCACAGTGCCTATTATCCTGAAGGTAGATCACTATCCCCTTGTGGTCAAGTTCACGACTGTCCTGAAATATTTTTGTAGAATTCAGTTCATATGCGTTTCGTTTCAGATATGCGGAGCAACCATGCTTAACCTATCACTTCTGACCTCTGACATGTGGGCAGTTCTAATCCGTATCTTCGCTTACCATGAGAAGGTTTGTGCACATAAATCCTATCTTGGAACAGAGGATTTTATTTATTTATTGCCCCGGTTCCTGCTGAAAATTGAATTTTTTACTGTGAAATTCACGCATTTCAAACAATGCTCTAACTGAACTGATGGGAGCAAAAAATTTGGGCACCTGCAGGTCGATTGGATGTACTTTGTTGCTTTCGCCGGCACTGCAATTGGCCTCATCATCTACTCATACAAGTACTGTATTCTTCAGTTGGTGTTGCTGTTGCCTCCAAAAATCCATGATAGCTACTACCTGCATCTACTCTGATGATAGTCTCACAAGCTCACAACTGACCACTAGAACTATTGCAAGCAGGGGCTCCAGGGAGGCTGCTGAGGACACGGCACAGGTCACAGGCGCAACTGACGAGGAGGCAGCGACAGAGAACCGCACGGCGGAGCGAGTTCCCGGTGCCGGAGAAGATGATGGACCAGACTCAAACAAGTCCCCTTCGGAAGCAGCTACCTCAAGGTAGCAGGTGACCGTCTGCTGCCAACTTGGCATGTGACTGAACATGTATAAAATAGGATTATGAGTTGACACAGGTTCACTGCACAGGGTGTATACTGGTTCATTCTACAATTGTTTTGTAAACATGAAGCAACAATGGTATTGGTAAAGGTTTACGATCTTTTGCTAATCATGAGGAGCTCAGAACTTTGTCAAATTTGTAAAAACTCAAGAAATCGTTCCACATACTGGGACTGAACCATCGCCAAAGATGATACTGCACAGAAAAAAATGATACACATCCAGTGATGAAAACCAGATTGTTAAATAGCAAACATGTCTTGAACACTGATGGACTTGTTAACAAACCATTAATTAGCTATTTAGCTGTTCTCACACTGTTTTCCTGACATAACTAGTATCGTGACAAGCCATCCACTGAACTAACAAAATGTAGAACTGTAACACGCCACTCACAAAGACTGCATTAGCAACAAATATCTAGACACAGTGAAATGTCATAATTTTTTCTATACGGTATCCAGGAAGCTTCAAACTGGTCATGAAACATAAATCATTGGTATTGACCTCAATCAGAGCTCACATCAACACCTCTTTTTGATAGGAACTCCTTTGCCTCCACAATATCCTGCATAGTTGGTCGAACTCAAAGAATTACAAACGGAAAGAAACCAAACATGTAATTTACATAAAACTTAAAGTTTCAAAATCAGGTGGCTTGGTTTCTTTGTAGTGGCCATTATAAAAATTCATATAATGATACACATAAGGTACAAATAACTTATGAATTTTTTAAAGTTTCTCTTCTTTGCTTTCTGCATAGTACCTTGAATCTCGTTATGCCAGCAGAAAATCAAGAGAAAAGAATGTATAATAGACAATGCACAGGTGTGAAACTAAAACAGGAAATAACAAAGGATGCAAGTTCTGGAGACTATTGGTTTTCAAATGGAAATAAGACTCCGTAAACAAAAAGGAAAATTAGGCTGCTAGGACTATGTCAACTACCTGCTGTAGTAATACCGCTTCCTGAGGGCAGGTTGGGAAGAACATGAGCCCATATCCAACCATGAAAAGGCCGTAGCATCCAAGTGCCACTACCAAATAGATGGGAAGCTACAACAACAAAAGCCACAAGCAAACATCATAATTAGAAGGAGCATGTCTTCATGACATTAGAAGTGAAAAAAATTGATGACACTCACCAACCAAGTAAAACTGCGAGGGACTGTCGAGGTTTCAAGGAGCGCAACCCAGACGGCGGAGATTGCTGCCAGCACCGCGATGATCTTAAATATGTGCTTCATCTAGGACACACAGCTAGCGCTCGTCTGCCACCAACCAAAAGAGCGAATGAGAACTACGGCAGCCAGTTTACGTCCTGGTTTCCTAGAGCAGGCAGTAGGCCGTCAGGTAAACTGTAGCAGCATCTATTATCTTCATATTTTGCCTACTAGCCGAACTGAGGCACAGACTTGTGATACTGGTACATGACAGTTTCTAGGACATGGTTTATTGATTTGTGAACTAATTACGCTGGATCATAAGAAAAAAACTAAAGGCCGTACCTATCTAGCAGAAATAGTACTCCCTCCGTTCCTAAATGTAAGTCTTTGTAGAGATTCCACTATGAACCATGCATTTTAAGTTTAGATTCATTCATTTTGCTTCCTATGTAGTCTATCTAGTGGAATCTCTACAAAGACTTATATTTAGGAACGGAGGGAGTAGATGATAAGATTGTGAATCCAGGCATGAAAACAATTATTTATATGCTGCCCACTAGAATTGGATCGAGAATCCAACAGCAATTCGGCACCAAAGTTACTCGCTAACTGCAACCAGATGCTACACCAGACGGATCTAGCCAAGTTAACCAAAGGATCCAATAATAAACGGGGGTAAAGGGGAGGATGGAGGGGGGAGATCGCTTACCAGGCTGAAACCTGTGGACTGTGGTGGTGTTGACGGTGAGGAGGCAGATCTCGTGGACCTTGGGTGGAAGACGGCGAGCCGCGAGGAGGAGTCGAGGTTGAGGCGTCGGTCGGAGGGGCGAGATAGCTGGTTGTGGGGAGTCGAGCTGTCCCGCGCTAGATCAGCGCGTCGTTGCACTGGTCGTGCGCTCCGGTGGTGTTCCCCGGCGGCCGGCGAGCGATGTGCAGAGGTGGTTGTCGGGGACGGGGGCGACGGCGGCGAGGCTTTCTTGGTCTCTCTGCTCGCTGTGGGGCAGAGCCTGCGTGAGACGGATGCGGGCTCAGACCACGGGCTCGGAGCCTCGGACCGTTGCAGAGTCGTCCGGATTGAGCCCAGCAAGAAAAGAAAAGAAAAAAAACTTATTTAGCTCTGGCAGGAAAAGAGAAAAAAAAACTTATTTAGCTCGGGCAGGAAAGAAAAACTTATTTAGTTCGGGCAGGAAAATTCGTAACCCTCCCCCAAATTCCGCCGCCATTGGATCGCGGACTGATCGATCGGACCGCATGGCCGCCGCCGCCGCCTTCCTCGGGGTCCGCGAGGGCGACGCCGTCCCGAGCTCCGTCCTGCTCGAGCTCTTCGGCCGCATCGGCCCCGCCCGCAACGCCACCACCGCCACGTCCACCACGAGCACCGGCCATCCCATCGCGGTGACCCTCTGCGGCGCGCGCCCGCCGGTCCTCTCGCACTTCTCCGTCGACTCCGCCGCGTGCCCGGAGCCCGACGGCCTGTCCCTGGCGCCCAAGGTCGTCAGCACGGAAGCCGACCTCGTCCTCCTCCGCGTCCCCGTCAGGCCCTATGGCTCGTATCACCCGATGTTCAGCGACTACTTCGTGTACAGGGCGCGCCCCCGGCGCCCCACGCTGGACCTGCTCCCCAAGTCCGCTCCCCGTTACTTCGGGGACGCGGAGATCGCCGTGCTGAGCTGCGCCGGCGGCGATGGCGAGTACGCCGTGGCCGCGCTCGAGCACCGGGGCATGTTCTCCTTCAAGCTCCACCTGTACCGCTCGGGGCCCGACGGCGAGCCGGGGAGCTGGACCTCCAGGCGGGCGGACGAGGAACAGATGCTGAGGGACGCGACCCCTACCTCGTCGGAGATGCTCACGTACCACCGGACGACCAAGGTGATCACGCTCGGCGGCGCCAAGGGCACGGTCGGCTGGGTCGACCTCTGGCGAGGCATCCTCCTCTGCGACGTGCTCGACGAGAGCCCCGCCCCACGCTCCGCGACATGCCGCTGCCATTGCCCCTCAAGGGCGACTGGAGGACATTTTTCCTCGAATGCTGCCCCTACTACTTACGCGACATCGCCGTCAACGCGCGGAAGGACGCCATCAAGTACGTCGAGGTGACGATGCTGGTCGACGACACCTGGAAGGCCACCACCTGGAGCATGCCCATCCCGGCCACCTCGTGGAGCGACTGGCGGCAGCGGTGCTCCGTCCGGTCGGCGAGCGTCCGCGTCCCCGCCGACGTCGCGAGGCATTACAGGCTGCTGCATAAGCTCATGAGCGGCAGAGCGCACAAGGCCGCCGAGGGGGTCTTGTCCCTGCGGCGTCTTCGCATGGCTTTGCCTACCATGGGCGTCGCCGACGAGGACGACGACGTTGTTTACATGCTGGCCGAGGCCACCAGCGACGGAGCTATGACGACGGTGCTCGCTGTTGACCTGGGGACGCAGGCTCTGCGAGGAGTGGCCAAGCTGAAGAGGCGCCGCCTCGGTTTTACGCGCGGGTTCCTTGTTACTGGGGTCTCCAAGCATCTCAGGGCTACCGCAGAAGGTACAGGTGATGAATCCCTTGGGCAAACTGAGGTACAAGATTCGAATGTTTGTGATCAAGAAATAAAGTGAAAGAGAAACTGAGTTTGATTGATTGAAAGTGTTTATGCAATTTAGAGTAAGATTCATGGATTTTGTATCCTGGCCTGACCCGGGGTAAAAAAAAGTTGTTGAAAGTTGAAACATACCCTGATAACTTCTACTGTATGAATAGCATGGTATTTCGGTATTTGGAAAATGTTGTATATATTGTATCTAGAAACCATGGGTTTAAAAACCTCAATGGAGTGTCATAACTGTCGAACGTTCTATTCTTAGGGATGCGTAGAACATGGAGTCGAACTTCAAACCTCAGCTTAGAGTAACCACCTCGGGTAAGCTCGTGGTTTTGACAGAGCTTTGCGTCTTAGTTTATTCCATTATCGCGTTGAACGTTAAAATGGTTTTCAATGCAAGTATATAACACCTCCTTAGAATTTGAGTTACCAGCTGAACGTCACAGTGAGAATATATAACACCTCCTGTAGAATTTGAGTTACCATGGTGTTGTATATAACTTATCAGGCCTGCAGTGCGGTATACCATGTTATTCACGTAAAAATTATCGGGTTATGTTTAAATAATTTTTTCCCGGGTCAAAGTTGCCATGGTGTTGTACTTGCGTTATCAGGTCTATGGTGTGTAAAATACCATGTTATTCATATAGAAGTTATCCTGGTATGCTTCAGAATCAAAAACTACCACGGGGTCAAAAAAGATACAATAGTGTTTGTACATGAGTTATCATGTCCGCGATGCGTAAATTAGCATATACTATTTATACAGAAGTTTACGGGTATATTTCAACAACAAAAATTATCCGAGTTCAAAAGGTATCATGATGTTTGTACGCAAGTTATTTAGGTCTACACTATTTGATATTTTTTTTTAGAATAACATCCTCTCCATTTATTCATAAGGTTCACAAGGTTCCGGAACTTCATACGCACTTTACGCAACTAATTCAGCGTCCCTTATCTAGCCATAGCATGACCCGCAACATTCGCTCCTCGGCGAACCCAGCTCACCTTCCTTTCCTACCGCAAGCGCAAGAGAAGCTTGATCTCCTCGACAACATGTCCGAGAACCGGCGAATTCTTTTGATGGTCGTTGAGCATGTTTGCCACTATCTTGCAATCTGTCTCGACGTGCAGCTTGTTAATGTCCATCTCCGCTGCTAGTTGGGCCACCCATTTGCACGCCATGAGCTCGATCATCTCCAGACTGGCTATCGATGGATAAACGTGGCCTGCAACGCCCCGAAAGGCCATGTTGAGCTAAGCTCATTTCTCTTGCTTGGTATCTTTGGTCTTTGTTTTCATGAAATTTGGTGAAGTGGAGGAGCGTTAGAAATGCTGTTTGACTATGGCCATATATAAAACTAACATGTCAAAAGTTTGATGGCACGTATCTTCGCTGTGCTCAACGCACATAAGGGCCGGTGAAACTCATGCCACGTATCATTGTCAAATGTGTCTAAGAAGTAAGAACAAGAAAACCGAAACATAGGGTGACTTGACATAGGGGGGCTTCTGTCAGGACTGAACATATGGGGTGTCATCCAGTTTCAGTTATCCAAAGGCTGGGACGCCTTAACGCTTCGTCGGGAGCCGTTGATTCACAATTGTACCGTTATACAGTAACTACTGTTTACTTTTCACTTGCTGGTAACTGTTAGCCTATATAACCAGCCGGGGTGTGGCTGGCGTGGGTTTCGTTTATTCTGGAACTCACCTCGATGGCTTGCGGGATATTTCTCCCCTTTATCAATAGCAAAGACATATAGATCTGAGATTTTCCTCCCCAAAATTCCCCTGAATCGTTCCTAAATCGCGCACAGCTTAGATCGGTCCTGACAAATGGTATCATGAGCCAAAGTTCTTCGGCAGAAACACGCTCCGATGGGGAAAATTTTTCCAGATCAGTGATTCCCACCCTTGTTTCCCACCCTTCTTCGTGAGCAGCGTGGCGGCAGGATTTCTGGAGGCGTCGGTGGCGGGGTCCGGTCGGTTGGCGTTGGCGGCGGTGAGAATTCGGGCATAGATCAGCCGGGCGGAAACGGTTGTTCGAGCACACTGCTCGTACGGTAAAATTCCGTGTTCCAGCGTTGATCCGTGTGCCAGGGAGGCGTGGATCGCGGCGGCGGCAGGATTTGAGGTTTGGGAAGGGTTCCTGGTTATCCAGAGGTAAAATTCCAGACCCACACCTCGAATCAAGGAGATGGGGAGAGCAAAACCAACTGATGATGCAGAGCTACACGAGGTGCTAGCTATGAAGGATGATTTTGTAGTCTTGCAAAAGGACAGCAGGGAGATGCAAGTTCAGGTCTCTAAGTTGCAAGACGAGGTGCAGTCCATCAGTTCCAAGCAGGGAGAAATTGCAAAAACTGTGGGCACTGTGGAACAAGTGGTTTTAGATTTGGGTAAACAATTATCTCGCCATCGCTATGTGCTGTCATCTCTGGTAAAATCAAGCCACACAGCACAATACCCTGATCGACCATCCAGTTCAATAGAAGTTGTGAAATCTCCTACACTTCAACAGGAACAAAATCAAGATCATGAAGCAAGAATGGAACACCTGAGGAAACAGCTAGCAGGAGAAAAGGAAAAAATCAAAGCAAATAGAAGAAATGCAACCCCACAACTTACCTCCTATAAGGACCACTAAACCAGCAGTTCCTCCTGGATTCCATAACCAGGGCAGACAAGATGCAGCTAGTCAGATGGGAACTCCAGTCACTGGCAGAAACAAGGATTATACTCCTGCATTCAATCAAATATATCAACAAAACAGGGATAGGCAGCTATGGCAGGGGTACTATAAAACATATGAACAGGACATGCAAGCACAGTTCATGAAGTCTATTACTAGAGGTCCCAAGTTGGATTTTCCTAGATTTTCTGGCACAGATCCTGTAGGGTGGATCAGACAGTGCAACAAATATTTTCAAATGTCTGGAGCCCCTGAAGAATACAAAGTATCTCTAGCACAGATGTATATAATTGATGAAGCAGATACTTGGTTGAGGAGGTCTGGCCTATTAAAAAAGCAGCTGAAGTGGTCAAAAGATTTTCTGAACAGGGTACTTATGATTTAACAGAGAAGTTTACTAGCTTGAAGCAGCTCAGCAATACAGTATCAGTGTAATACTAAATAATTTGAGGATTTAATGGCAGAGGTCCAAGAAGAAAATCCAGAGCTGGGAGAGATGTGGTTTGTCAAGTGTTATGTGAATGGCCTAAGGGATGGAATTAAGTTTCAACTTAGACCATTGAGACCACAATCACTTACTGATGCTTATTGTTTAGCAAGAGAAATAGAGCCTAATTATCCACATGTTGCTGCAGTTGTGAAGAAACAGGGCATGGCTTACACCAATTATTACCAGAAAAGTAATAGTGGAAGTAACAATAGAGCAAACAATATTCCTGTTCCTATACAACAAATGCCAGTAAATCACGATACTGAAAGCTCTGCAGCCAATGTTCAAAAGATGATAAAGGTAGGCGAATGTTGGAGATGTGGAGATAAGTGGGTCCATGGTCACAAGTGCAAACTTGTACCAAATGTTCATCTCTTACAACAAGAAGTCCCAGAGGAAATGCAATTACAATCTGATGAAAACCCAACACAGGAGCAAGAGGAAATAACAGAGACACAAGAACAAGTGATGTTTATATCTGCTTCTGCTATTGGGCAGCAACTAGCAGTTAAAACACCTACTGTGCTCATTCACATTAATGGCAAGAGAGTTGTGGCTTTGTTAGAGTTCTTGCTCTTTCATCAATCAAGAATTTGCAGTTAAGGCAAATTGTCAGCTATTGCCCGTAAAACCTAGAGCTATTGCTGTAGCAGGAGGAAGTAAACTGTTATCCACTGCAGTAGTGCCTGACTGTGAATTTCAACTGGCCAAAAAGAAGTTCAAACATAACTTTAGAACACTGACACTGCCTAGTCATGATGTAATTCTAGGGTATGATTGGTTTACAGCAATGAGCCCTATTGATTTTGACATACCTAGAAATACTGTCAGTTTCACACAAGGAAACAAACAAACAGTGACAACAACTATATACAATGATGTGGAGAAAATAAGGGAAATTCCTGTTGAGAAAATGCATAAGTTACTGGACAAAGGAGTGGAAGGATTTCTTCTGCAAGTAGAAACCATATTGAAAGAAGTACCTGAGAAAGTGCCGACTCCCCTCAAATACGTAAGATGTGTTGGAATATGCAGATTTATTTGAGGAACCAAAGAATTTACCTCCTCACAAAGAGTTGGACCACACTATTCCACTCATACCAGGAGCACCACCACCTCAATTAAGACCCTACAGAGTGCCTCAACATCAGAAGAAAGAAATGGAAGAACAGATAAAAAAATTACTAATCGCTCACTTAATCGTATTACACGATTGAGCCCTTATGCAAAGACTGTGATCTTAGTAAAGAAGAAAGATTCTTCTATGAGATTATGCACTGATTTCAGAAAGTTGAATTCTCTCACAGTCAAAAATAAATTTCCTATCCCTGTAATTGAAGATTTGTTGGATGAGTTGCATGGAGCAAAATTCTTTTCCAAGTTGGATTTGAGGTCAGGGTACCATCAAATCAGAATGAATCCTCAAGACATACATAAAACAGCCTTCAGAACTTTTCTTGGACACTTTGAATATTTGGTTATGCCTTTTGGGCTCTCCAATGCTCCAGGTACATTCCAAGCATTGATGAACAAAATATTCAGTCCGTATTTGAGAGTGTTTGTGCTGGTTTTCTTTGATGATATCTTGATATATAGTAAGACACTGCAAGAGCATGAAGAACATATCAAGATAGTGCTGCAGGTACTTAGAGAAAATCAGTTATTTGCCAAGCTCTCCAAATGTGTTTTTGCTGAGAAACAAGTAGAATATTTAGGGCATATTATTTCTGCTGAGGGAGTGGCTACAGACCCCGAGAAAATCTCTGCTATTGCTGAATGGCCAGTACCTGATAATATCACTAAACTCAGAAGTTTTTGGGGCTTAGCTGGCTATTATAGAAGATTCATTAAAGACTATGGATTGATCTGTAGGCCACTACATGATCTGTTGAAAAAGGGAAATTTTCTCTGGACACCAGCTCATACAACAGCTTTTTCTCATCTCAAACAAGCACTAATATCAGCTCCAGTTTTGGCCTTACCAAACTTTTCTCAGCCCTTTGTGCTAGAGACTGATGCATCAGGGAAAGGAATTGGAGTTGTCCTTATGCAACAAGGAAGACCTCTGGCTTACTACAGTTCAGCTCTTTGTCCTAGAAATGCAGCCATGTCCACTTATGAAAAAGAAGCCACAGCTATCTGGAAGCATTAAAAAAATGGAGACATTATCTATTGGGCAATGAAGTTATAATCAAAACAGATCAGCAGTCCTTGAAGTTCATAACAAACCAGAAACTCACTGAAGGAGTTCAACACAAATTGATGATGAAATTGCTGGAATTCAACTTCACAATCCAGTACAAAAAGGGGGCTGAAAATAGAGTAGCAGATGCTTTGTCCAGACTGTTACCTAAATGCATGGCAGTATCTGTTCCTGTACCAGCTTGGACTGAAGAGCTAGTAGAGAGTTATCTGGCAGACCCTGCAAGCAAAGTTCTCCAAGAGAAATTGTTGTGGCACAAAGATAATACCCTGGATGATTATACTATTACATCTGGTATTATCAGGTTTAAAGGAAAACTCTATGTGGGCAAGGTTCCTGAGTTAAGACACAAGTTGCTTACAGCTCTCCATAGCTCTCCTGTAGGGGGCCATTCTGGTGTAAGGGCTACTTATCACAGAGTTAAAGGAATATTTTATTGGCCTGGGCTAAAAGCTGATGTGGAAAGTTCTATTGCTTCCTGTCCTACTTGTCAAAGAGCTAAAAGTGAACATTGCTTGCAGCCAGGACTGCTGGAACCCTTACCTGTTGCTGATATGGCCTAGGAACACATTGTTGGAAATATGCCCTAGAGGCAATAATAAAAGTATTATTATTATATTTCCTTGTTCATGATAATTGTCTTTTATTCATGCTATAATTGTATTATCCGGAAATCGTAATACACGTGTGAATACATAGACCACAATATGTCCCTAGTGAGCCTCTAGTTGACTAGCTCGTTGATCAACAGATAGTCATGGTTTCTCGACTATGGACATTGGATGTCGTTGATAACGGGATCACATCATTAGGAGAATGATGTGATGGACAAGACCCAATCCTAAGCATAGCACAAGATCGTGTAGTTCATTTTGCTAGAGCTTTTCCAATGTCAAGTATCTCTTCCTTAGACCATGAGATCGTGTAACTCCCGGATACCGTAGGAGTGCTTTGGGTGTACCAAACGTCCACAACGAATCGGGTGACTATAAAGGTGCACTACAGGTATCTCCGAAAGTGTCTGTTGGGTTGACACGGATTGAGACTGGGATTTGTCACTCCGTATGACGGAGAGGTGTCACTCGGCCCACTCGGTAATGCATCATCATAATGAGCTCAAAGTAACCAAGTGTTTGGTCACGGGATCATGCATTACGGTACGAGTAAAGTGACTTGCCGACAACGAGATTGAACGAGGTATTGGGATACCGACGATCGAATCTTGGGCAAGTAACATACTGTGTGACAAAGGGAATAGTATACGGGGTTGTTTGAATCCTCGACATCGTGGTTCATCCGATGAGATCATCGAGGAGCATGTGGGAGCCAACATGGGTATCCAGATCTCGCTGTTGGTTATTGCCCGAGAGTCGTCTCGGTCATGTTCTGCATGTCTCCCGAACCCGTAGGGTCTACACTTAAGGTTCGGTGACGCTAGGGTTGTATGAATATGAGTATGCAGCAAACCGAAAGTTGTTCGGAGTCCCGGATGAGATCCCGGACGTCACGAGGAGTTCCGGAATGGTCCGGAGGTAAAGATTTATATATGGGAAGTCTTGTTTTGGTCGCCGGAAAAGTTTCGCGCTTTATCGGTATTGTACCGGGAGTGCCGAAAGGGGTCCGGGGGTCCACCAGGGGTCCACCTGCCCCGAGGGGCCACATGGGCTGTAGGGGTGTGCGCCTTGGCCTATATGGGCCAAGGGCACCAGCCCCAAGAGGCCCATGCGCCAAGAGATAAGGGAGAAGGGAGAGTCCTAAAAGGGGAAGGCACCTCCTAGGTGCCTTGGGGGATGGACTCCTCCCGGCTGGCCGGACCCTTCCTTGGAGGAAGGGCAAGGCTGCGCCCGCCCTCTCTCTTGCCCCTATATAAAGGGAGGGAGGGAGGGCAGCCGCACCCCTAAGCACTTGGCGCCTCCCTCCCCTTGCTACACCTCCTCCTCCTCCCGTAGTTGCTTAGCGAAGCCCTGCCGGAGCCCTGCTGCATCCACCACCACGCCATCGTGCTGCTGGATCTTCATCAACCTCTCCTTCCCCCTTGCTGGATCAAGAAGGAGGAGACGTCATCCGCTCCGTACGTGTGTTGAACGCGAAGGTGCTGTCCGTTCAGCACTTGTCATCGGTGATTTGGATCACGGCGAGTACGACTCCATCATCCCCGTTCCATTGAACGCTTCCGCACGCGATCTACAAGAGGTATGTAGATGCAATCACAATCCCATGACTCGTTGCTTAGATGAACTCATAGATGGATCTTGGTGAAACCGTAGGAAATTTTTTAATTTTCTGCAACGTTCCCCAACAGTGGCATCATGAGCTAGGTCTATGCGTAGTTCTCTATTGCACGAGTAGAACACAATTCGTTGTGGTCGTAGATGTTGTCAACTTTCTTGCCGCTACTAGTCTTATCTTGCTTCAGCGGTATTGTGGGATGAAGCGGCCCGGACCGACCTTACACGTACGCTTACGTGAGACTGGTTCCACCGATTGACATGCACTAGTTGCATAAGGTGGCTAGCGGGTGTCTGTCTCTCCCACTTTAGTTGGAGCGGATTCGATGAAAAGGGTCCTTATGAAGGGTAAATAGAAGTTGACAAATCACGTTGTGGCTTTCACATAGGTAAGAAAGCGTTCTTGCTAGAACCCTATTGCAGCCACGTAAAACTTGCAACAACAATTAGAGGACGTCTAACTTGTTTTTGCAGCAAGTGTTTTGTGATGTGATATGGCCAAAAGTTGTGATGAATGATTAATGATATATGTGATGTATGAGATCATGTTCTTTTAATAGGAATCACGACTTGCATGTCGATGAGTATGACAACCGGCAGGAGCCATAGGAGTTGTCTTTATTTTTGTATGACATGCGTGTCATTGAAGAACGCCATGTAAATTACTTTACTTTATTGCTAAACAAGTTAGCCATAGAACTAGACGTAGTTGTTGGCGTGACAACTTCATGAAGACACGATGATGGAGATCATGATGATGGAGATCATGGTGTCATGCCGGTGACAAGATGATCATGGAGCCCGAAGATGGAGATCAAAGGAGCTATATGATATTGGCCGTATCATGTCACTACTATATAATTGCATGTGATGTTTATTATGTTTATGCATCTTGTTTACTTAGAACGACGGTAGTAAATAAGATGATCCCTCATAACAATTTCAAGAAAGTGTTCTCCCTAACTATGCACCGTTGCTAAAGTTCGTCGTTTCGAAGCACCACGCGATGATCGGGTGTGATAGATCCTTACGTTCACATACAACGGGTGTAAGACAGTTTTACACATGCAATACACTTAGGTTAACTTGACGAGCCTAGCATGTACGTACATGGCCTCGGAACACGAGAGACCGAAAGGTCGAACATGAGTCGTATGGAAGATACGATCAACATGGAGATGTTCACCGACGATGACTAGTCCGTCTCACGTGATGATCGGACACGGCCTAGTCGACTCGGATCATGTAACACTTAGATGACTAGAGGGATGTCAAATCTGAGTGGGAGTTCATTAAATAATTTGATTAGATGAACTTTATTATCATGAACAATAGTCTAAAATCTTTGCAAAATGTCTTGTAGATCAAATGGCCAACGCTCATGTCACCATAAACTTCAACGCGTTCCTAGAGAAAACCAAGCTGAAAGATGATGGCAGCAACTATTCGGACTGGGTCCTGAACCTGAGGATCATCCTCATAGCTGCCAAGAAACAATATGTCCTAGAAGCACCGCTAGGTGATGCACCCATCCCAGAGAACCAAGACGTTATGAACGCTTGGCGTCTCGTCGATGATTACTCCCTCGTTCGGGCGGCATGCTTTACACTTAGAACCTGGGCTCCAAAAGCGTTTTGAGCAACACGGAGCATATGAGATGTTCGAGGAGCTGAAACTAGTTTTCCAAGCTCATGCCCGGTCGAGATATGAAGTCTCCGACAAGTTCTACAGCTTGTAAGATGGAGGAGAATAGTTCACAAGGAGCACATACTCAAAATATCCGGGTTGCACAACCGTCTGTCCCAATGGACATTAACCTCCCGGACGAGGCGGTCATTGACAGAATCCTTCATCGCTCCCACCAAGCTACAAGAGCTTTGTGATGAACTACAATATGCAGGGGATGGTGAAAACTATTCTCAAGTATTTTCAATGCTGAAGTCGGCAGAGGTAGAAATCAAGAAGGAGCATCAAGTGTTGATGGTCAATAAAACCACTAAGTTCAAGAAGGGCAAGGGTAAGAAGAACTTCAAGAAGGACGGCAAGGATGTTGCCGCTACCGTAAGCCAGCTTGCCGGAAGAAGTCAAAGAATGGACCCAAGCCCGAGACCGAGTGCTTTTATTGCAAAGGGAAGGGTCACCGAAGCGGAACTGCCCCAAATACTTAATGCATAAGAAGGCCGGCAACACTAAAGGTATATTTGATATACATGTAATTGATGTGTACCTTACCAAGACTCGTAGTAACTCCCCGGTATTTGATACCGGTGCCGTTGCTCATATATGTAACTCACGGCAGGAGCTGCGGAATAAGCGGAGATCATGGCGAAGGACGAGGTGACGATGCGGCGTCGGGAATGGTTCCAAGGTCGTTGTGATCGCCGTCGCACGCTACCTCTACATTTACCTACGGGATTAGTTTTAAACCTCAATAATTGTTATTTAGTGCCAAGTTTGAGCATGAACATTGTATCGTGATCTCGTTTAATACGAGATGGCTACTCATTTAAATCCGAGAATAATGGTTGTTCTATTTATATGAGAGAAATGTTTTATGGTCATGCTCCATGGTCAATGGTTTATTCTTAATGAATCTCGAACGTAATGTTACACATATTCATAGTGTGAATACCAAAAGACGATGTAAAGTTGATAACGATAGTCCCACATACTTGTGGCACTGCCGCCTTGGTCACATTGGTGTCAAGCGCATGAAGAAGCTCCATGCTGATGGACTTTTAGAGTCTCTCGATTATGAATCATTTGACACATGCGAACCATGTCTCATGGGCAAAATGACCAAGACCCCGTTCTCCGGAACAATGGAGCGAGCAACCAACTTATTGGAAATCATACATACCGATGTATGTGGTCCAATGAGCGTTGAGGCTCGCGGAGGATATCGTTATGTTCTCACTCTCACGCATTTACTTAAGTAGATATGGGTATGTCTACTTGATGAAACACAAGTCTGAGACCTTTGAAAAGTTCAAGGAATTTCAGAATGAGGTAGAGAATCAACGTGACCGAAAAATAAAGTTCTTACGATCAGATCGTGGAGGAGAATATTTAAGTCACGAATTTGGTACACACTTAAGGAAATGTGGAATCGTTTTCACAACTCACGCCGCTGGAACACCTCAACAGAACGGTGTGTCCGAACGTCGTAATCGCACTCTATTGGATATGGTGCGATCTATGATGTCTCTTACTGATTTACCGCTATCATTTTGGGGATACGCTCTAGAGACAGCTACATTCACTTTAAATAGGGCACCGTCTAAATCCGTTGAGACGACACCGTATGAATTATGGTTTGGGAAGAAACCTAAGCTGTCGTTTCTAAAAGTTTGGGGATGCGATGCTTATGTCAAGAAACTTCAACCTGAAAAGCTCGAACCCAAGTCGGAAAATGCGTCTTCATAGGATACCCTAAGGAGACCATTGGGTATACCTTCTACCTTAGATGCGAAGGCAAGATCTTTGTTGCCAAGAACGGATCCTTTCGAAAAGGAGTTTCTCTCGAAAGGAGTAAGTGGGAGGAAAGTAGAACTCGATGAAGTACTACCTCTTGAACAGGAAAGTAGTGCAGCTCAGAAAATGTTCCTGTGGTGCCTACACCGATCGGAGAGGAAATTAATGATGATGATCAAGGTACTTCGGATCAAGTTGCTACCGAACTTCAGAGGGTCCACTAGGACACGCTCCGCACTGCAGAGTGGTACGGCAACCCTGTCTTGGAAATCATGTTGTTAGACAACGGTGAACCTTCGAACTATGAAGAAGCGATGGCGGGCCCAGATTCCAACAAATGGCTTGAAGCCATGCAATCCGAGATAGGATCCATGTATGAAAACAAAGTATGGACTTTGACATACTTGCCCGATGATCGGCGAGCGATAGAAAACAAATGGATCTTTAAGAAGAAGACGGACGCGGATGGTAATGTTACCATCTATAAAGCTCGACTTGTCGCTAAGGGTTATCGGCAAGTTCAAGGGATTGACTATGATGAGACTTTCTCTCCCGTAGCGAAGCTTAAGCCCGTCGGAATCATGTTAGCAATTGCCACATACTATGATTATGAGATATGGCAGATGGACGTCAAAACGGCATTCCTTAACGGTTATCTTAAGGAAGAGCTGTATATGATGCAGCCGGAAGGTTTTGTCGATCCTAAGAATGCTAACAAGGTATGCAAGCTCCAAATGATCCATTTATGGGCTGGTGCAAGCATCTCGGAGTTAGAACATTCGCTTTGATGAGATGATCAAAGCGTTTAGTTTGTGCAGACTTATGGAGAAGCCTCGTTTACATAAGAAAGTGAGTGGGAGCTCTGTAGCATTTCTCATGTTATATGTAGATGACATACTTTTGATGGGAAATGATATAGAACTTTTGGACAGCATTAAGGCCTACTTGAATAAGAGTTTTTCAATGAAGGACCTTGGAGAAGCTACTTACATATTAGGCATCAAAATCTATAGGGATAGATCGAGACGCCTCATAGGTCTTTCACAAAGCACATACCTTGATAAGATTTTGAAGAAGTTCAAAATGGATCAGTCCAAGAAAGGGTTCTTGCCTGTTTTGCAAGGTGTGCAATTGAGCTCGGCTCAATGCCCGATTTACGCAAAAAGATAAAGAAGAGATGAGTGTCATCCCCTATGCCTCAGCCATAGGATCTATTATGTATGCCATGTCAGGTACCGGACCTGATGTAAACCTTGCCGTAAGTTTGGTAGGAAGGTACCAAAGTAATCCCGGCAAGGAACACCGGACACCGCTATGTAAAGTTCGCTGCTTCAAGCACCACGTGATGATCGGGTGTGATAGATTCTTACGTTCACATACAACGGGTGTAAGCCAGATTTACACACGCAGTAACACTTAGGTTAGCTTGACGAGCCTAGCATGTACGCATACATGGCCTCGGAACACAAGAGACCGAAAGGTCGAGCATGAGTCGATAGTAGATACGATCAACATGAAGATGTTCACCGATGATGACTAGTCCGTCTCACGTGATGATCGGACACGGCCTAGTTGACTCGGATCATGTAATCACTTAGATGACTAGAGGGATGTCTATCTGAGTGGGAGTTCATGAGATGAACTTAATTATCCTGAACATAGTCAAAAGATCTTTGCAAATTATGTCGTAAGCTCGCGCTTTAGTTCCACTGTTTAGATATGTTCCTAGAAAAATATAGTTGAAAGTTGACAATAGCGATTATGCGGACAGAGAAAGCTTATGTCCTTAATGCACCGCTTCGGTGCTGAACCCCAAACGTCGTTTGTGGATGTTACGAACATCGGACATACACGCTTTTGATAACTACGTGATAGTTCGGTTAAACGGTTTAGAGTTGAGGCACCAAAGACGTTTTTCAAACGTCATGAACATATGAGATGTTTCGAGGGCTGAAATTGGGATTTCAGGCTCGTGCTCACGCCAAGAGGTATAAGACCTCCGACGATTTTCTTAGCCTGCAAACTAAGGGAGAAAAGCTCAATCATTGAGCTTGTGCTCGATTGTCTCGAGTGCAACAATCACTTGAATCGAGGGAGTTGATCTTCCGTGATGAGATAGTGATGTTTCTCCAAAGTCATTGCCACCAAGCTGCTAGAGCTTCGTGATGAACTATAACATGTCGTGGATAGATATGATGATCCTTGAGGTATTCACGATGTTTGACACCGCGAAAGTAGAAATCAAGAAGGAGCATCAATTGTTGATGGTTGGTGAAACCACTAGTTTCAAGAAGGGCAAGGGCAAGAAGGGACACTTCATGAAACGGCAAATCAGTTGTTGCTCCAAAGGAAGAAACCCAAGGTTGAACCCAAACCCGAGACTAAGTGCTTCGTAATAAGGGGAACAGCCAACGGAGCAGAATTACCCTAGATACTTGGTAGATAAGAAGGTCGGCAAGGTCGATAGAGGTATATTGGATATACATTATGTTAATGTGTACTTTACTAGTACTCCTAGTAGCACCAGGTATTAGATACCAGTTCGGTTGCTAAGTGTTAGTAACTCGAAACAAAAGCTACGGAATAAACGGAGACTAACTAAAGGTGAGCTGACGATACGTGTTGGAAGTGTTTCCAAGGTTGATATGATCAAGCATCGCACGCTCCCTCTACCATCGAGATTGGTGTTAAACCTAAATAATTGTTATTTGGTGTTTGCGTTGAGCATAGACATGATTGGATTATGTCTGTCGCAATACGGTTATTCATTTAAGGAGAATAATGGTTACTCTGTTAATTTGAATAATACCTTCAATGGTATAGCACCTAAAAGGAATGGTTTATTGAATCTCGATCGTAGTGATACACATTTTCATGCCAAAAGATATAAGATAGTAATGATAGTACCACGCACTTGTGGCAATCGCCATGTAAGTCATATTGGTATATTAACGCATGAAGAAGCTCCATGTTGATGGATCTTTGGACTCACTCGCTTTTTGAAAAGTTTGAGACATGCAAACCATGTCTATTGGTGTATACGCATGAAGAAACTCCATGCAGATGGATCGCTTGGACTCACTTGATTTTGAATCACTTGAGATATGCAAATCATACCACATGGGCAAGATGACCTAAAAGCCTCGGTTTCAAAGAAGATGGAACAAGGTAGCAACCTGTTGGAAGTAACACATTTTGATGTGTGCAGTCCAATGAGTGCTGAGGCATGCAGTGAATATCGTTATGTTCTGACTTCACAGATGATTAGAGTAGATGTTGAGTATATTTACTTGATGAAACACAAAGTCTGAATTATTGAATGGTTCAAGTAATTTCAGAGTGAAGTTAAAGATCATTGTGACAAGAGGATAAAATGTCTATGATATGATCATAGAGATGAGTATCTGAGTTACGAGCTTTGGCACGCAATTAAGACACCGTGGAAATTGTTTCACAATTAATACTACCGAACACCATAGTGTGATGGTGTGTCCGAACATCATAGTTGCACCCTATTGGATATGGTGCGTACCATGATGTCTCTTATCGAATTACCACTACCGTTCATGGGTTAGGTATTAGAGACAACCGCACTCACTTTAATAGGGCACCACGTAATTCCGTTGAGACGACACCGTTTGAACTATGGTTTGGAGAAACCTAAGTTGTCGTTTCTTAAAGGTTTGGGGCTGCGACGCTTATGTGAAAAAGTTTCAGGTTGATAAGCTCAAACCCAAAGCGGATAAAATGCATCTTCATAGGACACCCAAAACGGTTGGGTATACCTCCTAATTCAGATCCGAAAGCAATAGGGATTGTTTCTAGAACGGGTCCTTTCTCGAGGAAAAGTTTCTCTCGAAAGAATTGAGTGGGAGGATGGTGGAGACTTGATGAGGTTATTGAACCATCACTTCAACCAGTGTAGCAGGCCGTGTGAAGTTCCTATGGCACCTACATCAATTGAAGTAGAAGCTTATGATAGTGATCATGAAGCTTCAGATCAAGTCACTACCGAACCTCGTAGGACGACAAGGACGCGTACTGCTTCGGAGTGGTACGGTGATCCTGTCTTGAATGTCATGTTGCTAGACAACAATGAACCTGCGAGCTATGGAGAAGCAATGGTGGGCCCATATTCCAACAAATGGTTAGAAGCCATGAAATCCGAGATAGGATCCATGTATCGTAACAAAGCATGGACTTTGGTGGACTTGCCCGCTGATCGGCAAGCCATTGAGATAAATGGATCTTTAAGAAGAAGACGGACGTGGACGGTAATGTCACCGCTCTATGAAGCTCGACTTGTGGCGTAAGAGTTTTCACAAGTTCAAGGAGTTGACTACGATGAGATTTTCTCATCCGTAGCGGTGCTTAAGTCCGTCGGAATCATGTTAGCATTAGCTGCATTTATGAAATCTGGCGGATGGATGTCAAAACGAGTTTCCTTACCAGTTTTGTAAGGAAAGGTTGTATGTGATACAATCGTAAAGTTTTTGTCGATCCTAAGGATGCTAAAAGGTATGCTGGCTCCAAATGATCCTTCTAAGGACCGGAGTAAGCATCTCGAGTTGGAATATACGCTTGATAAAATGATCAAAGATTTTGGGTTTATACAAAGTTTGTGAGAAACTTGTATTTCCAAAGAAGTGAGTGGGAGCACTATAGAATTTCGATGAGTATATGTCGTTGACATATTGATGATCGAAATGATGAAGAATTTTCGTAAAGCATATAGGGTTATTTGAAAAGTGTTTTTCAAGTGAAAACCTGGATTAAGTTGCTTAAACATTGAGCATCAAGATCTATGAGAACAGATCAAAACGCTAAATGATACTTTCAAATGAGCACATACCTTGACATGATCTTGAAGGTGTTCAAGATGGATCAGTCAAAGAAGGAGTTCTTGCCTGAGATGTAAGGTATGAAGTTAAGACTTAAAGCTCGACCACGGCAGAAAAGAGAGAAAGGACGAAGGTCGTCCCCTATGCTTTAGACGCAGGCTCTATAGTATGCTATGCTGTGTACCGCACCGGAAGTGTGCCTTGCCATGAGTCAGTCAAGGGGTACAAGAATGATCCAGGAATGGGGATCATTGGACAGCGGTCAAAATTGTCCTTGGAGTAAATAATGTTGGGGAACGCAGTAATTTCAAAAAAATTCCTAAGCACACACAGGACCATGGTGATGGCATAGCAACGAGAGGGGAGAGTGTTGTCTACGCACTCGTGAGACCGTGGCGGAAGCGATCACAACGTAGAGGAAGTAGTCGACGTTCTCCTCGCGATCCTCGCCGATCCCAAAGGTTACTCCGGCACCTCCGAGTCGATGATGACGAGAGGAAGTAGTCAGACGTTCTCCTCGCGATCCAGCCGATCCCAGCCAAGCATTCGGCGCCTCCAGTTCTTGGCACACGCTCAGCTCAACGACGCCTCGGGCTCCGATCCGGCAAAGCTCCGGGAGAGGGAGTTCCACAAGACGACGGCGTGGGCAGGACGATCTTGATGTTTCACTGACGCAGGCTTCGCCTAAGCACCGCTACGATATGACCGAGGTGGAATATGGTGGAGGGGGCACCGCACACGGCTAAGGAACGATCTCAAGGATCAACTTGTTCTGTCCTAGGTGCCCCTCCCCGTATATAAAGGAGGGAGGGAGGAGGTGGCCGGCCACAAGGGGGCGCACTATAGGAGGGGGGAAACCTACTCCAAGTAGGTTTCCTCTCTTTTCCTTATCTTATTTGGAGGGGAAGGAAAGAGTACTAGTATTAGGAAGTAGTACTAGTAGTAGGAATAGGAAGAGGGGAAGGAGAAAGGAGGGGGGCCGCCTCCCCAATTCGGATTGGGCTTGGGGGCACGCCTCCCTTGTTCCTTCTCCTTCCTCCTACATGGGCCCAATAAGGCCCATATACCTCCCGGGGGTTCCGTAACCTCCCGAGCTCCAAACTTCTCCGGAACCTTTCCGTGTCCAAATATATCCGTCAATATATTAATCTTTATGTCTCGACCATTTCGAGACTCCTCGTCATGTCCGTGATCATATCCGGACTCCAAACAACCTTCGTACATCAAAATACACAAACTCATAATATAACCGCCATCGAAACCTTGTTGCGTGCGGACCCTACGGTTCGAGAACAATGTAGACATGACCGAGACACATCTCCGTCAATAACCAATAAGCGGGACCTGGATGCCCATATTGGTTCCTACATTTTCTACGAAGATCTTTATCGGTCAGACCGCATAACAACATACGTTGTTCCCTTTGTCATCGGTATGTTACTTACCCGAGATTCGATCGCCGGTATCCAATACCTAGTTCAATCTCAAGCATCGGCAAGTCTCTTTACTCGTTCCGTAATACATCATCTCACAACTAACTCATTAGTTGTAATGCTTGCAAGGCTTATGTGATGTGTATTACCGAGAAGGCCCAGAGATACCTCTCCACAATCGGAGTGACAAAACCTAATCTCGAAATACGCCAACCCAACAAGTACCTTTGGAGACACCTGTAGTACTCCTTTATGATCACCCGCCACGTTGTGGACGCTTTGGTAGTACCCAAAGTGTTCCTCCGTAAACGGGAGTTGCATAATCTCATAGTTACAGTGAACATGTATAAGTCATGAAGAAAGCAATAGCAACATACTAAACGATCAAGTGCTAGGCTAACGGAATGGGTCATGTCAATCGCATCATTCTCCTAATGATGTGATCCCGTTAATCAAATGACAACTCATGTCTATGGTTAGGAAACATAACCATCTTCGATTAACGAGCTAGTCAAGTAGAGGCATACTAGTGACACTGCTTGTCTATGTATTCACACATGTATTATGTTTCCGGTTAATACAATTCTAGCATGAATAATAAACATTTATCATGATATAAGGAAATAAATAATAACTTTATTATTGCCTCTAGGGCATATTTCCTTCAGCCTCCCACTTGCACTAGAGTCAATAATCTAGGTCACTCAAGAATGATTCTAACACCCATGGAGTCTTGGTGCTGATCATGTTTTGCTCGTGGAAGAGGCTTAGTCAACGGGTCCGCAATGTTCAGATCCGTATGTATTTTGCAAATCTCTATGTCTCCCACTTGGACTTGGTCCCGAATGGAATTGAAGCGCCTCTTGATATGCTTGGTCCTCTTGTGAAATCTGGATTCCTTTGCCAAGGCAATTGCACCAAGATTGTCACGTAAGATCTTCATTGGTCCCGATGCACTAGGTACAACACCTAGATCGGAAATGAACTCTTTCATCCAGACTCCTTCATTTGCTGCTTCCAAGCAGCTATGTACTCCGCTTCACATGTAGATCCCGCCACGACGCTTTGTTTAGAACTGCACCAACCGACAGCTCCACCGCTTAACAAAAACACGTATCCGGGTTTGCGATTTAGAATCGTCCGGATCGGTGTCAAAGCTTGCATCGACGTAACCATTTACGACTAGCTCTTTGTCACCTCCATATACGAGAAACATATCCTTAGTCCTTTTCGTGTATTTCAGGATGTTCTTGACCGCTGTCCAGATGATCCACTCTGGATTACTTTGGTACCTTCCCGCCAAGCTTACAGCCTAAGCATACGCCGTGTCCGGTACACAAAGATTGCATACATGATAGAGCCTATGGTCAAGCATAGGGAACATCTTTCATTTTCTCTCTATCTTCCGTTGTGGTCGGGCATTGAGTCCGACTCAATCTCACACCTTGTAATACAGTAAAAAACCTTTCTTTGCTCGATCCATTTTGAACTTCTTCAAAACTTTATCAAGGTATGTGCTTTGTGAAAGTCCAATTAAGTGTCTTGATCTATCTCTATAGATCTTGATGCCCAATATGTAAGTAGCTTCACCAAGGTCTTTCATCGAAAACTCTTGTTCAAGTATCCCTTTATGCTATCCAGAAATTCTATATCATTTCCGATCAAGAATATGTCATCTACATATAATATCGTAAATGCTACAGAGCTCCCACTCACTTTCTTGTAAATACAAGCTTCTCCATAAGTCTCAGATAAACCCAAATACTTTGATCACACTATCAAAGCGTTTATTCCAACTCCGAGATGCTTGCACCAGTCCATAAATGGATCATTGGAGCTTGCACACTTTGTTAGCTCCCTTTGGATCGATAAAACCTTCTCGTTGCATCATATACAACTCTTCTTCCGTAAAACCCATTCAGAATGCGGTCTTTACATCCATTTGCCAAATTTCATAATCATAAAATGCGGCAATTGCTAACATGATTCGGACAGACTTAAGCATCGCTACGGGTGAGAAGGTCTCATCGTAGTCAACCCCTTGAACTTGTCGAAAACCCTTTGCGACAAGTCGAGCTTTGTAGACAGCAATATTACCGTCGCGTCGGTCTTCTTCTTGAAGATCCACTTGTTTTCTATTGCTTGCCGACCCTCGGCAAGTCAACCAAAGTCCACACTTTGTTTTTATACATGGATCCCATCTCGCATTTCATGGCCTCAAGCCATTTTATGGAATCTGGGCTCACCATCGCTTCTTCATAGTTCGTAGGTTCATCATGATCTAGTAGCATGACTTCCGTAACAGGATTGCCGCACCACTGCAGTGCGGATTTTATTCTCGTTGATCTACGAGGTTCAGCAAGTAACTTGATCTCAAGTTTCATGATCAACATCATCAACTTCCTCACTATTTGGTGTAGATATCGCAGAAACCGGTTTACGTGATAAACTACTTTCAAATAAGGGAGAAGGTACGATTACCTCATCAAGTTCTATTTTCCTCCCACTCACTTCTTTCGAGAGAAACTTCTTCTCTAGAAAGGATCCATCTTAGCAACGAATAACTTGCCTTCGGATCTGTGATAGAAGGTGTACCCAATAGTTACCTTTGGGTATTCTATGAAGACTCACTTCTCCGATTTGGGTTCAAGCTTATCAGTTGAAAACTTTTTCACATAAGCATCACAACTCCAAACTTTTAAGAAACGACAGCTTAGGTTTCATCGTTAAACCATAGTTCATACGGTGTCATCTCAACGGATTTAGATGGTGCCCTATTAAACGTGAATGCAGCTGTCTCTAATGCATAACCCCAAAACGATATTGGTAAATCGGTAAGAGACATCATTGATCGCACCATATCAAAATAAAGTGCGGTTATGACGTTCGGACACACCATTACGTTATGGTGTTCCATGTGGCGTGAGCCGTGAAACTATTCCACATTGTTTTATATGAAGGCCAAACTCGTAACTCAAATATTCTCCTCCACGATCAGATCGTAGAAACTTTATTTTCTTATTACGATGATTCTCCACTTCACTCTGAAATTCTTTGAACTTTTCAAATGTCTCAGACTTATGTTTCATTAAGAAGATATACCCATATCTGCTTAAATCATCTGTGAAGGTGAGAAAATAACGATATCCGCCACGAGCCTCAACATTCATTGGACCACATACATCTCAGTATGTATGATTTCCAACAAATCTGTTGCTCTCTCCATAGTGCCGAGAACGGGTTTTAGTCATCTTGCCCATGAGGCACGGTTCGCAAGTGCCAAGTGATTCATAATCAAGTGACTCCAAAAGTCCATCAAGATGGAGTTTCTTCATGCGCTTTATACCGATATGACCTAAACGGCAATGCCACAAATAAGTCGCACTATCATTATCAACTCTGCATCTTTTGGTTTCAACATTATGAATATGTGTATCACTACTATCGAGATTCATTAAAAATAGACCACTCTTCAAGGGTGCATGACCATAAAAGATATTATTCATATAAATAGAACAACCTTTATTCTCTAATTTAAATGAATAACCGTCTCGCATCAAACAAGATCCAGATATAATGTTCATGCTTAACGCGGCACCAAATAACAATTATTTAGGTCTAAAACTAATCCCGAAGGTAGATGTAGAGGTAGCGTGCCGACCGCGATCACATCGACTTTGGAACCATTTCCCACGCGCATCGTCACCTCGCCCTTTGCCGGTGTTCGCTAATCAGAGTCCCTGCTTCGAGTTGCAAATATTAGCAATGTAACCAAGATCAAATACCCAGTGTGCTACGAGCTCTAGTAAGGTACACATCAATAACATGTATATCACATATACCTTTGTTCACCTTGCCATCCTTCTTATCCGCCAAATACTTGGGGCAGTTCCGCTTCCAAAGGACTACCGCTTGCAAGAGAAGCACTCGGGCTGTGTTTAGGTCCAGACTTGGGTTTCTTCCCTTGAGCGGCAACTTGTTTGCTGTTCTTTTGAAGTTCCCCTTCTTCTTCCCTTTGCCTTTCTTCTTGAAACTAGTGGTCTTATTGACCATCAACACTTGATGCTCCTTCTTGATTTCTACCTCCGCAGCTTTCAAAGATTGCGAAGAGCTCGAGCATAGTCTTTACTAACCCTTGCATATTATAGTTCATCACGAAGCCTTTGTAGCTTGGTGGCGTTGATTGAAGAATTCTGTCAATGACACAATCATCCGGAAGATCAACTCCCGGTTGAGTCAAGTGATTGTAATACCCGGACATTCTGAGTATGTGCTCACCGATGCACCCATTCTCCTCCATTTTGCAGCTATAGAACTTATTGGAGACTTCATATCTCTCAATCCGGGCATTCTGTTGAAATATCAACTTCAACTCTTGGAACATCTCATATGCTCCTCGACTTTCAAAACGTCGTGTAAGACACGGTTCTAAGCCGTAAAGCATGGCACACCGAACTATAGAGTAGTCATCGCCTTTGCTCGCCAGACGTTCTTAACGCCGTCATTGCATCAAGATAAGTCTGGCACCTAGCGGTGCATCCAGACGTAACTCTTCCAGGCAGCAATGAGGATAATCCTCAAAGTTACGGACCCAGTCCGTGTAATTGCTACCATCATCTTTCAACTTTGCTTTCTCAAGGAACGCATTAAAATTCAACGGAACAACAAAGACGAGCCATCTATCTACAAACAGACATAGACAAGCAAGATACTATCAGGTACTAAGTTCGTGATAAATTTAAGTTCAATTAATCATATTACTTAAGAACTCCCACTTAGACAGACATCTCTCTAGTCATCTAAGTGATCACGTGATCCAAATCAACTAAACCATAACCGATCATCACGTGAGATGGAGTAGTTTTCAATGGTGAACATCTTATGTTGATCATATCTACTATATGATTCACGCCGACCTTTCGGTCTCCGTGTTCCGAGGCCATATCTCGCATATGCTAGGCTCGTCAAGTATACCCCGAGTATTCTGCGGTGCAAAACTGGCTTGCACCTGTTGTAGATGGACGTAGAGCTTATCACACCCGATCATCACGTGGTGTCTCTCAAGACGCATTTAACTTTGGCAACGGTGCATACTCAGGAGAACACTACTTGATAATTTTAGTGAGAGATCATCTTAAAATGCTACCGTCAATCAAAGCAAAATAAGATGCATAAAGGATAAACATCACATGCAATCAATATAAGTGATATGATATGGCCATCATCATCTTGTGCTTGTGATCTCCATCTCAAGCACCGCCATGATCACCATCGCCACCGGGCGCGACACCTTGATCTCCATCGTAGCATCGTTGTCGCCACGCCCATCTACCGCTTTCACGACTATCGCTACCGCTTAGTGATAAAGTAAAGCAATTATGTATGCTTGCATTTCATACAATAAAGCGACAACCATATGGCTCCTGCCATTGCCGATAACTCGGTTACAAAACATGATCATCTCATACAATAAAATATAGCATCACGCCTTGACCATATCACATCACAACATGCCCTGCAAAAACAAGTTAGACGTCCTCTACTTTGTTGTTGCAAGTTTTACGTGGCTGCTACGGGCTGAGCAAGAACCGTTCTTACCTACGCATCAAAACCACAACGATACTTCGTCAAATAGACTCCGCTTTAACCTTCTCAAGGACCGGGCGTAGCCACACTCGGTTCAACTAAAGTGAGAGAGATGACACCCGCCAGCCAACTTTAAGCACGAGTGCTCAGAACGGTGAAACCAGTCTCGCGTAAGCGTCTGGCAGTAATGTCGGTCCGGGCCGCTTCATCTCACAATACCGCTGAACCAAAGTATGACATGCTGGTAGGCAAGATGACTTGTATCGCCCACAACTCACTTGTGTTCTACTCGTGCATATGACATCAACGCATAAAACCAGGCTCGGATGCCACCGCTGGGGAGAACGCAGTAATTTCAAAAATTTCCTACGCACACACAGGACCATGGTGATGGCATAGCAACGAGAGGGGAGAGTGTTGTCTACGCATTCTCGTAGACCGTGGCGGAAGCGATCACAACATAGAGGAAGTAGTCAGACGTTCTCCTCGCGATCCTGCCGATCCCAAAGGTTGCCATCCGGCACCTCCGAGTCGATGATGACGTAGAGGAAGTAGTCGACGTTCTCCTCGCGATCCAGCCGATCCCAGCGCCAAGCATTCGGCGCCCGAGTTCTTGGCACACGCTCAGCTCAACGACGCCTCGGCTCCGATCCAGAAAGCTCCGGGAGAGGGAGTTCCACAAGACGATGGCGTGGTGACGATCTTGATGTTTCACCGACGCAGGCTTCGCCTAAGCACCGCTACGATATGACCGAGGTGGAATATGGTGGAGGGGCACCGCACGGCTAAGGAACGATCTCAAGGATCAACTTGTGTGTCCTAGGGTGCCCCCTCCCCGTGATATAAAGGAGGGAGGGAGGAGGTGGCCGCCACAAGGGGGGCGCACCATAGGAGGGGGAAACCTACTCCAAGTAGGTTTCCTCTCTTTCCTTATCTTATTTGGAGGGGAAGGAAGGAGTACTAGTATTAGGAAGTAGTACTAGTAGTAGGAATAGGAAGAGGGGAAGGAGAAAGGAAGGGGCCGCCCCTCCCCAATTCGGATTGGGCTTGGGGGCACGCCTCCCTTGTTCCTTCTCCTTCCTCCTACATGGGCCCAATAAGGCCCATATACCTCCCGGGGTTCCAGAACCTCCTGAGCTCCAAACTTCTCCGGAACCTTTCCGTGTCCAAATATATCCGTCCAATATATTAATCTTTATGTCTCGACCATTTCGAGACTCCTCGTCATGTCCGTGATCATATCCGGGACTCGAACAACCTTCGTACATCAAAATACACAAACTCATAATATAACCGCCATCGAAACCTTAAGCGCGGCGGACCCTACGGTTCGAGAACAATGTAGACATGACCGAGACACATCTCCGTCAATAACCAATAGCGGGACCTGGATGCCCATATTGGTTCCTACATTTTCTACGAAGATCTTTATCGGTCGGACCGCATAACAACATACGTTGTTCCCTTTGTCATCGGTATGTTACTTACCCGAGATTCGATCGCCGGTATCCAATACCTAGTTCAATCTCAAGCATCGGCAAGTCTCTTTACTCGTTCGTAATACATCATCTCACAAC
This sequence comes from Aegilops bicornis, assembly GCA_021605145.1. Taxonomy (NCBI): domain Eukaryota; kingdom Viridiplantae; phylum Streptophyta; class Magnoliopsida; order Poales; family Poaceae; genus Aegilops; species Aegilops bicornis. Next base: position 567,950,813 of record CM038673.1, on the reverse strand, counting down.
TAACTCATTAGTTGTAATGCTTGCAAGGCTTATGTGATGTGTATTACCGAGAAGGCCCAGAGATACCTCTCCGACAATCGGAGTGACAAAACCTAATCTCGAAATATGCCAACCCAACAAGTACCTTTGGAGACACCTGTAGTACTCCTTTATGATCACCCAGATTCGTTGTGACGCTTTGGTAGTACCCAAAGTGTTCCTCCGTAAACGGAGTTGCATAATCTCATAGTTACAGGAACATGTATAAGTCATGAAGAAAGCAATAGCAACATACTAAACGATCAAGTGCTAGGCTAACGGAATGGGTCATGTCAATCTGATCATTCTCCTAATGATGTGATCCCGTTAATCAAATGACAACTCATGTCTATGGTTAGGAAACATAACCATCTTTGATTAACGAGCTAGTCAAGTAGAGGCATACTAGTGACACTCTGCTTGTCTATGTATTCACACATGTATTATGTTTCCGGTTAATACAATTCTAGCATGAATAATAAACATTTATCATGATATAAGGAAATAAATAATAACTTTATTATTGCCTCTAGGGCATATTTCCTTCAAATAAGGACATGTTTCTCGATTATGGAGGTGATAAAGAGTTCGGCGTAAAGGGTTACGTCGATGCAAGCTTTGACACCTATCCGAATGACTCTGAATAGCAAACCGGATACGTATAGTGGAGCAACCATTTGGAATAGTTTCAAATGGAGCGTGGAAGCAGCATTTATAATATGACCTAGAAATTTGCAAAGCACACACGGATCTGAAAGGTTCAGATCCGTTGACTAAAACCTCTCTCACAAGCAAAACATGATCAAACCCCGTAACTCATTGAGTCTTAATCACATGATGATGTGAACTAGTAAACTCTTTGGATGTTGGTCACATGGCGATGTGACCTGTGAGTGTTAAGCACATGGCGATGTGAACTAGATTATTGACTCTAGTGCAAGTGGGAGACTGTTGGAAATATGCCCTAGAGGCAATAATAAATTAGTTATTATTATATTTCCTTGTTCATGATAATCGTTTACTATCCATGCTATAATTGTATTGATAGGAAACTCAGATACATGTGTGGGTACATAGACAACACCATGTCCCTAGTAAGCCTCTAGTTGACTAGCTCGTTAATCAATAGATGGTTACGGTTTCGACCATGGACATTGGATGTCATTGATAACGGGATCACATCATTAGGAGAATGATGTGATGGACAAGACCCAATCCTAAGCCTAGCATGCATCGTGTAGTTCGTATGCTAAAGCTTTTCTAAATGTCAAGTATCATTTCCTTAGACCATGAGATTGTGCAACTCCCGGATACCGTAGGAATGCTTTGGGTGTACCAAAGGTCACAACGAATCGGGTGGCTATAAAGGTGCATTACAGGTATCTTCGAAGTGTCTGCTGGGTTGTACGAATCGAGATCGATTTGTCACTCCGTGTGACGGAGAGGTATCTCTGGGCCCACTCGGTAGGACATCATCATAATGTGCACAATGTGACCAAGGGGTTGATCACGGGATGATGTGTTACGGGACGAGTAAAGAGACTTGCCGGTAACGAGATTGAACAAGGTATCGGGATACCGACGATCGAATCTCGGGCAAGTACAATGCCGCTAGACAAAGGGAATTGTATACGGGATCGATTGAGTCCTTGACATCGTGGTTCATCCGATGAGATCATAGTGGAACATGTGGGAGTCAACATGGGTATCCAGATCCCGCTGTTGGTTATTGACTGGAGAACGTCTCGGTCATGTCTGCATGGTTCCCGAACCCGTAGGGTCTACACACTTAAGGTTCGATGACGCTAGGGTTATAAAGGAAGTTTGTATGTGGTTACCGAATGTTGTTAGGAGTCCCGGATGAGATACCGGACGTCACGAGGAGTTCCGGAATGGTCCGGAGGTAAAGATTTATATATAGGAAGTCTTATTTTGGTCGCCGGAAAAGTTTCACAGCATTATCGGTATTGTACCGGAGTGCCGAAGGGGTCCGGGGTCCACTGGGGTCCACCTGCCCGGGGGCACATGGGCTGTAGAAGTGCGCCTTGGCCCATATGGGCCAAGGGCACCAGCCCCAAGAGGCCCATGCGCCAAGGAGACTTGGGGAGGGAAGAGTCCAAGGGGGAAGGCACCTCCGAGGTGCCTTGGGGAGGATGGACTCCTCCCCTCTTGGCCGCACTCCCTTACTTGGAGGAAGGGGCAAGGCTGCGCCTCCCCCTCTCTTGCACCTATATAAAGGGAGGGAGGGAGGAAGCCACACCGAGTCCCTCGCACCTCCCTCCCTCCCGTGACACCTCCTCCTCTCCCGCAGTGCTTGGCGAAGCCTCGCAGGATTGCCACGCCTCCACCACCACCACGCCTGCCAGGCCGCTGCTGGATGGAGTCTTCCTCAACCTCTCCCTCTCTCCTTGCTGGATCAAGGCATGGGAGACATCACCGGCTATCATTATGTTGAACGCGGAGGTGTCGTCCGCTCGGCACTAGGATCATCGGTGATTTGAATCACGACGAGTAATGCGACTCCATCAACCCCGTTCACTTGAACGCTTCCGCTTAGCGATCTACAAGGGTATGTAGATGCACTCTCCTTCCCCTCGTTGCTGGTTTCTCCATAGATAGATCTTGGTGACACGTAGGAAAATTTTGAATTTCTGCTACGTTCCCCAACAAAGCGGAGTACATGGCAGCCTCGGAGGCAGCACATGAAGCAATTTGGGTGAAGGAGTTCATCACCGACCTAGGAGTCATACCCAATGCGTCGGAGCCAATCAAACTCTTCTGTGACAACACCGAGCTATTGCACTTGCCAAGGAGCCCAGGTTTCACAAGAAGACCAGCACATCAAGCGCCGCTTCAACTCCATTCGTGAAAATGTTCAAGATGGGGACAAGAAATTTGCAAAGTGCATACGGATCTGAATGTCGCAGATCCGTTGACTAAACCTCTTCCATGAAAGCAAAACATGATCAACACCAAAACTCTATGGGTGTTCGATTCATCACAATGTAACTAGATTATTGACTCTAGTGCAAGTGGGAGACTGTTGGAAATATGCCCTAGAGGCAATAATAAAAGTATTATTATTATATTTCCTTGTTCATGATAATTGTCTTTTATTCATGCTATAATTGTATTATCCGAAAATCGTAATACACGTGTGAATACATAGACCACAATATGTCCCTAGTGAGCCTCTAGTTGACTAGCTCGTTGATCAACACATAGTCATGGTTTCCTGACTATGAACATTGGATGTCGTTGATAACGGGATCACATCATTAGGAGAATGATGTGATGGACAAGACCCAATCCTAAGCATAGCACAAGATCGTGTAGTTCGTTTTGCTACAGCTTTTCCAATGTCAAGTATCTCTTCCTTAGACCATGAGATCGTGTAACTCCCGGATACCGTAGGAGTGCTTTGGGTGTACCAAACGTCACAACGTAATCGGGTGACTATAAAGGTGCACTACGGTATCTCCGAAAGTGTCTGCATGGGTTGACACGGATCGAGATCGATTTGTCACTCCGTATGACGGAGAGGTATCACCGCCCACTCGGTAGTGCATCATCATAATGAGCTCAAAGTGACCAAGTGTTTGGTCACGGGATCATGCATTACGGTATGAGTAAAGTGACTTGCCGCAACGAGATCGAACGAGGTATTGGGATACCGACGATCGAATCTCGCAAGTAACATACCGTCGACAAAGGGAATAGTATACGGGGTTGTTTGAATCCTCGACATCGTGGTTCATCCGATGAGATCATCGAGGAGCATGTGGGAGCCAACATGGGTATCCAGATCCCGCTGTTGGTTATTGCCCGAGAGTCGTCTCGGTCATGTCTGCATGTCTTCCGAACCCGTAGGGTCTACACACTTAAGGTTCGGTGACGCTAGGGTTGTATGAATATGAGTATGCAGCAAACCGAAAGTTGTTCGGAGTCCCGGATGTCACGAGGAGTTCCGGAATGGTCCGGAGGTAAAGATTTATATATGGGAAGTCTTGTTTTGGTCACGGAAAAGTTTCATGCATTATCGGTATTGTACCGGAGTGCCGAAAGGGGTCCGGGTCCACCAGGGTCCACCTGCCCGAGGGGGCACATGGGCTGTAGGTGTGCGCCTTGGCCTATATGGGCCAAGGGCACCAGCCCAAGAGGCCCATGCGCCAAGAGATAAGGGAGAAGGGTGAGTCCTAAAGGGAAGGCACCTCCTAGGTGCCTTGAGAGAGGGGATGGACTCCTCCTGGCACAGCCGCACCCTTCCTTGGAGGAAGGGGCAAGGCTGCGCCCCCCTCTTGCCCCTATATAAAGGGAGGGAGGGAGGGCAGCCGCACCCCAAGCACTTGGCGCCTCCTCCCTTGCTACACCTCCTCCTCCTCCCGTAGTTGCTTAGTGAAGCCTGCCGGAGCCTGCAGCATCCACCACCACGCCGTCGTCTTTGCTGGATCTTCATCAACCTCTCCTTCCCCTTGCTGGATCAAGAAGGAGGAGACGCCATCCGCTCCGTCACGTGTGTTAAACGCGGAGGTGCCGTCCGCTTAGCACTTGTCATCGGTGATTTGGATCACGGCAGTACGACTCCATCATCCCCTGCTCCATTGAACGCTTCCGCACGCGATCTACAAAAGGTATGTAGATGCAATCACTCTCCCATGACTCGTTGCTTAGATGAACTCATAGATGGATCTTGGTGAAACCGTAGGAAAAATTTTAATTTTCTGCAACGTTCCCCAACACACATATCAATGGATTTCATAGAGGGACTGCCTAACTCTGGAGGAAAGGAAGTGATATTGGTAGTGGTGGACAGATTTACCAAATATGCACATTTCCTTCCTTTATCTCATCCATACTCAGTCCTCACAGTGGCTCAAGCAGTGGTGGATAATATAATCAAATTACATGGTCCACCTAAACTGATCATATCTGACAGAGATAGAATTTTCACCAGCAAGCTATGGAAGGACATCTTTGCAGCCTTGCAAGTGGAGTTAAGATACAGTACAGCTTACCATCCTCAAACTGATGGCCAGACAGAGAGGGTTAATCAATGTTTGGAAACTTATCTTAGATGCATGACAACTCAGGCACCAAAGAAGTGGAATGCTTGGCTACCCTTAGCTGAGTTTTGATATAATTCCACCTATCACACTGCTATCAAGATGTCACCCTTCCAGGCATTATATGGGTTTCCTCCTCTAATGATTGCTGAACTAGCAATACCAGGACCTGAAGATGAAGAGGCCCAGGATTTTCTCACTGCCAAACAGAATATGTTGGACCAACTCAAGGTTAATCTGTCACAAGCCCAGAACCGTATGAAGAAATTTCTTGACATGAAAAGAGTGGAAAGAAGCTTTGAACCTGGGGATCTGGTTTATCTCAAAATGGCACCTTACATGACTTGCAGCGTTTGGTTTCGGGAGCAATCAAGTTACACAACAAATTTTATGGCCCTTTTACGGTGACTCAAAAAGTGGGCAGAGCAGCTTACAAGTTACAGTTTCCTTCACATGTTAAAATTCACCCAGTTTTTCATGTGAGTCGGCTCAAGAAACATATAGGAAAGAAAGCAATTCCTAGCCCCAATCTGCCTATGGTAAACGAAGATGGAACGGTCAAAACAGGACCTGTTGTGGTGTTACAAGTTCGGCAAGTGCCCCGCAACAATCTGCCAGTAGTACAGTGGTACATACAATGGGAAAACCTAACTCCAACGGAAGCGACATGGGAAGATGCTGATTTCATCAAGTATACATTCCCAAAGTTCTTCAAGGCGACATCACAGGCGTGGAGAGATGCAACGCAAACGCCATGAGGGCATGTCGTTTCTTAGACGGGGGCAATGTCAGGACTGAACATATGGGGTGTCATCCAGTTTCAGTTATCCAAAGGCTAAGACGCCTCCTCGCCTTAACGCTTCGTCGGGAGCCGTTGATTCACAATTGTACTGGTATACAGTAACTACTGTTTACTTTTCACTTGCTGGTAACTGTTAGCCTATATAACCAGCCGGGATGTGGCTGGCGTGGGTATCGTTTATTCTGGAACTCGCCTCGATGGCTTGCGGGATATTTCTCCCCTTTATCAATAGCAAAGACATATAGATCTGAGATTTTCCTCCCCAAAATTCCCCTGAATCGTTCCTAAATCGCGCACAGCTTAGATCGGTCCTGACAGCTTCCCAGAGAGCTTAATATCTTTAGAGATACAAACAAGAACGATGGGACGAGGCAGAAAAAAAAACTGGCAAAGGCTTATCCACAAGCCTGAATCTTCTCCATGTTTTAAACACCGCGTTAGAAACTTGCCTGGGGCAGAGGCTTCCCCGTTCACACATCAGCCTGGCTGTCGGAGAAGACGCTGCCATGACGGGGAAGAAGCCGAAGAAACTTTCATTTTCAAACGGCGGCTTCTCCACTGCCATGGACACAAACAAAAATACAGTAAAACACAAAGCACAAAGTGCACACAACAAGAGGAAACCTGGTAGATGCCGAAGCCGGCGATAGGAGGCAAGGGGACAACAGGAAATGGCCGGTGGACGAAGCGGTCGTTACGTCTGATACAAATAGTAACAAATATTTCGCAAAAGTTTCCAGGCTCATATGATATATTGGTATACGTACTACATTGTAATATATGCCCATGAAGTGTTTCACAATGTTCCACACGGTAGATAATTTTTGTACACAATTGCCGGTACATCCGCGTGCCCTTCTCTTAAGGGAAAGGACCAAAATAACCGTTCCCTCGAAGAAACCGATGCCATACCTATCAGAGACTGGCCTGATCAGGGATCCTCTCTGGGGGCATGTCCATGATTTGCGATTTTGACACCCTACCCCGTGCGTTCTCACTTACGCCGAGCCATTTCTTGAGAAGCTTGAACACATTCTCATCACACAGCAGCCCTCGGTGGTCGGCCCTGACGCCTACCCTTTCTTTCGCTGGGAACCCATCAGCCTGTCAGCAAATATAGATGCATAAATGCAGGGGAAGCTTGTAAATCCAATATTGTGAATGGCAAGGTTAGGCACAATAAGCCACGATAAAATCGGTTGTAAATAGATATGCTATCGTCCGACAAGGAACAGAAACACATTGCAGAATGTAAGATGATAAGCATTTGTGCAACACAGGCATAACCACCGTTGTTGGACCCCATGTTAGAGGAGTATGTATAATCAACTAAAGTATAGCTTAGCGCACCAAAAAACTTCTACTGTTTAAAGCCGATACTCCCTCCGTCCCACAATATAAGATGTTTTTGCAGCTTGCAAAAACATCTTATATTGTGGGACGGAGGGAGTACTAGATAGTTGGCATACTGCACTGTGACAGATAATGGTTACCGTGGCTGATTCGACAGGAACAGTGCAATCTCCATCCACGATGTGTATGTAGGCTGACAATAGGATAATCACATGTCATTACCATAAACAGACATTCAAGATTCCAACAAGAACATGTCAGGCTTCAGGTAACGGAAGACAGTACCACTGTGCGGCACACTTCTGAGAGATCTCCAATTGGGGAGCTTTCAGAGCCATAGCTGTGCAAAGAAGGAAAGCCAGGAGGAATGAAACATAGTACATTTGCTATCAGACTCATCAGCTTCTAAACTTACCTAAAAGAGAACAACTCTGTGTTATCGTTGCAGAAGGAAAAGAAATACTGAAATATAAGCTGACAGCACTTGTTTTGAAGCTTAAGTCGACTACTGTGAAGCGAACATTAACAGAAAATTGCTTCATTGTTATTCAATCATATCAGCTACTGTATTGGAAGCTCCCAACTGATGAGCAACGCTAGAGTTATAGTACCCTAACAATAATGATGAATCTCACGCACCCTAATAATAATGATGAATCTCACACTATCATTTTTAGAACAGTATAAAAGGTTAAAAACACGACGTTAGTATTAATTGCCATCATAATACTTACCAAACATCATATGGTGTTTCATAAGATGTCCCATGTATACTATAAAAACTCACGGTATCTGGTAGTTGAGCATTCTCGAGAATACGGCGTAGTCTCAGTAGCCCATTTGTAGATGGACATATTGAATGGTAGTGCAATTGTCTTCCCATTATAATTGAGCTACAGATAGAAAAAATAGAATGAAGTATCAAACAAGTAGCTGACTAAGAGTCAAAAATACATTATATATAGCTTCATGCAAGAGTTACATCAACTTCCACTTGTTAAAAAAAATTAATAGAAGGAAAAGTTTTTCCGAGAATAAAACAAGATAAAGTGGGAATGTCTGAATAGTTCATTACATTTTTAGGTTAAACACGACATAACAATCAAAGGAAACATGCATAGTGCACTGCCACTACCACAAAGAATAAATTCATTTGTAGTGCATATTGTCCCTAAGACCCTGACCGTCGAAAGTAAAAAATATCTGGAATCTACTAATAATGTATATACTATGAAATTAATGTACTGGACAATGTACATGTGATTTTCATGCGTATTACAACAAGTCTGTGTCTGGATGTTTCTTGTCTCTAGTAAATGAGCTTGCGTGGCCAATATACAACAAAATGGCATTGTTATATCAAAAACATGTAGAAGTGAGTATGAATACCTCATTATTTTGTAAAGCTTCTTCAAACAGAGAAACACAATCAGTTGCTTCATACAAAACTAGCTCTACTGTTCCATCCTTTTCAGGATTCTCTCGCCAAACCTGAACGATTGGTTTTTCCTTCCACTCAAAGTTTGGATTTGGTAGCATTTCGTAGATTGATGGGCACTCAACCAACTACATCAAGTGAAGAGGCAGAGATTATTTTTAGATGGCATGGAATAGCTACTGTACAGTAGCAAACATTGATGAGTTCATGAAGCTTAGATGCAACATGGTCAAGAAATTACCAGTTGGTGCATCGCCCATCGAGAAACGAAAAAGAAACTTTCAAAACCATAAACAAACTGCAGTCCAGTTAGAAGAGAATCATTGATGCATCCTGGGGCACCTGCCAAGATATGAGAACTAATATAAGAAGTGTATCCTATCAAAGGTGAGAAGTGACAGAATATATCAATTGACTGAAAGTGCATTACCTTGAAATGGACAAGCAATGCAAATCCATTTATTGACATACTTTGAAAATATCTAGAAAAATGAAATGGAAAGATTTGAGAAACGAATTTTGGCTGCATAGGCAAAGTGGCATATCAAACAAGAAAACTCACATCATGATTCATAGACATGAAACAGCGTACTAGCAATCCTCCCATAGAATGGGAGATTATGTTTACTTTTTTCCCACCAGAGGCCTTGTAAGCCGTCTCAAGTTTTGCTCTCAAACCAGCCATTGCTTTGTCTATCCTGCCAGATAAAACCATCGTTACAGCACCTTGTGCTTGTGCAAGAGAAAATGTTTTAGGCTAAGCCATCATCCAAATGAACCCACTTAAGTGTTGATTTAGAGGATTGTACCTGTTGCTTTGATTTAAAATCATAACCATATCCAAATAGTGTTGTTCCTTTCTCGTATCCACAGTCAAGGAGCATATCAATCATATCATGGAAATGGTACACCATAGTCAGATGCAGTAGCTCTACAAACTGAAGTTAAGAGAGATGGGGCACAAATCAGATCACAAAATTATGCTCTTTGCAACAACTGTTAAATCAGAGACGGCAATTAATTCAGAAAGGGAATTCGCTTCTTGAATAATGATTTGAATGACATGATTAAATACCCTCTATGAGGGATTAGCCATCCCATGAATTCCTGAAGTGAACTCATTCGGTATCAACAGCTAAGATACCATTTTTAAGTAAAATTCCCTTTCCAATATTTTTACAATACAAAAAATGTTTATTTTGTTTCGAACTCAGCAGTTACAGAATTAATTCCACCTGAAATCAACGTCAAAATGTTTAAGTACCAAGAGCAATCAAGTAGGATAAGCATCAGTTTCACCGATGGATTAATTGTTCGAACACAAATCTTGTTGATATGACATGCAAGTACGTTAGCAACTTGGCATGTATTATCATTGTCTCAATGCTCCATTTTCAGCTACCAGTTCTAGCCCTGCGATTCCTCATATACTGCATAGATCATTTGACTGAACATTTCATGAGCGAAAGCATGGCTTCATTCCTTGAAGTTAAGAGAATATAAATACAAATTTGATGGACTATAATAGCTCCGGCTCAGTATTTTTTCCTGTGGTAAGCAACCATGGTCCACATAAATCCAAATTTTCATCCTAGTCGGTCCACAATCTAAATGCAATTTACAGTCCATAGGTACCAAATGCCTGTCCCTATCTCTGTTATCCATTCTCCAAGAGCACTAGTAAGTTAAAAGCACAAGAAAGCTCTCCATACGACAGTACGAAACGGATATCCATCACTGATCCCTCTATCTCTAATGTCCACTTCCTCTTCTCCTTTCCCATTTGCCCCAATTAACAGACACCAAGTGTCACAAGAATCACCCCAGAAAAAAACCAACGGCCATGCTCACAGAAAGGGGCAAAAGATAAACCTACTGCCAGTGTACAGTTCATCGAACGAACGGAAGAAAAGATGTTAGTACTATTCAACTCCATTCACTGAAGGCATAAGCCCACTCACCCAGGAAGGATCGAGAACGTCGATGGCGAACAGGCCATGATCGTCGTCCGGCACCACAATCTCCACGTCGTCGTCCAACGACTCCACATACCCTGCGCGAGAAGCCACCTCAATTAATCAACCACCAGCAGTGCGCCGAAACGTTTCATCGAACAGCTGGAGACCACGGACAACCCACCGGTCTGGGCGTTGTAGAGCGACCAGAGGTACTTCTTGAACTCGAGGTCGGCGAGGAGGATGCGCACCCAGACCCGGAGGTCGAACTTGGGGTCGGACCTCCGCCGCGCGTGCAGCACAGACCCGCCCATCCCGGACACGAGCAGCACCGGCTCGCGCGCCCCTTCCTCCTCGGCCCCCGCCGCGCCCCAGCCCCCTCTCCGGGACCGCGAGCGGCACCTCCGCCCGCGGCCGCGCAGGCGGAGGCGGAGGTGGCGTCGGAGCACGCGGAGCCGCATCCGGAGGACGGCGCCGAGCATGGTGGTGCCTGCCTGCCGCTGCCAGCGCTCGCGCTCCCGGTGCGCCGGCCATGGGCCATGGGGCGCTAATAAACGGCTAATAGAATAACGGTGCCGTTCTCTCGCAGCAACGCCCGGTCAGCCCGGGTGGACTGGCAGGCGGGTGGTGGGACCAGCAACGGGCCGGATCCGACGGTTCACCTGAGCCGAGCGAGGATCCACGACGGGTGGTTCGATCGATATGATTCTCAAAAGAAAAAAAAGGTTGTTCGATCGATATAACAGAGAAAATAATACCATACCGCCGTAGGAGATAAGGTGGCTCCGATTTAAAAGAACGGGACGGCCCTCCTGCTACGCGTCCGGCATGGACGCAAACAGCATCGAAAAAAAGTGTACACTATGTACAGTATTTATAAACCCCCTCAAAAAAAAGTGTACAGTATTCGAATGTATATAGAAAATTGTTGTATAAATTAATTCGATGGGGGATGTGCTATACATTAGCACAAAGCATTTTTATTTTCTTTTTTGGCATCAACTATATATGTTTTTACTATTTTGTGAGACAACTCACTCTTTTTAGTACCTCCGAGAAATTGAGTTTGCGACTTACACACTGCGCTCTTGTTTTATCATTCGTTTTACGACCTCGTCAGCTTCGCCACTCTTTTTCTTGCTGTAGGTTAAAGAGGTTCTACTCTTTAGGACACATCCACTAAAGTAGAACAAAGAAGATTCATATAAAAATCAAGATAGAAACAATAAAAAATATAAACACAATCAGACATGCCTTTTTGAACTAAAGATGTATTTCACGAAAGGTTTGCGACAGTAGCATATTTTAACCAGACACTACCATTGGTCCTATTTTCTAAAGACAAAAAGATGTCTTAGTGTGGCGTGAGTCCAGCATAGACCCGCTAGGTGGTGAAAGACGACAAAATTTTATAAAGATTTTGTCACAAGCATAATAAAGGGACCAAAACATCCCATACGTCTCGTCCTCGTCGAAGAGTGACGCTCATTTCAAAAGAGGAGGAAGAATACAACCTCTTTAAAGAAAGCCCCAATAAAGCCATTGGGGCCGGGCGCCTTGCCAGAGGGGAGGGATAACACAACCTTTTTAAAGAAAGCCCAAGTGAAGCCGTCGGGGCTGGGCGCCTTGCCAGGGGGGATGGAGAACACGACCTCTTTGATCTCGTCTGTCGTTGCTATGCATCACCATGATCTTGCGTGTGCGTAGGATCTTGCCCCTCTCGCCCCTCCCATGCCATGGAGACCAAGGACCAGAGGGAGAACCCTTCTCCCACCTAGGGAGAAGGCCAAGGAAGAAGGAGAAGGAGGAGGCTCTCTCCCCCTCGCTTCCGGTGGCGCCGGAACGCCGCCGGGGCATCATCGTCACCGCAATCTACACCAACACCTCCGTCATCTCCACCAACATCTTCATCACCTTCCCCCATCTATCTACAGCGGTCCACTCTCCCGCAACCCGATGTACCCTCTACTTGAACATGGTACTTTATGCTTCATATTATTATCCAATGATGTGTTGCCATCCTATGATGTCTGAGTAGATTTTCGTTGTCCTATCGGTAATTGATGAATTGCTATGATTGGTTTAATTTGCTTGTGGTTATGTTGCTGTCCTTTGGTGCCCATCATATGAGCGCGCGCGTGGATCACACCATAGGGTTAGTTGTATGTTGATAGGACTATGTATTGGAGGGCAAGAATGACAGAAGTTTCAACCTAGCATAGAAATTGATGCATACGGGATTGAAGGGGACCAATATATCTTAATGCTATGGTTGGGTTTTACCTTAATGAATGTTAGTAGTTTCGGATGCTTGCTAATAGTTCCAATCATAAGTGCATAGAATTCCAAGTCAGGGATGACATGCTAGCAGTGGCCTCTCCCACATAAAACTTGCTATCGGTCTAGTAAAGTAGTTAATTGCTTAGGGACAATTTCGCAACTCCTACCACCACTTTTCCACACTCGCTATACTAACTTTATTGTTTCTTTACCTAAACAGCCCCTAGTTTTTATTTACGTGCTCTTTATATTCTTGCAAACCTATCCAACAACACCTACAGAGTACTTTTAGTTTCATACTTGTTCTAGGTAAAGCGAACGTCAAGCGTGCGTAGAGTTGTATCGGTGGTCGATAAAACTTGAGGGAATATTTGTTCTACCTTTAGCTCCTCATTGGGTTCGACACTCTTACTTATCGAAAGAGGTTACAATTGATCCCCTATACTTGTGGGTTATCACATTGCAGCACATAGAGTATTCCTCAAGAGTGAACAAGCGGGATTCCTCTGTCAGGTCAAGCTGCCAGATGATCTCCTTGGAGATTAAGATCTGGGTATCAATGTCGCACACCTTCTGAGATTGCTAGATCTTAAGTGTCTTAGCAAGGCGGCTAAAAGCTTGACATGGACTCGACGGATGGGTTTGTGTGCGTTGACATGCTTATGCCACACCTTAGCGACTTTCTCCTTGAAGTTGTCATATTTGAGCCAAAATTCCTCGAACTTTAAGTAATGCTTGTTTGTGAGGTGGGGTTCCCTGAAGGAGAAGAGAGGCATGGTCGGAGCATAGCGCATGTATGTAGGTGGGCTGCCGGAAAGAGCATGACATGTAGATGCCCAGTAGGTGATACCACCTCTAGTACGCTACCATGATACCAATTTTAAAAAGTCAAATTTAAATATTTTGAAAATTTCCGAAAAAATTGTGAATGTTCAGGACACATGTCTACAAACCCTAAAAAATTTAGATCAAAATTCAAAGTACATATAGAGAAACAAAAAAACGCGGATGTGAATAGTGTAGGTTGTGATAATATTCATGTTTTTGTCTTTATTGACACTATTATGCTGAATTTGTCTATTTTTTTGTTTCTCAATGCGTATTTTGAATTTTGATCTAAATATTTTAGGGATCATAGACACATGTGTTGTGAACATCCATAATTTTTTCAGAATTTTTCTAAACATTTAAAATCAACTTTGTCAAATTAGTATCATGGGAGCATACGAGTCATGGTATCACCTGATATTCACCCTAGTAAGATGTATCAAACCCACGGTTGTTGCAGGGGAGAGAGAGCGAGAGGGGCAACCATGCGACGCGGCTCTGTGGTCATAGCCAAAATTAGATTATAGACCCCCAATGACAAAATATCAATTACAATGTGATCCTTCACCAGAGGCTTTGGCGGCTTGAGAGTTGAGACCAGCATGACGTCGACTACTTCAAAGGCCAACCCTCTACTAATACTAGCAGAATGCCTGTGCGTTGCTACGGGCTATTCGCCATGTTATTTTCAACACCCGAGCCCGACACAAAACTCCATCCGACGATGCACCATTTCCTTTTTCTGTCAGGCCCTCCCCTTCCCTCCCAGTTCCCCGCCGTAGCGGGACATTACTCGCTGGAGCCATCTCTTTTAAAACCAGATAACACCCACCGCATCATCGCCGTGCATTGCAATAGGGGTGAAATCTTTCATATTTACAATATAATAAAGTGGGCTAAACTAACACATACTATCGACACAAAACAACAAATAACTATACAAATCATTCTTAAAGGTCCATTCAACTTTGCAAATGCACAATGACGTTGGAGCGAGTGGCAACCTGGACGTATTCCTAGTTACCAATAAGCTTCACCTCCGGCCCACATACCATTCATTGCTATAAGGGATAATTGTTGTTCTTCTCTTCCTCGTCCTTCCCTACATCTTCTACTCCTAGCCTCCTCGCCAACCTGTTTCGTTGGAGCCAACCAGCACCAGGTCAATATTAGTGTGTTCGTCAGCGACGCCTCATCTTCTTCTTCCTCCTTCCTCGTCAGTTTTAGTTCTCCTTCCTACTTATTTTCTAGAATAATATTTCTTTTTTTCTTTTCTTTTGGAAGACTCTTTACTTCTCCAACACCATAGACCACTTGCTGGCTTTACTTCTTTTTTCAACTTCTTATTCTTGGAACACTCTTTCTTTCTATTAAAGCATGAACCACCTGACCAATGTTATGTCGTGTTGTCCTCCTCCGCTAACATTTCGGCAACCATCAGTATGTGGACATCTTGTAGAGCAATATGGTCGTCATCCATCTTGGTGAACGCTATGTCGCCCATGTCGCGAGCGCATGGTGGCCGTTGTCCATGTTGGGAAGCGGTGTTCGGCCATGTCGCCGAGAGCCTGTTGGTCAAATTGTTGCCCACGAGCGCTTTCAAAATGATTCAGCATGATTAACTACTTGCATGATTAATTAAGTATACAAATAATTTACGGCCTACCTAATTCTCTGCATGCCTAATTAATTACCAACCAAATCAATTAGTTATATGCCTATTGGAAAAAATCCTTACCTCCAAATATCTGTAGGCATAATTAACTGTCTACCTAATTAACTAATTGCATTAATGACTTGATTTTCAAACTGATTCAATGCGAAAAAAATCCTATTTAAATATACTTAATTAATTGGATCCTAAATTGATTTTCAAATTGATTCAGTGCGAGTTAATTAATTTCCTGAATGGTCTGATTTCCAAATTGATTCAGTGCAAGCATGAAATAAGATCTCCCGGCCCTTTAATAGGAGAAATAAAAAACCAGTGGTACGGGGATGGTGGGAGGTGGGGCGAAATAAAACCAGACGAAAATAAACCCGCACACCAGGCTATCGACTGAGACATTAGGAGTAGGCATAATTAACTGTCTACCTAATTAATTAATAGCACTAATGACTTGATTTTCAAATTGAATCAATGCGGAAAAAATTTCCTACTTAAATGTACTTAATTAATTGCATACTAAATTTATTTCCAAATTGATTCAGTGCGAGTTAATTAATTTTTTGAATGGTCTGATTTCCAAATTGATCCAGTGTAAGCAACTAAGCATGAAATAAGATCTCCCCTTTAATGGGAGAAATAAAAAACCAGTGGTATAGGGCTGGTGGGAGGTGGGGCGAAATAAAATCTGACGAAAAAAAACCCGCGTACCAGGCTACGAACTGAGACATTAGGAGTAGAGAAGAGCGTTTTTTTTGGCGGGTGAGAATAGCGTTGCTACGGGCTCATAACACAATGTTGTACACACACAAATTTCATGGAGTAGATTAAAATGGTCGATTTTAAATAAATAACTGGCTCAAAAAGAAGATAGTATCTTGGTTAATATTTGTTCACACTTTATGCCTTCATAGGCCATGTTGATGATTTTACTCCCTTCGATTCATTGATTTGAATATGCAATCAGAGTTATCTTGTACCATCATATTGTGTAGCATCAGCTCGTGGAGACGCATTTCATGATCATGGTTCTACTAACTTGCCATCACCAGTTATTCATCCAAGACTCTAAATTATAGCGGCATGTGTGGAGCAATGCTCTAAATACAATGTAGGGCCTCATCTGTATGAAAAGGACACCACAGGGCTCTGCAAACTACCGAAATACAATAGTATATATTTTCAGCAGAAGACTGTCATTCATATTGTTTTTATTGTATGTAGTAAATGTATCAACACCGTTTCCATAGGCTGTAGTTCTTCTGCATGTAAATACCATACCATTATCATAAGGAGCTCGTGCATGTAGTCAGCATGCATGAGCCTCACGCTCGTTTGTGGACATGTAAAAAGACATTTCAAATCTTCCGTGTCAAGGACACTTCAATGTTTCCAACAAACTTGTATCTCTACACATGGAGGGCTTGGGACATTGCCTCAAGGTGCTGGCATGTTTCGTGCCCGGTGCTATCAATGCCATCTCACTCCTGTTGTTTGTTCGCTGCTCATGGTAAAGGCATGTGGACTTTTGATGGCCTCGACTCAAAGCTCTTTGAGTTACAACTGGAACAAGTGATGCCTCCACCACTCCAAAATACGTGGTAGGACATGTATTCACTAAGCTTGGTAAAAATAATGGGCATCCATCAATTTTTTTTCTTTGGAAACATTTGACATGATCGATTTGTGTGTTGTCCATTATCTAGAAACACAAAACAAATATAAATAGAAAATGAATTAAATATAGTCATCTCCATCCAGAAGAAAAAAACATATATCAAAATACTATCACACAAAAGTCACTAAAAATATAACCAACGCATGGAAAAGAATGTCAACATAACTGAAATATTTCATGAAAAATATAATCATCAAATTGAAAAATAAGGTGAAAATAACTAAACATGCTAACATATTTGTATCTTTTTACGTGCCAAATTACACACCAGCATTTCTTAACAAGAAATTATTTCTCTCATAGAAAGACTGGCAGTGTTTGGCTTGTCATTGGCCTGGTTTGCATTCAAAGTAGTATTTTATTGTAGGTGATCAGGCAGCGAAGGGAGGAGACACAGCCATACCCAGGCGTCCGATTTCACAGGCTTGAGTCAGGCAGGCAACAATCTTCAGGCTAAACTCTCAGTACAGCAAACTAAACGGATCTCGGGCAATCGAGCTCAGGGTGGCAACCAAACACCCCTGCACTCCTCTAGACCTTGCAGGCGTTCCGAAAGACATCCTCCCCGCTTCCCCAGCGCGATGGCCGGACACCGTAACTTCTCCAGAGCGAATCCTTTCAAAGGCGTTGCCAACATCATCATCCTTGTTGCGTTAAACCTTTCTCCTCATGCCTTTTGCTCCATTGACCTCCTCCTTCCTATGAAATTTAGTAACAAGGTACATTTCAGTAATCAGTAAAAAAAGGTAGATTGTAAACCAAGAAAATTGACTATCTTGACAAACTTTTAGTAGAAATCAAATTTCCGTACAACAAGATATTTTAGTACCTTCTGAAAAGAATAGTACAAGGGCAATCATCCAGATACTACCTGAACAATATTATCACAAGTACGAAACTGAACCTTTCGTTGCACCAGGTGACTACCCTTGTCATCTCAAGATTCAAGCCTATCCTCCTCTCCTCCAAGCATACACTGAAAACTGCACGAAATGTAGAACATGTACATGTGTGAACTGAAATAGTGGAACTCAAACCAACCTTCATTATGAGATCTTTTTTGAAGAAGAAAATCTGAAGCATCAGCACCTAGTACATGGAAGAAAAATCCCTTTAGAAAAGTTCGGCATGTAGATTATGATATTATCCTATCTTCTTTACAATTCAGAATTCAACCGTATTTGGGACAATATGAATGGCATCTCAAGGATCTGGTTAAATACCCGGACCAAAACTCGATGAAGAACGACAACATCAGTCAAACTAAACATAAAAATTTGGAACTCGCTGACTTTATGTCAGTCTAGTAGTAATAGTAGTACAAGCGCTGCTAGAAAATGTAACTCTGAAGGTGCATAAATATATCACTAGTAGAAAACAGGGCTTTCGTTCGGGCCTGACCAGCCCATTAGTTCCGGTTCTGCACAAACCGGGGCCCATGGGGGGCATTAGTCCTGGTTCGTGAGCCCAGGGGGCCGGTCGGGACCTCGTGGGCATTGGTCCCGGTTCGTGTGGACCCATTTGTCCCGGTTCTAGGCACGAACCGGGACCGATGGGCCTCACTCCTGGCCCACAGCCATTGGTCCCGGTCCGTGGCTCGAACCGGGACAGAAGGGGGAGCTTTAGTCCCGGTTCCAGCCATGAACTGGGACAAATGAGTTGCCTATATATACCCCATCGCCGTAGCAGAGCACTCCACAGTGCTCTGTTTTTTGTTGGCCAGCGAGGGGGAGGGCATTGGGTGCTCTAGCTCACCTCCTATGCACATGAGGTGTTCGATGAAATGCCCGAGCCACACTAGTTAAGCTTTCTCCTCTCGAAGCTCGACCTCCGAGCTTCATTTTTCCCGAGATTTGTCTAGGTTTATATTAGCGGTCCGTCACGCCCCGTCCCCGTCTTCACTGTCGTCGATCGCCCGCGGCGATCTCGTCGCCGGCACCACCGTGGTGAGCCTCTTGTTCTTATCTTCTTTCTGAAAGAAAAAAATTCTTACTTTACATAGATACTTGTCTAATTTTCTTACTTTTGACACACATAATTATATATAATGCACGCAGATGAATTGCCAATGGATGTACGGTGACAGACACACCTCCGAGTACATTAAGGGCGTGCATGATTTTCTCGAAGTGGCTGAGGCAAACAAGCATAATGGTTTTATGTGTTGTCCATGCCCTAAATGTGGGAATACGAAGTCTTACTCTGACCGGAAAATCCTTCACACCCACCTGCTTTACAAGGGTTTCATGCCACACTATAATGTTTGGACAAGGCACGAAGAAATAGGGGTTATGATGGAAGACGGCGAAGAAGAAGAGGACGATGACAACTATGTGCCCCCTGAATACGGTGATGCTGCAATGGGGGAAGCTGCTGAAGATCAAGAGGAACCAGACGATGTGCCCGATGATGCTGCAACGGGGGAAGCTACTGAAGATTAAGAGGAACCAGACGATGTGCCCGATGATGATGATCTCCGCCGGGTCATTGTCGATGCAAGGACGCAATGCGAAAGTCAAAAGGAGAAGCTGAAGTTTGATCGCATGTTAGAGGATCACAAAAAGGGTTGTTACCCAATTGTGAAGATGGCAACACAAAGCTCGGTACCGTACTGAAATTGCTGCAGTGGAAGGCAGAGAATGTTGTGCCTGACAAAGGATTTGAGAAGCTACTGAAAATATTGAAGAAGAAGCTTCCAAAGGATAACGAATTGCTCGACAGTACGTACGCAGCAAAGAAGGTCGTGTGCCCTCTAGGATTGGAGGTGCAGAAGATACATGCATGCCCTAATGACTGCATCCTCTACCGAGGTGCGTACAAGGATTTGAACGCATGCCCGGTATGCGGTGCATTGTGGTATAAGATCTAACCAGATGACCCTAGTGATGTTGACGGCGAGCCCCGCGGGAAGAGGGTTCCTGCGAAGGTGATGTGGTATGCTCCTATAATACCACGGTTGAAACGACTGTTCAGAAACAAAGAGTATGCCAAGTTAATGCGATGGCACAATGAGGACCGTAAGAAAGACAGGAAATTGAGAGCACCCGTTGACGGGTCGAAGTGGAGAAAAATCGAGAGAAAGTACTGGGCCGAGTTTGCAGGTGACGCAAGGAACGTATGGTTTGCTTTAAGTGCGGATGGCATTAATCCTTTCGGGGAGCAGAGCAGCAATCACAGCACCTAGCCCGTGACTCTATGTATGTATAACCTTCCTCCTTGGATGTGCATGAAACGGAAGTTCATTATGATGCCAGTTCTCATCCAAGGCCCTAAGCAACCCGCAACGACATTGATGTGTACCTAAGGCCATTAGTTGAAGAACTTTTACAGCCGTGAAATGGAAACGGTGTGCGTGTGTGGGATGAGCATGCATGTGAGGAATTTAACCTGCACGCGTTGCTGTTTGTAACCATCAACGATTGGCCCGCTCTCAGTAACCTTTCAGGACAAACAAACAAGGGATACCACGCATGAACGCACTGTTTAGCTGACACCGAAAGTATATACCTGGACAAATGCAGGAAGAATGTGTACCTGGGCCATCGTCGATTTTTTCCGACCAACCATCAATGTTGAAAGAAAGGCAAGCATTTCAAAGGCGAGGTAGATCATTAGAAGAAGCCCGCCATGCGTACCGGTGATCACGTACTTGCTATGGTCAATGATTTACATGTAATCTTTGGAAAGGGTCCCGGTGGACTAGCTGTTCCGAATGACGCTGAGGGACGCGCACCCATGTGGAAGAAGAAATCTATATTTTGGGACCTACCCTACTGGAAAGACCTAGAGGTCCGCTATTCGATCGACGTGATGCACGTGACGAAGAACCTTTGCGTGAACCTGCTAGGCTTCTTGGGCGTGTATGGGAAGACAAAAGATACAGCTGTGGCACGAGAGGACCTGCAACGTTTGCACGAAAAAGACGGCATGCCTCCAAAGCAGTATGAAGGTCCCGCTACCACGCTCTTACCAAAGAAGAGAAGGAAATCTTCTTTGAATGCCTGCTTAGTATGAAGGTCCCGACTGGATTCTCGTTGAATATAAAGGGAATAATAAATATGCCAGAGAAAAAGTTTCAGAACCTAAAGTCTCATGACTGCCATGTGATTATGACGCAACTGCTTCCGGTTGCATTGATGGGGCTTCTACCGAAAAACGTCCGATTAGCCATTGTGAAGCTACGTGCATTCCTCAATGCAATCTCTCAGAAGGTGATCGATCCAGAAATCATACCAAGGCTAAGGAGTGATGTGGCGCAATGTCTTGTCGGCTTCGAGCTGGTGTTCCCACCATCCTTCTTCAATATCATGACGCACGCCCTAGTTCATCTAGTTGACGAGATTGTCATTCTGGGCCTCAGTATTTCTACACAATATGTACCCCTTTGAGAGGTTCATGGGAGTCCTAAAGAAATATGTCCAGTAACCGCGCTAGGCTAGAAGGAAGCATCTCCATGGGCCATCAAACAGAGGATGTCATTGGGTTTTGTGTTGACTTCATTCCTGGCCTTAAGAAGATAGGTATCCCTAAATCGCGGTATGAGGGGAGACTGACTGGAAAAGGCACGCTTGGAGGGGACTCAATAATATGCAGGGCGGGCATTCTTGGTCTCTCGCACACTACACACTTCTACAGAACTCTACCTTGGTGACCCCGTATATCGATGAACACAAGAACAGTCTGCGCTCCAAACATCCGGAGCAGTGCGACGACTGGATTACATGTTAACACATCAGGACTTTCAGCAGTTGGTTGGAAACACGTCTCAGAGGTGACAACACTGTTTGTGATGAGCTGTACTCGTTGTCCAGGGGACTATCTTCGACTGTATTGACTTACAAAGGATACGGGATAAATGGGAATACATTTTGCACGATCGCCCAAGATCAAAAGAGCACCAACCAAAACAGCGGTGTCCTCTTTGATGCAGCAACCGAGAGGGGAAAGGACACATATTATGGTTACATAGTGGACATATGGGAACTTGACTACGGACATGATTTTAAGGTCCCTTTATTTAAGTGCAGATGAGTCAATCTGTCAGGAGGCGGGGTATAGGTAGACCCATAGTACGAAATGACAACAGTGGATCTGAACAATCTTGGGTACACTGACGAACCGTTCGTCCTAGCCAATGATGTGGCGCAGGTTATCTATGTGAAGGACATGTCTACCAAACCGAGAAAAAGAAAAGATAAGAAAGCGAATACATCATACGATGAGCCAAAGCGTCACATAGTTTTTTCAAGAAAAAGGGACATCGTGGGAGTGGACGGCAAGACAGACATGTCTGAAGATTATGAAAAGTTTCATGAAATTCCTCCCTTCAAAGTCAAGGCTGACCCAAGCATCCTGATAAACGATGAAGATTATCCATGGTTACGGTGCAATAAGCAAAGGACACAAGCAAAGAAAAAGTGCAGACTTTCTCTCCACAACTATTATGATGATACCATGCCAACTTTCAACCTTTTCGTAGTTCATTTGAAATGCCTGTTGTAACAGACGAGTTTCCGTATGAAACCCTGATATCTCAAAAGAGATTGTCCGTTTTGTACACGAAGTGCATCCAGTTTTTGCCGTAACCCTCTCAACTTTCTTGCACATGCTATGTGGATGAAATGATGATACCATGCCAACTTTCAACCTTTTCAGAGTTCATTTGAAATGCTTTTGAATTTCAGGGTCTTATAGCTCAAAATAATCAGTAAATGCATGAAAAATAACAAATGAAGTGAGAAAGGGTTGAAAATTGATGATGTGGCTTTGAATGGTGCATTTTGAATACACAAAAAGTTAGGAGTTCAAATAAGTTTAAAAAAATGAAATCCCTTTGTAACAGACGAGTTTCCGTATGAAATCCTGATACTTCGAAAGAGATTGTCCGTTTTGTACACGAGGTGCACCCAGTTTTTGCCATAACCCTCTCAACTTTCTTGCAAATGCTATGTGGATGAAATGATGATACCATGCCAACTTTCAACCTTTTTCAGAGTTCATTTGAACTATTTTTCAATTTCAGAGTCTTATAGCTCAAAATAATCAGTAAATGCATGAAAAATAACAAATGAAGTCAGAAAGGGTTGAAAATTGATGATGTGGCTTTGAATGGTGCATTTTGAACACACAAAAAGTCAGGAGTTCTAATAAGCTTTAAAAATGAAATCCCTTTGTAATGCATTTAGTTTCCATATGAAATCCTGATACTTCAAAAAAGATTGTCCGTTTTGTACACGAAGTGCATCCAGTTTTTGCCGTAACCCTCTCAACTTTCTTGCACATGCTATGTGGATGAAATGATGATACCATGTCAACTTCTAACCTTTTTAGAGTTCATTTGAAATGCTTTTCAAATTTAGGGTCTTATAGCTCAAAATAATCAGTAAATGCATGAAAAATAACAAATGAAGTCACAAAGGGATGAAAATTGATGATGTAAGTAGAAACCAAATAAAATAAAATAAACTTTAATAAAATATATAAGTAGAAACAAAATAAAATAAAATAAACTTTAATAACATAAATAAAATTTATGGACCTAAAATTACCAAAGTATTTTCTGTTCAAAATATTATAAGCAAAAAAAAATTCCTGAAATAAATAAAATAGCAACACTAAGTATTTTTTTTGTAAGTAGAAACAAAATAAAATAAATAAAGCAAAAAATATTTAAAAATGGGAAAAAAAATGCCGCCTACTGGGCCGCCACGGCGTGAATACGACTAGAAACCCATCCATGGGCCAGGATTCAGGCCCGCAGAAGGCCCAGCAGGCCCACAGGCATAGCAATACGAGATTAGGCCCAGAGGCCTGCAGTTGAGAGGAGCTCAATGGAGCTGGCGGGGCAGGACTTATAAACCGGTCCTGCCGCTCCTCGGCTACCGAGGTGGGACTATACATCCCACCGCACCTCGGCTTTGGCAGCCGCAGAACATTGGTCCCGGTTGGTGCCACGAATCAGGACCAATACACACCTTTGGTCCCGGTTCGTGGCACCAACCGGAACCAATTCCCACCCTTTAGTCGCGGTTGGTGCCACCAACCGGGACCAAAGGCCTCTGCTTCCCGCCCTTTGGGCTGCTGAAAAGAGACCTTTGGTCCCGGTTGGTGGCACCAACCGGGACTAAAGGGGGCATTGGTCCCGGTTTATGCGACGAACCGGGACCAAAGCCTTTCCTATATAAGAAACACTTGGCAAAAATTCAGCATTATACCGCCAGTTGCCCTCGACGCCGCCAGTTGCCCTTCGCCATGGACGCCGCTCGCCGCCTCGAGCCCACGCCGACGCCCGTCCGCCGCCCACGTTGCCTCCGCCGCCGAGTGCGCCTGTCGCCCGCTTCGCCACGACCCCACTGTCGCCGCCGCCGCTGCCACGCCTTCCTGCCCGCCCGTGGCTGCCGCCGACGCTCGTCGCCTACGTCACCTGCCGCCGCCGCCACGGCTCTGTTCAGTGATTTTTTTATATAATCTGTATTATTTTTTGTTTATTGCATTTTTTGTTTGTATGAATAATGTGGTAGTTATATGATGAATGGATGTGGTTATGTAAGTATGAATATAATGTTCATAGCATTTTTTTGTTTATATATGTTTTTTCATATATGTATTAATTTTTTATTTAGGTTAGTAGATATCGATTTTAGGTTAGTGTAGAGGAAAAAGTAAAATTAGTAAGTACTACTTGATTTTAGGTTAGTGCTTAGTAGTTGAACTAGTTGATTTAATAAAACTACTTTATTAAATTTTACTATATATAGAAGTAGTTTATTTTTAGTAAGTACTACTTTATTTTATTTATTTATAGTAAGTGCTTAGTAGTTGAACTAGTTGATTTAATAAAACTACTTTATTTTACTATATATAGAAGTAGTTTATTTTTAGCAAGAAAATTAATAGAACTAGTTTATTTTTTTAGTTCAAGAAATTATTCCCGCATCGACGTCGACGATGCCTATCCCGCATTCTCGTCGTCGACTCGGCGGAGGAGGCCGGCTTGATCAGAGGGCCATGTCCGGACTGGCTCCGTCGGGCTGGTATTGGGAGGTGCTACCTTGGGGCGTGGGTTGGTGAGGAACCAGCCCGTCGTTGACCCGATCCTTGTTTGGTGGCGGTCGCGTGGGCGATTGGTGCCGAGGCTTCCGGACACCGCGGAGGTGGTACGTCACCGTGTCGGCCGAGGAGGACGAAACACGTCCGTCGCTACATGGTTGCGTTGGAGGGCAGGTTCGACAATACCTGGCAGGTTCTTCAGGGATCTCACTGGAGCTATGATTCTGTGATGGTTCCTTCTCTTTAGGTGTCCACCGCCCGCGCCGATACCCGTCGGGCGCTACGGTTCTAGCTGTATTAGCGATGCTATATGTATGATAGTATTCGAGGTATATTAGTGATAATATTCGACGATGTACGAACGCAAGAGATGATGTAGTTTTGCTTATAATTGAATGCATGCTAATTTGAATATTACTTTATTCTACGATTTGGTTTTGCTTATTGAATGCTTAAATTGGAAAAGTACTCCTACTTTGAATGCTAAAATTCCAGAGCACTATGCAAGGCGTATGCATTTGATTAGTTGATAGCTTATAGGGTTTTTGTTTTTGCAGAAATCTAGGAGCCCCTCCATCATCCCCGTCGTCATCCCCGTCATCGACCCCCCTCCGAGCCAAATCTCCATGTCAATATGAGTCCGATAAGATATTTTTAAATATTTTTGCTCATATATTCAACCATTAAAATGTAATGGCCATCAAGTTTGAATGCTCATATGATGTAGATAAAAACATGTATATTTCCGTTCCTGCAAATTTCAGGCGCTCGATATGTCCTTTTTTAGAAAGATAATTAAACGATATTTTGGGTTGACTTTAAGTCTGTCGAGTCTGCATCATATATGAGAGGACGAAGAATCCCGACTGTTGTCGTGAGGGTAGCTTCTCCTTCGTTCTCGTGTGCTAGACAATTTGGTAATGCACTCGGAACGAAAGGAGGAGCTACCATCACCAACGGTCGCAATGTCAGAGAGGAATCAGTGAGGGAGAGTCTCCACCATATATATATGAGAGGACGAAGAATCCCGACTGTTATCGTCGGGGTAGCTTCTCCTTCATTCCCGTGTGCTAGACAACTTGGTGTAATGCACTCGGGGATGAAAGGAGGAGCTACCATCACCGACGGTCGAATATGTACACCACGTGAGCTGAGAGTTTTCAAGAAAAGACTCGATGCATCGATAGTCAACCCGTGTTGAATAATAATGATCTAATTTAGGTTTTTAGTACATATATTTATTATACAAGTTTAATATTTGAATTATGAACATAGGAAATGTCGTACTCGGACGCATTTAAAGTCTCCGGAGGAGTGCGATCGGTGCCACGACGACCGAGGTCCGTGCGACAGCCTCACCGGACGAAGGTCGGCGCTTCAAAGATTAAGTCGAGGAGACCTTCGATGTTGAAACGGTACGCAACGACGACAATGTTATTTTTTTCGTAATTAAGCACGACTTCAACTATTTCAACGTGTAATTTTCATCTTTTACAATTCAACTAACTTATGCATGCCATGCAAGACGCTATGTCTTGGAGAGGATGGGTTTTGAAGACCATGAAAGTATGGAAACAAAGAAAATTCACCTAAGGACCCATCATGATATGGATTTTGAAGTAAATCTGTATAATTCTGAGAGCGTAACCCATTTTGGTTGCAAAAATTGGGAAGCTTTTTGCAAGATGTATGATTTTGATGAGGATATGCTTGTCACCATGGATCTTGGTGATCCTGACATCAACCAAGACAATATAGACATTTGGGTCCTTGTTGATACGCCTCCAATTCTACGGCTATGTGAGTTTCTCAAACATAGTTATTAACTAATTTATATTGTTCATTTTAAAATAGTTGACAGCTTATTTCCATTGACAGCTTATTTTGATTGTTCAAACAATGTGTGGAACATGGTAGACAGAACCTACTACACCGATGGCTCTAAGTTAACTTATAAGGAGAAAAATCATCTGGTTGCATTTTGTACTGATCTTGAGAATTACAATATCTATTGTAAAACTCCTCCACGTTATGGTCAATACGTGCCACTAGTGCACGTGTTGAACTACGGTAACATCCATGGAGATGCCATGGTAAGATTTTTTAGTATTACGACATTCGTGGATCTTTTGCATAAATTCTTTTAAAACTTAACTACATTGCTAACTATGAAGTTATTACTATATGTTTTTCAACAGGAAATCCTGAATGATTGCGTGCCTCGTCTGATGTATCAGAGTGGTCGCCTTGATGTTTTGAACATACGTCCAGGTCATCCTACGAATCTCAACTGTCCATACCGGATTTCTAAAAGAAGTGGAGACATGAAAATCAAGGAATGAAAAAAAAATGTATGGACAGTCGTAAGGAGGTTCTTGGAAGCAAAAGGAAGCAAAGCGCAAGAATTGGAGACAGGATGATCTCCATTCTCCATAATGGAGAGTCAGGGTCTATATTGTTTTGTGCTATTTTACTTTAAAGAGGGTATTTAGGTCCTACCTAATACTGATGATCATGTGCCTAGAACAATTAAGTAGGGTTGGTTAGATGACTATGAGGATGATGATCGTATGACTTGTTATTAATAACGAGTAGAAGTTGTATGATGATGATTAGTAGGACTTATTATTATAATGATGCATGATGCGGGCATGAAGAGTTACTATATATCAGTGGATGAAATGAACATGGATTGGATTGAAGTGAAGGCAACATGCATGTGTGGTGCATGTCGAAAGTAGTACTAATCCAAACTTGATCAAGTTAGGATTAGTATTACTTTCGACATGCACCACATGTTGCCTT
Organism: Aegilops bicornis; assembly: GCA_021605145.1. Lineage (NCBI taxonomy): Eukaryota > Viridiplantae > Streptophyta > Magnoliopsida > Poales > Poaceae > Aegilops > Aegilops bicornis. Next base: position 567,922,878 of record CM038673.1, on the reverse strand, counting down.
CACTTTAATCTAAGCCATGTTTAGACATAGCAGTAGCGTTGGTAAACCAAGCACGAAAATAAGAGAGGACACTTCTCTCTGTTAGCTAGCTAACACACCCTAAATTACCCCCTAAACCACCCCCTTTCAGGAAAAAAAACCCCAGCTCCTACCAGCTGCTGACACGTGGATGCCTATTGGTCCCGGTTGGTGCCACCAACCGGGATCAAAGGCAATCCTGCCTTGGCTCGCCGCAGCGGCCACGTGGAGGCCCATCTGTTCCGGTTCATGTAAGAATCGGGACTAAAGGCTTAAGGCATTAGTAACGACACTTTAGTCCCGATTTAAATTGGGACAAATGGGCCTTACCAACCGGGACAATAGGCCCTTTTTCTACTAGTGTATGCTACTGTCTTGCTGCTAGAAAATGTAGCACTCAACGTACATATAGATATTTTATTGTCTTGCTGTTAAATAGACTGCTTGGTTTGTTAGTTAGATCAGGAAACTTAAGCTTCCCAACAATTCCAATCTGGAAGCACAATCAGACCTCATGCCTATAAAAAGAAATAAAAAGCAATCAAACCATTGGCAAGAACTTCTGATTGCAGCTTTGAGACAGCTCTAATCCATTTGTAATTTGGCTACAAATAAAATCAATCCAACTGGAACAAATCACTTTAGGCTGGGTATGCACTACATCTTGATATAATCATGCTTTTGTTTTGTACGTCAGGCTCCAACTTGTCATCATCTCATGATCAGGAGGTATGCCATTTTTTATAGTAGTATTGTCAGAAGCCGTATTCTAAGTAATTTTAACAAATGAAACACAACTCAATCTTCCTGATTGCCGTCAAGCAATTTTAGAAGAAAGCAGAGTATCCATACCTGAACATTGTACCGTGAAATGACATCCCTCAAGTTGTAGATCTGCCTACTTGTCGGCGACCATTTTTCTCCATTGTGCACAGAATTTAGTGCTCGCTCAGATTCAAATCACGGAAAGTAAAGACTCAAAGACAGGCAAACGGTCCCACATCCTTGAAACAAATTTCGAACACAAGCGTACCCAACACTGACACAGGGAAGCAAATTCAGTTGCTCACCAACTTCCTAAGATGGCTAGAATGTATGGTACTTGTGAGTGGATGGAAGAACCTCCTAGTGAGTTGGTTCCCCTCCTTTCATCTGATCTGATACTTAATAAAGAGGGGTTCCAATTTCAAAAAGTAAAAAGATTAAAGGGTACTTACGATAGTGCAAGCCCCCACAAATCCTAGTAGTTGAGGCAACAATGTACCCAAACCATCCCGTTCTGATTAGTGTATTATTACTTACCAGCAGGCACCAGAGCGGAGTGAATCACGAAAAAGTTTGTCATGGTACCATCACATTTTTGACAACTTCAAATATATTTCATACATTGGGGGATGTTGGTACGTAAGTATGTAGCCTATCTATTGCCAGCTTTACAAATCAGTATATAAAGGGAAATAATCCCCACCTTCAGAGAAACATCTGCGTACCATTGTTGATTTAGCTATTCCATTGCGGCGTTCCTTAGGCATTGTGATTTTCTTACTTTGCTAATTTCCCTTGCTAGCATTAATCAGCATCCTTGTGTATTCCGTGTGAGGGCTGCAGAGATACATGTCTCCGCTATCTATGAAGATTTTTTTTCCAGTAGATAATATGCTTATTCCTAATGAATGGATGTACAGGAACTAATTTGAGACTGAAATTCAAAATAGTAGAAATCAAGGATTCTGAGTCCTTTTCCATTTGCCAACACAAACAATCTAAAAAAATTAACACGATAAAAATGCAAAGAGGAAAAATGGGGCACCTTCTGTGCGAAAATTTGAAGGATTAATGGATTGTGTGCCCAGCCACAAACATACACGCAAATGAGCCGCCTTGGCCTTGATTGTCTATGCGCTGAACATAGGGAGCAGCGTCTCCATGGCCTTCCTTGTTGTGCACAAGCAGAGATGAGTCAGGGCCTGCACACAACAGCACGCACGCACACATCAAATCGAGAAGAAGAAGAAGAAGAAGAGTAGGGGATGCACTCACGCATCAAATGCTCTTCTTGGAGGGGATCCTGCTGGCTTGACCTACAGTTGGAAGGAGGGGCTAGGGTTTCGGGCGGCGGTTGAGGTCAGACGCGGTGGCTAGGTCCTCTGCTGCTCGCTGCAGGCAACCATGGTGGCGACGCGAAACGGGGCTCCTCTGCAGCGACCGGAGAGGAGACGAGATAGGGGAGGAAGAACGCAGCAGGCTACGCTGTCGCCGTCGAGTGGACCAGAGGGTGATCTGGCGCCACCGCCAGATCGGTCATCATGACATGGCGAGGAGGCAACGATGACGTCTCGAGTAGGAGGATGAGGGCGAGGGCGTGAGGAGGAAGTCATCGCCGAAAGACACCACATCGACGTGTGCTGAAGATCCAGATCGAGAATTGGGGTGCGAGCAGGTACATGATCGGGAGGAGCAGTGGTTCGTGCGGACTGTTTTTTTTAATGCGTGCATGGGGTGGGGAGGGTGTGGTGGTGCAAGGGGACGAAAAAACCGACGAAAGAAAGTCGACGAAAAAAACCAGACGAAAATGGTGGGATGAAAATAAACCACGGAGACTACCAACTCGTTCCGGAGTAGAGATACGACTCCATCCTGACTTCGGCCTAACACACTTGTGGGCTGGTTTCGCCCTCAGTGCCTTTTTCTAATCGCCTTCTAAAATCAGTCTGAAACCGAGTTCGCGCTACAGGACTCACAAAGATTTTCTAAACATCAAGAGAACAGAAGCAGCAAGCCTAAACAACAGATTAAACAAAATTTGCACCTTACGTATCATTTTCAACACCAAGAAATATTCACGACAGGGGTATATACGCAATCATCACCCCTGACAGCTCCCACAGCGAACCCATATCCCCCGTGCATGGAGATGGACCAAGAACAGGGTTGCACAGCAGGATCAAACCAACGGAGAAAAAGACGGGACTCTTGTTAAGTAGCACCGCAAGGCCACACAGGTTACAGGCGAGAGCTACCAACTAAGTAAACCGAGGGAAAGCAACCAACACCATGCCACGATATGATATGACGCCACCGAGAGTCCAGAACCAAGGGAGAGTTTTAGGATCGATGAGCGCGGCCGGGTCTGAGGGTTTGCTTCATAGGAACACGTCCTGCTCGAGCAGCTTGACCACCTCGTCCTGGCTGTTGAGCTTGGCCACCTCGATGGGGGTCTTCCCGTCCAGATTTTGGAGCGTGCTGCGGTCGTTTAGAAACAGTTGAATGTGAGCGAGGGTCAGCGATTTATGCTGGTTAATTAGAGGAGAGAAGAGATGGTTTCACTTACACAGCAGCGCCGTGCTTCAAGAGAAGATCCACGCATTCCTTCCGACCGTATCCAGCGGCATAGTGTAGCGGGGTATTCTTGTTCTTATCCAGTGCGTCAACTGCAGCGCCTGCCTCCAGAAGGATTTCTGCACACTTCAGCTGAAAAAATACACAAGTTGATCCAATCAATTGCTGATAATCAACATATTTTTTTATACAATATATGCGGGGCACACTAAACAAGATGTCTAACATATACTACAAATAATCATACAACACAGGTGGCCTTGAAGTGAGAACTCGTAGTAGTATATAAGTTCTGTAATTCCAAGTTACAATTCAACAACTAAGGACTAGGAAATGTTAATAAAGATCTTGTAATCAATATCTGCAAAAAATTAACAATTATCACAAAGTATATTGCTAAAATTGGCAGGAATGAGATATACCATGACTAAACAAACCAACTGAACCAGGTCCTTTTATCAACTCATGGAATTTGAAACTTACAAGTGACATAACAGGAAAGGCCAAATGTGGAAATCTGCTACAGTATAAGGGGATACTCATAATGGTCTGAATGTTGGAACACTGATTTAAGTTGACAAAAGTTCAGCAGATCACGCACCTCGCCGTATCCACATGCAAAATGCAAGGCCCTTCTTCCCTCCAAATCTTCTTCATCCTTGTTTGCTCCACCATCTAATGCTTTCTTCAGACCCTGTTGTCGTATTCAGCTTGTCAATGCAGCACTTAATAGTAAATAAGTACAACAATTTCATAGAGATTTCCTCAAGGCGCAAATAAAAGATCGATGCTAGAAGTCAAACCACATTTAGTGCAAAGTTCAGTGGAATTCCCATTTAGAAAGAAAACAAAGCTATGGTATCCTGTGAGAAATGACCCTGTTCAAGCTTAGATAGTTCTACCACAGAGAACAGCAATCATCTGAGAATGGACCCATTTTCAGGATCCACATAAATTACAGGATAATTTGTGAGTTGCCGTTAAATAAACAGATTAGATGACTCATTTTATAAGCACGGTGCCTGTAGGCTATAAACCAAAGAAGCCTGATCATGATGTAAAACCATCAAGGGAGGGGGAGCATTTCTTAGTCACACAAGTAAAAGTTTGTGAGCCTAGTTGGAGATACATGCCTTGTATTAACCAAAAAATGGTAGCATGGTGACAAATATGGTAAACACTAAATGTTAACCACTAAGTAGCACAGAGCATCCTTATGAAGATAATGACATTGATAAATACCAACAAAATTGGTAAATCAACTAGCAGCAGAAAAGAATTAGAAGGCAGGGCCTATCAATATTCTTTGACGCAATTACCTCTGCATCACCGACACTGGCGGTGTTATGGACAATGGACTCATCATCATCCTCGCCTTCTTCATCAGTTTCTTGAGGTCCAGATAGTACAGTGGAAGTAGCAGCATCTACTGGGAAGTTCAATGACATAGCCTGGCCAATCTTTTGAAGAATCTCAGGGTCATTCCAGTACCTAGATGAAGTGAAGAAGAATATCTCAGCAACTTTAAGCTGTAATCAGGTATCCATACTGCATACGCAATACCTACTTCACCATTGCAGATGGACCACCACGCTCTATCTCATCAAGAATTGGCTTCAAAGACGGATCATCCTTGATACGGGCCATTCGCTTCTTCAAGCTGCTCTTTGTGAGCTGGACTAGTCAAGTTCTCAAGCATACTGGACATTGCAGGATCCTGCCATACATAGGAGAACACTTGAGAAGAAAAATTGCATTGAGCATAAAATTTGGGTGACAAGCGAGGAAATAAAATGCGATACCTGCATAAGAGTATTCCCAAGACGCTCCGCCATTGACATAAACTGAGGATTCTGCATAACTTGTGTCATGGTTTCCATGTATGCTTGAGGATCCAAATTTGGAACACCCTCTTCCCCTGCACCCTGCGCACTTTTCTGAAGCTGCTCAGCCATCTGGTTGAATACAGGGTCGCTGGCGATTTGCTCAGCCATCTCCCTTATAGATGGATCCTTCAGGTGACAACAAGAAAGTTAGATATATACAAGAAAAACAAAGTAGAACTGCTGAAGTGCACAAAAGAGGATATGTTTCATGAATCCAGCACAGCAGAGGCCAAAAAGCATTTCAACTCCATACTTATAAAAATATATTAAGGGCACAAGGAGAAAACATACATTGAGCAAGCTGCTCATGTTGGAGAAATCAAAAGGACTGGGAAGGCCTGCACCAGCTGTCAGGGAAGCCCCCTTTTTTGCCTCAGACAGCCCCTCCGATTTTGAATCTTTGTTCGGGTCTGAAATGTAATCGGCAGATGGAAAGGGGAGCACATTAGAGGCTATCAAATTATGCATTAGAAATAATAATAAAAGGCCAAACTACCATTGCTTGCCTTTCTGTCTTAACGACACAAATCAAGTTACAAGCGCTATTTAAGTATCTTAACTGGCAGCGAAATGAACGCCGATTTCATGCTCAACAAAATTACAATTATAACAACTATCTTAAGAAAGCAAACTCCTAGGCAGCCAAGCTACATCCTATACCAGCAGGAAATGGTTTCATGATTTGCACCTAGACATGTCCTGTTCATCATCTGTTCATCATTTTTTTTTTTTGAAATGATCATCTGTTCATCATTGCACAGCAACAGAAAGAGCAGCAAAGTAGAAGCGCACATCTAGCTAGGCATTACAATCGACAAACGAAGAGTCCTGATGCCGTCGAAGTACAGAACAACGGCCCTCGTCGCCATGTCGTTCTCACAGAATCGACCCAAAACCTACAAAACCATAACTGCCGCTGCCCTGCGACACGATGAACTCCGAACCCGCCACTGCACGGACCACACTAGGTACTAGTAGGTAGTTCCCCTCGGCCACATGCCGCATCCCCCGAAATCGATCTAAGCCGCGCGCACGGCACGCTCCGGTTCCCGCGCCGCGGCAACCAGAACCCCGAAAACCACGGCCCCTGCCGCGGATCTAGCGGCTGGCCGCTAGCCGGCGAGGAGGGGTCATGGAACGGCGCGGGAAGGGAGAGCACGGGAAAATCCAGCGAAGACCGCGTGACCGGCGGGGAGGACCGGGGAGGAGGGGCGTTGGGAGATAGTTACCGGACGCCATGGCGGATCCGACGGGCGGGCGGCGGCGACGCGGAGGAGGCTTGCGAGGGAGGGAAGGCAGCAGCGGTGAAGCGGCGAAGGCTATGAGAGGAGAGGAGAGGAGAGGAGGAAAACCCTTGATGAGGGGAGGGGAGGTTGCTGATCGGGAAAAGGCGGAGAGCAAGTAGACGTATTTTTATGCTTTTCCCCTCCAACAAGAAATTATTTGAGGTAAAGGCACCGCAGGCCCAGGAACTTGCAGAGAATGTGATGATTTAGTCGAGGCATTTGTGAAACTTCATCCCGACACCTGACAACTTGCATGAAATGTGACAATTTGATCCAAAGCCAATCTGAAGCGACAAGTGGCACCATGCTGGTTGATCTGGTCGTCGCTGTCGGTTTTGCAGATAAACCCATGCCGTTTTGTGACGTTAACAGAGACAATGGCCACATCGGGTGGATCTGCAGGGAGCTCATCGCCGCGAGAGGAGACGAGATGTTCAAGCTGCCACTCTGAACCATTCACTCTGGCGTGCCCGACTGCCCACGACTACATGTGCCTTCCCTCTCATGTCACTATGTTGATAGCCTGATATGTGACAGTTGAGAATAGTGTAATCGTGTGATGCATAAGTATGTTATGCTCTTGTTATTTTGTTTTGTCAAAATGTGTGTACATTTCTGATACGTGACACCGGCGAATAGTGCAATCGTGTGATGCATAATTATGCTCTGTTCTTAGGAAAGTAAAGAATTGTGATGCCCTTTTCATCTGAGCCTTAGATTTTTTTCCATGAGGTCACATACAATGCTATGAATTTTAGAATTAGGTTGATATGGACACAATCCTAAAGAATCCATTCCTACAAAACGAATGCGATGCATTTCAGGAAAAAAATCTTGTAGCAAGAATCCATGCACCCAGAGCAATGTGGTTTTTAATGGGATCCCCCTCCGAGAGTGTGGTGTTACAGCACACAGATGATGAAGGGGGCAATTGGAGTACCGAAAGACGTTTTGCATGACGAATGACTCAGCCTCCCTGCGCGTACGTGCGTTGCAGCCCTTATGGCATCTTTGAAAAAATAAAAACCTATATAAATTCGTAAAAATCATACAAACCAAATTATCAATCTCCAAAGGCCACAAACCATCACACCTTTGGACCTGATTGTGTTTTGATTCAAATCTTTGGGGTCCTTTCTACATATTTCATGGGCCGCTCTGTAATTTCATATTAGTTGTGTGCCATGTTGTTTCTGGTTGTACTATATTGAATCTACACTTACTAATAAAGAAAAGTGATATTCTTGGTCTGACCTATACTTTTGCAAAAATCTCCTGTTATTTGTGGGAAACCAACCCGCGGTACGTTATATTGTAATTGAGCGTGAGTCGGTGATGTTATTGGGACACATTGCGACGTTGATGTTTTTGGGCCAAGTTGCATAGATTCCGCTCATGCTTATAAAACAAGTTTGTTAACAGGTTACAAGTCCCACCTAACTTCTTTACACCTAATTTCACCAATTTATATATGCTCGTGAGTATGAGAATTAATAAGTAGTCTGAGAATCAACTAATGGAGGGTGAGTTGTGGGTAGGAAAGAAATAAATCATCCAATTGACATAATAACTAAATAAAATTGTGGATTGGGAAAAAATATAAACAAAAGGGATTGTGGGTTGCGAAATGAAAAATCCCAGTCGGCATAAATAAAGGGAACTGTGGACTGTGGAACGAAAAAATCTCAGTTGACATAAATAATGGGAATTGTGGGTTGCGAAACGAAAAATCCCGGTTGGCAACGGGATTGTAGTATGCGAAACGAAAACCCCCGATGGTATAAATAGAAGGGATTTTGGTCCACGAAACAAAAAGTAAACAAATCTCTTCCCATTGGCATAAATAAAAAGAGGCTATGTTGCGGTATAAATAAAAGGGATTGTGGGCTGCGAAACAAAAAATAAATAAAAATCTTTGGGTTGTGCTGTGGAGTGAAGAAAATGAGTAAACAACACTGGGTGAACAATTTCAGCATTTTACACCAATATTATTTTCGTTTAAAGGCTGAATTATGTCGACAATTTCAGCATTTTTGCAACACTGGGTGCTACTCTTATCTAAAGTTTCGGGGTCCTTTGGGACCTTAAAGAAAAAAGAAAAAAAAAACGCGACGCCGCAGTCCATTTCTGAGCTTATCCGAGAGCGGGACGGCTGTCAGTTGCCCAACGGCCGGCATCAACGCCGATGCCCTCTCCCTCCCTTCCCGCCGGCGCTGCCATGGCTTCAACCCTCGCCGCCCTTCCCCCCGGGCTCCCACCGTTGCCACCTCCAATCCAGACCCCTCATAGTCACTTCAACCCACGGATACCCAAACTGCAGGCTCTCTCGTCCGAAAACCCTCCGCCTCCGCCGCGGCGTCGCTCCTCGCCGCCGCCGCGCGCGCCGGCGACCTCCGCCTCGGCCGCGCGCTCCACCGCCGCCTCCTCGGCACCGAGATCCTCGACACCGACGCCTTGGTCGCCAACTCGCTCCTCACCATGTACTCCAAGTGCGGCCACGTGAGCGCCGCGCGCAGGGTGTTCGACGGAATGCGCGCCCTGCGGGACCTCGTGTCCTGGACGGCGATGGCCTTCTGCCTCGCGCGAAACGGCGCGGAGCAGGAGGCCCTGCTCCTCCTCGGCGAGATGCTCGAGTCGGGGCTCCGTCCCAATGCGTTCACGCTCTGCGCCGCCGCTCGTGCCTGCTTTCCGGGGGAGCTCTTTCGCCTGTCTGGCGGCGCGGTCCTTGGGTTTGTGCTCAAGACGGGGTTCTGGGGCACCGACGTGTCGGTGGGCTGCGCCTTGATTGATATGTTTGCCAGGAACGGGGACCTGGTGGCAGCACGGAAGGTGTTTGATGGGTTGGTTGAGAGGACAGTGGTCGTATGGACGCTGATGATTACACGGTATGTGCAAGGCGGGTGTGCAGGCGAGGCAGTTGAATTATTTCTTGGCATGCTAGAAGATGGTTTTGAGCCCGACGGATACACCATGAGCAGCATGATTTTGGCATGCGCAGAGCAGGGATCAGTCAGATTCGGGCAGCAACTGCATTCTCTAGTACTTCGGCTGGGGCTGGTTTCTGATACTTGTGTGAGCTGTGGACTTGTGGACATGTATGCAAAATTGCAAATGGAACAGTCCATGGAATGTGCAAGGAAAGTCTTCAAACGAATGCCCACACATAACGTCATGTCATGGACAGCACTGATATCAGGATATGTGCAATGCGGAGCACAGGAAAACAATGCAATAGCACTCCTCTGCGAAATGTTAAATGAGAGCATCGAACCAAACCACATCACATATTCTAGTCTTCTTAAGGCCTGTGCAAACCTTTCTGATCAAGATTCAGGCAGACAGATTCATGCCCGTGTCATGAAAACCAGCATAGGTAATGTGAACGTTGTTGGGAATGCTCTGGTCAGCATGTATGCTGAATCTGGTTGCATGGAGGAGGCTAGAAAGGCGTTCGACCAGCTTTATGAAAGGAACATACTTTCCACCAGTTCTGATATTGGTGGAACCGAGAGCAGCAATGCCTCTTGGAGTTCTCAGATTGAGAGCATGGACGTCGGAGTCAGCACCTTCACATTTGCTAGTCTGCTTAGTGCTGCTACCACTGTAGGGTTGCCAACCAAGGGTCAGCAACTGCATGCGCTTTCAATCAAAGCAGGCTTTGAGTCTGATAAAGGTATAAGCAACTCCCTTGTTTCCATGTATTCTAGGTGTGGATATTTGGATGATGCTTGTCGAGCATTTGATGAAATGGACGACCATAATGTGATTTCATGGACTTCAGTAATCAGTGGCTTAGCCAAGCATGGGCATGCACGAGCGTTGTCATTGTTTCATGACATGATCTTATCCGGTGTCAAACCAAATGATGTCACATACATTGCTGTGTTGTCTGCCTGTAGCCATGTTGGTCTGGTGAAAGAAGGAAAGGAATACTTCAGATCAATGCAGAAGGATCACGGACTCGTACCGAGGATGGAACATTATGCTTGCATGGTGGATCTTCTTGCACGATCAGGTCTTGTTCAAGAAGCCCTGGAGTTCATTAATGAAATGCCCTGTAAAGCGGATGCATTGATTTGGAAGACTCTCCTCGGTGCTTGTAGGACTTACGATAATATTGAGATTGGTAAAATTGCAGCCAATCATGTCATAGATCTCGAGCCTCGGGATCCAGCTCCATATGTCCTTCTCTCAAACTTGTATGCCCATGGTGGTTTATGGGACGAAGTTGCAAGAATAAGGAGTCTGATGAGACACAAGAACTTGAGTAAAGAAACTGGCTTGAGTTGGATGCATGTTGGAAACACCATTCACGAGTTCAGAGCTGGTGACACTGGCCATCCGCAAGCACAAGAGATATATGCAAAGTTGTCTGCGTTGATCAGAGAAATTAAAGAGATTGGCTACGTACCTGACACAAGCATCGTGCTCCATGACATATCGGATGAGCTCAAGGAGGAGTGTCTGCTCCAGCACAGCGAGAAGATTGCTGTGGCATTTGGTTTGATTTCTACATCGCCAACAAAACCAATAAGGATCTTTAAGAATCTCCGTGTGTGCGCAGATTGCCATTCTGCAATCAAGTATATCTCTAAATCCACTGGAAGGGAGGTAATATTGAGAGATAGCAACAGGTTCCATAGGATGAAAGATGGGAAATGCTCATGCGCAGAGTACTGGTGAGCTGTGAACGATTGATGAGCAGGTTTGGTTTTTTGCTTAAGAAACTCTAGAGGTTTCTTGCTCAGCATGGCCTTTTTGTTGGTAAATACTGACTGATGTTCATTTTTTTAGCTTTTGTAAACCATTGATTTTGCAAAGGATTAGATGTTGTTTCTGTATAGTTAGTCTATTGTAAAGTTATAGTCTGTACAGTTATATGAACAATACAAACTTGACTAACAGCATGTTTCTTATCTTTTTGGGCATACTTAAATTACTTCCGGAAGTCCTTAGCTGCTACTAGCTGGCTAGAAGAATAAATACATCCATTTAATTCCCAGTAGGGGGAATGAACTTAGTTGTTTTCCACCCAGGAAGGAACAAAATGATCCATTTAGTCCACATCCAGGAACAACGTTTACATGTGAAATGCTGCACCTCATGGACTCTCCTTGGGTTACCATGCGCTACTCATAACGTTGAGGGTGATAAAAATGGCAAATACTCCCTCCGTTCCTAAATATAAGTCTTTTAGAGATTTTAACAATGGAGAGCAAAATGAGTGAATCTACACTCTAAATTATGTCTATATACATCCGTATGTTGTAGTTCATTCGAAACCACTAAAAAGACTTATATTTAGGAACGGAGGGAGTACATACACATGGTGAAGACAAAAATCACCATAGATCCGGAAGCATCAACCGTTTGAACCCATGGTCACATCTGACAACATAATTCAAAAGCCTTTTGTTTAAACAGACAAGCTGACTGAATACATACTTCACTATCACAAGAGTATATGGATCATACTGTACAAGCTAATTCTTCATAGCACAACTGTCAGACAGTTTGCAGTATGCAGTGAGAGAGTCAAAATAGCTGCACTATTTGATCAAATACCCAGACTGAAGTGCATGAGTATATGGAACACCGAAGTCTTGGATCTCCATCAATTCGTCCCTGCTGCATTTTATCCTTTCATCTATTTAAATCAAAAAAGGCAAACTTAGCTCACTGAGATTATACTCCTTCTGACTGGAAGAGAATAAAGCAGAGTGAAGTCACAGCGTCCTTACCTACGAAGAAGATACTAGAAGGATGCCTGCTAGAGTCAGTCAGACAAGCCATTAACAGCTTTTGTTTTTGCCCATGGAAGTATCCTAGACTTGTGAAGTACCACCACGATTTGGTTGAAGTTCCTGCATTAGTTCATGTCTCACCTCTGTCACCAGGTGATGCCTACGAAATGTTGAATTCAGATGGCATCTCCTGTTAAGATCCAGCAGCCACTTAAATCCAACACATGTAGCTGGGCAGGGGGCACAAACCCCACAAAACACAAGATGTGTCAAATTTGAGTCGGCACACGAGACATGCAATGCGGGGTCAGACAATAAATCACTTTTTAGGTACAGATATTTTACTGCTCTAAAGGATGCCAGCCAAGGGAGGCATAGCTTCATCTGACAGTGGTGTATCCTCCAGATTTAGATTTGCAAAGATACTAGTTGAATGCCCGTGCATTGTTACGGGAAAATATAGCACTGAATATAAGTGTTTGTCAAAAGCACGACAAACATCAATATTTTTCACACCTCCCTAGGCTAGCTTTTGGTTGCCTCAGCTACAATTATTGTAGCTCTGGATGTCCTCTTTTAACTCTAATGAATCTCTGATGTGTTCCTATCTTGTCGGGAACAAAAGTTTACACATTTGAAGTCTTACCCTTAATATTGATGATAAATAAGTACTAAAAAATGATATTGTTGTTACTTGCGTCAACCTTTGAGGGAGTATTTGGTAGTGGGGGGAGCCCTGTCAGCACTGTTAAGCTTTATGCACTAGCCAACGCAACCAACAGTATCATCAATTATTGTAGCTCTGGATGTCCTCTTTTAACTCTAATGAATCTCTGATGTGTTCCTATCTTGTCGGGAACAAAAGTTTACACATTTGAAGTCTTACCCTTAATATTGATGATAAATAAGTACTAAAAAATGATATTGTTGTTACTTGCATCAACCTTTGAGGGAGTATTTGGTAGTGGGGAGCCACTGTCAAGATTATTAAGCTTCATGCACTAGCCAACACAACCAAAAATCCGAACTGATGGAAAGGACTAATGCAATCCACATATACTGTAACAACCTCTCTCACGGGTGACGGGGAAGGCAAGTCAACACGTGCAACCGGAAGAGAGCGACGGCGCGCGAAACTCACGTATGACTCAAGAGGCCTCTACGTGGACACAAAGGGGGGCTACCAGCAATTTTTTTAATAAATTGTGAAAGCCAGGATTTGAACTCAAGACCTTAGCTCTGATACCATGTTAAGCTTCATGCACTAGCCAACGCAACTAAAAGTCCGAATCAATGGAAAGGACTAATGCAATCCACATATACTGTAACAAGCACCACCTCTATCCGCTATGCTTTAGAAAATGCAATATTAACATCCATACTCCAGATTTGGCAGTGTTCAAAGTAACGAAGTTTTGATGGAAGGATTCAAAAAGAGTAGCATGCCACGTCACCATGTACTCCTCATGCCTTGCCACCGGATATAAAGAAAAATTAATCTACAAATCAAACGGTCTATGCTGGAAAGGGCAATCAGTTGGCGTTTCTTCCAGGTTTCAACCTATCCAACTTTCATTGTTCCCTTCCTCCTAGCAGTGGCAGCATGTCCCTTGGCTTTGCCATTGTTAAAGATGTCGCTCTGCTGTTATCTGGCACTGACCTGTATAGCAGCCATCTTCAGTGCTTGGCAGTTGCAAATTTAGTAGACTCCTTTAGTTCTTGCATAACCTGCTGCAAATTTACTTTGTTTTAGGGAGCTTCGACATCAGCTGATGGACCTTCTGAGTGTTCAGTCTAGGCAGGAAATATCCACTGCTACTTCTTGAAGAAAGGGCCAGATTGCTGTTTGGAACATCTTGAAGACATGAGAAATTATGTAATTGAGTATGTGCTGCTCAAATCATGTAATGGTCGTCCAGGTTGCCTGTAATGGAGTATGTGTTATGTGGAGTATATGGGTATGTGGGCATTGTGCTGTTTAAATTTTGTACTGCTATAGAGTGTCAACATGTTTTCTTTTTCAATATGGAAAATGGAACATCCAACAGATGGTGGATTTTGGCAATAGTGATCAGGATTAAGACCAGACTAATTTTACGTGGAGATCGATGTTGGAATCAGCAACCACCATGCACTTACGCAGTTCTCTGATCATACTCTCATACTCAACAGAACATCTTTTCATACACATAACAGATTCGAAGGAGTCAGAACAGGAAAACACAGGCAAACAGCCGAGGATAAACAAGTGGCAATCGTCTCAAGGACAAAACTGCTGCTTCTAGGCAAAATTCATCTCTGTTCCTATGGTGCACAATTGGTTCAGTTTCTAGTGGTATCAAAATCTCTTGTTCGGATTGAGAACACGGCCAGATTTTGGAGGACTATCATTGTCAGGTCTGAATTAATGCCGCTTCCTCTTGCCTCCTTTCTGGTGTTTTCTCCGCCCCGCGCTCTGTCTACGCGGCTCGCTGGAACCACCGTCGTCTTCCTTCTCGCCATCGAGCAGCGTGTTCATCCCAAGGTCAAATCCGTCAGTCAGGCCTTGTAACCTGTACACAAAAACATGCCGGTTCATAAGTTGGTTAGGGAAAGCAAAAGATCTTAAAAGGGCAAGCTCAGCTAAATGTGGCCAAAGCTATCTTCATGTACTCATGTGGCTGGTAGGTTCACTTTATAAGGGGGAAGCCTGTACCACAAGAGAAAATCCATAAACCCTGTAGAACGATGGAACAACGTACCCATGAAGCTGCTTTTTCATCTGCTTCTCCATGTATTTTTCACGTTTCGTTACGGGAGCTCGGGTGAACAGCTCCTCTTCCGCCTTCTCTTGCTTCTCTCTCTGCCGCATGTAGGCCATAAATTCTTTGCTTTCGTCACCCGCTGTTTCCTTCCACTGCAAGATTGCGCAGAAAACTTAGTTACCTCGATGTAGCTTAGGGTAGCCAACTATACAAAAAGACACAATATACAAACCTCTTCAGGCCTATCAGCAGCATCATCAATCATCTCCTTGAAGTAAGGATTCTCTGATGCCATACGCAATAATCTTTTCTCTTTCCTTGCAGCGTCTTTACTATGACTATCATCCATGGCAGCTGGCCCAATTCTCGGAGGAACATAGATACCATCTTTGCCCTGAAGTCAAACAGCTACACACATCAGACACAACAAATCTGTGTAAATTGAACTCTAGTCATGAAATCATCATCATGATTCTGCAAGACGCTGCACTGGAAATATCGATTTCTCATCCAACTGACAACTATATTATGTACAGAAAACAGCTCGGTAAGGATGGATAGATTTGATGTCATAAAAAAAGATTTATTGGTTGATGTTTGGGCTAAAGAAGCTGCTAAATCCAATGCACAAATTTTGATGGTAACTGATTGGTGTGTGTGTGTGTGTGTCAGCGTGAACAGAGTGACGAACAGTCAAACATTATCACCTTAACAAATATAAGGGAAAACATCAGTTAGTGAGAATTTCACCTGTCCTTCAGAAACAATTTTGGGATCCATCATATCCGGGTTTGGCCGGTACCCCAACAGGTCTTCCTCGCCTTGTTGCCTGCCCTTGACATTGACCTCAGCGTCTGGCACCCTATCCTGGGCAGCCGCACCATCTGCAGCATTGGTGAGCTTCTGGATCTGGTACTCCATCTTTTTATCTATCGGGCGAATCTAGCACACAGAAAACATAACACCATCTACTATTAGACAGCTGCATAAATGGAGACTGGCAGATTAACAATCAACACTTAAGGGCACACACACCTTCTCAAGAAACAGCCTGATCTCGACAAGGCTGCGCACGACGGGGTGTCCATCGACGGACAGTCCCTTGGCCTTGCGTAGCAGGTAGTAGACGAGGTCCTGGCAGTAGCTCAGCAGCAGGTGGTGCTTGGCCTCCAGGTACCCAATGCCATCGCCTGTCGGCAGCTGGTTTTTCCTAACCTACACCACACAGAAAATTGAACAGAATTGTCAGTTTTTGCCACCCACCCAAAACCTAAAATTAGGAATGGATGGAAGACATGTCAACGTTGCTTGATGATTTGCTTGTCAGATAAATAGTACAGAGAACAGATCAGTGATTATGTGGTTCTAAGGGCTCCAAGAGATGCAGTCATAAACAATGATGGGGTGAATGTGGTTCCTGAAGTTTGGGCTATTAGAGATAAAATAAAGCAGTTCCCAGAAACTTTTAAAAGTGGCTCATGGGTAAATTTTGAAACAAATCTCTTAACTTGGCAAGTATAGCAGAAACAGTAAAGATTAATCACCGCTACTTCTTGAAATGCAAACTGAGGCAACAAAACGCTAATAAATATTGTCTCAGTTGGAATAGGTGGTAGCTTCCTTGCACCTCTGTTTGTGCATACAGCTCTCCAGACTGGTCCTTTTCTAGGTTTTCTAAACTAAAGATTGTTTACAGCCAGATTTTGATCTCATCTGACCTGAAAATGTTACTAATTTTCAGACCGGAAACAGCAGAATCTGCCAAAGGCCAACAACTGAGATTGAAAGTGTGCACTTGGGGGGCATGTTTCTGTGTTTCTTTTGCCGGCACCTGTCATACCTGGTGCGCCGGCACTTCCTATAGATTCTCAAGAATTCAAAATGTGATCGAGTGGCTATCTGTTTGACTAAACGTGACATTCATGCAATTTCTAGGGTAAGAGATCAGTGCAAGCATATGGCTGCTGAAAAGTGAATGTATTGTTCCCTATCCTTTATATTTGTCATGGTACCTAGCTGAAAGACCTAAGGGCATGTCAATGCTGGACGCTTAGCCAGGCGCTTATCGTGTGGGAAAAAAATGACACGAAGCTAGCGCTCGACTTGTCCAACGGCTGATGCTAACAATGGGCGCTAACCACGGCAGGAGCTATAGATTAGAAAGAAAGATCTGGTTCTCTCGTACATGGAAAAAGGAGCAAGTGCTCGATGCCTTCCTTTGCATCGATGCCAGACGCGGCGCTGGGAATCGACAAGATAACCGCCGATCTACCAGAATTAAATTCCTAGCGCCTCCCATTGGAAATGCCCTAAGGGAGCCACTTGGTCGCAGAAAGAATGTTTTGTCGTGAGTCAATTGACAAGTAGGCTAAAAATGGTCTCACATTAACTGGTGATGGCCACCATGCCCTCTATTCTGTATTTCTGTTGTTCCCTTCTATTCTCCGGTTTTCTCAATCAACAGGGCTTGATTGATTGGAGGTGTTGATTGAGATGTTTTTTAGGCTTCATTGGATTGATTGTGCTTCGGCTTGGAGATGCTGGGAACTATGGCAAGTTAGCTAACTACTGGTGTTGTTTAATCAGTACTCCCTCCGATCCAAAATAAGTGTCGCGGTTTGAACTAAGGTATTATGGATCAGAGAGAGTAGTTTTTTTTTCAGCCCTGTTGCTCCTTCCTGCCTACTAATAGGCTTCCATGTTTGCAGGCTGATGTTTAGAAGCGAGATTAACTAAATGCCCACGTTTAGGTTCTTCCTAAACAAGACCCCCAAAAGCTTAACTGAATCACATCCCCTCGTCGTCCCGGCGTCCCCAGTTCCGGCGGCTAGCGTAATCATCACAATCATAGCGTGAGACGGGGAGCACGCGAGGGGGGAAAGCGGGGGTACCTTGCGGGTGAGCGACTCGACCTTGGACCTGACGAGGTCGAGCCCGTCCTTCATTTCCTTGAGAGCGGCGAGCAGCTTGGGTGCGTCATCCCTGTTAATGAACAAAACCAAACCCGTGTGAACCCTCCTTGGTATTTCACGGGCGAGCGATTCTGCGGGAAGCGAGGGGGGATTACCGCACGAGGGCCTGCGCTTTCCTCTCGTCGTCCGCTCCGGCGACGGCGGCCGTCATCGCCGTTTCTCTGCCCGCCCGAGACGGGGAAAGTCCAGGGGGGTCGCCCGTAAGGGGCGTCCGCGCCAGCAAACGAGCCGCCGGGCGCCGGGGCGGTGGCGCTGCGGAGGAGGGCGCCGGATGGCAGGGGGGAGTGGGGAGGGCCGGAGGAGGGCGCCGCCGGGTTTGGTTGTGCACAGGAAAAACCCTAGGGGCGTGTTTGTTTCCCTGGCTCGCATCGGGCGTGCAAAAACCAGCCCGTTTGGTGTCCTGTGTGGCCTGGCCCAGCCGATGCAAAAAAGAGCCTCTCAGCTGCACTGCACGTGCGTCATTCATCGCGAGTTTTTTTTTTAATTTGTTTATTTAAAACGTTTTATTTTTTAAACCATGCGTCTAAATCTCGAGTCGATTTCATCGTTGGATTCCTTGCGTCGAGATATTCAAAATTAGATCCCATCTTAATATGTTTTGACGAATTTTTTCTCTCGAAAAAAACCGGGCGAACAAACTGTGCCTCTCGCGGAAGAAAAAAAATGTGTTTTTTTTTGTTCTGAGAGGCACGGCGCGGAAGGAAAAACGTATTTTTCGTTTTCAAAAGGCACGCCTCTTGCGAAAGAAAAAAAACGTGTTTTTTCACGCAAAAATGCGTCGGTGGTGGAACGACGCCGGCGCGTTGGGGCGGGAGAGGGTGAGGTTCCGTGAACCGTCCCTAGGGTTAAGCTCGTCGGCGCCGTTGGGGTCCTTCGGCTCCGCTCGCATCGCCGCCGGTTGCGCCTCCAACTCAGAGGCGGCCTGCAGGAGGGAAGGCTCCCACGTGGCTAGGAGCAGAGAGCTTCGGTGGTGGCCATGGCGAGATCTACCATGGGGACGGAATGAGTGGGAGTGGGTCGGTGTGTGCGTGGGCCCGGACCTGTTTGTAAACGCCGCTATCGTCCGTCTCTGCACATCCACACCCCTGGCCCCGCAAGTAGGCCCAACCTATCAGGTTTGCTATTAGTCGCAGTTCACATGTCGTTTGGTGCAATATGTTATTCACTTGCCGAAGAAGCGGTGGTCTTCTGTTATTTTCGGCAAAAGAGGTAGTTTTGAAGTACACTAGCCACAAATGTGGTGGTTTTGAGCAATTTACTCGAACATGGGTGATCCTATCGAACTTCCCCATCAAAATATAGTCACATTTGAAGAGTTTGTTCAAATACATCAACAAACTTGGCATCGAGCAACTCACGAGCAACTGAAGTAAGATCTGATTGAGTATCTGTATGCTGTTAAGAGGGACGACAATGTTGGAGTGTAATATTTAAACTTTTTTAATTTGAACTATTGTTGCATTTGAACATTTGAACTATTTTAGACTATATTTGCGGCTATTTGAATGTGTGGAAAAAAATTAGGGTCAAATGTATGTGAGTAGTGTTGGATGGTCGGCTTCCGCATCCGTGCCCGCAGATTGGTCCCCCTTATCCGCGGACAAATGTCGAAGCAAATTTGCCGGTCAGCATTGAAGATGCCCTAAGGTGATATAGGAGCACCTCACTTGCAAACCCTTTCTATAGATGAAAATGCGTTTGTGAAACAATATGTGGTTTAATGATTAGAAGGACAGTGACATCTCCAGCCCACTGGAGTTCAAATTTTAGACTTGATATCTCGCATTTTTCTAGGTTTATTTCAGGTCTTCTGGTGATGTGCGTCCCGTCGTCTATGAATGTGTCTGTGACGACTTTTATCAATCTTAAGATGATGTTGCATCTTAGTAGAGATAGTGTGTGCATACGTGCGTTTACATCTGTGTATGCGTTCTATTTTTTGGAAAATAGGATGTTGAAGAGTTGGAAAAACTTTCCCTTCACTCTCGCCGGCCGAGTAAATTGCAAAAAACCACCACAATTGGGGAGCCTAATTCAAAAAAACTGCCACCATTCGGTTTATTTTCAAAAAACCACCAACATTGGGGTGACAATTTTTAAAAAATGCTGATACCATGATTTAGAGCGTTTGAGTGGATTTCTGACCGGTGGGTCACCTTGTCAGGCGCCACGTGGCCGGGGCGAGACGACGGCCGTGACGTGCCGTTAGACGGCGTCGATCTAAACGTAACCAGGTCGAACCCTACCACCGGTTCCCCAAATCGTGTCTGGACTCCCCCCCTAGCTACCCGCTCGTGCTCACATCTCCCTCATGGCCACCGGCGGCGGATCTGCCGGCGGCGACCTCAGGTTCATTGAATCTAGTGCCCGCTCCGCCCTTCCTCGCTCTCCCACCACCCTTCCTCGCTCTCCCACCACCCCCCTGCTAGGGTTGCTGGCAACGGTGGATATTTCATCGCCGACGAAGAGGAGCTCGACGAGCAAGGCGGCAGCAAGTTCAAGCCCACCTCCGAGGACATTTTTTCGCGGGCGGCAACATCATTGGCCCAGGTCTAGAAGGCAAATCATGCGCAGAGCCACCACTTCACCTCTGGTCTAGGCGGCGTCGAGTGAGTCTTCTTCTTCCTCTTAACTGTCTGAATGTGCTAGGAATGCTTAGATGTGTATAAATGTTCATGTATGTGTATACATTGCTCTGATGAAATAGAATAGAATGTACATTGTATTAGTGTTAATTGAAAGTAGTGTGCACTAGATAAAATGTAGAGTGTAGTATTGTTAACTGAAATAATTTTTAGCTGGATTAAAGTTTAATATTGTTAACTGAATTTGTTTTGACATGAATTATAGTTGAATATTGTTAAATGCATTTGTTTTGGCATGAAATAAAGTTTAGTATTGTTAACTGAATTTGTTTGGACTAATATTGTTAACTGAATTGGTTTTGGCATGAATTATAGTTTAATATTGTTAACTGAATTTGTTTTGACATGAATTATAGTTTGAGAAAATGTAGTGTTAACTGAATTTGTTGTGACATGAATGTTGTTTTCTAAATTGCAGTTTGGATGATGATGAACCATGGGATGTGAGGTCCCATTTCCAAGGCTGTGACAATCTGTAAAGGAGCCTGTGTGAGTCAGATATAACATACCTGAATATGTTAGCTATCATTGGGATTCAGGGCTATGATCTGAATGATTCCATGTATTATGTGAAGGAAGAGGGTGTAGGAATGTCAGGGATGCAACTAATCAGGAGTGATGAAGATGTTGAAGAGATGCTGCATTTATATGAGGACAAGATGTGTGTTACTATCACTGTTATGAAAGGTAGAGAGTCTGAGACGCCAAAATTGCAGGTTAACATTGGAGATGAGCAGCAAATTCCTATTTCACAGATAGGTTCACCTAAAATATAGAATGTAGATGAAGAAGGTGTGCTATATGCAAGTCAGTCAAGTGAAAAGGTAGAAGAAGCAACATGTTTTGGTCCAATTGCCAGTGTACACACAGAGGACTCATTTGGAGAATATCTTATCACTCAGGAGAGTTGCAATGTGAGGAAGCGGACAACTATTGCAGGTGTTGCAGAGCTAGATGATTTCCTTAATGAGTTTGCTGACATGCCAAAAGTGCAAGAACATAACATGGAAGAAGATAACATGGAGGATGAAGAAAACATGGAGGAGGAAGATCTGATGGATGCTGATAGCTCTGAAGATGAGCAGGAGGATGAGGATGCAGACCTACATGTGACAATAAAATACTTCAAGAGGAAGAGGGTTTTTGAAGGTGATTCTGAGCCATAAGATTTATTTTGTGAGGATGGTGAGGAAGAAGAGGGCTTTGTTGAACCAACACCTATGCATAAATTGCCTATTAGAAGAGGACCCACAACAAGATCTCATTGTAGTTCAGAAGCTAAACTTGAAGAAGACTATGTTCCATTTGTCTGATGAGGACATAGATGGGGAACTTGTTGCTGATTCAAATGAAGAGATTGTGTTCTACTGCCCCTCATCTGGCAGGAAGTCAGGGCAAAGAAGAGAAAGGCCATGAAATGGTATGATGAGAATAGGCTTGCCCCACAGGAGCAAATGTGCTTTCAGATGTGTTTTACTGATGTTTATCAGTTCAGGAGAGCTTTGGTTAATCAAAATGTCACTCAAAGGAGGAACTTTCATTACCACAAGAACAACAAAGACAGGGTAATTGTTGATTGTGTTGAGAAAGACTGCCCCTTCCACATGGTTACATCCGTTATAGCAAATGAAAAAACATTTTGTATTAGGAAGTTGCAATTAGAGCATACTTGTGCTCCAAGTGGTGAGAATTGTAAGATTCCTGCTAGGTATGTGGCCAAAGCAGTTGAGGATAGTTTCAGGATAGATCCAAAAGCAGGAATTGAGACTATGATAGACAAGACAAAGGAGAAGTTTGGTGTGGAGGTTGGGAAGATGAAGGCTTATAGGGCAAGACAACAAGCTCTTAGTGTGGTCCAAGGTGACCAGGAAGCACAATATACCAGGATAAGAGACTATCTACAAGCTGTGCTGGACACAAACCCAGGAAGCAGATGCATTGTGACAACAAGAGTTGTCAAAGAGCATCCAAGCAAAAACCCTATATTTCATAGGATGTTCATTTGTTCGGCAGCTCAAAGCGATGGTTTTCTCAAAGGATGTAGACCTTTCATAGGTATGTTACTGGTGCAATTCATATACAATTGTGGCCTAGTGTAGTATATTAAGGTTTTGTGAAATTTACTATGGTCTTGTGTAATTGTTTTCAGGTCTAGATGGTTGCCTTGTGAAGTTGAACACATGTGAATAAATCCTAGCTGCTACAGGTAGAGATGGAAACAATAACATATATCCACTAGCTTTTGGAGTAGTTGAGAAGGAAGATACTCCAAGTTGGTGTTGGTTTCTCACTCAACTAAAGATAGCTATTGGTGGAGAATTAGGAGAATTTGGATACTACACAATTATTTCAGACAGGCAAAAGGTAAATTAAATGACGTAATTATTAGCATTATTCTTACTTAGGAATACTAGTTGCAAAACATAGTTAGTGACTAAATTAGTGCCTTTATTACTGTCATCAAGGTCTTCTCAATGCCATTGACCAAATGTTTCCAAATTGCCCTCAAAGATCTTTATTTAAGACACATTTATGCAAATTTCCAAAGTGATGGCTTTAGAGGGGATGAACTTAAGAAATATATGGATGCAACTGCTTACTCTTACACTGAAAATGCGTTTAAGTTATGAAAGTGCAACTATCCCTGGGTGGTTTTGGTAATTACTAACAACATATAGCTCATTGAACTAATGCTATTTCAAGATGATCATTTCAGAAAGTTCAATGATTGGCATGGCATGGATTAGGAATGTGGACCCCTCAAAATGCTAAGGACACATATTGGCTCAATCTCAAGACTCTGCATTTTCATTTTAGTGATCCAAGATCACATTGAGTCCATAGGAAAAGCCAATACTATTAAAAGGGGATGAGGTGTTGCTTAATGGCTTGCTTGCTCAAAGTGCTTAGTGATATGCTCCAAAGCCCTCAACCACTTCCTCATATCCACATATGTCCCAAACCAAAAGTCAAACTTGGCCCCACCGAAATGTTCTATCCGGCGCCACCGAGTCCATTTGACATAGCCACTGTCATAAACCCTAGTCACTTCGGTCTCACCGATAGGGATCTCGGTCTCACCGAGATGGGATTGCAAACTCTCTGTTTCCCTTCGTAACATTTCGGTCTAACCGAGATGAGCGATCGGTCCCACCGAGTTCGCGATGCAAACTCTCTGTTTCCCCTTCGTAATATTTCGGTCTCACCGAAATGAGCGAATCGGTCCCACCGAGTTTGCCTAACCAACTCTCTGGTTAGCTTATTACCAAAGTCGGTCCCACCGATTTTGTGTAATCGGTCTCAACGAGATTACGTTATGCCCTAACCCTAATGAAATCGGTCCCACCGAGTTGACATGTCAGTCCCACCGAAAAGCCTAACGTTCACATTTTGAACTGAATCGGTCTGACCGAGTTTTCTGATTCGGTCCCACCGAGTTTGGTGAATTGTGTGTAACGGTTAGATTTTATGTGGAGGCTATATATACCCCTCCACCCACTCTTCATTCGAGGAGAGAGCCATCAGAACATGCCTACACTTCCAAAGATACATTTTCTGAGAGAGAACCACCTACTCATATGTTGAGGTCAAGATATTCCATTCCAACCACATAAATCTTGATCTCTAGCCTTCTCCAAGTTGCTTTCCACTCAAGTCATCTTTCCACCAAATCCAAATCTATGAGAGAGTTGAGTGTTGGGGAGACTATCATTTGAAGAACAAGAGCAAGGAGTTCATCATCAACACACCATCTATTACCTTTTGGAGAGTGGTGTCTCCTAGATTGGTTATGTGTCACTTGGGAGCCTCCGTCAAGATTGTGGAGTTGAACCAAGGAGTTTGTACGGGCAAGGAGATCGCCTACTTCATGAAGATCTACCCTAGTGAGGCAAGTCCTTCGTGGGTGATAATCCCGAAGTGCAGGGAATCATCGTAGCAATTTCCAAAGGTGGAAGTGATAAGTATGGAGTGTCGAACCCACAAGGAGCTAAAGGTAAGATCAATATTCTCTCAAGCCCTATCTCGCCATCGACATTTAATTTCACGTGCAATCGAGCGCTTGCTTTCAACTAGCAACGAGAAATAAAACTATGTTGTGGGTATGAAGAGGATAACTTTGTATGATATCGGAGAGCTAAAATATAAAAGTAGGTGCTGTTATCATAGAGTTAGAATATATTACTAAGTATTATAAATAGCGAGTGTGGAATAATGGTGGATCGGTGTGCAGAATTGTCCTAGGCAATTGTTAACAAGACCGTAGTCGTCATTGCAATTTCATATGAGGGAGAGGCATAAGCTAACATACTTTCTCTACTTGGATCATATGCACTTATGATTGGAACTCTAGCAAGCATCCGCAACTACTAAAGATCATTAAGGTAAAACCCAACCATAGCATTATAGCAACAAGTCCTCTTTATTCCCATACGCAACAACCCCCTTACTCGGGTTTGTGTTTCAGTCACTCACCAACCCACTATAAGCGAATCATGAACGTATTGCAACACCCTACAGCGGGGATCCCTCACGCTTGCGCGACACGGAGGGCACTATAGGACAGCACCAAAATAAAACATACAACTCGTACCAATCTAGATCATCAATCAACCCAAAGACAAAGGATATCTAGTCAAAACATAATAAGATGGCAACACATCATTTAGATATATTATAACTGAGCACCTTTCCTGCCCTCTCAGGCCATTAGTGCTCACAGCCGTCGAATCTTGAGATTTGAGTGTTTTCGGCCGTCCAATTGCTTCTAATCCCACCTCTGCTCGCTAAGTTCGCTATGACCGAGAAGTTTCCATCACGGGCCGCTGCTCCGGTGACAATTTTGGATGCCTAATGTAAAATTGGGCCTAATGGGCTTTTATCTCTGTATCTGACAAGGAAAAAGGCCTCTGTCCCGACACTCCTTTCGTTTGCATGCACGGACGCAGAGGGAGCGACTCTCTCTCATGGCGGCCGCCCCCCGGGACGCACCAATGCGACCGACGGCGTCTGATGCCGTCTGCCCTTCCGATTCGAGCAAGATGGGGCGCCTCTCTGGATGACCGCACGGGATCCGTTGGGTTGCCTAGCCGGTCACGCTATGGGATGGTGGCTGGCAGTGCAGGTGGCGAACAGTACCGTCGATTCGACTCTGTCCATTCATTGACAAATTAATCAGAGCCCATCAATAGCAATTGATTAGCCGGCTGATGATAATTGCAGGTCAGTTACGAATGCCGTTTCATGCTTTTTCTTTAATTCACGCACGCAGCACGCCCATATAATCCCCACCATGCGGCTGCTCCTTCTCCATCGTCTGGTAGCCATGGGTGATTCTTAGGTCTCTAATTCAACACGATCCCCTTTCCTTCCTAATCATACGCCCCTCTTCCCCCAATTGTATCTAGATTTAGAATTTGTTTTTCTATACTACTCTTTCTGCTCACAAAGAGGTTCTCTAGGTTGATGTATTTCAGCTCCTTTCTGCTGGATTAGAAGATTTACGCCTTACCAATTTGGAAGGTGATGCATGCACTAGGAAATTTTGAATTGTGCAAGCAAATCTCATTATTACAGCTATGTGTTCCTTTTCTTAAAAAAAGACACAATCTTGCAGATTCTCCATAAGACGAACTTTTCGACTGTTCAACCTTGGAGTTTATTAGCCTCTTAAGTTAATGATGATTGTCTTTCCCTTAAAAAAGGTTAATGGTTGTCTTCCATTTCCAGTTGCTTCTACAATTGTTATGGACAATACACAACATGTTTATTGTTGCAGTTGGATAATGACTCGTGGTTATGAAACAACTTGCCCAAAAGGATATTGGAGGACATAAGTTTAAGTTGTATTTTGAATGCGTTGTTTCATTGTAATTCATCCAAACATGGCGTCATTATTAATGAAATGTGATTTTCCATGTGTAGGGGATTTGATAAGACTTCAACCTTTACCAATTGCAAAATCTGCAACGACTAGCAAACTGAGGTATATTTTTTACCAATAAATATTTATGCTGCTCAAATGGTGTTCAACCACTTCTTTGATAGTGAACAGGGGGAAAATTTATTTAGTTGGTCATAATGTTATTGAAAATTGCATCTAACATTTTGTGTAAACCAGGGGATTCATTTCTATCTTCAATTTCATACAAATTTATTTCCCTTCCGTGACATAATCATGGATGAAACTACTTGTGAGGGCTACCTCCAAACTAGAGATTAATCAGGTTATTTTAGGAGAGATTACGAGACTCTCCATCGAATTAAACAGGTGTGTTGTTGTTCATTGATGGAACAAGTCCTTCTACTTCATCAATTGTGTCTAGGAGCTTATAGAGCAACGCATGCGATGTACATCTGTAAATTCGCTTTCATTTTACCGGAAAATATCCGCTCGATTCACTTTACTATTCTGGTAGCTTTATAAATTATCTCACCAAATGTGCTGCTGATGATGAAGGTTGTGTATTTATTTCTGTAAGTGTAGGTAAATTAGTTTTACTAGATTTCACAACTATCTGCTACCCTTCTTCAATAGATGAACCCTCCGTTCATTAATGCTCGCCAATTCCTGCCCATAGCTAAAGCTGAAGTATAGATGAAGTGATAGCTATAGTAGCTGGAATTGGTGGATGAGATTACTTTATTTAAAAATAACATGGTAATGTGTGGGGCATGAAAAATAGATGGCATTCATCGCATG
Organism: Aegilops bicornis; assembly: GCA_021605145.1. Classification (NCBI taxonomy): domain Eukaryota; kingdom Viridiplantae; phylum Streptophyta; class Magnoliopsida; order Poales; family Poaceae; genus Aegilops; species Aegilops bicornis. Next base: position 567,895,544 of record CM038673.1, on the reverse strand, counting down.
ATGGATCTTTAAGGAATGTGATGGTAATCAAGAGAACCACCACCATTACGTGTCATCGGCTCATTGCTGATGATTGTACAACACATATTGTGCTTCAAGCACTCCACTAAAAAGCATTGATTAATAATAACAGTAGTATAGGTACGAGTTAACCACAAGTTTTTGTTTGCGCATATCATTTTTAGTCTTGTGAAATTATTTTACGTTTTGTGTTACATTTGTGCAAGCCATGTATTATTTACAAGAAATTTGTGAAGTATTTTTCTGCTGTAAAAACATATAGTCCAATTATTATTGCTTATGTTGCAGCCATCATGAGGCCAGGGTAATGGAAATGGTGTGTGCCAAGATAGGCAGGTGAAACGACGGCCAGCTTGAGAGAAGTTGCCAGATTATATATACCAGATTTCCTCTTAACATTTTTACTCTAGTCTACCTTCCTCTAAATTGAGTTTTTGTGGAATTGCTTGACCGCATGCTAAAAGAGGTGATACTTGGAGTTAAGCAAATATTGCAACTTCGTGACAAACCGCCCATTAAGTCCAGCTATGTGTCTCCATATAATTAAATAAATCTCTACCAATTTATTATAAAAATAGACGGGTGCGACAACGCGCGCCACCATGATCTAGTTGGATCATAATATGTGGCATAAAGCACCATGTTCAAGTAGGGATTATAGTGGGGTGCGGGAGAGTGGACCGCGTAAAAGAGATGAGGATGGTGATGTTGATGAAGACGATCACCGCGACGATGATTCCCCTCTCAGTGGCACTCCGGTGCCACCAAGAGAGAGGAGATGTTCTCCCCCTTGTGCTTCCTCCTCCATGGCCTCCCCCCTAGATGGGGAAAGGTTCTCCCTCTGGTCCTTGGCCTTCATGGCGATGATGGCCTCTCCAGGATACTCCTCCATAGCCGCCGATGATGATGGCCCCCTCCGGCAGGGTGCTGGAGAGGGCCTAGATTGATTTCTCGTGGCTACAGAGGCTTGCGGCGGCGGAACTTCCGATCTAGGTTTCTTTCTGGAAGTTTGGGTATATATAGAAGAGTTTGGCCTTGATTTCACGTCAGGGGGGTCACCGAGGCGTCGGTGAGGTAGGGGGCGTGCCCTACCCCCCTGGGCGCGCCCCCACCCTCGCGGGTGCCTCAGGACTCCCCTGGTCCATCTCCGGTGCTCCGTGGGCTTCTTCTGGTCCAAAAATAGGCTCTGTGAAATTTCAGGTCAATTGGACTCCGTTTGGTTTCCTTTTCTGCGATACTCAAAAACAAGGAAAAAAATAGGAACTGGCACTGGGCTCTGGGTTAATAGGTTAGTCCCAAAAATCATATAAAACAACATGTAAAAGCCCATTAAACATCCAAGATAGATAATATAACTACATGAATACTTCATAAATTATAGATACGTTGGAGACGTATCAATGGGCGATGGCCATGGTGGGATAGACAAGGTTGCTTCTTCGTGGACCCTTCGTGGGTGGAGCCTTCCATGGACTCGCGCAATCGTTACCCTTCGTGGGTTGAAGTCTCCATCAACGTGGATGTACGATAGCACCACCTATAGGAACCACGGAAAAAATCTCCGCGTCTACATTGCGTTTGCTCCCTCCAAACTCCTCCCTTTACCTTCATGTGCAATGTTTTACATTCCGCTGCTATACTCTTAGACTTGCATGTGTAGGTTGGTTGCATGACTTGTGCTAAGTTGCTAAAAATCTGCCAAGACTTAAAATTGGGAAAAGGCTATATTTTTATTTGGTCAAGTAGTCTAATCCCCCCTCTAGACATACTTTCGATCCCTACAAGTGGTATCAGAGCTTTGGTCTCCATTTGCCTTGATTTCCATAGATTTTGGTGATCATAGCCTTGGTTCACAACCTAGGAGAGTATGACGTCTAGCGAGGGAAATTACAACCGTAGAGGTCCTTACTTTGATGGTACTAATTTTGCTAGTTGGAAGCACAAGATGAAATGCATATTCTTGGACATAACCCCGCCGTTTGGGCTATTGTGTGTATTGGCTTGCAAGGTGAATTCTTTGATGGGAGAGAACTGAACCGTGAAGCTACCACGGAAGAGTTGAAGATGCTGCAATACAACGCTCAAGCTTGCGATATCCTCTTCAACGGATTGTGCCCTGAAAAATTCAACAAAATCAGCCGTCTTGAGAATGCAAAGGAAATTTGGGACACTTTGATTGATATGCACGAGGGTACCGACTCCGTCAAGGAATCCAAATTGGATGTGATTCAAAGTCAACTTGACAAGTTCAAAATTAAGGATGGTGAAGGTGTCGCTGAAATGTACTCTAGGCTTGCTCTCATCACAAATGAGATTGACGGCTTAGGAAGTGAAGAGATGACCGGTAGATTCATCATCAAATTATCCTAAGAGCCTTGGATGGAAAATATGATACCGTGTGCACATTGATCCAAATGATGCCAAATTACAAAGATCTCAAGCCTACGGAAGTCATTGGAAGAATTGTTGCTCATGAGATGTCACTCAAGGATAAGGAAGAGCTTCACAACAAGTCAAGTGGTCCTTACGAAGCCTCATGTGATACTCCTACATCATCAAGTGAGAAACAAAACTTCAATGAGGAATTGAGCCTAATGGTGAAGAATTTCAACAAGTTCTACAAGAGTAGAAGCAAGGAAAGAAGTTCCAAGTCAAGGTCCTACATTGACAAAAGATCTTCTAGCCGTGAGCGAAAATTGCTACAATTGTGGAAGACCCGGACACTACTCCAATGAGTGTACGACCCCCTACAAAAGAAGAGAATATTCACCCAAAAGGAGAAGTAGAAGAGAAGAATCACCACCAAGAGAGAGGAGGAGTAGAGATGATCGTTATGAATGAAGAACCTCTCGGAGAAGCAAGGATTTGGAAAGGAAGGACAAATCATCAAGGAGCTACACAAATCGAAGACATCAAGCTCTTGTTGGTGAATGGGTATCCGGATCCGACTCCGACCATCACTTCGAAAGAAGTTATCACTCCGACTCCGAATATACTCAAGATGAAGGTGTTGCCTATCTAGCACTTGTGTCAACCAACTCCTACGACATATTTGACTCACCAAATGAAGGAATTGGAAGATGCTTCATGGCTAAAGGCCCAAAGGTATCACACCCCGAGTATGTTCATTTCAATAGTGATGAAGATGACTTGCTAGGAGATGATGATTTACTTGTTGACAATTCTAGTGATGAAAACTATGATGAACTTGCTATTAATCATGTTAATCAAGATAAAATGAAAGATGATGATAAGAAGGGGATTGAGCGTCTAACTAAAGAACTAAACACTCTTAAGTTAGCTCATGAAACTACCTTGGAGGATCATTGAGAACTTTTAAAGACTCATCAAAAGTTATGCTTTGAAAAGCTCAACCTTGAGCAAGAGCATGGGTTCTTAAAAGCGATTAGTGATGATCTTCGCAAGAAAAGTTCTTCTTACATTGGCAAGTGTTTACTATTGTCTACTTACATGCCACAAGTTAAATCTAGCAACAAGAGTAAGAAAGATTCTTCATCTAGTAGTAACAATAATCATGCTAAATCCAATGTTGTTGCTTCTAGTAGTTCTCTTGATTCTACTAATGATTCTCTTAGCCAAGTTACACTTGAGCAAGAAAATAGCTTATTGAAGGGAATTATAGAGAAAGGTGTTTACAAGAGCCTTGCCGGAATTAAGCAATTTGAGGAAATTGTACGCAAGCAAGGAAGGCACCGGAAGAATCAAGGTGTTGGTTTTGAACGAAAGTTCAATGCCAATGGAGTTGAGTGGGAAGAAAATCAATACCCTAAGACGAAGTTTGTTCCTCAACAAGAGAAGTATGATCCTACTTCTTTCCAAGGGACACAAGCTCAAGATGATCTTCCACCACAAGACCACAAGCAAAAAGGCAAGGACAAGCTTCAAGAGGAGATTGATGCATTTGAAGAAGCTCCTAAGGCCTCGGTCAAGTGGGTTCCCAAGACTACATCAAGTTCTACTACGTCAAGTATGACTACAACTCCAAGGATCCCCATCAAGATGATGTGGATCCCGAAGAAGAAGAACTAGAGAGTTCTTAAGGGTGACTCCGCCAACATACTTAACTCATATCATTTTGGCGAGTACAAGTGCAAACAACTTCCACATCTTACACTAGTTCAAGGAGTCACAAACCCTCTTGTTGGTAAGACAAGGGACAAGGTAACCTAATGCTTTCATGGACATCATCTTGTGTGAAAATCACTCTATGTCTATGGATATCCTTGTTTGTTCCTTGTGGGACTAACCCGTGTAGGTATTGAAAGTGCAACTCACTCCAATGGATTGCTCCAAATGATCTACATCAACATTGAGCATCCACATCTTCAACATCTACATGAAGTCATCATCGACAAAACCCAAGGTTAGTTCATCCCTCTTAGGGGGGATATCACATCTAGGGGAGCTTTACTCTAAATATTGAGCTAAAGCAACTCTAATGGTGTGAACACAACAATGCTTTATGTAAAAGTGGTAACCCCACTTGTGCTTAAACAATGAGTATGACCTACGATCAAATGTTCTCATTTGACTCCTAAGTCAATATACTCATATATAGATGACCTAGTCATCCCAATTGCTTGATAGATGCTACAGTGTATGTGCATGCTTTGTCACATATTTCATTTGCCATTTTATTGTGTGAGCATGTTGATTACATATTTTAATCATTCAGGGACATCCACTTGTTGTTTTGATTGATTGACCCTTTTTCTTTTGCCAAGTTGATGGACAAGAATGCCTAAGAACTTCCTCTAGCTATCTAGGCTTTTCTCGTCTCAAACTCTATTCATGCTACATCACAAAGTTTGATCAAGTCAGATTCGAACCACTCTGTGTGAGGAGCACTCGTAGTCCCCGATTCGTCATAGACTTAAACTTCCAAAACCTCTCTGTGCACTTCGGTCTGACTGATCCATTCACTTCGGTCACACCGAGTTCACTGAGTTGATCTAGGTTTTCAATCTCGGTGCAACCGATTTGAACTTGTCGGTCACACCGAGTTGTAGTAACCGCTTGTGATTCTGCATCTTGGTGCCAACGAGTTGTTCCACTCGGTCACACCGACAGGGTTAGGATATATATACTCACGGGTGAGATTTTGGAAATTTCTTCAAAACCTCTCAGCCCGCGCGTGTCCTGCTCTGCCGCCTCGGGTCTCCGGGTCGTCTTCTCGTCGCCAGCGACCTCCCGCCGCTGGTTTTCCGTCGCCGTCAACGGGATTCTACCCCGACGTTGTCGCCGTAGCGAACTCACCGCCGAGCTAGGGTATGAGTTCGATCTTTGTGCTAAATTCCTTACTCCGATTCCTAGCACATTGCTTTGCCATGATCTTTACCACGTATGAAATCATTCTATCCAGAGAAATCATCCCTTAGTTTAGGTTTGATTCGAAAATTTAGGGTTAGGTCTCCGCCGAACTCATCTCGGACCGACCGAGTTGTAGAAATCGGTCTCACCGATTTGGCTTAGGCCATTGCACATGCGCTTTTTGGTCTGACCGAAAATTGCAAATCGGTGCGACCGAGTTCAACTCTCAGTGAAACCCTAGCAATCTCAGAGCCACCAAACTGTGACTCGGTCTGACCAAGTTCACTAGTTTAGACTCCAAAAGTTGCTTCGGTATTACCGAGTTTAACAAATCGGTAGCTCCGAAATGCTTTCTGTGGAGAACTAAAACTAAGTTTTGACTCATCTCTTTTGCAAAAACTCTGCACTTGTTGATGCTCATCTACTCTACCTCATCTACATCCATTCACAGAGTTTGCTGTCAGTTTGCCTGCCAAGATGTCTGACCAGAGTGATAGCCAGAACAGATCTAAAGAGCAGGTGCAAATGAGTGAGGGCACTAGTCCCTCAAGAAGCTATGATGAGGGCAGCAGGAGCACATCCAGCAATTTGCCCAAGGCAGCCACCAGATCAAGGAAGTAGAGAACCTCAGATTCAGAGGATGAGGACTATGTGGCTGCAGAGGAGGAAGTGAGCTCCAAAAAGAAAGTCCAGAAGGAGTATGGCACAGCTGCTGCAACCAAGCATGGGTTGCACAAGAAGGTTCCTGCCAAAAGAGTGCCAACATCCAAGCCAAGGAAAGTTCCAACAGGAGAAACCATGCAGTTCACAATTGAATAATCAGATGATGATGTGGCTAGTGACAAAAAGAAGAAAAGGGCAAGAACCACAAGTACAAAAGTTCTTGGAAAATCTATCGTGGTGAGAGAAGAAGAGGAAGAGGAAGAGGATGCTGCACCAGCACCCAAGTCCCAGAAGCTCATGGGGGATGCTATCAAGTCAGGGGCTGCTTCATCAAAGCCCAAAACTGCTCCCAAAGCTACTGCTCAAGCTCAGAAGCCTTCTAAGCCCAAGAGAAGCACCAGAAACATCCCAGCTGAAGAGAAGAACAAGGCCCCAGTGCCTGAAGTACAAGAAGAAAATGCTGAAGCCCAAGTGCTGAGAAAACTGAAACCAAAGATTCCAGACCATAATGACACTCATCCAGTGGCAGAAGATATGAGCATCAGGAAGGATGCAGATCTGAGACTTTGGAGACAGTCTAATCCCTATGCTGTAAGAAGGAGGACTGCTGTGGACTACATGTTCCACACCAAAGAACAACAAGATTTTTATGAGACCATTCTGCTGGACAAGAAACCTATGGTTTGTGATATGAAGTGGGTTGATTGGGAATTCATTGATGAGAATGAAGATTATTTTCCAGGAGTGCATGCAAGCTTCAAGGCTTGTGGAGTTGACAAGTTTGTTGGACAGAAGCTTACCAAATGGAATGATGAGCTCATTATGCAGTTCTGCTCCACTGCTCATTTCTATCCAGATAGAAGAATTGTTTGGATGTCTGAAGGTACAAGGTACCAGTCAACTGTAGAAGAGTGGGCCAAGTTGATCAATGCCCCAGAAGAACATGATGATGATTTGGATGTGTATGCCAAGAAGAAGAAAGACCACAACTCTATGGCAAATATGTACAAGGAGATCCCAGACAAAGCCTTGGAGACACATAAGTTTGGATCTGTGCATTATTTGTTGTCTGGTCTACCTACAATCAACACCATATTAAGGCATACTCTGTTACATGATACGTCTCCAACATATCTATAATTTTTGATTGTTCCATGCTATTATATTTTATCTGTTTTGGATGTTTAATGGGATTTACTAAGCACTTTTATATTAGTTTTGGGACTAACCTATTAACTGAAGGCCCAGTGCAAATTGCTGCTTTTTGACTATTTCAGTGTTTCGCACAAAAGCAATATCAAACGGAGTCCAAACGGAATGAAACCTTCGGGAGAGTTATTTTTGGAACAAACGTGATCCAGGGGACTTGAAGTGTACATCAAGAAAGAAGCAAGGAGGCCACGAGGCAGGGAGGCGCGCCTGCCCCCTGGGCGCGCCCCCACCCTCGTGGGCCCCTCGCAGCTCCACCGACCTAGTTCTTCCTCCTATATATATCCATATACCCCGAAAACATCCAGGAGCACCACGAAACCCTATTTCCACCGCTGCAACCTTCTGCAGTGTGATCCCATCTTGGGGCCTTTTCCTGCTCACGGAGGGGCATCGATCACGGAGGGCTTCTACATCAACACCATAGCCTCTCCGATGATGTGTGAGTAGTTTACCTCAGACCTTCGGGTCCATAGTTGTTAGCTAGATGGCTTCTTCTCTCTCTTTGGATCTCAATACAAAGTTCTCCTCAATCTTCTTGGAGATCTATTCGATGTAACTCTTTTTGCGGTGTGTTTGTCGAGATCCGATGATTTGTGGGTTTATGATCAAGATTATCTATGAACAATATTTGAATATCCTCTAAATTCTTTTATGTATGATTGGTTATCTTGGCAAGTCTCTTCGAATTATCAGTTTGGTTTGGCCTACTAGATTGATCTTTCTTGCAATGGGAGAAGTGCTTAGCTTTGGGTTCAATCATTGTAACACCCCGAATTTTTTTAACCTTTTTTTATTAATTAAAACTTTTCCAGGAAACTTAAACTTTGGTTTTCTGGATTTTCTTTTGATTTCAGAACCTTTCTTCCCTTTATTTTTATGGAGTTTTTACCTCAAGTGAAAAACTTCCCAATTTTATTGGACTCTTTTACCCTCTCAAATAAAACAATCTTTTATTAGTAGGATTATTTATATAATTATTTTTCCCCTGAGCTTTATTTCTCTAATTTCGTTTTTCATAAGTTTAGGGTCCCATTTGCACTGCAACCCTTTTATAAATTCATTCAAAAATTCCACCAAAAATTGGGGATGCCATGTGAGGTTTGAAAAACACTTTTATGCAAAAATATATTTCAATCTTTGGATATTTTGAGTTCTACACCTAATTTTCAAATCTGGTCCAGTGGGCAGTTTTGCACTACAACCTATTTAAATATTTCTTTAAAACTTCTACCAAAATTTTGGGATGTCCGTAGGAGCATATTATTCAACTTTATGCAAAAACCCAGCTATGTTCTTTGAAAAATTTGAGTGAATCATCATCTTTTCCATTCTGGTCCAACTTGATGATTTGTACTACAACTATGTTTTAAGTTGCTCCTTTATCCATGATTCCTTTTCCTACTTGTAGTCCCCCCTGATAAACCCTTAAGACCAGGAGCATGAGCCCATTGGAATATTTTTGGCCCATAAAATGACAGCCTCTAGTTTCTGCCAAAAATTGATTTTCTCAAATAATTGCACTAACAAGTTTCTACATTTGGCAAAATAACCTCACCACCCTCTCATTCATCTAAAGAGACCCCACTCTGGAAGATTTGACCACTCCAAGAAATGCCTAGGTGCATGTGGCATTATGTCAAACACCTTATGGGCATGATCAATTTTGGCATGATCTTTGTTTTGCACTGAGACCTTGCACCTCTGGGAAAACTAACTTGTCCACTAAGCCTCTAGATGACTTTAACCTAGATCTGTTAAACCCCAACCTCACCCGAGATCTCTAGCATGCCCTGGCATTTTGTCGAGCACGTCCCTGCAGCGTGCTCTGGCGCCGCCAGAGCGCTGCGTTTTGCATCGCGTCCGCAACCGAGCCGCCCGCGTCTCGCCCCACACTGCTTCGCCCTTGGCCAACCGCAGCCAAGACGCCACATCTCCTTCGCACCCCACGAGCACCGCAGCCCTCGCCACGCCTCCCAAGAAGCTGCCAGCCTAGCCGCCATCGCCGCCTCGACAGCCTCGCACCGTCGGCGCCGCCCGAGTCGCTAGCGCCGCCACCTACCCTCCGGAGCAGTCCAAGCCTATCCCTCGCCGTCAGCGCCGTCACCGCCACGTCCTCCTGCAACAGAGAGGCGGTTCGCCGGCGATCCTATCATGGCCGCCGCGAACCGACATGGCCACGCTATATAAGAGGCCCCCGAGCACGTCCCGTTCCCCAGGCAGCCTCAAAACACTCCCCTAGTTTCCCCATGGCAGCCAATCGACCCGGGGAGGTCTTCTTCCCCATCTCCGGCAACCGCAGCCGGCCACATCGCCCCGCCATTCTCGGCGCCACCGTGGCCTCCCCTCTCCACTCACCGCACCAACAACATCCTACAAAGACCCACGAGTCCATCCCCATGCCCGATTTTGGTCGTGGACCGCCGGAGTCAAAGCCCACTGCCGGCGACCACCGTCATTGCGGAGCTTCGCCACGGCAGCTCTGTCCACCCCAGAGACCAAAGCAACCACCGGAGTGACCACCTCGACCCCCTGAGCCCGCGGATGGCCTCGGTTTCCCGAACGGTGCCGCTGTTCACCGGCGAGCATCGCCGGAGTCCCGCTCCCTCTCGGGCAGAGGAAGAGGAGGGAGGAGAGAATAGTCAAACCTGACCAGTGGGCCAGGCGGGCCCACTGTCAGTGACCCACCGCACCGGTCCACGTGGGTTAAGTGAAGGCGTAAAGGGCAAAGTACGTATTCGACGTATACCCGTTCAAAGGAGAAACTGCTAAACCAGAATTGGGATTCCGACTTGTGACTTGTGAGAACCATGATTATTATTTTGTTATGGACTAACCCGTTATATTATTTGAATTATCGAGTATCCCTGGGATGATTCTACCTCCTGGATATTCACTGTGATTATTTATAAGCCCTCTATGTGGTGTCGCTGAGACGCCCGACTGTGGCATGCTTGTTATTTATTTACTTTATAAGCCCTCTATGTGGTGTCGCTGAGACACCCGACTATGGCATGCTTGTTATTTATTTACTTTATAAGCCCTTTATGTGGTGTCGCTGAGACGCTCGACTGTGGCATGCTTGTTATTTATTTACTTTATAAGCCCTTTATGTGGTGTCGCTGAGACGCCCGACTGTGGCATGCTTGTTATTCATTTACTTTATAAGCCCTTTATGTGGTGTCGCCCAGATGCCCGACTGAGGCATGTTTGTTATTTACCATCAATTCGAGACGTCGCTTCAGACATCCGAATGGTGCATTTTATTTCCTACTCTGTCATTACATATTCGTTGTCACATATTAATAACCTGCCTGCATGCATCAAGGATTTTATTTTTATGACTGGCGTTGTGATCATAGAATATTTTCAGAGCATGATTATCGGTTGTTATATTATACCTGTGTTCATAATGTTTGCGAGTACATTCAAAGTACTCACTAGCTTGTCCTTGGCTATTGTCTTGGCCAGATTTCTTGCGTGGAGAGGAGCGTTGTGATGACAGCCCCGGAACCTACGCAATGGTGATAGCAGCCTCGCGAATATAGGAGTTAACCTGGTCAGCTATTCCTGTGGGAAATGGAGTCCCATAGACGCTGATGATCCACAAACCGCTTCTGCCATCAACCACTAGAAACCATTTGTTGTACTCATGACTGTAATGGTCTTGTATCGCATATTTTGTATTTTGCTTGGAATTCTGTATCAAGTTGGTGCCTCATCACCAATAGTAATCCCGGGCTGGTGAGCACAAGGGCCATTTTCTGGAAATTAATACCCGGAAAACCGGTCGTGACAAACTTGGTATCAGAGCCAGGCTGACCATTGGCTAATCATATCCTAGCCAGGTCGAAAAACCTAGGTAAGCCAAACCACCAGACCTTAACCAAAACCCAGCCAAGCTTCCCGTGCAAGATAGCCAAACAGTGACCCCGACACTTTTGGCAGTCGGTGCCCAACCTATCAACCTAGCTCATCGATCACGCCGATGACCGACGCCTATAATGTCTCATTCGCAAGCGTGCGAAGGAAGACTTCATCCCCTTTTTCTATAAAAAGGGCACACTCGCCTCAACCCAGCACAGCACAACCTCTACCCCAAACCAAGCCATAATGCCTGGCCCCGTAGTGCACAATGAGACCACAGCAACCAACCTTGGAGGTTTTGTGACCATACTCGCAAACCTCACCTGTCGTGCCTATGCATTAGAAGAGCCCCCATAATATGTTGTGTACCAAGGATCCATGAGTGGTGAGAGCCATCAATTCTGGGTCACTGTGCACATCTATGGTAGGGGTTTGTCGCTAGAACGCCCCTACAGGTTCACCGGAAGGACAACTTCCTTCGAGCCACAAGCCATCCAGCTAGCTGCTCGAGAGGCTATAGTTCAACTCCGGCAGTTGTCGCCCAGAGTTAACTATCGCTCGTTCTACTACTACCCCAGACGTGAAGGGTATGGTAGACCACCCCAGGTTGCCAACGAAGATCACGAGACGGATCCTGCGTTGTTGCACCTAGTGCGCTATGTAGGTGCACTAGAGGAACTGTTCGATCAAATCACCATTGATCTGTTCGCAGCTCGTGGAGAGCTGGTTCGTCGAGCCCCGGCGAGAGGAGAGAACGAGTCCGACACCGACAGCCCAGTCGTGCTGTTCGGACAACCAATCGAGACCTTGAGGTCAGCCCCAGCCATCAACCAAGGTGCTTTGATGACCCCAGAAGTGCTTCGTCGCCTTTTGGGAGCACACTCCAACGGGATTGTGGCCAACAATCCCCGCGATGGTCATCATCGCCACCCTGACCCTGCAGTCCCTTAGCCACCTCCAGCTACTCCCGATGATAAGACCCGTGGAGAAGCCTCGTCATCCACAAGGCAAGCCCGCTTGGATATAAACGAGGTAGACTAAGTCACCAAGTAGTGCCGAGTCTCAATGTATCCTCGCATTGTAATCGTGTGACCTTGTAAATTAACGCAGCCGGTTGTTGTGCCTCTGTTTTAAATAGTAACCTTGCATAATTATGTCAGCACGCAGTTGCATATTTTTCCGGGCACAGCTACCAAAAACCATCCCGACAACCCCCACAGGGATACGTCACCTTAGTGAGATATGTATCTGTGGCTTTGACCCCGACCCTTGGAACTGAGCTGGCAAATTAATTACCCTTCACCATGGTAAAATGACCCAGCTCCAGTGCTATAAAAAGGCCACCTCGTGACCTTGCCAAGCACCCTCACCTTGTGCACCACCCTCACAACCATTTCTTGCCATGCCGAGCCCTAGTATTTATCTGAGAACCCCAGATGCAACCCCGGGTAGTTTTGTCAAAATATTGTGGGACTTTACCTGCAGTACCATGGGTTCTACCCAGCCACCCCAAAGACGAAAGCTGTTCAAATCGAGAATCACCCCATCCACCTCGAAATATTGGGCAAGAGTACACATCCCTCCCATAAATCCAAACCAAGACCCAACGGAAGTTTCCTTCGTGGGGAAATCTATGCCAGCTCCACTAATGGCCATAGAAGCGGCTGCACACGAAGCACTTGCCCGCCTTCGATTCGCGGTACCCTATGCTAGTGAAAGAGGATATTATTATTTTTCGAGCCGTGCAGCACCCGGAGAAGTAACATCTTTTCCCGGTGGACGGATTGAGAGAGACCCAGTACTGGCAAACCTGGTCCAGTACATCATCGCTCAAGAACATTTGACCCAGCGAGTAATGGGTTATCTCCAGAGTATTGCAGATCTAAATCCTCAGATCGCCATCGGCAGACCACTGAGGCCCGACCAGGAGAGACACATTCACCGGCTGGTCAATCCGCTTTCCCCGATAGAAGAGGAGTGCATCCCGATGCAGAGAGCGTTTCTCGGGACCCCTCCAGTTACCGTTTGCATTATAGACGTCGCTGCTGTGTTTATTATCGCAACATTTATATATGCATTGTAACTTATGCGTAGTACCCCGAGTTTGTGCGGCGAGTAAATTACTTAGTTTCTATTAATATGAGTAGTTCTGTTGCGGTTTGACTCTGATATATTACTATTGTTCTCTCGCGAAAAGTCCTGGAGTGAGATTTCTTCTCCCTGTGTTGCTGCATCGTATATCTTCTCACAGCATGGAATTATTTTTATTCACGCAACACCACAACTACTCGAGCACATACACTACTTGCAAAAACACGTAACCGTGAAGTATTTGTTTTTCAAAACAACTCTTAACAAATCTTGAGGACGAGATTTTTTCTTAAGGGGGGTAGTGTTGTAACACCCCAAATTTTTTTAACCTTTTTTTATTAATTAAAACTTTTCCAGGAAACTTAAACTTTGGTTTTCTGGATTTTCTTTTGATTTCAGAACCTTTCTTCCCTTTATTTTTATGGAGTTTTTACCTCAAGTGAAAAACTTCCCAATTTTATTGGAATCTTTTACCCTCTCAAATAAAACAATTCATTTATCAATAGGATTATTTATATAATTATTTTTCCCCTAAGCTTTATTTCTCTAATTTCGTTTTTCATAAGTTTAGGGTCCCATTTGCACTGCAACCCTTTTATAAATTCATTCAAAAATTCCACCAAAAATTGGGGATGCCATGTGATGTTTTAAAAACACTTTTATGCAAAAATATATTTCAATCTTTGGATATTTTGAGTTCTACACCTAATTTTCAAATCTGGTCCAGTGGGCAGTTTTGCACTACAACCTATTTAAATATTTCTTTAAAACTTCTACCAAAATTTTGGGATGTCAGTAGGAGCATATTATTCAACTTTATGCAAAAATCCAGCTATGTTCTTTGAAAAATTTGAGTGAATCATCATCTTTTCCATTCTGGTCCAACTTGATGATTTTTACTACAACTATGTTTTAAGTTGCTACTTTATCCATGATTCCTCTTCCTACTTGTAGTCCCCCCGCTAAACCCTTAAGACCAGGAGCATGAGCCCATTGGAATATCTTTGGCCCATAAAATGACAGCCTCTAGTTTCTGCCAAAAACTGATTTTCTCAAATAATTGCACTAACAAGTTTCTACATTTGGCAAACTAACCTCACCACCCTCTCCTTCATCTAAAGAGACCCCACTCTGGAAGATTTGACCACTCCAAGAAATGCCTAGGTTCATGTGGCATTCTGTCAAACACCTTATGGGCATGATCAATTTTGGCATGATCTTTGTTTTGCACTGAGACCTTGCACCTCTGGGAAAACTAACTTGTCCACTAAGCCTCTAGATGACTTTAACCTAGATCTGTTAAACCCCAACCTCACCCGAGATCTCTAGCATGCCCTGGCATTTTGTCGAGCACGTCCCGTGCATGCTCTGGGCGCGCCAGAGCTGCGTTTTGCACGCGTCGTGACCGAGCCGCTGCCTCGCCTCAAGACCCGCTTCGGCCCTTGGCCAACCGCAGCCAAGACGCCACATCTCCTTCTCGCACCCCACGAGCACCGCAGCTCTCGCCACGCCTCCGCAAGCTGCCAGCTAGCCGCCATCGCCGCCCGACAAAGACCGTCGGTGCCGCCTGAGCCGCTTAGCGCCGCCACCTACCCTCCGGAGCAGTCCAAGCCTATCCTCGCCGTCTGCGCAGCGCCGTCGCCGCCACGTCCTCCTGCAGCAAGAATAGAGAGGCGGTTCGCGGCGATCCTATCCAAGGTCACGCCGAACCGACATGGCCACGCTTATATAAGAGGCCCCGAGCACGTCGCGTTCCCGGGCAGCCTCAAAACACTCCCTAGTTTCCCGTGGCAGCCAATCGACCCGGGGAGGTCTTCTTCCCCATCTCCGGCAACCGCAGCCGCCGCCACTGTCCCGACCATTCCGGCGCCACCAGGGCCTCCCCCTCTCCACTCACTGCACCAACAACATCCTACAACACCCACGAGTCCATCCCCATGCCCCATTTTGGTCAGGAACCGCCGGAGTCAAAAGCCCACTCTGCCCGACGACCACCGTCTGGCCCGCGGAGCTTGCCGGCAGCTCTGTCCACCCCAGAGACCAAAGCGACAACCGGAGTGACCACCTCGACCCCCTGAGCCCGCGGATGGCCTCGGTTTCCCGAACGATGCCGCCGTTCACCGGCAAGCATCACCGGAGTCCCGCCCCTTCTCGGGCAGAGGAAGAGGAGGGATGAGAGAATAGTCAAACTCGACCCGATGGGCCAAGGCGGGCCCTCATCGTCGCTGACCCACCGCACGGGTCCACGTGGGTTAAGTGAAGGCATAAAGGGCAAAGTACGTATTCGACGTATACCTGTTCAGAGCGTTTTCTTTTTTCTGTTTTATTTTTAAAAACAGATTTTGACCACAACTTTGACTGCCTATAACTTTTTAAATATAACTCCAAATGAATTGATTCTTTTTCCTACCTCTCTCAAATATTTTTTAGTTTATTTTAAGATTTATTAAAAAAAATTCAGACAACTTTTTGGTACTGTTTTTGAAACTATATATTGATTCAAAAATATTTTAATAGGATTTTTGGAGAGAGGAGAAAGCTTTCAAAAGTTTTGGAGTGCACCTTGCCTCCCCCACAACTTGAAGGCAAACATTCTGAACCCTGGCATAATATTTTGCATGCATTGTTTGACACGATTATGACACCACCTCAATACGTGGAACTCGTTATTTTATGTGGTGATGTGATCGTTTGCATAAATGCTTATTTGAAACTTCCTTGCTGTTGGAAATGGACATGCTTGTGATAATGATCATCCTCGTATGCCTTTCGTGCCTACCGGAAGGAAAACAGGAAAGTCTCTGTCTTGGGTAGACCTGAACTTGTCCCTAGTTCCTCGTCGAGACGAGTGTGTCTGGCATGGCATGAGGGGTATGATGAGTGGTGATTCTGTCTGTTGGATGAAATATATTCATTATGCTAATCATGCAGGGAATACTTAAAACCTCCTGAGTCGACCATAGCTTGAGTCTTGTTCCAGTAACCCCCATACTTGTTTCGTACTACCACTTGTCTCTACAACAAGTAGGGTACGGTTCAGTAAGTCGTCAACCCCTTTCTAGAACACTGTACAGAGAGGCCATGGTGGAAGATACCGGTTGTAGCTGGTAGGCAGGCCACCTGGTCCGGGGCATGGGTGTTTCCGATTGAGACCGAGAGGGGAGGCCACCCCTTAGAGCGCGATATATAAATTTGATCCCATGCTACGCGAGGTTGTAGCTTCCCCACTTAGAGTTTTGCTTAACAAGTGTCGTGGGTGATTCCGCATACCGTAAGTTAAGCCGGTGTGTGTGCAAGTTAGGTGTGTTCTCAACTAAAAGGCCGTAGACGGAATTAGTCCCGATGGACTAAAGGAATCCGTTACTCGTGGGTAAAGAGTACACCCTCTGCAGAGATTAAACCTATTCGAATAGCCGTGTCCATGGTTAAGGATTACAGTCTGGGATGGGTCAAGGGTTGGTCTTAGTGTTGGTCTTCGGAGGAGAAACTGCTAAACCAGAATTGGGATTCAGACTTGTGACTTGTGAGAACCATGATTATTATTTTGTTATGGACTAACCCGTTATATTATTTGAATTATCGAGTATCCGTGGGATGATTCTACCTCCTGGATATTCACTGTGATTATTTATAAGCCCTCTATGTGGTGTCACGAGACGCCTGATCGTGGCATGCTTGTTATTTATTTACTTTATAAGCCCTCTATGTGGTGTCGCCGAGACGCCTCGACCGTGGCATGCTTGTTATTTATTTACTTTATAAGCCCTTTATGTGGTGTCACGAGACGCCTGATCGCGGGCATGCTTGTTATTCATTTACTTTATAAGCCCTTTATGTGGTGTCGCCAGGGCCTTCGATCGAGGCATGTTTGTTATTTACCATCAATTCGAGACGTCGCTTGAGACATCCGAATGGTGCATTTTATTTCCTACTCTGTCATTACATATTCGTTGTTACATATTAATAACCTGCCTGCATGCATCAAGGATTTTATTTTTATGACTGACGTTGTGATCATAGAATATTTTCAGAGCATGATTATCGGTTGTTATATTATACCTGTGTTCATAATGTTTGCGAGTACATTCAAAGTACTCACTAGCTTGTCCCTGGCTATTGTCTTGGCCAGATTTCTTGCGTGGAGAGGAGCGTTGCGATGACAGCCCCGGAACCTACGCAATGGTGATAGCAGCCTCGCGAAGATAGGAGTTAACCTGGTCAGCTGTTCTTGTGGGAAATGGAGTCCCATAGACGCTGATGATCCACAAACCGCTTCTGCCATCAACCACTAGAAACCATTTGTTGTACTCGCAGACCAGAATGGTCTTGTACTGCATATTTTGTATTTTTCTTGGAATTCCTGTATCAAGTTGGTGCCTCATCAGCTAACAGTAATCCTGGGGCTGGTGAGCACAAGGGCCATTTTCTGGAAATTAATACCCGGAAAACCGGTCGTGACAATCATGCGGTGCTCGATCCTAGTGACAGAAGGGGAAACGACATGTATTGTATTGTTGCCATCGAGGATAAAAAGATGGGGTTTATATCATATTGCTTGAGTTTATCCCTCTACATCATGTCATCTTGCCTAATGCGTTATTCTGTTCTTATGAACTTAATACTCTAGATGCATGCTGGATAGCGGTCGATGTTTGGAGTAATAGTAGTAGATGCAGAATTGTTTTGGTCTACTTTTCGCGGACGTGATGCCTATATACATGATCAGGGCTAGATATTCTCATAACTATGCACTATTCTATCAATTGCTCGACAGTAATTTGTTCACCCACCATAATACTTATGCTATCTTGAGAGAAGCCACTAGTGAAACCTATGGCCCCCGGGTCTATTCTCCATCATACAAGTTTCCATTCTATTTTTCTTTGCAATCTTTACTTTCAATCTATATCATAAAAATACCAAAAATATTTATCTTATCATCTCTATCAGATCTCACTTTTGCACGTGGCCGTGAAGGGATTGACAACCCCTTTATCGCGTTGGTTGCAAGGTTCTTATTTGTTTGTTTAGGTACGAGGGACTTGCGTGTGGCCTCCTACTGGATTGATACCTTGGTTCTCAAAAACTGAGGGAAATACTTACGCTACTTTGCTGCATCACCCTTTCCTCTTCAAGGGAAAACCAACGCATGCTCAAGAGGTAGCATTACCCAAATCTAGAGATCACAAGATGATCAGAGGACATTCCATCTGAAGGAAATATGCCCTAGAGGCAATAATAAAGTTATTATTTATTTCCTCATATCATGGTAAATGTTTATTATTCATGCTAGAATTGTATTACCCGGAAACATGATACATGTGTGAATACATAGACAAACATAATGTCACTAGTATGCCTCTACTTGACTAGCTCATTAATCAAAGATGGTTATGTTTCCTAACCATAGACATGTGTTGTCATTTGATTAACGGGATCACATCATTAGGAGAATGATGTGATTGACTTGACCCATTCCGTTAGCCTAGCACTTGATCGTTTAGTATGTTGCTATTGCTTTCTTCATGACTTATACAAAGTTCCTACAACTATGAGATTATGCAACTCCCGTTTACCGGAGGAACACTCTGTGTGCTACCAAACGTCACAACATAACTCGGTGATTATAAAGGTGCTCTCTGTGTGTCTCCAAAGGTACATGTTGGGTTGGCGATTTCAAGATTGGGTTTTGTCACTCCGATTGTCGGAGAGGTATCTCTGGGCCCTCTCGGTAATGCACATCACTATAAGCCTTGCAAGCAATGTGGCCAATGAGTTGGTTACGGAATGATGCATTACGGAATGAGTAAAGAGACTTGCCGTAACGAGATTGAACTAGGTATTGGATACCGACGATCGAATCTCGGGCAAGTAACATACCGATGACAAAGGGAACAACGTATGTTGTTATGCGGTTTGACCGATAAAGATCTTCGTAGAATATGTAGGATCCAATATGAGCATCCAGGTTCCGCTATTAGTTATTGACCGGAAACAGTTCTAGGTCATGTCTACATAGTTCTCGAACCCGTAGGGTCCGCACGCTTAACGTTACGATGACAGTTTTATTATGAGTATAAGTTTTGATGTACCGAAGGTTGTTTGGAGTCCCGGATATGATCACGAACATGACGAGGAGTCTCAAAATGGTCGAGACATAAATATTGATATATTGGACGACTATATTCGGACACCGGAAGTGTTCCGGGTGATTTCGGAGAAAACCTGAGTCCCGGAGGGTTACCGGAACCCCCCGGGAGAAGTAATGGGCCTTATGGGCTTTAGTGGAGAGAGAGGGGCAGCCAGGATGGGCCGCGCGCCCCCTCCCCCTCCGGGTCCGAGTTGGACTAGGAGAGGGGGCGCCTCTTCCCTCTCCCTCTCCCTTCCTTTCCCTCCTAGTAGGAGTAGGAAAGAGGAGTCCTACTCCTACTAGGAGGAGGACTCCTCCTCCTGGCGCCCCCAAGGGCCGCCGGCCTCCCCTTGCTCCTTTATATACGGGGCAGGGGGCACCCTAGACACACAAGTTGATCTTCGTGATCGTTCCTTAGCCGCAGCGGTGCCCCCTCCACCATATTCCACCTCGGTCATATCGCTATGCGGTGCTTAGGCGAAGCCTGCGTCGGTAGAACATCATCATCGCTACCACGCCGTCGCGTCGACGGAACTCATCCCGACACCGCTGGATCGGAGTCCGGGATCGCCATCGAAATAACGCGTGTCTGAACTCGGAGGTGCCGTACGTTCGGTAATTGGATCGGTCGGATCGTGAATACGTACGACTACATCAACCTCGTTGTCATAACGCTTCCGCTTACGGTCTACGAGGGTACATGGACAACACTCTCCCCTCTCGTTGCTATGCATCACCATGATCTTGCGTGTGCGTAGGAATTTTTTTTTAAATTACTACATTCCCCAACAGTGGCATCCGAGCCAGGTTTTATGTGTTGATGTTATATGCACGAGTAGAACACAAGTGAGTTGTGGGCGATACCACCATACCGCTTACCAAAGATGTCATACTTTGGTTCGGCGGTATTGTTGGATGAAGCGGCCCGGACCGACATTACGCCAGACGCTTACGCGAGACTGGTTCTACCGACGTGCTTTGCACACAGTGTATGGCGGGTGTCGGTTTCTCCAACTTTAGTTGAACAGTGTAGCTACGCCCGGTCCTTGCGAAGGTTAAAACAGCACTAACTTGACGAACTATCGTTGTGGTTTTGATGCGTAGGTAAAAACGGTTCTTGCTCAGCCCGTAGCAGCCACGTAAAACTTGCAACAACAAAGTAGAGGACGTCTAACTTGTTTTTGCAGGGCATGTTGTGATGTGATATGGTCAAGACGTGATGCTATATTTTATTGTATGAGATGATCATGTTTGGTAACCGAGTTATCAGCAACTGGTAGGAGCCATATGGTTGTCGCTTTATTGTATGAAATGCAACGCATACATAATTGCTTTACTTTATCACTAAGCGGTAGTGATAGTCGTAGAAGCAATAGTTGGCGAGACGACAACGATGCTACAATGGAGATCAAGGTGTCGCGCCGGTGACGATGGTGATCATGACGGTGCTTTGGAGATGGAGATCACAAGCACAAGATGATGATGGCCATATCATATCACTTATATTGATTGCATGTGATGTTTATCCTTTATGCATCTTATCTTGCTTTGATTGACGGTAGCATTTTAAGATGATCTCTCACTAATTATCAAGAAGTGTTCTCCCCGAGTATGCACCGTTGCCAAAGTTCGTTGTGCCCGGACACCACGTGATGATCGGGTGTGATAAGCTCTCGTCCATCTACAACGGGTGCAAGCCAGTTTTGCACACGCCGAATACTCGAGTTAAACTTGACGAGCCTAGCATATGCGAGATATGGCCTCGGAACACGGAGACCGAAAGGTCGAGCGTGAATCATATAGTAGATATGATCAACATAGTGATGTTCACCATTGAAAACTACTCCATCTCACGTGATGATCGGTTATGGTTTAGTTGATTTGGATCACGTGATCACTTAGATGACTAGAGAGATGTCAGTCTAAGTGGGAGTTCTTAAGTAATATGATTAATTGAACTTAAATTTATCATGAACTTAGTACCTGATAGTATTTTGCTTATCTATGTTTGTTGTAGATAGATGGCTCGTGTTGTTGTTCCGTTGAATTTTAATGCGTTCCATGAGAAAGCAAAGTTGAAAGATGATGGTAGCAATTACACGGACTGAGTCCGTAACTTGAGGATTATCCCCATTGCTGCACAGAAGAATTACGTCCTAGAAGCGCTACCGGGTTCCGTGCCTCGCTGCAGAGCAACACCGGATGTTATGAACGTCTGGCAGAGCAAAGTCGATGACTACTCAATAGTTCAAGTGCCATGCTTTACGGCTTAGAACCGGTCTTCAACGACGTTTTGAATGTCATGGAGCATATGAGATGTTCCAAGAGTTGAAGTTAATATTTCAAGAAAATGCCCGGATTGAGAGATATGAAGTCTCCAATAAGTTCTATAGCTGCAAGATGGAGGAGAATAGTTACATCGGTGAGCATATACCCAAAATGTCTCGTATAATAATCACTTGATTCAACTGGAGTTAATCTTCCGGATGATAGCGTCATTGATGTAATTCTCCAATCACTTTGCCACCAAGCTACAAGAGCTTCGTGATGAACTATAATATGCAAGGGATGGAAAAGACAATTCCGAGCTCTTCGCAATGCTAAAAGTCATGGAGGTAGAAATCAAGAAGGAGCATCAAGTGTTGATGGTCAACAAGACCACTAGTTTCAAGAAAAGGGCAAAGGGAAGAAGAAGGGGAACTTCAAGAAGAACAGCAAGCAAGTTGTCGCTCAAGAGAAGAAACCCAAGTCTGGACCTAAGCTCAAATCGAGTGCTTCTACCGCAAGCAAACTGGTCACGGAAGCGGAACTGCCCCAAGTATTTGGCGAATAAGAAGGATAGCAAGGTGAACAAAGGTATATGTGATATACATGTTATTGATGCGTACCTTACTAGATCTCGCAATAGCACTTTTGGGTATTTGATCTTGGTTACTGTTGCTAATATTTGCAACTCGAAACAGGGACTACGGAATAAGCGAACACTGGCCAAGGACGAGGTAACGATGCACGTGGGAAATGGTTCCAAAGTCGATGTAATCGCGGTCGGCACGCTACCTCTACATCTACCTTCGGGATTAGTTTTAGACCTGAATAATTGTTATTTGGTGCCAGCGTTGAGCATGAACATTATATCTGGATCTTGTTTGATGCGAGACGGTTATTCATTTAAATCGAGAGAATAATGGTTGTTCTATTTATATGAGTAATATCTTTTATGGTCATGCACCCTTAAAGAGTGGTCTATTTTGATGAATCTCGATAGTAGTGATACACATATTCATAATGTTGAAGCCAAAAGATGCAGAGTTGATAATGATAGTGCAACTTATTTGTGGCACTGCCGTTTAGGTCATATCGGTGTAAAACGCATGAAGAAACTCCATACTAATGGACTTTTGGAACCACTTGATTATGAATCACTTGGTACTTGCGAACCGTGCCTCATGGGCAAGATGACTAAAACGCCGTTCTCCGGTACTATGGAGAGAGCAACAGATTTGTTAGAAATCATACATACAGATGTATGTGGTCCAATGAATGTTGAAGCTCGTGGTGAATATCGTTATTTTCTCACCTTCACAGATGATTTAAGCATATATGGGTATATCTACTTAATGAAGCATAAATCTGAAACATTTGAAAAGTTCAAAGAATTTCAGAGTGGTGAAAATCATCGTAACAAGAAAATAAAGTTTTTACGATCTGATCGTGGAGGAGAATATTTGAGTTACGAGTTTGGTCTACATTTGAAACAATGCGGAATAGTTTCGCAACTCACGCCACCTGGAACACCACAGCGTAATGGTGTGTCCGAACGTCAGAATCGTACTTTACTAGATATGGTACGATCTATGATGTCTCTTACCGATTTACCGCTATCGTTTTGGGGTTATGCTTTAGAGACGGCCACATTCACGTTAAATAGGGCACCATCAAAATCCGTTGAGACGACTCCTTATGAACTATGGTTTGGCAAGAAACCAAAGTTGTCGTTTCTCAAAGTTTGGGGTTGCGATGCTTATGTGAAAAAGCTTCAACCTGATAAGCTCGAACCCAAATCGGAAAAATGTGTCTTCATAGGATACCCAAAGGAGACAGTTGGGTACACCTTCTATCACAGATCCGAAGGCAAGACATTCGTTGCTAAGAATGGATCCTTTCTAGAGAAGGAGTTTCTCTCGAAAGAAGTGAGTGGGAGGAAAGTAGAACTTGATGAGGTAACAGTACCAACTCCCTTATTGGAAAGTAGTTCATCATAGAAATCGGTTCCTGTGATACCTACACCAATTAGTGAGGAAGTTAATGATGATGATCATGAAACTTCAGATCAAGTTGTTACTGAACTTCGTAGATCAACCAGAGTAAGATCCGCACTGCAGTGGTACGGTAATCCTATTCTGGAAGTCATGCTACTAGATCATGGTGAACCTACGAACTATGAAGAAGCGATGGTGAGCCCGGATTTCGCAAAATGGCTTGAAGCCATGAAATCTGAGATGGGATCCATGTATGAGAACAAAGTGTGGACTTTGGTTGACTTGCCCGATGATCGACAAGCAATAGAGAATAAATGGATCTTCAAGAAGAAGACTGATGCTAACGGTAATGTTACTGTTTACAAAGCTCGACTTGTTGCAAAAGGTTTTTGACAAGTTCAAGGGGTTGACTACGATGAGGCCTTCTCACCCGTAGCGATGCTTAAGTCTGTCCGAATCATGTTAGCGATTGCCGCATTTTATGATTATGAAATATGGCAAATGGATGTCAAAACTGCATTCTGAATGGATTTCTGGAAGAAGAGTTGTATATGATGCAACCGAAGGTTTTGTCGATCCTAATGGAGCTAACAAAGTGTGCAAGCTCCAGCGATCCATTTATGGTCCGGGTGCAAGCCTCTCGGAGTTGGAATAAACGCTTTGATAGTGTGATCAAAGCATATGGTTTTATCTGAGACTTTTGGAGAAGCTTTGTATTTACAAGAAAGTGAGTGGGAGCTCAGAGCATTTCCGATATTATATGTGGACGACATATTGTTGATTGGAAATGATATAGAATTTCTGGATAGCATAAAAGGATACTTGAATAAAAGTTTTTCAATGAAAGACCTCGGTGAAGTCATACATATTGGGCATCAAGATCTATAGAGATAGATCAAGACGCTTGATTGGACTTTCACAAAGCACATACCTTGATAAAGTTTTGAAAAAGTTCAAAATGGATCAGCAAAGAAAGGATTCTTGTGCAGACATTACAAGGTGTGAAGTTGAGTCGACTCAATGCCCGACCACTACGTAAGATAGAGAGAAAATGAAAGGAGTTCCCTATGCTTCAGCCATAGGCTCTATCATGTATGCAATGCTATGTACTGCACCTGATGTGTGCCTTTGCTATTAGTTTAGCAGGAGGTACCAAAGTAATCCAGAGTGGATCATCGGACAATGATCAAGAACATCCTGAAATACCTGAAAAGGACTAAGGATATGTTTCTCGTTTATGGAGGTGACAAAGAGCTTGTCGTAAATGGTTACGTCGATGCAAGCTTTGACACTGATCCGGACGATTCTAAATCGCAAACCGGGTACGTGTTTATATGAAACCTGGAGCTGTCAGTTGGTGCAGTTCTAAACAAAGCGTCGTAGCGGGATCTACATGCAAAGCGGAGTTCATAGCTGCTTCGGAAGCAGCAAATGAAGGAGTCTGGATGAAGGAGTTCATTTCCGATCTAGGTGTCATATCTAGTGCATCGGGACCAATGAAGATCTTCTCAGAATAATCTTGGTGCAATTGCCTTGGCAAAGGAATCCAGATTTCACAAGAGGACCAAGCACATCAAGAGACGCTCAATTCCATCCGGACCAAGTCCAAGTGGGAGACATAGAGATTTGCAAGATACATACGGATCTCGAATGTTGCGCACCCGTTGACTAAGCCTCTTCCACGAGCAAAACATGATCAAGCACCAAGACTCCATGGGTGTTAGAATCATTCTTTGTGTAATCTAGATTATTGACTCTAGTGCAAGTGGGAGACTGAAGGAAATATGCCCTAGAGGCAATAATAAAGTTATTATTTATTTCCTCATATCATGATAAATGCTTATTATTCATGCTAGAATTGTATTACCCGGAAACATGATACATGTGTGAATACATAGACAAACATAATGTCACTGTATGCCTCTACTTGACTAGCTCATTAATCAAAGATGGTTATGTTTCCTAACCATAGACATGTGTTGTCATTTGATTAACGGGATCACATCATTAGGAGAATGATGTGATTGACTTGACCCATTCCGTTAGCCTAGCACTTGATCGCTTAGTATGTTGCTATTGCTTTCTTCATGACTTATACAAAGTTCCTACAACTATGAGATTATGCAACTCCCGTTTACGGAGGAACACTTTGTGTGCTACCAAACGTCACAACGTAATCGGGTGATTATAAAGGTGCTCTCTGGTGTCTCCGAAGGTACATGTTGGGTTGGCGATTTCAAGATTGGGTTTTGTCACTCCGATTGTCGGAGAGGTATCTGGGCCCTCTCGGTAATGCACATCACTATAAGCCTTGCAAGCTAATGTGGCCAATGAGTTGGTTACGGAATGATGCATTACGGAACGAGTAAAGAGACTTGCCGTGTAACGAGATTGAACTAGGTATTGGATACCGACGATCAAATCTCGGGCAAGTAACATATCGATGACAAAGGGAACAACGATGTTGTTATGCGGTTTGACCGATAAAGATCTTCGTAGAATATGTAGGAGCCAATATGAGCATCCGTGTTCCGCTATTGGTTATTGACCGGAAACAGTTCTAGGTCATGTCTACATAGTTCTTGGACCGTGAGGGTCCGTGACGCTAACGCTAATGATGACAGTTTTATTATGAGTTTATAAGTTTTGATGTACCAAAGGTTGTTCGGAGTCCCGGATATGATCACGGACATGACGAGAAGTCTCGAAATGGTCGAGACATAAAGATTGATATATTGGACGACTATATTCGGACACCTGAAGTGTTCCGGGTGATTTCGGAGAAAACCGGAGTGCCGGAGGGTTACCAGAACCCCCCCCCCCGGGAGAAGTAATGGGCCTTATGGGCTTTAGTGGAGAGAGAGAGGGGCAGCCAGGATGGGCCACACGCCCCCTCCCCCTCTGGTCCGAATTGGACTAGGAGAGGGGGGACGGCGCCCCCCTCTTTCCCTCTCCCTCTCCCCCTTCCTTTCCCCCTCCTAGTAGGAGTAGCAAAGAGGGAGTCCTACTCCTACTAGGAGGAGGACTCCTCCTCCTTGGCGCGCCCCCAAGGGCCGGCCAGCCTCCCCTCTTGCTCCTTTATATACAAGTTGATCTTCGTGATCGTTCCTTAGCCGTGTGCGGTGCCCCCCTCCACCATATTCCACCTCGGTCATATCGTTGCGGTGCTTAGGCGAAGCCCTGCGTCGGTAGAACATCATCATCGTCACCACGCCGTCGTGCTGGCGGAACTCATCCCCGACACCCTGCTGGATCGGAGTCCGGGGATCGTCATCGAGCTGAACGTGTGCTGAACTCGGAGGTGCCGTACGTTCGGTACTTGGATCGGTCGGATCGTGAAGACGCATTTACTACATCAACCTCATTGTCATAACACTTCCGCTTACGGTCTACGAGGGTACGTGGACAACACTCTCCCCTCTCGTTGCTATGCATCACCATGATCTTGCGTGTGCGTAGGAATATTTTTTGAAATTACTACGTTCCCCAACACCATCAACTTGCTGCAAATCTTTGATGTTCCTAAAAAATTCAAAGTCATGAGTCTGATTGTAGAGACAATCAAAAGGACAACTGCTGATCAGAAAAGATCTTGTGGGTATGCTCCACACATTCAGGTGCTCATCAACTCCAAGATGGGCACATGCACTTACTTGTTGGACAAGGAGCACTTACCTTTGCACCCAGAATTTGAAGATAACATAGTTGTGATGAATGAGGATGACTCTTCATCAGTGCAAGCACAAGAGAAGAGAGCAAAGGCAAAGGCAGAAAAAGCTGCAAAGATGCCAAGTATTGAGGAGGCATCTGAAGTGTTCTTAAAGAGCAAGCAAGATCAACTAGCTTATCTGATTGAAGCAACATTGAGGATTGAGAAGTGCTTGGCCACTGTTGGGGATATAACTATTAGTGTAACCCGCCCAGGAAGGGCCGGGTTACGCTATGGCAATTTATCATATGAAGCCCAATATCAAGCTTGAAGATGGCGGTTCAATAAAGGGCCTAAAGCCCGCAGGCGACTTAAGGCCCGTAGTGATAAACCGCCATAATGGCATGACTTGTGTTGTAAGGCAAGATTAACTAGTCACCGAGCCGGACACTGTTTATGAGCCGGCCGGGACTCTGTAGGCCGCGGGGCGTCAACCCGTGTATATAAGGGGACGACCCGCCGGCGGCTTAGGGCAAGTAACATCAAATCGAGAGCCGGGCATAGCAGATTTGCTCCCTGGTAATCGAAACCCTAGCAATTCCATCTCAACTGGATTAGGCTTTACCCGTCACCGCAAGGGGCCGAACCAGTATAAACCCTCGTGTGCTTTGTCCCGCTTTAACCCCTTTCAGCTTCCTAGTTGCGATGGCTCCACAACTATGTCCTTTCACGAGGACATCTGTCGTGACAATTCCACAACAGTTGGTGCCCACCGTGGGGCCAGCGCACGGTGGATTTGAGTTCTTGAAGGGCAACTTCGAAGGGCTCAAGGGATACGCGGTGGGCCGGATGACCAAGAGTCGTCGCGGCAAGCTCTACATCAACGACGCCGGCTCAATTGAGTACGGGTACCGGGTCCCCTTCGGCGGAATCCACGTCTTCATCGGCCGGATTGGCGAGCCGGGCCCTGAGCCGGACATCTGCACCGACATCATCGAGACGGCTCAGCGTGCGTGACCCGTCCGGGCTCAACCCGCCGTGATGCGTGCCTTCGTGGGTTGCATCCATGGAGGAGAACTTTCTGAAGGATCCGTGGACGGCGTTGAGACGGCCGTCTGTTCTGACGGTGAGTCGTCCACTAGTGAATCGGATTCGTTATACCAATTGCAGGACGGCAGGCTTGGGGGCTGTTCCGATGGCAGCAGTATTCCGGACCCCTTTGGGCCGCCGAGCAGAGTAGGGATCTTCATGGCCAGCACTCAACCCGGCCAAAACTCTACGGTAGCGGCAGCAATAACGTCCGGGTCAGGAGCGGCCGGGGCAGGAGGCCCTGTGCGCCCGCCGGCTCAGGTGCTGATCGATCTCATGGACAAATTGACGGCCCTGTTAACCGCCACAGTTATTCAGGCAAGTCAAGATGAGCACGATGCAGAGGTGGCACATGTGCGTGAGGAGATAGCCCGGGCCAAAGAAGCCCTAGCAGCTGAAGACACCAGATTGGCCGTGGAGCAGGCGGCGTTGGATGCACGGGCTCAACAGCTCCAGTCAGAGGCTTTCCAGCTTATGATGAGCCTGAACGCATCTAACGAGGTGATGAGGAGGAGACACCAGAAGGCTCAATCCCGTTTGCCTCCAGTTTATGATCCTCGGAATCTCTTCTGCACGCCCGGAGCCGGCCCTAGTAACCCGCTAGAGGCAAATCAATTCGTAACATCCGGGGCAGGGGCACAGGTTCAGCCTCGGGTGATGGCGCCTCCTCACGTGAATACGGCCCCGCCTCGCTACGTACCAACACCACCAGGTCACTTTTCTAACCCCATGGAGAACCTGATCGCTGCATCGGCACATTTGGTGGCTCTCCTGGTGGACGGCGACTCTCCAACAGCGGTTCAGACGCGAAGGATCAGAGAACTCGTCCAAACGGCTCTGGCTCAGCAGGAGGCTTATTCCTATAGTCGAGACATGACTCATTCGACTCCTCGCCCAAGCCGAAGCCCAAGTTACAACAGACATATGGATTCGGAGGCCTTGTCAAACAACGCCCAACACCGTAACCAGCCCGGTGGATATAATCCGGTTCAGGACAGGATACGTCGGGAGGATGAGCGGGCGGCTCAACAGGCGGCTCACCAAACCTTCCCGGATTATCCGACGACTTCTGTTGAGGCGGGAGTGGCCACCAGAACCGGCGGCGTTCCTTGTTTGGTGCCGGCTTTGCGTAATGAGCGTCTGCCCAAGGATTTCAAGGGACCCCGAAAGGTGCCAAATTATATGGCTGATTTACAGCCCGGGGCGTGGATTGAAAGCTATGAGATGGCCATGGAGCTGTTGGAGGTTAGTGATGCGGCGATGGCCAAGTACTTCACCATGATGTTGGATGGGACGGCCCGCACTTGGTTAAAGGGGCCGCTGCCTAATTCCATTGGCTCATGGGCGGAGTTAAAAGCCCGCTTCATCCAGAACTTCAAAAATACCTGCAAGCAGCCCATGTCAATTGTGGACTTGACTAATTGTAAGCAAGAGGAGGGTGAGTCTACCACTCATTGGGTGTACCGGGTCAAGGAGATAATACATTCGTCTGACAAGATGGATGCCGGCTCTGCAGTTTTAATGTTGGAGAAAAATTGCCGATTTGAACCTCTAAAACAGAAGCTGGGGCGCCTGAAGCGTGATTGTAATGATATGGGCCAGCTGATGGCGTCTCTAGTCAAATACGCCGATTCTGATAGTACCAAGGATTCTGCGTCTGATGAAGAGAAGACAGGGAAGGGAAAGAAGAACGACAACGGAAAGGGTCAGCAGCATAACCCGGCGAATCAAGGAGGCAATAAGCGTAAGGCCGACGGTAACCCAGAGTTTGTGGCTGATACCAATTCACAAGGTAACAATCAACGACGCAAGGGGAGGCCACCCCCTCGGTCCGGCGGGTCAGGCCCTACTCTTGAGCAATTGCTTAACGAACCCTGTCCGAGACACGTCACTCGAGAAAGGCCAGCCACTCACCTGTGGAAGGATTGTGTGATCATGAAGGCTTTAAAAAATTCCAACACGTTCGAGGGCAATCATGGGTCTGGTGGCGGCTCAGGCGGAGGCGGTTTTCATGACCCGGGTGGCGGTTCAAATTCCGGCTTTCAGGGAAATCAAAGTGGTTATAATCAGCAGTTTGGTCAGGGAGGTCAACAGCAGCAGCAGTCGGGTTATCAGAGCAATCCAAAGCAGCTGAATAGTGGACAGTATCATGTGTTCACCACTAGCTTATGCAAACGAGACCAGAAGCTTCATAAAAGGACTGTGAACGCTGTTGAGCCAGCAGTTCCCCGTTATTTAAGGTGGTCGGAACAACCTATTGTGTGGAGCAGGGAAGATCACCCTCCCCGGGTTGACAATCCAGGTCAGTTAGCCTTGGTGGTAGCACCTCAGGTTGGTGGACATAAATTCACTAAGGTACTCATGGATGGAGGTAGCAGCATCAACATCCTCTATTATGAGACCTTTCGACGTATGGGGTTGACTGACAAAAATTTAAAGACATCCAACACTGTTTTTCATGGAGTGGTGCCTGGTAAGTCGGCCTACCTAGTTGGTAAGATTAAGCTGGAGGTAGCCTTTGGAGATGAGCATGACTAGGGCTGAGAAATTAACCTTTGAGGTGGTCAAGATCAAGAGCCCGTATCACGCTCTGTTTGGACGGCCGGCTTACGCCAAGTTCATGGCACAACCGTGTTATGTTTACTTGCAACTCAAGATGCCGGGTCACAAGGGCACTATTACTGTGCATGGGAGTCGGAAGATAGCCCTGGAATGTGAAGAGGGTGATGCTGCCTATGCCGAATCTGTTTGTGCAGCAGAAGAGCTAAAATTTTATAAGGATAATGTTGACCCAGCGGACATGACATCTCTGAAGAAGCCAACCACAGAGCATGACCCGGTGATGAAATTTAAGTCGGCTGATGACACCAAGCTTGTTGATTTTACTCGTGCGACTCATCTAAGCAATTCAAGATGTCGGTGCCAATCTGGATCCTAAATAGGAAAGCGCTCATCGAAGTTCATCTCGTGAGAATCGGGACATCTTTGCATGGAAACCTTCCGACATGCCGGGTGTACCGAGAGAACTCGCCGAGCACACTCTTAATATTGATCCAAAGTTTATGCCGGTCGTGCGCTTTTCTTGACGATTTAACAAAGAGAGACGGAAGGCTATCGGTGAGGAGGTGGCCCGGCTCTTAGAGGCCGGGTTTATTGTTGAAGTTTTTCACTCAGAGTGGTTGGCTAACCCGGTGCTTGTACTTAAAAAGAACGGCACCTGGCGGATGTGTGTGGATTACACGGACTTAAATAAGGCTTGTCCGACTGATCCTTTTGCTCTTCCCCGTATTGATCAAATTATTGATGGTATGGCGGGTTGTGAGCGTTTGAGCTTCTTGGATGCTTATTCTGGTTATCATCAGATCAAAATGGCAGTTAAGGACCAGGAGAAGACGGCTTTCATCACTCCGTTTGGAGCCTTGTGTTATGTATCTATGCCATTTGGGCTCAAGAGTGCCCAGGCGACTTATCAACGATGTGTACAGAACTGTCTCCACAATCAGATTAATGCCAATGTTCATGCTTATGTGGATGATATTGTGGTGAAATCCAGAGAGAAGGAAACCTTGATAGATGATCTGAAGGAAACCTTTGATAATCTCCGGGTCTACAAAATGATGCTTAACCGGCCAAATGTGTGTTTGGCGTGCCAGCAGGCAAGCTTTTAGGTTTTCTGGTCTTTAACAGAGGCATTGAAGCTAATCCGGAGAAGATCAAGGCAATTACCTCTTTGGCTAAGCCGGCATGCATCAATGATGTTCAGCGACTGGCGGGTCGTAACGCTGCTTTAAGTCGGTTCATAAGCCGGTTAGGTGAGAAGGCCATACCGCTGTATCTGATGATGAAGAAAACATACAATTTTGTCTGGAGTGATGCTGCTAATGCTGTCTTTGAAGATTTAAAGAGATAGTTATCTGAGCCGCCGGTCCTTGCGGCTCCCATTGATAAAGAGCCACTATTGTTATACGTGGCCGCTAACTCACATGCTGTCAGTGTTGCAATTGTGGTGGAGCGCAAGGAAGCTGGAAAGGAGCATCCGGTTCAACGGCCGGTTTACTACATCAGTGAGGTGCTTATTGAGTCCAAGCAAAGATATCCACATTGGCAGAAACTTGTTTATGTGGTGTTCATGGTGAGCCGGAAGCTTAAGCAATACTTCCAGGGTCACCCCATCACCGTGGTAATTTCTGCTCCTTTGGGAGACATCATACAGAATAGAGAGGCTATAGGACGAGTCGCCAAGTGGCCATTGAGCTTGGGCCTCATGGTTTGAAGTATGTGCCATGCACTGCTATTAAGTCTCAAGCACTGGTGGACTTTATCAACGATTGGACAGAACTACAGACGCCTGAGGAAAAGCCGGATAACACATATTGGACTATTCACTTTGATGGATCCAGGCAGTTGGAGGGCTCGGGGCTGGAGTTGTTTTAGCTTCCCCTCGAGGTGACAAAGTTTGTTATGTGCTCTGGTTGATGTTTCCCTATACTAACAATGCAGCTGAGTATGAGGCCTTGCTCCATGGTCTTCCGATGGCTAAGGAGATGAACTTAAGCCGGGTAAGGTGCTTGGGTGACTCAGATTTGGTGGCTCAACAGGTGTCAGGCAAGTGGGACTCTAAGGATCTTCTCATGGCGGATTATCGCCGTGAAGTTGATGCTGTAGCTGGGCACTTCAAGGGTTATCAAGTGGAGCATATCGATCGAAGGAAGAATGAGGCGGCTGATGCTTTAAGTCGGCTGGGATCTCAGCGTAAGCCGGTGCCACCTAACACCTTTTTGGATGTTTTGCATAACCCTTCTGTCAAGTTGCCCACAGAGGAAGACTTAGCTGTTCCAGATCCAGAAGCGCAGTTGGTGGCGGCTCTTCACGTCATCCCGGATTGGACAGTGCCATATTTGGCTTACATGACCCGGGGTGAGTTGCCTGAGGATGAGACCTTGGCTAGACAAATCATCCGGCGGTCTAAGTCCATGACAATTGTTCATGGTGAGTTGCATCATCGCAGTGTTACTGGGGCGTTTCAACGTTGTGTGTCACCTGCGGAAGGACAGGAAATACTTCGTGAGATCCATGAAGGGGATTGTGGTCATCACGCCGACTCAAAATCTCTTGTGGCCAAAGCTTTCCGTCATGGTTTTATTGGTGACGGCTCATCTTGATCTGGAGGACACAGTCAAGAAATGTGATGGTTGTAAAAAATTCTCACAATGAGCTCATGTGCCGGCTCAAGAATTAAGGATGATTCCAATTGCTTGGCCGTTTGCAGTCTGGGGGCTTGATATGGTTGGGCCTTTCAAAAGGTCCAAGGATAAAAAGACACACCTCCTGGTGGCGGTTGATAAATTTACAAAGTGGGCTGAGGCAGAGTCGGTCAGTAAGTGTGATGCAGCCATAGCGGTTTAGTTCATGAAAAAGGTGATCTTTCATTTTGGTTTTCCACACAGCATCATAACTGACAATGGTACTAATCTGTCCAAAGGTGCTATGGAAGAGTTCTGTCAACGAGAACATATCCGACTTGATGTTTCATCAGTAGCTCATCCTCAGTCCAATGGTCAAGCTGAAAGAGCCAATCAAGAGATCTTGAAAGGTATAAAGCCCCAGCTCATGGTCCCTTTAAAGCGGACACCGGGTTGTTGGGTGGAGGAGTTGCCTTCTGTGATTTGGAGCATCAATACTACACCTAACATATCTACGGGTTACACGCCTTTCTTCATGGTTTATGGAGCAGAGGCGGTCCTGCCAAGTGACATCCGTCACGATTCACCCCGAGTGGCGACTTACGTTGAAGCTGATAATGAATAGGCTCGTCAGGATGCACTTGATTTGTTGGATGAGAAGCGTGATTTAGCAATAGCCCGCTCGGCGATTTACCAGCAGGACCTGCGGCGTATCACAACCGCCGGGTTAAAACCAGAACCTTTCAAGAAGGTGACTTAGTGCTCCGGCTCATCCAGGACCAGTCCGATATGCACAAGTTATCCCCGCCTTGGGAAGGACCCTTTGTGGTCAGCAAGAACCTGAACAACGGGTCATATTACCTCATCGATGTTCGAGAGCACAAAGACTCACGTAAGTCGGAAGAGGAGACCCGCCGGCCGTGGAATATCGCTCATCTTCGGCCTTACTACACTTGAGCCACCGGCTCTCAGGATGTACATATCTTGACGATGTATATATTATGAAAAGCAATAAAGCAGGACCTCTGTCCTTTTTATCCTCAAAAGTTTATATGTCTTCCTTATTACATTGTTAAAACAACCAATAGGGAGCGGATCATATTTGAATCTGGCTTTACCTTTGGTATGGCTTATGATCATGTTTGAATCCAGCCATGATCATTTCGGGGCTTCCTGTTCAAACATAGGTCGTATTCGAACCAAAGAGAACATAGCTGTCGATACCCTCTTGATCGGCATACTGCCAAGCTCACTAGGGGGCTTCTTGATCGTATCCGAATCATAGCTCAACCCCTTTTGAGTCTGATGTGGATCATATTTGAATCAGCGTCATTAAACAACTTTCAAGGTCACTTGGGGCTTCCTGTTCAAACATAGGTCGTATTTGAACCAAAGAGAACATAGCTGTCGATACCCTCTTGATCGGCAATGCCAAAGCCACTGGGGGCTATATGATCGTATTTGAATCTTAGCTTAACCCCTTTGGAACGGTTTACTGATCGTATTCGAATCAGAAGCCTCAAAATTTTGTCTATTTCTCATAAAGTTTTGCAATTATTTGACTGTGCCTGTCTTGAGACCTTTTTTGATCACATTTGAAAGTGTTTATGGGGTGGTTTCCATTCCACCGGCTTACCCTTGATCAATAAAGTGGTTAGCGCATAATAGACATCACATGTGCCGATTTTTACAGAATTGGGTTCTCACCCTCATTGTTCGGGTCACATAAACCGGCAGCGTAATCAAAGGATCACATGTATGCTGTTATGATTATGTCTCAAGGATATAATTGAAAACCGGCTTTTTTATAATATTTTGATTCATACTCCAGGTTATCTATAAGATATATGACCCTCCATGCGGTAAGCCGCCAAGGGACTTGTGTTTTGTTCTTTATGCAGGACAATTAAAGCAGCTCTTTAAACATAAGGAAAGCAGAGGATCAACATAATACGGAGGAATATACGATGGCGGCTTAAACAGTGTTGAGCGCCACATACGTGCGTGATGGCACAACAAAATTAAGAGTTTTTCTACCCTATTACTTGACTCCCCGAGTCCAGATAATGAAGCATTGTTTTTAGCAAGGCATAAATATAAGTCGCCCGACGGATCACTCGTTTTGTTGGCCTGAAGCTTCCGGTTCATTCCTTTCCGCTCCTCCGTCTGTTTCCCTGTCCTGGAAGGTTGATGATGACTAGTCAATGCCACTCAAAGCTTCAAATTCAGCTTCATCATCAATTAACCCGGCCGGATCGACTTCAGGGGCGAAGGTATGCTTACGAATTGGAGGGATCAGGCTGACTGCTTCATAATGTGGCGTTGGGATTCTCTGATTCTGGTCGTCATAACCCGGTTGGTACTTGGTAAGATCCGTGTCATTACCGATCAGAGTGGCCACATGGCATATTTCCCTCATGCAGGTGGCGAAATTCTTCTTGTCAAATGGGGTGCAGTCTTCCTTCAGGCTTGGATATCCAATGGCGATGTCGGCCGGGTCCAGCTCTGGTAGCCACGCCTTGGCCCGGCTTAACGCGGCTATGACTTCGGCTCTTGTAGAGGCCCGTCTTAACACTTGGACCCGTTGAGGCAGCACAACAAGCCGCCTTAGTACATCTGCCAGGAGAGTAGGAACTTCATTCGATAAGGCCACGACGGCTAAAGCTCGTTGTGACCCGGTATAGAGTTGTTCCACTAGTGTATAAACCGCCTTTAGTTTTATCAGCATGCTTTGGTTAAGATTGGAACTCCTGGGGCCTGCATTACAACATCAGGTGAGTCGGTGAAAATTGAGATACTTGTTGAAAAAGATTTAAAATATCTAACACTTGAAGAGTAACTTACCAAAGATTGCTGAGACCATCTGAGATATATGGCATTTTAAGCCGGATAACTCGGCAGTTGTTTCTGCAAGCGTCGCCTCCGCTTTCTCCGCCCGGTTGATCAAGGCGACCTTTTCATCAGCCCAAGCCTTTTTATCTGCTTCAAAGCTCTTTTTCAATTTCTCTTGTTCAGATACACTGAACTCAAACTTGGAGTTAGCTTTTTGCGTTTCAGTCTCCTAAGCTTCCAGGCGATTCTTCAAATCAGCAATCTCCGATTCAAATTGACTTATGGCGGCCTGTATAAAGTTCGGGTTACAATCAGGATCATCATAAGACAACATTATGTCCCAAAGCACTTTGCAAGCAAAGATACTTGGCACTTGGGGGCTAATGTACACTGAAGAAATCTGTTTACAATAGTGGTTCATCAAAAGTAAGTCCCAAGCACTTTGCAAGCAAAGGTACTTGGCACTTGGGGGCTAATGCATATTGCTGTTCAAATACTTGACCAAAGCATGGTAAGGACCGGTTCAAACATGATATCTAAGCTGGCCTTTGGGCGCTACAGGATAAGCCGGTTCTCTTGCATGTGTTACTAAAGCTGGTATTAAGTCTACAGCATATTTCACCATAAGCAATAGACTTGGGGGCTAGTGTAATAAGGATAAGTAAAGTATAGCAACAAGATTTATACCTCAGATTTTTGGTGTATCTGTTTCACCATGTCAATTTCCAGGTTGCGGCTGTTGTGCACTTGATTTATATAGCCAGAGACGATTTCTCCAATACTCAGATGAGTATAATCAGTGACATCCATCTTGGCTTTCTGGCGTTCTAGAAGTTCTTCCTTGGCGGAGCACTTGGCCAGCACAGTGGGTCTTCCCGGGTCAACAAAGTCAATCTTGATGATTTTAACGTCCGGGTCATCCGCCTTGGTCGGGCTAGGGATCTCCGGGTTTCCAGAACCATCAATGGTTTGCTTGGCAGGCGGATTAGTGGTAGGCGTTGGAACGTTGTGGGCTGGTTCTGGCGGCGGTTCATGAGCGGAGGTATCAGGCGCAGCCATTCTGAGCTCCGGTTCAATCAAGATCAGCTCTTCGGCTGGCTTATTCTTCTTCGCCCTCTTGCTAGGCTTTACTTGTACACTGTGTGAAAATCAAAGGGTGAGTACAAAAACATGAGTAAGATAAGCACAAGATAAACAAATTATCATTACCCTGGAGCGGTCTTGAAAGCCGGCATATTAGACTGCATTGATTCACCGGACGAAGGTGAAGTTCCCTGATAATTTGAGTTAGAAGAATTGAGAGGTTGACGAGTGAAACCCGCCAAAGGATACAAAGAATGTAAATCAGAGATGACCTCAGTCCGGCATTTTCTTGTTACATCGGGTAACCTGAAGGAAAGTTCCGCGTCTTTACTGGTCCGGGTCTGCCTCCGGTTCTCGTGAATCTGTCGCTTCAAAAGAAATTGAGGATCTTGGTAAGCCAAAGGATGTGAAAATCTTACTTTCCGGGTTACTCTTCGGACTTTCTGTCTCGGCAAAGGCTCAGAGTCGGAGGAAATTATAGTTACCTCTTCAACGACTACATGACTTGCTCCGGTATCCTCCTAATGATAATCAATGTCAATAAGATGGTTAAAAAAGGAGCCTAAAGAGTCAAGAGCTACCTCTGACTTGGAGGTATCTTCCAAATGAAGCATGTCTGAGGCGCTAGGTTTGTTCCCCTTATTTTGGGCAGCGGCTTTCCTGGCGGCTTTCTTGGCTTTTCGGGTTTTCTTTGCAGCCTGATGGTCATACTTGACCTTCCAGAATTCGTCATCAGCCTGTAGATTACAACAAAAGTTTTTGAGTACAGACGAAGCTATTAAAGTTGAAGGTAGAATGCTCAAGTTAATGGCTTACTGCTGGAGCCGGGTTAGTTTTGCAGAAAGGACTTAAGCCCACTTTCCCGCAATCTGCCAGGCTCTCATTCAGAAGAGACTTGGTCATGTCGTCAACGACATCCTCAGGTAAGTTGTCAAGACTGTGCTTTAGAGGGTCATTCTTTTGGCCTGTATAATCGCACATCAAGTCGGGGCGGCGGCTCAAAGGAATAACCCGCCAGGCAAGCCAAACCTGGACCAGATCAATGTCGTTTAGGCCATTTCCCAGAAGAGCCTTGACCTTGCTCATGGTGGGGGCGAGTGTTAGACATTCAGCCGGAGATAGCTTATCTGGCAAGGGGTGAGTTGACTCCAGGCGCAGGGCGCGAAAGCCGGGTAGAGGATTCTCGTTAGTTGGAGAAGTGTCTTGACAATAGAACCACGTTTGGTTCCAATCTTTAGGGTGACTCGGCGGTTCGGCATATGGAAAGAGAAAGTCTCTCCGTCGCTGGATTGAGATTCCACCAAGTTCTAAGCTGGGCTTATCACTACAAAAAAAATACACTTCCGTGATGATACGTTTTTGTCACAGTAGGTCACGTTTTCTGTCATGCATGTACATCCATGACAAATTTATGACAGAATCAAGATAGTCATACTGTCTTTGTCGTAGAAGTGTTCCATGACATTACCAAAATTATCATCATGGAAGTGTCCACTTCCATGACGATAAATCGCGCGTCACAAAACTGCTTTCGTCAAGGGTGACCGACACGTGTCATCCACCATAATGGAACGTCGTTAAGCTATCGGGTCGGGTTTTGGATCCGATAACCCGTTAACAGCCCCGACCAATGGGGATTTTCCACGTGTAAAATCATCATTGGCTGGAGGAAAACGCGATGTCGGCTCAACGTTGGGACAGATGTCATCCACTCATTGGACAGAAGGCGCCTATGATACGTCGACACGTGGCACGGCCCATCAAGTTTAACTGGGCCGGCCCACCTAAATGCCCACAAGATTTTGCGGACCATAATGGGCCGGCTCAGCTAAAGGCCCATGAGATTTTGGGCTGGCCCAGCTAAAGGCCCACAAGATTTCGCGGGCCATAATGGGCCGGCCCAGGTAAAGGCCCACAAGATTTTTGTGTGCCATAATGGGCCGACCCAGGTAAAGGCCCACAAAATTCTTGCAGATCATAATGGGCCGGCCCAGCTAAAGGCCCACGAGATTTCGCCGACATTAATGGGCCGACCCAGCTGTAGGCCCACAAGATTTTGAGGACACTAGTAGGACGGCCCGTTAACTGGCTGCCATGTTTTGGGCCAAATGCCGGCCCATATTTGATCTGGTCCATTAATGGCCTGCCACGTTCCGGGCCTAATAATGGCCCATATGAGATCCGGCCTGTTAAAAGCCTCCCACGTTCTGGGCCAAATCACGGCCCAGATCAGGTCCGGCCCTTTAAGAGGCTTTGGGCTTAATTATGGCCCATACCAGATTCGGCCCGTTAACTGGATGCTGTGCTTTTGGGCCCACTTGCTAAAGGCCCATTTAGTAATTCGGCCTGATATTAGTTTCGGCCTGTTAAGGGCCCGTTTAACATTTCAGCCCTATATTAATTTCGGCCTGTTAAAATCCCGTCATATAGTTGGGCCTAACTACGGCCCGATTTGCATCCGCCGCTTAGCCGATGTCGATTGGGCCAAACAAGGACCGAGACAACTTTGGCCTGTTAAAAGCCCGTGATTTGATTCGCATACATCATGGGCGAGGTCCATTTCGGTCTGCTTTGCCCGGCCGTGTGCTATTCGACGCGTTCGTGCCCAACCTACTTCTCAGCCTCCTAAAAGCCCATTGAGATTCTTGCGAAAAGAGGGCCAGGGGTTACTCGGCCTATTAAAGGCCCGGATCTACTAGTGGGCCAGTTTGACGGGGCCCATGATGCGGATCATACATCGAGATTGCATGACGGCCGGATTATGTACCGTAATTTTATGGTTTGGCCGGTTTACTGCGAAGACAGGATATATATACAGTAAAATAACTGCATCATCATGAATAAGAAAAAACCTAGACTATACAATAAAGAAATTACGGCATATTACATCCACTGGGCATCAAAGTTCGCCACTATGATAATAAAGCATAAGCGCATAACAGATTACATACACTTTGGGCATCAAAGATCGCCACCAATTGCAAATAAACACGCCGACAAAATAATATACAAAACCGACAAAGACTTCAATAGAGTTGAAGAAAGGTTAGCCCTCTTGGCGAGCTGCGGTATAAGCACTAAGCAAGATGATGAGACTGCGCTTGTTCAACACTTATATCTTCCTCAATCTGAAAGATAAACAAGCAGACAGATGACAGGTTTTGCACATAAAAGTATCAGTGCTGACAATTCATCACATTTCTTCACAGTTTAAAATTGCATTAACACAATATGGTATTGTTCAGGTCAAGACATGGCATGAAATGACATTGTGAAGGAGTTGGCAGCTTCACGACACCACTGGATTACAGATCAAGAACTCATAAGTATCAATGGTTAGTGTGCCGTCAATTTATCCCATTTCAGATTGGCAAATAAAGAGACGGTTTAAATAATAGTAGAATGATATGACATTGTTCATAGTTAAGACATCGCAGAATATGACATTGTGTTGTAGTGGGTAGGTTCAGCACACCACTGGATTACAGATGAAGAATGGAAGCATACATGCAGTGCAAAAGAAGATCACTTGCTCTATATATTTTAATTTACATGGTATGAAGAAGGAACTTGGTTGTACAACTGAAAACTTAAATTGAGAAGGACAAACTTTTGTTTATGAACTACATAATAAACTTTAAACATGCAATTTGATGCAAACACCAAAAATAAACAGCTGTTGCAGTCATGCCTAACAAAGTTTGAAGGCTTGAGAAGGACAAACTTACATTACTGGTGAAGACATGCTCTATAAAGCCCTTGTCCATGCTGATGGGGGGCAATTCAAGAAGTTTACCACAGAATCTTCTTCATAAGCATTGCCTTTATTCTACATTTTGTTAAGAGTAAATATAGATGTGATAATATACGAAAAAATGGAGAATATTTAAGATAAGATGAAGAGTGATGCTACATAACCAAGTAGCTATAAATGTATGTGCAGCAATACAGGCAAAAGGCACAACCAAGAGCAATGCACAACTAAACTTCTTCAGTACCAACCTTATGGTAAGAGTAAATATAGATCTGATGTGTAGAAAATGGAGGGCAAAGGAAAATAAGCTGCAGAGTGATGGTACATGAACAACTACTTGTCAATATAAGTACACCGATAAAGGACAGCATGTACTTACAAGGACAATGCAGAGCTAAAAAAATTCATTGGCATTGGATATATTCTACACTAATGTAACCATTCATATAGATCAGATAATTTTGAGCGAACAATTGATAAGCAAGCTATCATGCATACTGCTGTCACATAATGAACTAGGTATGTATGCAAGTACAAAGGTGATACGGGACAACAGTACTAACAAGGGCAAAGCAGCGGGCAACATATTTGCGATATCCTGTCGTTCTTTTCAAACAGAATTCTTCTTGAGCAGATTTCCTGCAAAAAGATCCGTAAGGCACATGCCGAAGGTAGAAGTTCAAATTGTCATGTGATTTCATAGACAAGACCTCATCCCGGGAACGAGACCCGATTGCATAACAAGGTTTTTCCATTCAATGTCTTCTAAATTTAGCCTTTCGGATACTTCACCGAAATTCGTTTATAGACTTGCCATCAAAGTGTGATTTCCTCGGGTAACACCGATATCGCTGCAATGCTTCCTTAAAAGCACACGCATAGCTTTGCTCGTCATGACTATCCAGATTGACCCTGGCCTAGTTACAACAATGTAATGTAAATCATTGATGTGTTCGATCGCCAGAAAACAGGAAAATAATAACCATGAATAATAGCACTTACATGTAAGTTGGACAGAAGATGTGAAAATGGTGTTTGTCTTCACTATAATCTTCCCATGATGGGAATATATGCACGTAGTCCCTAACAACATTGAAAGCATTGTCTTTTAAACTTGGAATAAATGGAATGGGGTTCCAATCTACAGGAATTGGCCGTCTCTGCAGTTGGGATAGGTCTTCGGCCGATGGACTTGCTGTACTTTTTCTTTGGAGTGGGATTTTTTGTGGTACGGCTGGTGCTATGGCAAATGAAATCGGTATACCTTTTCTTTGGAGTGCAGGTCCTGTGGTGGGGCTAGTGGTGTGGCCGATGAAGTATGGGTACAGTCTGCCGGAGTCGGTCCCACGTTTTGTGTCACGGTTGTACAGCCAATATAAGTGGGGGCTGTCGATTTCTCCCAAGACCACCACGTTTTCAAGGACTTTTCTAGTGCTCCTTCAGTTCAGCAATCACCCTCTTCCTTTTTGATGTTTGATGCACAAGAACAACATTTGAGTGGAAAAACATGGTATGATGATGTATGGAATATGTATTGATAATGGATGGGCATGGCATCTCGAGTTATATGATGAGTAAACTAAGCGGATGGTGGTGCAACAAAGTAGAAGAAATGCAAGATAACATATGCAAGATACTGGCCGCAATCAATAAAACCTTGCCAAATTAGAACAGGCACCTTGATGGGTGAACAGGACAGGCCATCTGCCTTTGACTCCTCGAGGTTAGAATAGTCATTAGGATGATA
Source organism: Aegilops bicornis (assembly GCA_021605145.1). NCBI lineage: Eukaryota > Viridiplantae > Streptophyta > Magnoliopsida > Poales > Poaceae > Aegilops > Aegilops bicornis. The sequence goes on along the minus strand of CM038673.1, from coordinate 567,852,636 downwards.
TTCTGAACAAGAATCAAGAGGTGGGGAGCGTACGAGTTTCATTGCTTCCAGAATGGCACTCAATGCCTTGGTGCCAATTTTGAAAGTCATTGCAGTGTTCCACAACATTGTTCTGATGCACGGATTCTAATATTCACTGTAATTGCATATAATATCTGAGAACCATGAAAACATAAATAGTTGTGAGATTATCTTTGTAATGCAGATGATATTCTAATATAGGGGCGCCCCTGTAAACACTTGTGTGCTATCACCGATTCTCGATGAGAGAGCTCGTGTGTGCTGTAATATGGTGCATGCATTTATATAATCTGGCACAAGTACACAAAAATAGGCTCGAAGTAAGGATAGTGGCGGATGATAGGTTCATAATATATCAGATAGAGAGTTTATTGCCAAACCATGATAGCGAGGAGCACACAAGCAACTAGGCAGATCATAGTGTCGGTACACCATAACCACGATATATAAATCGGGAAAGTGGAACTGGCTTGAAAATACGGTGTTGTATTGCCGCTAGTAATTGAAAGCCTATCAATCACGTACATGCCAGCTCTATCAGCTGTTGACTGCAGATGTCCCTGCGCCCCTTCCTGACAAGGAACATACTGTATGTACTAAATACAGAATAAAAAAATAGGAACATGTTAAAGAACAGAAGAGGAAGCATATTCTTGAGGTTCCGCTTCATTGCATACAATGTTGGTTGCCCACTCATTATGAATCTCAGAGACCTATGAAATGCAATTCCATGCTGTCTCTCTATATGTGGCAATTTTGAACAAGAGTCATTAGGATCATATTCTGAACAAGAGTCAACAGGTGGGGAGCGTATGAGTTTCATTGCATCCAAAATGGCACTCAATGCCTTGGGCTAATTTTGTAAGTCATTGCAGTGTTTAGCTTCAAGAGTGGACTGCTGCTAGTGCGACACAAAGCAGCTACACAGATCATAGTGTAGATATGAAGGGAAAACCTTAAGCATCAGAGTAAAATCAGCAAAGTGGAACTTGCTGGAATATATGTGCTAGTATTGCCGGTACGGCTAGAAAGGCTTCAGATAACAGGTCTCTTCAAGTGAAGGTGCGGTACTGTTAATACTAGTGTAACTCTCAAAGGCGACACAACTCCCCGCATTTCCTTGCTATTCTTATAGGATTCAAGTGGGCAGACCACTACAAATCATATTCCTATGTTTACAAGATCCTACGAATCAGAGAGGCTCAACGTGTCCATCACAACCGACCGTATAGATCTCTACACTGCAAATGTCTCTGCTCATCTTCAGTACAAGGAACATACTGTACTACTATCATACTCCCTCCGTTCCAAAATATAAGTCTTGGTAGAGATTTCCACTATGGATCACATACAGATGTATCCAGATACATTTTAGAGTGTAGATTCACTCATTTTGCTCCATATGTAGTCCATGGTGGAATCTATACAAAGACTTGAATTTAGGAACGGAGAGAGTACATATTAATGAAGAACGGAAAAGGAACATGGTAAATAAGAGCAAGCAGATTTTGGATAATAAAATGTTGGTTGCGCAGTGCCTACACATGATGAACCAGAGCGCGTTAAGAATGCAACTCCCACCTGTCTCTCGACCATTTCAGGCGGTTGGATGAAGATCCTACGTCTCCTAACCCATCTTCTTCCTCGTCTCTGATTCTTCCCATACAGAACACCTTGCGGGCCGCCGGGCCGACCACCGCCCCGACGCCTCTGTTCCTCCGCCACCCCACCCCAACCCCGCCCAACCCCCACCCACGTTGAGTTTTCTTCGTTCGTGAGGCCCCACAACCACCCGAGAGCCCCTTCGTTCGCACCGGAACTCCGGCGAGCTCAAAATCGACGACCCACCCAATTTTGAAATCTAGTCTCGTGATTTAACTAGTGTGGAATATAAAGGGGAAAACCATAAGCATTGGGAGTATAGTGTTGAGCGTGCCGTGGTGGATCTGAAGGTGCAAACCAGACAAAGGCAACCGCAACCAAGACAAGAAATCGAGAGTAAAGCGGTGGCGATCTATTTTCTTGCTACGATAAATAAGTTGAGCAGATCTGAAAGAGTACCGCCTCAGTGCGGCGCTGCCGTACACATCTGCCGAGAATTTGACGGTGCTGCGGTAGCGATGGCTGTCGGCGGCGTGGAAGCAGATCTAGGAGGGTAGACGGTGGCAGCGGGGCACGGTGGGACGAAGGCAGTCGTAGGAGCGTCGCCCGACAAGGTGGACGCATTTACATGGATGAAGCGAGAGGCGGGATGCAAGGATCCCGGTCCAAGCCGTGGATGAGAGAGGTCGATCTCTTGTAATGGACGGCGGCGTGGGTATCGACTCGGCATAGTGGAGGAGGACGGCGGTGGATGGGGTGGCGGATGGCGGCACGAAGGAGGGTGGGGTGGAGAGGGTGTTTTGGCGCCACGGAGTACGAATGGGGAAAAGGGAGGTAGAGAGGAAGGGGGAACCATGTATTCAGGGCGCGCTTGTCTCAAATGCGAGGAAATTTACAAACTTAGCCCCCGTTTCAAATTTCTACTACATCACATCAACATTAGTCAGTTGGGGATAGGATGGTAATCTCGCATACACCGAATATTTGCCGACGGGAGTTTGTTTTTGGCGCCCACCGTGTATGAATATGAATCAGGGAGGGAGTCGATTTCGGCCGAGGACACACTGTGTTTTGGTGCCCACAGTGTATGAATCCGGGTGAGAGGCGGTTACATCACGTTTGGGTGAAATTACAAACCTACCCCTATCGAAACCTATAGCAATCCAGCAGATAGGCTTTGCGTGGCAGGGGATAGGCGATAGTAATTTCCATCTCGCAGATTTTGGTTTCAGTGATTCTGCGACTTTTCCTGCTTCGTTCAAATTTTGCATAATGCACGCCACTGTACAACTCAATTCGAATCCCCTTTGTATTCTATTTTTTCAAGGGATCCATTTTCAATTGGAATTACATTCTATATACATCATTTTTTTATATATACTTTCAAAAGCACAACACCATTTATACATAAATATGGTTTACAAATGGCATGATCTCAGATTCATAAGGTTGTATCCATCAATTTGGATTTTCAAATATTTGAAACCACTTTATGTTGAAATCCAATGTATGCATTCCTCGCTAACTGTCTCCAATTAATGTGTGTTTCATGTGGTTTTTTTACTTCTCAAACATGTATAATGTGTTTCACACACGCAACATATAGTGTAATCCCGTTTAGACATTAATTGCATATAAACCATGCATTGTTTGTAATTAAAGAATCTATGGATCACCAATATTGATAAACTATATAACATTACACGTGTGCCCAAATTCAAATGAATATGCATGTTTGATACACCAATCTGGGTTATGATATTATCGATGTCGTGATCTCCAGTTTAAATATTTGAATCCCTTTAATCCGGATATTCGCCTCATATTGCTATAACTCATGCTTATATAGGACTATCTCTGGACCTATACGCGTTCATCGTCTCTCAGGTATCTCTCGTGCTACCTGTATGTCGACAATGATCTTTTATCTTCGTAACACACTGACGGTACTCTCTCCCTCGACCTTCGTCACTCTATCTCTCTCTAAGTATATCTCGCTCCCTGCTATGTGTCTCTAACTATGATTCTCCATGTGGAATCTCTTTCTCTCACACAAACACAAAACTTTGTCTCCCGGGGTCTCATTCTCTCTACTATTCCCATGTGTGCCACTCGCACACCCCTCATACAGAGATGTCTTTCGCTCCTTAGATATGAGAACATACGACTCTTCCCTTAAATATCTCTTTCTCACACACAAACACAAACTCTGTCTCCCAGGGTCTCATATTTCTCCATTGTTCTCCTGTATGTCGCTCACACACACTCTCTCTCCCTAGAGATATCTTGCGTTCCCTCATATGTCTCTCTAGCTATCATTCTCATTGTGAAATATCTTTCTCTCTCGCAGACACAAAACTCCGTCTCTCGGGATCTCATTTCTCTCTGATATCTGTTTGTATGCGACTCACATGCACCCTTGATGACCCACAAGTATAGGGGATCTATCATAGTACTTTCGATAAGTAAGAGTGTCGAACCCAACGAGGAGCAGAAGGAAATGATAAGCGGTTTTCAGCAAGGTATTCTCTGCAAGTACTGAAATAAGTGGTAACAGATAGTTTTGCGATAAGATAAATTGTAATGAGCAATAAGTAACAAAAGTAAATAAGGTGCAGCAAGGTGTCCTAATCCTTTTTGTATCAAAGGACAAGCCGGAACAAACTCTTATAATAGGAAAAGCGCTCCCGAGGACACATGGGAATATCGTCAAGCTAGTTTTCATCATGCTCATATGATTCGCGTTCGGTACTTTGATAATTTGATATGTGGGTGGACCGGTGCTTGGGTGCTGTTCTTACTTGAACAAGCATCCCACTTATGATTAGACTCTATTGCGAGCATCCTCAACTACAACAAAAGTATTAAGGTAAACCTAACCATATCATGAAACATATGGATCCAAATCAGCCCCTTACGCAACGCATAAACTAGGGTTCAAGCTTCTGTCACTCTAGCAACCCATCATATACTTATTACTTCCCAATGCCTTCCTCTAGGCCCAAATAATGGTGAAGTGTTATGTAGTCGACATTCACATAACACCACTAGAGGTTAGACAACATACATCTCATCAAAATATCGAATCTAATACCAAATTCACATGACTACTAATAGCAAGACTTCTCCCTTGTCCTCGTGAACAAACGTAACTACTCACAAAGCATATTCATGTTCATAATCGAGGGGTAATAATATGCATAAAGGATCTGAACATATGATCTTCCACCAAGTAAACCAACTAGCATCAACTACAAGGAGTAATCAACACTACTAGCAACCTACTAGCACCAATCCCGGACTTGGAGACAAGAATTGGATACAAGAGATGAACTAGGTTTGGAGATGAGATGGTCTTTGGTGAAGATGTTGATGGAGAGTGCCCTCTCCTGATGAGAGGAGCATTGGTGATGATGATGGCGATGATTTCCCCCTCCCGGAGGGAAGTGTCCCCGGCAGAACAGCTCTACCGGAGCCCTAGATTGGTTCCTCCAAGGTTCCGCCTCGTGGCGGCGGAGTCTCGTCCCGAAAGGTTGCTTCTGATTTTTTTCTCATTGAAAGACTTCATATAGGAGAAGATGCACGTCGGAGAGCCACCAGGGGGCGCGCCCAGGGGGGAGGGGCGCGCCCCCACCCTCGTGAGCAGGGTGTGGGCCCCCTGGCCTTCATCTTTGGTGACGATTTTTCTTTATTTATTTGAAGGTATTCCGTGGAGTTTCAGGACTTTTGGAGTTGCGCAGAATAGTCCTTCAATATTTTCTCCTTTTCCAGCCCAGAATTCCAGCTGCCGGCATTCTCCCTCTTCATGTAAACCTTGTAAAATAAGAGAGAATAGCCATACGTATTGTGACATAACGTGAAATAACAGCCCATAATGCGATAAATATCGATATAAAAGCATGATGCAAAATGGACGATCAACTCCCCAAGCTTAGACCTCGCTTGTCCTCAAGCGAAAAGCCGATAACAATAAATATGTCCTCATGTTTAGAGGTAGAGGCGTCGATAAAAATAAAATACGGACATGAAGGAATCATGATTATTCTCATAACAGCAACATAAATAGATTTTGTCATATGATTACTCATGTTCAAGTGATGATCTTTTCACAAAGCCAAAGTATGAATCGTAAACCTTATTGAGCACCAACAAATTATACCCTCACCATTGAAGGAATTACAATTTATCATAACATCGGAAAGAGTCTATGTCAGAGCTTAAAAGCAAGTCCACGTACTCAACTATCACTTAGTCCTTCATAATTGCTAACACTCACGCAATACTTGTGGTTATAGAGTTTTAATCGGACACAGAGAAAGATAGGGGCTTATAGTTTTGCCCCACAACCTTTTACCTCAAGGGTAATGTCAACAATAATAATTCATGCCCCCCTACTTCCAATTAGATATATATATATATATATATATATATATATATATATATATATATATATATATCATGTTCTTTCCAACATGCTTTGAGCTTGCCAAAGGATAAAATAAAAAGGAGAAGGTGAAGATCACCGTGACTCTTGCATAAGGTAGAAGATAATAATAAAAGATAGGCCCTTCAGAGAGGGAAGCGAGAGGTTGCCATGCGCTTTTATGGTTGGATGCACAAAATCTTAATGCAAAAGAACGTCACTTTATATTGCCCCTTGTACGTGGAACTTTATTATGCAGTTCGTCGCTTTTATTACTTCCACAACAAGTTCGTACAAAGCTTATTTCTCTGCACTAATAAGTCATGCATATTTAGAGAGCAATTTTTATTGCTTGCACCGATGACAACTTACTTGAAGGATGTTACTCAAGCCATAGGTAGATATGGTGGACTCTCATGGCTAAACTGGTTTAAGGGTATTTGGAAGCACAAGTAGTATTTCTACTTGGTCTTTGAGAATTTGGCTAGCATGAGGGGGAAAGGCAAGCTCAACATGTTAGAGGATCCATGGCAACATACTTTATCTCAGATATAAGAAAACATAACTCATTACGTTGTCTTCCTTATCCAACATCAACTCTTTAGCATGTCATATTTTAATGAGTGCTCCCAATCATAAAAGATGTCAATGATAATATATCTATATGTGAAACCTCTCTCTCCTTATTACTTCCTATTAATTGCAACTATGACCAAAGCTATATTTGCCAACTCCCAACAACTTTTAATCATCATACTGTTTCTATGTGAAGTCATTACTTTCAATAAGATCAATATTAGCTCTTTGTTTATTTTTATTCTTTCCTTTATTCACTCAAGATCATGGCAAAGTAATCAAGCCCTTGACTCAACACTAATCTTTATTATATATAGCTCACGGACTCGATTGCATAGAGGGATCATAAAGCAAAACTTCAGAACTAGATCATGCCATAACTTTTATTCTACTAAATCAAGATACCACTAATAGGATCGAACTAGGAAAAACGGTAAAGATAGGAGTTGTGATGGAGATACGATACCGAGGCACCTCCCCCAAGCTTGGCAGTTGCCAAGGGGAGTGCCCATACCCATGTGATTATGTCTCCTTCTTTGTTGTTGGCGGTGGAGGTGTTGTTGATGATGCAAGCTTGTCATCCACCTTCCATGGCATAGGCTCACCCTCATAGAAGGATGATCGAGTCTCCGGAATCCTCAAATCTGCAACGGAAACAGCTCGAAACGAAAACAGAGGATATTTGCGTGATACGGTCGTCAAAACCTTCGAGAGAATATATTATGAATTTTTACCAACCAAAATACGTATCATGCAAGAAAACAGAGCCCGGAGGGTGCACGAGGTGCTCACGAGGTAGGGGGGCGCGCCCAGGGGGAGGGGGCGCGCCCTCCACCCTCGTGGAGGCCTCATGTCCTCCCCGGACTGGTACTTATTTTTCTATTTTTCTAAATATTCCAAAACGGAGAAATATTGCCTTAAAAATTGTTTTGGAGTCGGTTTACTTACCGTACCACATACCTATTCCTTTTTGGAGTCTGGAACATTCTGGAAAGTGTCCCTTATGTATTCCTCCGGGGTTTCGGTTTCAATAATATTGGTTTCAACATTTATAGGATTACCTGAGATATAGTGTTTGATTCTTTGACCGTTTACCACCTTCGGATTTGTGCCTTCAAAATTGTTGATTTTTATGGCACCGGAACGATAGACCTCCTCGGTAACGTAGGGACCTTCCCATTTAGGGAGAAGTTTTCCTGCAAAAAATCTTAAACGAGAGTTGTATAGCAATACATAATCACCTACATTAAACTCACACTTTTGTATCCTTTTGTCATGCAATCTTTTAACTTTTTCTTTAAACAACTTGGCATTTTCATAGGCTTGGGTTCTCCATTCATCAAGTGAACTAATATCAAATAACCTCTTCTCACCGGCAAGTTTGAAATCATAGTTGAGCTCTTTAATAGCCCAATATGCCTTATGTTCTAGTTCGAGAGGTAAGTGACATGCTTTTCCATAAACCATTTTATACGGAGACATACCCATAGTATTCTTATATGCAGTTCTATAGGCCCATAATGCATCATCAAGTTTCTAGGACCAATTCTTTCTAGACCTATTAATGATCTTTTGCAAAATTAATTTGAGCTCTCTATTACTCAATTCTACTTGACCACTAGATCAAGGGTGATAAGGAGATGCAATTCTATGATTAACGTCATATTTAGCAAGCATTTTACAGAAAGCACCATGAATAAAGTGTGAACCACCATCAGTCATTAAATATCTAGGGACCCCAAACCTCGGAAAAATAACTTCCTTAAGCAATTTAATAGAAGTGTTATGATCAACACTACTAGTTGGAATAGCTTCTACCCACTTAGTAACGTAATCAACAAAGAACTAAAATATGTGTATATCCATTAGAGGCAGGAAAAGGTCCCATATAATCAAAGCCCCAAACATCAAATGGTTCAATAACAAGTGAATAATTCATAGGCATTTCTTGACGTCTACTAATATTACCAATTCTTTGACATTCATCACAAGACAAAACAAACTTACGGGCATCTTTGAAGAGAGTAGGCCAATAAAAACCAGATTGCAATACCTTATGTGCAGTTCTATCTCCAGCGTGGTGTCCTCCATAAGCTTCGGAGTGACACTTGCGTAGGATCTGTTCCTGTTCATGCTCAGGTACACAATGTCTAATAACACCATCTACTCCTTCTTTATAAAGATGTGGGTCATCCCAAAAGTAATGTCGCAAATCATAAAAGAACTTTTTCTTTTGTTGGTATGTGAAACTAGGCGGTATATATTTAGCAACAATATAATTAGCATAATCAGCATACCATGGAGTGCTACGAGAAGTGCTTACGACATTTAATTGTTCATCAGGAAAGCTATCATCAATAGGTAGTGGGTCATCAAGAACATTCTCTAACCTAGATAAGTTGTCTGCAACGGGGTTCTCAGCTCCTTTTCTATCAACAATATGCAAATCAAATTCTTGCAGCAAGAGAACCCATCTAATAAGACTAGGTTTAGCATCTTTATTTTCCATAAGATATTTAATAGCAGCATGATCAGTGAGAATAGTAACTTTAGAATCAACAATATAGGGTCTGAATTTATCACAAGCAAATACAACTGCTAAAAGTTCCTTTTCGGTAGTAGCATAATTTCTTTGAGCATTGTCTAGAGTCTTACTAGCATAATGGATAACATTTAATTTCTTATCAACTCTTTGCCCTAGAACAGCACCTACAACATAATCACTAGCATCACACATAATTTCAAAGGGTAAATTCTAATCAGGTGGCTGAACAATAGGTGCAGAGATTAATGCTTTCTTAAGTATTTCAAATGCTTCTAAACAATCATCATTAAAGACAAATGGTACATCTTTTTGTAATAAATTAGTCAGAGGCTGAGAGATTTTTGAGAAGTCCTTAATGAACCTCCTATAAAATCCGGCGTGACCAAGGAAACTTCTTATACCTTTGATGTCCTTGGGACATGGCATCTTTTCAATAGAATCAACCTTGGCTTTATCAACTTCAATACCTCTTTCGTAAATTTTGTGCCCCAAGACAATACCTTCATTAACCATAAAGTGGCACTTTTCCCAATTCAAGACAAGATTAGTTTCTTCACATCTCTGCAAAACTCGATCAAGATTGCTCAAGCAATCGTCAAAAGAGGAACCATAGACAGAAAAGTCGTCCATGAAAACCTCACAAATCTTTTCACAAAAGTCAGAGAATATAGCCATCATGCATCTTTGAAAGGTAGCAGGTGCATTACATAAACCAAAAGGCATACGTCTATAAGCAAAAGTACCAAAAGGGCATGTAAAAGTAGTCTTTGATTGATCTTTAGCCGACACGGGTATTTGAGAGAAACCAGAATAACCTTCTAGAAAGCAATTATGTGTATGTTTGCATAATCTTTCTAGCATTTGATCAATAAAAGGTAAGGGGTAATGATCTTTCTTAGTAGCTTTATTTAATTTATGAAAATCAATTACCATCCTATAACCTGTGATAATTCTTTGCGGAATCAATTCATCTTTATCATTAGGGACAACAAGAATACCTCCCTTCTTAGGGACACAATGGACAGGACTTACCCATCGACTATCAAGAACGGGATAAATTATACCTGCCTCCGTAAGCTTGAGTATTTCTTTTCTTACCACTTCTTTCATTTTAGGATTCAAACATCGTTGAGGATCACAAACTGGTTTGGCATCCGCTTCCAAATTTATTTTATGTCGACATAGAGTGGGACTAATGCCCTTAAGATCATCAAGAGTATATCCAATAGCGGCACGGTGCTTCTTTAGAGTTTTCAATAATCTTTCTTCTTCATGCTCTGAAAGGTTAGCACCAATAATAACAGGATATATTTTCTTTTCATCAAGATAAGCATACTTAAGATTATCAGGCAATGATTTAAGCTCAAATACGGGATCACCCTTGGGTGGAGGAGGATCCCTAGGATTTCAACAGCAAATTGTGTTTGAGAATAGGTTCTTGTTTAAAGAATACTTCATCTATTTCTCTTCTTTCATTCATAAACATATCATTTTCATGGTCTAGCAAATAGTGTTCCAACGGATCACTAGGAGGTACGACAATAGAAGCAAGACCAATAATTTCATACTTACTAGGCAATTCTTCTTCACGATGTTGTTTACTAAATTTAGAGAAATTAAACTCATGAACCATATCATCCAAGCCAATAGTAACAACATTCTTTTCACAGTCTATCTTAGCATTAACAGTATTCAAGAAGGGTCTACCAAATATAATGGGACAAAAGCTATCTTGCGGAGAAGTAAGAACAAGAAAATCAGCAGGATATTTAGTTTTCCCACACAAGACTTCAACATCTCTAACAATCCCAATTGGTGAAATAGTATCTCTATTGTCAAGTTTAATTGTGACATCAATACCTTCTAATTCAGCAGGTGCAATTTCATTCTTAATTTATTCGTATAAAGAATGTGGTATAACACTAGCACTCGCACCCATATCACATAAGCCATGGTAACAATGATCGCCTATTTTAACAGAAATAACATGCATGCCTACCACAGGTCTATGTTTGTCTTTAGCACAGGGTTTAGCAATTCTAGCAGTTTCACCTTCGAACTGAATAACATGCCCATCAATATTATCAGACAAGAGATCTTTAACAATAGCAATATTAGGTTCTACTTTGACTTGCTCAGGAGGTGTATAAGTTCTAATATTGCTTATACGAACAACAGTTGAAGCTTTAGCATGATCCTTCACTCTAGCAGGGAAAGGTGGTTTCTCAACATAAGAGGTGGGAACAATAGTATCATTATAAGTGATAGTCTTTTCTTCAACTTTAATAGGTGCAGCTACTTTTACTTCTATGGGAGGATGATATTTAAACCACTTCTCCTTAGGGAGATCAACATAAGTAGCAAAAGATTCACGTAAAGAAGCTACTATCTCGTAGTCAAGTCCATATTTAGTGCTAAACTTACGGAAAATATCGGTATCCATAAAAGATTTAACACAATCAAACTTAGGTGTCATACCTGACTCCTTACCTTCGTCGAGGTCCCAATCTTCAGAGTTGCGTTTAATTCTATCCAATAAATTCCATCTGAATTCGATAGTCTTCATCATAAAAGAGCCAACACAAGAAGTATCAAGCATGGTGCGATTGTTATCAGAAAGCCGAGCATAAAAGTTCTGAAGAATTGTTTCTCTTGAGAGGTCATGGTTGGGGCATGAATATAACATTGACTTAAGCCTCCCCCAAGCTTGAGAGATGCTTTCTCCTTCGTGAGGCCAAAAATTATATATATAATTGCGATCACGATGAACAAGATGCATAGGGTAATACTTTTGATGAAATTCCAATTTCACTCTTTTATAGTTCCATGATCCCGTATCACATAGCCTATACCATGTCAATGCGTCTTCCTTCAAAGATAAAGGAAAAGCCTTCTTCTTAACAACATCATCTGGTATACCTGCAAGCTTAAATAGTCCACAAATATCATCCACATAGCGAAGATGCTCGTCAGATGCTTTGTTCCATCTCCTGTAAAAGTATTAGCCAGCAGTTTTTCCATGATACCCGAAGGAAATTCAAAAGGAGTTTCATTTTCAATAGGTTCAGTAGGTTGAGGAGCAACTCTTTGCTCTACTGGAAGGGGTGAAGATACCCTGAACAAGCCCCTCATATAATTACTTTCCATAGTAACAAGTGACAGAAAATTTCAGCACACTATATAAATCTTTCCTTACCAAATTCCACCTACCAAAGGCGCTACACTCCCCGGCAACGGCGCCAGAAAACATTCTTGATGACCCACAAGTATAGGGGATCTATCGTAGTCCTTTCGATAAGTAAGAGTGTCGAACCCAACGAGGAGCAGAAGGAAATGATAAGCTATTTTCAGCAAGGTATTCTCTGCAAGAAATCTTTGAAATAAGTGGTAACGAGATAGTTTTGTGATAAGATAAATTGTAACGAGCAATAAGTAAAAAAGTAAATAAGGTGCAGCAAGGTGGCCCAATCCTTTTTGTAGCAAAGGACAAGCCGGAACAAACTCTTATAATAGGAAAAGCGCTCCGAGGACACATGGGAATATCGTCAAGCTAGTTTTCATCACGCTCATATGATTCACGTTCGGTACTTTGATAATTTGATATGTGGGTGGATCGGTGCTTGGGTGCTGTTCTTACTTGAACAAGCATCCCACTTATGATTAACCTCTATTGCAAGCATCCGCAACTACAACAAAAGTATTAAGGTAAACCTAACCATAGCATGAAACATATGGATCCAAATCAGCCCCTTACGAAGCAACGCATAAACTAGGGTTCAAGCTTCTGTCACTATAGCAACCCATCATCTACTTATTACTTCCCAATTCCTTCCTCTAGGCCCAAATAATGGTGAAGTGTTATGTAGTCGACGTTCACATAACACCACTAGAGGTTAGACAACATACATCTCATCAAAATATCGAACGAATACCAAATTCACATGACTACTAATAGCAAGACTTCTCCCTTGTCCTCGTGAACAAACGTAACTACTCACAAAGCATATTCATGTTCATAATCAGAGGGGTAATAATATGCATAAAGGATCTGAACATATGATCTTCCACCAAGTAAGCCAACTAGCATCAACTACAAGGAGTAATCAACACTACTAGCAACCTACTAGCAACCTACTAGCACCAATCCCGGACTTGGAGACAAGAATTGGATAGAAGAGATGAACTAGGGTTTGGAGATGAGATGGTGCTGGTGAAGATGTTGATGGAGATTGCCCTCTCCTGGTGAGAGGAACGTTGGTGATGATGATGGCGATGATTTCCCCCTCCCGGGGGAAGTGTCCCCGGCAGAACAGCTCCGCCGGAGCCCTAGATTGGTTCCGCCAAGGTTCCGCCTCGTGGCGGCGGAGTCTCGTCCTGAAAGGTTGCGTCTGATTTTGTTTCTCATCGAAAGACTTCAGGGAGGAGAAGATGGACGTCAGAGAGCCACCAGGGGGCGCGCCCAGGGGGGAGGGGCGCGCCCCCACCCTCGTGAGCAGGGTGTGGGCCCCCTGGCCTTCATCTTTGGTGACGATTTTTCTTTATTTATTTTAAGGTATTCCATGGAGTTTCAGGACTTTTGGAGTTGCGCAGAATAGTCCTTCAATATTTGCTCCTTTTCCAGCCCAGAATTCCAACTGCCGGCATTCTCCCTCTTCATGTAAACCTTGTAAAATAAGAGAGAATAGCCATAAGTATTGTGACATAACGTGAAATAACAGCCCATAATGCGATAAATATCGATATAAAAGCATGATGCAAAATGGACGTATCAACCCTCTCTCTATCTCTCTCACACCCACACACATAACTCAGCCTTCTGATCCACTCGACTCCTATCTCTAACACACACTAGCTAGCATCTTTATCTTTCTATTTATCTGTTTCTCCATCAACCTTCTTTCTCGTCCTCACTCTTGATTCCTATCACAGCACACTACATATGTTTCTCTCTACATGCGACAAGTGCCCTCTCACACACATATATAACTTCACCCTCTGAACCACCCGGCGGTCATCTCCAACACCCAAACTAGCAGATGTCCCTCTAGCTAGCATCTCCATCTTTGTATCTATCTGTAGTTTCTCCGTCAACATTTCTTTCTCGCACGGAGTCTTGCTTCCTATCACCCATACTATATATGTCTCTCTATACATATGCATTTATCGGTTGGTCTCTTTTGCACAATTGTTGCGCCTCACTCCCTCTGCTCGCCATAGATGCATGCTCCAGCCCACGCCACTATCTATTAAAGACAAAAACACATGCTCAATTGTCGGGCCTTCTTCCCTGCATTCTCACATGCATGCATATTGTCATACCGATCCGTCTCTCCCATGTCGTTGATCTTATGACTTATGTCTTCTTTCTTTTATCTCGATCATGCGCACGCGCGCACACACACATCCCACTTATAAATGTATACCTCTCACACATGCACGTTCAAGGTCTCTATGTCTCCATACGTAGTTAATTACCCTCAATCCTGACGCCACATCGAATCGTTCTCCTATTTTGTGCACATAACTTCCGCCTGGATGGGTAAAACACACACTCACACTTAACAATCTCCTTCTAGCTACCCCCCGCCTCTCACTCTTCCCCTATATCCCCGAAACCAATAAGACCATCCCTTTGTTTAATTCCGCCTACATGCACCATCGATATATAGTAGTCTTCCTCGGTGTCTCTCGAACAAACACGTTCTCTCGATGTCGACTCCTCTCACGCGCACACACCTTCTCTTCCCTCTCTACGGGCATTTTCTCTCTCGCACCTTATCGTTGGTGGCCTCTGCCATACACATCACCTCTCTATGAAGAAGCCATGCACACTTAAATTACATCCGCCATAGAGGACCCCGCGACACACAAACACACACACACACACACACACACACACACACCCCAGACACACTAAGACTCCATCTCTCTCTCTCTCTCACACACACACACACAAACACACACACACACACACGCACGCACGCACCCCACACACACACTAAGACTCCATCTCTCTCTCTCTCTCTCTCACACACACACAAACACACACACACACACACACGCACGCACGCACCCCACACACACACTAAGACTCCATCTCTCTCTCTCTCACACACACACAAACTAAGACTCCATCTCTCTCTCTCTCTCTCACACACACACACACCACACACACACTAAGACTCCATCTCACACATAGGCGGAGCATTTGTTCCTACCACCCTTCATCCAACCTTACCCGTATGATAAACAATCACCTTTATTTACTTGCATAACATGGACAAATTCCACTTTACTTTAGTAGTCAGCAAACTTATCATCTGTACCCTTATAAAAAAACGAGTTGGCGATGATGGTGTGCCTGCCATCTTGTAATACAGACCGTATGATCTATATCTGACGGATAGAAAGAAAACTATGATAATTTTACAAAAGATACCCGCACCTCTCTCCACATCATTATCTCCTGCAACCTCATTGCTTAGCAACTAAAAAAGAATAAGTCTCTGGAACAATCTAGCATGCATGGTGGCCAGCGCCGCCGGGCGCCTCCATCCCCATGCCTCCGCCCATTCACCACCACCACCACCACGCCCACTCCTCCTCGCCTTATCTCTCATCTTTCATTTTTTCGATGACATTCTCGAGATACCAGTTTTACGATAAAATTCTCGAGATATCATTAGTTTTTACACATGGGATTACTCCTGCATGGGTCAATCACAACAGGTGGTTTGTAAAAAAATGCATATTGATGTTCCGTGCAATGCACGAGAATCTTGCTTGTAATTATATAACGCAAATCACGAGCAGGAAGTGACATTGTTTTGACGCAACCACGTTAACATGGCCACGTAATTCACTAGCTAAAGTAAATACCATTATACTTATATCCCGATGCAAAAGGTTGAGTACATGTCCGAAGAGTAGAGTCGCACACATGCACTCTGTCTCTCAGAATCTCTCTCACACACACACCAGTTACGTGACGCCCACTTAAGCAGACACGTATGTTACAATTTGTGCACCCGCGGGTACACGTGATGCTGCACATTTATTTAAGCCGGAAGGCGAACCCAAACAGTAGCTGCATTCATTCCCCTCCCGCCGCCTCTTCTCTGGTCGCCGTCGCCCGGTAGCCATGGGCCGGCCGAAGGTAACAACATACGCCATACTCCTGCCGGAGCGGCTCTTTAATATGGAAATTTTAGTGGTCATGCATGCATCTTTTTGTGCTAGCACTCCTATATAAGGGTTGACCGGTCGCTTCCCGCGGACGTGCGCGGGCGGTGGAAGAGAAACGCGAAGGGAAGTGGGTTGTGGAGTAGTAACATTTTTACCACAATTTCTTAGGAAACTGAGTGCAATAATTGAGTAGTTTTACAAACTACCAGTACTACACCTGAAACTATTCAAAACCTATACTCCCTTGCCAGCGCGTGCTTCCCGCGTGAAACGGTCGGCGTTGCCCTGGAGCGTCAGTGCCGCATTAATGCCCGGCCAGAGAGGAGGCGACCTCTCACTGGTGCCGGCTTTGAAGTGGCGCCACGGCCGAGAGAGCGCCGCTTCCCAGTGCACGCGACTGCTCCATGTCGAGACTGGCAATAGGCCTTGTTTGGATCCATGGGTTAGAGTGCTTGGACCCAAGGGACTTATTTTAGTCTGACTAAAAATAGTCTCTTTAAGAGGCTAAAGTTCCAAGCACCCCTGACTAAAAAGGGGCTAAAACTAGTCTTGAGACTAAATTTTTTTAGTCAGGGGTACCCCTACTAAAATATGGATTAGTCCTCTCTCTCCTCATTTAACTCCTCGCCTTTAACACATGCGAGTTTTGGATTGGAGGGTTTGGAGGATAATAAATGCTCATTAACTTGGTTTTAGTCTCTTTCGTATTTGGATCCAAGCATGGGTGAGGCTAGCAAGTTTTAGTCCCACTACTTTTAGTCATGTGACTCAAACGTATCCAAGCACTCTCTTTGAGCTAGTTGGGGCTCAAATAGCCCTAAAGTATCCAAGCATGAGGGTTTAAATTGTAGCAAGTTGCACCGAACCCATAAAAAAAAACTATCCCACCCAAGAGGTGCTAACTGGAGATAGTTCTCATTGGGACCACTGAAAAATTACTTTTCTCTCTCCATCAAGTGCATTTATTGTCAATCTAACCCTGTCACCCAAACACCTCTTTGGCTACAGTTAGTTCAGGGTTAGTCATGAGTTAGTCTAACCTCTAGCTAAGTTAGAGTATCAAACAAGAGCAGTGTAGGACATGCAAGTTGCTCAAAGCATACATGCAAATTCGTACGTGAAAGGATTTTTTCTTTTTGAAAACAGAACGTGAAAGGAATTTTTTTGAATGCTCTTGGCATGTCGCTAACATGTGATGAGTTAACCGACCTCAATAGACGGCAAAAACGCCAGCCCGCCGCACTTTGATAGAGACGAGGAGGGAGAAGCGATACAGGCTGCTGGATTACTAGAGATAGGTGTCGCACGAAAGCCAAGAAATATGGTGATAGCGTGGGTTAGCCATGTACTAGTATGATGTAACTACACTGGGCTGCCGTGTTTCGTACTCTTCCAGTCCACTGTGGAGATGATTGGTTAATTTTATATCGCTGAATAATATTAAATATTAAGAGTGCAGGCAGCTCCACCACGAGGTTCCTTGCTCCTTCTCGGTCGTCCTAATCTATGTTCTTCCACTCTATTTTTTACATGAGCTTTGTTCATCCTTTTGCCAACATGCAAGACATCTAGCATCAAGGTGCACGTGTTATGCAAGGATCGTTCCATCTATATGAAGAACACGTGGAATTTGGAACTACGAGACGAACATGTACCTGTGGAGTGGACGTCTGAACCCGAGTAATGTAAGCGCTTGATAAGTGAAGTAGAAATGCACAAATGGTATGAACATGCATGGCATATAGGGTGTGTTTGGTTGCGTTCTCGTCTCAGCATATTTGTTCCCTCTTCATGCATGCTCAACTCAACACCCCTCTTCATGCATGCTCTCTTCATGCATGCTTCTAGTGTATTTGTGCTAAACTAGTGTGGACTCATGCACCCTCCATACACTCTACCAAACACCCAAAAGTAGGTCGAGAAGGGAACTCTTGGGCGGCATTTGTCTCTTACTACGTACTACCACTAAATGTTGTACGTGCAATGCACGGTGATGTTATGGAGTACGTGCCTAAGTACTCTACTACTACTATATTAGTTGGAGGCACATATTAACTTTTATATTTGTTTACGTGTATGCCCGAGACCTTCCAACTAGACGTGTCTTTCTCTCCAGGTCGCACTTTGTATCGTTCATACCACTAA
The DNA here is from genome assembly GCA_021605145.1 of Aegilops bicornis. Taxonomy (NCBI): domain Eukaryota; kingdom Viridiplantae; phylum Streptophyta; class Magnoliopsida; order Poales; family Poaceae; genus Aegilops; species Aegilops bicornis. The sequence continues at coordinate 567,834,139 of CM038673.1, read as the reverse complement.
GTACTACTACGTGTGGTCTCCGACCCAGAAGTGGAAGAAGTGGAGACGCTCTACCACGCTGGTTTTTACGCTGGGCTCTACCACGCTGTTCATGTCCCATTCCTTTCGCTGACGTGTGGGACATCCAGCACGTGCCATATTTGGCACCCTTCGTCATAAGAGTTGAAACGCTAGCATTCATCAGAAATAAAAGATAATTATAAATCAGCAGTGATACTATTTTTTTGCAAACCAATCAGCCGTGATACTATACCACGCGGTTTCCTTGCTCCTCGATATCGGAAAGAATACTTCCATTCGCCAACATGTGGGACATCGACCATCCTGGTCCACTTGACATGCACGCAAAACTCCAAGGGAGAGTCACCCAGGTTGTCGATGAGTCGTCAAATCACAGGCCCACTTCCCACTTTGAAGTTGCTCGGACGAAGGAACCATCATGACTTTGTTGAATTCCGCTTCTTGAAGAAAACTACTGTACCAACAAGATCGCTAGCTACGTGAGTTACTCCAACAAGAGGCCTCCTGTCGTTCATAGGATAGGAATATGAAAATCATAGGAAGTGAGATGACATGCATCTCAATTCCTATAGAGAAAGAGATGCCATTTGATGCATAGGATAGGAACTTTTCCATTTAGTCTAGGCTAATGTACTGGTAATTTGCTCTAGAAACTACAGTAATAACTAGTAGTACTGGTACATGCTCGTACTCAGACACAGACACATACAGTAACTACTAGTACTACTACTTCTCACATGCTGGCCAGACGCCTCGCTCTCCTTCTCGGCTTTGTCGGCGACACCCCACCGTGCTTGGATCTCCGACGACCTCTCCGCAGCAGCGCGTGCGTCCTTTTCTTTCTTGCGGCGGCAGGCCTCTCTTTTCTTGAGTGCTTTCTGACTTTTCCGCTCCCTCTGTGCGGCTTTGGCCGCCTCTTGCTCTGCCGCCCATTCGGCCTTGGCATCTTCAAATTCCTCCCACATAGTTGTGAGGTCGCGAGCGGCAATGAACTCGGCACGGCGGGATGCAATCGCTTCCCTACCATTTTGTGTGTGGTCGTGGGCGGCGAGGAAGTCGGCGTGGTGGGATGCCATTGCTGCCTTACCGGTTAGTGTGCGGCACGGTGGCAACGACGCTTGGTGAGAGCTCTGGGGTGGAGTGGCCGGACAACCGTATAGTGCATTGGTTTGTCAAGAGCTCAAGGACAGAAGACGAAGCAAATTTGGATTCCCCTTCAATCCTGGTCATTTATTACCGAGTAAAATGCATTGGCGGTCATCGAACTTGTCTTGATAGCTCACATTGATCATTGTATACGAGATATGGTGATTATACGGTCAACGGCTCACAGATAGCTCCGTATTTGTCTCGGTTGATCGATCAAACAGTCCGCATGCGCCTCATCAGCCTGTGTTCTTTATCTATCTACGCGGGCGTACCTGTCAATGGAGAAAGAAATACTGTAAAACCAAAATTATGCGTATGTGGGGAATCAAACCACGGACTCGTCGCTGCAACGCACCCTCGTCAGCCAAATGAAAATGAAATACTTCGCGTCAGACACTCACGCTCACGCTGTCAAAGCATGCTAATGCATGCACGCCGCCTCTAAATCAAAGTCCTGCTCATGGCGCAACGCAAACGGGCGAGCCCATCACTGGCGCCCGGCGGTGCTCGACATTACTGTTTAGACGTTTGATGGAGGCTCACGCGAACGCCGAGCATGTATTCACCGCTCAACACCAACGGTCATACTCGGACCGCCTTGCTCATGTATATCGTCCATCACAACGACAATCTATAAAACAGCCTAGCTAGAGAGGGTACTAATTACTATGGTAGTATGGTACGGAGTATGTACTATCGTGAGCGACCGATCTTAGTGCCACTACACACCGAAACCCCTTCCATCGCTAGCGCGCGCTTCCCGCCTGAAACGGTCACCGTCTCTCCAGAATGTCAATGCCGCATTCACCGGACTTAACTGCAGGTGCAATTGGTGTGTCACTGACATGCGGGCCAGATGCCCGTTGGGCCCACATGTCAGTAACCCAACGCATCTGCAGTTAAGTCACTGAAGCAACGTCCGCATTCACGCCCGACAACCTACTCCGGCGCCAGTTGTCCATCCGTCTGCCGCGGCTCATTGCCATTCGCCCGCTATATTAACTTGAGCCCCAGCTCCCAGCCATAGCCAAAGACCCACACTTATTCTCCTCCGGTCCCTTCCTTCTGTCGGCACCACTCCAACCATGGCCTCCTGGCGCTCCGAAGCTCTCTTGGACGTACTGTCGCAGGAGCAGACGAGGGACATCGGCGGCTCCGCTCTGGGCGCGCTCCAAAGCTCTCTTTGACGTACTGTCGCAGGAGCAAACGAAGGAGATCGCCGGCACCCCCCCGGCCGCCCTCCGCCGCCACGACCATGAAGCCGGCGCGCGTGCGCGGGCGCAGCCGGCAGCGAGGAAGAGTAGTACACGGTAGGTCGCCGCCGCTGGTCCCGGGAAGGCCACCGCTACTCCACTCAGTCAACGCCAAGCTTGGTGGGCTAAACATCGGCAGCCGATTAGCCGCTTGACGGCGACGTGGAGGCGGAAATCTTCAAAACCTTGTGCTCCGGAGGAGGAGGTTATCAAGGCGGATGAGGAGGAGGCAAAGGCAATGGCCGTCTTTCTCGGGTTCATGGCCGGACATGGTGGTCGGGCGCCAGCGATCATTTAGATTAGGCTTACAGTAGGTTTTAGTACGGTTTGTGCGAAATATGTAATTAATTTCGACCAGTTTGTAGGAAAAGTTTCCGAAATGTAATGAATTTCACCGGGTTAATTTGAAATTTGCTTTGTTTGCACGAATTTCGTCCGGTTAGTTCATATAGTTGTCGAAAGGTATGCGGGCAGCATCGGATGGCATCCATCAGTGTCCTCGGATAGATGCCGGTGTAAATTTGTGGGCCAGCACTGGAGATGCCCTAACTATCATGCTATAATCGCTAACAATCCTCCATTATTTGGCAGGGAACAGTTATCCCTCGATCAAAATCAGATCCGCGGTGTTTCGCAGTCCTCCCGCGTAAGGGTGTAAACTCTTGCTTACATAAAAATGGAGTAAGTGGACGACACTGTAGCACGTCATATCACTCGAACTAGCCCGCCTAACGAGCGGGAAAGCACCGCCCTCATCATTTTGTTCTGGATTTATATCGATCGATCGCGCGAAAATGTTACGCTTCGCAAGTTCTAAAGGAAAAAGGCGGCACACTTACGACTCATACGCCGCACTCCGACAGTCCGGCTCGCACGCCGCCACCGTAGGGGACACGCGTTGTCTTGCAATTTCACTGACATGTGGGACCGTAATTGAATAAACCGTCGATAGCCGAAATCTAATCGCTCGGCGGGCGTCGGCTGAGAAGAGAGAAACGAGGGAGGGAGAAGAGATCGCCCGCCCGCCGCGCACGGACTCCAAGAAATATATGGTGATAATGTGAGGTGGGCCATGCTGGAGTCCGGACCACTTCCGGAGCCCGCTCTCACCGCCCTGGCCCCTCAAGACGCCAGCTGCCCGCCGCATGCATGCATAGCAAGTAGTACTACTCCTTATGTGGAGGAGAGAGAGGCATTGACAAAGTCAAGGAGTGGGCTCTGCAAGAGCCCGTCTCTACACGTGCTCCTAGTTATAAAAAAATAATTCTAAAAAAGGCATAAAAAACAATTGTGTCTTAAAAAAAGGAAGGTAAAAAACATTTGAGAGGAAATAGATAGAGAGAAAGTGACAAAAAGCTGTAACCTGGGCATTACATGAGGAAGGAGGGAGTGGTGCACATGCCAAGTTCACTGGGTTGCCGTGTTTCACACTCCTCCGTCGTAACAGTGGAGACAATAGCTTTCATAAAAAATAAACAATACTTGTTGCTCATCCTCTATATCGGAAAGAATATTTTCATTTGCCGACATGTGGGACGTCGACCATCCTGGTCCACCTACCATGCACAAAATTATCCTGGTCTACCCCGGTCGTATCGCAGGCCCAACCTTTCCCACTGTAAGTTGTTCGGACGAAGGAACCATCATGACTTTGTTGAATTCCGCTTCTTCAAGAAAACTTACTGTACCCGCAATACTGCTACCACACGCGAAGACTGGACGACACTGTACCATGTTATATCATTGAAACCCACTAGGCCAAACTAGCACGCCTAGGTCATCTATTTTGGAACGGAGGGAGTACGTCTCTGCACTGCTATGATTTTGTGTTGCACGTTCTCTGTACTTTTGCTACGATTTTCCTACCCTATGAACCAAATGAGGCCTGAATGTATCCGTGTCGACTATTGTCTGATCGATCGCTAAGCCTACAATTTTAGGAGCTAGGGCTATTGGTCGATCGACGAGGGATAAGTATAAGCGTACCACGAGCTCATCAGCCCCAACGTTTCTCTTCGGTGAGTGTTTTGCAAGTACTATAGCTTGCACAGTAGCTAGCCTACTAACACCAAGAATCATCAAACAAGCCCTGCTGATATGATAAATAGTTCAAACTTACATCTAAGCATGCCATATATTACATCAAAAGCTGGTGAGGATACATCTGTTTCCATAACTCGGAGAGGGTTCGCATGATTCATCACATGATTCACTATCAAAGAAAAGTAGCAAGATCCGCCCACACAAGACAGTGCACTAGCCCTAAGATGGTTTGATAACACGCATCGTTCTGGTAATTAAACATAGGGCAATGCAAACTACCCTGAAGGATTAGCGCGACCAACTATTTCTTGTCATCGATCTCTTGGGAAATGACCACGCCACGCATAGCCGCATGGGAATCAATTTCGGGCGATGTCCACAGGATCGACATGACATCGGAATCGATCTCTGGGGCGATGTCCACACGATGGACAGCGGCATCGGAATCGATCTCCGGGGTGATGCCAATAGGACGGGCCACGACATCAGAATCATCAAGGACGTCCACCGGCACCTGCACAACCCAAACATATTAGCAAGCACATTGCAAATAATCAAAGACCACAACTATGGTAATAAGCCATTATTTTTTACCTTGTGCAGCTCACCGGGGGATCTCATCCCTCCGGGGGCCATCTCCTCGTCCTCGATGGGGGCCATCACCTTGCCAGGGAATACTGCTTCTCAACAGCGACTATCTCCTCAAACTCGGTCTTGAGACTCACATAGGTGGCAATCAGAGTTCCTGGGGTAGGCATGGTGGGGCCCTTGCTGTTCTTCCAACTTTCTTTGAGGAGTTCGTCCGCCAACGTCCTCAACTCTTTGGCCAGTGCTTGTTTCTTGGAGTTCTTCGTCTCCATGGGTTGGCACGCCAACATGGTCAACTCGTTGGTCGGTGCTCGCTTCCCGGAGATCGCTGTCTCCGATGGGTTGTCCACCGCAACTCTTTGCCTAGTGCTCCGTGATCTATCAATGAACTGACAAACAAAAAGCAATCGAAAGGAAACCACAATCGCAATGAAAACGGGAAAAGAATAGGATGTGAGAATCGGTCGGTGCTTCGCAAAAAGAAGATTCTTGGAATGAAAATATAGCAGCATAACTGATTCGCCCACCTTTCCTTCGTCGGTACATAAGAAAAATGGCGTAAGTGAGTAGCACAGAGTGAGGTTTTCTTCAAGAAAGGGAAGAAAGGGCTTGAACGAGCGTTCGGTGAAACGATGGTTGCTTCGTCAGTCCAACTTGGAGGCCACCTTACCACCGCTGGTAAAGGTGTGGGTTTTGTGATATGACGGGTCATGACGGCCACACCGGGTGACAGGTGAGTCTCGACTGTAGCACCTCGCTATGATTTGGTGGATGGCACGCGGGCCCGGATGCTTTGAAATGTCCCGCATGTAGATAGAGCGGCTAGTCATATAGGAGTGCTCAATATTGTGCACCGCGACCAAGGTGGAGAGGAAAACAAGAGAACTACGTAATTGATGCATGAGTTTAATTAGGGTAGTTTTGTAAAGTACGAGATACATTCCTCCAATCGCAAAATGCCTTGGTTCATGAGATTTGAGATTTTAGCCCTATAAACCGGAAGGGAGGGAGTACTTCACACGGTGTAGTCTAGTCACTTGTTGAAATCTCTAGAAACGCAAATACTCCTTTGCGGTTTACAGGGCTATACTACTCCCTCCGTCTTGGTGTGTAAGTCATCTTTAGAAATCCAAATAGTCCCAAAACACTTAGGCGCGGTGCATTAACTTCTACTCCCTCAGTCTAGGTGTGTAAGTCACCTTTCGGAAACCAAATAATCCCAAAACACTTAGGCATGGTACATTAACTCCCTCCTCGTTTCTTGTTTTGTGACATATCAACCAATAAGAGATGTGGGCCGTGCATGCTTTCAATGACTTGAGACTACCAAACATGGCATGCAGTGGTTAGTTCATTGCATGCAATGCTATTAATTAGCAAAAAGACATTAAGTTTTCTCATTTTCCTCTCCACCTTGGTCGCGATGCACAACGTAAGATGACTTACACACCTAGACAGAGGGAGTACCTTGTTTCTTGACATATCAACCAATAAGAGATGAGAGGTGTGCATGCTTTTAATGACTTGCAATGGCTAGTTCATTGCATGCAATGCTATTAATTAGAAAACAAACATTGGTGACCCCAGGAGGAAACGGTGCTAAGCGCGTGGACCTATGCAGAATGAGTATCAACCAATGGATGATGGAGTTTAATTGTTAAACAATAGCAATTTTGTCTCATGCAAGAGCCTGGCTAGTATATGCGTGCTCCAAGGAACCGCACCACGCGAGCGTTCGCAACTGCCACGTTCAGGTTGCACTTGGCTCTTCGCCTCTTCGAGAAGACGAACAATGATGTTACTCCTACTTCTACAGTATAGAATCCACTGCTGCATGTCCGTCCACCTTGTGCGGGAGGGATAGCGTGTAGCGAAAGCTTCTACTTACTGCTCCTGCCTTTGCGTCTATGACAGGTGGGCCCAACAGGTAGTTGGCCCACCTGTCATGCAACCAAAGGCAGATGCAGTTAAGGCACCGGAGCTCGATCCCATGAGGGAGAGGGCGTTGTAGTAATCAAATTTCTCGGTCTTGTACGAGTTGACGCGACACATCAAAGCACTGCACTCGATATAAGTCTTTTTACACATTTCAAATGGGCTACTTCGTATGTAGACATATTCTGCTTCGTATGTAGTCACTTGTTGCAATCTCTAAAAAGACTTATATTTGGAAATGGAGGGAGTACAACGCATGCATGCATGCCGTGACTTTCCTTTTGATACTTGCATGTGTTGATTTGATGCACCTTGCCAAATTTTGACTATAAATTTAACTAACCAAATTTTCATGCATGTCACAAAAATTACGGGCTGTTTGGATTGTGACTATGTTTGTCTTATGTTGCCACATTATTTTTCCCACACTTGCCACACTTGCCTAACCTGAGTTGCTCAAATTGTTAGACACACTTTGGCTTGCCTAAGGGAATCTTGCCACAATTTTTGTGTCTATGACATGTGGGGTTCACGCTAATAAAAAATTCTTATCTTAGGTGTGGCTAATAAAAAGACTTATATTTAGGAACGGAGGGAGTAGAAAATATAAATAATAATGCATGTTGGGGCAACCCACGTTTACGCTAACTTTAGCCGTGGGCTTGTTCACAATTTTTACGAGGGGTGGTTGTTCATTTAATGGAGGGACTTGTAGTACTGACTTGAACGATACAAAGTGTGACCTGGCACACCGTAACACCACTTGGAACAAGCGGGTAGCTATCTCAAAAAACAATCAACAACTAAAAAAACCGCGACCTGGCATGTAGTAGTACACAATTTTAAACGATTGTTTTGATGGAGTGAAAAAGGAAAACTACCCCACTTTGTATATATATAGGCCGGAGCCTCCGCGCTTGCTTGCTAGGGTTGCTCTATTCACACACTCTCATCCTCTCCAGATCTAAGCAAGATAGGGGTAGTAACAACATCTTTGTCCCTTCAAAAACACTGCTTTCTATCCTCACCGCTGGTTACAGATCTGGCGTATCCCTCCGCCGGTGAAGGGAGGAGGGGCAGCGTTTAGGCCGTCGTCGACAGCGAGGAGGAGACCCACTGCGGGCCGCACTGTTATCTCTGTCCGGCGCCGACGCTGGAGGTCCTCAGATCCTCTTAAATGCGTTGCTGTGGGCGGATCCGGCCTCCTGCCGCCCACCTATCCACATCTCGACGACCTTCAGGTATAACTTCGTTCGAAACCGCCTTAGCTCTACTTCCCCAGCTCGCTACGTTGCTGGATGTGCATCATTTTCTACCTCTCAGCCCCCTCTCGATCGGATGGTCCAACGTCACCTATTTTTCTTCTTCTACTGTTAGAGGTAAATCTACTTCATGGAGTCGAATCTTGTACGTACTTGGTTCAAACAAGAAATAAAGTGGGGGTGGAGGAATTTAGTATGTACATCGGACTTGGTACAAACAGGAAGGAAAGGGGGTGAAAGTAGTACACACTGGTCATCCAACCGGTCTCTTGGTCGAAAAGGGAAATATAGGGGTAACGATGTACATAGTGGTATGACCAGGACTAGATTTGCTATCCACACAGGAGTAGGTGGCTAGAGTGAACAAAAATGGGACCAACCCAGATATGTTTCTTGGATATTTGTTTCTCGGGGCAACAAACTATGAATCACCACTTTATGCCCCTGTTTACGTACATGGTGCCGGATCACGGTGCACCCACCGTCCCATGCCCTTATACCAAATATTTAGGCTCCGTTCGAATAAAGGGCAAAAACATAGGTCTTGATGAAAACAGAGGAATAGGAAAGGAATGTAGGTATAAAACTATGGAACAACGAACCGGAGGAAACTCTCAAGAGAATGTGTTCGGATGGACTACGAAATGTACAGATTTGTTTTTAGAGTAGCATGCTTGGCAAGATGAGATGCTATTTGTTTATTCAGCTGCACAGTGACTACTCTTGTCCTCACCTCACGTACCACACATAGGTTTATTTTTATTCGCAAATGTAACACATCAACCTTTGTCTAACGCATACGGCTGACGCTTGCCTCGGGCTTCCGCCCGAAAAATGAGCAGCGCGTGGATGTTTCTTATCCTATCGAATCAGTACTACCAGACCAGCTTTACTATGAAAAACTATTCACCTTTCCCGTGTTCCAAACGGTTGGCAGGGAAAGAATACCGTAGGAATTGTGTTCCTATGAAAATCCTGCACCAAACCTGTGAACCGAACGCAGCCTTAGCTGTTCTTAATCGAATGTCCCTGGTAAAAATGAAGCCATGCCACTGTTATAAGCCATGACAAGTTTAGCCAAATCTTTTTTCCTGTAATTGTTTGAGACTCTGACTGTTTCCTCTGTACCTTTTTGTGCAAACAGGGATATCCAATTCACCTGGTTGCTATTGTGACCTTTTATAATCGCACAAAACTCTTCTTAAAAGAAGTGACTTTTGTGCTGTTTAAGCCGAATGTCGAATGGAACAGCTTGGTTCATTTCGTGGAACTGCACAAAGGGTGATCTGTGGTTCCAATCCTCATCATCCATATTAGGCGCCATAACCTTCCTTTAGGTAAGAATGATATTTAATGCATGTGTTCATCTCTATTTTCCGACTGCCATGAGAAAATAATGCTATTTTTACTAGTACACTTGTACCCCCTCACTGATAAAACCAATTCTGAATTAGAAGTCCAATCATGTACTTGGTTTCACCAACTGGTGAGGAGAAAGAGAAACAGAGCATGAAGAGGAAGAAGAAGAAGAATAAACAGTGCCAAGGCGATCTTGCTCAAGCCAGAGATCTCAGTCGAGGCCATTCAAGGGCTCTGGCAATGACTACCTTACATGTGAGACGATCATCCAGGGAGCCTTTCCACTTCTGCTGTCTCACTTAATTAATTAGGAGTACTTAAGTACCACTGATTTATTACTGCCTAATTTTCCTGTTGGAGTTAAACAAATATTTAGTAGGACCCTATGCTGAATCATGTATGTGTGTATGTTTGTCTATGGAGGTGAATCATGTGGTGGAGCAGGGAGGGAATATTATTAGTGTCATGACATAATAGTGCTATTGTTTTGCATTTCAATTTATTGCCATTGGTTCGATGAGGCAATGTTTTGCGTATTGTCCATCATGAATTTGATGCTACTGTTTGAGTAATATGCAAATGTCTTCCTATCCTTTCTCACTAAGCTAATGAAGGTTTCACCTTGTTCCTACTTGTGCAAACAGGGATCATGTTGTGCCAATCATAGTGGAACTACACAAGACAATACAATGAACTGTATCCCAGCTAGTGCTTTAACTCTGCTGGAAGTTCTTGATAATCTTTCGATATAATCTAAGCACTGGTAAACAACAGTGATTTCAACCATACATTTGAAGTGCACAAAAATATATACTATTCTGTGATTCCAGTGAGTGCTTTATCATCTCTTATGGGAGTACATGAATAAGCTTTTTTTCTCAGGTTGGTACGGGCCTAAGGCCTTCATCCATATTAGTTTGCTATCATTTCTATTTGTATCGTGCTACTGTCATGAGAAACTCCTTTATCTTTGCACGTTAAAGTTTTGCAACCTATGATAAATGGCAATGCTTTGAGTGTTGATCTAATTGGCACTGATTAAATAAACTAATACCTCTCTTTAAGCAAGACTACTATGTTGCTAACTTTACCCATTAAGATAATGATGGTGCTTCTATTTGTTAGTGCATGTTTCATCAACTAGTCCCACTATTACAGTAATCTCACTCTCTCAATATATGTGCCAACAGGGATGCTCGATTTTGGTGGAACTGCACAAAAACTTTGGGTGCCTCATTGCCTCGACAACTTCCTTCCTTTCCGCCGCCGCTAATCTCGGCTTGCTTTCTTCCTTTCTTTGTCGATCGCTATTTATCTCGGCTTCCAGTCAAAGGAAACCGTAATTGATATGCTACCTCACACAGGTTGGTACTGGTCTTTATCCTGATTATTGTGCCAGTCATATGTATTGGTAATTTGATATTGTGCTACTGTTTGCCGATTTCATAAAGGAGTAATTTGGAGCCTGAACTCAGAGGGCAAATCATTACATCGGGTGATTTCAGTAGAACTGCACAAAATGATCAGATGGACAGGTACTTATGCTCCTGCTATGTACTCCAAAGTTCACTCAGACAAGCATTGATGTTGACAAGAAGTGCCTATATTCATTCGAGTATCAACCGACGTCAACCAATTGTCAAACTCCAAGTGTCGGTGTCAAAACCGGCGGATCTCGGGTAGGGGGTCCCGAACTGTGCGTCTAGGCAGATGGTAACAGGAGATAAGGGACACGATGTTTTTACCAAGGTTCGGGCCCTCTCGATGGAGGTAATACCCTACCCCGCTTGATTAATATTGATGATATGGGTAGTACAAGAGTGGATCTACCACGAGATCGTAGAGGCTAAACCCTAGAAGCTAGCCTATGGTATGATTGTTGTTAGTCCCTACGGACTAAAACCCTCCAGCTTTATATAGACACCAGATAGGGTTAGGGTTACACGTAGTCGGTTACAATGGTAGGAGATCTACATATCCGTATCGCCAAGCTTGCCTTCCACGCCAAGGAAAGTCCCATCCGGACATGGGGCGAAGTCTTCAATCTTGTATCTTCATAGTCCAGGAGTCCGGCCAACTGTGATAGTTCGGCTATCCGGACACCCCCTAATCCAGGACTCCCTCAGTAGCCCCTGAACCAGGCTTCAATGACGACAAGTCCGGCGCGCATATTTTCTTCGGCATTGCAAGGCGGGTTCCTCCTCTGAATACTTCATAGAAGATTTTGAACACAAGGATTGTGTCCGGCTCTGCAAAACAAGTTCCACATACCACCGTAGAGAGAATAACTTTTGCACAGATCTGTAGACGTATTCCGCGGCATGACATCACACCACGGCCAGGCCTTTATACGAATCGTTTTTACTGTTCCACCTCAGCGCATTTAGCGAGGCGGTTTCCTTGACACGTCTTATCAAAGCGGAGATCGTGCCCCCTTATTCCGGGATTCCCATCAATACAGACGTGGGTAACCCAACCGCGCCATTGATTACGGCGCTTGGGAGATAAGCGAGTTTTACCAGGCTGGCGGGGACGCATAGCTTCGTCCGTCCATATAAGGGGATAAGGATCCACCTTTTCACCTACGCCTTCTTCCTCCTTTGCTCATCCATTTCCGCGCACTCGAGCTCCAGCGCCCAAGTCCACACATCCCACCTCAACCTTCTCCAACTATGTCCGGAGCAGGAGGCAAGTGGATGGCCTCCTCCATCATGGAGTTGCACATCAAAAAGCTGCGGAAGGCCGGATACTTGTCCAGCGACATCGCTCACCGGCTACCCGACGAGGGGCAGCTCATTCCCACCCCCAGGCCCCATGAGAGGGTGGTGTTCCTCACCCACTTCCTCCATGGACTAGGTTTTCCACTTCACCCATTTGTCCGGGGGCTCATGTTCTACTACGGCCTGGATTTCCACGATCCGGCCCCGAACTTCATCCTCAACATCTCGGCGTTTATAAATGCGTATGCGAGGCCTTCCTCTGCATCCAGCCCCACTTCGGCTTATGGCTGAAGACCTTCAATGTCAAGCCGAAGGTAGTGGGTGGCCGCCAAGCAGAGTGCGGAGGTGCCATGCTAGGCAGGATGGCCAATGTCCTATGGCTCCAGGGCTCCTCTGTGGAGACCATAAAGGGGTGGCAATCGGGGTGGTTCTACATCACCGAGCCGCGCGACTCTCAATGGGCGGCGGCCCCCGAATTCCGATCTGGCTTCCCCACACGGCTCACATCATGGAAAGAGACGGGCCTGACGTGGGGGGATTCGGACGAGCTGTCCGGACTCCAAACCTGCGTCCGAAACCTGGTGGACAAGAATCTCAGGCTTGTCAATGTAATCCAGGTGATGCTCATCCGCCGGATTCTCCCATGCCAACAACGGGCCTTCAAATTGTGGGAGTTCGATCCGGCACAACACCAAACTCTGAAAAGGCTCTTCGACACTACGTACGAAGGTGCCTGGAAGGTGCTGTTCAAGGGCGTCGAAGCTCCCACATTCGCTACCGAAGATCGCGGATTCAGCTCGCAGCGTCAAGCCAGCGAGGTAAGTTATTTTACCCTTTATGGGACTCTTGTTTTTCATAGATTGACTCTATGTGGGATCTAAAACTCCCTAACCTTTGACAGGACTGGCTGAAGACGTCCGGACAGATTAACTGTCCGGCCCCCTTGCCAGAAGACCCAGCGGACGCCCGATTGACGGGGCTACTGGCTCCGGCACCTCACGTGGTGCCGGACAAGAAGGCCAAGAAGAAGGCCACGGGGACTCGAAGGAGTGCCCGACGCCAGGTGTTGTCGGACTCATCATCCGACGACCCCGAGGCGGAATCCTCCTCTGAGGATGAGGAGGAGGAGAAAGAAGCCTCTTCTCCAGCGGGGGGAGAGAAGAAAAGGAAGGCCGCCCCGACTGGGGAGGCCGGAGGGTCCAAGAAAGGAACGGCCCTTCCTCCGGACTTCTCCACCAACGCCGACAACGACGAGGAGGAGTGGCCAACAAGGGCCAAGCCCCTGGCGAGATCGTAAGTGTCCGGACTCCGGAATAATTCATGACTTTTTATTTGTCGCATAGTGTCTTCTAACGCCGAATATGACCATGTAGCCCGCCCAAGGACGAGTTTGCCGCTTCGTCGAGCGGCTCCCTGGGTTCGTCGGATGTGAATAACACTTCACTTCCGACCGCCTCTTCTCCTCGTGTCGCCGACGACACCGCGGTGGAGTCCCAAAAGGGGCCCAGCCAGGAGGAGGTGGTCCTGGAGGCGCCGCAAGGCGACCTCCCGGACTCTGGGCGCAAAGGGGGCGAAACCCCAGAGGTCTCTAAGTGTGGCCCTGTGCCGGACTCCGCACCGGAACCTTCAGTGGTTCCGAAGTCCGGCAAGTGGCCCCTTCATAAGAAGGGTAAGACTACGACGCCAGTGACCTCCGTCCATCCGGAGGCACCGGATAGCTTGCTGGAGGCGCTTAACGGCGCCTCCATCAACGAGGAGCACCGCACTATTATGAGTGTGGTGATCAGAAAGTTCAGTCCGCCAAGAGCGGGCTGACTGAAGCCTGTTCCAGCCTTCTAACAGGCTTTGAGGTAAGTTTAGAATATGTAAAAATATTACCGCATAGACAGTAGCCCCTGACGCTTAGTTCGGTGTTCGGAAAGAAAAGCAGGACCGAGGATCTAAAAAGATATACGCAGGAGTCTAACATAAGTATGTCAATATGGGAATGCGGGCTGTTGCTTGACCTCTGCCGCACTGACTGCATAGGTCAATGTATTGAAGCAGAGCCTCGAGCGGTCCGAGGACGAGCTCGGCCTTGCCAAGAAGCAGCTCGAGGACAAGGAAGGTAAGTAATACCTTATTAAAGAAAGACCTTATAGAAAGGATTTGGTTGCAAAAATGAGAGGACTAACATGGGTATTGTAGGGGCCACGAACGAGGTGGCGACCCTGAAGGAAGCGGTGTCCACGGCCGAAAGCAAAGCGGCCGCGGAGTGCACCGAGTGAGAGAAGCAGGAGGCGCGGGTGGCGGAGGTGCGGCAAGAGCTCCAGGCTCTCATGGAAAAACACGAGTTTGGATCGTGACTCGAAGACTCGAGAGTCTGAGCTCGCCTCGGCTCTTGAGAGTGCCAAAGCCGCTAAGGCCGAAGCCCAAAAGCCCTCCAAGAAATTGAATCATTAAAGAAGATAGCGGCGGGTAAGGCATTCTTTATGCAAAGCAAGCATGTGAAAGTGAATTACCTATTACTTACCCGAATCCGAGCTCTTCAGAGCATTCGCAAATCTGCCCAGAGTGTGTCCGATGTCGCCGCCTTTCACCGCGCCGTGAGGGGAGCTCGACGGAAAGATGTTACTCGTCTCGATGTCTTTGAGGCCGGACATCCGTGCTCCCTAAGCGACCAGCTGAAGCAGCTGATCGAGCTCCACAAGGTCGCCGAACAGGCCATGAAGGGCCTCATAATTGGCCGTGGCCATTGGAAGCCATTCACAGGAGCTACTTTGGGCTAGTCTGACGGCTGGTGGACGCCTGTCCATGGATTGAAGTCATCAAGCGCTCCGTCTGCATTGAAGGTGCCCGTCGGGCCCTTGCCCATGCTAAAGTGCACTGGGGCAAGCTGGAAGCTGAGAAGCTTGTGAAAGATGGGCCACCGAAGGGCAAGGAGCATCGCAAGCCCGAAATGTACTATGAGGGCGTCATGAAGGGCGCCCGCCTTATAGCGGGTGAATGCTCCAAAGATGTAATTTTTGAATAGACTCGCATTTGTTATCCTGTACGCTGAAAACTTGTTCATATGCGCTAAGCAACGCTTGTGAATTTAAAATATTACCTTCTGTACGGCCGTTTATCAAATTTGAGAGATGGCAAGTCGTTGGCTTCAGCCCCCATGCCACGAAAGTCTTTGGGGTGTTCGGGATAAACTTGAGCGCTCTTGTTCCCATTCTTGGGTCCTTCGAGGGAGGCGCTCAACGCAACGAACAAGGCAACCAGACTTATAGTGCTTAAACACTCTCACTTAGCCATAGAATTCTATAATTTACGGCGAAGCCCCTAGTATTCGGAAGACCGAGTTTGGGGCGCTATCCACGCCTTGGCCGGACAATGCCGACTCCTCGCTCTAAGCGGCATAAGTCTTTAGGGACCCGAAAAACCTCTCGAACAGCGACCGGCTCTCGCCCTATCATGACGGTCAGTTTTAGCTTTCTCCACTGAGGTGCTCAACCCAGCTCAATCTGGGCACAATCGCAGTGGTTCTCCCAGCCTACCTTAGCCGATATAACGGAACGTAAGGTACCAAAACATGGGAGCCGGGCAAACCCAACTATTGACCCAAGACATGATTCAGAGCCGATGCATATAATGCTATAAGTTCGGGGTGCCGCACTTGTGAAAGTGTTCGGACTTATCACACCATATTTTTGGGGTACTTAAGCCCCTGGTGTATTGGCCGTACGAAAGTGTACGGGTGCAACATGTCATGAATGAACATATATATAGATAAAGAAAGGAGTGCAATAATAGGCAAAAGCTATGTATTGTTTATTCAAAAGTGTACTGCAATGAAAGCAGAACGATACAATTAGTGCGATAAGCAAGGGATGGGACTATTTAACATGTCCCCCTCCAGGGGTAAGCTACGGGATGGTATGTAAAATAGTTATAATGCTCGTAGTAGAGACCACCTGGACACTCGACGTAGCTTTCTGCTTCCCTGGCTGTTGCATCATGAATTCGGCAATTCTAGTGCCGGACAGGGCTTCTGGAAAACGGAGTCCTGAAAGTAAGAGAAAAGAAAGAAAAAAAGAATGACACAATCGGGAGCCCCTGGTGCGGTTAAGCCGCGTGCAGGCGTCGTGGTCGTGCCCCTCCCCTTATGCCCATGGTATCTTCAGAGCGTAGTTATGTACGCGTAGTACTGGCTTCGCAATTTCGCGAGTGCTGGGGTGGGGGCCAGATTGCTACACGTGCTCGAATCGTGCCAGGCGGTCTTGTTGTAGGTTACTCCGGGCGCGCTTGACGGTGTCCGGATGTTTAATAGCCGGACTCGAGAATTGCTGTGAGAGGCTGCTTTGCACCTCCGCCGCGAGGGCCGTCGTATGCTCCTCCGTTTGGAGAGAGTGTTCGGTGTTTCCATTGACCGTGATTACTCCTCGAGGGCCTGGCATCTTGAGCTTGAGGTATGCATAGTGCGGCACCGCATTAAACTTTGCAAATGTGGTTCGTCCCAGCAGTGCGTGATAGCCGCTGCAGAACGGGACTATGTCGAAGATTAACTCTTTGCTTCGGAAGTTATCCGGGGATCCGAAGACCACTTCGAGTGTAACTGAGCCTGTACGATTGGCCTCTACACCTGGTATGACGCCTTTGAAGGTCGTATTTGTGGGTTTAATCCTTGAGGGGTCTATGCCCATTTTGCGCACTGTATCCTGATAGAGCAGGTTCAGGCTGCTACTGCCGTCCATGAGGACTCTAGTGAGGTGAAATCCGTCGATGATTGGGTCAAGAACCAATGCGGCGAATCCGCCGTGGCGGATGCTAGTGGGGTGGTCCCTTCGATCAAAGGTGATCGGGTAGGAGGACCATGGGTTGAACTTTAGGCGACCGGCTCCATCGCATACGTCCCTTAGCGCACGCTTCCGCTCCCTTTTGGGTATGTGGGTTGCGTATATCATGTTCACCGTCCGCACTTGTGGGGGGAAACCCTTCTGTCCTCTATTGTTCGGCGGCCGGGGCTCCTCCTCGTCATCGCTATGCAGCTCCTTGTCATTGAGTTCAACATTTAACTTGCCTGCCTGTTTGAAGACCCAACAATCCCTGTTGGTGTGGTTGGCTGGTTTTTCGGGGGTGCCATGTATTTGGCACGAGCGATCGAGTATTCGGTCCAGATTGGATGGGCCCTGAGTATTTCTTTTGAACGGCTTTTTCCGCTGACCGGGTTTAGAGCCTCTGAATCCGGCATTGACTGCCGTGTCCCTTGTCTCCTGTTACCATCCGCCTAGACGCACAGTTCGGGACCCCCTACCCGAGATCCGCCGGTTTTGACACCGACACCCACACCGCAATAGAACCAGTTATAACTCTTCTCCTCCTCTCAATCTGCGACTCCACTGCCGCGTCTTCCCATCTCCGAGTTGTTCGCATCCGGGGCCTCACCGTCGTCCACCGCCTCGCTGCCTTCGGTGCGGCGTGGTCAACAAACGAGAGTCATCGAAAGAGGACTGTACGTGGAGAGCCTGATGGCTGGGACCCACGAGGTCCATGGTCGCACGCAAGGAAAGTTCCTCCTTATTAAGCTGAAAAAATGTTTCCTCCACCTGACAGCTGGGACCCACCGGCTGTATCTTCGCACGGAAGGAAGTGCCTCCTTGTTTTGCGAAAAAAATTATTCATCCCGTTGATAGCTGGGACCCGTCAGATTTGGTGATCGACTTGTGGGCCTCTGAAGCGGGCGATGTACGCACGGCTTTGTCAACTTAATCAACAAATGATACTAGCAGCTGGACCGTTGGATGTTAATCCAACAGCCGCGTGCTCCTTCCTCAACCTCTCGTTTGCTCCTGTCTCCCGTGGGTGGCACCGAGGTCAGGCCGCCACAAGACCAACTAGTGAAGTTTCCCACTCCTCTCCATCTGCGACTCCACTGCCCCGTCTTCCCCGCTCGGCACGGTGTGGTCAACATGGTCAACAACCGAGAGTCATCGGAAGATGACTGTACGTGAGAGGCTGACAGTGGGGACGCACCACGCCCATGGACGCATGCATGCAACGGAATGCGGCGTGGTCAACATGGTCAAGGAACGACTTCCATCAGAAGTATACTGTACGTGGAGAGTCTCAGCTGGGTCCACGGCCGTAGCAAGTAAGTGCCTCCTTATTACGCGGAAAATAATGATTCCTCCAACTAACAGCAGGGACCCACTAGACGGGCCACCGTATTTTGCGAAAAAACGTTTGCCCCCTGACTGCTAGGACCACCTGACGGGCCACCATATTTCGCGAAAAAAAAATTCCCCCCGCTGTCAGCTCGGACCCACCGGAAGTGCCTCCTTATTAAGCAGAAAAAAATGAATACTCCCCCTGCTAGCTGGGACCCACCTCGGTGGGAGGCTGACTTGTGGGCCCACTAAGTTGACGGGGACGGAGGGCTTTGTCAATTTAGTCAATATGAACGATTCTAGCTGCAGTGACCGTACGATGTCCATCCAACGGCCATCGTGCTTCTTCAACCTCTGGTCTTCTTGCTCCAACCGCCCAAAGCAGCGCCTATCGTGCCGCCTGCTCCTGCCTCCCGTGGCCGGCTGTGAAGCCACGGAGGCCTCACCACCCCCTACTACTCCCGCCGCTAGCTGGCTGTGCTGCCGCGGAGGCCTCACCGCCCCCTACTATTCCCACCGCTGGCCAGGCCCTGCGGCGACGGCAGCCTCACACCGCAGCCGAACCAGTGAACCCTCGTACTCCTCTCCGTGCGGGCTTCCACTGTCGCGTCTTCCACAGCTCGCGTCGTCCCTTCCTAGGCCTCACCGTCGTCCACCGCCGTGGTGCTCTCAGCGTGGGCGTGGTCAACGTGGTCAAGTAACGACTTCCATTGGAAGAGTATCTGTCGTGGAGAGGCCGACAGCGGGTCCACGCCACAACCAGTTTTTTGTGATTTGCCAAGTAAGTCGCTTTGTCGTGCCTGTTGGGCTGCAAATCTTTCAAGACGAGGAGAGCTTTCATTCGGTGGCGAGAAAATGGCCCATCAAGAATGAGAAATGGGCTGTACATTTTTAAAATACATCAAACCGACAATTAGTTTCAAATATCTTTTTTCATTTTAGATTTTAAATTACATTAATTTTTATGCGTGGAGAATTTGTTGGATATTATATTGATATACATTTATTTTTAAAATCAGTTTGAATGTGAGTCGAAATTTCGGGATTAAAAACAGTTCGGACCGCACCGAAATATGCAAAATTTCGTATACTTTTTTAACCGTGGCCACAATATGGGCTGTAATGCTAACAAAAAGAATATGGGCTAAAAAACCTTAAGAATTAGCAAATGGGCTGTAAAATTATTAGAAATAATGGCAGATGGGTTGTATGCTGTTTTCCACATATTTGAGGCTTTCCTAAAAAGGTTGATTTGAGAGCGTTATTCGTTGGATGTCCCTCCAACAGCCGTCGTGCTTCTTCAATCTCTGCACTTCCTGCTCCAGCCGCTCAAACAAGCGCCGGCGAGACTGCCTGCTCCCTCCTCCCTGCGGCCGGCTGTGCTACCGCGCAGGCCTCACCGCCCCATCGTACTCTCATCTCTGGCCTAGCCATCCCTCTACTCACCCACACCTGCTGTTATTCTCCGGCGAGGCGGGCAGACGATAAACCCTCGTGCAGTCGTACTCCCCTCCGCGTGGGAAACAACTGCCGAGTCTTCCCTGCCTCCGTGTCGTTCCCTTCCTAGGCCTCGCCGTCGTCCACCGCCCTGGTGCTCTCGGCGCGGCGTGGTTAACGTGGTCAAGGATCGGCTTCCATCGGACGTGGACTGTATGTGGAGAGGCTGACAGCTGGGTCCACGGCCGCAGCAAGGAAGTGCCTCCTTATTATGCACAAAATAATTATTCCTCCACCTGACAGCGGGGACCCACCGGATGGGCCACCGTATTTCGCGAAAAAATGTTTCCCCCCTTACTGCTGGGACCCACCAGCTACACCTTCACACGCAAGGAAGTGCGTCCGGGCAAAAAAACAAAACGATTCGCCCCCCTGACTACTGGGACCCACCAGCTACATCTTCGCACGCAAGGAAGTGCCTGCCAGTCGGGACCCACCTGGTCGAACCGTATGTAGCATTGTCATTCTGGTCGCGAATGTGTACGTACATATATATACTATTCGATGTAGAGGCGCACACGTGTCGTAGTAGAGGCGCGCACGTAGCATGTACACGTACGTACAATGGCCAGGGTGCAAGAAAGAAAATACGGCCACGTACGTACATACGGGCAGGGTCTTGAACGCCTACTCGCGCATACGTACGGCCAGGGCTCGTGTACATGGCTGGGTCGGAACGTAGAAACAGTGTCGTCGTCATGTTCATGGGGAGCCAACCGGCTGGGTCGGAACAAAATGCGTGGTCGTGTTCATCGAGAGGGCATGGACGGAACTGCCAATGGAAACGAGGCCTGGCGTACCGCCGAACAGAGGAAACGGCCTTGTGTTTGACTGGCCACATTCGAAACGGGATCCTGTTCATCGGGAGGGGTGTGGTGTACCGCAAAACGGAGGAAACGGACCTCCTGCGGTCGAAACGGGGGTCCTGTTGATCGGGAGGGGTGTGGCGTACCGCAAAACGGAGGAAACGGACCTCCTACGGTCCAACGGGGTCCTGTTGATCGGGAGGGTGTGGCGCATCAAAAGCGGACGGAACGGACCTCCTATGGTCGAAACGGGGGTCCTGTTGATCGGGAGGGGTGTGGCGTACCGCAAAACGGACGAAACGGACTTGTGTTGGAGCGCTACGGTCGAAACGGGAGTCCTGTTCATCGGGAGGGGTGTGGCGTACCGCAAAACGGGACTCCACGGGATACTGTTCATCTCCACCGTCGACCTCCTCCAGCCTCCACGGGCTACTGTTTATCCACCGTCGACCTCCTCCAGCCTCCACCTGCGACTGTTCATCCACGGGCTCCTGTTCATCCAGCCTCCACCGTGCGCTACTCCACCGCCATCGCTCAACCACCCTCCACCGTCATCGCTCATCCAGCCCTCCACACCACGGGTCCTGTTCATCCGGAGGCAACGCCACTGCTCATTGTTCATCCACCCCCGCATAACGCTCATCGTTCATCCAATCGATCGGCTTCAGCTTAGCGGCGATGGCGAAGGAATAGCTTCGATCGAGTTCGATTAACAGCCATCGATCGATCGCCGGGTTCGATGGCAGTAACGCCAGAGTCGCAGGTAATCGCTTTCGTGTTCAAGTTAGAGCCCAACGCCTCGCTCGGGTTCGATTAGAGCTAACGCCGCACTCCACGTGTATGCGTAATACGAGAAAGCAGCGCATTGCTCGGCCCCCAACCTCCCACCGTAACCGGGAACTCCCCAAAATTTTCCTCGCCCTCGCTTCTACCACAGTTTTTTCCGTCATGGACGACCCCAAAAATGTCATGCAACTGTGTCTCTGGCTCGCCCAGGGCGAAAAGCCCATTTTCTGTCATGATTTTTTGTCATAGAAGTAGGAGCCCACTACATCTATGATGATACCGGGTTTTTTCACGATTATCGTCATAGAAGTGTCATATGTATGACAGAAAAATTTTCGTTCGGCCCAAAATGTCACGGATGTGTCTTTTTTTTGTAGTGCATTCGCGCGTTCATTTTGACGGTTCAAATAAAATAGCTCTCTAAAGAGTAGCAAACTGGGTTCTTCTCCAAGGTACACCTCACAAAACACTTGAAAATTGCAGATATTTGACACGGAATTAGGTCCGATGTCTTGAGGCCGCAGGTCAAAAAAAGTGCAAGACGTCTCTGAAATTTTTTGAGCCGGGTGGAGAAAAGCCTCGGTTCATGTGATCAGTGAAGACAATAACTTCTCCTTCCTTGGGTTGAGGTTTTTCTTCTGCGGGTCAGGAGCACGATAGGACATGACATCCTTCTTCGGCAGATAACCAGTCTTCACGAATTCATTAAAGGTGTTATCTGTGACGATGGATTTAACCCAGTTGCATGTAACATGTGCTTTGGGAGCCTTGGGCAGCATTATGGAGATGGAAGCCTATGACAAGATAGAAATTCCGATTCAAATTTAAGCCGGAGGAAAATATTTCAATTCATATTCAAGATGGCGGCTTACGAAGGGGCCTAATGACATATGGCTAAGTATATCAGATTATTCAAGCCGCCATGAGCATCATAAACAGTCAAATTATTTAAACTACCATGGGTGGTCAGAATTATTGATTGAGAATTATCTTTTTAAACCAGCGACGAGAGTCACCATTGTTAGGCGGATCTAATAGATATAGTTTTTGCCTAAGTGTCACATAAACAAGTTTCACAGATTGCAGTTGCTATTTTGGATCAAATGGTTGTTCAAAAAAGAAAATATTCTAGACCTAAACATCTTGTGCAGATGAGTCCGTGAGCTCTAATGAGGCATGTGAACTAGAGGAAGGAATCTATTAGCATTTGAAATGGATACGAAACAGTTACCGCACAAGCTATATGTTCTTTTTGGATCAGAAAAAGTTGTGGTGGATGAACCGCAAAGAAACGATGAATAACCCTGAAGAACACGGAAGAACTTGAAAACCCTAAATGTAGATATGAAGTGCGGGAAGGTGAAGACTTACAGCTTTAGATCTACTGCGAAGGATTGCCGCCGTTCTCTGGTCGATTCAGGTTGATGCAGCGGCCAAGATCGATGAAGATGAGGTGCTCTGCTGCGGCGGCAGCGGCGGAGCTCGTGCAGCAATGGAGCTGCGAGAGGAAGAAGACACAGAAAGGGGAGAATGGAGAAAGACCTAAAGATCGTGCTTATTTATAAGGAAAGACTGACAGAGAGGGCGCGAGCAACAAGGAGGCCAGACGTGGTTATCCAGCTACTCCGACGCCTTGACTTTCGGGATGGTCATTAAGATAAGGATCCGTTGGGATATGACAGAATAAAATATGAATCTAATGGAAGGTGATGTCATGGCGGGCTATCATAAATCCAGAAGATGATGTCATGGCGGGTTATCACTTTTGCGCAGACAGAAGACAGAAGGCTTTTTCTTAAGATATTGAAGATTGACATGAACCGGTTCAAATCAATCTGGGGCCTAATGTTGGGGATATAACTATTAGTGTAACCCTCCCAGGAAGGGTCGGGTTATGCTATGGCAATTCATCATATGAAGCCCAATATCAAGCTTGAAGATGGCGGTTCGATAAAGGGCCTAAAGCCCGCAGGCGACTTAAGGCCCGTAGTGATAAACCGCCGTAATGGCATGACTTGTGTTGTAAGGCAAGATTAACTAGTCACCGAGCCACACACTGCTTATGAGCCGGCCGGGACTCTGTAGGCCGCGGGGCGTCAACCCGTGTATATAAGGGGACGACCCGCCGGCGGCTTAGGGAAAGTAACACCAAATCGAGAGCCGGGCATAGCAGATTTGCTCCCTGGTAATCGAAACCCTAGAAATTCCATCTCAACTGCATTAGGCTTTGCCCTTCACATGATGGGCGAACCAAAGATAAACCCTCGTGTCCTTTGTCCCGCTTTAACCCCTTTAAGCTTCCTAGTTGCGATGTCTCCACGACTAAGTCCTTTCACGAGGACATCTGCCGTGACAATTCCATGGCAGCCACCCTGAAGGAAATATGCCCTAGAGGCAATAATAAAGTTATTATTTATTTCCTCATATCATGATAAATGTTTATTATTCATGCTAGAATTGTATTAATCGGGAAACATAATACATGTGTGAATACATAGACAAACATAGTGTCACTAGTATGCCTCTACTTGACTAGCTCGTTAATCAAAGATGGTTGAGTTTCCTGAACCATAGACATGAATTATCATTTGATTAACAGGATCACATCATTAGGAGAATGATGTGATTGACTTGACCCATTCTGTTAGCTTAGCACATGATCGTCCAGTTTACTGCTATTGCTTTCTTCATGACTTCTACATGTTCCTATGACTATGAGATTATGCAACTCCTGATTACCGGAGGAACACTTTGTGTTCTACCAAACGTCACAACGTAACTGGGTGATTATAAAGGTGCTCTACAGGTGTCTCCGATGGTACTTGTTGAGTTTGTCAGAGAGGTATCTCTGGGCCCTCTCGGTAATGCATATCACAATAAGCATTGCAAGCAATGTGACTAATGAGTTAGTTGCGGGATGATGCATTACGTAACAAGTAAAGAGACTTGCCAATAACGAGATTGAGCTAGGTATTGAGATACCGACGATCCAATCTCGGGCAAGTAACACATACCGATGACAAAGGGAACAACGTATGTTGTTATGCGGTTTGACCGATAAAGATCTTCGTAGAATATGTGGGAGCCAATATGAGCATCCAGGTTCCGCTATTGGTTATTGTCCGGAGACGTGTCTCTGTCATGTCTACATAGTTCTCGAACCCATAGGGTCCGCACGCTTAAAGTTCGGTGACGATCGGTATTATGAGTTTTTGTGTTTTGATGTACCTAAGGTAGTTCAGAGTCCCGGATATGATCACGGACATGACGAGGAGTCTCGAAATGGTCAAGACGTAAAGATCGATATATTGGATGACTATATTCGGACACCGGAAGTGTTCCGGGTGGTTTTGGAGAAAACCGGAGTGCCGGAGGGTTACCGGAACCCCTCGGGAGAAATAGTGGGCCTTATGGGCCTTAGTGAGAGAGAGAGAGAGAGGGCTGGCCTAGGGCAGGCCGCGCGCCCCTCCCCCTCTGGTCCGAATTGGACTAGGAGAGGGGGGGCGGTGCCCCCCCTTTCCTTCTCCCTCTCCCCCTTCCTTTCCCCTCCTAGTAGGAGTAGGAAAGAGGGGAGTCCTACTCCTACTAGGAGGAGGACTCCTCCTCTTGGCGTGCCCTACAGGGGCCGGTCGGCCTTCCCCCTTGCTCCTTTATATACGGGGGCAGGGGGGCACCTCTAGACACACAAGTTGATCTGTTGATCTCTCCCAGCCGTGTGCGGTGCCCCCCTCCACCATAATCCACCTCGACCATATCGTAGAGGTGCTTAGGTGAAGCCCTGCGTCGGTAGCATCATCATCACTGTCATCACGCCGTCGTGCTGACGAAACTCTCCGGTGAAGCTTTGCTGGATCGGAGCTCATGGGACGTCATCGAGTTGAACGTGTGCTGAACTCGGAGGTGTCGTGCGTTCGGTACTTGGATCGGTCGGATCGTGAAGACGTACGACTACATCAACCGCGTTGTGCTAACGCTTCCGCTTTAGGTCTACGAGGGTACGTGGACACACTGTCCCCTCTCGTTGCTATGCATCACCATGATCCTGTGTGTGCGTAGGATTTTTTTTGAAATTACTACGTTCCCCAACACACCCTGACTCAGAACCAGGAGAGCTTGGAGAGGATTATAGAAATAAAGTTCTATGATCTTGATCTGAAAGTAACAGAGATACAGACTGCAGCAACAGCTTCAGTACCACCTCCAGCAGCCACTCCACCAGCTCCAGCTACATCTACTGATGCCTTCGTCCTTGGAGTTCTCTCTACACCACCTCCCGAAGACCAAGCCTGAGAGACGCATAGCACTATCCATTTTCAAACTTTTTGGTAACTTGTTGTCAAAGGGGGAGAAATGTATAGATCCTAGGCTTCGAGAGAGAGAGAGAGAGAGTTTTGCTTCTTTGTCTCTCTTGCTATTTGCTATTTGGTTAATAGTTTTGTGTGTGCTTGTTTGATACATTATGTCTATGTGTGAGATACTTATATGATATGTGTTTGATCATATCATACTTTAATGTTTGCCTGGATGATATTATCTTTTATATCCCTATGTGATCATTCACTTTGCTTGGTGATGAGTGCATGTTTTAATTCCTATCATTTTGAGCGCTCCACCAAGATGTATGTGACATGGAAGAGTAACCCATGATCCTAATCGATTGTGCATTTGCATTCAAAAGCAAATTTTAAATAATGTACAAATTTAGGGGGAGCTCTTTCTTATCACATACTACTCAAAGCGACGATGTATTTTAAATCTTCTTATGATTTGTCGAAGCTTTGATCTATATGTTGTCATCAATTACCAAAAAGGGGGAGATTGAAAGTGCAACTATCCCTGGGTGGTTTTGGTAATTACTAACAACATATAGCTCATTGAACTAATGCTATTTCAAGATGATCATTTCAGAAAGTTCAATGATTGGCATGGCATGGATTAGGAATGTGGACCCCTCAAAATGCTAAGGACACATATTGGCTCAAGCTCAAGACTCTGCATTTTCATTTTAGTGATCCAAGATCACATTGAGTCCATAGGAAAAGCCAATACTATTTAAAAGGGGATGAGGTGTTGCTTAATGGCTTGCTTGCTCAAAGTGCTTAGTGATATGATCCAAAGCCCTCAACCACTTCCTCATATCCACATATGTACCAAACCAAAAGTCAAACTTGGCCCCACCGAAATGTTCTATCCGGCGCCACCGAGTTCATTTGACATAGCCACTGCCAGAAACCCTAGTCACTTCGGTCTCACCGATAGGGATCTCGGTCTCACCGAGATGGGATTGCAAACTCTCTGTTTGCCTTCGTAACGTTTCGGTCTAACCGAGATGAGCGATCGGTCCCACCGAGTTCGCGATGCAAACTCTCTGTTTCCCCTTTGTAACATTTCGGTCTCACCGAAATGAGCGAATCGGTCCCACCGAGTTTGGCTGACCAACTCTCTGGTTAGCTTATTACCAAAGTCGGTCCCACCGAGTTTCTGTAATCGGTCTCACTGAGATTGCGTTATGCCGTAACCCTAATGAAATCGGTCCCACCAAGTTGACATGTCGGTCCCACCGAAAAGCCTAAAGTTCACATTTTTAACTGAATCGGTCTGACCGAGTTTTCTGATTCGGTCCCATCGAGTTTGGTGAATTGTGTGTAACGGTTAGATTTTGTGTGGAGGCTATATATACCCCTCCACCCACTTTTCATTCGTGAGGAGAGCCATCAGAAGATGCCTACACTTCTAGCATGCATTTTCTGAGAGAGAACCACCTACTCATGTGTTGAGGTCAGGATATTCCATTCCAACCACATAAATCTTGATCTCTAGCCTTCTCCAAGTTGCTTTCCACTCAAGTCATCTTTCCACCAAATCCAAATCTGCGAGAGAGACTTGAGTGTTGGGGAGACTATCATTTGAAGCACAAGAGCAAGGAGTTCATCATCAACACACCATCTATTACCTTTTGGAGAGTGGTGTCTCCTAGATTGGTTAGGTGTCACTTGGGAGCCTCCGTCAAGATTGTGGAGTTGAACCAAGGAGTTTGTACGGGCAAGGAGATCGCCTACTTCGTGAAGATCTACCCTAGTGAGGCAAGTCCTTCGTATGGCGATGGCCATGGTGGGATAGACAAGGTTGCTTCTTTGTGGACCCTTCGTGGGTGGAGCCCTCCGTGGACTCGCGCAACCATTACCCTTTGTGGGTTGAAGTCTCCATCAACGTGGATGTACGATAGCACCAACTATCGAAACACGGAAAAAATCTCCGCGTCTACATTGCGTTTGCTCCCTCCAAACTCCTCCCTTTACCTTCATGTGCAATGTTTTTACATTCCGCTGCTATACTCTTAGACTTGCATGTGTAGGTTGATTGCTTGATTTGTGCTAAGTTGCTAAAATCTGCCAAGACTTAAAATTTGGAAAAGGGTAGATTTTTATTTGGTCAAGTAGTCTAATCCCCCCTATAGACATACTTGAAGGAAATATGTCCTAGAGGCAATAATAAAGTTATTATTTATTTCCTTATTTCATGATAAATGTTTATTATTCATGCTATAATTGTATTAATCGGAAACTTAGTAGATGTGTGAATACATAGACAAAACAAAGTGTCCCAATTATGCCTCTACTTGACTAGCTCATTAATCAAAGATGGTTATGTTTCCTAACCATAGACATGTGTTGTCATTTGATGAAAGGGATCACATCATTAGGAGAATGATGTGATGGACAAGACCCATTCATTAGCTAAGCATTATGATCGTTGCAGTTTCATTGCTACTGCTTTCTTCATGACTTATACATGTTCTCAGACTATGAGATTATGCAACTCCCGAATACCGGAGGAACAACATGTGTACTATCAAATGTCACAACGTAACTGGGTGATTATAAAGATGCTCTGCAGGTATCTCCGAAGGTGTTTGTTGGGTTGGCATAGATCGAGATTAGGATATGTCACTCCGTGTATCAGAGAGGTATCTCTGGGCCCTCTCGGCAATGCATATCACTATAAGCCTTGCAAGCAATGTGACTAATGAGTTAGTTGCGGGATGATGCATTACGGAACGAGTAAAGAGACTTGCCGGTAACGAGATTGAACTAGGTATGATGATACCTACGATCGAATCTCGGGCAAGTAACATACCGATGACAAAGGGAACAACGTATGTTGATATGCGGTTTGACCGATAAAGATCTTCGTAGAATATGTAGGAGCCAATATGAGCATCCATGTTCGGCTATTGGTTATTGACCGGAGATGTGTCTCGGTCATGTCTACATAGTTCTCGAACCCGTAGGGTCCGCACGCTTAACGCTCGATGACGATTTGTATTATGAGTTATGTGATTTTATGTACCGAAGTTTGTTCGGAGTCCCGGATGAGATCACGGACATGACAAGGAGTCTCGAAATGGTTGAGACGTAAAGATCGATATATTGGAAGGCTATATTCGGACATCGAAAAGGTTCCGAGTGATTCAGGTATTTTTCGGAGTACCGGGGAGTTACGGGAATTCGTCGGAAGAAGTAATGGGCCTTATTGGGATTTAGTGGAGAGAGGGGAGAAGGGCCAAGAGGTGGCGCGCGCCTCCCCCTGCCCAAACCGAATTGGACAAGGGGTGGGGGTGCGGCCCCCCTTTCCGTCCCCCTCTCCCTCTCATTCCTTCTCTCCTACTCCGAATAGGAAAGGGAATCCTACTAGGACTTGGGAGTCCTAGTTGGACTCCCTATGCTTGGCGCGCCCCCTAGGCCGGCCGCCTCCTCTCCCCCTCCTTTATATACGGGGGCAGGGGGCACCCCAAAGACACACAAGTTGATCTTTTAGCCTTGTGCGGTGCCCCCCTCCACAGTTACACACCTCGGTCATATCGTCGAAGTGCTTAGGCGAAGCCCTGCGCCGGTAACTTCATCATCACCGTCACCACGCCGTCGTGCTGACGGAACTCTCCCTCGGCCACAACTGGATCAAGAGTTGGAGGGACGTCATCGAGCTGAACGTGTGCTGAACGCGGAGGTGCCGTACGTTCGGTACTTGGATCGGTTAGATCGCGAAGACGTTCGACTACATCAACCACGTTACTAAACGCTTCCTCTTTCGGTCTATGAGGGTACGTGGGCACTCTCCCCGCCCGTTGCTATGCTTCTCCTAGATAGATCTTGCGTGATCATATGCAATTTTTTGAAGTACTACGTTCCCCAACAGTGGCATCTGAGCCAGGTCTATGCGTAGATGTTATATGCATGAGTAGAACACAAAGAGTTGTGGGCAATAATACTCATACTGCTTACCAACATGTCATACTTTGATTCGGCGGTATTGTTTGATGAAGTGGCCCAGACCGACATTACGTGTACGCTTATTCGAGACTGGTTCTACCGACGTGCTTCGCACACAGGTGGCTAGTGGGTGTCTGTTTCTCCAGCTTTATTTGAATCGAGTGTGGCTACGCCCGATCCTTGTTGAAGGTTAAAACATCACACTTGACGAAAAATCGTTGTGGTTTTTGATGCGTAGGTAAGAACGGTTCTTGCTAAGCCCGTAGCAGCCACATAAAACTTGCAACAACAAAGTAGAGGACGTCTAACTTGTTTTTGCAGGGCTTGCTGTGATGTGATATGGTCAAGACGTGATGATATATAATTTGTTCTATGAGATGATCATGTTTTGTAACAGTTATCGGCAACTGGCAGGGGCCATATGGTTGTCGCTTTATTGTAGAAATGCAATCGCCATGTAATTGCTTTACTTTATCACTAAGCGGTAGCGATAGTCGTAGAAGCAATAGTTGGCGAGACAACAACGATGCTTCGATGGAGATCAAGGTGTCAAGCCGGTAACGACGGTGATCCTGACGGTGCTTTGGAGATGGAGATCAAAAGCACATGATGATGATGGCCATATCATATCACTTATTTGATTGCATGTGATGTTTATCTTTTGATGCATCTTATTTTGCTTAGTACGGCGGTAGCATTATAAGATGATGTCTCACTAAAATTTCAAGGTATAAGTGTTCTCCCTGAGTATGCACCGCTATGACAGTTCTTCGTCTTTGAGACACCACATGATGATCAGGTGTGATAAGCTCTACGTTGACATACAACAGGTGCAAGCCAGTTTTGCACACGCAGAATACTCGGGTTAAACTTGACGAGCCTAGCATATGCAGATATGGCCTCGGAACACTGAGACCGAAAGGTCGAGCGTGAATCATATAGTAGATATGATCAACATAGTGATGTTCACCATTGAAAACTGCTCCATCTCACGTGATGATCGGACATGGTTTAGTTGATATGGATCACGTGATCACTTAGATGATTAGAGGGATGTCTATCTACGTGGGAGTTCTTAAGTAATATGATTAATTGAACTTTAATTTATCATGAACTTAGTCCTGATAGTATTTGCATAACTATGTTGTAGATCAATAGCTCGTGATGTAGCTCCCCGTTTATTTTTGATATGTTCCTAGAGAAAAACTATGTTGAAAGATGATAGTAGCAATGATGCGGACTAGATCCGTGATCTGAGGATTATCCTCATTGCCGCACAGAATAATTATGTCCTTGATGCACCGCTAGGTGACGGACCTATTGCAGGAGCAGATTCAGACGTTATGAATGTTTGGCAAGCTCGGTATGATAACTACCTGATAGTTTAGTGCGCCATTCTTTACGGATTAGAACCGGGACATCAAAAATGTTTTGAACGCCACAGAGCATATAAGATGTTCCAAGAGCTGAAATTGGTATTTCAGACTCATGCCTGAGTCGAGAGGTATGAGACCTCTGACAAGTACTTTGCCTACAAGATGGAGGAGAATAGCTCAACCAGTGAGCATGTGCTCAGATTGACTGAGTACTACAATCGTTTGAATCAAGTGGGAGTTAATCTTCCAGATAAAATAGTGATTGACAGAGTTCTCTACTCACTGTCACCAAGTTACTGGAACTTCGTGATGAACTATAATATGCAAGGGATGACAAAAATGATTCCCGAGCTCTTCGTGATGCTGAAATCGATGATGGTAGAAATCAAGAAAAGCATCAAATGTTGATGGTTGACAAGACCACTAGTTTCAAGTAAAAGGGCAAGGGAAAGAAAGGGAATTTCAAGAAGAATGGCAAGCAATTTGCCACTTCCATGAAAAAGCCCAGAGCTAGACCCAAGCCTGAAACTGAGTGCTTCTACTGCGAAGGAAATGGTCACTGGAAGCGGAACTGCCCCAAAGACATGGCGGATAAGAAGGATGGCAAAGTGTACAAAAGTATATATGATACACATGTTATTGATGTGTACTTTACTAGTGTTCATAGTAGCCCCTGGGTATTTGATACTCGTTCAGTTGCTAAGAGTAGTAACTCGAATTGGGAGTTGCAGAATGAATAGAAACTAGTTAAGGGTGAAGTGACGATGTGTGTTGGAAGTAGTTCCAAGATTGATATGATCATCATCGCACACTCCCTATACTTTCGAGATTAGTGTTGAACCTAAATAAATGTTATTTAGTGTTTGCATTGAGCATGAATATGATTTGATCATGTTTATTGCAATACGGTTATGCATTTAAGTTAGAGAATAATTGTTGTTCTGTTTACATGAATAAAACC
The DNA here is from genome assembly GCA_021605145.1 of Aegilops bicornis. Taxonomy (NCBI): domain Eukaryota; kingdom Viridiplantae; phylum Streptophyta; class Magnoliopsida; order Poales; family Poaceae; genus Aegilops; species Aegilops bicornis. The sequence continues at coordinate 567,801,979 of CM038673.1, read as the reverse complement.
TTCTATGGTCATACACCCAATGAAAATGGTTTGTTGGATCTCGATCGTAGTGATACACATATTCATAATATTGAAGCCAAAATATGCAAAGTTAATAATGATAGTGCAACTTATTTGTGGCACTGCCGTTTAGGTCATACTGGTGTAAAGCACATGAAGAAACTCCATGCTGATGGGCTTTATGAATCACTTGATTATGAATCACTTGATGCTTGCGAACCATGGGCAAGATGACTAAGACTCCGTTCTCCGGAACAATTGAGTGAGCAACTGACTTACTGGAAATAATAAATACTGATGTATGCGGTCTGATGAGTGTTGAGGCTCGCAGCAGATATCGTTATTTTCTGACCTTCACAGATGATTTGAGCAGATATGGGTATATCTACTCGATGAGACATAAGTCTGAAACATTTGAAAAGTTCAAAGAATTTCAGAGTGAAGTGGAAAATCATCATAAGAAGAAAATAAAATATCTATGATCTCATCATGGAGGTGAATATTTGAGTTATGAGTTTGGTCTTCATTTGAAACAATGCGAAATAGTTTTGCAACTCGCGCCACCTAGAACACCACAGCGTAATGGTGTGTCCGAATGTTGTAACTGCACTTTATTAGATATGGTGCGATCTATGATGTCTCTTACCGATTTACCACTATCGTTTTGGGGTTATGCATTAGATACAGCTGCATTCACGTTGAATAGGGCACCATCTAAATCCGTTGAGACAACACCGTATGAACTGTGGTTTGGCAAGAAACCTAAGCTATCGTTTCTTAAAGTTTGGGGCAGCGATGCTATGTGAAAAGGCTTCAACCTGATAAGCTCGAATCCAAATCGGAGAAATGTGTCTTCATAGGATACCCAAAGGAAACTCTTGGGTACACCTTCAATCACAGATCCAAAGGAAGATATTCGTTGCTAAAAATGGAACCTTTCTAGAGAAGGAGTTTCTCTCGAAAGAAGTGAGTGGGAGGAAAGTAGAACTTGATGATGTAACTGTACCTGCTCCCTTATTGGAAAGTAGTTCATCACGTAAATCTGTTCTGTGACTCCTCCACCAATTAGTGAGGAAGCTAATGATGATGATCATGTAACTTCAGATCAAGTTACTACCAAACCTCGTAGGTCAACCAGAGTGAGATCCGCACCAGAGTGGTACGGTAATCCTGTTCTGGAGGTCATGTTACTTGACCATGACGAACCTACGTACTATGAGGAAGCGATGATGAGCCCAGATTCCGCGAAATGGCTTGAGGCCATGTAATTTGAGATGGGATCCATGTATGAGAACAAAGTGTGGACTTTGGTTGACTTGCCCGATGATCGGCAAGCCATAGAAAATAAATGGATCTTCAAGAGGAAGACAGACGCTAATGGTAGTGTTACTATCTACAAAGCTCGACTTGTCGTGAAAGGTTTTTGACAAGTTCAAGGTGTTGACTACCATGAGATTTTCTCACTCATAGCGATGCTTAAGTCTGTCCGAATCATATTAGCAATTGCCGCATTTTATGAAATCTGGCAAATGGATAACAAAACTGCATTCTTTAATGGATTTATTAAAGAAGAGTTGTATATGATGCAACCAGAAGGTTTTGTCAATCCTAAAGGTGATAACAAAATGTGCAAGCTCCAGCGATCCATCTATGGACTGGTGCAAGCATCTCAGAGTTGGGAATGTACGCTTTGATAAGTTGATTAACGCATATAGTTTTATACAGACTTGCGGTGAAGCCTGTATTTACAAGAAAGTGAGTGGGAGCACTACAGCCTTTCTGATAAGTATATCTGTGTGACATATTGTTGATCGGAAATGATGTAGAATTTTCTAGAAAAGCATAAAGGAGTGTTTGAAAGGAGTTTTTTCAAAGAAAGACCTCGGTGGAGCTGCTTACATATTGAGCATCAAGACCTATAGAGATAGATCAAGACGCTTGATAAGTTTTTTCTGTGAGTACATACCTTGACAAGATTTTGAGGTAGTTCAAAATGGAACAGTCAAAGAAGGAGTTCTTGCCTGTGTTGCTAGGTGTGAAGCTGAGTAATACTCAAAGCCCGATCACGGCAGAAGATAGAGAGAGAATGAAAGTCATTTCCTATGCCTCAGCCATAGGTTCTATAAAGTATGCCATGCTGTTGGATCTCGGGTCCCGGCAAAACCCTTAAGGTTCTAACTCTGGGGTGCGCGCGAAGATCTCTCACCCCACAGATCACGCCCTCACATGCTTCGCGATCTCTAGGCTAGCTCGACGAACTCGCAACACAAGGGACACAAGATTTATATTGGTTCGGGCCACCGTTGTGGTGTAATACCCTACTCCAGTGTGTGGTGGTGGATTGCCTCTTGGGCTGAGGATGAACAGTACAAGGGGAAGAACAACCTCCTGAGGAGAGGTGTTCTTGTGTATGGTGAACTTGAGGGTGTGAGGATCTGAACCCGTCCCCTCCTACTGTGGTGGCTAGTCCTATTTATAGAGGCCCTGGTCCTCTTCCCAAATATTGAGCGGGAAGGGATTCCACAACGGCCAATTTGAAAGGGGACATTTAGTACAGCTTATCCTGACAAAAGTGGTCTTCGCCTGCCAAAGGCTCTGGTGGTGACGCCGTCTTGGGCTCCACGGTGACCTCCGTCCTGTCATCTTGCTGGTCTTGGTCTCGTTGCACCGATAGGGAAACCTTTGCTTGACGCCTCGGTACTCCTCGCCTGTGCTTGCCCCCTTAGCACCAAAGGGGAAACAAGGACACTGTGCGCGCTGGCGCCCGCCTGGTCTCGGTCGTCATGGCTCACGTCAGGAGAACCTCGCGAGGTTTTCCTTGCCTTGGTCTCTCCGCCCCTCGCGAGCCAGCCTGGTGAGGCCGCTCCCGAGGAGGTCTTGTGTCGTCCGCCTCGCGAGGCTTGGCCCCTCGCGAGGGTCTTGAAAGCTTGTCGGTGAAGATGGGTCGTACGGGCCCGCTCGCAGAGCCACGCCGTGGGCCGCAGGCAAGCAAGTCTGGGGACCCTCGCTCCCAGAACGCCGACAGTAGCCCCCGGTCCTAAGGCGCGCTCGGCCTTGGCTTCGAGGCGAAGCCAAAGGGCAAGTGCAGAGCGTCGCGGGCCCCAACAGCCTGTGGCTTTGGTTGATGTGTGGCGGTTGATTGGACGTGGGCGTCTCCGCTTCCCCACGCTGCCTCAGCAACTGCCCGACTTGACAAGTCCGTGCGACATGCAAGGAAAAACCATCATTACCTGTGATCATGGGGGGCGCTGGTTGGCCTTCTCTTGCTATAATTGGGGAGGGGGCAGAGCCCTCGTCGCCCATCTCTTCCCATTCCGCTCGCTTCTCCTCCTTCGCTCCATTGCTAGCAGCGACGTCAATGGCACCGTCGAAAAGGTTCTCCGCCGCGGAGAAGGGGAAGGCCCCTCGCGAAGGGGCCGGCTCTCCGGCACCCAAGCATGGACGAGGCCGTCCCCGCAAGCACACCGCGACCCCAGCCGCAGGCCCTCGCGGCCGCGACGGTGCTGCTTCGTGTGGCAGGGGTCGCTCCGGTCGCGGCAGCCCTGTTGATGAAGGGAGACGCGCCATGGTCGCACGGCCTCCCCGGCCGCGCTTCCACTCGGAGGAGGTGCTGACGGAGTTCGTCGTCTGGTCGGAGGACCCGGCCGACAACTGGCTTCAGCTCCCGTGCTTCTTCGTCGATGAGCTGCAGGCCGCAGGTCCAGGTGGGCTCTGGCTGCAGGCGGACGGCTGCTGCAACAGAGCTTCCTGGGTCGCGGTTGAGGTCTCAGTCGCGGGCAACATAGCCCTGGCCCGCGGCTGGCAGAGGTTTGCCAGCTGCTGCGGGCTGGCGGTGCACCCTTCACTTCAAGCACGACGATGGCGTCGACCCTCTACGTGAGGGTGTTTGGGGAAGATGGTCGCCGCGCCGGATGCTGCCCCGAGGTCAACGACGGCGACGAGGTGCTCAGCCTTGGCAATGGTCGTGACGAGGATGAGGGCGAACCTGCCCTTGGCGTCGACCGCGTCTCGTCCAGCTACGACGGCTCTTCCCCCGGTGACAGCTCCAGTAGCGATGGTTACGACCAGCCGCCGCACCGCCGCGCCCGCTTCGAAGGTGGCAGCGGGTTGTCTCATCGTCGCGCCCCTGTGAAGCGTCAGGAGGGGCCTGTCTGAGCTCGGGTCAGCGCCAAGAGCCCTCCTTCGCTGTCCACCACAGGGGCACGCACCCCTTTTATCTTGTTCTTCCTTTCCTTCCTGTATTAAGAAAGAAACCAGTATGGGGCCCTGGAGGGGCGTGCAACGAACTATGATTCCCCAGTTATTATGCTATGTTCATCGTCCCTGTGCTGTGTCGCAACATCACTGTTTTATGTAAGGATAACTTAGCTTGATGTGCTTGGAGAAGTCTCCTCTCCACGAGGTGCTCACTTCCTGGTGCCTGTCGAGGCCCCCTTGGCCTAGTAGGCGCTTAGAAACTGTAGAAAAAACTCGTTAGGAGGCTTAACATTTTCCCGAGCCTTGGTCGCAGGCGTCGCTGGCCTTGACCCTGCGCTTTGTATCGCGGTACCTGTGGGGCACGGATTAGAAGAGGTGCGCCAGCTTGTGGGCTCGAATGAGGGTGTCTCGCGAAAAGCAGAAAAAGGGTAAAACGCTCACGAGGGCACCTGTCCAGCCCCCTTGCGAGGAATACGAGAGAGAATACCGAAAACAGAAATCAAGGCAAAAGTTGACAGAACCATCAATGGGCGAACCAGCAAAGAACTCCAGAAGCAAACTTCAATTAAAGAGGGGCGAGGCAACTACGGAAAGCAAATGAAAAGCCGCGTCCGGCACCTAGTCTAGTCTTCATGTCTTCTCACCAGCGCGGAGCTAAGTGCTGCCACTTGGATGTGGGAGGGAGCCCCCGAGGCCCGAGGGCGGCACTCCTGAGACTCCGGGGCGTGTACAGCCCCACTCATTATTACGTGAGAGTGTCACGAGCGGAGACCTTCACAGGCACTGGACCTTGTTCATAGGCACTGGGCCTTTCTTCATGGGTAGAACTTCCGGAGGTGTTGGATGTTCCAGGCGTTCTGGATGGGTACCCCGTCCTGTGTCTCCAGGCGCGCGGCGCCAGGCCTAGAGACATGGACGACCTTGAATGGGCCCTCCCACATGGGTGAGAGCTTATGCAGCCCTTCCCTAGAGAGGACCCGCCTCAGGACGAGGTCACCCAACTCGAGCGTCCTGGGCGGATGTTGCGGCAGTGGTACTGCGCTTTCTGACGCCGATACCTTGCCGCTTTGTAGTGCAGCTTGGCGGTGTTCCTCCCGGACGAGGTCCATCCCAAGCGGCGCCTGCTGCGTTTTATTAAACGCCAGGACCTATGCGGAGCGATGCTTGACCTCGTGAGGGAGGACCGCTTCTGCTCCGTAGAAGAGGAAGAACGGGGTCTCGCCCGTTGGCTTGGTGGCGGTGGTGCGGATGGACCACACCACGGACTGGAGCTTGTCGTACCAGCCCCTGCCGCAGGCCTCGAGCTTCTTCTTGAAGGTCTTGGTCTTGAGGCCCCTCAGGACCTCTGCGTTGGCGCGTTCGGCCTGACCATTGCTCCCGGGGTGCGCCACCGAAGCGTAGCAGATCAGCGTTCCAAGGTTAGCACAATATGTCTAGAAGAGATTACTAGCAAACTGTGAGCCGTTATCAGTGGCGATGCGGTTGGGGACCCCGAAACGGCTCGCGAGGCCCTTGATGAACTTGACCGTGGAGCCAGCTGGGATGGTGCGGACGGATTCTACCTCAGCCCACTTGGTGAACTTGTCGATGGCGACGTAGAGGTAGCGGTAGCCCCCGGGCGCTCGAGGGAACGGGCCCAAGATATCCAGCCCCCAGACCGCGAACGATCATGTGAGTGGGATGGTTTGGAGGCCCTTAGCCGGCTGATGAACCTGCTTGACGTGGAACTGGCAGGCCTCGCAGGACCTCACCAACTCAGTCGCATTGTTGAGTGTCGTGGGCCAGTAGAATCCGCTGTGAAACACCTTGCGAATGAGGGCCCACGACGACGAGTGGTGCCCGCAGTCCCCGCCGTGTATGTCAGCCAACACCACTCTTCCTTGCTCCCTGGAGATGCAATGTAGGGAAACGTCATTTGGCCACTTCCTGTATAACTAACCGTCCTGCATGCAGTATGTCGTGGCTTGTCGGGCCACACGCTCCATGTCCTCCTCGTCTTTCGGCAGCATCCCTTGCGTCAGGTATTCCTTGAATTCCTTGATCCAGCATCCCTCCTGAGGTTCGAGCGCCAAGAGAAAGCGCGCTCCCGAGGTTGGGCCGCAGGCCGGGGCTCCTGAAACATGTGGTTGAGGGAGCTCCTCACGAGGTGGCGCTGTTCATGAGAGCGGTGGCGTTGCTGATGGCTTGAAGAGCCGCTCCTCAAAGACGCCAGGCTCTTGGGGTAGCCGCTTGGATGCTCTTCTGGCGATGTCGTCGGCTTCCTTGTTGGTGCCACGGGGCACATGCTGTAACTCCAGACCCGAGAACTGCTTCTCCATCTTGCGCACCTCCGCGAGGTATGCCTCCATGTGCTCGTCCTTTGGCTCATAAACCTTGTTGTAGAAGTTGACGAGGAGCCGCGAGTAGCCCTTGATGGTGAGATGCCTCACCCCCAGGGCGACCGCAGCCCTGAGGCCAGCTTTGAGGCCCTCGTACTCTGCTATGTTGTTGGAGACCTTCTCGCCCTGCTAGAAGCAGAGCTGCACGGCGTAGTAGAGCTTGTCCTGGGTGGGTGAGATGAGCACCGCTCCAGCCCCCGCGCCCTGGCATGAGAATGCGCCATCGAAGTACATGACCCAGCCGTCCGACGCTTCGCTTGCTGGAGATAGGGATAGGTCCTCGCCTGCCTCGAGCTCTGGGGCGTCGGTCCATTCAGCCACAAAATCTGCAAGCGCATCCCCCTCGATGACCCTGGTTGTAATGAACTCCAAGTCAAACGCCTGCAGCTCGATGTTCCATTCAGCGACTCGCCTGGCAGCATTGGGGCTCCTGGGCACTCTTTCCAGTGGGTAAGCCGAGACGACCTTGATGGGGTGACCCTGGAAGTAGTGGCGCGCAGCTTATGAGGCCACCGTGAGCGAAAGCAGGATCTTCGAGGCATGGGGTACTGCTTCCCTCGCATCCCCAAAGACCTTTGTCTTGTGAAGTACACCGGGTGCTCGACGAGGGCGGGAGAGCTGACGAGGTCTTTGGCTTCCGGGGGCTGAGGTGTCCCTGCAAGGGCTTTGGCTTCAGGGGCTTGGTGGTCTGCTGAAGTAGCTGCTGCTTTAGGAGCTTCGCCTTGGTGTCGTGCCGCTTCGCCCGGCCCGACGGTTCCCTCTGGAAGGCCCTTGATCTCGCGCTCTTCTCTAAGGGCTACCAGCGCTGCACTTGCGGAGTGGGGTGTGGCAGACAGGTAGAGCACCAAGGGCTCGAGGGGTCGAGGCGCCACCATCACTGGCGGGCTGGTCAGGTATCTCTCGAGGTCTTGAAACGCTTGGTTGGCTTCTGGAGTCCACTCGAATGGGCCCTTTTTCTTCATCAGCTTGAAGAATGGTAGGGCACGCTCTCCCAGCTTGGAGATAAAGCGGCCAACGCAGTCACATGACTAGTAAGCTTCTGCATCTCCTTGAGGGTATGCGGCGGGCTCATGTCTTTGATTGCCTTGACTTTCTCTGGGTTTGCCTCGATCCCCTTGTGGGATACAAGGAAACCCAGCAGCTTGCCGGAAGGGACATCGAACACGCACTTCTCTGGGTTGAGCCGTAAGTTCACCTGGCGTAGGCTTGCGAAAGTCTCCTCCAGATCTTGGATCAAGGTTCTCACCTCCCGAGACTTCACCATGATCTCGTCGACGTAGGCCTCCGCGTTTCTCCCGAGCTGATGCCCTAAGGCGATGTGCATCAGCCGCTGAAAGGTCGCGCCCATGTTGCGCAGTCCGAAAGGCATGCAAGTATAGCAGTACACCCCACACGGGGTCAGGAAGGCGGTCTTCTCCACATCTTCTACCACCAACTTGATCTGGTGGAAGCCGGAGAGCGCATCTAGGAAGCACAGCAAATCGCACTATGCGGTGGAGTCGATGATTTGGTCGATGCGCGGAAGCGGCAACGGATCTTGGGGGCAGGCTTTGTTGAGGCTGGTGAAGTCGACACACATGCGTTCCTTCCCGCCTTTCTTCGGCACAACAACAGGGTTTGCCAGCCACTCGGGGTACCAAACTTCGCGAATGGCACCCACCGCCTCCAGCTTGTGGGTTTCTTGGACGATGAAGGCCTGCTTCTCCGTGGACTGTCGTCTCGCTCGCTGCTTCACTGGGCATACGTTGGGGCACACCCATAAGTGATGCTGAATCACCTCTCTCGGGACCCCCCACCAGCTGCTTGGGTTCCCATGCGAATATCTCCTTGTTTGTGTGCAAGAACTTCACCAATGCTTCCTCTTGGTCTGGGTCGAGGTCGGCACCCACGATAAAGGTTGCTCCTGAGGTCCCGTACTCATCGACCGGCACCTGCTTGGTTTCCGCCTTATCTTGGGTGGATAGCTCCTTCTTCTTGGTTGGCGCGGCTCCCTTGGCCTCGGAGGCGCCCAAGCCGACGGGCTGCACCACCGCGGCGGTCTTGAAGGCAAGCTTGAGCGCCAGTAGAGCCTCCTTGGTGTCCCCCTTGACGGTGAGTGTCGATGTCAAAACCGGCGGATCTCGGGTAGGGGTCCCGATCTGTGCGTCTTAGGCTGATGGTAACAGGAAGCAAGGGACACAATGTTTACCCAGGTTCGGACCCTCTCGATGGAGGTAAAACCCTACTTCCTGCTTGATTAATATTGATGATATGAGTAGTACAAGAGTAGATCTACCACGAGATCGTAGAGGCTAAACCCTAGAAGCTACCCTATGGTATGATTGTTGTATATCTATTGACTAGCCTGGCCTCGGTTTATATAATGCACTAGAGGCCTAGGATAACAAGAGTCCTAGCCGAATACACGGGTGGGGAGGAGTCCTTGTCTTGATCGCCAAGTCTTGTGGAATCTTCCTTGTATCTGGCGTTGTCGGGTAGCCCATGAGTATCGACCATGGGGTCTTGACCCAATCTAACGGATCGGGAGATGGCGTGGTGAGTACCCCTAGTCAGGACACCGTCGATAGCCCCTGAACCGGTCTTCAAGTTAGGGACGCTCCTCGATTCTTCCGAACTGTTCTTCATCTTCGGTCGTCGGTCTTGAAAACTGGTTCAACAAATCTTCTCATCTTCGATCTTGAGGATTGCTCATTATTTACAAATATTAAAGGGGCTCTTCGATCCCCTGATTCAGATGCACTTTGGCGATCCTCAAGATCGAAGATGAGAAGATTTGTTGAACCAGTTTTCAAGACCGACGACCGAAGATGAAGAACAGTTCGGAAGAATCAAGGAGCGTCCCTAACTTGAAGACCGGTTCACGGGCTACCGACGGTATCCTCGACTAGGGGTTACTCACCACGCCATCTCCCGATCCGTTAGATTGGGCCAAGACCCCATGGCCGCTTACTCATGGGCTACCCCGACAAATGCCGTGATACATGGAAGATTCCACAAGACTTGGCGATCAAGACAAGGACTCCTCCACCCGCCAGATTCGCTAGGACTTGTTATCCTAGGCCTCTGGTGCATTATATAACCCGAGACCAGGCTAGTCGATAGATATACAACAATCATACCATAGGCTAGCTTCTAGGGTTTAGCCTCTACGATCTCATGGTAGATCTACTCTTGTACTACTCATATCATCAATATTAATCAAGCAGGAAGTAGGGTTTTACCTCCATCGAGAGGGACCGAACCTGGGTAAACATTGTGTCCCTTGCTTCCTGTTACCATCAGCCTAAGATGCACAAATCGGGACCCCCTACCCGAGATCCGCCAGTTTTGACACCGACGGTGAGGACGCCCTTGCTCCCAGGCATCTTCATGAGGTTGTAAGCCGGATGGGTTGTCGCCATGAACTGGGCCAGAGCTGGGTACCCGAGGATGGCGTTGTACGGGAGGCCAATGCGGGCGATGTCGAAGTCGACCAGCTCGGTGCGGTAGTTGTCGCGCGTGCCGAAGGTGACAGGAAGGTGGATCTGTCCCAGGGAGTGGGCGGCGCCGCCGCCAACTTCTGAGAAAGACTTGCTGAGGCGGAGCCACTCGAGTGGTACGTGAAGAAGGCTGAAGGCCTCCATGGAAAGCACGTTGAGGCCAGTGCCGCCGTTGATGAGGGTCTTGGTGATGCCCACGTTGCAGATGGTGGGCGTGCAAAGCATTGGGAGCATACCCGTGCCGACGGTGGTGACGGGGTGGTCCGCCGAGTCGAAGGTAAGGTCGGCCTCAAGCGCAGCCCAGCCTGGGGAAACCCTGGCCGCTTGGAGGCCGTGCCGACCTGGCGAAGTAACGACTTGATGTGACGATCCGAGGGTGGCGCCTGCGAGCTGCCGAGGAGGGCCGCGACCGCGTGGGGAGCCGGTGCCGCGAAGCATGCAACGAAGAGACCGCGCAGCTCCTTCCAAGATGCCATCGTGGATCCGGGGAGGTTGGGTGATGACCCATAAGTATAGGGGATCTATCGTAGTCCTTTCGATAAGTAAGAGTGTCGAACCCAACGAGGAGCAGAAGGAAATGATAAGCGGTCTTCAGCAAGGTATTCTCTGCAAGTACTGAAATAAATAGTTTTGTGATAAGATAAATTGTAACGAGCAACAAGTAACAAAAGTAAATAAGGTGCAGCAAGGTGGCCCAATCCTTTTTGTAGCAAAGGACAAGACGGAACAAACTCTTATAATAGGAAAAGCGCTCCCGAGGACACATGGGAATATCGTCAAGCTAGTTTTCATCACGCTCATATGATTCGCGTTAGGTACTTTGATAATTTGATATGTGGGTGGACGGTGCACGGGTGCTGTTCTTACTTGAACAAGCATCCCACTTATGATTAACCTCTATTGCAAGCATCCGCAACTACAACAAAAGTATTAAGGTAAACCTAACCATAGCATGAAACATATGGATCCAAATCAGCCCCTTACGAAGCAACGCATAAACTAGGGTTCAAGCTTACATCACTCTAGCAACCCATCATCTACTTATTACTTCCCAATGCCTTCCTCTAGGCCCAAATAATGGTGAAGTGTTATGTAGTCGACGTTCACATAACACCTCTAGAGGTTAGACTACATACATTTCTTCTATATATCGAACTAATACCAAATTCACATTACTACTAATAGCTAGACTTCTCCCGTGTCCTCAGGAACAAACGTAACTACTCACAAAGCATATTCATGTTCATAATCTGAGGGGTAATAATATGCATAAAGGATCTGAACATATGATCTTCCACCAAGTAAACCAACTAGCATCAACTACAAGGAGTAATCAACACTACTAGCAACCTACTAACCAATCCCGGAATTAGAGACAAGAATTGGATACAAGAGATGAACTAGGGTTTGGAGATGAGATGGTGTTGGTGAAGATGTTGATGGAGATTGCCCTCTCCCGATGAGAGGAGCGTTGGTGATGATGATGACGATGATTTCCCTCCCGGAGGGAAGTGTCCCCGAGAACAGCTCACGTGAGCCCTAGATTGGTTCCGCCAAGGTTCCGCCTCGTGGCGGCGGAGTCTCGTCCCGAAAGGTTGCTTCTGATTTTTTTCTCATCAAAAGACTTCATATAGGAGAAGATGGGCGTCGGAGAGCCACCAGGGGGCCCACAAGGTAGGGGGGCACGCCCAGGGGGGAGGGGCGCGCCCCCCACCCTCATGAGCAGGGTGTGGGCCCCCTGGCCTTCATGTTTAGTGACGATTTTTCTTTATTTATTTTAAGGTATTCCGTGGAGTTTCAGGACTTTTGGAGTTGCGCAGAATAGTCCTTCAATATTTGCTCCTTTTCCAGCCCGAATTCCAATTTGCCGGCATTCTCCCTCTTCATGTAAACCTTGTAAAATAAGAGAGAATAGCCATAAGTATTGTGACATGACGTGAAATAACAACCCATAATGCGATAAATATCGATATAAAAGCATGATGCAAATGGACGTATCATTGGGCAGCCAGGCGCGCGGTGCACCTGCGAGGGCCATGGGCGGCCAGTTGGCCATGACCTTGTCGTCGCCCCCGGCCTTAAGGACGGCCTCCTCTTACGCCAGCAGGAAAGCCGAAGGGTCCGCCGCGCCGTCGTAGCGCAGCAGCATCTCCGGCTTGAACTTGGGCGGCCACTGCACCTGCCGCAGGGCAGGGGCCAAGGCTCGGAGCCCCCTAGCCCCATAGTCGGTATCAGTCATCGGAGGCGGGAGCGATACGCCTGCCATGGGGGCGAAGCGCGGTGGTGGCGGAGTGCGGATCGACAGAAGGAAAGCTATGGTGCGCCCCTACCTGGCGCGCCAAATGTCGGATTTCGGGTCCTGGGAAAACCCTTAAGGTTCAAACTCTGGGGTGCGCGCGAAGATCTCTCCCCCCACAGATCACGCCCTCACACGCTTCGCAATCTCTAGGCTAGCTCGACGAACTCGCAACACAAGGGACACAAGATTTATACTGGTTCGGGCCACCGTTGTGGTATAATACCCTACTCCAGTGTGTGGTGGTGGATTGCCTCTTAGGTTGAGGATGAACAGTACAAGGGGAAGAACAGCCTCCTGGGAGAGGTGTTCTTGTGTGTGGTGAATTTGAGGGTGTGAGGATCTGAACCCATCCCCTCCTACTGTGGTGGCTAGTCCTATTTATAGAGGCCCTGGTCCTCTTCCCAAATATTGAGCGGGAAGGGATTCCACAACGGCCAATTTGAAAGGGGATAGCTAGTACAGCTTATCCTGACAAAAGTGGTCTTCGCCTGCCAAAGGCTTTGGTGGTGACGCCGTCTTGGGCTCCACGGTGACCTCCATCTTGTCTTCCTGCTGGTCTTGGTCTCATTGCACCGATAGGGAAACCTTTGCTTGACGCCTCGGTACTCCTCGCCTGTGCTTGCCCCCTTAGCACCAAAGGGGAAACAAGGACCTTGTCTTGGCGCTCAGCGCCACTTTGGCGCCCTTTGGTCTCGATGCGTCATGGATCACGTCACGAGAACCTCGCGAGGTTTGCCTTGCCTTGATCTCTCAGCCCCTCGTGAGCCAGCCTGGTGAGGCCGCTTCCAAGGAGGTCTTGTGTCCTCCGCCTCGCGAGGCTTGGCCCCTCGCGAGGGTTTTGAAAGCTTGTCGGTGAAGATGGGCCGTACGGGCCTGCTCGCAGAGCCACGCCGTGGGCCGCAGGCAGGCAAGTCTGGGGACCCCCATTCCCAGAACGCCAACACATGCTATGTACCAGAGCTATTGTATACACTGCCCTGAGTTTGGCAAGGGAGTACAATAGTGATCTAGGAGTAGATCACTAGACATTGGTCAAAATTATACTTAGAGGACTAAGGAAATATTTCTCGGTTATGGAGGTGATAAAGAGTTAAATGCGTGAAGAGTTACGTCAATGCAAGCTTTGACACCGATCTGGATGACTCCGAGTCTCGATCTGGATACATATTGAAAGTGGGAGCATTTGGCTAGAGTAGCTCCGTGCAGAGCATTGTAGACATAGAAATTTGCAAAATACATACAGATCTGAATGTGGAAGACCCATTGACTAAACCTCTCTCACAAACCAAACATGATCACACATTACTACTCTTTGGGTGTTAATCACATGGAGATGTGAACTAGATTACTGACTCTAGTAAACCCTTTGAGTGTTGGTCACAAGGTGATGTGAACTATGCATGTTAATCACATGGTGATGTGAACTATTAATGTTGAATCACATGGCGATGTGGACTAGATTATTGACTCTAGTGCAAGTGGGAGACTGAAGGAAATATGCCCTAGAGGCAATAATGAAGTTATTGTTTATTTCCTTATTTCATGATAAATGTTTATTAATCATGCTAGAATTGTATTAATCGGAAACTTAGTACATGTGCGAATACATAGACAAAACAAAGTGTCCCTAGTATGCCTCTACTTGACTAGCTCGTTTATCAAAGATGGTTATGTTTCCTAACCATAGACATGTGTTGTCATTTGATGAATGGGATCACATCATTAGGAGAATGATGTGATAGACAAGACCCATTCGTTAGTTTAGCATTATGATCGTTACAGTTTCATTGCTGCTACTTTCTTCATGACTTATACATGTTCCTCGGACTATGAGATTATGCAACTCCCGAATACCGGAGGAACACCTTGTGTGCTATCAAACGTCACAACGTAACTGGGTGATTATAAAGATGCTCTACAGGTGTCTCCGAAGGTGTTTGTTGGGTTGGCATAGATCGAGATTAGGATTTGTCACTCCGTGTATCGGAGAGGTATCTCCAGGCCCTCTTGGCAATGCATATCACTATAAGCCTTGCAAGCAATGTGACTAATGAGTTAGTTGCGGGATGATGCATTACAGAACGAGTAAAGAGACTTTCCGGTAATGATATTGAACTAGGTATGATGATACCGACGATCGAATCTCGGGCAAGTAACATACCGATGACAAAGGGAACAACGTATGTTGTTATGCGGTTTAACCGATAAAGATCTACGTAGAATATGTAGGAGCCAATATGAGCATCCCGGTTCTGCTATTGGTTATTGACCGGAGATGTGTCTCGGTCATGTCTACATAGTTCTCGAACCCGTAGGGTCCGCGCGCTTAACGTTCGATGATGATTAGTATTATGAGTTATGTGATTTGATGTACCGAAGTTTGTTCGGAGTCCCGGATGAGATCACGGACATGACGAGGAGTCTCGAAATGGTCAAGACAAAAAGATCGATATATTGGAAGGCTATATTCGGACATCGGAAAGGTTCCGAGTGGTTCAGGTATTGTTTGGAGTACCGGGGAGTTATGGGAATTCGTCGGGAGAAGTAATGGGCGTTATTGGGCTTTAGTGGAGAGAGGGGAGAAGGGCTAAGAGGTGGTGCGCGCCTCCCCCTGCCCAAACCGAATTGGACAAGGGGTGGGGGCGTGGCACCCCTTTCCTTCCCCCTCTCCCTCTCTTTCCTTCTCTCCTACTCCGAATAGGAAAGGGAATCCTACTAGGACTTGGGAATCCTAATAGGACTCCCTATGCTTGGCGCGCCCCCTAGGCTGGCCGCCTCCTCTCCCCCTCCTTTATATACGGGGGCAGGGGGGCACCACAAAGACACACAAGTTGATCTTTTAGCCGTGTGCGGTGCCCCTTTCACAGTTACACACCTCGGTCCTATCGTCGTAGTGCTTAGGCGTAGCCCTGCGCCAGTAACTTCATCATCACCGTCACCACGCCGTCATGCTGACAGAACTCTCCCTCGGCCCCAACTGGATCAAGAGTTCGAGGGACGTCATCGAGCTAAACGTGTGCTAAACGCGGAGGTGCCGCACGTTCGATACTTGGACCGGTTGGATCGCAAAGACGTTCGACTACATCAACCACGTTACTAAATGCTTCTGGTTTTGGACTACGAGGGTACATGGACAAACTTTCCCCGCTCATTGCTATGCTTCTCCTAGATAGATCTTGCATGATCGTAGGCAAATTTTTGAAATACTACGTTCCCCAACAATACTTTTGATCCTACAAGTGGTATCAGAGATTTGGTCTCCATTTGCCTTGATTTCCATAGCTTTTGGTGATCATAGCCTTGGTTTCACAACCTAGGAGAGTATGTCGTCTAGCGAGGGAAATTTGATGGTACTAATTTTTCTAGTTGGAAGCACAAAATGAAAATGCATATTCTTGGACATAACCCCGCCGTTTGGGTTATTGTGTGTATTGGCTTGCAAGGTGAATTCTTTGATGGGAGAGAATCAAACCGTGAAGCTACCGTGGAAGAGTTGAAGATATCGCAATACAACGCTCAAGCTTGCAATATCCTCTTCAATGGATTGTGCCCCGAAGAATTCAACAAAATCAGCCGTCTTGAGAATGCAAAGGAAATTTGGGATACTTTGATTGATATGCACGAGGGTACCGACTCCGTCAAGGAATCCAAATTGGATGTGCTTCAAAGTCAACTTGACGAGTTCAAAATGAAGGATGGTGAAGGTGTCGCTGAAATGTACTCTAGGCTTGCTCTCATCACAAATGAGATTGCCTTCTTAGGAAGTGAAGAGATGACCGATAGATTCATCATCAAGAAGATCCTAAGAGCATTGGATGGAAAATATGATACCGTGTGCACATTGATCCAAATGATGCCAAATTACAAAAATCTCAAGCCTACGGAAGTCATTGGAAGAATTGTTGCTCATGAGATGTCACTCAAGGATAAGGAAGAGCTTCACAACAAGTCAAGTGGTGCTTACAAAGCCTCACGTGATACTCCTACATCAGCAAGTGAGAAACAAAACTTCAATGAGGAATTGAGCCTAATGGTGAAGAATTTCAACAAGTTCTACAAGAGTAGAAGCAAGGAAAGAAGTTCCAAGTCAAGGTCCTACAATGACAAAATATCTTCTAGTCATGAGCGAAATTGCTACAATTGTGGAAGACCCGGACACTACTCCAATGAGTGTACGGCCCCCTACAAAAGAAGAGAAGATTCATCCAAAAGGAGAAGTAGAAGAGAAGAATCACCACCAAGCGGGAGGAGGAGTAGAGATGATCGTTATGAACGAAGAACCTCTCGGAGAAGCAAGGATTCAGAAAGGAAGGACAAATCATCAAGGAGCTACACAAAACGAAGACATCAAGCTCATGTTGGTGAATGGGTATCTGGCTCCGACTCCGACCATCACTCCAAAAGAAGTTATCACTCTGACTCCGAATATACTCAAGATGAAGGTGTTGCCGGTCTAGCACTTGTGTCAACCAACTCCTACGACATATTTGACTCACCAAATGAAGGAATTGGAAGATGCTTCATGGCTAAAGGCCCAAAGGTATCACACCACAGGTATGTTGATTTCAATAGTGATGAAGATGACTTGCTAGGTGATGATGATTTACTTGTTGACAATTCTAGTGATGAAAACTATGATGAACTTGCTATTAATCATGTTAATCAAGATAAAATGAATGATGATGATAAGGAGATTGAGCGTCTAACTAAAGAACTAAACACTATTAAGTTAGCTCATGAAACTACCTTGGAGGATCATCGAGAACTTTTAAAGACTCATGAGAAGTTACGCTTTGAAAATCTCAAGCTTGAGCAAGAGCATGGGTTCTTAAAAGCGACTAATGATGATCTTCGCAAGAAAAGTTCTTCTTATATTGCCAAGCATTTACTCTTGTCTACTTACATGCCACAAGTTAAATCTAGCAACAAGAGTAAGAAAGATTCTTCATCTAGTAGTAACAATAATCATGCTAAATCCAATGTTATTGCTTCTAGTAGTTCTCTTGATTCTACTAATGATTCTCTTAGCCAAGTTACACTTGAGCAAGAAAATAGCTTATTGAAGGGTGATACGTCTCCAACGTATCTATAATTTTTGATTGTTCCATGCTATTATATTATCTGTTTTGGATGTTTAATGGGCTTTATTATGCACTTTTATATTATTTTTGGGACTGAACTACTAACCGAAGGCCCAGTGCAAATTGCCGTTTTTTTGCCTATTTTGGTGTTTCGCAGAAAAGGAATATCAAACGGAATCCAAACGGAATGAAACCTTCGGGAGAGTTATTTTTGGAACAAATGCAATCTAGGAGACTTGTAGTGGACGTCAAGGAAGCAACAAGGAAGCCACGAGGCAGGGAGGCGCGCCCAGGGGGTAGGCGCTCCCCCACCCTCATGGGCCCCTCGTGGCTCCACTGACCTACTTCTTTCGCCTATATATACTCATGTACCCCGAAAACATCCGAGAGCACCATGAAACCCTATTTCCACCGCCGCAACCTTCTGTACCCGTGAGATCCCATCTTGGGGCCTTTTCCAGCGCTCTGCTAGAGGGGGAATCGATCACGGAGGGCTTCTACATCAACACCATAGCCTCTCCGATGATGTGTGAGTAGTTTACCACAGACCTTCAGGGTCTATAGTTATTAGCTAGATGGCTTCTTCTCTCTCTTTGGATCTCAATACAAAGTTCTCCTCGATTCTCTTAGAGATCTATTCGATGTAATTCTTTTTATGGTGTGTTTTTCGAGATCTGATGAATTGGGGGTTTACGATCAAGATTATCTATGAACAATATTTGGTTCTTCTCTGAATTCTTATATGTATGATTTGTTATCTTTGCAAGTCTCTTCGAATTATCAGTTTGGTTAGGCCTACTAGATTGATCTTTCTTGCAATGGGAGAAGTGCTTAGCTTTGGGTTCAATCTTGTGGTGTCCTTTCCCAAAGGATGTTAGGGCAGCAAGGCACATATTGTATTGTTTCCATCGAGGATAAAAATATGGGGTCTATATCATATTGCTTGAGTTTATCCCTCTACATCAGGTCATCTTGCGTAATGCATTACTCTGTTCTTATGAACTTAATACTCTAGATGCATGCTGGATAGCGGTCGATGTGTGGAGTAATAGTAGTAGATGCAGAATCGTTTCAGTCTACTTGTCGCGGACGTGATGCCTATATAAATGATCATGCCTAGATATTCTCATAACTATGCGCTTTTCTATCAATTGGTCGACAGTAATTTGTTCACCCACCATAGATTATGATATCTTGAGAGAAGCCACCAGTGAAACCTATGGCCCCCGGGTCTATTTTCCATCATATAAGTTTCTGATCTATTTATTTTGCAATCTTTACTTTCCAATCTATATCATAAAAATACCAAAAATATTTATCTTATTATCTCTATCAGATCTCACTTTTGCAAGTGGCCGTGAAGGGATTGACAACCCCTTTATCGCGTTGGTTGCAAGGTTCTTATTTGTTTGTGCAGGTACAAGGCGACTTGCGTGTAACCTCCTCTTTGGATTGATACCTTGGTTCTCAAAAAGCGAGGGAAATACCTACGCTACTTTGCTGCATCACCCTTTCCTCTTCAAGGGAAAACCAACGCATGCTCAAGAGCTAGCAAGAAGGATTTCTGGCGCCGTTGCCGGGGAGGCTTACGCCAATTCAAGTCAAGATTCGATCTCCCAGCAACTAGCCATTTCTGGCACCGTTGCCGGGGAGATCTACGAACAAGTCAAGACATACCAAGTACCCATCACAAACTCTTATCCCTCGCATTACATTATTTGCCATTTTCCTCTCCCCCACTTCACCTTTGCCTCTTCTTCGCCTTCTCCCGTATGTATCTTTGTTCATGTTTCCATGTGCCTTCTATTTGCTTGCATCTTTGCTTGCTAAAAATCTATTATATGGATCCACTTAAAGTGTTCTACTTGGATCATCTTCGATCTATATGTGCTCGTGCTGAAACCCCAACTAGCCTAGTTGATGGGAAATCTTTAGATGAGCATGCTCATTTTGTGTGTCACCGTTTGTCTGAAAAAGGGAGACTCTTATGTGCTCAAAGAAACAGATTGCTGTGTTATGCTTAGAATCTTTGTGAAATTTATGATTTTACTTGTTGCTCTAAGAACCCTAAAAACACCTCCCCTACCTATGTGAGTTTAATGATAATGAAATCTTATCTTCTTATGCAAAGGGTGTTTATAGTTACTATGATATCGAACAAATTGAATAATTTGTTGCTTTTAAGGGTGCTTATGAAGTTGCTTCTTGGATTGAAAAGTATGATAGTACTCTCTCTGAATCTGAAAATTTTGACATACTTAAATATTGCTATGAAAACTATGCTCATAATGTCTATGTCAAAGAATTTATTGAAAGAATGACCGTTGCTTCTGAAGAAAATAATGATATGCATGAATCTATAGATAATTATGATTCCGATGATTTGATTGAAATATCCCTTGATGAACATGATGCTTGCTATTCTTGTGGCCATGATGACAATATTTATGAAGACGAATTTGCTATAGTTCCAAATGTTAAACATGAGATCGTTGCTATTGCACCCGTACTTGATAGTTCCTTCAATGAAAAGCATGATTTCAATGATGTTATTATAAATTCTCTTTATGTCAATTGTGCTAATAATATGCAAAACCCTAAGCTTGGGGATGCTAGTTTTGCTATGTCTACTACTTCTTGCAATGATCATGATTGGGGTGATTCTTCTTATGATCTTGAAAATTTATTTAAGCCCCATGATGAATATGAGATTGATAATATTGTTTGCAATAATATTGAAAGTGGGTTTGGAAGAGTGTAAACTTTGGATCCCACATATTTTGAGAATTTTCAATATTATGAAGTTTTTGATAAAAGTGGGTTTGGAGAGGTCATGACTTTAGTTAATGTTAATCCCACTATTTTGGAAGAGTGCCAACTTTGCATACATGTGGATCGTGTTAAGAATATGTTTTGTGATAGCTATGTTGTTGAATTTGCTTATGATCCTACATGTAATTATTATGAGAGAGGAAAATATGGTTCATGTTACTAAATTACCTCTCGTTATGTTGAGATTGCTATTGTTTCTTTCTGCTTCCTTGCGTATGCTAGTTTTTGCTTGCCTTGATAATTTGTTTGCCTATAAGATGCCTATTCCTAGGAAGTATGTTAGACTTAGATGTGTTTGTCACGTGTTCTATGATGCTCTCTTTGTGCTTTAATTCTTGTCTTTTATGTGAGCATCATTGAAATTATCTATGCCTAGCTAGGGGCGTTAAACGATGGCGCTTGTTGGGAGGCAACCAAATTTTATTTTTGTTTCTTGTTTTTTGATTAATCTAGCCTCTGGTTAGATGTGGTTTTATGTTTCAGTTAGTGTTTGTGCCAAGTAAAACCTATAGGATCTTCTTGGGTAACAATTTTTTGATCTTGCTGAACAAAAAATCAGAAACTTTCTGCTCACGAAAACAATTGTTAAAAATCACCAGAACGTGATAAAATACTGATTCCAATTGAAGTAGATCAATAACCAAATTATCTAGGTCTTCCTATTTTGGCAGAATTTTTGAGTGACAGAAAGTTTGCGTTTGATATAGATTACTACAGACTGTTCTGTTTTTGACAGATTCTGTTTTTCGTGTGTTGTTTGCTTATTTTGATGAATCTATGGCTAGTATCGGGGGGTATGAACCATAGAGAAGTTGGAATACAGTAGGTTTAACACCAATATAAATAAAGAATGAGTTCATTACAGTACCTTAAAGTGGTTATTTGTTTTATTTCGCTAATGGATCTCATGAGATTTTCTGTTGAGTTTTGTGTTGTGAAGTTTTCTAGTTTTTGGGTAAAGATTTGATGGATTATGGAACAAGGAGTGGCAAGAGCCTAAGTTTGGGGATGCCCAAGGCACCCCAGGGTAAAATTCAAGGACAACCAAAAGCCTAAGCTTGGGGATGCCCCGGAAGGCATCCCCTCTTTCGTCTTCGTCTATCGGTAACTTTACTTGATGCTATATTTTTATTCACCACATGATATGTGTTTTGCTTGGAGCGTCTTGTATGATTAGAGTCTTTGCTTTTTAGTTTACCACAATCATCCTTGCT
This sequence comes from Aegilops bicornis, assembly GCA_021605145.1. NCBI lineage: Eukaryota > Viridiplantae > Streptophyta > Magnoliopsida > Poales > Poaceae > Aegilops > Aegilops bicornis. Next base: position 567,780,499 of record CM038673.1, on the reverse strand, counting down.
TTACACACCTTTTGGAGAGACATACATGAATCGGAATTTATTAGAATACTCTATGTGCTTCACTTATACCTTTTGAGCTAGATAATTTTGCTCTAGTGCTTCACTTATATCTTTTAGAGCATGGTGGTGGTTTTATTTTATAGAAATTATTGATCTATTATGCTTCACTTATATTATTTTGAGAGTCCTTTAGAACAGCATGGTAATTTGCTTTGGTTATAAAATTAGTCCTAATATGATAGGCATCCAAGATGGGTATAATAAAAACTTTCATAAAAAGTGCATTGAATACTATGAGAAGTTTGATACTTGATGATTGTTTTGAGATATGAAGATGGTAATATTACAGTCGTGCTAGTTGAGTAGTTGTGAATTTGAGAAATACTTGTGTTGAAGTTTGCAAGTCCCGTAGCATGCACGTATGGTAAACGCGTTATTGACAAATTTGAAACATGGGGTGTTCTTTGATTGTCATCCTTATGAGTGGCGGTCGGGGAATGACGATGGTATTTTCCTACCAATCTATCCCCTAGGAGCATGCGCGTAATGCTTGGTTTTGATGACTTGTAGATTTTTGCAATAAGTATGTGAGTTCTTTATGACTAATGTTGAGTCCATGGATTATCGCACTCTCACCTTTCCATCATTGCTAGCCTCTTGATGCACTGCATTGGCCTTTCTCACCTTGAGAGTTGGTGCAAACTTCGCCGGTGCATCCAACCCCATGTTATGATACGCTCTATCACACATAAACCTCCTTATATCTTCCTCAAAACAGCCACCATACCTACCTATTATGGCATTTCCATAGCCATTCCGAGATATATTGCCATGCAACTTTCCACCATTTCATTTATTATGACACGCTTCATCATTGTAATATTGCTTTGCATGATCATGTAGTTGACATCGTATTTGTGGCAAAGCCACCATGCATAATTTATCATACATGTCACTCTTGATTCATTGCTCATCCTGGTACACCGCCGGAGGCACTCATATAGAGTCATATTTTGTTCTAGTATCGAGTTGTAATCATTGAGTTGTAAATAAATAGAAGTGTGATGATCATCATTAATAGAGCATTGTCCCAAATAAAAAAAGAGAAAAAAAAGAGTAAGGCCAAATAAAAAAGGAACCCCAAAAAAGGCAAATAAAAGGGACAATGCTACTATCCTTTTTTTCCACACTTGTGCTTCAAAGTAGCACCATGATCTTTATGATAGAGAGTCTCTTGTTTTGTCACTTTCATATACTAGTGGGAATTTTTCATTATAGAACTTGGCTTGTATATTCCAACAATGGGCTTCCTCAAATGCCCTAGGTCTTCGTGAGCAAGCAAGTTGGATGCACACCCACTTAGTTTCTTTTGTTGGGCTATCATACCTTAATAGCTCTAGTACATCCGTTGCATGGCAATCCCTACTCCTTGCATTGACATCAATTGATGGGCATCTCCCTAGCCCGTTGATTAGCCGCGTCAATGTGAGACTTTCTCCTTTTTTGTCTTCTCCTTACAACCCCCATCATTATACTCTATTCCACCCATAGTGCTATGTCCATGGCTCACGCTCATGTATTGCGTGAAAGTTGAAAAAAGTTTTAGATTACTAAAGTATGGAACAATTGCTTGGCTTGTCATCGGGTTGTGCATGATGGCAAGCATTTTTGTGTGATGAAAATGAAGCATAGCCAAACTATATGATTTTGTAGGGATAAGCTTTCTTTGGCCATGTTATTTTGAGAAGACATAATTGCTTATTTAGTATGCTTGAAGTATTATTATTTTTATGTCAATATTAAACTTTTGTTTTGAATCTTTTGGATCTGAACATTCATGCCACAATAAATAGAATTACTTATAAAATTATGTTAGGTTGCATTCCACAATAAAAATTCTGTTTTTATCATTTACCTACTCGAGGACGAGCAGGAATTATGATTGGGGATGCTTGATACGTCTCCAACGTATCTATAATTTTTGATTGTTCCATGCCATTATATTATCTGTTTTGGATGTTTAATGGGCTTTATTATGCACTTTTATATTATTTTTGGGACTAACCTACTAACTGAAGGCCCAGTGCAAATTACTGTTTTTTTGCCTATTTCAATGTTTCGCAGAAAAGGAATATCAAACGGGATCGAACGGAATGAAACCTTCGGGAGAGTTATTTTTTGAACAAACGCAATCCAGGAGACTTGGAGTGGACATCAAGGAAGCAACGAGGAAGCCACCAGGCAGGGAGGCGCGCCCAGGGGGTAGGCGTGCCCCCCACCCTCATGGGCCCCTCGTGGCTCCACCGACCTACTTCTTTCGCCTATATATACTCATGTACCCTGAAAACATCCGAGAGCACAACGAAACCCTATTTCCACTGTCGCAACCTTCTGTACCCGTGAGATCCCATCTTGGGGCCTTTTCCGACACTACGTCGGAGGGGGAATTGATCACGGAGGGCTTCTACTCAACACCATAGCCTCTCCGATGATGTGTGAGTAGTTTACCACAGACCTTCGGGTCCATAGTTATTAGCTAGATGGCTTCTTCTCTCTCTTTGGATCTCAATACAAAGTTCTCCTCGATTCTCTTGGAGATCTATTCGATGTAATTCTTTTTGCCATGTGTTTGTCGTGATCCAATGAATTGTGGGTTTATGATCAAGATTATCTATGAACAATATTTGGTTCTTCTCTGAATTATTATATGTATGATTTATTATCTTTGCAAGTCTCTTCGAATTATCAGTTTGGTTTGGCCTACTAGATTGATCTTTCTTGCAATGGGAGAAGTGCTTAGCTTTGGGTTCAATCTTGCGGTGTCCTTTCCCAGTGACAGTAGGGGCAGCAAGGCACATATTGTATTGTTGCCATCGAGGATAAAAAGATGGGGTTATATCATATTGCTTGAGTTTATATCCCTCTACATCATGTCATTTTGCCTAATGCGTTACTCTGTTCTTATGAGCTTAATACTCTAGATGCATGCTGGATAGCGGTCGATGTGTGGAGTAATAGTAGTAGATGCAGAATCGTTTCGGTCTACTTGTCGCGGACGTGATGCCTATATATACATGATCATGCCTAGATATTCTCATAACTATGCGCTTTTCTATCAATTGCTCGACAATAATTTGTTCACCCACCATATATTATGCTATCTTGAGAGAAGCCACTAGTGAAACCTATGACCCCCGGGTCTATTTTCCATCATATAAGTTTCCGATCTATTTTATTTTGCAATCTTTACTTTCCAATCTATATCATAAAAATACCAAAAATATTTATCTTATTATCTCTATCAGATCTCACTTTTGCATGTGGCCTTGAAGGGATTGACAACCCCTTTATCGTGTTGGTTGCAAGGTTCTTATTTGTTTGTGCAGGTACAAGGCGACTTGCGTGTAACCTCCTACTGGATTGATACCTTGGTTCTCAAAAACTGAGGGAAATACTTATGCTACTTTGCTGCATCAGCCTTTCCTCTTCAAGGGAAAACCAACGCATGCTCAAGAGGTAGCAAAGGGAATTATAGAGAAAGGTGTTTACAAGAGCCTTGTCGGAAGTAAGCAATTTGAGGAAATTGTACGCAAGCAAGGAAGGCACCGGAAGAATCAAGGTGTTGGTTTTGAACGAAAGTACAATGCCAATGGAGTTGAGTGGGAAGAAGATCAATACCCCAAGACGAAGTTTGTTCCTCAACAAGAGAAGTATGATCCTACTTCTTTCCAAGGGACACAAGCTCAAGATGATCTTCCAGCACAAGACCACAAGCGAAAAGGCAAAGACAAGCTTCAAGAGGAGATTGATGCATTTGAAGAAGCTCCTAAGGCCTCGGTCAAGTGGGTTCCCAAGACTACATCAAGTTCTACTATGTCAAGTACGACTACAACTCCAAGGATTCCCATCAAGATGATGTGGATCCCAAAGAAGAAGATCTAGAGAGTTCTTGAGGTTGACTCCACCAACATACTTCACTCATATCATTTTGGCGAGGACAAGTGCAAACAACTGCCACATCTTGAACTAGTTCAAGGAGTCACAAACCCTCTTGTTGGTAAGACAAGGGACAAGGTAACCTAATGCTTTCATGGACATCATCTTGCGTGAAAATCACTCTATGTCTATGGATATCCTTGTTTGTTCCTTGTGGGACTAACCCGTGTAGGTATTGAAAGTGCAATTCACTCCAATGGATTGCTCCAAATGATCTACATCAACATTGAGCATCCACATCTTCAACATCTACATGAAGTCATCATCGACAAAACCCAAGGTTAGTTCATCCCTCTTAGGGGGGATATCACATCTAGGGGGAGCTTTACTCTAAATATTGAGCTAAAGCGACTCTAATGGTGTGAACACAACAATGCTTTATGTAAAAGTGGTAACCCCACTTGTGCTTAAACGATGAGTATGACCTATGGTCAAATGTTCTCATTTGACTCCTAAGTCAATATACTCATATATAGATGACCTAGTCATCGATAGTTGCTTGATAGATGCTAGAGTGTATGTGCATGCTTTGTCACATATTTCATTTGCCATTTTATTGTGTGAGAATGTTGATTGCATAATTTACTCATTCAAGGACATCCACTTGTTGTTTTGATTGATTGGCCCTTTTTCTTGCCAAGTGGATGGACAAGAATGCCTAAGAACTTCCTCTAGCTATCTATGCTTTTCTCGTCTCAAACTCTATTCATGCTACATCACAAAGTTTGATCAAGTCAGATTCGAACCACTCTGTGTGAGGAGCACTCGGAGTCCCCGATTCGTCATAGACTTAAACTTCCAAAACCTCTCTGTGCACTTCGGTCTGACCGATCCATTCACTTCGGTCACACCGAGTTCACTGAGTTAATCTAGGTTTTCAATCTCGGTGCAACCGATTTGAACTTTTCGGTCACACCGAGTTGTAGTAACCGCTTGCGATTCTACAACTCGGTGCCACCGAGTTGTTCCACTCGGTCACACCGATAGGGTCAGGATATATATACTCACGGGTGAGATTTTGGAAATTTCTTCAAAACCCCTCAGCCCGCGCATGTCCTCCTCTGCCGCCTCGGGTCTCTGGATCGTCTTCTCGTTGCCAGCGACCTCCCGCCGCTAGTTTCCGTTGCTGTCAACGGGATTCTGCACCGCCGTTGTCGCTGTAGCGAACTCACCGCCGAGCTAGGGTATGAGTTCGATCTTTGTGCTAAATTCCTTACTCTGATTCCTAGCACATTGCTTTTCCATGATCTTTACCATGCATGAAATCATTCTATCCAGAGAAATCATCCCTTAGTTTAGGTTTGATTTGAAAATTAAGGGTTAGGTCTCCGCCAAACTCATCTCGGACCAACCGAGTTGTAGAAATCGGTCTCACCGATTTGGCTTAGGCCATTGCACATGCGCTTTTCGGTCTGACCGAAAATTGCAAATCGGTGCAACCGAGTTCAACTCTCAGTGAAACCCTAGCAATCTCGGAGCCACGGAACTGTGACTCGGTCAGACCGAGTTCACTAGTTTAGACTCCAAAAGTTGCTTCAGTATCACTGAGTTTAACAAATCGGTAGCTCCGAAATGCTTTCTGTGGAGAACTAAAACTAAGTTTTTGACTCATCTGTTTTGCAAAAACTATGCACTTTATGATGCTCATCTACTCTACCTCATCTACATCCATTCATAGGGTCTGTTGTCAGTTTTCCTGCCAAGATGTCTGACCAGAGTGATAGCCAGAACATATCTAAAGAGCAAGTGCAAATGAGTGAGGGCACTAGTACCTCAAGCAACTATGATGAGGGCAGCAGGAGCACACCCAGCAATTTGCCCAAGGCAGCCACCAGATCAAGGAAGAAGAGAACCTCAGATTTAGAGGATGAGGACTATGTGGCTACAGAGGAGGAAGTGAGCTCCAAAAAGAAAGTCCAGAAGAAGGAGTATGGCACAGCTGCTGCAACCAAGCCTGGGTTGCACAAGAAGGTTCCTGCCAAAAGAGTGCCAACATCCAAGCCAAGGAAAGTTCCAACAGGAGAAACCATGCAGTTCACAACTGAACAATCAGATGATGATGTGGCTGGTGACAAAAAGAAGAAAAGGGCAAGAACCACAACTGCAAAAGTTCTTGGAAAATCTACCATGGTGAGAGAAGAAGAGGAAGAGGAAGAGGATGTTGCACTAGCACCCAAGTCCCAGAAGCTCATGGGGGACGCTATCAAGTCAGGGGCTGCTTCATTAAAGCCCAAAACTGCTCCCAAAGCTATTGCTCAAGCTCAGAAGCCTTCTAAGCCCAAGAGAAGCACCAGAAACATCCCAGCTAAAGAGAAGAACAAGGCCCCAGTGCCTGAAGTACAAGAAGAAAATGCTGAAGCCCAAGTGCTGAGAAAACTGAAACCAAAGATTCCAGACCACAATGACACTCATCCAGTGGCAGAAGATATGAGCATCAGGAAGGATGCAGATCTGAGACTTTGGAGACAGTCTGATCCCTATGCTGTAAGAAGGAGGACTGCTGTGGACTACATGTTCCACACCAAAGAACAACAAGATTTCTATGAGACCATTCTGCTGGACAAGAAACCTATTTTCTGTGAGATGAAGTGGGTTGATTGGGAATTCATTGATGAGAATGAAGATTATTTTCTAGGAGTGCATGAAAGCTTCAAGGCTTGTGGAGTTGACAAGTTTGTTGGACAGAAGCTTGCCAAATGGAATGATGAGCTTATTATGCAGTTCTACTCCACTGCTCATTTCTATCCAGATAGAAGAATTGTTTGGATGTCTGAAGGTACAAGGTACCAGTCAACTGTAGATGAGTGGGCCAAGTTATTCAATGCCCCAGAAGAACATGAGGATGATTTGGATGTGTATGCCAAGAAGAAGAAAGACCACAACTCTATGGAAAATATGTACAAGGAGATCCCAGACTAAGCCTTGGAGACACACAAGTTTGGATCTGTGCATTATTTGTTGTCTGGTCTACCTACAATCAACACCATATTAAGGCATACTCTATTACCCAAATCTGGAGATCATAAGATGATCAGAGGACATTCCATCAACTTGCTGCAAATCTTTGATGTTCCTCAAAAATTCAAAGTCATGAGTCTGATTATAGAGACAATCAAAAGGATAGTTGCTGATCAGAAAAGATCTTGTGGGTATGCTCCACACATTCAGGTGCTCATCAACTCCAAGATGGGCACATGCACTTACTTGTTGGACAAGGAGCACTTACCTTTGCACCCAAAATTTGAACATAACACAGTTGTGATGAATGAGGATGACCCTTCATCAGTGTCGGTGTACTAGAGTAGGGGTACCCTAGTATCCCGAACTTGTGCACGGGCAGTTGCAGCCCTCCGCGGCAAGGCTTACCGGGTGACCGCCAAGGTCCTCCGTGGTTCCTTTGGAGCCATTCAAGAACAAAGTATTCAAGCCAAGGAGACAAGGCCCCGGCAAGAGGAGCTTGCCGGGAAGGCCACCCAAGGCACCTAGGAGAGAAGGCGCCGGCAAGAGGAGCTTGCCGGGAAGGCCCGGTGAACGACAAGCTTCCGGACGCGACAAGACAACAACCGCGGCAAGGCGCTTGTCATGGCAGACCACCACTCAAGACTGCGCTCCAGACATCCACTAACGTGTCGCCTCAGGACCTTTCGGTAGCAGCGTGACAAGAGGCCGTCTTGCCGGTGACCTTGATGGCAAGCGGCGTGGCAAGATTGCCATCGTGGCAAGCGGTGGCGCCCTGACGGTCCCTGTTTGCTTTGTTAGGGCGGCGAGACGGGCATTTAATGCCTTTGTCCCCTGCCGTCGTGGTTAGGTATGATACAACTCGTACAAGTAGCTGTACCAACCACTCCTTTTCCATTTTTACCCTTGTCTACGTTGCCACCTGTCGGAGACCCCTTGAGCATATAAAAGGAGGCCCATGCGCAATGTAGAGAGGGGTTCGAGGGGCTCGACACTCACGCTCAGTCTCGTTAGCAGCTTGTGTGTACTGTAGCACTCAGCGCTCCTGAGCAAGAACTCAATACACTCAGACATGCAGTAGTAGGAGTGTTATCTCTCCGGAGAGCTCTGAAGCTGGGTAAAATCGCTCGTGTGCTTCGCCTCGATCTGCTCTTCGTGGACCTCCGCCCCCCGCCGAACCGAAAGGGGCTCGGTCCGCCGGTCCCATAGGTGTTCGTGGGTCAGATCAGCCTCCCCGACATCTTTGGCGCGCCAGGTAGGGGGCGTCGAGATTGTGTGAACCTGATCCGGCGTCCACACGAGCTAGATCTTCATCATCTTCATCGACATGCCACCGAAGAAGAAGGCTTCGGCGGTAGATGCCCCGTCTGTCGAACCCACCACCACCGGAGCAAACGGGTGGTGGGGTAGACGCCGGCGGAAGAATGGACATCGACGGGGGAGCCCACGGTGCTGCCAAGTCCAAGGACAAGGCCGCGCAGACCTCGGCGTCCGTACATGCACCGCGCCCATCTCAGGAGGCGCGGGACCGACAGCGTCATGGTATTCACAACGCCATACGCTCGTTGGACCAAGATCGAGCTGGTAGATCTCGGGATGCTCAAGACCAGCATGCACGCCAAAGATGTCGGCGCGAAAGCGAGGCATCGATCGCTGGACGGGATACTTCTCCTTCTAACATAGTTAGAAGTCCGAGCATATCCGCTCCTCGCGCTGTTCGCCATCGCCACCCACCACTCCAGCGAAGCTTTGGCGAGAGCTCAATCGCTCTGGATTACCCTCCAACAGCCGACAAGGTCGATGAATGGAGGGCCACCATCCGTAGTCTCATCGGCTTTGCCAGCAGCGGCGACGCTCAGCGGCAGCCGAGTGCATCGCTGCCGCGGCAGGACTGCCAAACACGAGCCGGTGGCGGCGAAACCGATGGGGTGCAACCACCATGCACTTCTCCGCCCGAAGGCCAAGATCGCCAACTCGCCGGATCCACCTCGACAACGACTCCACCGCATCGCCGGATCCATGAGCTCGTCGCGATCGGCGCCAAGTTCTTCATGAACGACGGCAAGAAGACGCCGAACTTCGCATCGGCGCCGAAGAGAAGCGCCGGCGTCAATCCGACCAGCGCGCTGGGCCCTCTATCGACATGCATGCGCCCGAAGAACCAGCGACTTGCCGTCTGTGATAGGTTGCCCTGCGTTCACTCGTGAGCTGCGGCAAGTCCGATGGCCCAGAAGAAGAATTTCAAGCCGTGACGTAGAAGTACGACGGCAAGACGCATCCGTCGGAGTTCCTCAAGATCTACACCATCGCGGTGCAAGCTGCCGGGGCGAGGACGACAAGATCCTGGCCAACTACTTCCCGCTGGTGCTCAAGCCCAATGTCGATCTGGCTCATGCACTTGCCGGACAACTCCATATCCTCTTGGCAGATCTATGCCATCAGTTTGTCGGCGCTTTTCTGAGCGCCACAAGCCCCATGGCTAAGAAAGCGACCTTCATCTGCCGCCCGGAAGGAAGGAGAGCCCCTACGCAAGTACATTGAGAGATTCAGCCGTGTACAGCACAACATCCCAGATGTCCACCGCCATGCGGTAATCAAGCGCGTTCCATCGAGCGTCTTGAAACCGCAGGATGCGGGAGGAGATGGCGATGTGCAAGATCGAGACGTCATTGAGCTATATGCCCTGGCGACAAGTGTGCGTCTTTGAGGAAGGGAGGAGACTTCCGGAGAGAATACCGAAGCAGGAGGATCGATAGTGAGGAGACCGCCCGGCAAAGAAAAACCGGCGGAATAACAGGAAGAAGAAAGGCAAAGATGTGCTAGTTGTTGAGCAGTCCGCAACGGAGGTGGCGCCAAGAAAGCCAAAGCTGGTAGCTCCGGCAAGGAGGTTGCCGGCGCCAACTGCCAGCCGGCGGTCGCCGACAAGCAGGACGGCTCCAACAGACAGTACTGCAAGATCCATCGCACCAAGGGCCATGACCTCCAGAGCTGCAAAAAGGTCGAGCAACTTGTCGAGCAGCAGGAGGCTGAATACGAACGACGTGACAAGGAGAAGGCCCAGGAAGGTGCTGGAGGAGCTAGCAAGAAACGTCCCGGCCGAGGAGGACGCCGCGGCAAGGCCAAGCAGCGGCAAGGAGACAGACCTCCCGCGGCCGCGACAAGGATGAAGACGACGACGATGATGAAGACATGGATGATGACGAGACCGATGAGCAGGAGTTCCAGAAAGCCACAGAGGTCCTGTGCGTTGACGGTGGTGCTTCTCTACATACTTCACACTGCCAGCTCAAGCAGTGGATGCGGGAAGTCAATGCGGCAGAACCATCCGTCGAGTCACGCAAGCCTCTGAAATGGTCCAGCATGCCTATCATCTTTGATATTGAGGACCACCCTGATCGGCGTAATCGCGGTCGGGTGCTTGCCGATGTTGGTTTCACCAACTATCCGCAACCTCAAGGTCACTAAGATGCTAGTTGACGGCGGGCCGGCTTGAACCTGATCTCCTCCGCGGTGCTCTGAAACTCCGGATCCTCGATGGCGAAGCTCGAAGAGACCGGCACATTCCAAGGAATCAATCCGGGAAGGAGCAAGCGAAGGAAAGATCACGTTCTGCGGTGACATTTGGCAGCGAAGTTGAACTTCAGGATCGAGAGGGTCACTTTTGACGTTGCGACTTTCCATTGCCTTACAATGGGATACTTGGCCGTCCAAAGACTCGCCAAATTCATGGCAGCCTCTCACTATGCATACAACATGTCAAGATGCCAGGCCCGATGAGTGTCATCTCTGCCCTGGCGACAAGAAGGATGCTCTTATCTGCGCCGACAAGATCTACCGAAGCAGCGGCAGCAGATTGCAAGCCACTTGCCGCCAAAGCTCCCGGGCGAAGAAGAAGACCAAGTCCGGCAAGAGCTCTGATGCCCACTCCGGCAAGCGCACCTCTTCGGAGTGCTGCGCTACCGTCGAGGACGCACCATCGAGCTCCACCGGCAAGTGTAAGAAGACGATGGCAGCTCCACCAGAGACCAAGAAGGTGTCCGCCAAGGAGGGCGGCACCGGTGGTACCTGCACCATCAGTGCCTCTCTCGACCCGATATAGAAAGGCGCGCTCGTTGCTTTCCTGCGGGCGAACGTCGACGTGTTTGCGTGGCAACCGTCTGACATCCCCGGTGTTCCCAGGAAAGTAATTGAGCACCATCTTGTCGTTTGTCCTCATGCGCGGCCCGTCAAGCAGAAAGTCAGGAAGCAGGCAGTGGAGCGCCAAGAATTCATCGCAGAGGAAATCAAGAAATTGGAAGCAGCAGGCCTTGTCAGAGGAGTGCTCCATCCTACGTGGTTGGCCAATCCTGTAGTTGTACGCAAGGCAAACGGGAAATGGAGGCTTTGTATCGACTTAACCGATGTCAATAAAGCTTGTCCCGAAGACCCATTTCCCTTGCCGCGCATCGACCAGATTGTTGACTCCACGGCGGATGTGATTTGCTTTCATTTACGGATGCATACTCAGGATATCATCAAATCTTCATGGCGTAAGAGGATGAGGAGAAGACCGCATTCATCACCCCATGTGGCACATAATGTTTTCGTCGGATGCCTTTCGGATTAAAGAATGCTGGTTCAACATTTGCAAGAGTAGTCCATGACGCTTTTGAGCCGCAAATGCACGTAAATGTGGAAGCCTACATGGATGACATAGTGGTCAAAAGCAAAGACAAAGGCGACTCGATTCAAGATTTAGACGAAACCTTTGCAAGTCTGCGCAAGATCAACCTCAAGCTCAACCACGAGAAGTGTGTGTTTGGAGTCCCTTCCGCAAGCTTCTCGGGTTCTTCGTGTCTCGGCCGGGGAATTGAAGCCAATCCCGACAAGATCAAGGCCATTGAGCAGATTGAAGCACCAAAGCGCGTCAAGGATGTACGAAGACTTGCGGTTGCGTAGCTGCTCTCGGCAGGTTTATCTCTAGGCCTGCTGGTAGCGCCCTGCCATTTTCAAAATTTTGAAAAGGCGGGTCCGATGAAATGGACTCGAAGCGGAGGCTGCGCTGCAGAGACTTGAAGAGATACACATCCTCCACTCCAACACTTGTCGCACCTAAGCCACAAGAGAAGTTGCTGCTATATATAGCGGCAACCAATCAAGTGGTTAGTGTTGTGTTAGTAGCGGAGAGGGAGGCGGATGATGAGCTAGCAACCATGGCGACGCACCCAAATGACGGCAGGGGCTTCACCGGCAAGCTCTGGTCCCGACAAGGATGGATCTACGCAGACGCATGAGAAGATCACGAGAAAAGAATGGTGCAGCGCCCAGTTTACTTTGTCGGTTCCCTTCTCAGAGGGGCTAGGTCAAGGTACTACGGTGTGCGAAATTGCTTTTCGGCCTCCTCATGGCCTCGAGAAAGCTGCGTCATTACTTCCGTGCACATGAGATCCACAGTCGTCACTCGTTTTCCGCTGAAGAGGATAATGCAAAATCCAGAGGCAACAAAAGGGATTGTCGAGTGGGCACTTTGGAACTGTCAAGCTTTGGCCTCAAGTTTGAAAGCACTTCAACTATCCAAAGTAGAGCATTGGCGGAGTTCATAGCAGAATGGACGCCAACACAAGATGAATAAATTCCAGAAACGAGCATTCCCGTCAAGGAAGCAAGCAAAGAGTGGATGATGTACTTTGATGGTGCCTTCTCGCTGCAAGGGCGGTCTTGGGCGTGCTACTTGTTGCACCCACCGGAGAGCACCTCAAGCACGTAGTCCAGATGCACTTTCCCAAGGAGCAAGCAACAAACAATACCGCAGAGTATGAAGGTTTGCTTGCCGGTCTCGAGATCGCAGAGACCTTGGGATCAAGAAGCTCATTGTCGTGGGTGACTCACAGCTTGTCATCCGCCAAGTGAACAAGAGTTATCGAGTCCGTTGATGGAAGCTTATGTTGATGAAGTGAGAAAGCTAGAAGAGCACTTTGACGGCCTAAAAATGGAACATGTTCCAAGAGCTCAGAACGACATTGCCGATGGCCTGTCAAAGTGCGCTGCACTTAAGTTACCTGTGGAACCAGGGATTTTTGTGCTCAAGCTGACTCAACCGTCTGTAACGCCATCAACCGGACAGAGCAAGAAGAGGAAGTTGATCTCTGGTGACTATTTTCCACAGAGCTTCCGAAGTCGCCAGCCAAGAAGGTCCTCAAGATCAACACCAAGTGTCTTTGAGGAGCGATGCTGCTCGGCAAGCCCTAGGGTTTGTTCCGTTGAAGCAAACGCTCCGACAAGTTTTGCTCCGGCAAGCTTGCCGGGAACGTCAAGCTCTGGCTGAGCCGAGGTTCTCGCCCGTGGAAGCAGATGTTCCCGCAGCAGCAGATGTGCCTTTAGTCCTTGTTGTCGAGCCGCAAGCTCTAGCATGGGCACAGCAGATTGTCCATTTCCTCCAGACAGGAGAACTTCCCGAAGAGCAAGAAGAAGCGGAAAGAGTAGCCCGACAGTCAAGTATGTACCAGTTTGTCGACAACACACTGTACAGAAGAAGACTCAACGGTGTGAAATTGAAGTGTATTCACTGGGAAGACGGACAAAAGCTGTTGGCAGAGATACATGGAGGCATATGTGGTCACCACATTGGCGCCAGAGCACTTGCCGGCAAAGCGTTCCAGCAAGGTTTCTTTTGGCCGACAGCCCTCCAGGATGCAACTGCACAAGTAACCAAGTGTGAAGCGTGCCAGTTCCATTCCAAGCAGATACACCAGCCAGCTCAAGCTCTCCGGCGATCCCTTTATCCTGGCCATTTTCGGTCAGGGGCTCGACATCCTCGGCCCCTTTCCCGAGTCGTCGGGGCTTTGAGTACTTATGCGTTGCAATCGACAAGTTCACAAAGTGGCCGGAAGTGGAAGCGATGAGGAAGGTGACAGCCACGATCGGCGATCAAGTTCTTTAGGTCGATTGTTTGCCGTTTTAATCCCTAACAGGATCATCACCGACAACGGCACGCAATTCCTGAGCCGCACCTTCATGCAAAGACGTCCAAGATCTTGGCGCCAAGGTTCCGCTTCGCTTCGTTGCTCATCCGAGAAGTAATGGTCAAGCGGAGAGGGCGAATCTTTGAAGTGCTGCGCGGGCTCAAGACCAGAACTTTCGACAGTGCTGCACAAGTGCGGAAAGAATCGATTGAGGAGCTGCCGGTGGTTCTTTGGTCGATCGGGGCGACGCCAAATCGAGCCACCGCCGAGACACCTTTCGCTCTAGTCTATGGAGTAGAGGCAGTTCTCCCCACGGAACTCATATACGGATCACCTCGAGTGCTCGCTTATGATGAGCTTGAGCAAGAGCGATTCGCGACAAGATGACGCCTTGCTCCTTGAGGAGGATCGTCTTCAGTCTTTGTACGAGCTGCTCGATACCAAAGAAGCTTTCTTGCGCCGCTACCAGAGCCGCAGTTAATGCCAAGTCTCGAGGAAGGCGACCTTGTTCTTGGTAGCGTTCAGTCCGCCAAGAATTCCAACAAGTTGACGCCTTGAAGTGGGAAGGCCCTTACCGGGTGAAAGCGAGTCATTAGGCTCGGCGCTGTCCGCTTTGAGACCGAAGATGGCATTCTGGTGAGCAACTCCTGGAACATTGAGCATCTTCGTAAGTTTTACCCGTGAAGCGCGGTTGCGGAACCCGTTCCGGCAACCACCTTTTGTACAAGTCTTGCCGATGTTGCATGTAATCCTTTGTACAAAGCCGAGCGTAGACCCCGTGCATAAGTAAAGCTAATGTGCTCCGCGCATCTTGTCAATTTCATGCTTTCTACTTCTATTTTTGCATGCATTATCTGACACTTTGTGCAGCACCTACCCCCGGTAAGCAATAACGAGCCATAAGGCTCCATATCTTTATTTTCTCTTCTTTCTCTTTCTCAAAGAAAGGAAGGTTCCCTCGCCCACAAGTTTGCCGGGGGGAAAGGAGAAGATAATGGTGTGGACCAAGCATCGCTCAAGGAAGTTTCGCCTTACCGGGAAGCAAACGACAGAAAAGCTAAGTTGCTAAAGTTTGAGCAATCAGATTTAAAATTTTTAAGTTATCTTCCTCGAACGACCGTACTTTGTATGGAAAACCTGTGCGCGGAGGAACCAACTCGTATCTAGTTGCGCCCTTACTTTGTTTCGAGTCCGCTCAACAACTTAAGTGAGCTGCGACTAGTTGCGACAAGGTTTCTTGTCGGCAGCAGCACCGCCAAAGTTCTTGACGTCCCGCACTCGGCTCATGACCAGTGCCTGTGACGACAAGTTCCCTAAAAGCGTGGGCAAAACATACAAAGGAAGGAACCAAGTAAAGGAAATAACATAGCAATTGCTACCCGAAATAGAGTTATATTACAAGATAGCTTGTCGCAGCTCTAATAGATTGTTCTCATAACATGACCAGCTGCGGCAAGAAAAAAAAGCAAAGCAAGCGGCCTAATCTCTGCGATCGCCCTCAACCCTCTTGATCCCGCTCACCACATCCCACGATGGGTGCGACAAGGGTCTTGAGCGCTTCCACATCAAAGATCCCGGCAAGGACTTGAGGACATTGGTGAGGTTGAGACCTGGATTGCGGAAGGCCACCTTCATCAAGACCTTTTGAAGAGCTCTCGCAGATCTGGCGCGACTCTTCTTGACCAGCCGCTTTGGGATTTCTTTCCGAGTCATTTGGAGGGCCGTCACCACACCCTTGAAGAACAAGCTGAGCTTGGTGCCGGGTCGGAGGTGCTCATCGGAGGAGTATCCAAGATCCACCATCCCCAGTGCGCCCGGCTCCACATCGATGGCTGCAGAACATCCACGAGACCCTCGGTCCAAAGGCTCCACATTCTCCCTAAAGGTATTCTAGGCAGCAGCAGCACTTTCGCCAGCGCCTCGTCGGCCTTGATCTTCTCCTTCAAGGCCACCTCCGCTCTCCTTGGCGCCGTCCGGCCGAGTCAAGGTGGTCGGCTTCAACTCAAGATCTGCGTTGGAGTCCTTGGCGGCTGAGCTCCTTGCTCCTCTCGGCGAGATGGCCCTGCAGCTCGCCAAGAGTGTAGGCGTCCTTCTCGCACTCATGCTTGAGTGCAGCAAGCTCCTCGCCGCTCTCCTTGAGATTGGCCTCCAGCTGCATCACCTTCGTCTCCAGCTCCTTCTTGGCGGCCTCGGCAGCTGCGGCAGCATCCTTTGCTTCCTTGAGAGCCCCGCCAAATGTTTGCTCGCACGTGGCTAGATCCTCCTCATGGCTGTCAAGATAAACCTTCCTCTGCGCCAACTCCCCTTCCTGCGCAGATAGCTTCTCGGCGGCAAGCCGCTGTTGCTCCTCAGCTTCAGCCTTCTCGAGGAGGAAGGCTTTGCGCTCCTCGACGAGTTGCTCCCGCTCCTCTGCCAAGGACCGGAGAGCCTCCTGGTTGAGGCCCCGGAGCTCCTCTGCGCGCTTCTCGATGTCTGCTCCCGCCTTCGCGACAAGCGCTTCCCGAGATTCCAGCTGGGCTTGTCGGGCGTGGTAGAGCGACAACAACTTCCGCAGCAGCTGCTCCTCGGACTACTTCGCCATTGCTGTTTGGTGCGTTGACCAGCGTCAGTCCAGCGGAGGCGAGCAGCTCTTCATCAAAAGTTTCTCCTTCGACCGGCGACCTAGAGCTCGACGCCCATGGGAGCTTGATGAATACGCCATCGCCGGCCTTCAAATAGGCGTCGGGTGAGGCTCTTGAACCCAGCCAGCTGCCGGCGGAGGATCGTGATCGGCGTGGCGCTGGCGCTCCTGCGGCCTCGGGGCCGTCGGTCACGATCGCGGACCTCGCCCAGCTTCTGCGGCGGCAGCTTTGGCGGCCTCTTCGCCGGCGGGCTCGTCAGCGCCAGCTTCTTCTCCAATGGCAGCGGCATCGTCAGTATCGCCGTGCGCGTCCTCCTCGCCGGCGGTCTCGGTCTCCATTGGCTCTGTGGCGGATGGTTCTGACGGCCGGAAAATGAAGAAAAGTCAAGCAAATATTCAAAAAAAAAATCAGAAGAAGAAGAATACAAGGAAAGTTTTCAAGCAAGAGGATTACTGTGCTAAGGTCTGCAGTCATGGTCTCCGCCACGGAGGATCGCTGGTCGTCCCTTGCCGTTGAACTGCCCCTTTCCGGAGAAGTATCCCTTGCCGGAGAACGCCTCCCTTGCCGGGAATCCTCCCTTGGCGGTGTAGTCGGCGAAGGCATGTCGGAGCGGCTTGAGGCACTCTGGTAAGGCTGCTCTGCTCCTACACAAATCAGCGATCGAGATATCGGCAAAGAAAGGGCACCCATGCACGCCCTAAGAGGAAGTAAACCATATACTTCTGGCTGGGGGCTCTTGGGGCTCTGGCGTCTGCGTGCCTTTTGGGCACAGCCCAGCGCCTTCGGCTTGCAAGTGTGTGGCCCGAGCCGGGGGCTCTGTCGGTGTACTAGAGTAGGGTACCCTAGTATCCCGAACTTGTGCACGGGCAGTTGCAGCCCTCCGCTGCAAGGCTTACCGGGTGACCGCCAAGGTCCTCCGTGGTTCCTTTGGAGCCATTCAAGAACAAAGTATTCAAGCCAAGGAGACAAGGCCCGGCAAGAGGAGCTTGCCGGAAGGCCACCCAAGGCACCTAGGAGACAAGGCCCGAGCAAGAGGAGCTTGCGGGAAGGCCCGATGAGCTACAAGCTTCCGGACGCGACAAGACAACAACATGACAAGGCGCTTGCAGCGCAGACCACCACTCTGCACTGCGCTCCAAAGACATCCACTAACGTGTCGCCTCGACCTTTCCAGCGGCGTGGCAAGAGGTCTTGACGGCCAGCGGTGGCAAGCGGCGGCGTGGCAAGATTGCCATCGTGTGGCGGTGGCGCCCACGGTCCCTGTTTGCCTTTATTAGAGGCGTGAGACGGGCATTTAATGCCTTTGTCCCCTGCCGTCGTGGTTAGGTATGATACACTGTACAAGTAGCTGTACCAACCACTCCTTTTCCATTTTTACCCTTGTCTACGTTGCCACCTGTCGAAGACCCCTTGAGCATATAAAAGGAGGCCCATGCGCAACATAGAGAGGGGTTCGAGGGGCTCGACACTCACGCTCAGTCTCGTTAGCAGCTTGTGTGTACTGTAGCACTCATCGCTCCTGAGCAAGAACTCAATACACTCAGACATGCAGCAGTAGGAGTGTTATCTCTCCGAGAGCTCGCTGGGTAAAATCGCTCATGTGCTTCGCCTCGATCTGCTCTTCGTGCGACCTCCGCCCCCTGCCGAACCGAAAGGGGCTCGGTCCGCCGGTCCCATAGGTGTTCGTGGGTCAGATCAGCCTCCCCCGACAATTAGTGCAAGCACAAGAGAAGAGAGCAAAGGCAAAGGCAGAAAAAGCTGCAAAGATGCCAAGTATTGAGGAGGCATCTGAAGTGTTCTTAAAGAGCAAAAAAGATCAACTAGCTTATCTGATTCAAGCAACATTGAGGATTGAGAAGGGCTTGGCCACCCTGACTCAGAATCAGGAGAGCTTGGAGAGGATTATAGAAACAAAGTTCTATGATCTTGATCTAAAAGTAACAGAGATATAGACTGCAGCAACAGTTCCAGTACCACCTCCAGCAGCCACTCCACGAGCTCCAGCTACATCTACTGATGCATTCGTCCTTGGAGTTCTCTCTACACCATCTCCCGAAGACCAAGCCTGAGAGACGCATAGCACTATGCATTTTCAAACTTTGTGGTAACTTGTTGCCAAAGGGGGAGAAATGTATAGATCCTAGGCTTCGAGAGAGAGTGTTTTGATTCTTTGTCTCTCTTGCTATTTGCTATCTGGTTAATACTTTTGTGTGTGCTTGTTTGATACATTATGTCTATGTGTGAGATACTTATATGATCATGTGTTTGATCATATCATACTTTAATGTTTGCCTGGATGATAGTATCTTTTATATCCCTGTGTGATCATTCACTTTGCTTGGTGATGAGTGCATGTTTTAATTCCTATCATTTTGAGCACCCCACCAAGATGTATGTGACATGGAAGAGTAACCCATAATCCTAATCGATTGTGCATTTGCATTCAAAAGCAAATTTAAAATAATGTACAAATTTAGGGGGAGCTCTTTCTTATCACATACTTCTCAAAGTGACGATGTATTTTAAATCTTATTATTATTTGTCGAAGCTTTGATCGATGTTGTCATCAATTACCAAAATGGGGGGGATTGAAAGTGCAACTATCCCTGGGTGGTTTTGGTACTTACTAACAACATATAGCTCATTGAACTAATGCTATTTCAAGATGATCATTTCAGAAAGTTCAATGATTGGCATGGCATGGATTAGGAATGTGGACCCCTCAAAATGCTAAGGACACATATTGACTCAAGCTCAAGACTCTGCATTTTCATTTTAGTAATCCAAGATCACATTGAGTCGATAGGAAAAGCCAATACTATTAAAAGGGGATGATGTGTTGCTTAATGGCTTGCTTGCTTAAAGTGCTTAGTGATACGCTGCAAAGCCCTCAACCACTTTCTCATATCCACATATGTCCCAAACCAAAAGTCAAACTCGGCCCCACCGAAATGTTCTATCCAGCACCACCGAGTTCATTTGACATAGCCACTGCCAGAAACCCTGGTCACTCCGGTCTCACCCATAGGGATCTCGGTCTCACCGAGATGGGATTGCAAACTCTCTATTTCCCTTCGTAACGTTTTGGTCTAACTGAGATGAGCGATCAGTCCCACCGAGTTCGCAATGCAAACTCTCTGTTTCCCCTTCGTAACATTTCGGTCTCACTGAAATGAGCGAATCTATCCCACCGAGTTTGCCTGACCAACTCCCTGGTTAGCTTATTACCAAAGTTGGTCCCATCGAGTTTGTGTAATCGGTCTCACCAAGATTACCTTATGCCCTAACCCTAATGAAATCGGTCCCACTGAGTTGACATGTCGGTCCCACTGAGTTGACATGTCGGTCCCACCGAAAAGCCTAATGTTCACATTTTGAACTGAATCGGTGCGACCGAATTTTCTGATTCGGTCCCACCAAGTTTGGTGAATTGTGTGTAACGGTTAGATTTTGTGTGGAGGCTATATATACCCCTCCACCCACTCTTCATTCGTGAGGAGAGCCATCGAACATGCCTACACTTCCAAAGATACATTTTCTGAGAGAGAACCACCTACTCATGTGTTGAGGTCAAGATATTCCATTCCAACCACATAAATCTTGATCTCTAGCCTTCTCCAAGTTGCTTTGCACTCAAGTCATCTTTCCACCAAATCCAAATCTGTGAGAGAGAGTTGAGTGTTGGGGAGATTATCATTTGAAGCACAAGAGCAAGGAGTTCATCATCAACACACCATCTATTACCTTTTGGAGATTGGTGTCTCCTAGATTGGTTAGGTGTCACTTGGGAGCCTCCGTCAAGATTGTGGAGTTGAACCAAGGAGTTTGTACGGCAAGGAGATCGCCTACTTCATGAAGATCTACCCTAGTGAGGCAAGTCCTTCGTGGGCGATGGCCATGGTGGGATAGACAAGGTTGCTTCTTCGTGGACCCTTCGTGGGTGGAGCCCTTCGTGGACTTGCGCAACTGTTATCCTTCGTGGGTTGAAGTCTCCATCAACGTGGATGTACGATAGCACCACCTATCGGAACCACGGAAAAAATCTCCGCGTCTACATTGCGTTTGCTCCCTCCAAACTCCTCCCTTTACCTTCATGTGCAATGTTTTACATTCCGCTGCTATACTCTTAGACTTGCATGTGTAGGTTGATTGCTTGACTTGTGCTAAGTTGCTAAAATCTGCCAAGACTTAAAATTGGGAAAAGGCTAGATTTTTATTTGGTCAAGTAGTCTAATCCCCCCTCTAGACATACTTTCGATCCTACAAGTTAGCAATGGAAGAAATTAGAAAGGAGAGTGAGGATGCATTGTTGTGGCTCAAGGCAATTACTGTTGATACATGGGCTAGGCATGCCATGGACACAAACTGTAAGACTGACCTAGTAGTCAACAACATTAGTGAGGTGTTCAATAGGATGATTTTGGATATTAGAGAAAAACCCATTAAAACAATGGTTGAAGGTGCCAGGAGCAAATTGATGGTCAAGTTCAATGAGAAAAGGATTGGAGGGCAGAATGCCAGATGGGAAATTGCCCCAACATATGCAGAGATGTTATAAGAGGCCAAAGAATGGTATAGGAATTGCAAGGCCATGATGGCAGGCCCAGATCTATTCCAGGTCAACTATGGTGAGAAGTCTTATGCCGTCAACTTGAAAGATTGGACATGTGGCTGTAGGAAATGGGATATGACACATGTACCATGTAACCATACTGTGTCTGCCATATACAAATCAAAACAGCAACCTGAGGATTTTGTGCATAAATTATTCAAGAAACCAATTGAAAGGATCGATATAGTTGACTAGAGGGGGGTGAATAGGCAACTAACAATTTTTAGCTTTTCTTTACCAAATTAAACTTTGCATCAAAGTAGGTTTTCTAGAAATGCAACTAGGTGAGCAACATATATGATGCAACAACAACAAGCACACGAGCAAGCAAGGGATATAACACAAATAAGCTTGCACAAGTAAAGGCACGAGATATACAAGAGTGGAGCCGATGGAGACGAGGGTGTGTTACCGAAGTTCCTTCCTTTTTAGGGGAAGTACATCTCCGTTAGAGAGGTGTGGAGGCACAATGCTCCCCAAGAAGCCACTAGGGCCACCGTATTCTCCTCACGCCCTCGCACAATGCAAGATGCCGTGAATCCACTAATGGTGCCCTTGAAGGCGGCGACCGAACCTTTACAAACAAGGTTGGGGCAATCTCCACAACTTAATTGGAGGCTCCCAACAACACCATGAAGCTTCACCACAATGGACTATGGCTTCACGGTGACCTCAACCGTCTAGGGTGCTCAAACACCCAAGAGTAACAAGATCCGCTAGGGTTTAGTGGGGGGAATCAAATTTCTCTTGGTGGAAGTGTAGATCGGGGCCTTCTCAACCAATCCCGAGCAAATCAACAAGTTTGATAGGCTAGGGAGAGAGATCGGGTGAAAATGGAGCTTGGAGCAACAATGGAGCTTTTGGGGAAGAGGTAGGTCAACTTTGGAGAAGAAGACCCACTTATATAGTGGGGGGAACAAACCAACTGTTACCCCCCTACCAGCCCCGCAGAGAGCGGTACTACCACTAGGCCAGCGGTACTACCGCTTAACAGCCTAAGCGGTACTACCGCTCCTACCCGCGGTACTACCGCTCGAGAGCGGTACTACCGCTTCTCTGCCGCAATGGCTGGTACCGTAAAGTCCGACATGAAAAACGAGCCCTCGAATCGAGGCAGCACTAGCACGAAACCGCAGCGGTACTACGGCTGGGGCTACAAGCGGTACTACTGCTGTGGAGCGGTACTGCCGCTTATAGCACCCAAGCGGTACTACCGCTCAGACCAGAGAAGGCACAAAGAGGACAAGAACGATCTCTCCATTGAAGAGGAAAGGCTCGGAGGGTGTGCAAGGGATGTGTACGTGATGATTCCACCCTAGCCTTTCCAAAGAGGACCCCCTCTTGATAGTACGGTGATCTCTACAAAACTAGACCACCAAACTAAATTGAAAAGACTACACCATCTTTGCTTCAAACTCCGAGGGGAGGGAATCGTCCCATGCCAAAGGATGAATCTCTGAAAAGCTTAGTGCACACGATTAGTCCGCAAAAGCATTGTCATCAATCACCAAAACATCTTAGGGCTAAAGATGCCCTTACAGTCTCCCTCTTTTTGGTGGATTGATGACAATACGGATTACCTGCAAACGTAGAAAGATAAAGGTCATAAGCAAACCCCACATCTCTAAAATAGAGACGGGCTCCCCCTAGATGTGTGCCATCAAGATAAGTGATTTGGACTGCACGGCACACATACTAGGATCAACACTCCCTCTGTATTTTAGAGATCAACAAACTACGCACGATCCATGAGAGCAGGGTATAGAGATAACATCATAAGCATGCAACTCATATGATACCAAATGACTAGAGACATAGATAATAATAAGATAGAGATAGGGTAGCATATGTCTCACACCATATGACTGGAACTTAGGTCTCACTGACACAAAACCAAACAAAGCAAATGGCGAGCAAACACACCGAAACCACAAAGACCACAAAGACACACACAAAGACACAACGACACAAATCCCTAGAGTCTCTCCCCCTTTGGCATCGAGACACCAAAAGGGGCAAAGAGCGAACCTACGGCTCCAGGTGAGATCAAACTGAAGATCTCGAACATCAGACGTCTGCACCACTGTTGGGGATATGACTATTTGTGTAAGCCGCCCAAGAGGGGCCGGGTTACACAAAGAAGACTCATCAGAGGAAGCCCAAGTCCAAGCATGAAGATGGCATCTCAACAAGGGGCCTAAGGCCCACAGGCGACTTAAGGCCCGTTGTAGTAAACCGCCATAATGGCATGACTTGTATCATAAGGTAGACCTGACTAGTTACCGAGCCGGACACTGTTTATGAGCCGGTCGGGACTTTGTAAGCCGCAAGGCGTCAACCCGTGTATATAAGGGGACGACCCGCCGGCAGCTTAGGGCAAGAAACAACCAGTCGAGAACCAGGCATAGCGTATCTCGCTCCTTGGTCATCGAAACCTCAAGCAATAGCAAACCAACTAGACGTAGGCCTTACCTTCATCGTAAGGGGCCGAACTAGTATAAACCTCTCGTGTCCTTTCTCTCGATTAACCCCTTTAAGCTTCCTAGTTGCGATGGCTCCATGATTAAGTCCTTGCAAAAGGACATCTACCGTGACAATTCCACGACAGTTGGCGCCCACCGTGGGGCCAGCGCACAGTGGATTTGAGTTCTTGAACAGCAGCTTCGAAGGGCTCAAGGGATACGCAGTGGGCCGGATGACCAAGAGTCCTCGCGGCAAGATCTACATCGACAACGAAGGCTGGGGCCCCGAGGCCGACTCAATTGAGTACAGGTACCGGGTCCCCTTTGGCGGAATTCACGTCTTCATCGGCCGGATTGGTGAGCCGGGCCCAGAGCCGGACAGCTGTACCGACCTCATTGAGACGGCTCAGCGTGCGAGACCCGCTCAACATGTGATGAAGCATGCCTTTGTGGGCTGTGTTCATGGAGAGGCACTTTCGGAAGGATCTAAAGATGGCGAAGAGACGGCCGTCCCATCAGATGATGATTCGTCCTCCGGCTCAACAGATTCTCTGTATCAGGTCCAAGAAGGCATGCTAGGGGGCTTTTCTGACGACTCTAGCGTTCCAGATTGCTATGAGCAGCCAAGCTGGGCAGGAGTCTTCATGGCTGGTACCCAACCCGGCCAAAAATCGACGGCTGCGACATCAATAACGTCCGGGTTAGGAGCGGCCAGGGCAGGACGCCCCGCGCGCCCGCCGACTCAGGTGCTGATAGATCTTATGGACAAGTTGACGGCCTTGTTAACCTCCATGGTTATTCCTGCAAATCCAGATGAGCATAACGCGGAGGTGGCAAAGGTGCGTGAGGAGATAGCCAGCCAAGGAGGCCTTGGCGGCCGAGGACACCAGGCTAGGCTGCGGGCCAGGCGGCTTTAGATGCTGCAGGCAGCGACTCGATCGAGGCTTTCCAGCTTAACATGAGTCCTGAATGCATCCAATGAGGTGATGAGAAGGAGACATCGAAAACCCAGTCCGTCTGCCTCCGGTTTACGATCCTCGTAATCTTCTCACGACACCGAGCTGGTCCTAGCAATCCATGAAGCCAATCAATTTATGACACCCGGGCAGGAGGGCCGGTTCAGCCTCGAGAGACGGCACCTCTTCACGGGAGCATGGCCCCGCCCCGATACATACCAACACCTCCGGGCCACTTTTCCAACCCCATGGAGAACCTGATAGCAGCATCGGCGCATCTGGCGGCTCTTCCAATAGATGGTGACGACCCGACGGTGGTGGAAACCCAGAGGGTTAGGGAGCTTCTTCAGACGGCCTTGGCACAGCAAGAGGCCTATTCTTATAGCAGGGACATGATTCATTCCACTCCTCAGCCTTGAGTAGCACCTCGACCAAACCGGAGTCCGAATTACAGCAGACACATGGAGTCAGAGGCTTTATCAAGTAATGCCCAGCGTCGCAACCAACCCGGCGGCTATAACCCGGTGCAGGATCGATTGCGTCAGGAGGATGAACGGGCGGCTCAATTAGCGGCTCAGCAGACGGCGTATGATGGTTTCCCAGAGTATCCAATGACTTCTGTTGGAGCAGGGGTGGCCACTAGAACCGGTGGTGTCCCTTATGCAGTGCCGGCTCTGCGAGATGTGCGTCTGCCCAAGGATTTCAAGGGTCCTCGAAAGGTGCCGAATTACACGGCCGATTTACAGCTGGGGGCATGGATTGAAAGTTACGAGATGGCCATGGAATTATTGGAAGTCAGCGACGCGGCAATGGCTAAGTATTTCACCATGATGTTAGATGGAACGGCCCGAACTTGGTTGAAAAGCTTGCCTCCCAATTCCATCAGTTCATGGGCCGAGTTAAAGGCCTGGTTCATCC
Organism: Aegilops bicornis; assembly: GCA_021605145.1. Taxonomy (NCBI): domain Eukaryota; kingdom Viridiplantae; phylum Streptophyta; class Magnoliopsida; order Poales; family Poaceae; genus Aegilops; species Aegilops bicornis. The sequence goes on along the minus strand of CM038673.1, from coordinate 567,755,035 downwards.
AGAACTTTAAGGATACTTGCAAGCAATCTATGTCCATTGTGGACTTGACCAATTGTAAGCAGGAGGAGGGTGAGTCCACAACTCATTGGGTGCGCCGGGTCAAAGAAATAATACATTCATCTGATAAGATGGATGCTCTCTTGGTACTTATGCTCCATCGTAATTGTCACTTTGTGCTGAAGCGTAAGCCGGGCGCCTTAAGAGTGATTGCAATGACATGGGTACGCTCATGGCGGCTTTGGTTAAATATGCTGATTCTGTTACTACTGATGATCCCGTGTCTGAGGAGGAAAAGACATGGAAGGGAAAGAAGAACGGCAACGGAAAGGGTCAGCAGCAACAGCCGGTAAGTCAAGGTGGTAACAAGCGTAAGACGGACGGTAAACCGGCGTTTGTGGCCAATGCTAATGCTCAAGGTAATAACAAGAAGCGTAAGGGGAGAGGACCTCCTCGATCTGGTGGCTCAGGTCCATCTCTTGAGCAGCTTCTGAATGAGCCTTGTCCAAGACACGGTACTCGGGAAAATCCTACCACCCACTTATGGAAAGACTGCGCGATCATGAAGGCTTTCAAGAATTCAAACATGTTTGATGGCAATCATGGATCAGGCGGCGGTTCAGGAGCAGGTGGTTTCCATGGCCCGGGTGGCGGCTCAAGTTCCGGTTTTCAAGGTGGTCAAGGTGGCTATAATCAGCAGCAGTCCGGTCAAGGAGGACAGCAGCAGCAGCAGTCCGGTCAAGGAGGACAGCAGCAGCAGCAGTCAGGTTATCAGAGCCATCCAAAACAGTTGAACGGTGGGCAATACCATGTGTTTACCACTAACTTGTGCAAACGTGACCAGAAGGTTCATAAAAGGGCTGTGAATTCGGTTGAGCCGGCGGTTCCCCGTTATCTGAGGTGGTCAGAACAGCCTATCATTTGGAGTAGAGAAGATCACCCCCTCCGGGTTGATAACCCGGGTCAGTTGGCCTTGGTGGTGGCCCCTCGTGTTGGTGGATACAGATTCACTAAGGTGCTCATGGACGGCGGAAGCGATCAATATTCTCTATTATGAGACCTTTCGCCGTATGGGTCTGACTGATAAGGACTTGAGGACATCTAACACTGTTTTCCATGGGGTGGTACCCGGTAAGTCGGCGTATCCTGTGGGAAAGATCGAGCTGGAAGTGGCTTTTGGAGACGAATACGATTCCAGGTGAGAAGTCGACGTTTGAGGTAGTCAAAATCGAAGCCCGTATCATGCTCTGTTTAGACGGCCGGCCTATGCCAAGTTTATGGCACGGCCGTGTTATGTTTATCTGCAGCTCAAGATGCCGGGTTACAAGGGCACCATCACTGCATGGGAGTCGCAAGGTGGCCTTGGAATGCGAGGAAGGCGTCGCGGCATATCTTTGAATCCGTTTGTCTTTGAAGAGGAGCTGAAGTTTTATCAAACTAATGTTGACCCGGCAGATATGACCTCTTTGAAGAAGCCAACCACGAGCAAGACTCGGCTTTGAAATTTAAGTCGGCCGAGACAAAACTGGTTGACTTCACTCCGTAACTCTTCCAAGCAGTTCAACATCGGTACCAATTTGGATCCCAAATAGGAAAGCGCTCATCGAGTTCATCCGTGAGAACCGGACATCTTTGCATGGAAACCTTCCGACATGCCGGGTGTCCCGAGAGAACTCGCTAAGCACACTCTAAATATTGATCCAAAGTATAAGCCGGTCGAGGCGGTTTCTCCGGCGATTCAATGAGGAAAGGTGAAAGGCTATAGGGGAAGAGGTCGCTCGGCTCTTAGCGGCAGGGTTCATCGTGGAAGTTTTTCACCCGGAGTGGTTGGCTAACCCGGTGCTTGTGCTCAAGAAGAACGGCACCTGGCGGATGTGTGTAGATTACACGGACCTAAATAAAGCTTGTCCGGCTGATCCCTTTGCTCTGCCCCGCATTGATCAAATCATCGATGCCACTGCGGGTTGCGGCGGTTGAGTTTTTTGGATGCTTACTCTGTTATCATCGGATCAAGATGGCAGTTAAGGACCAGGAGAAGACGGCTTTCATTACTCCATTTGGAGCCTTCTGCTATGTGTCTATGCCGTTTGGGCTCAAGAGTGCCCAGGCGACTTATCAGCGGTGTGTGCAGAATTGTCTCCACAAGCCGATTCATAAGCCGACTAGGGGAGAAGGCTTTACCGTTGTATCAGATGATGAAGAAAGCAGACACCTTTGTCTGGAGTAAGGCTGCTGATGCTGCTTTTGAAGATTTAAAGAGACAATTGGCTGAGCCGCGGTTCTCGCAGCTCGATTGATAAAGAGCCATTGCTATTTTATGTTGCCGCTAACTCACGTCTTTGTTAGTGTGGCCATTGTGGTGGAGCGTAAGGAGATCGGCAAGGAGCATCCGGTTCAGAGGCCGGTTTATTACATCGATGAGGTGCTCATAGAGTCCAAGCAAAGGTATCCGCTGACCGCGTAAACTGGTTTATGGGGTGTTCATGGTGAGCCGGAAGCTAAAGCAGTACTTCCCTGGGTCATCCTATAATCGTAGTAAGTTCAGCCCCTTGGGAGACATCATCCGAATAGGGAAGACACAGGACGAGTTGCCAAGTGGGCCATCGAGCTTGGGCCTCACGGTTTGAAGTATATGCCGCGCACAGCTATCAAGTCTCAAGCCCTAGTGTACTTTATCAATGATTGGACGGAGTTGCAGGCACCAGAGGAGAAGCGGATAACACGTATTGGACTATTCACTTGATGGGTCCGAGGCGGTTGGAGGCTCGAGGTGGGGTTGTTTTAACTTCCCCCTGAGGTGACAAATTTTGTTATGTGCTCCGGCTTATGTTTCCCTGCACTAACAATGCAGCTGAAAATGACGCTTTACTCCATGGCCTCCGGATGGCCAAAGAGATGAATTTGAGCCGGGTAAGATGATTTGGAGATTCAGACCTCGTCGCTCAACAGGTGTCAGGCACATGGGATTCTAAGGATCCCCTCATGGCGGCTTATCGTCGTGAGGTTGATGCGGTGGCTGGGCACTTCAAAGGTTATCAAGTAGAGCACATTGATCAAAGGAAGAATGAGGCGGCTGATGCTTTAAGCCGGCTGGGGTCTCAGCGTAAGCCGGTGCCGCCTAATACTTTTCTTGACATTTTGCATAACCCTTCTGTCAGAGTGCCTACAGAGGAAGAACTTGCAGTACCAGACCCGGAGGCGCAGCTGGTGGTGGCTCTCCATGTCATCCTGGACTGGACGGTCCCATACTTAGCCTATATGACCCGGGGAGAATTGCGTGAGGACGAGACCTTGGCAAGACAAATCGTCAGGCGGTCCAAATCCATGACAATTGTTCATGGCGAGTTGCATCACCCTTGGCGTCCTTTGGGCGTTTCAGCGTTGTGTGTCACCTATGGAGGGTCGGGAGATACTTCGTGAGATTCATGAAGGTGATTGCGGTCATCATGCCGGTCCAAAGTCTCCGTAGCCAAGGCTTTTCGTCATGGTTTTTATTGGCTGATGGCTCATCTTGATGCGGAGGATCCGTCGACCAAATGCGACGGATGTAAAAAATTCTCACGACGAAGCTCATGTGCCGCTCAAGAATTGAGGATGATTCCAATTACTTGGCCGTTTGCGATCTGGGGCTTGATATGGTTGGACCTTTCAAAAGGTCTAAAGATAAGAAGACACACCTGTTGGTGGCCGTGGATAAATTTACCAAGTGGGTTGAAGCAGAGCCGGTCAGTAAGTGTGATGCAGCCACGGCGGTTCAGTTCATCAAAAAGGTGATCTTTCGTTTTGGTTTTCCGCACAGTATTATAACTGATAATGGCACTAATCTCTCTAAGGGTGCCATGGAAGAGTTCTGTCAACGAGAGCACATCCGGCTTGATGTTTCGGCTGTTGCTCACCCCCAGTCTAATGGTCAGGCAGAAAGAGCTAATCAAGAGATCTTGAAAGGTATCAAACCCCGACTCTTAGTTCCTTTACAGCAAACTCCGGGTTGTTGGGTGGAGGAATTACCTTCTGTGCTATGGAGCATCAACACAACGCCTAACAGTCTCATGGTTATACACCTTTCTTCATGGTGTACGGAGCAGAGGCGGTTCTGCCAAGTGACATCTGGCATGATTCACCCCGGGTGGCGGCTTACGTTGAGGCTGATAACGAAAAAGCTCGACAGGATGCACTTGACCTGTTGGATGAAGAGCGAGACTTGGCCATAGCCCGCTCATCGATTTACCAGCAAGACCTGCACCGTTATTACAGCCGCCGGGTTAGAAGCAGAACTTTCCAGGAAGGCGATTTAGTGCTCCGGCTCATCCAGGATCAAACTGATATGCACAAGATGTCCCCTCCTTGGGAAGGACCTTTCATGGTCAGCAAGAATCTCAACAACGGGTCATATTACCTCATCGATGTTCGAGAGCACAAAGACTCACGTAAGTCGGAGGAGGAGACCCGCCGGCCGTGGAACATAGCGCATCTCCGGCCCTACTATACTTAAGCCGCTGGCTTTCAGAGTATATTTATCTTATATATTATATAAAGCAATAAAGCAGGACCTCTTTCTTTTCCATCCTACAAGGTTTATGTGTCTTCTTTACCAGGTGATGGAAATGACTAACAGGGAGTGGATCATATCTGAATCCGGTTTTCCCTTTGGTCCGGCTTATGATCATATCTGAATCAAGCCATGGTCATTTGTGGGCTTCCTGTTCAAACATAGGTCGTATTCGAACCAAAGAGAACATAGCTGTCGATACCCAATTGATTGGCACACTTTGCCGAACCCACTTGGGGGCTTCTTGATCATATTTGAATCATAGCTTAAACTCTTTGGGCCTGACGTGGATCGTAATTGAATCAGCGTCATTAAACAACACTCATGGTCACTTGGGGGCTTCCTGTTCAAACATAGGTCGTATTCGAACCAAAGAGAACATATCTGTCGATACCCATTTGATCGGCATCGCCAAAGCCATTGGGGGCTATATGGTCATATCCGAATCTTAGCTTAACCCCTCTGGAACGGTTCTACTGATCGTATTCGAGTCAGAGGCCTTTGAAAATCAGGTTTACTTTATTCTATAAGAATAAATAATACTAAGGGCCAGGTAAACATTATATGTGCCCATTTTCGAAGTTAAGTATAACTATCGCTTTTTGGGATCAAGTAAGCCGGTAAGGTACGCCTTAAACCAGCTGATACTTATGATGTTTTGGTTCCTACTCCGGATTAACGTTATCTTACATGACCCCGGATGTGGTGAGATGCCAAAGGAAGTTTTTGTTTTATACACAGAGTAAAGCAAAAAGCTTTTGGATGATTCAAGCAAAATTTGGCGAAGGCACATTCTTTGGCGGCTTGAGACATTGTTAAGCACCGCAAAACAGGCGCGAAGGCATGACAGAGTTAAGAAGTTTTTCTACCCTATTACAAGACTCCACGAGTCTGAATAATGAAGTATTGTTTTCTTTAAAAGACTTAAGTGCCAGGCGGATTACTCCTTTGGTGGACTTGACGACTCGGGTTATCCTTCTCCGCCTCTTAAATACGCTGCTTTGTCCTAGAAGGTTGACGAGGTCCGATCAATGCCGCTTAAGGCTTCAAATTCAGCTTCATCATCTATTAAACTGGCGGGTCAACTTCAGGAGCAAAGGTATGCTTACGAGTTGGAGGATCGGTGACATCATCATAATGCGGAGTTGGAATCCTCCGGTTCTCGTTGTCATAACCCGGTGGTACTTTGTAAGATCAATATCGTTGCCGATGATGGTGGCCACAGGACGTCACGACTCTCACACGGGTGGTGAAGTCTGATTGATGAATGCGTAGCCGTCCTCCTTTAAGCCGGGTATCCAAGAGCAACATTGCTTAAGTCTAGCTCTGGAGCCAATGCTTTGGCCCGGCTTAAGGCGGCTATGGCCCCGGCTCTACCAGATGCTCGCCTTAACTCCTGAATCCGTTGAGGTAACATGGCAAGCCGCTTGAGTACATCTTGCAGGAGATAAGGAGTATCATTTGATAAAGCCACAACGGCCAAAGCACGTTGTGACCCGGTGTACAGCTGTTCCACTAGAGTGTACACCGCCTTAAGCATGATCAGCATACTCTGCTTCAGGTTGGTACTCCTGGGACTTGCATTTATACATATAAGGTGAGCCGGAGTTAACAATTAAAATAGACATCAAAGGAACCATTGTGATATTCAGAGTTATACATAGTAACTTCATCAAGATTGCGAGACCATTTGAGATATCTGGCGCTTTAAAGCGGACATTTCGGCGGTTGCCTCGACAAGAGATGCCTCATTGTTTCAGCCCGAGTCACCGGTGAAGCCCTCTCCTCAACCCAAGTTTTCTTCTCCGATTCAAAATTTTTCTTCAGTTTCTCTTGTTCGGAGACACTGAATTCAAACTTGGAGTTGGCTTTCTGAGCTTCAAGCTCTTGGGTTTTCAACTGACTCTTCAGATCAGCAATCTCCGCCTCAAATTGACTTATGGTGGCCTGCATCGACATCAGGTTATGGTAAGAATCACGGTAAGATTACATTCAAGTCCCAAACACTTTACAAGTAAAGATACTTGGCACTTGGGGGCTAATGTATGCTTAAAGAATTTCTTAACCTATTTTACTAGGTCATGTATATTAAGTCTCAAGCACTTTACAAGTAAAGGCACTTGACACTTGGGGGCTAATGTGTAACCCAAATTCAAAGTTTCATGCTATCACCGAGTTAAATATATTCAATTTAAGCCGGACAAAACTAACAGTAAGTAGATTTCTAAGTCTACAGCATATTCATTCATAAGCAATAGACTTGGGGGCTGATACAGTAAGTAAGGTTCAGGAAAAAGTTAAAGTTATACCTCAGATTTATGTTGTATTTGCTTCACCATGTCAATTTCGTGTCACGGCTATTGTGCACTTGGTTCAGATAGCGAGACTATATCACCAATGCTTAGGTGAGTATAATCGGTGATGTCCTGTTTGGTTTTCCAACGTTGGGCAAACTCCTCCTTGGCGATTACATCGAGCAAGGACGAGGGCGGTCCGGTTCAACATATTGGCTTTTCGAAATTCAACTTCGTTCACCGTCTTGACCGGGCTAGGAATTTCCGGCTTATCGAATCGTGGACAACGTCTTCTGCAGCGGGTCGAGGTTGACACCGGAATATCAAAAGCGGTTCAGGTGTGGGTGATGAGTGGAGCTATCGAGAACGGATGAGTCAATTGCGGTTCGCTGACCACCGGGTCTCGGGACAAATTATTCTTTTGGCCCTCTTGCTAGGCTTCACTTGCGGTGTCGGTCACCAAAGTGGAAGGATGAGTACCAACGAATAAGTATGGAAAAACTTAAAGTAAGAAAGGTGGAATTACCCGAGAGCTGTTTTAAAAGTCGGCATGTTTGATTGCATCGACTTCATGGGAAGACGGAGAGGTATCCTGATAATTGGAGTCGATGAATTGAGGGGTCGGTAATTAGACCCGCCAAAGGAAAAGCAGAATGTAAATTGAGATAACCTCGGTCCGGGCGCTTCCTGGTTATATCGGGTAAGCCGGGAGGAGAGTTCTGGCCTTGAGTGGCCCGAGTTTGCCTCCGGTTCTCAAGTTGTTGTTGCTTCAAAAGAAATTGAGGATCTTGGTGAGCTAGAGGGTGTGAAAACCTTACTTTCCGGGTCACCCTTCAGATTTTTGTGTTGGCAAAGGCTCGAAGTCGGAGGAAATTATAGTTACCTCTTCGCCACCGCTTGACTGCTTCCGGATCCTCCCTGAAAGGATCAAATGTCGATAAAGTAATGGCAAAGGAGTTAAAGAAAATTGAAAAAGATTACCTCTTCCTCATCCAAGAAGAGTCCTCCAATTTAAACATATCGAGGCGCTGGGTTTCTTCTTCTTAGAGGTGCCCACCACAGCGGCTTTTCTTTCGATCTTCTTGGCATACGGCCTATTTAGCAGCCTCATGGTCATACTTGACCTTCCAGAAATCATCACCGGCCTGTAGAAACAGATAAAGAATCATAAGTATAAGAAGGTAACATATAAAAGAGTATTTGTGAAGACTAGTAACTTATCGCAGGAGCCGGGTTCTTCTTACAGAAGGGAAGTAAGCCGAAGGCATTACTGGTCACAGTGCCTTCCTTCAACAGAGATTGGACTGTAGCATCTACCGCATCGTCTGATAAATCATTAGAACTATGACGCATCGAGTCATCCTTTTCGCCTGTATAAGTACACATTAAGCCAGAGCAGCGGCTTAATGGTAGTATCCGCCAGGTGACCTAGACTCGAACCAGATCGATGCCATTTAAACCGTTCCCTAGAAGAGCTTTGATCTTCTTGATGGTGGGGTTGAGAGGCAGGCGTTCAACAGCGGATAACTTATCTGCCAGCAGATGATTGAATTCGAGACGCAGGGCACGAAAGCCGGGCAGTGGCTTCTCATCAGCCGGTGATGTATCTTGGTAGTAGAACCACGTCTGGTTCCAGTCTTTCGGGTGACTTGGTAGCTCAAAGATAAGGGAAAAGACAATCTCTTCGCCGCTGGATGGAGATGCCGCCAAGTTCAAGACTAGGCCCGTTAGCGCTTTGTTTTGTCGGTTCAAATAAAAAAGTTCTCTGAACAAAAGCAGATTTGGTTCTTCTCCTAGGTACACTTCGCAGAAAACTTGAAAATTGCAGAGATTTGACACGGAATTGGGCCCGATGTCTTGAGGTCTAAGGTCAAAGAAATTCAGAACTTCTCTAAAGAAATTTGAGCCGGGAGGGGCAAATCCCCGGTTCATGTGATCTGTGAAAACTATTACTTCCCCGTCTTTTGGTTGAGGCTTTTCTTCGGATGGGTCAGGAACACGATAAGACATGACCTCCTTTTTTGGCAGATGGCCAGACTTCACAAATTCGGCCAGTTTACTCTTAGTGACTGTGGATTGGACCCAGTTGCAGGTTCTGAGGAGCTTTTGCCGCCTTAGGTGCCATGACAACAGTTGGCCTATTACAAAATAAGAAGTTAGGTTCAAATTTTAACCCGGGAGGAAAATATCCAAATTGCTTAAGGTAGCGGCTTACGAAGGGGCCTAATGATATAAGGGTGATTGTGCAACAATATTTAAGCTGCTACAAACATCAAGAGTGATTCAAAAAATTTAAAGTCATGAGAAGACGGCAAGGATTACAGCTCAGTATCACTTATTTAAACCGGACACCTGGATAGTTGTGTTTAAGGGCATTTACCAGAAGAAGCTTTCCGGGTGATAGAAACAAGTTTCACACATGACAGCTATTATTTTGGATCAAATTATTGTTCTGAAAGAAATTTTTTCTAGACCTAAAACAGAGCAGAGAAGTTCACGCACTTTTCGAAGAAAGTTCCCAAACAAGGAGATGAGATCTGTTTTATGCAAGATCAACACAAACAACTACCGCAGCAGTTCCGCATACAGTTTTACGATCTAAGCAGGCTGTGGAGGTGCAAGCTAGCAAGGGTTTTGCGTCGGGCGGTGATGAACGCATGACGAACTCAGAAAAGTTCCAATGCAGATCTAAAGAAAGGAAAGGAGAGGAACTCACGGATGAACTCGAGCTGCGGAGGTTCGCCGTCGATTTCTGGTCCGAGTCAGGCTGATGCAGCGGCCTGAGTCGATGAAGATGAGGGGTTCAACGGCGGCGGCGGCGGAGCTTGAGTGACAAAGAAGAGAGGAAGAAGATGACTGGAAGGAGAAGAATGAAAGACCTGAAGTCGCGCCTATTTATAGGGAGAAGATAACCGAGACCGCGCGGGAAACAAGGAGATAAGAATTACTATCCAGCGGCCCTGACGCCTTGATTTTCAGAACAATCAATAAAAGCAGAGATCCGTTGAAGGATACGATGGAATAGAAAATGAATTAAGGAAAGGATGACGTCACGCCGGGTTAAGACGGATCCAGAAGATGATGTCATGGCGGGTTAAAGAAAACCCGTTGGATAGTCGATGGTAGAAGATTTATTCTTTACATATATTTTTAGATTGACATGAACAGGTTCAGATCAATTTGGGGCCTAATGTTGGGGATATGACTATTTGTGTAAGCCGCCCAGGAGGAGCCGGGTTACACAAAGAAGACTCATCAGAGGAAGCCCAAGTCCAAGCATGAAGATGGCGTCTCAACAAGGGGCCTAAGGCCCACAGGCGACTTAAGGCCCGTTGTAGTAAACTGCCATAATGGCATGACTTGTATCATAAGGTAGACTTGACTAGTCACCGAGCCAGACACTGTTTATGAGCCGGCCGGGACTCTGTAAGCCGCAGGGCGTCAACCCGTGTATATAAGGGGACGACCCGCCGACGGCTTAGGGCAAGAAACAACCAATCGAGAACCAGGCATAGCGTATCTCGCTCCCTGGTCATCGAAACCTCAAGCAATACCAAACCAACTAGACGTAGGCCTTACCTTCATCATAAGGGGCCGAACTAGTATAAACCTCTCGTGTCCTTTGTCCCGATTAACCCCTTTAAGCTTCCTAGTTGCGATGGCTCCATGATTAAGTCCTTGCAAGAGGACATCTGCCGTGACAATTCCACGACAACCACCATCCTCAGTCTGAAACTGCTCGGCATCTGAATCAGTCCATGGACAGTGCTGCTGGACCCACTCCTCCTCCTCAGTGATCTGACCCTCAGAGCCGTTGGAGACAGTCGCACCCAACTGACACATAAGCTCCTTGTGATGGCCCCTTGCCTTCTTCTCAGCCACATGAGTCATGTACTGACCGTGAGACTCCATACAGAAAAGCTTCTTCATCTTGAGCTTGAGCTTCTTTGCCCAAGAGGGCTCACGCCTCGAAGGCTCAGAGTCAAGATCAATGCCAGCATCCGCCTCGCCCTCGGTCTCCATGGAAGCCGCAGAAGGTGGAGCCCCAGTTTGAGGAACGGAGGTTCCCCAATTATCCTTCTTCCTCAGACGCTTGATCTCATGAGAAACCAACTCTCCAGTTTCCAGCGACTCCTCGGGATAGGTGCGTCTCCAGGCTTTCTCAATGAGCAACATGATGAACGGAGCATAGATTGGGCACTTGCGCTCAGACACAGCAGAAAGAGGCTCAGACCACATCACATGAGAGATATCCAGGGACTCACCAGTGTTTGCCTCCTTCTCATGCTGGCAGAAGAGAAGCATGTCCACAAGATAGGAATGAACCTGATCCAGATTCCCGATACGAGGGAAGAGAGTCTCGCGGAACACACGGTGAAGGATATCCAGAAAGGCAGGCAGCTCATAGGTTGTCTTCTTAGTCTCAGGATTGACCTTCTTAATGCAGTAGGGCCAGAGAGCTTGCTTGTGAGTGGAGGTAACATTATGGTGAGGACGGAACCTCTCCTCGAGACTCAAGCCCGTGATCAACCACCTCAAGCAACTCCATGAAAGCCTTCCACTTGACAACTAGCAGCTTCCCATTCGTCATCCAAGTAAGAGTCCTACTTTCATCAATTCCTAGATGGACAGTGGCAAAGAATTGAGCCACCAAGTTAGCATCAAAGTCCTTGTTGAACTGCATGATCCTGAGAATGTTCAACTGAGAGCACATCCGAAGGGCTTCACCAAAGTACTCAGGGTCCTGTTCCATAGCGTCTGTGTTGATGGAGTGAACATTGACAAAGAGGTTCTTCTTAGACTTGATCACTTGAAAGTAGGTGGCATCTAAAAGCGGTTCCAGAACAGACGATTGACAAAGGCGGGTCTTGGTCTTCAACATCGGATCATTGGCGACGCCTGTCCCAGAATTCCTTGGAGGACATCTCAGTCACCTTCTTCCCACTAGGCTTCGGTCTGTTGGCAGACATCTTCTTGGGAGGGGGATTGGCGCTTGAAGAAGCACCCATTGGCGGCGGTGGAGCATTGGAAGAACCACCACCAGACTCAGAAGTGCGGTAGCACTTTGACGTGGAACGCTCGGGGTTGACACGGCGGGCTTGCTGCTCAGGATGTTCATCACCTGGAACCAAACACACGGACACACGAAGCAGCCAGAGAGAACGATCAAAACCAACAAACAAACCAAACAAAGATCAATATGAGGTAGAATATGATGGAACTGGGCATCAGGCGGTAGTACCGCGACCACCATGGGTAAGACCGCTTGAGCGGTAGTATCGCTCTAGTGCCGCATGTGATAGTACCGCTGATCAAGCGGTAGTACCACTCGAGACGAGGAACAGCAGTTCCCTACTGCAGTGGAAAGATCCGGCACTACCGGAGATGCCAAATTCAAAAGTAAACCTACCAAACATCAATCCACAGAGTCTAGTTGCCTCTCCAATCTACTCAAGCCAAGTTTTAGCCAAAAAACTAGAGATGCAACCACCATTGCCCCTAAACACTAGATCTGAAATCTAGACAAAAAGAGAAGAGGAACAAGGGCAATACCGGCATCCATGGCAAGAGGACGAGGTGGGGATCGACTCCACCGAAGGAAATAGAGAGGGACGGTCCGGAGACGGAGGGCCACTGGAGCCCTCCCGCGGTGAGATAGCGCTGGAGAGAGGAAGAGGAACTGGGGAATGAAGCAAATGGGTATGGGGGGAGAAAACCACCCCTGCCCACGACTTAACCCCCTGAACCTGCCCCCAGCGGTAGTACCGCGGTTGAGGGCGTTAGTACCGCTTAACATCGTAAGCGGTAGTACGGTGCCACCAGCGGTAGTACCGCCCAGCGCATACCAAAACTAGACTTTTAAACGCACGGCTCAAAACGACAAAGAAAGACAAACCAAAAAACCAAGAGACCACAAGGAACACTAGCAAGAGGACAGAAGACGCACCCCTTCAAGAGAGGGGCGGTGGCCGAGGCCACCTATGTTTGAGTCAAGAGGTATGGCACCGCGAAGATTTTAACCTTGGGCCCATGACCAAAACTCCTCTTTGAAACACAAGTACCATAAAAAATGGCTAATGTGAAAGATTTGATCAATTTATGCATAATGGGGGGAGGGAAAGTTCATTGAGAGAACAACACTCCCCCTATGTCCATGCCTAGATCTAAACTAGACATCAAATTGAGTGTGGTGGGTTGTGCAAAGGTTCAAACCACATTGCTTGAATCAATGATATTTAGCTCATGCCTTAACTCGCAAAATCTTGCTTCATCCAAAGGCTTCGTGAAGATATCTGCAAGGTTATCATGAGTGTTGACGTAGTTGAGCTTGATCTCTCCTCGCCTAATGTGATCCCGGATGAAGTGATACCGAATCTCAATAAGGTTTCCACTCGACAGATTCAAAGACACTCGACCATGAAGACCCACTCGACCACCAGGAGTCCAAGAGCCACTCGGTGTCCAAACGGTCTGTAGTTAAATAGTCTTTATGGTCATGATGACACTTTATGTAAGGCGTTACCAATAACACCTAGCCTTAATGTACCTTAAACCCTCCGCTACGTGGGCTGGCTGGGGTCCGGCGCACTCTATATAAGCCACCCCCTCCACAGGTAGAAGGGTTCGCACCCCTGTGACACATACGCATATAATCCAGTCGACCGCCTCCGGGCTCCGAGACGTAGGGCTGTTACTTTCTCCGAGAATGGCCTGAACTCGTAAATCCCTTGTGTATACAACTACTCCATAGCTAGGATCTTGCCTCTCCATTCCTACCCCCCATTCCACTGTCAGACTTAGAACCACGACAGGTACCACAAGCCAAAGTTTGGGGTATGAGCCAAATATCGAAAGACTCGCTTGACTGCCACAAAGTGGCTTTCCTTAGGTGCGGCTTGAAACCGTGCACAAATTCCCACACTCAACATGATATCCGGTCTAGATGCACAAAGGTAAAGCAAGGATCCAATCATGGAGCGATATACCTTTTGATCCACCGCTTTACTATTGGGATCAATGTTGAGTTGGCACTTGGTAGGCATTGGAGTGGAAGCCGGCTTGACATCATTTAGCTTGAATCTCTTGAGCATGTCTTGGGTGTATTTAGCTTGGTTGATGAAGGTACCTTCTCTTCTTTGCTTGATATCAAAACCAAGGAAGAACTTCAACTCTCCCATCGAAGACATCTTGAACTTGGAGGTCATGAGAGCGGCAAATTCCTCATTGAAAGCTTTGTTAGGGGAACCAAAGATAATATCATCAACATATAGTTGGCATACAAACAACTCCCCGTTGACCTTCTTAGTAAAAAGAGTGGGGTCGATTAGCCCAACTTCAAATACACGGTCTTGTAACAACTCGGTAAGGTGGTCATACCATGCACGTGGGGCTTGTTTAAGGCCATAGAGTGCCTTGTCAAGTTGATACACATGATCGGGAAAGCATGGATCCTCGAACCCGGGGGGTTGCTTGACGTATACCAACTCATTAATAGGACCATTAAGAAACGCACTTTTAACATCCATTTGTTGCACTTAAAGTTGTGATGAGAAGCATAAGAAATCAACAAACGAATGGATTCAAGGCGAGCAACGGGAGCAAAGGTTTCACCGTAGTCGATACCCTCAACTTGGGAGTAGCCTTGTGCCACCAATCTTGCCTTGTTGCGAACGATGGTCCCATGAGCATCTTGCTTGTTCTTGAAAATCCACTTGGTTCCAATGACATTGTGGTTCCTCGTTGGCCTTGGCACTAATCTCCACACCTTGTTGTACTCGAAGTTATTGAGTTCTTCATGCATGGCATTTAGCCAATCCGGATCTTCGAGCGCCTCGTAGACCTTTTGGGGTTCCACACAAGAGACAAACGCATGATGTTCACAATAGCTTGCTAATTGTCTACGAGTGCTTACCCCCTTTCTTAGGCTTCCAACTACATTCTCCATGAGATGACCTTTGGTGGTGAGCTTGGAAGCAATCTTTGCGCCACAACGCTCCAATTCCTCCTCGGAAGTGAGACGAGGAGGGGTAACTTGATCATCTTGAGCGCCGTCTTGAGCTTGTTATAGATCTTGAGCTTGCTCATGATCTTGGACTTGCTCGAGGGGAAGAACTTGACCTTGGGCATCATTTGGTGGTTCACCACCATCTTGAGGTTGATCTTTCCCTTGATCTTGTTCACAAGGTTGAGGGCCTTCACTTTGTTCTTTGGAAGCATGTGGGCCTTGGGTTGGTGATGGCTCCACTTTAGTGGAGCATTGTCCTTCTCCTTCAGCCACAAGGGGTTCCTCAATGGGTAGGATAAAACTAACACCCATTCTTCTTATGGCTTGAGGAGGAATTTCATCACCTACATCACAAGTGCCACTTTGCTCCACATGGGAGCTGTTATTCTCATGAAACTCCACGTTACACGTCTCCTCAATAAGTCCCGTGGATTTATTGAGGACACGGTAAGCAAGAGAGTTTGTAGCATAACCAACAAATATGCCCTCATAAGCTCTAGCTTCAAATTTGGACAAACGAACACCTTTCTTGAGAATGAAACACTTACACCCGAACACCGAAAGTACTTGAGGTTGGGCTTGTTACCGGTGAGTATCTCATAAGGAGTCTTGTTCAAGCCTTTGCGAAGATAGAGACGATTTGATGCATGACACGCGGTGTTGATGGCTTCGGCCCAAAAGTTGTATGGAGACTTGAACTTCGCCATCATGGTCCTTGCCGCATCCATCAACGTCCGATTCTTACTCTCCGCAACACCATTTTGTTGAGGGGTGTGTGGAGCGGAATATTGATGCTTGATCCCCTCATCACTAAGAAACTCATCCAAGGTGTAGTTCTTGAACTCGGTGATGTTGTCACTCCTTATTGTCAAGATCTTTGCATTGTGTTGACGTTGAGCTTCATTTGCAAAGTCAATGACGGTTTGTTGGGTCTCGCTCTTTCTCTTGAAGAAATATACCCAAGTGTATCTTGAATAGTCATCCACAATCACCAAGCAATACTTTCTACCCCCAAGACTGTCAAAGGATGGAGGCCCAAAGAGATCCATGTGAAGGAGCTCCAAAGGCCTCTTTGAGTAAATCAAAGTCGTGGGAGGGTGAGCCTTCTCATGTAGCTTTCCTTCGATACAAGCACTGCAAGCACGATCTTTGGCAAAACTAACGTTGGTTAGTCCACGGACATGGTCCCCCTTGAGAAGACTTTGCAAAGATCTCATATTGACGTGGGCTAAACGGCGATGCCAAAGCCATCCCACGTCAACTTTAGCCATTAGGCATGTCGCGGTCTTAGTGGGTCGCTCCGAAAAGTTAATCACATATAGACCGTTCTCGACATGCCCAACAAAGGCTACTTTAAGAGTATTGCTCCACAAGAGGGCCATGGTATCAATATCAAATAAAGTGGCAAAGCCCATGATTGCAAGTTGACAAACGGAAAGTAAATTGTATGCAAGGGACTCAACAAGCATGACCTTCTCGATCGTGAGATCATGAGAAATGACAACCTTGCCAAGTCCCAATACCTTAGAAAATGAGGCATCACCCCATTCGACATTGGTGGGCATGGATGGAATCTTGTGCACGTCCACCACCAAGTCCTTGCTTCCGGTCATATGATTTGTAGCTCCACTATCGAGCAACCATGATCCCCACCTAAGCAAACACCTACAAGAGATCAATGCTTGGATTTAGGTACCCATTTTGTAATGGGTCCTTTAATGTTAGTGACAAGGGTCTTAGGAACCCAAATATACCATTCAATGTACTCATAAGGAGAACCAACAAATTTGGCATAGACATGCCCATCACTAGCACTAAGACAACACATAAGAAGGATTAAAGTCGCCGGCTTGGTTGGAAGGGGTGGCATTGCCCTTCTTGACATTACCACCCTTCTCATTGTTCTTATTCTCCTTGGGAGCACCCTCTCCTTCCTTCACAAACATTTGCTTGAGAGGAGGAGGTCGTTTGGTCTTGTCATTCTTCTTCTTGTTCTTGGGCTTGGGTGCGAACCCAATCCCTTCCTTGGCCACAACTTCCTTTTGATTACTCAAAAGGTCGTTGAGGTTCTTCTCACCTTGTATGCATGTAACAAGATCTTTCTCAAGTTGCTTCTTCAACTTAGCATTCTCCTCAACAATATGCACATGCTCACAACACGGGTTAGTAGCATTGGCATTATCAATCAAAACCATATGAGGAAAGGTGGCTTTCTCCTTGGTTAGCTTTACTTGGAGTTGATCATGAGACTCTTTGAGGCTAGCATGAACGCCCTTCAAGACTTTGTGAGCCTTGTCAAGAATGTAAAACTCCTCTTTGAGTCTAACAAGATCAACCCCAAGTTTTGCCTTCTCGGAGTTTAGCACACGAGAAACAACAAGAGCATGATCAAGATCTTTCTTTAATTTAGCATGATCATCGTTGTATGACTCCTCAAGAGCCAAACGAAGACCACGCTCTTCCTCAAGAGCATTGGAAACATCCGAAATCTCATCGGCATAGTCACGACTATGCCCCTCCATCTTAGAGATGGTATCTTCGTGAGCCTCGATCATGTCATTGGCTTCACCAAGTTGTTCCAAGAGAGCAACGAAGTGCTTCTTGGATTTGCCCTTGAGTTTACCCATAAAGGCCTCAAACTCGTTCTCCTCCACATTAGTTCCCTCATGTTCATCAATGCTATCCGTCGAAGAAGAATGATTATGATGGTAGTTTTGATGTTGGGGGTTACCTTGTTGGTGGCTTTAGCCATGAGGCACTTGGCGGTGACGCTCTCATTGGGTGAGTCGAAGAGAGACACCCGTGGAGTCGTCGCAATGGCAACGGAGGCCATGGCAACCGACTCACCATCTTCATCATCGTCATCGTCCTTGTTGTATTCTTCTTGTACCACCAAAGCTTTGTGAGGAGTCTTCTTGGTGAAGTTGCTCTTGTTGGGGAAAGACTTGGCCTTGTCCTTACGGATGAGCTTGCCACCATTGTCTTCCCTCTTCTCATATGGGCACTCTGCAACAAAATGACTCACATTGCCACAATTGAAGCAAGTCCTCACTCGTTGCTTGCCCTTTGCGCCACTTGAGCTGCTCTTGTTGAAGTTGGGCCTTGAGTTCTTCTTGCTCCAAAATTGCCTTGAAGCAAGGGCCATGTGTTCATGATAGGCATACTTCGTATCTTCGAGGTTGCTCTCCTCTTCTTCCTCCTCTTCTTCCTCTTCGACACAAACCTTGGCCTTCAAAGCAAGGTTGGGCTTCTTTGCTCTTTGGGAGCGAAGCACCGCATTTTCGGCGGTCTTGTCCAATATGCTCATAGCCACAAACTCATCCAACACATCACTTGATGACAAGGTGTGGAAGTCCGGCCTTTGACGGATGACGGAGGACATGGCTTTGTGGTAGGGCATCATTGCCTTGAGGAATTTGCGCTTGATCCAATTGTCATCCGTGTCCTTACTTCCATGATCCCAGAGAGAGACCGCGAGCTTGGTAACTCTCTGATAGAGCTCACGAGGTTCTTCATCTTCTTTCATTGCAAACTCATCGGCTTCATCTTGTACCACTTCATAATTGGAACGTTGAATGCTTGCGCTTCCCCGATAGAGGGACACCACTTTGTGCCAAGCTTCTTTGGCCAATGAGTAAGGCCGGAGATGCGGGAGGTCTTCGGGAAGGATCGCTTCTTGGATGATGAAGAGAGCATTCTCATTGAATTGATCATCCACGGCTTCTCTAGGAGTGAAGTTGCTCCGGTCATGCGGATAAAAACCTTCTTCAATGATTCTCCAAAGGTTAGTGTTCACATGATTTAAATGACGCTTAAAACGATAGACCCAAGAATCAAAGTCCTCCTTTTTATCAATCTTGGGGGGAGGACCGACATGATTCAAATGAGTAGAAGGAATCAGTCCACCATAAACGGGTGGAGGTTGCACATGGGCAAAGATGCCGGTGCCATTCTTATCACTAGACGAAGGAGCTTTCTCACTAGTAGCTTCCCCCTTGTCAGGGTTAGCATCCATCTCCGTGTTGGCGGGATCACCCACTTTCATGGGTGCGGTGGAAAGTTTAAGCCCTTCTAAGAATTCCTTAAACATGTCCTTGACCTCGGTCGTCATGGAGGTTTTCAATGTGTCTAACGCCACATTGAATTCCTCACGTGAGATCGAGTTACTCCCATCTCCCGTAGACGATATCAGATTCGCACCGGAGTGCTCTCCCACATCGTCTTCAACATCAACCATACTCTTCGGACGGTAAAGTCCTTAAAAAGATTCGAGGCTCTGATACCAATTGAAAGGATCGATATAGTTGACTAGAGGGGGGGTGAATAGGCAACTAACAATTTTTAGCTTTTCTTTACCAAATTAAACTTTGCATCAAAGTAGGTTGTCTAGAAATGCAACTAGGTGAGCAACCTATATGATGCAACAACAACAAGCACACAAGCAAGCAAGGGATATAACACAAATAAGCTTGCACAAGTAAAGGCACGAGATAACCAAGAGTGGAGCCGATGGAGACGAGGGTGTGTTACCGAAGTTCCTTCCTTTTTAGGGGAAGTACGTCTCCGTTAGAGCGGTGTGGAGGCACAATGCTCCCCAAGAAGCCACTAGGGCCACCGTATTCTCCTCACGCCCTCGCACAATGCAAGATGCCGTGAATCCACTAATGGTGCCCTTGAAGGCGGCGACCGAACCTTTACAAACAAGGTTGGGGCAATCTCCACAACTTAATTGGAGGCTCCCAACAACACCACGTAAGCTTCACCACAATGGACTATGGCTTCACGGTGACCTCAACCGCCTAGGGTGCTCAATCACCCAAGAGTAACAAGATCCGCTTAGGGATTAGTGGGGGGAATCAATTTTATCTTGGTGGAAGTGTAGATCGGTGCCTTCTCAAACAATCCCTTGCAAATCAACAAGTTTGATAGGCTAGGGAGAGAGATCGGGCGAAAATGGAGCTTGGAGCAACAATGGAGCTTTTGGGGAAGAGGTAGGTCAACTTTGGAGAAGAAGACCCACTTATATAGTGGGGGGCACAAACCAACTGTTAACCCCCTACCAGCCCAGCAGAGAGCGGTACTACCGCTAGGCCAGCGGTACTACCGCTTAATAGCCTAAGCGGTACTACCGCTCCTACCCGTGGTACTACCGCTCGAGAGCAGTACTACCGCCTCTCCTGCCGCGGCTGGTACCGTAAAGTCCGACACGAAAAACGAGCCCTCGAGTCGAGGCGGCACTAGCACAAAACCGCAGCGGTACTACGGCTGGGGCTACAAGCGGTACTACCACTGTGGAGCGGTACTGCCGCTTATAGCACCCAAGCGGTACTACCGCTTCGGCCCGCGGTACTACCGCTCAGACCGGAGAAGGCACAAAGAGGACAAGAACGAGCTCTCCATTGAAGCGGAAAGGCTCGGAGGGTGTGCAAGGGATGTGTACGTGATGATTCTGAAGGAAATATGCCCTAGAGGCAATAATAAAGTTATTATTTGTTTCCTTATTTCATGATAAATGTTTATTATTCATGCTAGAATTGTATTAACCGGAAACATAATACATGTGTGAATACATAGACAAACATAGTGTCACTAGTATGCCTCTACTTGACTAGCTCGTTGAATCAAAGATGGTTAAGTTTCCTAGCCATAGACATGAGTTGTCATTTGATTAACGGGATCACATCATTAGGAGAATGATGTGATTGACTTGACCCATTCCGTTAGCCTAGCACTTGATCGCTTAGTTTGTTGCTATTGCTTTCTTCATGACTTATACATGTTCCCGTAACTATGAGATTATGCAACTCCGTTTACGGAGAAACACTTTGGGTGCTACCAAACGTCACAACGTAATCGGGTGATTATAAAGGAGTACTACAGGTGTCTCCAAAGGTACATGTTGGGTTGGCGTATTTCGAGATTAGGTTTTGTCACTCCGATTGCTCGGAGAGGTATCTCTGGGCCCTCTCGGTAATGCACATCACTATAAGCCTTGCAAGCAATGTAGCTAATGAGTTGGTTACAGAATGATGCATTACGTAACGAGTAAAGAGACTTGCCGAATTTAGATTGAACTAGGTATTGGATACCGACGATCAAATCTCGGCAAGTAACATACCGATGACAAAGGGAACAACGTATGTTGTTATGCGGTCCGACCGATAAAGATCTTCAGAGAAAATGTAGGAACCAATATGGGCATCCAGGTCCCGCTATTGGTTATTGACCGGAGATGTGTCTCGGTCATGTCTACATTGTTCTCGAACCGTAGGGTCCGCACGCTTAAGGTTTCGATGACGGTTATATTATGAGTTTGTGTATTTTGATGTACCGAAGGTTGTTCGAGTCCCGGATATGATCACGGACATGACGAGGAGTCTCGAAATGGTCGAGACATAAAGATTAATATATTGGACGGATATATTTGGACACCGGAAAGGTTCCGGAGAAGTTTGGAGCTCCGGAGGTTACCGAACCCCCGGGAGGTATATGGGCCTTATTGGGCCCATGTAGGAGGAAGGAGAAGGAACAAGGAGGGGGCGCCCAAGCCCAATCCGACTGGGGAGGGGGCCGCCCCTTCCTTTCTCCTTCCCCTCTTCCTATTCCTACTACTAGTACTACTTCCTAATACTAGTACTCCTTCCTTCCCTCCAAATAAGATAAGGAAAGAGAGGGAAACCTACTTGGAGTAGGTTTCCTCCTATGGTGCGCCTTGTGGCCGGCCACCTCCTCCCTCCCTCCTTTATATACGGGAGGGGGCACCCTAGAACACACAAGTTGATCCTTGAGATCGTTCCTTAGCCGTGTGCGGTGCCCCTCCACCATATTCCACCTCGGTCATATCGTGGCGGTGCTTAGGCGAAGCCTGCGCCGGTGAAACATCAAGATCGTCCACGCCGTCGTCTTGACGGAACTCCCTCTCCCGGAGCTTTGCTGGATCGGAGCCCGAGGAGGCGTCATCGAATGAACGTGTGCCAAGAACTCGGGCGCCGGAGTAACGGCCTGGGATCGGCAGGATCGCGAGGAGAACGTCTGACTACTTCCTCTATGTTGTGATCGCTTCCGCTTACGGTCTCACGAGGGTACGTAGACAACACTCTCCCCTCTCGTTGCTATGCCATCACCATGGTCCCGTAAAAGCGTGAGGCAAATTTTTGAAATTACTGCTCCCCAACAAGTGGCATCCGAGCCAGGTTTTATGCATTGATGTCATATGCACGAGTAGAACACAAGTGAGTTGTGGGCGATACAAGTCATACCGCCTACCAGCATGTCATACTTTGGTTCAGCGGTATTGTGAGATGAAGCGGCCCGGACCGACATTACGCCAGACGCTTACGCGAGACTGGTTTCACCGCTACGAGCACTCGTGCTTAAAGGTGGCTGGCGGGTGTCTGTCTCTCTCAATTTATTTTTACCGAGTGTGGCTACGCTCGTTCCTTGAGAAGGTTAAAACGGAGTCTATTTGACGAAGTATCATTGTGGTCTTGATGCGTAGGTGAGATTGGTTCTTGCTTAAGCCCGTAGCAGCCACGTAAAATTTGCAACAACAAAGTAGAGGACGTCTAACTTGTTTTTGCAGGGCATGTTGTGATGTGATATGGTCAAGACGTGATGCTATATTTTATTGTATGAGATGATCATGTTTTGTAACCGGTTATCGGCAATCGGCTGGAGCCATATGGTTGTCGCTTTATTGTATGAAATGCAACGCCTGTAATTGCTTTACTTTATCACTAAGCGGTAGCGATAGTCGTAGAAGCAATAGATGGCGTAAACGACAACGATGCTACGATGGAGATCAAGGTGTCGGCGCCGGTGACGATGGTGATCACGATGGTGCTTCGAGATGGAGATCACAAGCACAAGATGATGATGGCCATATCATATCACTTATATTGATTGCATGTGATGTTTATCCTTTATGCATCTTATTTTGCTTTGATTGACGGTAGCATTTTAAGATGATCTCTCACTAAAATTATCAAGTAGTGTTCTCCACGAGTATGCACCGTTGCCAAAGTTAAATGCGTGTCGAGACACCACGTGATGATCGGGTGTGATAAGCTCTACGTCCATCTACAACGGGTGCAAGCCAGTTTTGCACGCCAGAATACTCAAAGTTATACTTGACGAGCCTAGCATATGCGAGATATGGCCTCGAACACGGAGACCGAAAGGTCGAGCGTGAATCATATAGTAGATATGATCAACATAAGATGTTCACCATTGAAAACTACTCCATCTCACGTGATGATCGGTTATGGTTTAGTTGATTTGGATCACGTGATCACTTAGATGACTAGAGAGATGTCTGCCTAAGTGGGAGTTCTTAAGTAATATGATTAATTGAACTTAAATTTATCATGAACTTAGTCCCGTAGTATTTTGCAAATTATGTTGTAGATCAATAGCTCGCGTTGTTGCTTTCATATGTTTATTTTCATATGTTCCTAGAGAAAATTGTGTTGAAAATGTTAGTAGCAATGATGCGGATTGGATCCGTGATCCGAGGTTTATCCTCAATGCTGCATGTAAGAATTATGTCCTTAATGCACCGCTAGGTGACGTAATCTATTGCAGGAGCGTATGCGTACGTTATGAACGCGTTTGGCTAGCTCAATATGATGACTACTTGATAGTTTAGTGCACCATACTTAACGGCTTAGAATCGGGACTTCAAAGACGTTTTGAACGTCATGGACCATATGAGATGTTCCAGGAATTGAAGTTAATATTTCAAGCAAATACCCGAGTTGAGAGATATGAAGTCTCCAACAAGTTCTATAGCTAAAAGATGGAGGAGAATCGCTCAACTAGTGAGCATGTGCTCAGATTGTCTGAATACTTCAATCGCTTGAATCAAGTGGGAGTTAATCTTCCAGATAAGATAGTGATTGATAGAATTCTCTAGTCACCATCACTAAGTTACTAGAACTTCGTGATGAACTATAGTATGCAGGGGATGACGAAAACGATTCCCGAGCTCTTCGTGATGTTGAAATCAACGAAGGTAGAAATCAAGAAAGAGCATCAAGTGTTGATGATTGACAAGACCACTAGTCTCAAGGAAAAGGGCAAAGGGAAGAAGGGAAACTTCAAAAGGAACGGCAAGCAAGTTGTTGCTCGAGTGAAGAAGCCCAAGTCTGGACCTAAGCCCGAGACTAAGTACTTTTGCTGCAATGGAACTGGTCACCGAAGCGGAACTACCCCTGAATATTTGGTGGATAAGAAGGATGGCAAAGTGAACAAAGGTATATTTGATATACATATTATTGATGTGTATTTTACTAGTGTTCATAGCAACCCCTCGGTATTTGATACTGGTATAGTTGCTAAGAGTAGTAACTTGAAACGGGAGTTACTGAATGAATGTAAACTAGTTGAAGGGAAGTGACGATGAGTGTTGGAAGTAGTTCCAAGATTGATATGATCATCATCGCACACTCCCTATACTTTCAGGATTAGTGTGGAACCTAAATAAGTGTTATTTGGTGTTGAGCATAAATATGATTTGATCATGTTTATTGCAATGCGGTTATTCATTTAAGTAAGAGAATAAATTGTTGTTCTGTTTACATGAATAAAACCTTATATGGTTACACACCCAATGAAAATGGTTCATTGGATCTCGATCATAGTGATACACATATTCATAATATTGAAACCAAAAAGATGCAAAGTTAATAATGATAGTGCAACTTATTTGTGGCAATCGCCGTTTAGGTCATATTGGTGTAAAGCGCTTGAAGAAAACTCCATGCCGATGGACTTTTGGAATCACTTGATTATGAATCATTTGATGCTTGCAAACCGTGCCTTTTGGGCAAGATGACTAAAACTCCGTTCTCCGGAACAATGGAACAAGCTACCGACTTATTGGAAATAATACATACCGATGTATGCGATTCAATGAGTGTTGATGCTCGTGGCAAGTATCGTTATTTTCCGACCTTCACAAAATGATTTGAGCAGATATGGGTATATCTACTTGATGAAACATAAGTCTGAAATAATTGAAAAGTTCAAAGAATTTCAGAGTGAAGTGGAAAATCATCGTAACAAGAAAATAAAGTTTCTGCGATCCGATCGTGGAGATAAATATTTGAGTTACGAGTTTGGTCTTCATTTGAAACAATGTGAAATAGTTTCGCAACTCACGCCATATGGAACACCACAACATAATGGTGTGTCCGAAAGTCGAAACCGCACTTTATTGGATATGGTGCGATCTATGATGTCTCTTATCAGTTTACCACTATCGTTTTGGGGTTATACATTAGAGACAGCTGCATTCACGTTTAATAGGGCACCGACTAAATCCGTTGATGCGACACCGTATGAACTATGGTTTAACAAAGAAACCTAAGTCGTCGTTTCTTAAAAGTTTGGAGTTGTGATGCTTATGTGAAAAAGTTTTCACCGATAAGCTCAAACCCAAATCGAGAAGTGCGTCTTCATAGAATACCCAAAGGTAACTATTGGGTACACCTTCTATCACAGATCCGAAGGCAGTTTTTTCGTTGCTAAGATGGATCCTTTCTAGAGAAGAAGTTTCTCTCGAAAGAAGTGAGTGGGAGGAAAGTAGAACTTGATGAGGTAATTTGTACCTTCTCCCTTATTGGAAAGTAGTTCATCACGGAAATCAGTTCCAGTGATTCCTACACCAATTAGTGAGAAAGTTAATGATGATGATCATGAAACTTCAGATCAAGTTGCTACCAAACCTCGTAGGTCTTCCAGAGTAAGATCCGCACTGAGTGGTACGGTAATCATGTTCGGAAGTCATGTTACTAGACCATGATGAACCTACGAACTATGAGGAAGCGATGATGAGCCCAAATTCCATGAAATGGCTTGAGGCCATGAAATCTGAGATATGATCCATGTATGAGAACAAAAATATGGACTTTGATTGACTTGCTCGATGATCAGCAAGCCATGTTAAATAAATGGATCTTCAAGAGGAAGACGAACACTGATAGTAGTGTTACTATCTACAAAGCTCGACTTGTCACAAAAGGTTTTCGACAAGTTCAAGGTGTTGACTACAATGAGATTTTCTCAACTGTAGCGATGCTTAAGTCTGTCCGAATCATGTTAGCAATTGCCACATTTTATGAAATCTGGCAAATGGATGTCAAAACTACATTCTTTAATGGATTTATTAAAGAAGAGTTGTATATGATGCAACCGTAAGGTTTTGTCAATCCTAAAGGAACTAACAAAATGTGCAAGCTCCAATGATCCATCAATGGACTGGTGCAAGCATCTCAGAGTTGGAATACATGCTTTGATAAGTTGATCATAGCATATAGTTTTATACAGACTTGCGGTGAAGCCCGTAATTACTAGAAAGTGAGTGGGAGCACTACACCTTTCCGATAAAGTATATGTGAATGACATATTGTTGATCGGAAATAATGTAGAATTATTCTGCAAAGCATAAAGGAGTGTTTGAAAGGAGTTTTTCAAAGAAAGACCTCGGTGAAGCTGCTTACATATTGAGCATCAAGATCTATAGAGATAGATCAAGACGCTTGATAAGTTTTTTTCAATGAGTACATACCTTGACAAGATTTTTGAAGTAGTTCAAAATGGAACAAATAAAGAAAGAGTTCTTGCCTGTGTTACAAGGTGTGAAATTGAGTAAGACTCAAAACCCGACCACGGCAGAAGATAGAAAGAGAATGAAAGTCATTCCCTATGCCTTGGCCATAGGTTCTATAAAGTATGCCATGCTGTGTACCAGATCTATTGTATACCCTACACTGAGTTTGGCAAGGAGTACAATAGTGATCTAGGAGTAGATCATCGACAGCGGTCAAAATTATCCTTAGTGGAATAAGGATATGTTTCTCGATTATGGAAGTGACAAAGGTTAAATAGTAAAGGGTTACGTCGATGAAAGTTTTGACACCGATCTGGATGACTCTAAGTCTCGATCTAGATACATATTGAAAGTGGGAGCAATTAGCTGGAGTAGTTCCGCAAGAGCATTGTAGACATAGAAAATTGCAAAATACATAACGGATCTGAATATGAAAGACCCGTTGACTAAGATTCTCTCACAAGCAAAACATGATCACACCTTAGTACTCTTTGGGTGTTAATCACATAGCGATGTGAACTAGATTACTGAATCTAGTAAACCCTTTGGGTGTTGATCACATGGCGATGTGAACTATGGGTGTTAATCACATGATGATGTGAACTATCGATGTTAATCACATGGTGATATGATCTAGATTATTGACTCTAGTGCAAGTGGGAGACTGAAGGAAATATGCCCTAGAGGCAATAATAAAGTTATTATTTGTTTCCTTATTTCATGATAAATGTTTATTATTCATGCTAGAATTGTATTAACCGGAAACATAATACATGTGTGAATACATAGACAAACATAGTGTCACTAGTATGCCTCTACTTGACTAGCTCGTTGAATCAAAGATGGTTAAGTTTCCTAGCCATAGACATGAGTTGTCATTTGATTAACGGGATCACATCATTAGGAGAATGATGTGATTGACTTGACCCATTCCGTTAGCCTAGCACTTGATCGTTTAGTTTGTTGCTATTGCTTTCTTCATGACTTATACATGTTCCTCGTAACTATGAGATTATGCAACTCCGTTTACGGAGACACACTTTGGTGCTACCAAACGTCACAACGTAATCGGGTGATTATAAAGGAGTACTACAGGTGTCTCCAAAGGTACATGTTGGGTTGGCGTATTTCGAGATTAGGTTTTGTCACTCCGATTGTCGGAGAGGTATCTCCGCCCTCTCGGTAATGCACATCACTATAAGCCTTGCAAGCAATGTAGCTAATGAGTTAGTTACGGAATGATGCATTACGTAACGAGTAAAGAGACTTGCGGTAACGAGATTGAACTAGGTATTGGATACCGACGATCAAATCTCGGGCAAGTAACATACCGATGACAAAGGGAACAACGATGTTGTTATGCGGTTCGACCGATAAAGATCTTCAGTAGAAAATGTAGGAACCAATATGGGCATCCAGGTCCCGCTATTGGTTATTGACCGGAGATGTGTCTCGGTCATGTCTACATTGTTCTCGAACCGTAGGGTCCGCACGCTTAAGGTTTCAAGGACGGTTATATTATGAGTTTGTGTATTTTGATGTACCAAGGTTGTTCGAGTCCCGGATATGATCACGGACATGACGAGGAGTCTCGAAATGGTCGAGACATAAAGATTAATATATTGGACGGATATATTTGGACACCGGAAAGGTTCCGGAGAAGTTTGGAGCTCCGGAGGTTACCGAACCCCGGGAGGTATATGGGCCTTATTGGGCCCATGTAGGAGGAAGGGAGAAGGAACAAGGGAGGGGCGCGCCCAAGCCCAATCCGACTGGGGAGGGGCTGGCCCCCTTCCTTTCTCCTTCCCCTCTTCCTATTCCTACTACTAGTACTACTTCCTAATACTAGTACTCCTTCCTTCCCTCCAAATAAGATAAGGAAAGAGAGGAAACCTACTTGGAGTAGGTTTCCTCCCATGGTGCGCCCCCTTGTGGCCGGCCACCTCCTCCCTCCCTCCTTTATATACGGGGAGGGGCACCCTAGAACACACAAGTTGATCCTTGAGATCGTTCCTTAGCCGTGTGCGGTGCCCCCCTCCACCATATTCCACCTCGGTCATATCGTAGCGGTGCTTAGGCGAAGCCCTGCGTCGGTGAAACATCAAGATCGTCACCACGCCGTCATGCTGACGGAACTCCCTCTCCCCGGAGCTTTGCTGGATCGGAGCCCGAGGAGCGTCATCGAGCTGAACGTGTGCCAAGAACTCGGAGGCGCCGGAGTAACGGCGCTGGGATTGGCAGGATCGCGAGGAGAACGTACGACTACTTCCTCTATGTTGTGATCGCTTTCGCTTACGGTCTACGAGGGTACGTAGACAACACTCTCCCCTCTCGTTGCTATGCCATCACCATGGTCCTGTGTGTGCGTAGGCAAATTTTTGAAATTACTGCGTTCCCCAACAGATTCCACCCTAGCCTTTCCAAAGAGGACCCCCTCTTGATAGTACGGTTATCTCTACGAGACTAGACCACCAAACTGAATCGAAAAGACTACACCGTCTTCGTTTCAAACTCCGAGGGGAGGGAATCGTCCCATGCCAAGGGATGAATCTCTGAAAAGCTCAGTGCACACGATTAGTCCGCAAAAGCATTGTCATCAATCACCAAAACATCTTAGGGCTAAAGATGCCCTTACACCAATGTATGTTGAAGCATACAAACAAATGATCTACCCTGTTCCAGGTCCAGATCTTTGGACAAGAACTGATACAAGGGACATTGATCCACCTGTGTTTCATAGGAAGAAGGGCAGAAAACATATCCAGGGAAGGAAGGGCCAATTTGAGGTACCAAAACTAAAGGACACATCTAGGGTTGGAACAATTACATGCAGTAATTGTGGAAGGCAGGGCCATAGGTACACAAACTGCCAAGATGCTCTAAAGCCATCACTTTCTGCTAGGAAAAACAAGCACAAGGTACATTTTCATTTCTGCCATTTAATTTCCAAGGCTGCTAGCACATACTGATTGTGATACATAGGGCTAGACCTAATTCACTTTCAGGAAAATAGGGCTGGACCTAATTCAAATGCTCCAAGAGCTGCAGCAGCAATTTCATCAAGAGCTGCTCCAAGAGCTACTCCATCTTCTGCTCCAATAGCTGCTCTAACAGCTGCTCTAGCAGCTACTCCAGCTTCTAATCCAACAGCTGCTCCAAGAGATACTCCATCTTTTGCCAGCACAATTTCCACATCAAGGGCTTCTGCTGCTCCAAGATCTGCAACATCAAGAGGAAGGGCTACACCAATAAGGACTACACCAGCTGCCAGGTGTTCATTTGCTCCTCCAAGGCCTTCCACTGATCACAGGGCTGGAAGTTCTTCAGCTGCAAGTAGAAGGGTCACCAAGAGGCCAAACGGGGCTCAACGAGTACTACTATGCTAGTGGCAACTAGCTGTATAATGCACCCAAGCTGATGGACCAACCAAGGAGTCATTTTGCCAAAAAAAACTATGTTATGTTGCAACTTGTTGTGCCTGTTGAATGTCATGCTGCTTAATGAAGACTTGCTTCGTGGCTGTTGAACTCATTATGGATGAGGATTGCCATGTGAACTTGTCTTATGGCTGTGTAATGTAGACTTCATATGTCCTGGATAATCTTATATTATGCCACTATTGATGGTTGCCATGATGAACTTGATATGTCATGGATGATGTTATATTATGCTACTGTTGATGATTGCCATGATGAATTTGATTTGTCATGATGAAGTTGATATGTACTAGAATGAACTATTATTATGCCAAGTTAGGTTAAATAAGAGGGTGAGTTTTTCCTCGAGTGGTTTGTCGAGAGGCTCGGTTCAACAAAAGGGTGATTTTTTCCTCGAGTGGTTTGTAGAGAGGCTAGGTTCAACATAAGGGTGATTTTGTCCTTGAGTGGTTTGTCGAGAGGCTAGGTTCAACAAAAGGGTGATTTTGTCCTCGAGTGGTTTGTCGAGAGGCTGGGTTCAACAAAAGGGTGATTTTGTCCTTGAGTGGGTTGTCGAGAGGCTAGGTTCAACAAAAGGGTCATTTTGTCATCATTTCTTAACTTCAAAGTGCTAATTTTGAAATTAAATCAATGGACAAGAAGACTTCTAATTTAAACCAACATCATAATTGGCCTGATATCACAGCAGCAATTTCATTCCAACCAACATCATAATTCCTAACATAACAAATAATATAGGTTAAAATAGTACCACACATTGTTCTTGCTTCCAACATTAGTAGCCACAACCATACATAATACATAAAGCCTACATGTACACATCACAAATTCCCTTGATTCTCTTGATCGTACTCTTGTTCTGCTCCCCAGCCTTCAGCAAATCAGCTATGGTATACTCCAACCTTTTCTTATCTTGCTTCACCTCTGCCATACCTTGATCTGCTACAGCCTTCTTCCAATTGGTGACCAGTTCCTCATTGCTCTGCTTAATAACTTGAAGTGCTAGCTTAAGATCCATATTCTCTTTCTCAAGCCTAGCCTTCTCTTCCTGGGCTTCAACTACAACTTTCTCTACATCACTATCCTGCATAATCTTCTGATAGTTCTCCCTCGTCACATTCTTGTGAATTGTTGAAAAAATGGCTGGTTTCCTTGATATGGTTGTGATGCTTCTCTTGCATTAACTTCTTCTCTTCTTCCAGCTTCACTATCACCTTTTCTTTTCTTTCGATCTCTGTGCTGCTCTGGTCATACATATCCCAAATCTTGCGCAATGCATTCTTCATTGGTTCAGGCCATTCCGCATCAATCCACTGTACGAGACCACATTTGTCACCTTCCTGCATTAAAAATAATTGCAAAAGGAGAAAGTACTAAGTACAATTTAACAGGAACTGAACACTTAACCGTTGTAATTATTACAAGCTAAATTATAATGGATTTGGAACAAGCTATCCACTCTGTTCTTAATTACCAAACAACACATACATATAAGCCTAATACCAACTTACACCTACATCACAGAGAGGCTAGTAAAAATTGTTCAATGTCATACAGAGGATCTGCACAAACCTCATTACCAAATCCGTAAAACCTACGGCATGTGTGTTGGGTAACGTAGTAATTTCAAAAAAAATCCTATGCACACGCAAGATCATGGTGATGCATACCAACGAGAGGGGAGAGTGTTGTCCATGTACCCTCGTAGTAATTTCCAACACGGTTCGTGTAGTCGTACGTCTTCATGATCCAACCGATCCAAGTACCGGACGCACGGCACCTCCGAGTTCAGCACACGTTTAGCTCGATGACGTCCCACGAACTCCGATCCAGCAAAGCTTCACGGGAGAGTTCCGTCAGCACCACGGCGTGATGACGGTGATGATGTTGCTACCGACGCAGGGCTTCGCCTAAGCACCGCTACGATATGATCGAGGTGGATTATGGTGGAGGAGGGCACCGCACACGGCTTGGAACAATCAAGTTGTGTGTCTATGGGGTACCCCCTGGCCACGTATATAAAGGATGGAGGGAGGAGGAGGCCGGCCCTCATCGGGCGCGCCCAAGTGTGGAGTCCTACTAGGACTCCCTATTCCTAGTAGGATTCCACCTCCCACATGGAATAGGAAAAAGGGAAGGGAGAAGGAGAAGGAAGGAAGGGACCCCTCCCTAGTCCAATTCGGACCAGTCCATGGGGAGGGGTGCGGCCACCCTTGAGGCCTTTCTATCCTTTCCCGTATGGCCCATTAAGGCCCAATACGAATTCCGTAACTCTCCCAGACTCCAAAAAATACCCGAATCACTCGGAACCTTTCCGATGTCCGAATGTAGTCGTCCAATATATCGATCTTTACCTATCGACCATTTCGAGACTCCTCGTCATGTCCCTGATCTCATATGGGACTCCGAACTACCTTTAGTACATCAAAACACATAAACTCATAATACAAATCGTCACCGAACGTTAAATGTGCGGACCCTACGGGTTCGAGAACTATGTAGACATGACTGAGACACGTCTCCGGTCAATAACCAATAGCGTAACCTGGATGCTCATATTGGCTCCTACATATTCTACGAAGATCTTTATCGGTCAAACCGCATAACAACATACGTTGTTCCCTTTGTCATCGGTATGTTACTTGCCCAAGACTCGATCGTCGGTATCTCAATACCTAGTTCAATCTCGTTACCGGCAAGTCTCTGTACTCATTCCGTAATGCATCATCCCGCAACTAACTCATTAGTCACATTGCTTGCAAGGCTTATAGTGACGTGCATTACCGAGAGGGCCCAGAGATACCTCTCCGACAATCGGAGTGACAAATCCTAATCTTGATCTATGCCAACTCAACAAGTACCATCGGAGACACATGTAGAACACCTTTATAATCACCCAGTTACGTTGTGAGTTTGGTAGCACACAAAGTGTTCCTCCAGTATTTGGGAGTTGCATAATCTCATAGTCATAGGAACATGTATAAGTCATGAAGAAAGCAATAGCAACATACTAAACGATCAAGTGCTAAGCTAACGGAATGGGTCAAGTCAATCACATCATTCTCTAATGATGTGATCCCGTTAATCAAATGACAACTCATGTCTATGGCTAGGAAACTTAACCATCTTTGATTCAACGAGATAGTCAAGTAGAGGCATACTAGTGACACTCTGTTTGTCTATGTATTCACACATGTACTAAGTTTCCGGTTAATACAATTCTAGCATGAATAATAAACATTTATATATAAGGAAATATAAATAACAACTCTATTATTGCCTCTAGGGCATATTTCCTTCAGTCTCCCACTTGCACTACAGTCAATAATCTAGTTCACATCGCCATGTGATTTAACACCAATAGATCATATCACCATGTGGCCAACACTCGAAGGGTTTACTAGAGTCAGTAATCTAGTTCACATCGCCATGTGATTAACACCCAAAGAGTACTAAGGTGTGATCATGTTTTGCTTGTGAGAGAAGTTTAGTCAACGGGTCTGCCAAATTCATATCCGTATGTATTTTGCAAATTTCTATGTCTACAATGCTCTGCACAAAGCTACTTTAGCTAATTGCTCCCACTTTCAATATGTATCCAGATTGAGACTTAGAGTCATCTGGATCAGTGTCAAAACTTGCATCACGTAACCCTTTACTTACCTAACCTTTTGTCACCTCCATAATCGAGAAACATATCCTTATTCCACTAAGGATAATTTTGACCGATGTTCAGTGATCTACTCCTAGATCACTATTGTACTCCCTTGCCAAACTTAGTGTAGGGTATACAATAGATCTGGTACACAGCATGGCATACTTAATAGAACCTATGGCTGAGGCTTAGGGAATGACTTTCATTCTCTTTCTATCTTTTGCTGTGGTCAGACTTTGAGTCTTACTCAATTTCACACCTTGTAACACAGGCAAGAACTCTTTCTTTGACTGTTCCATTTTGAACTACTTCAAAATCCTGTCAAGGTATGAACTCATTGAAAAAAAACTTATCAAGTGTCTTGATCCATCTCTATAGATCTTGATGCTCAATATGTAAGCAGCTTCACCGAGGTCTTTCTTTGAAAAACTCCTTTCAAATACTCCTTTATGCTTTCTAGAAAATTCTACATTATTTCCGATCAACAATATGTCATTCACATATATTTATCAGAAATGATGTAGTGCCCCCACTAACTTTCTTGTAAATGCAGGCTTCACCGCAAGTCTGTATAAAACTATATGCTTTGATCAACTCATCAAAGAGTATATTCCAACTCTGAGATGCTTGCACCAGTCCATAGATGGATTGCTGGAGCTTGCACTTTTTGTTAGTACCTTTAGGATCGACAAAACCTTCTGGTTGCATCATATACAACTCTTCTTGAAGAAATCCATTAAGGAATGTAGTTTTGACATCCATTTGCCAGATTTCATAAAATGTGGCAATTTGCTAACATGATTCGGACAGACTTAAGCATCGCCATGAGTGAGAAAATCTCATCGTAGTCAACACCTTGAACTTTGTCAAAACCTTTTTCGACAAGTCTAGCTTTTTAGATAGTAACACTACTATCGTCGTCCGCCTTCCTCTTGAAGATCCATTTATTTTCTATGGCTTGCCGATCATCGGGCAAGTCAACCAAAGTCCACACTTTGTTCTCATACATGGATCCCATCTCAAATTTCATGGCCTCAAGCCATTTCGCGGAATCTGGGCTCATCATCGCTTCCTCATAGTACGTAGCTTCGTCATGGTCAAGTAACATCCAGAACAGGATTACCGTACCACTCTGGTGCAGATCTCACTCTGGTTGACCTACGAGGTTTGCTAGTAACTTGATCTGAAGTTACATGATCATCATCATTAGCTTCCTCACTAATTGGTGGAGGAGTCATAGGAACAGATTTCTGTGATGAACTACTTTCCAATAAGGGAGCAGGTACAGTTAACTCATCAAGTTCTACTTTCCTCCCACTCACTTCTTTCGAGAGAAACTCCTTCTCTAGAAAGGATCCATTCTTAGCAACGAATGTCTTGCCTTCAGATCTGTGATAGAAGGTGTACCCAACTGTCTCCTTTGGCTATCCTATGAAGATACATTTCTCCAATTTGGGTTTGAGCTTATCAGGATGAAACTTTTTCACATAAGCATCACAACCCCAAACTTTAAGAAACGACAACTTTGGTTTCTTGCCAAACCACGGTTCATATGGTTTCGTCTCAACTGATTTAGATGGTGCCCTACTTAACGTGAATGCAGCTGTCTCTAATGCATAACCCCAAAACGATAGTGGTAAATCGGTAAGAGACATCATAGATTGCACCATATCTAATAAAGTACAGTTACGATGTTCGAACACACCATTACGCTGTGGTGTTCCAGGTTGTGTGAGTTGCGAAACTATTCCGCATTGTTTCAAATGAAGACCAAACTCATAACTCAAATATTCTCCTCCACGATCAGATCGTAGAAACTTTATTTTCTTGTTATGATGATTTTCCACTTCACTTTGAAATTATATGAACTTTTCAAATGTTTCAGACTTATGTTGATATACCCATATCTGCTCAAATAATCTGTGAAGGTCAGAAAATAACGATACCCGCCGCGAGCCTCAACACTCATCGGATCGCATACATTAGTATGTATTATTTCCAATAAGTCAGTTGCTTGCTCCATTGTTCTTGAGAACGGAGTCTTAGTCATCTTGCCCATAAGGCATGGTTCGCAAGCATCAAATGATTCATAATCAAGTGATTCCAAAATCCCATCAGCATGGAGTTTCTTCATGCGCTTTATACCAATATGACCTAAACGACAAAGGCCACAAATAAGTTGCACTATCATTATTAACTTTGCATCTTTTGGCTTCAATATTATGAATATGTGTATCACTACGATCGAGATCCAACAAACCATTTTCATTGGGTGCATGACCATAGAAGGTTTTATTCATGTAAACAGAACAACAATTATTCTCTAACTTAAATGAATAACCATATTGCAATAAACATGATCAAATCATATTCATGCTTTAACGCAAATACCAAATAACATTTATTTAGATTCAACACTAATCCCGAAAGTATAGGGAGTGTGCGATGATGATCTTATCAATCTTGGAACCACTTCCAACACACATCGTCACTTCACCCTTAACTAGTCTCTGTTCATTCTGCAACTCCCGTTTCGAGTTACTAATCTTAGCAGCTGAACTAGTATCCAATACTGAGGAGTTGCTATAAACACTAGTAAAGTACACATCAATAACATGTATATCAAATATACCTTTGTTCACTTTGCCATCCTTCTTATCCGCCAAATACTTGGGGCAGTTCCGCTTCTAGTGGCCAGTCCCTTTGTAGTAGAAGCACTCAGTCTCAGGCTTAGGTCCAGACTTGGGTTTCTTCTCCTAAGCAGAAACTTGTTTGCCGTTCTTCTTGAAGTTCCCCTTCTTCTTCCCTTTATCCTTTTTCTTGAAACGGGTGGTCTTGTTGACCATCAACACTTGATGCTCCTTCTTGATTTCTACCTCCGCAACCTTTAGCATCACGAAGAGCTCGGGAATCGTTTTCGTTATCCCTTGCATATTATAGTTCATCACGAAGTTCTAGTAACTTGGTGATAGTGACTAGAGAACTCTGTCAATCACTATCTTATCTTGGAGATTAACTCCCACTTGATTCAAGTGATTGTAGTACTCAAACATTCTGAGCACATGCTCACTAGCTGAGCAATTCTCCTCCATCCTGTAGGCAAAGTACTTGTCAAAGGTCTCATACCTTTTGACATGGGCATGAGTCTGAAATACTAATTTCAACTCTTGAAACATCTCATATGCTCCGTGGCGTTTCAAAAACGACTTTGAAGCCCCGATTCTAAGCCGTAAAGCATGGTGAACTAAACTATCAAGTAGTCATCATATCGAGCTTGCCAAACGTTCATAACGTCTGCATTTACTCCTGCAATTAGTCTGTCACCTAGTGGTGCATCAAGGACATAATTCTCCTGTGCAGCAATGAGGATAATCCTCAGATCACGAATCCAATCCGCATCATTGCTACTAACATCTTCAACTTAGTTTTCTCTAGGAACATATCAAAAAATAAAACAGGGGAGCTAAACGCGAGCTATTGATCTACAACATAGATATGCTAATACTATCAAGACTAAGTTCATGATAAATTAAAGTTCAATTAATCATATTACTTAAGAACTCCCACTTAGATAGACATCCCTCTGGTCATCTAGTGATCACGTGATCCAAATCAACTAAACCATGTCCGATCATCACGTGAGATGGAGTTGTTTTCAATGGTGAACATTACTATGTTGATCATATCTACTATATGGTTCACGCTCGACCTTTCGGTCTCCAGTGTTCCGAGGCCATATCTGCATATGATAGGCTTGTCAAGTTTAACCCGAGTATTCTGCGTGTGCAAAACTGGCTTGCACCCATTGTATGTGAGCGTAGAGCTTATCACACCCGTTCATCACGTGGTGTCTCAGCACGAAGAACTGTAGCAATGGTGCATACTCAGGGAGAACACTTATACCTTGAAATTTAATGAGAGATCATCTTATAATGATACCGTCGATCTAAGCAAAATAAGATGCATAAACGATAAACATCACATGCAATCAATATAAGTGATATGATATGGCCATCATCATCTTGTGCCTTTGATCTCCATCTCTAAAGCACCGTCATGATCACCATCGTCACCGGCGCGACACCTTGATCTCCATCGTAGCATCGTTGTCGTCTCGCCAACTATTGCTTCTACGACTATCGCTACGGCTTAGTGATAAAGTAAAGCAATTACATGGCGATTGCATTTCATACAATAAAGTGACAACCATATGGCTCCTGCCAGTTGCCGATAACTCGGTTACAAAACATGATCATCTCATATAATAAAATTTAGCATCATGTCTCGACCATATGACATCACAACATGCCCTGCAAAAACAAGTTAGACGTCCTCTATTTTGTTGTTGCAAGTTTTACGTGGCTGCTACAGGCTGAGCAAGAACCATTCTTACCTACGCATCAAAATCAAAACGATATTTTGTCAAGTTAGTGATGTTTTAACCTTCTCAAGGACCGGGCATAGTCACACTCGGTTCAACTAAAGTTGGAGAAACTGACACCCACCAACCACATGTGTGCAAAGCACGTCGGTAGAACCAGTCTTGCGTAAGTGTACGCGTTATGTCGGTCCGGGCCGCTTCATCCAACAATACCGCCGAACCAAAGTATGACATGCTGGTAAGCAGTATGACTTGTATCGCCCACAACTCACTTGTGTTCTACTCGTGCATATAACATCTACGCATAAACCTGGCTCGGATGCCACAGTTGGGGAACTTAGTAATTTCAAAAAACTTCCTACGCACACACAGGATCATGGTGATGCATAGCAACAAGAGGGGAGAGTGTGTCCACGTACCCTCGTAGATCGAAAGCGGAATCGTTAGCACAACGCGGTTGATGTAGTCGTACGTCTTCACGATCCGACCGATCCAAGTATCGAACGCACGACACCTCCGAGTTCAGCACACGTTCAGCTCGATGACGTCCCATGAACTCCGATCCAGCAGAGCTTCACGGGAGAGTTCCACAAGACGACGGCGTGATGACGGTGATAATGTTGCTACCGACGCAGGGCTTCGCCTAAGCACCGCTACGATATAATCGAGGTGGATTATGGTGGAGGGGGCACCGCACACGGCTTGGAACAATCAACTTGTGTGTCTATGGGGTTCCCCCTGGCCATGTATATAAAGGATGGAGGGAGGAGGAGGTCGGCCCTCATAGGGCGCGCCCAAGTGTGGAGTCCTACTAGGACTCCCTAGTCCTAGTAGGATTCCACCTCCCACATGGTATAGGAAAAGGAAGGAGAAGGAGAAGGAAGGAAGGGGGCGCCTCCCTAGTCCAATTCGGACCAGTCTATGGGAGGGGTGTGGCCACCCTTCGTGCCTTTCTCCTTTCCCGTATGGCCCATTAAGGCCCAATACGAATTCCGTAACTCTCCCAGACTCCAAAAATACCCGAATCACTCGGAATCTTCCGATGTCCGAATATAGTCGTCAATATATCGATCATTACGTCTCGACCATTTCGAGACTCCTCGTCATGTCCCCGATCTCATCCGGACTCGAACTACCTTCAGACATCAAAACACATAAACTCATAATACAAATCGCCACCGAATGTTGTTGCGTGCGGACCCTACGGGTTCGAGAACTATAGACATGACCGAGACACGCCTCCGTCAATAACCAAGAGCGGAACCTGGATGCTCATATTGGCTCCTACATATTCTACGAAGATCTTTATCGGTCAAACCGCATAACAACATACGTTGTTCCCTTTGTCATCGGTATGTTACTTGCTCGAGATTCGATCGTCGGTATATCAATACCTAGTTCAATCTCGTTACCTACAAGTCTCTTTACTCGTTCCGTAATGCATCATCCCGCAACTAACTCATTAGTCACATTGCTTGCAAGGCTTATAGTGACGTGCATTATCGAGAGGGCCCAGAGTGACAAATCCTAATCTTTATAATCACCCAGTTACGTTGTGACGTTTGGTAGCACACAAAGTGTTCCTCCGGTATTCGGGAGTTGGATAATCTCATAGTCATGGGAACATGTATATATGAAGAAAGCAATAGCAACATACTAAATGATCAAGTGCTAAGCTAACGGAATGGGTCAAGTCAATCACATCATTCTCTAATGATGTGATCCCTTAATCAAATGACAACTGATGTCTATGGCTAGGAAACCTAACCATCTTTGATTCAACGAGCTAGTCAAGTAGAGGCATACTAGTGACACTCTGTTTGTCTATGTATTCACACATGTACTAAGTTTCCAATTAATACAATTCTAGCATGTATAATAAACATTTATCATAATATAAGGAAATATAAATAACAACTTTATTATTGCCTCTAGGGCATATTTCCTTCAACGTGTTCACGCCTTGGAATTCAACACCCCTATGCACCGGCAAGTTGTGATTGCACATCGGTCCTCCGGCAACAATGCCACACCACTCTGGGTCAACAATGGTATGTGGAACCTACAAATCTCAGATCAAATGGGTCAAAACTAACCTCACATTTAGTACAGATCGAAGAAAACCTAACCCTAATTGGGAAAGAAGAGGAACTCACATAGGATTCGTCCGCGTGCGAGAAGGGGGGAACAGACTCCTCGCTGCTAGTTTTGCCATCCTTCCAGGAGACCATGGCTGTGGCGGGCGGCAGCGGGGGGCCGGGCGGCAGCGAGAGAGAGAGAGAGAGAGAGAGAGAGAGAGAGAGAGAGTGAGAGTGGACGAATGAGTTCGCTTCGAGCACCTGGTTAGGTGTAGACCGACGCCGTCTAACGGCACGTCACGGCCGCCGTCTCGCCCCGCCCACGTGGCGCCTGCCAAGGCGACCCACCGGCCAGAAATCCACTCAAACGCTCTAAATCACGGTATCAACACTTTTTAAAAACTGTCACCTCAATGTTGGCGATTTTTTGAAAACTGTCACCCCAATGTTGATGATTTTTTGAAGAAAAAAAATTCAAATGGTGACAGTTTTTTGAATTAGTGTCCCCAATTATGATGGTTTTTTTTTGTAATTTACTCCTCGCCGGTCCCACACGTGCAGCAGCGGCGCTATGGTCTCGGCCATTCCATTTCCGGCCACCGCTCCGCTGCCGGAAACCTAGACACGCCGACCGCCTCCAGCCGCTGAACGCCGTCCCGGACCTCCTCGTCACACGGAATCGACCGCCATCAGCCGAGCACCTTCAGCCGCCGGATTTGACCAGACCCTCACCGCTTTCTGCCAAGGTAATTTACCCCACCCGCAGCCTCTAGATCAACCCCATCTACGCTTGATTTTTGAGTTCCATGTGGATTTTTACTCTCATCTCGCCATACTCTCCAGCAAATCGCCCGGCGACTTGCGGCTTCTAATGGCGGATCCGGTGTCCGCTGCTGTCGCTGTTGGGTGGGCCATGAAGGCCGCTGGGTGGGTCGCCTCGCCCATCATCTCCGAGCTTTACAAGAAAGCCTCCTCCCTCCTCAACTTTGATGCATCACAGAAGCTCAAGGAACTGGAGCCAAAGATTTTGCTGCTACAGCGCGTGATGGAAGTAGTTGAGGAGAGCCCTTACAGGCCTCGTCTGCAGCAGCTGTTCAACGATCTTAAGTCTGCTTTCTATGAAGCAGAGGACATCTTGGATGATGTTGAGTATTACCGTCTCGAGAAACAGATACAAGATGACTATCTCAAGTTAGAGGTGGTCGCGCCTCGACGCAACAAGAATCGTGTGAAGAAGCTCTTGAAGTCTGCCGTGAAAAAGTGCAATGCCCTGAAAGATGAGGTGCTTTTCTGCCTCTATGTGTTTGTTTTTCTCTCTCAGGCATAAAGGTTTTTGTGCAAAAATGTACTACATGAAAACATGTTAGAATTGCCAAAAGTGAATATCATCCAACCCTTGATTTTCTGGTTTATTTAAGGCAGACTGACTGTACAACTTAACAACCATAAGCTTTCCTGGAACAAGGGACGAAGTGACGAACAAAATCTGAGTTGGTGGAAGGTTGGATAATATTAGAAATAACCTTATTTTGCAAATCAAGCTGAAAATTAAACTTCCTTCAGTTTTTTAATGTATGTTTCTCGGATCCGTAGAAATATTTTCTCATTCATCGATTTCCTTGCTTGGTATTTTGTTTTGCAGGAGTGTGGCATGTCAAAAATTGAGTTGAAGCAGAGCCTAGAAAAAATAGAAAAGGTCATAAATGATGCATGTGGATTTTTTGAACAGATGAACTTGACAAAAAAAGGTAACACTAATTTGAGCAAACCTGCCAACTCACGAGGTGCAGTCACTACTGCGAGGCCTCCATCTGTGGTCATCGGACGAGATAAAGATTGTGATAACATAGTAGCAATGCTTCATGATAAGGAAGAAGATGCTCAACCAGACACCAAGAGTGTTCAATGTTATTCCATAATCGGCATTCATGGCATCAGTGGTTCTGGGAAATCAACCCTTTCACAACTTGTTTGTGCCCGTGAGGAAAAGGATGGTCATTTCAACCTTGTTATGTGGGTTCACGTTTCTCAGGATTTTAGTGTGGATACCATTTTCAGGCAGATGTCTGAGGCCGCTACCAGCACCACG
Source organism: Aegilops bicornis (assembly GCA_021605145.1). Classification (NCBI taxonomy): domain Eukaryota; kingdom Viridiplantae; phylum Streptophyta; class Magnoliopsida; order Poales; family Poaceae; genus Aegilops; species Aegilops bicornis. The sequence goes on along the minus strand of CM038673.1, from coordinate 567,712,939 downwards.
TGCCCTCAATTCAATAATCTTGACACCTTACAAACTAATTTGGAGAAGGAACTAAATGGAAAACGGTTCCTCTTGGTACTAGATGATGTCTGGTACAATAATAGGGATGTGAGGCAGTATGAGAAGCTGCAGCAGATACTTTCACCGCTCAACGCTGGAGAGGCAGGAAGCAAGATCCTGGTGACTAGTCGAACTAAAGATGCATTGATAGCTCTGGGTGCTGCAGAGAAGAGATGCATTCCCATGTCAGTCCTAGATGAAGATGTCTTCCTGAAATTGTTCAAGCATTATGCATTTCACAACGTGTGCGTTGCTGCTGATGACCGAATAAGACTCGAAGACATTGCGACTCATATTGCAAAAAAGCTGAAGGGATCACCTCTAGCGGCCAAAATTGTTGGAGGGCAGCTACGTATGAGGCCAAACATTGATTACTGGAGAAGTTCCCGAGATGGGAACCATTTGGATGACACCATGGGAGCTCTGTGGTGGAGCTACCAACATCTTGATGAACAGGTCAGACGATGCTTTGCTTACTGCAGTATTTTTCCTCGGAGACGTCAGTTGGAACAACATGAGTTAGTTAAGCTTTGGGCTGCAGAAGGGTTTGCTAGAAGTAGCGATGAAGGGAAGGATTCGGAAGATGTTTGCCAGGGATACTTTGATGTACTAGTGTCAGCCTCATTTCTGCAACCTGAAGTAGGGAGGTACTCCAGTAAAACGGACGCTTATATAGTTCATGATCTGTTGCTTGATTTAGCGGATAAGGTCGCTGGAAGTGATTGTTTCAGAATTGAGAATCGGTGGAAAAGGTCAGGAGATAGCTGGACAATGGAAGGATGTGAAGATGAAGTTCCCCCAGACATCCGCCATGTTTTTGTTCAGACCTATGGTTCAGAATTGATCATTGAGAAGATATGTAAATTGGACAACCTGCGCACTCTCATCATTGACAGTGCAGAATGGAGAAAACCAGTTGAGGAGAAAGTCCTTAAGAGTCTGTTTGTGAGGCTAAGGAAGTTGCGGGTGCTTATCATAGCTAGTGATCAAGGTATGTTGTCAGTCCCAGAATCTATTGGTCAGCTAAGGCATCTACTGTATCTTGCTTTTATGACCAGATATGGTTCAGACAGCAGGCTGGTTTTACCAGGCACTTTGACCAAGCTTTACCACATGCAGGTTCTAGATTTTGGTAATATTAGTGATTTGGTGTTTGACTCATGTGAAGATATGTTTAGCCTCATCAACTTGCGACATATAATCCGAGCGCCGTTTCGGGAAATTCAAAGCATTGGCAGGCTGACGTTACTTCGAACGCTGGAAACATTTGGAGTAAGAAAGGAACAAGGGTGCGAGTTAAAGCAACTCAGCGTCTTAAACCAGCTTTGCGGCAAATTGACTATCTTGGGCCTCCAAAATGTTGAAAGCCAGCAGGAAGCTCTTGAAGCCAACCTAGCCGATAAAGAAGGGCTCAGAACATTGGAACTGTGGTGGAATTATGATGAGAGAGCAGAGTTAAAAGAAAAGGAAGTTCAGACAGAGGTACTAGAGGGTCTATGCCCACCGAAGCTTCTCGAATCACTGACCATATACTGCTACGATGGTTTGAGATACCCAAGTTGGATGATGGGTAGGCACAATGGTGGCCCAAAGTATCTGAGCACACTCAGCCTGCACTGTTGCAGCACAGAACTTGGCCGAGAACTTGGTGGGTTTTGCCCTCACCTCCGTTCGCTCTATATCTTCGGTTGCAGCTGGGACACCTTGCCAGATAAAATGGAGCACCTGACGTCACTGAAGGTCCTGGGCCTCGATCGCTGCCGGAATATTCGGTCGCTTCCAACGCTGCCGCAGTCTCTTGAGTGCTTCAGACTCAGTCGCTCCAATGAGATGTTGATGAGTTCGTGCAGAACAGCTGGAGATCCCAATTGGGAAAAGCTTCAGCACGTTCCTGTAGCATATGTTGATGGTAAATAAAATCGCTCTCACAATAATATCATTTTGTGTGTGTTGCATAGCAACGCCATATATATATCTTCCATGTCAAGAGTTGTTATGATCGTTTCTTTCTTAATCTGTTTGCTAAACTGTCAAACACCAGGTTACCGGCTGGAAACGAGAGCCCAACATACTTCATCATCAGAGCCTGAGACCCCCTAAAACGTGAAGTCGTGTGATCCTTAAACCCGCCTACCAATATATGTCACTGATTTTGTGAGTGAAGCAGTGCTGCCACGGTCACCGTGTCATCGGCCAGCTAAACGGTGCAGAATTTGATGATGTATATGCAAAATGATGCACACTGGTTTTGTCTTTTTTTTCCTCCCAGTGGGCTATATATGGTCCTTGATAAGGAGAAGTGCAAGTATATGTAAAAAGAGTAGCAGATGTGCTTATTCGATGTAGCAAATGTGCATTTGTGAGCGAGCACGTACGGACAGGAAGGGCCTAGGTCAAATGACAATTTACGGATCAAATCAACTCGAAAAAACTGAAACAAGGCAAGGAACGGTAGAGTTGCTCTCCTTGAAGAAACTAACAGAGTAGATATTGTTTAAAAGGTGAACCGTTCTACTCTACTTGGTTGTTGATTTTGACCAAACTCGGCAGGCAGCTCGGTATAAATATGTCACTAGTGGTAACCTGACCAGACGCCAAGGGCTGACACCACACAAGGCAATGTGGTTTGGTGTATTCTGATTGCCATCCGAGGCTCAAGAGGCTGAATGGACCAAACACCGCACGCATCTCAACATGTCGACAGAAATTTACTCAGCATTCAGACCAGTTCGAGGCTCAAGGGAACTATACGACGAGATGAGCAACATATAGTCAAGCAGATCACCTTGTATGGACTAAAGCTAATACAAAGTTAAGTCACTTATTTTAGGATGGAGGGAGTACATTATTACCGAGATCTGGATTGAATCCAACAGTGAAACACATATAATTGTCTCATATCATACTACTATGCTTCCACCACATTCTTTAGTGAGAATCACCAGAATGACACGAAACAGATATATTGCTTGTGACTTGTGAGCGCCACATAGATCGTCGAAAACACATGCACTTTGCAATCAATTTTTGACGTATCACACCACCCTTGGTAGGATCATGTGGATCGACGTACTCCCTCTCTTCACTTTTATAAGACGTTGTAAACATTTCAAACAGTGCCTAAAACAGTTCAATCTTAGCTGCCTGGAACGTCTTATAAAAAAGAACGGAGGGAGTACCTGTAAACTTGAAAGCAGCTGTGAGTTCACAGCACAACAAGGGAAGGGCTAGAACAAGGAGATTGGAAAATGTCAGATCCTGCACTCACGCATGGCGCATCATGTCGCCGACTGGAGTCTGCGCATCCTGCATGAGGTCCACACGGGCACGGTAGCGGGCTGGGCTTCAAACAAGAATATTGTAGCGCCGCAACGGTGTGATCAGGTTCAGGAAGAGAGGCACAAAGGTACCGCATCCACCTTTCTTGAACAACATCTTTTTTTTTTCGAATGTTGGTAGTTGATCTACCAAATTCATTGATTAGAAGAAAGAGGGTTGGTCCAGTTTATGAGGGAAACCGGACCAAAAACCATACAAACGGTGCCTTTCGGCAAACAACACACACATCCCCACGAGCCACGGGTCTCTCTGACCGGATCCATCTCCAGGACGATGCCCTCAAGAGAGAACGCGACGCCGAATGGCGCCGCCATCGTCCGATCTAAAACTAGATCAAGGGTTTCCCCCGGAGCACGCCGGGAAAGGCAAGGTGAGAGCAACTACATCGATGCCTTCAACGAGGGAACGACGCCTGAAAGCGCCGCCATCAACAACTACGGCCAGAACCGGAGTAGGACTTTCGCCGGCAGTCTCACCTGCATAGCCCGAACCTAGGATCCGATCAACCTACACACGGAACCACTATCCCTGCCTCCACGGCCAACCGCACCTCCCCGGCGAGTTCGATATGCTTCCAACCTTGCATCCGCATCCCCACTGGACGGAGGATGCAACCCCTAGCGGCGCCATTCGTCTCCCATCGGAAGGATGCAACCAAGCACAACGCCATTCGTCTCCTCGAGGATGCAACGCCTGCCGGCCATTCCTCTCCCGGCGAAGGATGCAACAACCGCAACGAGGCCATTCCTCTCCCTCCAGCCACCTCCATCTCGTCCTCCCACCCGAAGCAGCGTCGAGCTCACCGAACCACCAAACAGGAGGATGCAACACCAGGCGAGGTGCCATTCATCTCCCACCACTTCGCCCGCACGGCCAGCAGAAACCCAGATCGAGCCTCGCCGCTCGAGGAACTCCCGCCCAAAGCAGAGCCGACGCCTTCATGGCCACCTCCTCGAGTAGATCAGCTCCGCACGCAAAGGGAGGAAGAACCGCCGTCCATTGCTGGCTGCCGAAGACAATCGGCAGCCACCCAGCAGATCCGTCTTTGGGGCACCACCGGCGCCCACGCCTCCAGCGCCGCCGATCCGCTGGGAGCAGCGCCGGCACTCCCCACGCTGCGTTGCCCCGACGACGACCACCACGCCCGCGCGGCAGCCGCCAGCCACCAAGACGCCTCACAAGGCACGCCTAAGCCTCCGACCACGCGCCACCTCGGGCCACTCCGCAGACGCGCTTCCTCACACATGAGCCAGCTCGCCAAGCTCGCAATGAGGGAGATGAAAGGGCCGCCGCCACCTTCACCGAGCCGCTGGCTGCCGCTCCTCCGGCGGCGGCGAGCGATGGGGATGGTGGAAAGGGGGGCTGGCGGCGCCGATCTAGGTTTCCCCCGTGTCGCCAGGGAGGGCGACACGGGGGACGCGGGTCGGGGTCAGCCTACTGCTCCTCCTCAGAGGCTTGAAGGTGTGGGTCGAGTACAGAGCCATGTGCTGGCTGATTGCTCGAGTACATTCCCTTGACCAACAACCCGGCGGCACAAAATCAACCCATCCGCAAAATTTTGTGTTTTGACCCTTTTTGTATCTTATATCTGGATCTGACCCATGTTCGATTTTTTTTGAAATCTGACCCTTTTGCCTACCGCCAGGGACGTCGACGGTAGGTCCCCACAGCCTGCCGCCGTCAATCGTGGCGGTAGGTGTAGAGACGGCGTCAGACGGCCGTCAGTTCATCTGACGTGGAAAAAGGACCCTAAGACAACCCGGCGGTAGGATTCGAAAACCTACCGCCAGGCCCCCTAGCGGTAGGGTCCTGGGGTGGATAAGGTTGGTAGGGGGGACCTCCCCTCACACTCACTCATTCAGCCCCCACACCTCACACCTCACCTCTCCCCCGAGCTCAAGCCCCCTCCCCTTTCTTTTTGGACCACAAGATCTTCTCAAATACCTCTCATTTCGTTCACATTTGTCCAGTGTATTCGTAGCACTTTCATCACCCAAGGTACCTCTCTCACTTCCCCTCATCTTGATTGATTTAAATCTTGGTTTCGTGTGCTTTAGCTCATTTTATTGCAAACCCTAGGTGTTGATTTTGGTGTGGTCAAATCAATTAGTATGATGCATTTAGGGTTACGTTTGTTATTTCGTTATGTATTATGTGCCTAGAATTGTTTGTAGAATTGTTTCTGTATCTAGATCTAGTGCTATGATTAGTGGTCACCTTTGGGTTAGGGTTAGGGTTATGGTTAGGCTTAAGAAAATAATTAAGATCAAGATCACCTTAACAGATACCAAGTGTTGTGCTCCATTTGATTTATTTTATTGATTGTCATCTTAAACCGTATATTCATGTAGGATGGACATTTGCAACTATGAGTCTAGCAGTAGCGTGTGAGAAGGTTGTAGCGGAGCGACAACGTGGTATGAAGAAGGAGCTTGAAGCATGGTTCAAGAGTTGTGATGAGGCAAGTGCAGCCATGATGGATTTCGACAAGTACTCTTTTATGGAGGAACCTTGTGATCTCAAGGAGAGAAAAGTTTTCCGAAGGCTTGTGAAAGAAAAAAAGAAGATACGTAATGAGCTGCATGAGATGGAATATGTTTGCAGACACGCTTTGGCAATGGAGATTGGGTTCTCTGTCAGCAAAGAAGAAATACGAGAGCTGCACTTGACAAAACCTGGATAGGTCATTGGATGGGCAATCACACAAGGCATGCCAGAGATTCCGGAATGTCATGCTCGATGGGGCTGGTTCCGTGAAACGAAAGGTGTGTTGGAGAATTGGGTGGGATCCGCGGATTATCAACTGAAGCCTAATCGTGAGCGTGCCAAACAAATTGAACGTCTTATACATTTTAGAGAATTTTTTCCGGTGTAGAAAATGTATTGCTCGAGCTTGAGCTTGTAGTTTGAACTCATGTCATTCGAATCGGTAGATGCTTTAAGTCATTTTAACAAGTGTCATTTATGGATGTAATGAACTATGCTGAGTTATGCATGTCCTTGCTACTTGATCATTTCTGGATGTCTTATGTGCCTTGATCATATCTGGATTTCTTTAGTTCATAGAAGTTTGTAAAAAAGGGGTGAAACAAGTCTATTTTGATTGGTTGGCAACCTACCTCCAGACCCCCTGGCGGTAAGGTGGCCAACCCTACCGCCAAAAGAAACGCAAACTCGGTCACAACACGGTTCGGCACCCTACCGCCAGATCCCCTGGCGGTAAGATAGCCAACCCTACCGCCAAAACAACTGCAAAATCGGTCACAGACGGTTTTGGGGGGTCGGCACCCTACCGCCAGCCCCACTGGCGGTAGGGTAACCAACCCTACTGCCAGAAAAATTGCAAACTCGGTCATAGCAAGCTTTTGTGTGTGTCGGCACCCTACCGCCAGACACCCTGCCGGTAGGGTCCTACATCCTACCGCTAAGGGCTCTGGCGGTACTCTGAAAAGCAGAGAAAAACCACTCTGTGTTTTGTTCTTCGTTGATTTCACACGGTGCACAAGCAGTTTATGACAGAAATGACTGACAAATAACAAAGAAATTCCTGACAAAGTTGGATCTACGAGATAGTTCTGATGACAAATTCATTAAAAATGTGGCATGGCTTGTTGCCTTAGTAGTACATAGTGCATGATAAATGTGGCATGGCTTCATCCGGTTACATGATGAGTCCACCGAAGCGAAGGCCTACTGAGTCATACGAGGCCATTTCCCTTTCTTGTCACATGCCTCATCCTCCTCTTGCGCTTCACGAGCCTTTGCAAGCTTTCTTGCCCTCTCCTCTCATGAGCAAGCTTTGCTTGGCGTGCCCTCTCCTCCTCTCGTTTCTTCCGCTCCAACCTCTCCTTCTGACGACGCTCCTCCTCCAAACCTCTTCGAAACTATTCTTCAAACCTGCGTTGGCGCCTAAGACAATCTTGATATTGGTCCTTCCGGACATCTTCTGGCACTTCATGATCTATCCATGTTAAGTACTTGCATAGAGGAGGCGGTGATTGCATACACAAAATTAGTTAGTGCTCACACAAATTTGAAAGCAACATGTTACTTTTAAGACGTATCGGCGGTACATCATAGGGGTTGGTTGGAAGCGCACGATCATGGGCATAGTTGGGGCATACAAAATATCTCCTTCCCTCTGTCCATGACTTCTTTCGGTCGGTGGAAACTTTCACCTTGCAAACATCTCCACACCAACATGGTGGGATTTTCACATCTTTATCCTTCACCTTGTCCAAAGATGTGTTCACCCACTTGTTCGGCATGTCTTCTTGGTTAGCACACAGTGGCCTCGTCATGGAATCCGATGAAGCCATGCCTACAACAAATGAAGATGATAAGTCAAACATATGAAAATAAGCAATCAATTAAAGATGTTGAGCAAATATATCAACAAATTGACATGAAAGGAGACAATTAGTACCATTCACACTATTTCACAATTGATAAAACTTCAAATAATCATGACGATATCCAGGCAATGATCATTACATAGGCATCACGTCCAAGATTAGTAGACCAACTCCTACCTGCATCTACTACTATTACTCCACACATCGACCCTATCCAGCATGCATCTAGTGTATTAAGTTCATGGAGAAACAGAGTAATGCAATAAGAACGATGACATGATGTAGACAAGATCTATTTATGTAGAAATAGACCCCATCTTGTTATCCTTAATAGCAATTATACATATGTGTCGTTTTCCTTTCTGTCACTGGGATCAAGCACCGTCAGATTGAATCCATCACAAAGCACCTCTTCCCATTGAAATATAAATAGATCAAGTTGGCCAAACAAAACCCAAATATTGGAGAAGAAATATGAGGCTACAATCAATCATGCATATAAGAGATCAAAGAGATAATCAGGCAGAACAAGGAAACAAAACCGGGTTAGGTCTCGCGACTCCGCCCTCCCGCTCGTCCGCGCCGACACCCCGTGGCAACCGGGCGGGCCTCTTCTTCCCCGGGCCCCCTCGACTCCGCCCTTCTCCGCCCTCCTTGCCACCACCCGCGCGGGCCGCTGGGCAAAGCCTGGTTGGCCTGGGTGGCGGCAGGGGCTCTCTCCTTCCCGTGTGTCTCCGGCGGCGCGGGGTGCTGCGGATCCAGCGGGGCGCGGCGCTGTGTGCAGGGCGTGGCGGCATGGCTGCGGGTCGCGACGCTGGTGGCGTGGGTGCTCGTCGGTGCCGCGGCGGTTGTGCGATGGAGGCGGAGCTTCATCCTTCGGGCGGTTCGTGCGGGGGGGGAGGGGGGTCCCAGTCTGATTTGGCCGGATCTGGCATTGGCGGCCCGTCCGACGGCGAGGGATGTGGCCAGCAGGGGCATGGAGGCGTGGCGGCGGTTGGTGCACGTCCAGGCGGGCATTGGGCGGATGGCTTGCTTTCTCGGCCGTGTGACGGCGCGGGCCGTGGGCGGCTTGGGCGGCGGGCGGCCGCCCTGCATTGGTAGGTGGTGGCAGCGGCGCGGTGGTGGTCTGCCATGATCGTCTCCTCCTCGAGGTGGTGGCTCATGGCGGTGGTCCGGGTCGTTCACGACAGCGGCTGGACTTATCCGGCGTCGGCCCGTCAGTGTGCTAACTATGTGGACCTTCGACCCTTCTCTTCGGGCGTCCGTCCGGTATCTTCATCAACGGTTGGCCCTCCCCCAGCGACGATCCATCACTCGTCTCGCACCCGGCAGCAGGACCGAGCTCGTTTCACGCCCGACAGCAGGACTGACCTTGTCTCGCGCCCAGCATCAGGACCGAGCTCGTCTCGCACCCGGCAGCAGGACCATGCTCATCTCGCGCCAGGCAGCAAGACTGAGCTCATCTCGCGCCCAGTGCCGAGGACGGGGTGATGGAGGCCAGCCTATTGGGTCTCGGCACTTGGGGCAGCCCGTGGGTGCTAAAGGCGGGTCCTTTCCGCTCGTGTCTTTGGTCGGGGTAGCGGCTGATCTCGTGTGAGGAGGTGTCAAGGTCTTGGATGTCAGGGTGGCGGCCCTGATGTTGGCTCCACGGGGGCTCTTGGGCAGAGCCCGTAGCTTGGTGCTGCCCAGTTGGCATGGCCATGTGGGCGGCGTGGTAGCCGGGGTGTGGCGTTCGGCGGCGGTGAATGGTTGCCGGGGTGAAAACTTGCTCTTTCTTCGGATGGACCGACAGCGGTGGACTCGTTCCCTTCTTGAAGGCGTCGTCGCGGCTCTCATTGCCCTTCGTGTTGCTCCGGGGGAAACTCTGATCCTCGGATCGGGCAGCGGCGGTGCTTTGGTGTCGTCCCCTTCATGAAGGCGCCGCCTTGGATTCCACGGTTTGTCATATGTGGTTTCACCTCTTCGCGTAGTGCTAGGGATGGTGTTGCTGCGCTCAGCGCCTATGTATCTTGCCTTGGGTGTGTGTGTGTGTCTTGTGTGGGCGTGAGTTTGTACTGGGTGATGTTGATCGGTGCTTTATTATAAAGCGGGGCGAAAGCCTTTTTCGGTAAGAGATCAAAGAAGACTCAAATAACTTCCATGGATAAAAACATAGATCTGATCATAAACTCAAAGTTCATCGGATCCCAACAAACACACCGCAAAAGACTTACATCATATGGATCTCCAAGAGACCATTGTATTGATAATCAAGAGAGAGAGAGGAGGAAGCCATCTAGGTACTAACTACGGACCCGCAGGTCTACAAAGAACTACTCACGCATCATCGGAGAGGCACCAATGGACATGATGCACCCCTCTGAGATGGTGTCTAGACTGGATCTGGTGTTTCTGGACTTTACGGCGGTTGGAATTGATTTTCGTCGACTCCCCTAGGGTTTCTAGAATATTGGGGTATTTATAGAGCAAAGAGGCGGTTCAGGGGGCACCCGAGGTGGGCACAACCCACCGGGGTGCGCCTGGGCTCAGGCGCACCCTGGTGGGTTGTGCTCCCCTCGGAGCTCCCCTCAGGTGCGTTCCTGGCCCACTGGATGTCTTCTGGCCCAAAAAGATCCAAAAAAAGTTTCGCTGCGTTTGGACTCCATTTGGTATTGATTTCCTGTGATGTAAAAAACATGCAGAAAACAACAACTGGCACTGGGCACTATGTCAATAGGTTAGTACCAAAAATGACTATAAAATGATTGTAAAACAACCAAGAATGATAATATAACAGCATGGAACAATAAAAAATTATAGATACGTTGGAGACGTATCAACATCCCCAAGCTTAATTCTTGCTCGTCCTCGAGTAGGTAAATGATAAAAACAGAATTTTGATGTGGAATGCTGCCTAACATGTTCATCACATTTATTTTCTTTATAGCATGGACATTTGGACTTTTATATGATTCAAAGAAATAGTCTAGTTTTGATATGAAGACTTTAATACTCAAGCATATCAACAAGCAACCATGTCTTTCAAAATATCAACACTAAAGCAAGTTATCCCTAGCCCCTTATGCTCAATCATTGATCCATTCATGAAACACACTCGAATATTAGCTACACCCAATGCTCAAATAGGATCATAGTGCTCCTTAGTTGGTGCTTTATAAGAGAAGATGGAGACTCAAATTCAAAATAAAAATTGTGTGAGTAAAAGAAAGGTCCTTCGCGGAGGGAAGTAGGGATTTGTAGAGGTGCCAGAGCTCAAAGCTTAAATTGAGAGATAAAAACATTTTTGAGAGGCATACTTTTCCCACCAACAAAAATGACTTAGAGCTCCCAACACTTTCCATGCTAGATACATCATAGGCGGTTCCCAAACAGAAAATAAAGTTTATTCTTTTTTCCACCATTACTTTCACTTTCCATGGCTAACTGTATCCATGGGTGCCCTCCATACCAACACTTTCCAAGGAATTTATTATTTGACAACATAAAGTAAATTCATTTTTCATTTCGCGACTGAGCATTCCTAATACCTTTGTCGTACTCTCGTGCAATGACAAGTGAATAAACACTCATCGTGAGAATAACACATCTAGCATGGAAAATATTGGCCACCCCTCACCGCCTTGCGAGCGGTAGAGCACACAAAAGAGAACTTTATTTTGAAAATTAGAGATGGCACATGCAAATTTGCTTAGAACGGCATGAAAATATTGCATATAGGTAGGTATAGTGGACTCATAAGGCAAAACCGATTTAAAGGGTTTTGGATGCACAAGTAGTGATCATACTTAGTGCAAAATGAAGGGTAGCAAAAAGATTGAGAAACGACCAACCAAAAAGCGAAAAATCTCGTACCCAAGCATTAAGCATAAGTAACACCGAATAATGCACCATAAGTAGGATATAAATTTCATTGCATAACTATTAACTTTTGTGCTTGCATAGGGAATCACAAACCTTAACATCAATATTCTTACTAAAGCACAATTACTCATCAACATGACTCACATATCATATCATCATATCTCAAAACCATTACTAAGAATCAAGTTTATTTTGTCCAGTGATCTTCATGAAAGTTTTTCTTATATCCTCCTTGGACATCTATCACTTTGGGACTATTTACATATGTTGGTTTTGATAAGCTCAAACAAATTTAAGTGAAGAACATGAGCATAGTTTTGCTTTCTCTCAAAATAATCTAAGTGAAGCAAGAGAATTTTTTTGAAAATTTTACTAACCCCCAAAAAAATCTAAGTGAAGCATGAGAGCATTTCTTCAAAAATAACAAAGCACACCGTGCTAAAAAAGATATAAGTGAAGTACTAGAGCAAATCCATTGCTCTAAAAATTTAAGTGAAGCATAGGAGCAAGCATAGCATAGTTTTTGGCTCTCTCAAAAAGGTGTGTTCAGCAAGGATTCAACACTTAAAACACAAAGCAAAACAAGCAAAGTCTCATTCATACAAGACGCTCCAAGCAAAACTCATAATATGTGACGAATAAAAATATAGCTTCAAGTAAAATACCGATGGTTGTTAGAAGAAAGCGGGGATGCCACTCGGGAGCATCCCCAAGCTTAGTTGCTCGCTACTTCTTGAATATTATCTTGGGATGCCTCGGGCATCCCCAAGCTTAACCTTTCTCTAATCCTTATTCCTTCATCCATCGTAAGATCACCCAAATCTTGAAAACTTCAATCACACAAAACTCAACAAAACCTTCGTGAGATCCGTTAGTATAAGAAAGCAAATCGCTACTATATGTATTGTTGAAAACCTATTCATATTTTATTTTTGCATTATATCCAATGTATTCCAACTTTCTATGGCAAAAACTCTTCAAAGAAAACCATAGAATCATCAAAACAAGCACACAATGCAAAGAAAACAGAATCTGTCAAAAACAGAACAGTCTGTAGCAATCTGGATATTTCGAATACTTATGTAACTCCAAAAATATTTAGAAAGTAGGAGAACCTGAGAAAATTCTATATTAATTTTCTTCAAAAAGAATCAATTCAAAAGCACATTTATCTGATTTATGAAAATTATTTACGTGAGTGCCTATGTTTCTGTTTTTCAGCAAGATCAAATCAACGTTCACCCAAATCATCCTAAAGGCCTTGCTTGGCACAAACACTAATTTAAACCACAAAAACACGTCTAACCAGGGGTATAATTGTGTATTTTATTGAAAACAGCAAGAAAAACAAAAGGCAAAAAAATACAAGTTGGGTTGCCTCCCAACGAGCGCTATCGTTTTACGCCTCGAGCTAGGCATAACGCGTAGGATCTATGTTTTGTCATCTTTGGTTCTAGATCCATAAGATGCCCTCATGATTGATTCATATGGTGGCCTATTCTTGTTCTAGGGAAGTGTTCCATACCCTTCCTTAGTGGAAATTGAAATTTAATATTTCCTTCTTTCATATCAATCACGGCACCAATAGTACGTAAAAATGGTCTAGCAAGAATAATTGGACAAGACGGATTGCAATCAATATCAAGAACAATAAAATCTATGGGAACATAATTCATATTTGCAAGAATAAGAACATCATTAATTCTTCCCAAAGGATTTTTGATAGTAGAATCCGTCAAGTGCAAATTTAAAGAGCAATCTTCAATATCAGTAAGACCAAGCACATCACATAAAGATTTCAGAATTGTAGAAACACTAGCACCCAAGTCACATAAAGCAAAACACTCATAACTTTTAATCTTGACTTTGATAGTAGGTTCCCACTCATCATGCAATTTTCTAGTTATTGAAACTTCTAATTCCAACTTTTGTTCAAAAGCTTTCATCATGGCATCAACAATATGTTTAGTAAAAGCTTTATTTTGTTCATAAGCATGGGGTGAATTTATCATAGATTGCAACAAAGAAATACATCAACCAAAGAGAAACTATCATAATTAAAGTCTTTGTAATCCAAAATAATGGGCACATCACTAGTTAAAGTCTTGACCTCTTCAAACCCACTTTTATCAAATTTTTCAACAAGATTTTCACCCTCCGAATCATAGGGACGCCTTCTAACTAAAGTTGACTCTTCTCCAGTCCCTTTTTCGTCAATCTTAATTTTACGAAACAAAGAATCAATAGAGGAAACACCAATCATTTTAAGATCTTCATCATTTTTATGAAAGTAGTCACTAGAAAACACTCTCTCTAAAAATTCTCTTTTAGCTTTAAGCATAGCGGTTCTTTTCTTACTTTCATCCATAGAAACATAAAGAGCTTTAATTGATTCTCCAACTTTTGGAACAAAAAATTTCATCTTGAAGTTTCTACATCATGGGCAATTCTATCAATACTTCTAGACAAACCATCAACTTTATTCAACTTTTCTTCTATCGAAGCATTGAAAACTTTTTGAGTATTGATAAATTATTTAATATTGTTCTCAAGATCAGAGGTGTTTCTATTATTATTATAAGTAGGATTACCATAGGAATTACCATAATTATTAGAGGAATTACTAGGAAAAGGCCTAGGCTTAAAATTACCTCTATAAGCATTGTTATTGAAATTGTTTCGCGAGACAAAATTCACATCTAAGGCATCACTATTTTGCTCAATCAAAGTAAAAAAAGGAACATCATGAAATAAATAGGAGCACTTTTATTAGCAACCAACTTCATAAGAGCATCAACTTTTTCACTCAAAGAATTTATTTCTTCTACCGAATTGACTTTTTTATTAGTAGGAGCTCTTTCAGTATGCCATTATGAGTAATTTGCCAAAATATTGTCTAAAAATTTCGTAACTTCTCCCAAAGTAATTTCCATAAAAGTACCCCCAGCGGCAGAATCTAAAGATTACGAGAAACAAAATTCAATCCCGCATAAGTTTTTTGTATGATCATCCAAAGATTTAACCCATGAGTTGGGCAATTCCTTAGCATCAATTTCATCCTTTCCCAAGATTGTGCAACATGCTCATGTTCAAGTTGCTTGAAATTCATGATCTGGGTTCTAAGGGAAATATTTTTTGCGGGCGAAAAATACTTAGTAATAAAAGCATCCTTGCACTTATTCCAAGAATCAATACTATTGCGAGGCAAAGAGGAAAACCAAATTTTTGCACGATCTCGCAAAGAAAACGGAAATAATTTCAACTTCACAACATCATTGTCCACATATTTTTTTTCTTTTTCATATCGCATAATTAATGTGTTAAGATGGGACGCGACATCCTCATTAGGAGTACCGTAAAATTGATATTTCATGACAAGATTCAGCAAAGCAGTATTAATATTACAAGACTCCGCATTAGTGGCGGGAGGAGCAATCGGAGTGCTAATAAAATCTTTGTTGTTGGTATTTGAGAAATCACACAACTTGGTGTTCTCTTGAGTCATGATGACTTCACAACAAGAATGCACTCAGAAACAGATCTGACGGGAAAACGACGAACGAAAAAAAGAAGGCCACCTAAAGGGCCACCACAGCCTGAATACGACTAGAAACCCAACAATGGGCTAGGATTCAGGCCCGCAGTAGGCCCAATAGGCCCACAGGCACATATAGTGAGTTTAGGCCCGTAAGCCTGCATTTGAGAGGAGCTCGAGAGGGCAGCGGGACTGGGGCTTATAAACCACTCTCGAGCTCCCTCAGCTAGCGAGGTGGGACTAAACTTTCGTGCCGCGACGCGGGCAGCACAAGGCCTTTAGTCCCGGTTGGTGGCACCAACCGGGACTAAAGGGGTGCATTGGTCCCGGTTGGTGGCACAAACCGGTACCAATGCCCCCCCTTTAGTCCCGGTTGGTGCCACCAAGGCCTTTGGTCCCGGTTGGTGGCACCAACCGGGACTAAAAGGGGGCATTGGTCCCGGTTGGTCTCATGAACCGGGGCCAATGCTTTGCCTATATAAGCAGCACTCGTGAAAATTTGGTTCATTTTGTTCTTCCCCGTCCGACGCTGCCAGTTGCCCGCCGCCTCCGCTTTGTTGCCGCTGTAAATGCCGCCTGCCGTCTCAGACCGACCGACGCTGCGTGCACTGACGCTGTCAGAGCCTCAACGCCGCCGACCTGCCGTCACGCCCGCCCAAGGCCGCCCCTCTCACCGTCATTGTCAGCCATGACCCACCTGCCATCGCCCTCGCTGCGCCCCTCACGCCGTCGCCATCCCGTGAGCAAAATTTTTGCTAATTTAATTTGATGTAGTAGTTAATTTAGATGTGTAGTATAATTTAGATGTGTAGTTAATTGATTTAGACTTTGTTAGATTTTTGTAGTTCATAGATTTTTCTGTTAGATGTGTAGTTCATAGATTTTTCTGGTAGATTTTTTTTCATATTGTGTAATTTGGTCATATTGTGTTAGATTTTTTTCTGTTAATTGATTATTTTGGTGATATTATTGTTGAATATGCATGTTTGTATGTTCATATATATGCAAAGATCGAATATGTCAATTTTTTATGACTTTTTTCTGTTCATAGAATTTTTATGATTTTTTTCTTTTGTAATTTTGTTCATAGAATTTTAATGATTTTTTTGTTCATAGAATTTTCTTTGTCAATTTATGTATATGTTCATATTGTGTATGTATAGGAAAATTGTGCATGATCAAAGTCATTTATGAATATGTTCATATTTAGAATAGAGGAAAAAGGAAAATAAGAAGAGAAAGTGTTTAATATAATTAGGTAGAAAAATAAATAGAACTATAGTTAAACTAGTTTATTTTTAGTAAGTACTACTTTATTTTATTTATAGTAACTGCTTAATATATAGTTGAACTAGCTAGTTGATTTAATAAACTACTTTATTTTACTATATATAGAAGTAGTTTATTTTTAGTAAGTAATACTTTATTTATTTATAGTAAGTGCTTTAGTATAGTTGAACTAGTTGATTTTATTAATTAAACTACTTTATTTTACTATATATAGAAGTATTTCCCGCATCAACGTCGACGATGCCTATCCCGGATCCTCGTCGTCGACTCGGCGGTGGAGGCCTGCTTGATCAGGGCCATGTCCGGGACTGGGCTCCGCCGGGCTGGTATTGGGAGGTGCTACCTTCCGGGGACGTAGGTTGGTGAGGAGCCAGCCTGTTGTTGACCCGATGCTTGTTTGGTGGCGGTCGCGTGGGCGATGCGGTGCCGAGGCTTCCGGACACCGCGGAGGTGGTACGTCACCGTGTCAGCGAGGAGGACGAGCACGTCCGTCGCTACATAGTTGCGTTGGAGGGCAGGTTCGACAATACCTGGCAGGTTCTTCAGGGATCTCACTGGAGCTATAATCCTGTGATGGTTCCTTATCTTTGGGTGTCCACCGCCCGCGATGATACCCGTCGAGCGCTACGGTTCTAGCTGTATTAGCGATGCTATATGTATGATAGTATTAGAGGAGTATTAGTGATAATATTCGATGATGTACGGACACAAGAGATGATGTACTTTTGGTTATAATTGAATGCATGATAATTTGAATACTACTTTATTTTACGATTTGGTTTTGCTTATTGAATGCTCATATTGGAAAAGTACTCCTACTTTGAATGCTAAAATTGAAGAGCACTCTTTGCAGAAATCTATGAGCCCCCTCCATCATCCACGCCGTCGTGGGGGTAGCTTCTCCTTCATTCCCGTGTGCTAGACAATTTGGTGTAATAATGCACCCGGGAATGAAAGGAGGAGCTATACCATCACCGATAGTCAACCCGTGATTAATAATAATGATCTAATTTAGGTTTTAGTACATATATTTAATTGTACAAGTTTAATATTTGAATTATGAACATAGGCCGGAAATGTCGTACTCGGACGACGAAAACCGCCCGGCGGAGTGCGACTGGTGTCACGACGACCGAGGTATGTGCGACAGGTTCCTTGAGCTGGACGAAGATCGGTGCTTCAGCATTAAGCTCGAGGAGACCTTCGATGTTCGTACGGTACGCAACGACGGCAATAGTTTTTTTCGTAATTAAGCACGACTTCAACTATTTTAACGTGTATTTTTCATCTTTTCCAATTCGACTAGCTTATCCCATCCTATGCAAGACGCTATGTCTTGGAGAGGATGGGTTTTGAAGACCATGAAAGTATGGAAACCAAAACAATTCACCTAAGGACCCATCATGGTGTGGATTTGAAGTAAAGTTGTACAATGCTGAGAGTGTAACCCATTTTGGTTGCAAAAATTGGGAAGCACTTTGTAAGATGTATGGTTTTGATGAGGGTATGCTTTTCACCATGGATCTTGGTGATCCTACAATCGAGCAAGACAATATGGACATTTGGGTCCTTGTGGATACACTTCCAATTCTTCCCCCATGTGAGCTTCTCAAACATAGTTATTAAGTAATTTATATTGTTTATTTCAAAATAGTTGACAACTTATTTCCATTGACAGCTTATTTTCATTCTTCAAAGAATGTGCGGAAGATGGTAGACAAAACCCACTACACCGATGGCTCCGAATTAACTTATAAGGAGAAAAATCATCTGATCGCATTTTGTACTGATCGTGAGAATTACAATATCTACAATCAAACTCCTCAACATTATGGTCAATACGTGTCATTAGTGCACGTGTTGAACTACGGTAACTTCTATGGAGATACCCTGGTAAGATTTTTTTTACTATTACGACATCCGTGCATCTTTTTGCATACTTCTAAAACTAGTACATCATTGCTAACTACGAAGTTATTACTATGTTTTTCAACAGATAATCTCGAATGATTGTGTGCCTCATCTGATTTATACGCACGGTCACCTTGATGTTTTGAACATACAACCAGGTCGTCCTACGAATCTCAACTGTCCATACCGGATTTCTAAAAGAAGTGGAGACATGACAATCAAAGAATGGAAAAAATGTATGGACAGTCGTAAGGAGCTTCTTGGAAGTAAAAGGAAGCGGCGCAAGAATTGAGACAAGATGATCTCCATTCTTCATAATGGAGAGTCAGGGTCTATATTGTTTTATGCTATTTTACCTTAAGGGTGTTTAGGTCCTACCGACATCGATGATCATGTGCTAAGAACAATTATGTAGGGTTGGGTTCGATGACTATGAGGATGATGATCGTATGACTTGTTATTAATAATGAGTAGAAGTTGTATGATGATGCATGATTAGTAGGACTTGTTATTATAGATGATGATGTATGATGCGAGCATGCATGAGTTATTATATATCAGCGGGTGAAATGAACATAGCAGTAGCGTTGGTAAACCAAGGACGAAGATATAAGAGAGGACACTTCCCTCTATTAGCTAGCTAATAACAACCTAAATTAACCCCCAAAACCCCTAAACCAGCCATTTTTTAAAAAAAGAAAAAGAAAAACCTCAGCTCCAGCCAGCTGCTGACGCGTGGAAGCCTTTTGGTCCCGGTTCATGTCACCAACCGGGACCAAAGGCCCCCTTGCCTGGGCTGCCCGCAGTGGCCCCGTGGAGGCCCATCTGTCCTGGTTCGTGTAAGAACCGGGACTAAAGGGGGAGGGCATTAGTACCGACATTTTTGTCCCGGTTCTTAAACCGGGACAAAAGGCCCTTGCGAACCGGGACAAATGCCCTGTTTTCTACTAGTGTAAGTGAAGCATGAGAGATCAACAATTTCTACAAAATAAAACCACCGTCGTGCTCTAAAAAGTATAAGTGAAGC
The DNA here is from genome assembly GCA_021605145.1 of Aegilops bicornis. Lineage (NCBI taxonomy): Eukaryota > Viridiplantae > Streptophyta > Magnoliopsida > Poales > Poaceae > Aegilops > Aegilops bicornis. Next base: position 567,693,561 of record CM038673.1, on the reverse strand, counting down.
ACTAGAGCAAAAACTATCTAGCTCAAAAGATATAAGTGAAGCACATAGAATATTCTAATAAATTCCAAATCATGTGTCGCTCTCCCAAAATGTGTGTACAGCAAGGATGATTGTGGTAAACTAAAAATCAAAGACTCATATCATACAAGACGCTCCAAGTAAAGTTACCGATAGACAAAGACGAAAAAGGGGATGCCTTCCGGGGCATCCCCAAGCTTAGGCTTTTGGTTATCCTTGGATTATCTTGGGGTTCCATGGGCATCCCCAAGCTTAGGCTCTTACCACTCTTATTCCATTGTCCATCAAATCTTTACCCAAAACTTGGAAACTTCACAACACAAAACTCAACAGGAAATCTCATGAGCTCCGTTAGTGCAAGAAAGAAAAACCACCACATAAGGTACTGTAATGAACTCATTCTTTATTTATATTGGTGTTAACCCTACTGTATTCCAACTTCTCTATGGTTCATACCCCCCGATACTAGCCATAGATGCATCAAAATAAGCAAGCAACACACGAAAAACAGAATCTGTCAAAAACAGAACAGTTTGTAGCAATATGTAACTTTCGTATACTTCTGGAACTCTAAAATTCCTACCAAAATAGGAAGTCCTGGGAAATTTGACTATTGATCTACTGCAAAAAGAATCAACTAAGAATCACGTTTCTGTGATTTATTAAAATTATTCTCGTGCGTGCAAAAGTTTCAGTTTTTCAGCAGAATCAAATTAACTATCACCTTAGGTTATTCTATAGGTTCTACTAGGCACAAACACTAATTAAAACATAAAACCACATCTAAACATAGTCTATATGAATTATTAATTGAATAACAGCAAGGAAAAATATTGGTTTGTCTCCCAACAAGCGCTTTTCTTTAAAGCCTTTTTTGCTAGGCATTGATAATTTTAATGATGCTCACATGAAAGACAAGAATTGAAGCGCAAAGAGAGCATCATGAAACACGTGGAAAACACATCTAAGTCTAACATACTTCCTATGCATTGGCATATTATAAGCAAACAAATTTGCAAGGCAAGCAAAAACTAGCATATGCAAGGAAGAAGAAAGAGACAATAGCAATCTCAACATGACGAGAGGTAATTTAGTAAGATAAAAATTTCTACGACCATATTTTCCTCTCTCATAATAATTACATGTAGGATCATAGGCAAATTCAACAAAATAACTATCACATAACATATTCTCAATACGATCCACATGCATGTGAAGTTGACACTCTTCCAAAATAGTGGGATTATCATTAACTAAAGTCATGACCTCTCCAAACCCACTTTCAATATTATTGCAAACACTATTATCAATCTCATATTCATCATGGGGCTTAAATAAATTTTCAAGATCATAAGAAGAGTCACCCCAATCATGATCATTGCAACAAGTAGTACACATAGAAAAAACTAGCATCCCCAAGCTTAGGGTTTTGGATATTATTAGCACAATTGACATCAAGAGAATTTAAAATAAAACTATTGCAATCATGCTTTTTATTCAAGGAGCTATCATGAATCTCCTCATAAATTTCTTCATCGCAATTTTCAGATTCATGAATTTCAAGCAAAACCTCATAAATATAATCTAGTGCACTCAAATCACTAGAATTTGGTTCATCATAATTGGATCTCTTAAAAATATTCGCAAGCGGATGAGGATCCATAGATCTTAGGTTCTCTGTTTAGCAACAAATAAACACTATTCCAACCAAACAAGCAAACGAGCCAAGTAAGACAGCAAAGCAAACGAAAAGACGAACAGAAGAAGGGCGAATAAAACGGCAAGGGTGAAGTGGGGGAGAGAAAAACAAGAGGCAAATGGCAAATAATGTAATGCGAGGGAGATGAGTTTGTGATGGGTAATTGGCATGTCTTGACTTGAGCGAAGACCTCCCCGGCAACGGCGTCAGAAATCCTTCTTGCTACCTCTTGAGCATTGCGTTGGTTTTCCCTTGAAGAGGAAAGGGTGATGCAGCAAAGTAGCGTAAGTATTTCCCTCAGTTTTTGAGAACCAAGCTATCAATCCAGTAGGAGACTCCTCAAAAGTCCCTCGTACCTACACAAACAAACAAGAACCTCGCAACCAACGCGATAAAGGGGTTGTCAATCCCTTCACGGTAACTTGCGAAAGTGAGATCTGATAGAGATAATAAGATAAGATAAATATTTTTGGTATTTTTATGATATAGATTGAAAAGTAAAGATGCAAATAAAAGTAGATTGGAAACTTATATGATAAAAGATAGACCCGGGGGCCATAGGTTTCACTAGTGGCTTCTCTCAAGATAGCATAAGTATTACGGTGGGTGAACAAATTATTGTCGAGCAATTGATAGAAAAGTGCATAGTTATGAGAATATATAGGCATGATCATATATATAGGCATCATGTCCGCGACAAGTAGACCGAAATGATTCTGCATCTACTACTATTACTCCACACATTGACCGACTCCTACCTGCATCTAGAGTATTAAGTTCATAAGAACAGAGTAATGCATTAAGAAAGATGACATGATGTAGAGGGATAGACTCAAGCAATCTGATATAAACCCCATCTTTTTATCCTTGATGGCAACAATAAAATACGTGCATTGCTGCCCCTGCTATCACTGGGAAAGGACACCGCAAGATTGAACCCAAAGCTAAGCACTTCTCCCATTGCAAGAAAGACCAATCTAGTAGGCCAAACCAAACTGATAATTCTAAGAGACTTGCAAAGATAACCAATCATACATAAAAGAATTCAGAGGAGATTCAAATATTTCTCATAGATAAACTTGATCATAAACCCACAATTCATCGGATCTCGACAAACACACCGCAAAAAGAGTTATATCGAATAGATCTCCAAGAAGATCGAGGAGAACTTTGTATTGATATTCAAAGAGAGAGAAGAAGCCATCTAGCTAATAACTATGGACCCGAAGGTTTGTGGTAAACTACTCACAACTCATCGGAGAGGCCTTGGAGATGATGTAGAGGCACTCCATGGTCGATTCCCCTCGTGAGCGCCGTGAAGGCTCCAAGATGGGATCTCGCGGATACAGAAGGTTGCAGCGGTGGAAATAGTTTTTCGTGGTGCCCCTGAATGTTTTCGGGGTATGGAGGTATATATAGGAGAAGGAGGTAGGTCAGGGGAGCCACGAGGGGCCCACGAAGGTGGGGGCGCGCCCACCCCCTAGGGTGCGCCCTCCTGCCTTGTGGCCGCCTCGGGTGCTTCTTGACGTCCACTCCAAGTCTCCTGGATTGCGTTTGTTCCAAAAAGATCGCTCCCGAAGGTTTCATTCCGTTTGGACTCCGTTTGATATTCCTTTTCTTCGAAAGACTAAAATAGGCAAAAAAACAGCAATTCGGGTTGGGCCTCCGGTTAGTAGGTTAGTCCCAAAAATGATATAAAAGTGTAAAGTAAAGCCCATAAACATCCAAAACGGATAATATAATAGCATGGAACAATCAAAGATTATAGATACGTTGGAGACGTATCAACCCTCTTTCCTTGCCAGTCACCTTCTTGTAGATTTGATTTTCTTGCGCCGTCAACCCATCCTCATCCAATTCTTCCTTCGGACCCTCGTCATCCGAGTCATACCCACACATACAGTTATAAGGGAGGGTACGGTCCATATCTTGTTGCAGCACAATGACATCCAAGTTACCAATGGGATTGTCATGAATCTCTTCATTCTCCACGTAAGCATCGTCTTGAGCAACAATAGCATCATCATCAACATGACCACTAGCATCTTCTTGAACAAGAGGAATATCATCAACTCGGAGTACTATGGCGCTAGCATTGATATGATCTTCATCGGGTTGGCTAGAACAATTGGGGATATACACCTCGGCACTATCATCATGTATTGGGGGGGATACATTGCGGTTCAAATCAATTTGCAAGGAAGGAGGAGGATCAACCTTTGTGGCAAATATCTCAAGAGACTTGTCTTGTGATGCGTCTACTTTGTCCTTGTACACATTCCAATGCAATTGGGAGGTGATGGGCATACTCTTTAATCGGGACTTTACTCCCAATCCAACGTCATACCTCCCAATAAGCTTAACCTCGGCATTTGGGTCATTCCAATGTAAGAAGCTTCTCACTTTAACTACAAGATCATCAAAGCTTGGACTTGCACTAGTGCAGAACTAGGCAATAGCACCGGTTCGTAAGGCCCTTTAGTGTCGGTTCCACAACCGGCACTAAAGTGTGGTCACTAAAGGCCCCCCCCCCTTTAGTACCGGTTCAGCACGAACCGGTGCTAAAGATCAACCACGTGGCACGAGGCAGCTCCGGGGGCCGGGAGCCCTTTAGTACCGGTTGGTAACACCAACCGGTACTAAATGTTTGTGGGTTTTTGTTTTATTTTACCAACCGGTACTAAATGTTTGTGGGTTTTTGTTTTATTTTTTATTTTTCAATTAAATTTGTATTATCAATTTAATTCTTTTTCGTTTGCTGGTATTTTACGATACTACACATTGTACACGTTATGCATATATATATATATATATATATATATATATATAGAATTTCTAATAGAACCAATCATGCATATATATATATATATATATATATATATATATCAACAATGTCTCACAAACAAACAGATAAATTAATTAACACAAACACACATGTATAGTTATATACAATTTCTCCAACATCTGCATGTTGCCTTGAGCCAGTGGCATTAGCCTAATTGGTGCCTTGAGCACGATGGGGCGGTAGCGGGTAATAGTATTCTCCTTCGGATTTATGACCTGGTCGAGCAAAAATCCCGCTATTTCCTCTTGAAGTGCTTCTCTGGCGCACCGTTTCTAGGAGCTTCTCCCGCACCTCTGTGAACTGTTAAGAAGGAGATCAATATGCATTTGTATTAGTTGTGTGACTAGATATCGATAATGGTGTAAAAATTGTGAATAGTGTTTTGACAAGCGTACCCATTCCTGTCTTTGAGATCTGCCCCTTTCGGACGCCATCATGCGAATGTTCTCGCAAACGCAGAATGCACACAGATCAGTCCTCATACCGCTTCGTGGCCTTTACGAGAATGGAATTTGATCAGATAATAATTAATCAAGCATGATAATTAAAGAGATGGCAGCTAGCTAGCTAGCTAGTACTACTTAATTACTTACCTTGGGTCGAAACCATTTAAGCTTTTGTTTCCATTCTCCTGGGGTCACGCTGATGAACCTTGCCCAAGCCCTGCCCGCCGACAAAAAAAATGAATAAAGGGGTTATTAAATAGTTGATATCATGAAAAATGACGAACTAAATAGACCGAGATATATAGTTAATAATGATTGAAATTACCTGTTGACTATCCCAAACAAGATGTTATAGTCAGTTTTTTCTTTGAGTAGTGAGTCCAGTATTTCAACCGTGCTCAAGGCCAACTTTAATGATACACAAGACCCAGTGAAATCTGCATGCACACACGTTTGCATGTCTTAATTAAGCGGGCATATGTAAAGCAAAAACATGTAGCTAGCTAGTAGGCAAAAACAAAGAATTTGTAGTACAAGACAGTGTTACTCACTGGAAGTTGTAAGGAAGTAGTATATCTTCATTGTATTTGAGGCGCTTCAAGAACTCTAGCATGTTGTCCTCACGTCCTTTTGATAACGTGGATTTAGTTTCCATGTGTATTCATTAACGGTGTTTGGGTCAATGAGCCCAATGCCAAAGCGCCCACCTTTTCTCATTTTATATATCTTCATCCTGCATATAATACCACGTAAAAGAATATAGTGAGGATAATTACAGGTAATGATTGATCAAAAGGATCAAGACAGCTAGCTTGAGACTTAAATTACGTAAAGAAATCACTTACGCACAATAGCAACTCGACGATAGATTTGTCGAGTGCGTCTTGATTGTATAACTGAAACAGTTCGTAATACTCAACGGACACAGCTTTCTCATGGAAGTAATGCTCCTCCTTGACATTCACCATGAGGGACAATCGATCGGAAATCTTGGTAATGTTCATGTACCATTGATGCAATTCATACATTCTCGTTGGGAGGTTCTTGACCTTGTTTGGCTCGACCAAAGGTTGGCCCCGGACATATTTCTGTTTTATTTCATCCTCTCTAAGCACAGGCATGGGCTCGATCTCGAGGAGTTGTCCAACAGTGATTTTGAGAACTTCAGCCTGCATTATATGGTCCTCCGTTATTACCACATTGCCCACCTCAGAACGTAAACTGTTTGCCCACAATAATATTGGGCCACAGATTATCACGTGTTGTTGGCACAACAAGCGAGGATCGATTATGCCACCTGTTCTCCCAAATTGGGAATGGTTTTCCGCATTTTTGACAAATGCTTCTTGTTTGCTCGATCCCGAGCTCGCCTCCACGTAGACGTGCTCGATTTAACTTCCCGATGTGGCGCTCATAGTCTGTGTCAACAGGCTTGGGAGCTGGTGGTTGAGCCATACGAATGAAGTGGTCAATCGCTTCCTCGTGCACTTTCTCCCTTGGCGGTGGTGGCGGTTTCGGTGCAAAATGGGCTTCCACCTCGGACTTCGATATGGCTGCGATTTCCTCCTCGGACCTGTCATAAGACCTCTGCGGAAGAGGCGTGAGGCTTGGACCATATTTATATCGCTTGCCTCCGCCTGTACTTCCTGTACTACCTCGACCAGACCGCCACGCACCATAGCTGCGGGGTGTCTCTTCTGCGATTGCCGAGGCGGCGGAGACGCCGGCCGACGGGCTGAGTTGGACGAGGAGGAGTGGCCGCTGGGTTGTGCCGGACTTGGAGGAGGAGTGGTCTGAGGTTGTGCCGGACTTGGAGGAGGAGTGGACGTCTGACGCTGTGGCGGACTTGGAGGAGGAGGAGTGGCCTGACACTTTGCTGGACATGGAGGAGGAGTGGCCTGACACTTTGTCGGACTTGGTGGACTTGCAGGAGCGGGAGACTGCTGACTCGGTGGCGGACTTCGACGAGGAGTCGGATGACGCAGTTGTCGGTGGCCTTCGAAGATGATGCAATCCTTTTTCCATAGGATGATACGATGGTTGGCGTCTCGAGAAAGCGCTCGTCGTCACCTCCAGGAATGTCAAGCTCTAGCCCCGAATATGGGTGCACCACCTCGTCAACCATGACACGAGCATAGCCCTCTCGAATCGGGATGCAATGGTAGGTTGCTTTGGGGGTAATCGGAAAAGCAACGCCCGTCCGCCACCTTCATGGATATGTTCTTCATTTTGACGTGTAGCTCGCAGCTAGTGTTCTCCGTGATGTCATCCACGGGTATCTACCCAGCATTGCGTCGTCCGGGCGGAACCCACGCTGCTTCTCCGCATGGATGGGGCGGTGCTATCCAATGCGGGATCATTCGCTAGCTGCCGCATTCCGAGACCCCTTTGCCGGGTAAGTGAGTCGATTCGCCTCGCCGCCGCTGGAATTTGACTACCAATTCCGCTTGACTTGCTTCTAGGCCTTGAAGGCGTTCATAGTCCCGCTTCCTCTGCTCCTCCTCCATCTTCCTCTTCTTCTCCTCCGCAATCTTCTTTCTCGCATCGGTTCTCAGAGTCGGTGTTCCATCTGAAACCCTCATACCACGGAATAGCGCCCTTGCCTCGTGTTCTTCCCGGGTGTTCAGGATTTCCCAGGGCACGCTCGTCGTTCTCTCTGTTGGGCTGGAACACCCCCGATCGTGCCTCTTCTATTGCAACAAGTATCACATCGTCGGCTCCCTTCAGACTTGCCCTCGTCGAAACATTGCCTGTCTTCGGGTCCAACTCCCCCATGCGCATAGAACCAAGTCCCGACCACGGGGCCAGCTCTTAGTAACCGGAGTGGCACCGCATCCTCCATCTCTTTCTCGGACTTATCCCACTTGGGCATTGCCACCGTGATAGCCACCGCCCCAGCTTATGGAACTTATCCTTTTTTTCGGCATTCTTCTTGTTTATTCTCGACCGTTCCTTAGCTAATTCTGAATCCTTGAATTTCATGAAATCGTCCCAATGAGCACGTTGGTTCTCTAGTGTTCCCTCGAATACTGGAGTCTTCCTTCCTCCCTTGACGTACTTGTCCCATTCACGATTCTTGTGGTTCTTGAATGCAACCGCCATCTTCCTAAGAGCAGCGTCCTTGACTTTCTCGCACATCTCGCTTCGTGAAATGATCCGGTAGGGTGAAATGTTCCATGAGAGTATCCCAAAGCAGATCTTTTTGATTCTTGTCGACAAAAGTAACATCCGGACGTGGAGCAGCGTCCTCTTTGCCTTTTTGTCCTTTGTCTTTTCTTTGGCTCTCTCCATTCTTGAAGGGAGACCGGAGTTGGTCCTTCACAAGAACTCCAGACCGACGAATGAACTTGTTCGCAATCTTCTTAGGCGCTAATGGTTCGCCATTAGGTCCGATCGCCTCGATATTGTACTTTACGCCCTCCTTAAACTTTTTGTTCGGGCCTCGTTTATTCTTTTGCCTGAAGATTTGCTCGATCCGGATGGCTGAAAGAACAAAGATCGATTCGTTAATATATCTTCAAGTCATTTAAAACATGTGATGATCACCAGATACCTGCTTATATAAATATATATACCTCGCCGGTCTTTTTTGTTTCAGGATCAACATGTTCTTCGTCATCGTCATAATCGTAGTTCATGACTTCATCAATTCGGTCGTCGCGATCGAATATCATATCACCCTCTCCGTGTTGTTTAGAAATTGAGTCGCCATAATCTTCTTCATTCTCGATTATCATCTGCCCGCGTATCATATAGAACATGGTCTGTTCTACATCTATGTCGTTATTGTCTGCCATTGCTTTTATTTATCTAATTCAAAATAAATATATAACAATTTAGTATTCTTATTACATCGCCTCGAATAATAGATATAATCTCGAATACTTCGTCTAGAATAATAGATATAATCTCAATACATCGTCTCGAATAATATATAATATTGAATAGTACATCACTTGCTAGCTAATTAAAGATCGAATACTACGTAAGAATCTAGGACACTCGCGGTTCTCTGCGTCATGAGGCGGTGGACACCCAAAGAGAAGGAACCCTCACAGGATCATAGCTGAAGTGAGATCCTCAAGATACCGCCAGTATTGGAGAACCTGCCGCCTCTAACGCAACCATGTAGCGATGGGACGTGCTCGTCCTCCTCCCCGACACGGCGACGCGTACCTCCTCCGGCGGGCCGGGTCCCTCCGCACCAAATCGCCCACGCGAACGCCACCAAACGAGATCGGGGTCGACGACGGGACCCGGGCCGGGTTCCTCATCAAGCGGCGCGCCTCCAGCAGCACCTCCCAAAGGTTGCCCAGGAGCCCGATCCGGACATGGGTCGGCTGGACGTCGTCGCGACGGGTCGACGGCGAGGATGCGGGCCGGCATCGTCGAGAACAAATACTAGCTATATGCCCGCAAAAAATAATATTTTTTAATGATTGGATTTTGATAACTAAAATTTCTAACATTTCTACTATTTCAAAAATCTATATACTATTTCATACTAATTAAGCATCTAACACTAAAACAGAAAAAACAATTTCTATACATCCATTAAAAACAGAAAAACAACATTATATAAAAAATTCCATACTAATTAAACACTAATTATATCCATCTAACATGCATTCATACATATATACTAGTGAAAAAACAATAATCTAAAAAATCTAAACTAATTAAATATACAAAATACGTATATACTAATATATACATGCATTCATACATATATACGTGTATGTGTGTGTGTGTTCATCATGCTTGTGTGTGTGTGTATGGGCTTTGGGAGGGCGGCACCCATGGTGGCCGCTGGGCGAGGGAGAGGGGTTAGAGGGAGAGCTCACAGCGGGCGACGGCGACGGCGAGGCGACGGCCGGGGCAGCGACGGGTCGGGCGTGACGCTGCTGGGCGGCGACGCAGGGACGGGCGCGACGGGACGGGCCCGGCGGCGAAGACGAGGGCGGCGACGGGGACGGGCGGCGACGGCGACGGGCGGGCGACGGCGACGGGTCGGTGGACGGGCGCCGATCGATCGGGCGGGCGGTTCAATGGGGAAACAGAGGAAGAAACAGAGGGAGAATGAAATTTTTCAAGTGTTGTATATATAGAAGGCACCTTTAGTACCGGTTGGAGCCACCAACCGGTAATAAAGGTCTGTTTTGCCAGCCCATAGCGGCGGAAGCGACCCCTTTAGTACCGGTGGTGGCACAAACCGGTACTAAAGGCCCCCCTTTAGTACCGGTTTGTGCCACGACCCGGTACTAAAGGGGTCTTATTGCAGTGCCGTCTTGACAAGTTTAGTCCCACTCGCTAGCCGAGGGGCGACCGACCGGGTTTATAAACCTCGCGCGGTCGCTCTCTCGAGCTCCTCTCCAAAGCAGGCCCACTGGGCCTACGTGTTCTGTGTTGTCCTGTGGGCCCACTTGGCCTTTATGGCGGGCTGCATCCCGCCCAACAACAGGTTGGGTTTCTAGTCATATGCAGCCGCTCGGGCCTAGTAGGCGGGCTTTTTTTGTGCTTTCTTTATTTTTGTGTTGTTTTTTTTTGTGTATTTAGAGTTTCTTTATGAATATTTTTGCTTTAGGTACAAAAAATTACAATCTTTCTGTTAGTGCCCGTAGTTTTTAAATTTGAATAGTTTAAATTTTGAATTATTTGAAATTAGTGTGAATCACTAGTTTGTGAATAATTTAACTTTAAAATCAGTAAAGGCATGAAAGAATTTGTTTGCACATAAAATTTCTTCGCGTTTCAAATGCCAAAACACATAACTACCCTAACTATTACAGAGATTCCCCTCCGGTGTGAAACACGAAGAAAGTGATGATAGCTAGTGAAGCCGATCACATCCAGATCTTTGGGTGTGAAATTTTTCTTCGCGTGTGTCCCTTTGCTACCGTAACCATGGAAAATCTTCATCATTTAACGGGATGCTCGGGTCAATATTCACCGTGAATGGAGCAATTTCATCAAACTTTTCATAATCTTCCGACTTGTCTGTCTTGTCATCCACTCTCACGATGTTTCTCTTCCCGTAAAGAATTATGTGCCGCTTTGGCTCATCGTGACGATGCATTCGCTTCCTTATCTTTTCTTTTTCTCGGCCTGGTAGACATGTCTTTCACATAGAAAACCTACGCCACATCATTGGCTAGGACGAATGGTTCGCCTGCATATGCAAGATTGTTGAGATCCACTGTTGTCATTCCGTACTGCGGGTCTTCCGTTACCCCGCCTCGTGTCATATCGACCCATTTGCACGAAACAAAGGGACCTTTAAACCACGCCGATAGTCAAGTTCCCATATGTCCTGTATATAACCATAATATGTTTCCTTTCCGTCTTGGTTTCTCGCATCAAAGCGGACACCACTGCTTTTGGTTGGTGCTCTTCTTATCTTGGGCGATCGTGTAAAATGTATTACCATTTATCTCGTACCCTTTGAAAGTCATTATATTCGAAGATGGTAATCGGGACAAGCAAGTACAGGTCATCTTCAATAGAGGTGTCATGCATGGTACTTGTCTGCAACCACCGGGCGAAACTCCTGGTTTGTTCACGTGTAATCCAGTCATCGACCGCCCGGTATTTGGAGCGTAGCAAATTCTTGTGTTCATCCATATACGGAGCCACCAAGGCGGAATTTCAGAGAACTGCGTAGTGTGCTTCAAAGGAGAGAATGTCCGTCCATACATATTATTTGTTCCCTCCTAGCGTGCCTTTTCCATCCGGGGCCGCCTTATGCCGCGATTCAGAACACCAATCGGCTTAAGGTCAGGAATAAAGTCAATACAAAACTCAATGACCTCCTCATTTTGATGGCCCTTGGAGATGCTTCCTTCCGCCTAGCACGGTTATGAACATATTTCTTTAAGACTCCCATGAACCTCTCAAAGGGGAACATATTGTGTAGAAATACAGGACCCAAAACGTTAATCTCTTCAAGATAGGTGAACTAGGACGCGTGCGTCATGATGTTGAAGAAGGATGGTGGGAACACAAACTCGAAACTGACAAGACATTGCACCAAATCATTCTCAGAACCTTAGTATGATTTCTGGATTGATTACCTTCGAGAGATTGCATTGAGAAATGCACATAGCTTCACAATGGCTAATCGAACGCTTTTCCCAGAGAAGCACCCTCAATGCAACCGGAAGCGCTATGCGTCATAATCACGTGGCAGTCATGAGACTTTAGGTTCGGAACTTTTTCTCTGCCATGTTTATTATTCCCTTTATATTCGACGAAGCCAGACGGTACCTTAATATCGAAAGCGTGCATTCAAAGAAGATTTCCTTCTCTTCTTTGGTAAGAGCGTAGCTTGCATGACCTCGATATATGTCGCCTTCTCCGTGCATACGTTGCTGGTCCTCCCGTGCCTCAGGTGTATCTTTTGTCTTCCCATACACGCCCAAGAAGCCAAACAGGGTCACGCAAAGATTCTTCGTCACGTGCATCACGTCGATTGCGGAGCGGACCTCTAGGTCTTTCCAGTATGGCAGGTCCCAAAATATAGATTTCTTCTTCCACATGGGTGCGCGTCGTCAGCCCTTTGGAACAAAGGTTGTCCGCCAGACCCTTTCCAAATATCACCTTCAAATCCTTGACCATATCATGTACATCAGCACCAAGACGGTGGCGAGGTCTTCCGGTGATCCGCCTCACCTTTGAAATGCTTGCCTTTCTTTCTTACGGATGCCCGCTCGGAAGAAATCGACGATGTCCTGTGTACACATTCTTCATACAACTATTCAAATATATACCGTCGGTATCATCCAAACAAAGGCGTGCATCCGCGGTATCCCTTGTTTGTCTGTCTCCGAAGGTTACCGAGAGCAGGTCAATCATTGATGGTCACGAACAGCAACGCCTTTAGGTCAAATTCTTCCCCATGTGCTCATCCCACGCACGCATACACTGTTCCATTCCACAGTTGTAAGAGTTCTTCAACTAATGGCCTTAGGTACACATTAATGTTGTTGCCGGGTTGCTTAGGGCCTTGGATGAGCACCGCATCATAATGAACTTCCGCTTCATGCACAACCAAGGAGGAAGATTATACAAACATAGAGTCACGGTGACAGGTGCTATGGTTGCTGCTCGCTTCCCAAAAGGATTAATGCCATCTGCTCTTAGACCAAACCATACGCTCCTTGCGCCATCTCGCAAACTCCTTCCCGTACTTTCTTTCGATTTTTCTCCACCGCGATCCGTCACCGGTACTCTCAACTTTCCGCCTTTTCTTACGGTCTTCTTCAGGCCATCGCATCGCTTTGGCATGCTCTTTGTTTTGGAACAACGTTTCAACCGTGGTATTATAGGAGAATACCACATCACCTTGGCAGGAATCTTCTTCCGGGCGCCGCCTCGACATCACCATGCTCATCGCGGCTGATCTTATAGCGCAATGCACCACATACCGGCAAGCGTTCAAATCCTCGTACTCACCGCGGTAGAGGATGCAATCATTAGGGCATGCATGTATCTTCTGCACCTCTAACCCTAGAGGGCAGACAGCCTTCTTTGCTTCGTACGTACTCGCGGGCAATTCGTTGTCCTTTGAAAGCATGTCCTCGTACTCACCAGTTTTAGCATCACCGGTGTAATTGACTCTGATGAATAAAAGAGAAGAAAAGGGAAGGAGCTAAACAAACAGAAAACTTGACATGAGATGCTAAAAACTAAAATAACATGATAAGTAATTACTCCGAAAAGATCATCATAGCTTCCTTGAGACAAATAAAAATAGAAGAGTTGCGAAAGAAAATAAACCAAAATAAAAAATAGTGGGAGAAACTAAAAATTAGCAAAAAAAGGAAAAGAAATTGAAAAATGAAAGAAAATGAGTCCTTGTAGTGGTACCTTACCAGCTAGAACAATATCCGACAGAACACACTCGTTTAAAAAACACAATGATAAAAGATATCTTATTGAAGGGTCTGCCGAATTTTACACCAACACCATTGTTTCACGAACGCCCTCACCTGCGAACGTCCTTATCTCATCTCACATTTGGCTTGCTAAAATGTGGTAAATATATGCAAAATTTTAGAAGGGAAACCCTAAGAGCATCTACAAACGTAGTTGCTTAAATCCACTCCCGCCCCAAACGCCCGCGAACACGCCTGGGCGCGTCCACGGACAGTGACCGGAAAACACATAAAAAGTTGATTCCACAACCACAAACACCATTTCCAAATCACCTAATCCATATTATTACATACAGACGTAAAACCTAATCTAAGCGGAGCTCGTCCGGCTCCGCCGTGCCCAAATCCAGCGACCAGCTGCACCCCTCGGAGTGTTGGTCCGGTCGCCAGCGAGGTAGAGTCGGACATGGGACACGGACCGGCTCACAGGAGTCATGGCGTTGCCGTCTCCCATGGCCTACTCTTTCTTTGGAGTCCATAACCTTCACGGCGCCAGTGGACGTGAGATCAATGTTGAATCCGACTTGGGAGGAGCCGGCAATGTCCACCACAACGCGGTTGCGGCGCTCATACTGGTGCACCATATGGGGTGCCGGAAAATACGACTCCGCCTTCCCAACGTCCACTGCCGCGAGGGCTGCCGCTGCCTAGCATGGCGGGCACACCGCGCCATAATTGCGTCAGACGATGCCCAGGTGGACGCCAACAGAGGGGTTGCGCGTCCGCCAACACGTTCAAACACCAGATGGGCCGCACCACCTCTGGTGAGGCAGCGGCGACACACCTTGCGGCAGATCCATCGTCATTTGGACGGACGCAATGGATTCCTATCAGGAGGCCTCCTCTCAGAAGCAGCGGAGCGCAAACCGGATGGTCATCTCCTTCTCGGGGTCGTGTGGGATGAGCTCGGGGTCGACGGATCTGGAGGTGTAGGACTCTGATCCGCTGCCCACCATGCCGGAGAAGGCCGGTGATTGTCCGACAGGAGCTCGCGTGGTGGAGTGAAGTGGACTGGAGGGAAGGGGAGTGGAGTGGAGTGGAATGCAGCTAGGGCTTCGACCAAAGGTGCGGATAGTGTCCATTTTATGTGGGGTCAGATGGGCCAGCATAGGCCAGATCCGACAGGCATGCATGCCCGGCCACGTCCGGACGTCTCCATATACGTCCCAGATTTAAACTGGATATGGGGTTTGCCTGTTAGAGCATCTCCAGCCGTTGAGCCCCCCAGGAGGCATTTTTTCGCCGCTTGGGGGCTGCCGGGCGGAAATTTTGGCCTGGCGTGAAAAACTTTCCAGCCGTGCCCAGGCCGAGCCCACCCCAGGCAACGGTCGGCCCGACCTCGCCGCCGAGCTCGAGCAGAGCATCATGAGCCCCGAGCTCCACCGGCGCCGTCCTCGACCGGGGCTTCCGCCGCCTGCTGATGCAGCGCGCCACTGCCACCTCCGGCTACGACCCATCCCTGCTCCGTGGCGTCTCCTACAAGGTTGAGGACAGCGACACCGACCTCCCCGCACGGGTCGTCCAGCCCGTGCCCCCGACAAGCCCTCTGTGCTCCGCTTGAACTAGAGCCTCGCCTTCGAGCCCGTCGCCTCCCGCGACAGCCTCGACGTGCTCCGCCGGCGCCCCGCCCGCTCTTCGGGCAGTCCTTCGAGGAGGGTCGAGTGGTAGCGGGCGGAGGGGCGGCTCAGTCAGAGGGCGCGAGGAGCGGCGGGACGGGGCTCGTGCGCGGCAGGCGGGCCGAGCGACAGTGGCGCGAGGCGCGGGCGGCAGAGGGGCGCGGGGTTCGGGCATGCTCGGGTCGCGGACGGGGCGTCGTAGCGAGCGACAATGGGGCGTCGTAGCGACCGACGATGGGGCGTCCTCAGCGCCCGCGCCCCTGGCCGCCTCGACCTCGCCGACTTCGACCGCGTCATGGCGGCCAACGCGGTGGCCGCCGTCAAGCACGCCGCGTGCGTCATGGTGCCGCGGCTGCATCCTCTGCACGGGGAGCACCACGGGGATGATGGGCGGGGTCGCTGCACTCCCCTACAGCTGCTCCCCACATCTGGTGGTGCGGCTGGTGGCGGAGGAGCTGGCGTGCGACAACGTGCGCGTCAACGCCATCTCGCCGCACGCCATGCTACGCCGCTGCTGGTCCGGTCGCTGGCGAGGGCACACCCGGTCTAGGCGCTGCTCGCACGCCGGCGCGCGGCCGAGGAGGACGCCGTCGAGCTCGCCGAGATGCACCGCGCTGGAGCAGTCGCGCGTCGACGGCCTCCCTGATGACGCCAACGACCTCCCCGGACGGCTACGAGGCGCTGGTCGAACTCCTCCACGGCCGCTCCGCCCCGCGCGGACGCGCTCCGCGCTCGAGAGAGAGGAGCAGGGGAAAGGAGAGAGGAAAAGAGAGGAGAGAGGTTGTGGGAGGCCGATGGTGGGTCAACCGCAAGAAAAAGGCATCGCCGGCACGTCCAGCTGCTCCCCAAGGGGCTGGGTTTGGGGTGGGACTGCCGACGTCAATTTTCTCTAAATCCGGCGAAAAGTGAGTCTTTGAGGATGCGAGTGGGAGGATATTTTACTGCCGATGCCTAAAAAGTGACTGTGGGGGGCGGGGGGCTGGAGATGCTCGGTATGGAGTGCTCGATAGGGTGTGATTTTTACGTCCGTTCACTGACCAGACGGTCGGTTTGAGCGTTTGGACGGGTGCGAGGTCATAAGATGCTCTAAGGATGTCGAAAGCGATGTAGACCACCTTTGACTGTTGTCACGCGTTTGAGGGGGCAGCTGTGAGGTTTTTCTTTCTTCCAATTGTGCGAGGAATTGTAGTGCACCAGATCAATAATTGAGGGGGGCAGTTTGAAAAGTTAAACGAGGGAGGGAGACTTGAGACTTCACTCTCGCCACACCTCTCGTCCGGCCTCCATCGCCCTTTGCATTTCCGGCTCCGCTGCCGGAAACCAAGACACGCCGACCGCCTCCTGCCACCGTCGGCCGTCCCTGACCTCCAGCCGCTGGACGCCGCCCGGACCTCCATCAGCCGAGCACCTTCCACCATCTCCTGACCTTCAGCCGCCGGATTTCACCTGACCCTCATCGCTTTCTGCCAAGGTAATTTACCCCCACCCCCAGCCTGATTTTTGAGTTCCATGTGGATTTTACTCCCATTTCGGCATACTCTCCAGCAAATCGCCGGACGACTTGCAGCTTCTAATGGCGGATCCGGTGTCCGCTGCTGTCGCTGTAGGATGGGCCATGAAGGCCGCTGGGTGGGTCGCCTCGCCCATCATCTCCGAGCTTTACAAGAAAGCCTCCTCCCTCCTCAGCTTTGATGCATCGCAGAAGCTCAAGGAACTGGAGCCAAAGATTTTGCTGCTACAGCGGGTGATGGAAATAGTTGAGGAGAGCCCTTACAGGCCTCGTCTGCAGCAGCTGTTCAACGATCTGAAGTCTGCTTTCTACGAAGCAGAGGACATCTTGGATGATGTCGAGTATTACCTCCTAGAGAAACAGATACAAGATGACTATCTCAAGTTAGAGGTGGCCGCGCCTCGACGCAACAGGAATCATGTGAAGAAGCTCTTGACGTCTGCCATGAAAAAGTGCAACTTCCTCAAAGATCAGGTGTTGTATTTTCTCTCGGGCATAAACAGGTTTTTTGTTAAATTGTTGCATGAAAATACGTTAGAATTGCAAAAGGAGAGTATATTTGGGGCTCTACCCTTGATTTTCTGGTTTATTTGGGGCTCACTGGCTGTACAACGTAGCAACCATATCCTTTCCTGGCAAAAGCGACGAACCAAAACTGAGTTGGATAATATTAAAAATAATCTTATTTTGCTAATCAAGCTGAAAAATAAAACTAACTTCAGTTTTTTCTAATGTACGTTTCTCGGGTCCGTAGAAATATTTTCTCATTCATCGATTTCCTCGCTTGGTATTTTGTTTTGCAGGAGTGTGGCATGTCAAAAATCGAGTTGAGGCAGAGCCTAGAAAAAATAGAAAAGGTCATAAATGATGCATGTGGATTTTTTGAACAGATGAACTTGCCAAACAAAAGCAATGTTAATTTGAGCAAACCTGCCAACTCACGAGGTGCAGTCACTACGGCGAGGCCTCCACCTCTGGTAATCGGAAGAGATAAAGATTGTGATAACATAGTTGCAATGCTTCATGATAAGGAAGAAGATGCTCAACCAGACACCAATAGGGCTCAATGTTATTCCGTAATCGGCATTCATGGCATCGGTGGTTCTGGAAAATCAACCCTTTCACAACTTGTTTGTGCTCGTGAGGAAAAGGATGGTCATTTCAACCTTGTTATGTGGGTTCACGTTTCGCAGGATTTTAGTGTGGATACCATTTTCAGGCAGATGTCTGAGGCCGCTAGCAGGACCCCGTGCCCTCAGTTCAATAATCTTGACACCTTACAAACTAATTTGGAGAAGGCACTGCATGGAAAACGGTTCCTCTTGGTACTAGATGATGTTTGGTATAATAATAGAGATGTGAGGCAGTATGAGAAGCTGCAACAGATACTTTCACCGCTGAATGCTGGAGAGGCAGGAAGCAAGATCCTGGTGACTAGTCGAACTAAAGATGCATTGATAGCTCTGGGTGCTGCAGAGCAGAGATGCATTCCCATGTCAGTCCTAGATGAAGATGTCTTCCTTAAATTGTTCAAGCACTATGCATTTCACAACGTGTGCGTTGCTGCTGATGACCGAATAAGACTCGAAGACATTGCGACTCAGATTGCAAAAAAGCTGAAGGGGTCGCCTCTAGCGGCCAAAATAGTTGGAGGGCAGCTACGCATGAGGCCAAACATTGATTACTGGAGAAGTTCCCGAGATGGGAACCATTTGGATGACACCATGGGAGCTCTTTGGTGGAGCTACCAACATCTTGATGAACAGGTCAGACGATGCTTTGCTTACTGCAGTATTTTTCCTCGAAGACGTCTCTTGAGACAAGATGAGTTAGTGAAGCTTTGGGCTGCAGAAGGGTTTGCCAGAAGTAGCAACGAAGGGAAGGATTCAGAAGATGTTTGCCAGGGATACTTTGATGAACTAGTGTCAGCCTCATTTCTGCAACATAAAGTAGAGTTCCACACTGGTAGAAAGGACACTTACATAGTTCATGATTTGTTGCTTGATTTAGCGGATAAGGTCGCTGGAAGTGATTGTTTCAAAATCGAGAACAGACGGAAACGGAGAGGAGACAGCTTGATAATGGAAGGAGGATATGAAAAAGAAGTTCCCCTAGACGCCCGCCATGTTTATCTTCAGACCTATCATTCAGAATTGATTACTGAGAAGATATGTAAATTGGACAACCTGCGCACTCTCATCATTGACGGCGTAGATGTCACAAAACCAGTTGAGGATAAAGTCGTCAAGAGTCTGTTTGTGAGGCTAAAGAAGTTGCGGGTGCTTATCATACCTGTCTATAATGATCAAGGTACATTTTCAGTCCCAGAATGTATTGGTCAGCTAAGGCATCTACGGTATCTACGGCATCTTCCTTATGAGACTAGATACGGCAAGATGCTGGTTTTACCAAGCACTTTGAGCAAGCTTTACCACATGCAGGTTCTAGACTTCTCCAATGTTGAAAATTTGGTGTTCAACTCTCGTGACGACATGTTTGGCCTCATCAACTTGCGACATATGGCCGGAATGCCGTTTCTGAAAATTCCAAGGGTTGGCAGGATGACGTTGCTTCGAACGCTGCAAAAATTTGAAGTGGGAAAGGAACAAGGGTGCGAGTTAAAGCAACTCGGCGGCCTGAACCAGCTTCGCGGCAAACTGAGTATCGCGGGCCTCGAGAACGTCGAGACCCAGCAGGAAGCCCTTGAAGCCAAGCTGGGCGACAAAGAAGGGCTCACAACATTGGAACTGTGGTGGGGGCGTGATACGAGAGGAGAGTTGAAGAAGCAGGAGGCTCAGACAGAGGTGCTGGAGGGTCTCTGCCCACCCAAGCATCTGGAATCACTGACTATCTACTCTTACCATGGCTTGAGATACCCGAGCTGGATGATGGGCCAGCACGACGGCTGCCCAAAGTATCTCGACCAACTCAGCCTCTTCCATTGCAGCACAGAGCTTGGCCAAGAGCTTGGCGGGTTTTGGCCTCACCTCCGTTCCTTCTACATGCGCCGTTGCAGCTCGTCCACCGTGCCGGATCACATGGAGCACCTGACGTCGCTCAAGTACCTGGCCCTCGACTGGTGCCCGAACATTCGGTCGCTTCCGACGCTGCCGCGGTCTCTTGAGCACTTGGATCTCAGCTTCTGCAATGAGATGCTGATGAGTTCATGCAGAACAGTTGGAGACCCCAACTGGGAAAAGATTCAGCACGTCCCTTATGTGTGTGTCAATGACTTAGAGGTAATAAATCACCGTATCTTGCTTGTAAAGAGTTGTCATGATGGTGTTTCTTAATCCGTTTGCTAAACCGTCAAACACCCACCAGACGATGGAATGGACACCCTGGACACGAAGAGCCCATGTAGATGATGGCGGCGGCTCTTCATCATCAGCGCCCAAGACTCCCTCAAGCGTGGAGGCCGTGTGATCCTTAAACCTGCCTGCCTGCCAATAATATATATATACCTCGTCTATTGTACTAGCATGTTGCTGATTTTGCGAGTCAAGTGGTGCTGCTGCTACACGGTGCAGAATTTGATGATCCTTGTCAACAACTTGCAACTACTATGGCTGTAATATAGTACTTCCTCCGTTCCTAAATAATTGTCTTTCTAGAGATTTCAACAAGTGACCACATACGGAGCAAAATGAATGAATCTACACTTTAAAACATGTCTACATACATCCGTATGTTGTAGTCCATTTGAAATGGCTAGAAAGACAATTATTTGGGAACGGAGTGACCACATACGGAGCAAAATGAATGAATCTACACTTTAAAACATGTCTACATACATCCGTATGTTGTAGTCCATTTGAAATGGCTAGAAAGACAATTATTTGGGAACGGAGGGAGTAGTATGATGCTGTGAAACCATAAACACTGAGCTTGCGTATTTCCCATGGTTTGTAATATTATTGCACGAGAGATGCTCAAGATCCACATTTAATTGTTTCCAATTGGTTTGCTTGTAGTAATATTTTCTTCCTTGCCCCAAACCCCAAGACATAGCTCAATCCGTGGTGTATTTATTCCGTGTGTTGATTACAAGGGACACTAGTGCTGCAGCAGATCAGCAACATATAGCCAAGCAGACCACTTTATATGCACAATATGACTGACAGCTTGCCATCCTAGGTTTGCTATATTCTGATTGCCATCCAAGGCTCAAGAGGCTGAATGGACCCAACAAAACGCACACATCTCAACATGTCGACACAAATTTACTCAGCATTCAGACCAATTCTTAACTCTATACGACGAGATCAGCAACATATAATCCAGCAGATCACCTTGTATGTACATTATTATACTTGATCTGGATTGAATCCAACAGTGGAGCACACAATTGTCTGACATCATCATCATACTACTATACTTCCATCACATCCTTCAGTGAGAATCACCAGAATGGCACCAAACAGATATATTGCTCGTGTGCGCCACATACATCATCGAAAACACATGCACTTCGCAATCAGGCCAAAGCATCAGTATGCGTTGTCGGCGGGGCCATGGTAGTTTCTCCTCCTCAGCTGGGATTCCGGTGCGGGCTGCTGGAGGAAGATCTTGGTAGGATCATGTGGATCGACGTACCTGTAAACATCAGACCACCAGTGAGTTCACAGCACAAAAAGGGGAATAGCTGGAAGGAGGAGATTGGGAAATGTCAGATTGGTGCACTCACGCATGGCGCATCATGTCGTCGACAGGAGTTTGCGCTGCCTGCATGGGGTCCACATGGGGCACAGTAGCGGGCTGGGCTTCAAACTGATTGTAGCGCCGCACTGATGTAATCAGGTTCAGGAAGAGTGGCACAAAGGTACCACATCCACCTTCCTTGAACAAGATCTTGAAGGTGTGGGTCGAGTATAGAGCCCTGTTCTGGCTCTCTGGAACAACCTGCATTGAACCCGCCCACGGTTATTAGTATCTGCGTGGTTTTATAGGAACGTAGGATGTGCAAGTATTCTCTGGTTCGATCATGAAATGTTCAGTGACAAACAACTCACCGGCTCAACGAATCCAGAAATATTGTTGCAGTGAAATATCGGTTGGTTGAACTTCTCACCGTGCACGTACAGCTGCCAACAAGTTTGCCATGTCAGAGAATTTACATTTTGCTCTGAACTCATGATGTAATGAAATTATCAAGGAAACAACATCAATTGTTCCTCTCACTGATTCACACGGGATAGGGTCATTTTCCGGATGCATTTACTCACCAGGGGCATATCAAAGGCAAAGAAGTTCCCAACAGGCTTGGCAGCAACAAACACCATCCTTATGTTAGAAAGGTATATGGTGCCCTTTGTTTTTGCGTGACCGCCGGGCGCCCTGAGAAGAGGCAAAGCAACCATATGAGACTGATGATAGACTCCAGTTAGTCATTTTTTGTGCAAAGCAGTGTTTAACTTAATAAGTTAAAATCACATGCGGAACACAATGACAAAGCCTTCTAAATGACTAGAGTACAACACAATAAAAGCATTCCTCATCTAACTCGTGCACAACGAGATAAATGGGTGCCGCATTTGTAGCTCACGATCTACTACAGACTGCGGCACGGTTTTTCCGTCCACCGTTCCTAAATAAATCCCAAACCATACAATATGCAGCAGCAGCATTATTTTTCTCCTTGTCACCTAGCAATCGTTGCAAATTATGTAGCAGCGGATACAAGCTATACAGGTCAACCACGCATCACCAACACATCAAACATTGGAGCTTGTATGTTTGCAGCCCTTGAAAAATACGAGGGTGAACACGAGCACAGCTAAATTAGTTGCAAGGCGACGTGCCAGACACTGAAGGGCAGAATTCCCCTCTCAAACCAAGGGCTCGCCACAATTAGGGCCGCCCGCACCACCCGGAATCTCAGACGAGCCAATTCCGAAAAGCTGCTAAAGCCATCCTCGAAGCCAATCAAACAAGCCTAACCTAACCCCAATTAAAAATCCCCATCCAGACAGCGCGATCGCCCGCGATGCTAGATCGGGGGTAAAAAAAAATAGCAATCTGTCCAGGCGAGGCGAAAGCAACCGGAGTGAGAGGAGGGAGGGGATGGGATTACGCACGAGGGGATCTTGTCGACGTGGAACTCGACGCCGTCGCGGGCGAGGACGAACATCTCGCCGTGGAAGGGCACGGGCATCCCATTCCCGAACAGCTGCGGGTTCTCCGCCATCTCTCCGGCCGACCGAACGCCTGCTGCTCGAGCCTTCGTTCCTTGCTCCGCCGCGTCGCCGGATGGATCAGGGGAGCGACGAATGGATTGGGGCTGGCTGGGACGCGGTTCCGATTCCCGGGAAGAGGAGGTCTGGGTCTGGGTGCCTTGGTGGCGAGGCGAGGCTTCTCGAAGCGGTCGACTCGGGTGGTTTGGTTTCGTTGCGGCTCTGGGGCAGAGGGTTGGGGCCTTGGGGTGGTCGGGTCGGGTCCGACGCGTTTATGTGAGAGGGGATCGATCGCGTGGACGGCTCGATCTCTCGAGGGAGGCGCAGAGCGTTCCAGACGCGGGCCGAACCGTGTCCCTGTAACAGCCGCGTCAAACTAACGTCGTGCCATGAAATTAGACATTTTAGCGCGCGCGCAACCGATATAAAAAAATAAAATCAACCCAAGGGCTAACCTTCGTTGTCTTTTCTTTATAGGAGAAATTCCGTGAGCACCACGCGTTCATGCCGGGACTCGAACTCGGATGGTCTGGCAGCAACCTGAGCTGCCCAGCCAACGGGTCGACGCAACCTCGGCGCGCAACCGGTATAGTTGCTTCAGCGGACGCGCAAAAACAGCGCGGCGGCATATGTAGTTCAGCGCGCGGGCCGAAACTCAATCGTGTGCCGCTTATTTGCGCTCAGCTGGACTCTCGCTGCTTCAGAACTTCCACACCATCCAGCGCCACCGGCGACCTTTTCGGCGCTTCCCCGGCCTATACCCGCGTCGCGGCGGCTTCTCTCCCTCCCCCCTCTAGTCCCGCCGCCCCTCCGTCTTCCTCGACGAAACGCGCTGGCCTTCATTGCCGCTCGGCGCCTGCAAGGTGTTCGACAAAACGCCTACAAGGTATGTATTGCTCAAACTTCATGAATTTGATGCATGTTGATTGTAGTTTTTATAGCATAGTATTGAACATTGTAGATGAGTTTGTCGTATGATTCTTCCGAAGAAGAATTTGATATGGAAGAGGAGGAGGATCTTGCAATGATCCTAGCTATGCATATCAATAAAAAACCAAATCACGGTGGTTCAGTTATGGGTCGGTAAAATTTTTGGAGAGATAGGATCGATGCCCATAACAGATTGATGAGGCACTATTTCATGGAGAATCCCACATACCCGGAGTCGTATTTTTGTCGCCGGTTTAGAATGAGCACCGACTTGTTCAGGCGCTTTGCAGAGAAACTAGCGAGCCATGACCGGTTTTTTCAGCAAATGAGGAATGTCGTCGGAGAGCTCGGCCATAGCACCTTTCAGAAGGTGACAGCCGCTTTGCGTATGTTGGCATACGGTATCCCGACTGATCTAGTTGATGATCATTTGGCTATGGGTGAGAGCCAAGCCATCATGTGTCAAAGCGCTTGGGTCGGAATTGTGCAAGTGTTTGGCGAGGAGTATTTGAGATCTCCCAATCGTCAAGACGCCGCAAGGCTATTGGCGATGAACAAAGCTCGCGGCTTTCCTGGCATGCTTGGCTCAATAGATTGCATGCATTGGAGTGGGAAGAATTGTCCAAAGGCATGACATGGGCAATTCCACGGCTATAAAAGGATCCACTATAATCCTTGAAGCGGTGGCCGATCAAGAGACTTGGATTTGGCATGCATTCTTTGGAATGCCAGGATCTTTGAATGACATCAATGCTGTCAACCGGTCACCACTGATGACTAAGATTGCAAATGGTAAGTTGCCACCGGTGCAATTTGTAGCAAATGGCCGTACATACAACTATGGCTATTATCTAGCGGATGGCATCTATCCAAAAGTGGCAAACCTTCGTGAAGTCGTTGAAAAAGCCGGAAGGTAAGAAAAATCTTGATTTCCACAATGCTCAGGCGGCGGCTAGAAAAGATGTGGAAAGAGCTTTTAGGATTTTGCAAGCCCAATTTGCTATTGTGAGAGAACCGGCTAGATTTTGGGATCAAAAAATGCTTTGGTACATCATGCACGCTTGTGTGATCATGCACAACATGATCATCGAGAATGAGCGTGGCCAAGATTTAGACTACTCACAGAATGAACACTAGGGACATCCGTGCGAAAAGTCTTGACGAAGGGCTGAAAGGGTGACCCGTTTTGTTGCCTCCTATCATGTCATTCGGCGTCCCGCAACGCACAATGATCTTCAGAAGGATCTCATTGAGGAGTGGTGGGCATGGCATGAACGACAAAGAGCATGATTTCTGCGTTCGACATTGTATTGTTCATGAACTATTTATTGTGTTTATTGCAGTATTTGTTGTACTGAACGATAAACTATTTGTTTGGGTTGTAATAAAGAAATTGAACTATTTATTGTTGATTTATTTTGTTAGTTCGATCATTTTTGCTTCTATTTGAAATGTATATGTTGTTTGTGCGAGTCGCGCGCGCTATATTTTTTTACGCTGCTTTGGAGTGGCGCCATATACATTTTTAGCACGGCCGTTGGAGCCAGCTACCGCGTCACAAGAAAACCAGGCGAACGGCCCGCGGCAAACTAGTTTTTAGCGTGCGGCGTGAAGCGCGGCTGTTGGAGATGCTCTTAGGACATGTACAATGATTGATAAGATAGTTTTATCTTAAATCTTCCATGTAATTTAGAGACGACAAAAAAAAGGCTACAATGGGTTATCTCTGAGCCTTATCTTCAATATGTAAGTATTCCTATAAAATCATGGTGAGACATATTATGCTAAGAGATCATCTCTTGTCTTCTCTTAAATAAGAGAAGTCAAATATTTTCTTATGAGTTTTCTCTCCTCCACCTCATCATTTATCCTATGTGACACTTCTAAGATAGCACTATTGTACATGCACTTAGCCAAAATGTTTGTTAAGATTATTTTTTCATGAGATGATATTGGTCCCATTCTTCCAGACCGGGCGGATCGGATGCGTTTTGGTACTGTACTCATTCGTTGACCGGTTCGGACGTTCTTTTCACTGCAAACTGGAAGCAAACTTGGGGACTTTGTGGGTGACCGAACCGTTGTCACGCATGCCTCCGACAACATGACCCCACCCAAAACCCTCTCCATCGCCACCTCCTTTCCCGCCCGAAGCGGATAGCGCCGCATTCATGATAGCCCAGAGCGGACGCGACCTCGCACTGGAGCTGGCATTGAAGAGGTGCATCGGCCGACATCGCCACCCTTATCGTTTCCCCGGTTCACAAATCGTTTGTCCGCCTCCCTCCAATAAACATGAGCGGCTGCCGAGGAATCTACTCCGACGTCACCCATCCGTCCATCTGCCGTCCACCATTAGCCACCTCACCGCCTTCATGATTTAAACACTAGACCCAGGAACAGCCGCATCCAACCTCCTCCGCTCCCTATCTCCTCTCAGAACCACACGCGCCATGGCTTCCTTGAGCTCCAACGCTCTAAATGGAGGAGACAGCCAACGACGAGCCGACGCCACCGTCCTCGTCGGCCCATGCCGGCATCGCCATGGGGGAGGCGCGACTCTCTACACCGACATGATGCTACAAAGGCGGTAGGTCGCGTTTCGGTAGGCGCTTGCCGACCAAGCATACAAACCTCCACCTCTTCGACAAGCACCAATGCGCAGAGAAGCAACTCACTACCGGCGCTGGCATTGTGGCGGATGCGGACGTGGACGAGTAGGAGGCACTGCTCCTATCCTACGTGTCACCCACAACATCCGCCGCGAGCTCTAGTGCCAACACATCTTGCAGGTGGAAAAAAAAGCCGCCTTCGCGAAGATCAACGAGGTGGCAACATAATTTGACTAGGGTACGGATGACGTCACCAGCTCCACACTGGCCGCGCCCCGACGCCACGACGAGGAAGTCGGCACGTCCGCGGGCGCCAGCAACGAGGAAGAGTAGAGCATAGGAGGCCCCCGGTGCTTGGTCCCATGAAGGCCACCACTCCTCCCCTCTCCGTTGAAGCTAGACTTGGCAGACTCATCATCGTTGCCCGATTGGCCGATTGCCGCTTCGGAGGCGGGGTTTCACGGCTGGCCGATAATCATTTAGACTAAGTTAGAATAGGGTTTAATTCAAATTATATAAAAAATCATCTGATTTATGTAAAAATTACACAAATTAGAATGGAAGCTTTCTTGTTTATTTAAATTTGCATCAATTTTGTTTTATTTTTGTTAAATTCCATTAGAAATGTAACCAGACATGTTGGATGGCCCGATGCGGTGTCCGATTTGAGGATTAGTGTTGGAGATGCCCCAAGTTTCTAGACGATTCAAAACCTTTAAGGAACTTAAATGAAAACTGAGATGCAAAATGTGAAGCTAAACATGAAGATTTGAAATGAACTTAATGTAACTTTTGGTTTTATCAAGATATCTTTGTTGTGTAATAAAATCATATCATTTGCAAAAAGGAAAAAATGCTTTATGTATGTAAAAAGATTGGCAACAAATGATACACAATTTCTGTCAATGTGGTGTTGCCTATTCAAAAGATCTTAAGCGCTGCAAGAGAAAACAAAACAAAACAAAACAAAAAAATCTCTAAAAACTACATAAGGCAGAAAATGCACCAGAGAAGTAACAGCACATTATTCATATGTTCTTTTCCTTTCTCTAGCTGGATGAATCTTGCGAGCCTACACCGACAACAACACCACCAACAACAACAACAAAAACGTAACAGAAGGAACAATTTACAGGCTTCTTGCACAAGCATTAAGCACCAGCGAAGCATTTCCAACTCTCCACGGGCGTGCCTACCCACGTTACGACCAGCTTCCATTGCAGAATGAGTCTCAAAGCTGTGACGTCCCCCCTACGGGATCTCATCCTGGTGGTACAGGTACAGGCCGAAACCAAACCGTGCGCAGGCCTTGCTGAATGCTGCCTCCTCCGCAGCCGCGACAGCGTCATCGTTGCGTCCCTCATGCACCTTTGCCGTGCCTGTGGCGTCTCTGAAAGCCTATACCATGCAGTTACAAGTGTTGAGTTGAATTGCAAGAAAATGAGGACAAGAAGAAGGTTGGTTCAATGAGTGCATAAAGGTTGTTATGATGATCAACTAAATAAAATTGGTACAGTGGGTTCGACTCTCCATGAGTCCATGTATTACTTCACCAATTTCCACTCTATGTTAACTCAAAATGTTGACATTCGAAAGCTATTAATCGAGAATATATGCTGGACAGATAGATGCTAGTTCTGCCAAAAAGAAAGAAGAGAACATATACCTCTCCATCTGTTCCTTTCAGAATAACTCGATAGACCACAGTCACAGTTCCACTGTTGGAATAAATAACATCACGAACTTCACCGCACCAACCTGAAAACATAGTAATCATTGATCACTTCTGTTTACTCCACCCGGTAATTTCTGTATTTGACGTTTCACATTTGTTTTCCTCCTATTTTACTATGTGGGTATCTTCAAGCATTGATGTACAATCAGAGTAGTTCAATTATCCAATCTATAGCTGAAACATGGCACCTTCACCAAACACAATGTCAAAAGAGCATAAGGAGCGATCATTCTGATTCTCTGTAACAAACTAATAGGTAAGGCATGGTACAAGCTGGTCATGTGTTCTTGATAAGATGCTATTTCTCAATATGAAGTTTGTGAGGAGACAAGTACATGCACCCAAATACAGACTTGGAACTAAAGTTCAATTGAAACAAATAGAGAGGAATCTACAAGAAAAGTAAATATTAATCGCAAGTGGGCGTTTGTAATTTTAACGAGAAACCACCTGGTGCATAAAAGCTCAGCATTCTGTTGGCATGGTACCTGCACAATCAGAGATTAAAAAACAGATTCTGTAAGGGGAAAGGTATCAAACTTTGTAAAAAGAAGTAGTCATAGTAGAAATCCAAGTTATGTCAGTACAAATTATTGCCAATAACTGATACTGTATGCCAGTGTATGTCAGGCTTATTTCCACTGTATCCATTAAAATAAAGGTTCACTGAATCCAAGTAATCCTCGCCAGCTTAACACGGGATATGCAACTACAGCCTTTCTTATCAAAAGACTAGGAGCAGTAAGTTAATTATTCCACCTTTCATCCAACAAATCCAACCCATGGCGAAAGAAAATGCTCTGAAGCAATCATGTTAATGAGTAGACAGAACTAGCTTTAAGATTAGGGGATCTAGATAGCAACAATCTTTTATCAAATGGAAAAAGGTAGCTTGTTGGAATGTCTAGCTTAAGAGGTCTTCAGATAGGCTAGACACGTCACTCTTCTGACAAGAGGTAAATGACAAAAGTAACTCATACTTGAGCTGCACTCTACTCTCCTAGTATTATTAACCTGAGAATAGTTTCTCCACTGGCTAAGATAGGCTAATATCAAGGTGATTTAATTGATTTAGCATAACTGAAAGCATACAGACACCACTGTATTATTTTCTCTTTACAGAAAAGGAGACCAAAATTATGTAAGTCAGCTCACAGCCGCGGCCGAATTTAACAGTCACGAAATGATTAGTAACTGTATAGTGTTCCAGCTAAAAAGACTATGTAAACTTCATTGTTTTATACAAAAAATATACAACATTTTGTAGATTTAAAACCAGAGGCCCACGCTCCATTTTAAACTCTTACAAAGTCCAAAGTACCAGAGCTCTTCCGCTAAAAGGACTGTATATGTAAACTTGAGTGTTTTATCCGAAAAATATACAATACTCCCTCTATTCCCAAATAATTGTCTTTCTAGCCATCTTAAATGGACTACAACATACGGATGTATGTAGACGTGTTTTAGAGTGTAGATTCACTCATTTTGCTCCGTATGTAGTCACTTGTTGAAATCTCTATAAAGACAATTATTTAGGAACGGAGGGAGTAGTTTTTAGATTTAAAACCAGAGGCCCACGCTCCATTTTAAAAGCAATATAGGCACGACGGTGTTAAGAAAAGATGATATGACAGCATACACATAACTGCTGCTGTTATCCTCTTACAAAGTCCAAAGTACCAGAACTCTTCCGCTTTTTATTTAGTTAGATTAGATTAACAGAAGTGTCCAACCTGTCCTTGTCTAGGACGCATAACTTGATCAACAACACCAAATGATTGACCACTGACTTTAAATACCTTATCTACCAAACCCTGAAAGTGGAACAGAAGAAAAGTGGCTCAAGTAACCTTCCAATCTAGCGGATGTTTCGGACCTACCAACAAAGCAAAGCAACAGCCTAAGTTGCAGAACATTAAACTATCTATTCACAAGGATGGTCAATCTAGTGCATAAGTTAGTACCTAGACTTATTTTATTCTAACTAGGCCAAGAGAAAGGTATCGACTCAGACAGGTGAAATCATGCAAAGCAGGTCAGGTCTTCTTCACAGCCATCCTATCTTCATTGCTCGTCTGTCAAATCTAACAGCTCCTAGTTGGATACTGCTTGGTTCTTTTCGAGGACAATAGTGAACCTACTATGCAAGAACAACTAGGGAAGGGGTGAACTGAACTATTGTCCGAGGTGGAACTTGGATGAGCTACCAAGGTATTAATCCTCCAGTAGAAAAGCTATGCCACCACCAAATGCGCTTGTCCGGACCATTTCAATTTGTCCAATCCCACCACCCAATCCTATGAAAAACTCTGCACCCACTAAATTCACACGAATCTCTGGAGTCTCTAGAAGGGAACCAGCAGCATCTAGCGACTGACCATGATGGCTGACCGCGAACAGCAGTAGTAGCACGGCACGCAGCTAGGACGGGCGGAGCAGATCGAATCGGGTAGTTGGGTGGGTGTTGGGGAGTTAATGAGTCGGGTGGCTGACCATGGGACGGTGTTGGTGTCGGGGTCGATGATCTTGTCGGGGACGCGCTTGTTGAGGTCCCTGAGGATCTCGACGAGCGGGCGGGTCATCCCGGTGGCCTTGTCGAGCGGCACGACGTAGTTTGTGGTGGGCACCCCCTTCCCGACGCCCCCGTCCAGCCTCGCCACCACGCGCGCGCCTCTCCCAAGCCGCCGCTGGCCCGGCGCGCACCGCCAGCCTGCGCCCGCGCCCGCCCTCGTCGCGGCCCCGAGCGGCGCGGCGAAGGGGCGGAGCCCCGTGGCCGCCGCGGCCTCCATGGTTGGCCTCGGCCGCCGCGCCGGGGTTGACTCTGCGGAGGATAGGAATGCGAAGCGCGGTCGATCGTGCGAGCGGTGGAGGCGGGCGGGGGTCTGGGTTCTGGAAGAGGAGGGGGAGGGGAGTAGAAAAGGACCGGCCGGGGGTTCCGGGGATGGGAAATGCCCAGCCGTGCGGGCGGAAGCGGAAGGTTTGGTTGCGGCGAGAACAGGAGCGGCCGGGGGGCTTGGCTGGGCTCGGCTACCTACCCGTGCGCCAAGGCTAGTGGGCGCGCCCCGTGCGCCGCGCCTGCCAACTACTACTGCTACTACCGCTTCCGGTAAGCGTGGGAGGCCCGAGCGCGGCGTGGGGTTGGTGAGCTGCGTACGGTGGTCACGGCGGAGGACCACGGCGCGCAGGTGGGGCGTAGTGCAATTGCCGAGTGCTGCGAGGGACGGATCCGCGTCCCATTCCGTGGCACGTGCTCCGCTGACCGCGCCGCGAATGCGTTTACTCCGCGCCCGCGCCATATGCCCGTTGAATCGCCGCGATTTTGGTGCCCATGCCATGTGCCGACGACAGCGTATGTGGACCAACACGGGACTGTTCCAGCCGCAGCCTGCGATCAGCCGGGTTCATGGAAGACGGTGCCTCAGATGAGGGAGGCCCTTCCCAATATTCCATGGATTATACCAGCGACCATGTCTCATGCTGGCAGGATAGACTTCTCAATATGGCTGGGAGAGTAACGCTAGTGCAAGGGACGTGGAGTTTCTGCACCCGAGCTCATATGAGCTCGGGTGAACAGTAAAATTAAAAAAAAATTCAAAAAATTCCAAATTTTTTTGGTATAAACATTGATAAAAGTTTTAAGTGCTTTGCAAAATTAAATCATGAAATCACATTTCTAGAAGGCGTGGCAAAGAAAAAACAAAATCGGTACTACGAAAATGCAAATTTCAAAAGCATTTTGGAGGCTGAATTTGTTTTTTTTTTGCCACGCCTTACAGGAATGTGATTTCATGATGAATTTTTGCAAGCACTTAGAACTTTTGTCAATATTTCTCTGAGAATTTTTTTGAATTTTTTTTATTTTTTTCTGATTTTACTGTTCACCAAGCTCAAATAAGCTCGGGAGCCGAAAGGCACTTTCGTAGTGCAAGCTTGTTTGATAAACATTCCTCTATTCATGATGTCATTTTACCCTCTCCCTGTAGGAGTGTGGAAAAGAGCTGATTGCTTTAGAACTAGATTGGTATGGCAGGAAGATGAAAACAAAAAAGAAATATCACCTGGTTAAATGGAAAACATGCTAGTTAACCAAAAGATTTAGGGGAGCTTGGAACCATTAGCTTGGAAGTAATGAACAAAGCCCTTTTAGTGAAATGGCTATGAAAATTAGAGACTGAATCAGGAACATGCGTGAATATTCTGAAGGCCAAATATATACAAAATAAATGTTTGTCTGTTCTGGAAAAAAAGCCAGGTGACTCTCAGTTTTGGAGCAGTTTGATGGATGTCAAAAAACTCTATTTTCAACATGTCAAATAAAAGATTGGGGATGGGAATGAAACTAGGTTTTGGGAAGACTGGTGGGTTGGATCTAGACCTCTGAAAGATATGTATCCTAGGATATATAACATCAGCTTTGACCACAACATCTCAGTGGCAGAAGCTGTGAACAAGGGGTGGCAAGGATTTAGTTTCAGGAGAGATTTCAATGCAGAAGCAAAAGAGCTTTGGAATAGCTTAAAACAAAGATGTGAGGCGGTTAGGATGCATGGGGGAGTTGATCAACCCATGTGGATGCTAACTAAAAATAGGAAATCTCAGTAAAATCCCTGTATTCTTTTCTGATTAATGATGGAGTGGGATTTCCAAACAAGTTCTTGTGGAAAACGAAAGTACCATCAAAAATCAAAATGTTTCTTTGGCTTGTGACCAGGAGAAGCATTTTAGCGAAAGATAACTTGCTTAGAAAAGGATGGAAAGGTGCAAAAGAATGTGTATACTGTGGGAAAGAAGAGACCATTGATCACCTATTTTTTGATTGCTCTGCGGCCAGATTGGTCTGGAGCCTAATCAAATGTGCTTTTGATCTTAGGCGATGCCCCACTAACCTTAATGATTTCCTGGGAGGGTGGTTAAACTCCTTTAAGAAACCAGAGAAAAAAATGGTGTTAGTGGGGAGCGCAGCTATTTTTTGGGCTTTATTGAAATGTAGAAATGATATAATCTTTAGATCAAAAAAGATTCATGATCCAATGACTTTCATCCGGTTGATGTGTAACTAGATTGTGGATTGATCGATTTTGCAGAGAAAAAGCCAGAGGTGGAGACTTGGTGATCAATGCAGCTGGGAGCAAAGCTACTCGAGCAGGTGGCAAGTGAGATATACAAGGCGACGCAGGGGTGGAGACTTGGTGTTCGTCGTCAGGAGGCCTGATTAGCGAGAAGACCCGGCCTTCCTCCTCTCTGTGTGGGCATGTAATCTTAAACTTGCTTAAATAACCAGTTAGTTGATGATGGTTGTATGCGATGCATTTCTATCCCTGTGTATCTGGTGCGGGGGTAGTAGGTAGGCTTTGATCTAGATATCGTTGTGGCCTGGTGCGATGTAAGACTTAGTTATGAATTGGATGCAGTTTCGCTTTTGGGTTTCATTAATGAAATCGGAGGGAAACCTCTTTTATTCAAAAAAAAAAACCATGTCTCATGCTAGCACTATGACAACACCGGCATACAATGCCGGCTTCAAAATAACACCACATAGTTCATGCTGTCGCGCTCTCCAGCGGCCGGCACACATGCCAGCACACAAAAAGGGGTGGGACTTAAGTTCGACCACGCCATCGCGGCCCCGTGGTCATGCCAACATATCTGCCGGCATACAAAAAAAGGATGGCGCTCGCCGCCAGATCACTCGTCGTCGTACTTGAGCATGTCGGCCCGCATCTTCTCAAACCACGGCCTCTTTCTTGGCGACACGGTGTTGAGATCCACCTTCATGATCTCCACCCCGATCATCATGCTCGCAAGAGCCACTTCTTTCGCCTTGGTCTTGGCGTTCGCGACCTCAATCTATAGCATCTTGGCTTGCTTCTCCGCCTACATCTCAAGCCTCCTTCTTTGGATCTCCATGAAGGCGTTCATTTGCGCTTCTTTGTAACGCTGGCGCTCCTCCTCCCTTGAGTCCTTCTTGCTCATCATGCCCTCCACGCTTGCGATCAAGGCGTTCGACACCGCATCCCGCTTGTCCTCCTTCTCGGAGTTGGTCTTCCCCCGCGGCCGTGCCTTCTCGCTGTCCCCAACCTCCTCCACGGCTTGCTTCCCCCCACGCGACTTGAGGGCGGCATATTGCGCCTTGAACTTCTCCTCGTCTTTGATGACCCTAAAGCAATGGGAGAGGTTGAAGCACTTGCCACTTTGTTGGACCTTGAATGCTTCAAAGCTTGAATGCCTACAAATGTATTTCATGCCAGCATATTGGCAGATGGTATGGAAATGAACACACAAGCATAAACGGAATGACACAAAAGAGGGCGGCTTGCTAGCATACCATGTCTTGCATGCCGATGCCGCTCACGGGGCGGGCCTTGACGCTCTCAAGAGTGGCACAAAACTTGTTGCACTCTTGTTGGATCATCCTCCATCGCTTCGAAATGGACACCCACTTGCGCGTGCTTACTATTTGGTACGGCGGAAACTTCTTGCGCTCATGGAACTCATAGTGGACACGAATCCAAAAGATTGATGCCTTTTGTTCGATGCCCGTCTTGGGGTCTTGCCCAATGTCTCTCCAACACTCGCAAAGAAGCTTGTCCTCAGCCGTCGTGTATGCCTTGGTCCGCTTGCTCTTACGCTTCGGCTTCGCCTCAGCGGCTTGGTTGGCGAGCTCGTCCTCGAACAAAGGCTCCCCTTCGATGTCGCACTCGTCCTCTTCCTCTTGCCCGTAGTCCTCCGGAAACTCGTGGTCAAGTGGGAAGCTGTCCAGGTCCAGGCCAACCTGATCATGCATGAAGGCCGCCTGATCTTGATCAAAGGTGGACGGCGTGAACGCCCCTCGGCCGTCCTGGCTTTGTGTCTCGTCAGGATCGTAGCCAGCGGACGGCGCACCACCCTCGAAGATGATGTTTTGCATGTAGTTGTCGTCGCCGGAGGCCGGCATTCCGTCGAACAGGCTGCGTGCGCTCGGCAGCACGTCGGCTGGCATGTGCCCGCGCGTTTCCTCGTGCCTCCGGATGACGAGCCACCGACCACTGGTGTGGCGCTGAGGTCGATGGGCGCGGGCGTGGAAGGCGCCACCACGCTCACCTCGGGTGAGCACTCCCCGAAGAGGCGGGAGGCCTGCGGTAGACGTGGAAGCCCGGCATCAGGGTGCAAGCCGACACACGGGGCGAGTTAGGCAGCACCATCCAAGGGAAGGCGGATGAGTCTGTGCTGGCCGCGGCCACGACGATGTTGACGAGGTCGTACTGGATAGGGTTTAACCCTAGCATATAGAGAGCCTCCCTCGTTGTCGCCGCGACGCGGGCATTGGTGACCTCCTGCTGCGCGGCGGTGGTGACGACGGACACCGCGATGGCTTCATCCCTCGCGTCCGCCGCGTGCCTCCGTCCCTTCCTCTTGGCAGACTCCCTTGCCCGTTGTTCGGGCGTCAGCGTCTTCTTCGGCTTGGGCATGGCTGCGGTCTTGCGGGGGGCGTGAGGCTTGCCTTTGCCGGAGGGGGCGGTCGTCATGCCAGACGAGGCGAGCGAGGCGAGGCCGGCGGCGGCTTCGAGGTCGTCGTCCATGGCGGGGGGGGGGGGGGGAGCGCGTGCGGGCGGGGGGGTTTTTTTGGGGGGGGGGGGGGGTGGGAAATGGTGGAGGTTGCCACCGACCAGCATGCCTGGGGGAGGAGAAGGCGAGTGCGCGCGTGTCCGTCTCGTGTCCGCGCCGACGCAAATTCGGCTGAAAAATGGGTCAGGAATGGGTCGGCAGGCGGACGAAAAGCAGACGCGCGTCCGTTTGGGTCAGCGCGTTGGGCCGACTTTTCTGTCCGCGCCGACCCAAACCGGCACCCGTGGACAAAATGGGTCACCACGTTGGAGTTGCTCTAAGAGCATCTACAACCGGACTCAGCAAATATTGATCCAACCAACATGATCCTCGCATCTTCCGCATCTGTGCGAGTTGCAACCTCACCTTCTCAAGCTCTATGTCGCCAAATGTCTTGGCCTTCTCGAGTTCCCATTTGATTGCCGCTTGTTACTTCTCCAACTCGATCTCCCTCTCAATTTCGAGCTTCTTCTCCGCACTCTTCCAATCCCACTTCATCCTTTCCTTTTGCGCATCCAACATTAGCTTGTACCTCTCCTCCTTGTTCTTCCTCACTGAAAAAATGTGCCCCCGCAGCGGATCTGCGCGCGCGTCAAGGCCGCGTAGTGGCGGGCCCGGGCCTGTGGCGGCGTCCCATCGCGCGCGTGGGCTGGCAGGTCGGCCCGACCTACCGGCAACACGTGGCATGAGTGAAGACGGCGACGGGCACGGCAGGAACGCGCGGGAGGCGTTTTTTGTTTTGTTTTTATGTTAATTATGAAACTGGGCCGTTTAAGTGGACTGAGAAATTAAGCCGTTTTGTGGTTGTGAACCCTATATATGTTTTATGTCTTTTTAAATGCGTTTATTTACTTTTTTAGTCATTTCATTCTAGTTTTTATATTTTTTTATTCACGTCCACCCCGGACATGATTTGGTGTCTTGACGGCCATGCGGTGGCGCCTTACGATAACGGACATAGCGAACAGGCGAACCTATAAATCGCCTCAAAGGGACAAAATCCGGCCAATCCGGACGTCCGTTTAGGGTCGTGAGGTGGAGTTGGCTTAAGTAGTACAATGCTACATCACCATCTCAAATGCAGGTAACAGCACATGACAATGGTGTGTTCCACTAAACCCATTGTACGAGCTACTACCTCTGTAGCTAAATATAAAACGTTTTTGCACTTCTATCACAGGAGGATCATCGTGTCTTCCAGTAAAAAAGGAAATCTTCCAAGAAACACTGGGGATGTCATAACTAGCCCTACAAATGGGAAAACTAACCTATCGTTCCGGCAAAAGTAAGGGACCAACTCAACAGGCAGACTCTTCTGAAAATAATCTACTATTTCAAAAGTACTCCCCCCTTTCCATACTGTAAAATGTTTTTTGACACCACTAAAGTCAAAAAACGTCTTACATTATGAGACGGAAGAAGTAGTTTATTATAGAACACAACTCAACGTGCTCCGCTGACCGCTAGGCTGCCGCTGCGAATGCGTTTACTCCGCGCCAGCGCCATATGCCCGTTTCGTCCAACGACAGCGTGTATGGACGAACACGCGACTGTTCCAGCCGCAGCGTGCGACAAGTCGGGTTCATGGCCCAGATGAGGCCACACCAGTGCCACAAGACGTACTACCGCTCTCTCTTGCCCCAGGCCTGGTCTACTGTCAAAAGTACATCACCATCTCAAAATGGAGGTAACAGCACATGACAAGGGTGCATTCCAACTAAAGTCATTCATTGTAGGAGCTACACAACAGGGAGGATCATCGTGTCTTCCAGTAAAAGGAAAATCTTCCAAGAAACACAGGGGATGTCATAACCAGTCATGCAAAATGGGAAAACTAACCATATCATATCAAGTGTCTCTAACCTGTCGTTCCATCGAATCCTACAACGCTATAACCCTCCGGCAAAAGTAGAAAGGCATTCAACTCGGCAGCCAAACTCTTTCGAAATATAAGCTACTCTTTCAAAAACTTGGCAGCCAGCAATGATTCACTCGACCGAAAATGCCTGTCTGTTTCCCTTGCGTTCACCCAAGTATGGTATCTAAACTTGGCAGCCAGCAATGATTGCCTGTCTGTTTCCCTTGCGTTCACCCAAGTATGGTATCTATAACGCCGCCGCGGTGGCAGTAACCTGCACAACAAAGGCGGGAGTTAGCTCAGGGTCAGAAGGTTGGAAGTCGCAAATGTCTTGGCAAGGACGATTGCTATGTTAGTTTACCGGCTTGAGCTTCTGTTGGAAGAGCGTCTGGACTTCTCTCCGAAGGGCATCGACCTCCCCGGCGTACTCCTTCTGCTCCTCTGAAGGCAGCTCCTCTAATTGAACACCCAATCTATAAAGTACACTATCAAGACCACATGACTCGAAGTCTGTAGCATCTGTCGACGGAAGCTTCAGTAGACTCCGAATGGCCAACAAAACCTGTGTAAGAAGCAAAAGTCAGTCAAAAACTCTAACTGGGTAGGTTTTACTGATTGGCATTCGGAAATTCTGCCAAGTGCACTACTCACCAGTACTTCCATTTCTTGCATTTCTAGAACTTTACTGTAAAGTGCTTGCTGAGAGCATAAATAGCATTGAACAATAAAACCATGTGCAATAATACTGTCAAGTGCTAAAAGAAAGATGCAGATTCATGCACCAAATGACGAAATAAGTGCACACAAGGAACAACTGTCATTAAGAGTGCAGACTGTTAACTGCTGCTAATCATAATGATCTACAAAGTCGGAGGGGACTCTGATCTCACCTTTTCTTGAAGATCAAGGTCAAACTCCGATAACATATCGGTGACTGACTTCAGCAAAACGCGTTCACTTAAGAAAGTGAGCCCTGAGTTTCCAGAATTAAGCTGAAAGTCTGCTAGGTCAGTAATTAAAAACACTGCCTTCTTCTGAAGCCGAACATCAACACTGTTGCTTCCTAGTATGTGCTGCAAAAGTGGGAAATTTTGTCACAGCTGAACCAGTTATGTGCTCGTATTCCCAAGATAGAATTTTCACTACCTGCAACATTGCATTCCCATTTTCCAAAGCGAATGCCTCCTGACCATTTACGTTATTTCTGATCAAAGCCGATATGGCATACATTGCCTTTGCAGCTTCTTTTGCCGAAGTGGAATAACCCATCTTCACTAATCTTGCCAAAGCTCCATAACCAAGAATCTGACCAAGAAAGAAACAGCCAGCACATGTTACATGGCTAGAACAAAAAACGATTATGACAAATACTTCAACAAGAGGCAACCCTGTGGAAACAGAAAAGGAAACTGGCTCTTAATAAAATGACATGCACAGCTGACAATCAGTTTGAAAAGAAAATAGAATAAACTACACAAGGGTATAGCAATGCTGAAATGAAAGACATATAAACATCATTTTCAAGCATATTTAGTGAAGTTAGAAAGAAAAATTTACAGTAGCATTCATTGATTGATTTGAACAACACAGAAACTACACATATCGCTCACAAGAAAAGAAAATTTACTCCCCAAATCTGCAGAAACAAGATACATCTTTGAAATCAAATGCTCCTTTGTGCACGATTAATGGCATTACCTGGCTTTGGACAAGGGCATTATTCTGACTGGCTGTACCCAGGATCCATGCAGAGGTGGTCCGTATTTCTTCATTTGCATTGTTAAGATCTTGAATCAAAGGAACAAGGCCCCCAATTTTGTCAAGGTCTGGTCACAAATGAACGAGCAAGAAACAGTTTCAGAAAATCATCCAAAAGGTTACACACACACACACACACACACACAAATCTAAGCCTTTGTTGCATCCAAATTTGGCCCTCATCTCTCTCTCTCTTTCTTTTGCAAAAGCTGGTAAACTACATAAACACTTGATACACAGAGCACCCTAGTAAATCACTACGAAGTCTACAACAGGTGGTTATGGCAAAACTGTAGATTATTTCATTGGCATAAACCCTAAATGTTAAAAGTTAGATGTTTCAGTTATACTACATAGTTATAGGCAGATAACTCTGGTTGATTTGCACAGCAGTGAGATACTCCCATATTGATGTACGACTAAAAGAAAATATAAATTTACCATTGGCATTATCAATGGGCTCAACAAGAATTAAAAGCTCTTGCAATGCACGCTGGCGATCCTCCAGTGAAATGGAAGCATTGTTTAAGTCAGCAATTGCAATCTTCATTAAGTCAGCATCTGATGGCATCTTTAACTTCTCCATTAAGTCCTGTAAGAAAATCAATAAGATTCAGCATACCGTGCAATCATGCTTATGCTTTGTGTTTCATCTATCTAGAGAAGACCACATACCAACTGTCTGCCTAATCATAAAACCAGATGCCCAAAAGAATGCATTCCTATCTCATCTAGTTAGCATAGGTTTCTTGGGAAAATTAATATAAGGATTACATAACAAGGCTTTGTCTTTTGTTTGACCTATAACAACTACAATGGAAGGCATAAATGCAACCTCAAAAGTTTAAACATGAATACCTCAGTGGTGGGTGGTCATTAAGGTATTAAGGCAAATACACAACATGACAATAAATAATAAGTTTGTTAAATTGGCATTAGAGTAAATGTGATGATAATCCAAATTACAGCAAGCACACATCTGAAGCTATGAAGAAACCACTTCAAGAACTAGGTATAGTGTACATTGCAGCTGACCAATCCAGAAAAGCACTACTAGGTTCTGATGTGAATAGAAGCAGACATGGCAAGTTTATATATAAGAGTATATGACACAACAAAACCCAAAACATGAATCCTGAAGCCACATTTCTTACCTTAATCTCATGCCGCCGCTTCAGCAGCTCATCCTCAGACAACTTCTGCACATCCGCTGCCTCTTCTTTCAGCCTTTCTGGATCTGAATTCCCTGTGTCACCAAAACCAACCACCAATACCAGATAGAACTCAGTAAAATGCCGCAGTGTCTCCAAAACCAACCAGAGTTACAAGTTCGCAGTGCAACTGCGGCCTCAAGCTGCAAGTTCCTACATCTTAAACCAACTTCAGCTTATCCACTAATAAATCAAGGATAGATTACCAATTTTCATGGTACTAGCTACTGTATTCTGTATTTATTTACAACGTCGAAAGCCTGACTAAAAACCAGTAACACTTAGGGAGAATTCCTTGCGATCGAATTACTAAGCGACAACCAGCAAGCAACACTACAGTTGAGAAGTTCCGCTACTCATACTCCAACATTTTCCAAAGCGGATCGAACTAATTGATCTAGAATCTGACTATCTGAGGGGGTTTGGGGGTTCCCGTACCGATGGCCCACTGCAGCATGCTGTCGAGGGAGCCGAAGCCGCCAGCGAAGTCGTCCTCCACCACCGAGCCCCCGCCAGCGGCCTCCCGCTCCGCGGCCAGCTCCCCCTCGTCCTTCCCCGTCGCCCACTGCGTCGCCGCCCCGCGCGACCTGTTCTCCCCGTCCCCCTCCGCCGCCACCGCCACAGCCGCGGAGGCCGTCGCCGCCGGAAGGAGGAGAACCGCCGACAGGAGAGCGACTGCGAGGAGGAGATTGCGGCGGCGGTGACTGGATCGCTCCGAGTGCGCCCACACCTTCGCCATGGCCACGGAGCAGCAGGAGTGGGGAGGGAAGAGGGTTCTTCGTTTTTGCTGTTTGGAATTTTCGAGATGTCGAGGCGCTCTCTGCATTTTGTATGGTTCGGTAATTGCGTTGTTTCTCGTGAGTTCGTGAGGAACGCAGTATTCGCGTTGGACTCCGATTACAACGGGTCTAGGGATGGGTTCGTGAGAACTGTGGTTGTTTAGGGGGGAATCTGGATAAACGCGACCGCGTGGAGCCCCTGGTTCGGTGTTCGGAACACTCTCATTGGCTGGGTGACATCACGCCGGAGAAGGTACGCGCTGACCGTTCGTTCGGAAGTGGACGGCGCGATGAGGCAAAATTTCGTGTTTTGACCCTTTTTCATACTATTTCAGGATCTGATCCGGTTCGATTTTTTTTTGGGATTTGAACCTTTCTCCTACCGTCAGGGCCTCTGGCGGTAGGGTTATCTGACCTCTGGGTACTTATCCACGTCGGCAAGACGCGGAAAGCGGCCGTCCTCCGTCGCACCCTCATGGCAGGCGCTGACGGTAGCCTGCCTAAACCTCTGGTCAGAGCCCCTGGCGGTAGGGTCCGGCGATTAATTTGGCCGAAACCCCGCTACCGCCCATCTCCCCACCCTCACCCTCCCGTCGGCAATTCCTCATTTTCTCCCCCAAGTCGCCCCTCTCTCCCTCTCTCATCTTCTCCACTCCCCCCCCCTCGGATCTTCATCGTTTCTTCACCATTTTTGCGGATCGAGATGGCCTTGAAAAGAGAAACGTAAGCTCCTCCAATCCCTCCAATTAATTTTTGCAAACTTGCTTCCGATTCGACGCATTATTTGCTTCAAATCCATCATATTTTTGAACTTAGATTGGATTTTTTTGTACCTAAGATTGTTTTAGCTTGATTGTAGTTGTAGTTCTTAGTTCTTTAGTAAGTAGTGGTATTGAATATGAACTCTAATCAATAGTTCATATGTTAGTGTGAAGATGAACCCTAGTTCATAATTTTTGTTGTTAAAAAAATTATGATATAATGCATGTGGGAGGACTTGATAGTAGTTTTATGATGCATGTTGATATGATGATATGAAGATATTGGAGGATTTTTTTATGATATGATGCATGTTGATATGACGCATATTGGAGTAAACAAAATATATATGATGCATGTAGTGGATTTGGTTGGAGTAAATATAATATGATATGATTTTGCATTTGACACATCTTGATATATGTATTTTATTTATTTGATCCATATGTTTAGGTCTGGAACAATGGCACAACCATCGCCCATTCATCTCCAACACGACCCGTCCGGCTTGCCACTTCCAGACGATGTCTGAGTCCTTCCCCGAGCTTCTCGTGCCGGTGACCGATTTTTTCAGACGAGTTCCTACAAGAGGCGAGGGTAGTGCGGTGTACGAGAGGGCGAAACGGATCGCCGACGATGTGAAGTGTTGGTCGTAGAGTGTGAAGGAGTGGAAGAGAGTGAAGGCGAGATGGAGGGAGATCCAACTATCTCGCCGTGAACGCAGGAAGGGACCATTGAAGTTGCCAAGCAGCACTCCAACTGGGAGCTGCGCAATTTGGGCCGAAGGATCTACTTATAGAGCACTGCGGAGGAGAGAGCCAGGATGCCACCCCCAAGTGCATCAGCGTTCGATATCATTAGCTGGGGAAGGGCGGAGGCAGAAACTCCAGCGGGCAAGGCAAGGTGGGAGTGCTTGAGCGGTGGGATCTTGAGCCAGTTCCGCCTCACTTTGAACCGGTGGATCACGTAGATTCTGTCTCCACGGCTAGGCCTAACATATGAGGGGGGAGGTTTATCCAACCTATAAACATGTCTATTGGATATGCATCTATGTTTTAGTACGGGTTGTCGAACTATGGGACAAGTTTGCTATTTGCTATTTCGTACTTATGAATCTATGTGTAAACTCTTTGATATTTGCTATGTGGAACCTTTATTAATATGTGAGCTCATATTTTGCTATTCGTGAAACTATGTGAAACTTGTGACAAAACGAACAATCAATAAAATTTGTAAAAATCTAAACCCACGGGACCCACCACTGGGGACGTGGCGGTAGGGTCAGACAGCCTACCGCCAGCACCCATGGCGGTAGGGTGAACCCTACCGCCAGGTCCATTGCACATTTCGTACAGAAGGTTTGTACAGCAAAACCCTGCCACACCCTACCGCCAGGGACCCTGGCGGTAGGGTTAGACAGCC
This sequence comes from Aegilops bicornis, assembly GCA_021605145.1. Lineage (NCBI taxonomy): Eukaryota > Viridiplantae > Streptophyta > Magnoliopsida > Poales > Poaceae > Aegilops > Aegilops bicornis. The sequence continues at coordinate 567,649,673 of CM038673.1, read as the reverse complement.
TACCGCCAGGGCCCCTGGCGGTAAGGTACTTATCCACGTCAGCATAGGCAAACGGCCGCCGTTCCCCTCCGTCACACCCTACCGCCACCCTGGCGGTAGGCTGTATAACCCTACCGCCAGAGTTCCTGGCGGTAGGAGAAAGGGTCAAACCCCGAAAAAATTTCGAACCGGGGTCAGATCCTGAAATAGTATGCAAAAAGGGTCAAAACATGAAATTTTGCCGCGCGATGACACATCGTGTGTGGCCTTGCTTTTACGATTGCGCACGCTAGTGTGCCCTGTTCAAAACTGTTTTCACACCTTATTCAATACCTTTCTTTTTTACAGGAAAAGAGATTATATATTACTCCCTTTTGTCCCATAATATAAGATGTTATTACATCTAATATGTGAGTACATTAGACGTAATACAATATGGAACAGATGGAGTATGTGGCTAGCAATAGAGTTACAATCATAGTTCATAGTGTCGGCAATTCCCGGGGCAAAATTCTTAAGCCAGGCAATAGTTTGTTCTTGAAGCAATAGAGTTAAAATTCTTGCTCAAGTCACAGTCTAGCAAAGCTTTGCCAGACAGTGGCTCACCATATTAGCATCACAACTGACCTTTAAAATTCTTATTATATCTTTTTCCATGATTTTCTTACCGGGCGGTGACGATGACATGTATCTAGGGTAGGGTAATGGGCCTGGCCTAGACACCCTTCCCAAGGACACTGCCCTACAGTCAAAGGCATTCAAAGCACAATAGCGTCTACCGACTGAAATCACCTCAGGGTGTAACTCACTCGACCAACAATTCCACTCGGATAACCCAATTCCATTCGACCAAGATGTGGTCATTCGACCATAGCATAAACCACTCGGAGTACAGAAGATCTAAAGTCATTCAGGATGGCAACGGTCAGGTGTTCACCCCGTAGTTTTAATGATCATTTATATGTCTTTATTATGAGTGTTACCAGTAACGTCTCACCTTAATGTACATTGAACCCCTTGTAACGTGGGCTGGCTGGGGTCCTGGCGCACTCTATATAAGCCACCCCCTCCACTGGCACAAGGGTTCGCACCCCCTGTAACTTCACGCATAATCCAATCGACCAAGCCTCCGGGCACCGAGACGTAGGGTTGTTACTTCCTTCGCGAAGGGCCTGAACTCGTAAACCTTGCGTGCACAACCTCACCGTAGCTAGAATCTTGCCTCCTCCTACGTACCCCCTATTCTACTGTCAGACTTACTCCCACGACAGTTGACGCCCACCGTGGGGCAGGTGTCTTAGCGACTTCCGGTGAGGTTGCAATTTTCTTGATCTCCATCATCATGGTTTCCGGCGGCGGTCTAGCCGAGGGCCGTCGAGATCCATCTCGGCCTTCGTTTTCGCCGCCCGACGATTCCGCCTGGCTCTAGGAGGCCCCCCTCGACGTCTAGACGCTCCCCGTCCGCGGGGCGACGCACTTTCATGCGTGTGTTCGCGGCGTCCTTCTGCTCCAGCCGTTGACTCAGTATCGGTCGGCTCCCGCAGCGTCTCCACTCCCTGCCGCTCGTCGTCGCAAACGATCTGGTCGATCGCGCCTTCAGCGGTGGGTGAAGGATGCGGTGGCCCGTCAGTCGGCCACTCCTCAAGTCGCGGCAATCGAGCCCGACGAATCTCTCTATGGGTTGTTCGACCTGTCGACTGGCTCTGTCGAGACCCTGTCCGGGTGCGACAGCAGCGACCCCGCGGCTGAAGTCCTGATGGTCGACACGCCGCGCAGCCCTCCTGGTTTCCGTCGCGGCGGCGGTGATGGCGACGTGTCACTCAGTCACGACGAATATCATCTCGAAGCCCTCACGTCGCAACAGAGGGAGGAGCTACACCGTAGCAATGTGGAGGCACTCCACACTCACATAATTAGAGAAACCTCTAAGGCTCGGGCCTTGGAGGCAGCGCGCCTGGCTACTTTGGCTGCGCGCGCGCGGTTGGAGAACCTTCAGCATTCACTCGACGAGCGCGCCCGTCAGTAGATCCCTAAATCTAGTCGACGACGACGACAGTTATTTCCGTCTGAGCCCCAGGTATATCGTACTCCAATTCAGAATCTTACAGCTGCAGCCCGTATAGCAGAGTCGATTCAGTCGTCCCAGTCAGAGGCTGGAAGAGGTTTGATGCAGATCCGAGCACTGCTCCGAGCAGCAGGAGAACAAAACACAGCCGTTTCTCAATCTCGCAATAGGATCCACAGCGGGTCCATGGTAGCGGACACAGTTCAGTCGGCCCATAGACCAAGATCGCCTCTGCGGTGAGAGGGTCGTGGTCACCGCCAAGAGCAATACCTGGGGCGGAACCGTGAGCAGTATGATCATCGACCCGGCCGTGATGACCGCCGTCGAGTGCCTACGCCCCCTCTGAGGGGCGGATCGTACGTGCCCCGGCAGTATGATGATAGGCACCCATATAGCGGTGAGCGGAGGGCCCCAGTCGACCCAAGAGAGCCCTGGTTTGATGCGAGGTCGATTCTTGTTCAAGGTCTGGTCGACAGGAATCGAGCACACAGAGAAGGAATGGGCAGAGATCGCCCGACTGGTGACAAAGTTCATGTCTCCGGACCTGAATGTTTTAGTAGAGCCATCAGGGCTGCAGAGATCCCTCCCAACTTCAGGTTGGCAATGGGTGTGAGTAAGTTCACCGGCGAGTCCAAGCCTGACACTTGGCTAGAAGACTACCGAGTGGCTGTGCAGATTGGTGGTGGAAACGACGACGTGGCCATGAAACATCTTCCCATGATGTTGGAGGGTTCGGCCAGGGCTTGGCTGAATCTATTGGCTCCTGGCAGTATTTATCGTTGGGAAGAGTTGGCCCGAGTGTTTGTCAGGACATTTGAAGGCACTTGTAAACGGCCGACAGGGCTGGCTGAATCACAGCATTGTGTTCAGAAACCGAATGAAACATTGAGGGATTACATCCAGAGATGGACTACTCTTCATCATACTGTGGAGAATGTGTCAGAACATCAAGCAGTTTGCGCTTTCAAGGAGGACGTTCGGTACAGGGAGTTGAACCTGAAATTCGGTCGGACATGAGACATGTCTTTGACTCGGATGATGGAAATAGCCACTCAGTATGCTAATAGTGAAGAGGAAGACCGACTCCGCAGTGGCAAGAATAAACCAGTCGCCCAGGACACCGGGGGAGGTAATTCCAATCGGAAGCAGAAGCGCAAGGCAGAACCTGCAGGACCTGGTGAGACTGCAGTTGTAACTCAAGGAAAGTTCAAAGGAAAACCTAAGGGGCCATGGATCCCCAAGAAAGTGAAGGATCAAGCAGGTAATGATGTGCTTGATTTACCGTGTCATATTCACACCAAGAAGGATGAAGAGGGCAACTTGATTTATCCCAAGCATACCACTCGACAGTGTCGACTTCTTATCCAGCAGTTCCGAGAGAACCAGCCCAGTGAGAAAGAGGAGGAATCTGATAAGGATGAAGATAAAGAGGAGGATGATGGTTACCCCAATGTCAATGCCACTTTAGTGATTTTCCCTGACATGGAGAGCAAGAGTCGACTGAAGGTCATCAATAGAGAAGTAAACATGGTTGCTCTGGCAACACCGACATATTTGAAGTGGTCACAAACTGCAATCACATTCGACTAGTCCGACCACCCGGCACACGTTGCTATCCCAGGGCGGCAAGTGTTGGTGGTCGACCCAGTCGTTGGGGGCACCCGACTGACCAAGGTCCTGATGGATGGTGGCAGTGGCTTGAACATTTTGTATGCTGAGACTCTCCGATGGATGGGCATTCCGATGTCCAAGCTTAGTGAGAGCAACATGAGGTTCCACGGTGTCATCCCTGGGAAAAAAGCCGGTTCACTCGGCCAGATCACTCTTGACGTGGTTTTTGGCGATTCAAAGAGTTACGGTAAGGAAAAGTTGACATTTGAAGTTGTGGATTTTCACAGTGCCTATCATGCTATTTTGGGCAGACCTGCATATGCCCGTTTCATGGCTCGACCATGTTACGTGTACCTCAAGCTGAAGATGCTTGGTCCCAGGGGCGTGATCACAGTCACTGGTAATCGATAGAGAGCAGAAGAGTGCCTCCAGAAGGGCTCGAAGATTGCTGATGAACAAATGGCAGCAGTAGGAATGCAAGAATATTAGAAGAATGCAGATACGAGTGACTTGTTACGTGCCAAGAAGCTGCTTCAGAGTCTGCATTTCAGTCGTCCGGTGAAACAAAGCTAGTTCATATTCACCCGACCGATCCCAATGCTGCTCCGACTCATATCTCAACAACACTCGACAGCAAATAGGAAGAAGCGCTCATCCAGTTCCTCCGTGAGAACTGGGACATCTTTGCATGGAAACCTTCTGACATGCCGGTGTACCCAGGGGACTAGCTGAGCACCGTTTGTGAGTCGACCCGAAGGCAAAACCCGTTAAAGAGCATCTCCGTCGGTCCATCGTGGAGAAGAGGAAGGCAATTGGTGAAGAGGTGACTTGACTTTGGCAGCTGAGTTCATCCGCGAGATATACCACTCCGAGTGGCTCGCCAATGTTGTCATGGTCCCCAAGAAAGATGATTTACTGCGTATGTGTATCGATTTCAAGCATATTAATCGGGCCTGCCCGAAAGATCATTTCCCTCTCCCCGCATGACCAGATTGTCGACTCAACTGCGGGATGCGAGCGTTTGTCTTTTCTGGATGCGTATTCCGGGTACCATCAGATCCGACTGTATGGACCCGATGAAATAAAAACAACTTTTATCACCCCATTCGGGTGCTTTTGCTATGTTACCATGCCCTTTGGTCTCAAGAATGCTGGTGCCACATTCATGCGCATGATTCAGAAGTGCCTGCTCACTCAGATCAGTCGGAATGTGGAAGCATACATGGATGACATCATGGTTAAGTCACGTAAAGGTTCCGACCTGCTGACTGACCTCGCTGAAACCTTTGCCAATTTGAGGAGATATGATATCAAGCTTAATCTGTTGAAGTGTACATTTGGAGTCCCAGGTGGAAAGCTGCTCGATTTTCTCGTTTCCGAACGAGGAATCGACACAAACCCAGAAAAAGTTGGAGCAATCCTCCGAATGAAAAGCCCTGTGCGTGTGCACGATGTTCAGAAGCTTACCGGTTGTTTGGCTACATTGAGCCGATTCATCTCTCATCTCGGTGAAAAGGCATTGCCTCTTTACCGACTGATGAAAAAATGTGACAAGTTCGAGTGAACTCCTGAAGCTGAAGCAGCGTTTGTAGAGCTCAAAGCCCTGCTTTCCACCCAGCCGGTGCTTGCTGCTCCAATCTGCAAAGAGCCTCTACTACTATACATTGCAGCCACTGGACAAGTTGTTAGTATTGTGCTCACGGTCGAGCGGGAAGAAGAAGGCAAAGCCTACAAGGTTCAACGCCTAGTGTACTATATTTCTGAAGTCTTGACTCCGTCCAAGCAGGGATATCTGCATTATCAGAAGCTTGTTTATGGAATTTACTTGACCACGAAGAAGGTTGCACACTACTTCTCAGATCACTTGGTTTCAGTCGTCAGTGATGCTTCATTGTCAAAAAAAATTGAACAACAGAGATGCGACTGGTCGAGTGGCAAAATGGGCGATTGAACTCCTTCTGTTGGATATCAAGTTTGAGGCAAAGAAAGCAATCAACTCCCAAGCAATAGCAGATTTCCTCTTCGAGTGGGTTGAGCAGCAACAACCGACTCAGATTCACTCAGAACATTGGACTATGTTCTTTGATGGATCCAAGATGCTGAATGGTTCTGGTGCTGGGGTAGTCCTGGTATGCCCACGAGGCGACAAGCTCAATTATGTTCTCCAGATCCACTTTGATTCCTCCGACAATGAAGCTGAATATGAAGCACTTCTATACGGGTTGCGTATGGCCATTTCACTCAGTGTCCGTCGCCTAATGGTTTACGGCGACTCAGATTTGGTGGTCAATCAAGTGATGAAGGAGTGGGACATCAGGAGCCCAACTATGACTGGCTATTGCAATGTAGTGAGAAAGCTGGAAAAGAAGTTTGAAGGGTTAGAGCTCCACCACATACCCTGACTCAAGAATCAAGCAGCTGATGACCTGGCGAAGATAGGTTCCAAGCGCGAGCCTATTCCCAGCAATGTGTTCTTGGAGCATCTCCACACCACAATAGGTTCAAGAGGATCCTTTCACGTAAGAGCCCCTTAACGAAAAGTTCTACTGATCCGACTGAAGACGAAATCCCTGCCGTGGTGGACTTGTTCATGGAGGTTTTGGTCGTTGAGGGAGTCCTGGATTAGGGGGTGTCCGGATGGCCGGACTATAACCTTTGGCCGGACTCCTGGACTATGAAGATACAAGATTGAAGACTTCGTCCCGTGTCCGGATGGGACTTTCCTTGTCGTGGAAGGCAAGCTTGGCGATACGGATATGTAGATCTCCTCCTATTGTAACCGACTCTGTGTAGCCCTAGCCCTCTCCGGTGTCTATATAAATCGGAGGGTTTTAGTCCGTAGGACGAACAACAATCATACCATAGGCTAGCTTCTAGGGTTTAGCCTCTCTGATCTCGTGGTAGATCTACTCTTGTACTACCCATATCATAAATATTAATCAAGCAGAGTAGGGTTTTACCTCCATCGAGAGGGCCCGAACACAGGTAAAATCATCGTGTCCCTTGTCTCCTGTTACCATCCGCCTAGACGCACAGTTCGGGACCCCCTACCCGAGATCCGCCGGTGTTGACACCGACAGTGGTGCTTTCATTGAGAGTTCCTCTGTGTCGTCGTCGTCAGGAAGGAGGCCTCATCCCGTCTGTAAAGACGGCACGGTTGCTAAAGAAGCGTTGGCTGTCGGCCAAACTCTCGGCTAAGCGGTTTTCTTATGACCGCTGTTCGCCAGCCGCCGACGATGACTTCTATGGTCATCGAAAGCAATCTTCACGTCAACTCGGAACTCGCCGAGCAGTTAGATCCGACGGAGCTCTCTTCCTTAAACGAGCTCCTGGATTGCATCGCCGCCCTGGGAGTCGCTACAGACTATGATCAGATTGGGCCTAAACCTGATTTGAGAGAGATTAACTCTCCCCAGGTCACCCATCACGTTGCTGTGGTGGAGGAACAATGTGGCAACCCTTCATCTATCTTAAGGACTAGCTATCTCCGGATTCCCGATCCCTCCAAGCCGGATACCCGCGAAGGGAGGGCGTCCTCAAGACCTGAACTTAGAGTCGTGCAACGGGCTAGATTCATTGGACAACATCCAAGAATCCAAACTCCCGAGTTCGGAAACTCCTTGGCCCTTGAGTCTCAGATTGTGTGAGGTTTCGGATTTAATTCCACCCACCCACCCGAACATATGCGATCTATCCAAAATTAGGCAAGAGCCCGAGGAAACAGTACATCATTACTGGGCCAGATTCCTCCTGGTTATGAACAGGATAAAGGACTGCCGCGAGGAAGACGCAATTTCATTCTTCTGCAATAATTGGTCGGACAAGGGAATCCTCAACGCCATAGATCGCCGTGAAATTACACGCTTTGCTGACTTGGCATCCATAGTACGAAAATCTTTGTCGCGATGGAAAGCGCTGGAAAACCAGTAAGATTTTGGGACAATCCGCCCTGAATACAAACCCAAATTCCGAAATAAAAGGGTGCATTATCGACAACACCCGGGTTAAACACCAAAAACAAAAACCCCTACGGGGCATGGAACCGTCTTTGGAGGGATGGCTCAATGGACCCTGTAAAATTCATAGTACGTAGCGCCACACCAACTCATAGCCTTAGAGCATGTTGGATACTCCGGCGGTGGCCAAAAGTGGCGAAGAGCTTCTAACCCCGTAATCCACAGAGCACCAGCCCGGGGATACCAAGACGGTATTAATAGCCTTGAGACTTTCGCATCAAATAATATGCGGAAACGAACACTCCATGACCTTGCGAAGTCTACCAAGTAGCAACGATAAACCCTTGGAGTGACACGGCTATTACCTTTAATGCCGTTGATGAACCTAAATTCGAACAGCCCGAGCACCACCGCATTGGTCCTCGATCCAATAGTGGGCGACTTTCGCCTTACCAAGGTACTCATGGACGGTGGCGTGGATTGAACCTCATTTACGAGGAAACCCTTGAAAAATGGAAATAGACTGGAGCCGCATTGAGCGAAGCAGCACAACCTTTAGAGGAATAATCCCGATCGGGAAGCGTCTTTGTCTGGGAAAAATCACACTAGATGTGGTGTTCGCACGCCGGATAATTACAGTCCGAGGAGGTCACGTTCCAAGTGGCCCGTTCAGCAGCGGATACCACGCTCTATTAGGGCGAGAGGCATTCACAATTTTTCAAGCTATACCCCATTACGGGTACATGAAGCTCAAAATACCCGGGCCCAACGGAATCATCACTCTTGCTAGTGACCCGAACATAGCACTCCGCGCCGAAAATAAGACATCCGCATCGCCCTTGAGGCACTATCTCAAGCCCTACCGCCGAGGAACCTGATCACACAAGGCTTCCACGGTAAACAGGGACAACGTGATACTCGATAAAAGATCCAAGTCCACCTCCTTTAAACCGGCAGATGAAATAGTCAAATTCCAAGTCCATCCAACGGACCCTACATAAAGGCCTTCATCGGGGCGCAATTAAAACCTGATGTAGACGCTGCATTACGAGAATTCCTACGCGAAAATTGGGACATTTTTGCCTGGCACCCTTCAAACATGCCAGGAATCCCAAGCCGGCTGGCCGAGCACAGCGTAAACATCCTAAAAGGATTCAAGCCAGTCAAGCAGGCTCTTCGGCGTTTCTCCAAACCTAAGAGACAAGCCATGGGAGAGGATCTAGCCAAGCTATTGGAGGCCGGATTCATCAGAGATATAAAACATCCGGACTGGCTAGCAAACCTGGTGATGGTACCAAAGAAGGACAAATCCTGGCGCCTATGCGTCGATTTCAAGGACCTCAACAAGGCTTGCCCAAAGGATCCTTTCCCCCTCCCCCACATCGATCAAATTATCGACGCTACCGCAGGACACGATTCATTGTGTTTCCTCGACGCATACTCCGGCTACCATCAAATTAAGATGGCAGAGCCTGACCAAGCTGCAACGGCATTCATCACCCCATACGGCCCATTCTGCTTCAACACAATGCCCTTCGGGCTCAAAAACGCCGGCGCAACATATCAGCGCATGATTCAGACATGTCTGGCAAACCAGATCGGCAAAAGCGGTGGAGGCATACGTAGATGATGTGGTCGTCAAAACCAAGCATGTCGAAACTCTAGTAGACGACTTGAGGCTCACATTCGATAACCTCCGAACACATGACATCAAGCTTAACCCGGAAAAATGCGTTTTCGGCGTATCAGCCGGAAAGCTCTTGGGCTTCATTGTATCCGGTAGAGGAATTGAAGCAAACCCAGCCAAGATCCGAGCTTTGTCACAATTGGATATCCCAAAGGACCTCAAACAAATACAAAAATTGACAGGATGCATGGCGGCTCTAAGCCGCTTTATCTCCCGCTTGGGAGAAACGACATTACCCCTTTATCGCCTCCTCCGGCAATCAACACTTCGAGTGGGCCGGATGCCGCCACGCCAGACTAGAAGAAATAAAAGCCATATTGGCAACAAACCCGGTCCTGGCCGCGCCTAACATGGGCGAACCAATGCTATTATACATCGTGGCAACTCATCAAGTTGTAAGCGCGGTGCTCGTTGTCGAACGAGAAACGAACAGACACAAGTTCCCCCTTCAACAACCAGTTTACTACGTGTCCACTGTCCTCACTCCATGCAAGTCACGGTATCCGCATTATCAAAATATAGCGTACGCGATGTTTATGGCATCCCGGAAGCTGCGACACTACTTTCAAGAGTGTTCGATAACAGTAGCCTTCGAAGTACCTCTTAACATCATTATAAACAACCGCGACGCGACGGGCCGGATTGCCAAATGGGCCATCGAGCTCCTCCCGTTCGACATAACCTATAAGCCACGGCGAGCTATTAAGTCGCAAGTTTTGGCCGACTTCGCCGAATGGATCAAGCCGAACTCCCTAAGGAGTACGGCACATATTCCAACCGGATCATGCACTTCGACGGCACCAAAATGTTGGCGGTCTGGGGCTGGCGTCGTTACGACGTTCCCCAGTAAGATACACTTCAATACGTACTCGAGATAACGATATCACGGACTCCAACAACGCAACCGAATACGTGCCCTTCTACATGGTCTCCGGATGGCGGTCTCCATGGGCATTCAACGCCTAGAGGTGAGCGGGGATTCAACCTCGCGATATCCCAAATAAATGGAGACTTTGATGCCAAGGATCCGAAAATGGCAGCTTATAGCAACGCCGTCCTAAAAATGTCAAATCTGTTCGAAGGGCTCGAATTTAACCATATAGCTCGGGAAAACAATCAGGCAGCAGACGTCTTGGCACGCATTGGCGCAAAGCGCGATGTCTTCCCCCCCCCCCCCCCCAATATCTTCTTAGAGAGGCTATTCAAGCCATCCGTATTATGGGAAGGGGAGTCCAGAAATAACAGCCCGGACCCAACCGCCTTTGCCCGACACCAAACATTACGACACTGGCCCGGAGGCTCGCCAGCAGTAACATCTTCAGCCCACATAATAATGGCAGTCATTGCCCCATGGACAGAACCATTCCTAGCCTACCTAATCAGGCAGGAACTTCCCGAGGACCAAAACGAGGCACGCTGCATAGTGCGGCGATCTAAAGCCTATAAAGTCCATGAGGGAGAGATTTATAAGAAAAGCACCATCGGAGTCCTTCAAAGGTGTATCTCCGAAGAGGAAGGGGGAATCTCCTGGCTAAAATTCACGCCGGACTTGGCGGGCACCACGCCGCAACCTGGGCCCTTGTAAGCAAGGCCTTCCGTACAGGATTTTATTGGCCGGCGGCAGGCGGAATGCTCGTGACTTAGTCCAACGATCGTCGGCTGCCGGCTCTTTGCTAACCAAAGCCATATGCCACCCACCGCCCTCCAAACTATACCCATCACCTGGCCCTTCGCGGTCTAGGGGCTTGACATGGTTGGACCCCTTAAAGGAGGAACCCACAAGCAAAAATACCTACTGGTCATGGTGGATAAATTCACCAAATGGATAGAGGCCAAGCCTGTTAAGACGGCCGAATCCGGATTGGTGATAGACTTCATATCAGGGGTCGTACACCGTTACGACGTCCCCCACAACATCATCACTGATAACGGCATGAACTTTACGGCCGACGAGGTCAAACTCTGGTGCAAAAACATGGGCATCAAGCTCGACTATGCTTCAGTCTATCACCCACAAACTAACGGTCAAGTCGAGCGAGAAAATGGTCTAATTGTGAGCCTAGATTAGTGCGGTCCCTCAAGGAATCTAACACGCACTGGGTAGAGGAGCTCGACTCCGTACTCTGGGGGCTGCGGACCACGCCGAATCGCACCACCGGATTCACACCATTCTTTATGGTATACTGGCAGAGGCAGTTACGCCTGTGACATAATTCATGACTCACCTCGCGTGCGCATGTATGCGAAGAAAGAGAAGCCGAACTTCGATCGGCGGGGACAGTTTGGACGCCTTGGAGGAGGAGCGTGACGTGGCAAAAGCCCGTTCCGCATTCTATCAACAATGAGCTCGAAGATATCAAAGCGAGAAATGCAGGCCAAAACTTACAATGTTGGCGAGTTAGTTCTACGCCTACCGGACAAGAAAAAGGACAAACTCAAGCCCAAATGGGAAGGTCCCTTTATTGTTGACCAAGTCCTGACTGGTGGAGCGTACTATCTGCGAGATGCATCGGATAACCGACTCGAGCCGAACCCATGGAACGCAGCCCGTCTCCGAAGATTCTATGCCTAGCGCCGGACTCTGTGTTTGTCTCCTTCCTCTGTCTATTTTGTACACATTAGTTGTCTTATATTTCTCCCCTTCTCCCTCCCTTTCTCTTATAGCCTTTAAGGGCTTGTTCGCGCCTTGTTCGCACACAATTGACGCGCTATCCGCGCTCGTTATACCCGGAGGCTTCCTTAACAGAAGCTTACTTATGCGGGCTTCACGCCCAACACATGTGTCACACTTCCGCATGTACCTTTTATTCACCATTATATGCATCGATATGACTTAAGTTTTGGCCAAGCTGGGTTGCACTGGCTCTGTGCTTACCCCTACGTTCCCGATTGTTCGGCTAGGCGGTACAGGAGCACCTCTGCGATAATTCTTGCCGGGTCAGCCGGATGTGTACCTCGGTAGGTGAAGCCGAAAGCTAAGCGTTCTTAAGGTAATATTCGGTCGGTGAACTAAAGATGATTTCTCACTTGTTTATTTATCTGCCCCAGATGCTTTTACGCTTTTTCGCAGTCCGGACATGCACTTTAGGGCATGCCTCCCAGGGAAAGGAACCCCTAACGGAACTATTCTCCCTGGAAGATGTTTCTTACTAACCATGTAATATAACATAACTAGTTGGGCACTTGTTTGTTCAAGCACTAATGACCCCTACGCCTGGTCTCCATGCATGCCCTGGTTCTTACATAATCGAGAGGGTATTCGGACACACTCCGGACTATCGGGTCCCGAGGTTGAAGCGAAAAGATCCGCCATGACAAACGATCTACAATCCGGCTAGAAGGCATTTTACATGTCATCTTAAATTACATAGTCAATTTGGTAGAGCATATTCCTCTTCAATACCATCCAACAAGGTTGTCTAGTTTACAGATCTGTTGGGAATATTCATGACCAACTCTACTTGGCCGTACACTAAGCTCACAGGGATCTCCTTCCCATCAGCCCCCACAGGTCCGACCTCGGCCATGTGGTTTGGGGCAGCCTTCTAATACCGCGTCTTCACCATGGCCCAGGCCTCCCTGGCACCTTGACGGCAGGCCGATATCTTCCATAATCAAAAGCGCCGCCGTGCTCCCTTAAGCCTCTCTCTGCAAGCTCTCCAAGGCCTTCGGCATGGAGATAGATGGCCACAAGGCACAGGCGGCGCCTTTCATCACCCGCCGAACTTCGTTCGTGCAATTGAAAGAGCTCGGGAAGAAGGTCACCGTAGAACTGGGCATTTCTCTGCGGGACGACACAGAGCATACCTCTGAGACATAACTCTGTTAGTCGACTTCCTCGACGAACTCTTTTCCAAAGTTCGTTCAAGCACTTACTAAAAATGCAGCGTCGAAGCCGTCGATTCTCCTTCACGGAGTCCGGCAATTTGAGCACGAACATCCTTTAGTTCCTCGCCCGGTGGGTGTTGGCATCTTGGAGATTATTCTTCTCCTGCCTCACCCTCGTAAGCATGCTCTCGCCGGCTTTTAACCGGTGCAAGAGTTCTTGCTTGTCCGGATCTACTCCGGCGCCATCTGCAATGATATTGTCAGATTCATACACACGCCGCACTTCACAACATACTTATCTTTCAAAGCATATATTACCAGAGGGGGTCTCCTTGGCCTCCCCTGCCGCGGCTAGTGCGGCCTCAAGTTGGGATTTGCACTCTTCCAGCTCCTGGGACAGTTGGGTATTCTTATCTGTAAGATCCTGCATAACAAATGATCCTTAAATCAGTTATTCTAACTATTTCAAGTCTCGGGGGCTACTGACATATATAACCATCAAATTTCCTTACCTGTATGTCTTTCACATACTGCTCCGTGGCTCTGGCTAGACCATTTTGAGCGGCACGGACGTACGCATCTCCCGAATTGAAGGCATCTAATGCCTCTGGGGAGAAACAAGCGTCACGAAGAACTGTCCGGCGACGCCTGTGATTCATGGCACTCTCCACCTCGGAATTGGTGGCGGACGGTCTGTCCGCATCCTCTATCGGAGGAGTGTCCGACGCACGCCCCGTGTTCGCCTCTGCTTCTGGACCTGGCTTTGGAGCTTGGCTGGTGGAGGCTCGATTGGCAATCTCTCCGGATGTAGTCTGGCGAGCCCTCTTTTTCCTAAAAAAAGGGAGAGCACGGGCGTTAGGATGCATCGTAAGAATAATACCTTGGAATAAGGCAGCACGCCTTACTGCTGCGCCGGTGCCTCGACCCGGACTGCGTGTCTCTTTAGCCTACCCGCCCTCGCGGTCCCACATTGGCTAGTCGCCGCAGTTCGGCATTCCGCCTCGGGATCCTCCCCTGCGAAACATCATTGGTATACGGTGATAAAAAATAAGCACGGATGGATCATCTTTGAAGTATTGGGACTTCGGTCTCGATTACTTGTGAGGCGGGGAGCAGTCCAGGATAATCAGATGTAATAGCCACCAAGGCATTATCGATGCTCAGTTGGTGAAATACCCCATCGATCAGCTCCACGGATATGTCCGGATCCTCTTGGGAGGCCGGATCGAGGGACCGTTTCGGATCCTCAGGTTGTGGAGGAGGGTTGTTTATATCCTTTACGGCACGACGCAATTCCTGCATCGAAATCACAAGATAAGGTACTTAACTATGGGAATATGGAACAGATGGGCAAAAAGAAGTGTCCGCTTACCCAGCTTGGAGGATTGTACATAGAAAATCCGCCCTGTGGATTGACGCGGAGGAACTCCTCCTCTTCAATGCGGACAAGATCTTCGTCAGAGCGGCAACCGATCCCGGCCCCTTACGGCCGCAGCGGGTGGCATCATCCTCCCCATTGAAATCCCACATGGGGTGGCCTCTATACTGAAGCGGCTGCACCCCCCGCATAATGCATGTGGCCATGACCCCGATCATGGTCAGTCCGGAATGAGCTAACCATCTTCTCCGGCTCATCAGGTAAAGGACGTCCTTGTCATTTTCCCTCTGAGGGCTCCGTGGACGCCAGCTTAGGCGCTTCTTCAAAGGAGCATTATTGAACTCGGGGAGGCCGATCCAAACAGGTCCGGCGAAGGGCGTCTTCTATATAAAACCATTACGAAGGCCGGTCTTGGACGCCTTCCTTGGGGTTCCGGATAGATATCCGGTCCCAGCGATGCGCCATAGTTCGGCTCCGCCCACTTGATATATCGACCCCTCTTGAGAACGGGGCACAAGGCAGAACAGCTTCTTCCATAGCGCGAAATGAGCCTCGGTGCCCAAAAACAGCTCGCAAAGACTCTGAAGCCCATAATATGCAATATGGAGGCAAAGCGTAAGGTTGTGCAATGGAGGCCGTAGAACTCCTGTGAGCCCCCGGAGAAACTGATGAATTGGAAATCCGAGCCCTCTTATCGGATAAGGGACAAGGCATACCCGCTCTCCTTTGGAGGGATCGGGGCGCTCTCCGCTTGCTCTCCGCCATTATAGGTGGCAAGTCCGGCTCGAACCGGGACCATGAAGGCTGGGGAAGGAATCCCTTGGTTTGGAGCGTCACTAGCTCATTTGTCTTGAGATGGAACATCTCTCCCAACCTCCAGGCTGAGGGCTGGGAGGGCGAGAGGAGGAGCTGCGTCGACTGGCCATGATGGAATGGATCTCTGTCGGATGCGCTCCGATGAATGCTTGCGAAGGGAAGATGGTGTGATTTGGATCTAAATCCTCGTCTCTTTTATAGGCAGCTCATTTGCGCAGCTAGGGGGGGGGGGTAAATGTAAAAACACCCTGGCTTTTCGCATTCGTTTGACACGTGGAAGACGACCATTATTGGGCGTGGAAGCCAAGGAGCGCAATATTCATGAGAAGCCGGACACTATTCAACAGGTACACAGAATTTGGAGAAGAACCCGCCTTGCAATGCCGAAGACAATCTGTGCGCTGGACTCATCGTCATTGAAGCCTGGTTCGGGGCTCTTGAGGAGTCCTGGATTAGGGGTGTCCGGATGGCCGTACTATGACCTTTGGCCGGACTCCTGGACTATGAATATACAATATTGAAGACTTCGTCCCGTGTCCGGATGGGACTTTCCTTGGTGTGGATGGCATGCTTGGCGATACGTATATGTATATCTCCTACATTTGTAACCGACTCTATGTAACCCTAGCCCTCTCCGGTGTCTATATAAACCGGAGGGTTTTAGTCCGTGGGGACGAACAACAATCATACTATAGGCTAGCTTCTAGGGTTTAGCCTCTACGATCTCGTGGTAGATCTACTCTTGTACTACCCATATCATCAATATTAATCAAGCGAGTAGGGTTTTACCTCCATCGAGAGGGCCCGAACCTGGGTAAAAACATCGTGTCCCTTGTCTCCTGTTACCATCCGCCTAGATGCACAGTTCGGGACCCCCTACCCGAGATCCGCCGGTTTTGACACCGACAGTCGCCATCCCCGACTGGACAGTACCATATATTGCATATTTGCTCAGGAAGGAGCTTCCATAGGATGAAGATGAGGCCCGTCAAATTGTCCGTCGATCCAAGGCCTTTACCGTGATTGGAGGACAGCTTTACAGACAGAGTGTTACTGGAGTCGCTCAGCGATGTATCACAACAGAGGAAGGTCAAATGATTCTCAATGATATCCACTCGGGGACCTGTGGTCACCATGCGTCCTCTCGGGCCATTGTGGCCAAAGCATACCGAGCGGGATTCTACTGGCCTCGAGCAAATGAAATGGCAAAAGACATAGTCGACAAGTGTGAGGGCTGTCAGTTCTACTCCAACATGTCCCACAAGCCAGCATCAGCTTTGAAGACCATACCACTCGTCTAGCCGTTTGCTATTTGGGGGTTGGATATGGTTGGACCTCTGAGGACTGGCAGGAGTGGCTTCACCCATCTGCTTGTAGTAGTCGACAAGTTCACCAAATGGATTGAAGCGAAACCCATCAAAAACCTCGACTCAAGTACCGCCGACAGCTTCATCAGGGAGTTAACGTTCAGATATGGGGTTCCGCACAGCATCATCACGGACACTGGTTCAAACTTTGATTCAGATGAGTTCAAAACTTTCTGTGCTTCCCAAGGCACTCGGGTCGACTACGCTTCAGTCGCTCACTCGCAGTCGAATGGGCAAACCGAAAGATCGAACGGTTTGATCCTCCAAGTGTTGAAACCCCGATTGATGCGTGACCTCAAGCATGCAGCAGGCGCTTGGGTGGACGAGTTACCATCAGTCCTTTGGGGATTGAGAACGACACCAAATTGGTCGACTGGCGGACTCCCTTCTTCATGGTCTATGGGGCTGAAGCCGTGCTGCCGAGTGATTTGCTTCACAATGCACCCCGAGTAGAACTCTTCTCAGAAGCTAAAGCTGAACAAGCTCGACATGACACTGTTGATCTTCTGGAAGAAGAAAGAGAGATGACCTTGATCCGGTCGACCATTTATCAGCAAGACCTCCGTCGATTCCATGCCAGAAACATGAGAGGTCGAGCATTTCAGGAAGGAGACCTTGTGCTCCGAGTGGATCAGCAACGGCCTCACAAGCTTGCTCCTACTTGGGAAGGCCCCTTCATCGTCACCAAGGTGCTCCACAACGGATTGTATCATCTTTACAATGTGGAACACAAGAAAGATGAGCCACGCGCTTGGAATGCGGAGCTGCTCCGCCATTTTTATACTTAAACATTCAGACTGATGAGATGTACTAAGAAGTACCTTTCAGTTTGTTTATCAAAGACGCAGTTTTACAGTCTCCTAAATGATTGTTGTTACATATGCATGTGTTAAAAAAAACACAGTGGGTGGCTTAGCCGTGAACCCGATTCGCCTAAGTTTCAAAAACAAACTCCGAGTGTAGAGCAATCCTCTCACTCAGGGGCTTAGCCGCGAACCCGATTCGCCTAAGTTTCAAAAACAAACTCTGAGTGAAGAGCAATCTTCTCACTCGGGGGCTTAGCCGTGAACCTGATTCGCCTAAGTTTCAAAAACAAACTCCGAGTGGAGAGTAATCCTCTCACTCGGGGGCTTAGCCACGAACTTGATTCGCCCAAGTTTAAAAAATCCTACCGAGCGAAGAGCAATCCTCTCACTCAGGGGCTTAGCTGCAGTTCCGTACTCGCCTAAGTTTTACAAAATCCTACCAGGTGAAGAGCAATCCTCTCACTCGGGGGCTTAGCTGCAGTCTCGTACTTGCCTAAGTTTAAAAAATCCTACCGAGTGAAGAGCAATCCTCTCACTCGGGGGCTTAGCTGCAGTTCCGTACTCGCCTAAATTTAAAAAATCCAACCGAGTAAAGAGTAATCCTCTCACTCGGGGGCTTAGCTGCAGTTCCTAAAAAATCCTACCTGGTGAAGAGCAATCCTCTCACTCGGGGGCTTAGCTGCAGTCTCGTACTCGCCTAAGTTTAAAAAATCCTACCGCGTGAAGAGCAATCCTCTCACTCAGGGGCTTAGCTGCAGTCTCGTACTTGCCTAAGTTTTAAAAAAATTACTGAGTAAAGAGTAACCCTCTCACTCGGAGGCTTAGCTGCAGTCTCGTACTCGCCTAAGTTAAAACACACTCCAAGTAAAGAGCAATCCTCTCACTCGGGGACTTGGCCACACGCTCCGAGCTGATCATAAGTACAGTGTACGCTCCATCCTGATCCGCCAGGACGACAAGGTGCAGGTCGTCTGCGACCCTCTCCTCAGAGCTACGTCATAAGTACAACGTACGCTCCATCCTGGTCCGCAAGGATGACGAGGTGCAGGTCGTCTGTGACCCTCTCCTTAGAGCTGCGTCATAAGTACAATGTATGCTCCATACCGATCCGCAAGGACGACGAGGTGTAGGTCGTCTGCAAACCTCTCCTCAAAGCTGCATCACAAGTACAAATACCTGTTCCGAGTGAAGTGACGAGTTTCACTCGAATTTAAAAGATTCAGAAGTAGTAAAGCCAAAGCAACCGTATTCAAAGAAGAACCAAGTTCAGATAAATCTCGCAAGGTTCAGAACCGCAGATAAAAGTGCTCAGGCATCAAGCCCGAAAGAGTTTAACGGTTACAAAATCACTCGGCATTCCGAGGCAAATTTAATCAAGGTTTAAAGTTTGTTCACTCCGCGAGAGGAGGGCTGGCAGGCTCGACGAACTCGTCCAAGTCAATCCCGTCTTTAATATAGGTGGCTTCTTCGATGAAGGTCTCCATGAAGGACTGGAAGTCAAGCTTCTTGGTATTGGCCACCTTGAGCGCTGCTAGTTTCTCTTCCTTGGCCTCCTTGCAATGGACGCAAACCAGAGACTGAGCCACATCAGCACCACATTGGGCGGATGACTTCTTCCATTCCTGCACTCGACCAGGGATCTCCTTAAGTCGAGTCATCAGAGACTCGAGATCATTCTGAAATGTTGCCCTTGGCCAGAGCACCCTGTCAATCTGCGACACTGCCACCTTCAGTAGCGCGAGGTAGTCCATGGCGCTGGCAAGACGAGATTCCAGTCGGAGCATGTTCATGGAAGTTTCGTCCTTAACAGGGGGAGTTGATGGGGTCCAAGTTCGTCTCAATGCGCCCAGTCTCTTCCTCAAAGTTTTGGCGGAATTCTGCACACATAGTGAAGTGGTGAGTCGACAGCTATATAACGAGTCGACAAACTGCAAATCAGTCGGATAAAGAAAGGTACCTTCAAGCATAAGGAACAGCTTCTTGGCGAGTCCTCCCAGATAAACCTCCAGCTCGTCCTTCTTCCGAGTGAGATCTCCAACTTTGTCAGTCAGAGTCACCTTGTCTTTCTTCAACTGCATGACTTCCGTGTTAGCTTCACTGATGGCAGTCTTCAGTCTGGTGTTTTCTTCTTCCAACTTGCCGACTGAAGCCAGCTTCTTGTCGGCAAGTTCGGTTTTCTCCCGCGTCGTCCTCTGCGCATCAGCGAGGTGGAGGTCCTTTTGCTCCAGTGCCTGCTTCATTTTCTCTAAAGAAATAACATTCTTCAGTCGAGCTTGGAGTTGTCTGTTTTCATTATGCACATCTGTTCGAGTGGAGTCACTCGGTTCAAAAGGCAAAAAGTAAAGCTGGCAAAGCAAACAGTCGACAAGTAGTTACCTCCCATAGCAGTTGCTTCATCTTTAGCCCTCTATAGATTTTGCTTGGCTAGTTCCAGATCAAGGTTGAGCTGAATTTGTTTCTGCTCCAAGTCAGCGAACTAGACCCCGAAGTCACAGGATTTCCGCAGTTAATGAATAAGACACGCTAATCGACTGGGACAAATATCAATTGCTTCCGAGCGAAAAAGATACAAGTTCGGGTCATTACAGCAAAAGAGTTCTAAGACTATTGCGGAATCAAACATTCAACAGTAGTCTCGGGGACTACACCCAGTGGGTGCACTTGGCGTGCCTCCACTAGTCCGGATCCCACTCGGCACGACCAGTCTAGACCGAGTGGAAGAACTGTAAAGAGATATTTTTTTAAAAGACCCCCGCCGAATCAAACATTTGACGGCGGTCTCGGGGACTACACCCAGTGGGTGCACTCTACGTGCCCCCACCGATTCAAAGATACACTCGACACGACCTGGTCAAATCAAGTGAAAGAATTATACAACAAATGTTTAAACACACAGTGGGTGTACAGATGCAAGGTATAGACTCATGATAGATGCACATTGAAGGTTTCAAAACACTCATCCACGGACATCTTACGAATAATAAAGTAGCAGTTTTCAAGTACCATATCCTAGCAGAGCAAGAGTCAAGCCGAAGATCAGTCGGAAATCAACTAACCTGGACGTTAACCTGGAGGGCTGAGCTGGCATCATAAGCAGCTTGGCTGGCCTCACGCGCCACCTTCATCTGTTCTATCATAAGGCATGCCTGGCGTATAGCTTCCTTAGCAGCGCTTACCTGGTCCTCTGGGGCTGGATGGGCAGCGAAGAGTGAAGCTGGTGGAACAGTCGAAGCTGTCAGAGGATCTGAGGCGTGAGGTTGCACGTACGAAGCAGGGACTTGAGCGGTCGATGCCGAAGGACGAGCAGTCGACACAGGAGTGGCAAAAGAAACGGAAACCTGAATCGGATCTCTGGATTGCTGGATCACTGATTCTGGTGCCAGCGTCGACTGGGGCACCTTGTTTGTGGGCACCCTCCTGCTCGAAGTCCCGCTTTTCCTCCCTGTGGTCTTCTGGGGCACATATTCATCGTCGTCTGGTAATTCAATGACGTTTTGCGGCGCTGCAAATAATTCGACCATAAAGGTTCAGATGACCAACAAATCAATCGACAAGATAAAGACAAATTTGCAGAGTCATACCTGCTTTAGAAGTGGCTGCATCTTTAGTTTCCTCGTCATCTCCATCCTTGTAAATGTCCATGGAAGTCCCAGAAGTAGCAACACTGCAAGTTTCAGAACTCACTCGGTCAGACAGGAGAATGAATCGGCAACAAGTATAGGAGTCCCTGAGCAAAGAGTGAAAACAAAGCACTTACACAGAGGCAACAGGAACGTTAACCTTGATCTTAGGCAAGGCCTTCCAAGGCTTTGAAGGCGCAACCTTGAGCTGCATCGGGGCCTTTTCAGTCGGAACGGGGGAAGACGTCCGAGTGTGCTTCGAAGTCTGCGTACTCGGCACAGCCGCTTTCCCACGGACACTTGCTGGGTCATGGGTCTGCTTGGAGCGTCTCTCAGAGCGAGGTGGAGAGTCGACCTCCTCGCTGCTGCTTTAATCTTCATTTTCTTCCTTGTCTTCGTCATCAGATATCCAGTCGGTGCTGTCACCACCGCTCGCCTCTCCTTCATGGTCTTGCTCTCCATTGGGCATCGAGTACATCTCAGTATAGATCTGCGAGGCAAAGAGTTGAACAAGTATCAGTCAGGTTCAAAGACAGTTACAAATCAGAACAAAAGACACTCGGCAATAAAGGTCAGACCTTGTATGGTTCATTGGAGGAGTCGAGTGGTTGAATTCTCCTGGACCCCCTGGGGTTGTCTTTGTTACGTGTGATGTGATACGTCCATTTTGCATCATGCTTTTATATCAATATTTATTGCATTATGGGCTGTTATTAAACATTATATCTCAATACTTATGGCTATTCTCTCTTATTTTACAAGCTTTACCATGAAGAGGGGGAATGCCGGCAGCTGGAATTCTGGCTGGAAAAGGAGCAAACGTTGGAAACCTATTCTGCACAGCTCCAAAAGTCCTGAAACTCCACGAAACAACTTTTTGGAATTTATAAGAATTTCTGAGCGAAAGAAATAGGCCAGGGGGCCCACCTGTTCAGAGAGGCAGGCGCCCCTATAGGGCGCCCCTATCTCCTGGGGCCCCCGTGAGCCTCCGGCATCCATCTTCTGCTATATCATCACTTTTACCCTGGAAAAAATCGTGGGAAAGCTTACGGGACGAAACTCCACCGCCACGAGGCGGAACCTTGGCGTAATCAATCTAGGGCTCTGGTGGAGCTGTTCTGCCGGGGACACTTCCCTCCGGGAGTGGGAAATCATCACCAACGTCATCACCAACGATCCTCTCATCGGGAGGGGGTCAATCTCCATCAACATCTTCACCAGCACCATCTCCTCTCAAAACCCTAGTTCATCTCTTGTATCTTGTATCAAAACCACAAATTGGTACTTGTGGGTTGCTAGTAGTGTTGATTACTCCTTGTAGTTGATGCTAGTTGGTTTACTTGGTGGAAGATCATATGTTCAGATCCTTTATGCATATTATTAACCCTCTGAATATGAACATGAATATGCTTTGTGAGTAGTTACGTTTGTTCCTGAGGACATGGGTGAAGTCTTGCTATTAGTAGTCATGTGAATTTGGTATTCGTTTGATATTTTGATGAGATGTATGTTGTCTTTTCCTCTAGTGGTGTTATGTGAACGTCGACTACATGACACTTCACCATTATTTGGGCCTAGAGGAAGTCATGGGGAAGTAATAAGTAGATGATGGGTTGCTAGAGTGACGGAAGCTTAAACCCTAGTTTATGCGTTGCTTCGTTAGGGGCTGATTTGGACCCATATGTTTAATGTTGTGGTTAGGTTTACCTTAATACTTCTTATTGTAGTTGCGGATGCTTGCAATAGGGGTTAATCATAAGTGGGATGCCTGTCCAAGTTAGGGAAGTACCCAAGTACCGGTCCACCCACATATCAAATTATCAAAGTACCAAACACGAATCTTATGAACGTGATGAAAACTAGCTTGACGATAATTCTCAATGTGTCCTCGGGAGCTCCTTCCTCATTATTAGAAATTGTCCAGGCTTATCCTTTGATACATAAAGGATTGGGCCACCTTGCTGCACTTTATTTACTTTATTTACTTGTTTCTCGTTACTATTTATCTTATCACAAAACTATCTATTACCTACAATTTCAGTGCTTGCAGAAAACCTTCTTGAAAACCGCTTATCATTTCATACGCTCCTCGTTGGGTTCGACACTCTTACTTATCAAAAGGACTACGATAGAT
This sequence comes from Aegilops bicornis, assembly GCA_021605145.1. Lineage (NCBI taxonomy): Eukaryota > Viridiplantae > Streptophyta > Magnoliopsida > Poales > Poaceae > Aegilops > Aegilops bicornis. The sequence continues at coordinate 567,626,426 of CM038673.1, read as the reverse complement.
CCCCTACACTTGTGGGTCATCAAGACTCTTTTAAAGCGCCGTTGCCGAGTGTAGCGCTTTTGGTGAGTGGAACTTGGTAAGGAAACATCGATATAGTGTGCTGAAATTTTCTGTTACTTGTCACTATGGAAACTAATCCTTTGAGGGGCTTGTTTGGGGTATCTTCACCCCAACCAGAAGAGCAAAGAGTTGCTCCTCAACCTACTGAACTTTATGAAAATATTTACCTTGAGATTCCTTCGGGTATGATAGAAAAACCGCTAGCTAATCCATTTGCAGGAGATGGAACATTGCATCCTGATTTACACCTTATCTTTGTGGATGAAGTTTTTGGATTATTTAAGCTTGCAGGTATTCCCGATGATTGTGAAAAGGAAGGTCTTCCCTTTATCTTTGAAGGAAGAAGAATTGGCATGGTATAGGCTATGTGATGATACAAGATCTTGGAATTATAAGCGATTGAAGTTGGAATTTCACCAGAAGTTCTATCCTATGCATCTTGTTCATCGTGATCATAATTACATATATAATTTCTGGCCTCGCTAAGGATAAAGCATCGCTCAAGCTTGGGGGAGGCTTAAGTCAATGTTATATTCATGCCCCAATCATGAGCTCTCTCGAGAAATGATTATTCAGAATTTTTATGCTCGGCTTTTACATTGATAATCGCAACCTGCTCGATACTTCATGTCTTTGGTTCATATATGTCAAGACTATTAATTTCAAATGGGACTTATTGGAAAGAATTAAACGCAACTCAAGATTGGGGTTCCGACGATGGTAAGGAGTCGTATGGCACCTAAGTTCGATTGTGTTAAATCTTTATGGATACCAATGTTTTTCGTGGATTTAGCGCTAAGTATGGACTTGACTCTGAGATAGTAGCTACTTTTTGTGAATCTTTTGCTACTCACGTTGATCTCCCTAAAGAGAAGTGGTTTAAATATAATCCTCCTGTTGAAGTGAAAGTAGTTGCACCTATTACGATTCGAAGAAAAGACTATTACCTATAGTGATCCTATTGTTCCTACTGCTTATGTTGAAAAACCTCCTTTTCCTGTTAGGATAAAGGATCATGCTAAAGCTTCGACCGATGTTCGTAAGAGTAATACTAGGACTTATACACCTCCTGAGCAAATTAATGTTGAACCTAGTATTGCTATGGTTAAAGATCTCTTGGATGAGGATTTAGATGGGCATGTTATTTCTTTCTTGGGTGAGATTGCTAATATTGCTAGACCCGATACTAAGACACGTAGACCTGTCGTAGGCATGCATGTTATTTCTGTTAAAATAGGAGATCATTGTTATCATGGCTTATGTGATATGGGTGCTAGTGCTAGTGCTATACCTTATGATCTTTATAAAGAAATTATGCACGACATTGCACCCGTTGAATTAGAAGACATTGATGTTACTATTAAGCTTGCTAATAGGGATACCATTAAACCTATTGGGATTGTTAGAGATGTTGATGTTTTGTGTGGGAAAGTTAAATACCCTACTGATTTTGTTGTTCTTGGTTACCCACAAGATGATTTTTGTCCCATTATTTTTGGTAGACCCTTCTTGAATACTGCTAGTGCTAAGATTAATTGTGAAAATAATATTGTCACTGTTGGCATAGATGGTATGTCTCATGAGTTTAATTTTGCTAAGTTTAGTAGACAACCTCGTGAAAGGGAACCACCTAGTAAGGATGAAATTATTGGTCTTGCTTCCATTGTTGTTCCTCCAACTGATCCGTTAGAACAATATTTGCTAGACCATGAAAACGATATGTTTATGAAGGAAAGGGAAGAAATAGATGAAGTGTTCCTTAAACAGGAACCTATCCTGAAACATAACCTTCCCGTTGAAATTCTTGGGGATCCCCCTCCACCTAAGGGTGATCCCGTGTTTGAACTCAAACCATTACCTGATAATCTTAAGTATGCTTATGTTGATGAAAAAGAAATATATCATGTTATTATTAGTGCTAACCTTTCAGAGAAAGAAGAAGAAAGATTATTGAAAACTCTGAAGAAGCACCGAGCTGCTATTGGATATACTCTGGATGATCTTAAGGGTATTAGTCCTACATTATGTCAACACAAGATTTTAGTGGAGAAAGATGCTAAACCAGTTAGAGATCCTCAAAGACGATTAAACCCCAAGATGAAGGAAGTGGTAAGAAAGGAGATACTAAAGCTCCTTGAGGCAAGTATTATTTATCGCGTTGCTGATAGTGAATGGGTAAGCCCTGTCCATTGTGTTCCCAAAAAGGGAGGTATTACCGTTGTTCCTAATGACAAAGATTAATTGATCCCGCAAAGAATTATTATAGGCTATAGGATGGTAATTGATTTCCGTAAGTTAAATAAAGCTACCAAGAAAGATCATTACCCTTTTGCCTTTTATTGATCAAATGCTAGAAAGACTATCCAAACACACACATTTTTGCTTTCTAGATGGTTATTCTGGTTTCTCTCAGATACCTGTGTCCGCGAAGGATCAATCTAAAACTACTTTTACTTGCCCTTCTGGTACTTTTGCTTATAAACGTATGCCTTTTGGTTTATGTAATGCACCTGCTACCTTTCAAAGATGCATGATGGCTATATTCTCTGATTTTTGTGAAAAGATTTGTGAGGTATTCATGGATGACTTCTCCGTCTATGGGTCCTCTTTTGATGATTGTTTGAGCAACCTTGATCGAGTTTTGCAGAGATGCGAAGACACCAGTCTCGTCCTGAATTGGGAAAAGTGTCACTTTATGGTTAATGAAGGCATTGTCTTGGGGCACAAGATCTCCGAGAGAGGTATTGAAGTTGATAAAGCCAAAGTTGATGCTATTGAAAAGATGCCATGTCCCAAGGATATAAAAGGTATAAGTAGTTTCCTTGGTCACGCCGGTTTTTATAGGAGGTTCATTAAGGACTTCTCTAAAATCTCTAGGCCTCTAATTTATTGCAAAAAGATATTCCTTTTGTCTTTGATGATGATTGTGTAAAAGCGTTTGAAGTACTTAAGAAAGCTTTGATCACTGCACCTATTGTTCAGCCACCTGATTGGAATTTACCTTTTGAAATTATGTGCGATGCTAGTGATTATCTTTGTAGGTGCTGTTTTAGGGCAAAGAGTCGATAAGAAATTGAATGTTATCCAAGTATGCTAGTAAGACTCTTGATACTGCCCAGAGAAATTATGCTACTACTGAAAGAGAGTTCTTAGCAGTTGTTTTTGCATGTGATAAGTTTAGACCTTATATTGTTGATTCCAAAGTTACTATTCACACTGATCATGATGCTATTAAATATCTTATGGAAAAGAAAGATGCTAAGCCTAGGCTCATTAGATGGGTTCTCTTACTCCAAGAATTTGACTTGCATATTATTGATAGAAAGGGAGCTGAGAACCCCGTTGCAGATAACTTGTCTAGGTTAGAGAATGTTCTTGATGACCCACTGCCTATTAATGATAGTTTTCTTGATGAACAATTAGCGGTCGTCAATGCTTCTCGTACTGCTCCTTGGTATGCTGATTATGCTAATTACATTGTTGCTAAATATATACCGCCTAGTTTCACATACCAGCAAAAGAAAAAGTTCTTTTATGATTTAAGACATTACTTCTGGGATGATCCACACCTTTATAAAGAAGGAGTAGATGGTATTATTAGACGTTGTGTGCCTGAGCATGAGCAGGAACAGATTCTACGCAAGTGTCACTCTGAATCTTATGGAGGACACCATGCTGGAGATAGAACTGCACACAAGGTACTACAATCTGGTTTTTATTGGCCCACTCTCTTCAAGGATGCTCGTAAGTTTGTCTTATCTTGTGATGAATGTCAAAGAATAGGTAACATTAGTAGACGTCAAGAAATGCCTATGAATTATTCTCTTGTTATTGAACCGTTTGATGTTTAGGGCTTTGATTATATGGGACCTTTTCCTGCTTCTAATGGTTATACACATATTTTAGTTGCCGTTGATTACGTTACTAAGTGGGTAGAAGCTATTCCAACTAGTAGTGCTGATCATAACACTTCTATTAAAATGCTTAAAGAAGTTATATTTACGAGGTTTGGAGTCCCTAGATATCTTATGACTGATGGTGGTTCACATTTTATTCATGGTGCTTTCCGTAAGATGCTCGCTAAGTATGATGTCAATCATATAATAGCATCTCCTTATCATCCGCAGTCTAGTGGTCAAGTAGAGTTGAGCAATAGAGAGCTCAAATTAATTTTGCAAAAGACTGTGAATAGATCTAGAAAGAATTGGTCCAAAACACTTGATGATGCATTATGGGCCTATAGAACTGCATACAAAAATCCTATGGGTATGTCTCCATATAAGATGGTTTATGGAAAAGCGTGTCATTTGCCCCTTGAACTTGAACATAAGGCATATTGGGCTATCAAAGAGCTCAATTATGACTTCAAACTTGCCGGTGAGAAGAGGTTATTTGATATTAGCTCACTTGATGAATGGAGAACCCAAGCATATGAGAATGCCAAGCTATTCAAAGAAAAAGTCAAACGCTGGCATGATAAGAGGATACAAAAGCGTGAGTTTAACGTAGGAGATTATGTTTTATTATTCAACTCTCGTTTAAGATTTTTTGCAGGAAAACTTCTCTCAAAATGGGAAGATCCCTACGTTATCGAGGAGGTCTATCATTCTGGTGCTATAAAAATCAACAACTTCGAAGGCACAAATCCGAGGGTGGTAAACGGTCAAAGAATTAAACACTATATTTCAGGTAATCCTATCAATGTTGAAACTAATATTATTGAAACCGTAACCCCTGAGGAATACATAAGGGACACTTTTCAGAACGTTCCAGACTCCAAAAAGGCATAGGTATATGGTACGGTAAGTAAACCGACTCCAAAACAACTCTAATGGCAATTTTTATTAGTTTTGGATTATTTAAGAATTTTAGGAAGAAAGAAGTAGTCCGAAAGGGACACGAGGCTCCCACGAGAGTGGAGGGCGCGCCCCCTGTTCGTGGGCACCTCGTGTGCCTCCCGGACTCCATTTTCTTGTATGCTACGTATTTTGTTTGGTAAAAATTCATTATATATACTCCCGAAGGTTTTGACCACCATATCACGCAAATATCCTCTGTTTTCGTTTCGAGTTGTTCCTGTTTCAGATCTAAGAGCATCATGTCGTCTCCAAGCGCTCCCAAGGACAAGTTTTTCGAGAGGGTTATCAACCCCTATCTTGTGGAGGTGCTGCAACACCCTCAAACCATTGAGATGCGTGAGGGGGTGCTGCACATCCACGATGTGGAGGGACCAAGGCGTACCGGAAGCGTGGAGACAAAGCTCGAAGCCGTGGAGCAACAAGTTTTCAAGCGCCAAGGGATGGTGGAGCGTGGACTCGACGCCAACCAGATGATGATCATGGAGTTCACCAACAACCACAAGCTGGATGCCAAAGTCATTGGGGAGACCATCTTCAAGCTTCAAGAGAAAATCGAGCATCTCCAAGCCCAGATCTATGACCTACAAAACCAGAACTGTGAGTATGAATATAGATTTAAGAGGATGAGTTTGGATGTAGATTTAAGGATCCCAGAGACTCGATCATCCTTTTATGATGGAGAGCCTATGCCTTGTAAGACGGACGACAAGCCTACATCATCAACAATTCCTACTTCATCACCCCCGAGGAAATAATCACATGGGTATGGGAACTCCCCTTGGCAACTGCCAAGCTTGGGGGAGGTGCCCCGGTATCGTATCACCATCACACTCCTATCTTTACCGCTTTTATTTAGTTCGATCCTTTTTAGCAGTATCTTGATCTAGTAGTTTGAAGTTTTGATATCAAGTAGTTTTGAGTTTTGCATTATGATCTCTTTATGTAATCGAGTCCGTGTGCTATCTATAATAAAGATTAGTGTTGAGTCAAGGGCTTTGCTATGTTGCTTTGATCTTGAGAAAGTAGAAAGAATAAAAGAGTTCATATTGATCTTATGGATAGTGACAACTTCACATATAGAAAGTATGAGGCATAAAAATTGTTGAGAGTTGATGAATGTAGCCTTGGTCATCGTTGCAATTAATAGGAAGTAATAAGGAAAGAGGGGTTCACATATAAATATATTATCTTGGACATCTTTTATGATTGTGAAGCACTCATTAAGTATGACATGCTAAAAGAGTTGACGTTGGACAAGGAAGACGACGTAATGGTTTATGTTTTCCGACATCTCAGTTAAAGTATATTGTCATTGACCTTCCAAACATGTTGAGCTTGTCTTTCCCCCTCATGCTAGCCAAATTCCTTGCACCAAGTAGAGATACTACTTGTGCTTCCAAATATCCTTAAAACTAGTTTTGCCATGAGAGTCCACCATACCTACCTATGGATTGAGTAAGATCCTTCAAGTAAGTTGTCATCGGTGCAAGCAATAAAAATTGCTCTCTAAATATGTATGACTTATTAGTGCGGAGAAAATAAGCTTTGTACGAACTTGTTGTGGAAGTAATAAAAGCGACAGACTGCATAATAAAGGTCCACATACAAGGGGCAATATAAAGTGACGTTATTTTGCATTAAGATTTCGTGCATTAACCCTAAACGTGCATGACAACCTCTGCTTCCCTCTGCGAAGGGCCTATCTTTTACTTTATGTTTTTATTTTATGCTTGAGTCAAGATGATCCTCACCTTTCCCTTTTTCATTTTATACTTTGGCAAGCTCCTCGTGTTTGAAATATCATGATATATATATATATATATCCAATTGGATGTAAGTGAGCATGGGTTATTATTGTTGACATCATCGAAAGGTGACTACATTGGGAGGCAATACAATAAGCCCCTATCTTTCTCAGTGTCCGGCTGAAACTCTATAACCACAAGTACTGCTTGAGTGTTCGCAATTATAGGAGACTACGAGATAGTTGAGTATGTGAGCTCGCTTAAAGGCTCCATTATTGACTCTTTCTGATGTTACGATAAATTGAAATTGCTTCAATGACTGAGATTATAGTTTGTTAGTTCCCAATGAAGTTTTTGAACCATACTTGATATTGTGAATTGATTGTTACTTGAGCATAAGAAATCATATGATGAAATCTATATATGTTGATGTTATTAGATTGATCATGAAGCCCTCATGTCCGTATTTTATTTTTATCGACACCTCTATCTCTAAACATGTGGACATATTTTTTGATTTCGGCTTCCGCTTGAGGACAAGCGAGGTCTAAGCTTGGGGGAGTTGATACGTCCATTTTGCACCATGCTTTTATATTAATATTTATTGCATTATGGGCTGTTATTACACATTATATCTCAATACTTATGGCTATTCTCTCTTATTTTACAAGGTTTACCATGAAGAGGGAATGCCGATACCGAATTCTCGGTGGAAAAGGAGCAAACGTTGAAACCTATTCTCGCACAGCTCCAAAAGTCCTGAAACTCCACGAAACAACATTTTGGAATTTATAAGAATTTCTGAAGCGAAAGAAATAGGCCGGGGCCACACCTGTTCAGAGACAGTGGCGCCCCTATCTCCTGGGCCCCCTGGTGGGCCTCCGGCGTCCATCTTCTGCTATATCATCACTTCTACCCTGGAAAAAATCGTGGGCAAGCTTACGGGACGAAACTCTGCCGCCACGAGGCGGAACCTTGGAGGAATCAATCTAGGGCTCTGGCGGAGCTGTTCTGCCAGGGACACTTCCCTCCGGGAGGGGGAAATCATCACCAACGTCATCACCAACGATCCTCTCATCGGGAGGGGGTCAACCTCCATCAACATCTTCACCAGCACCATCTCCTCTCAAAACCCTAGTTCATCTCTTGTATCCAATCTTGTATCAAAACCACAAATTGGTACTTGTGGGTTGCTAGTAGTGTTGATTACTCCTTGTAGTTGATGCTAGTTGGTTTGAAGATCATATGTTCAGATCCTTTATGCATATTATTACCCCTCTTAATATGAACATGAATATGCTTTGTGAGTAGTTACGTTTGTTCTTGAGGACATGGGTGAAGTCTTGCTATTAGTAGTCATGTGAATTTGGTATTCGTTTGATATTTTGATGAGATGTATGTTGTCTTTTCCTCTAGTGGTGTTATGTGAACGTCGACTACATGACACTTCACCATTATTTGGGCCTAGAGGAAGGCATGGGGAAGTAATAAGTAGATGATGGGTTGCTAGAGTGACAGAAGCTTAAACCCTAGTTTATGCGTTGCTTCGTTAGGGACTGATTTGGACCCATATGTTTAATGCTGTGGTTAGGTTTACCTTAATACTTCTTATTGTAGTTGCGGATGCTTGCAATAGGGGTTAATCATAAGTGGGATGCTTGTCCAAGTTAGGGCAGTACCTATGTACCAGTCCACCCACATATCAAATTATCAAAGTACCGAACGCGAATCTTATGAACGTGATGAAAACTAGGTTGACGATAATTCCCAATGTGTCCTCGGGAGCTCCTTCCTCGTTATTAGAAATTGTCCAGGCTTATCCTTTGCTACATAAAGGATTGGGCCACCTTGCTGCACTTTATTTACTTTATTTACTTGTTGCTCGTTACTATTTATCTTATCACAAAACTATCTATTACCTACAATTCAGTGCTTGCAGAGAAAACCTTACTGAAAACCGGTTATAATTTCCTTCTGCTCCTCGTTGGGTTCGACACTCTTACTTATCGAAAGGACTACAATAGATCCCCTACACTTGTGGGTCATCATGATGCCCTGCAACCATTGCTCCATCGTCTCCTCGGTGACTTCCTCCGGGTGAATCCGAGTGGTTTCATCAATGCCCGAGTACATCCACATGGGATGATCGCGATCCTGGAGTGGCTGCATGCGTCGACTGAGAAACACCTCCAGCAAATCCATGCCAGTCACACCATCACAGACTAATTGGACTACTCGTGCAACCAACATGTTCACCTCTGTTTTCTCTGCTAGAGTCACTTTCAAGGAAGAGGGCTGCTGGACCCGCTCCATGGAGAAGGGAGGAAGACCAGTCGACTGTCCAGGAGTCGGTTGGTCCTTACAATAAAACCAAGTCGACTGCCACGCTCTAACTGAATTGGGAAGAGTCGTAGCTGGAAAAGTACTCCTACTCCTCATCTGAATCCCTAGACCTCCGCACATCTGGATCACATGCGTCCTCTCATCACTCGGATTAGCCTTTTTCACAGACTGGGAACGGCAAGTAAAGATGTGTTTGAAGAGACCCCAATGCGGTCGACAACCCAGGAAATTCTCACACATGGAAACAAATGCAGCGAGATATATGATGGTGTTGGGGGAAAAGTGATGAAGTTGGGCTCCGAAAAAGTTCAAGAAGCCCTGGAAAAACGGATGAGGGGGCAAAGAGAAACCGCGGTCAACATGGGTCGCGAGGAGGACACACTCACCCTCCTGCGGCTACGGCTCGGTCTCGTTGCCCGGTAGCCTCCAAGATCCAAGGGCGATCAAGGCCCCCTTCGACCAGATCCTCCTTCGAGATCGTGGACCAAATCCAGTCGCCCTGGATCCAGCCGGGCGGCAGGCCGACCCTCGACGACAAACCCCCCGACTCGTCTTCTTGCCTTTCGCTGCCGCCGTCGCCTTCTTCGCACGCTCCAGGGCCGTCGTCTTGTCCTTTCCCATCGCAGCATACTGCACACAGACGGGGCGGCAGTGTCGAGGGTGGAGGCGAACGCGGTGGAGAAGCAGAGGAGGAAGAAGGGGAATGGGGTGCACTGTGTAGAATACATCGGCACCGATGCCTTATATAGGCCTGCTTCCGAGTGGCTGACTCGTGGGCCCAAGCGATCCTGTCAAATCCCGCAACAGTCGCGCGCTTGGTACGTGGCGAAAAAGGTGGCACAAAGATCGAGGCATCTCTGCTTAATCCATTCCATTTACTGCAGTGCCCTTTGTCCCGCGCGCTTCCCCAAATTTCGAATCTCGTGAGATCCGGGAACGGCAGTGCAACCAATCGTGCCAAAGATTTCATACCACTCCAACACTCGAAGCATATCAGTACAAGTTCACTCGACACACTCTGAATGGATCAAGGCGACTGAAAATAAAGTTGAAGTGCTAGCATGGTTCACTGACCTAGGTAAAATGCCTCTGAAGCATACGAATCGGGTCAGAACCATCTTCAACTCCTTCTCCACTCGGACGTCGACCCATTCGGGGGCTAATGACGATGACATGTATCTAGGGTAGGGTAATGGGCCTGACCTAGACACCCTTCCCAAGGACACTGCATTACAGTCAAAGGCATTCAAAGCACAACATCGTCTACCGACTGAAATCACCTCAGAGTGCAACTCACTCGACCAACAATTCCACTCGGATAACCCAATTACATTCGACCAAGATGTGGTCATTCGATCATAGCAGAAACCGCTCGGAGTGCAGAAGATCTAAAGTCATTCAGAATGGCAATGGTCAGGAGTTCACCCCGTAGTCTTAATGATCATTTATATGTCTTTATTATGGGCGTTGCCAGTAATGTCTCACCTTAATGTACATTGAACCCCTTGTAACGTGGGCTGGCTGGGGTCCTGGCGCACTCTATATAAGCCACCCCCTCCACTGGCACAAGGGTTCGCACCCCCTGTAACTTCACGCATAATCCAATCGACCAAGCCTCCGGGCACCCAGACGTAGGGCTGTTACTTCCTCCGCGAAGGGCCTGAACTCGTAAACCTTGCGTGCACAACCTCATCGTAGCTAGGATCTTGCCTCCACCTACGTACCCCCTATTCTACTATCGGACTTATGCGTGAAGTTACAAGGGGTGAACTGCTACCTCTTGAGCACTGCGTTGGATTTCCCCAAAGTGGAGAGGATGATGCAGCAAAGTAGCGTAAGTATTTCCCTCAGTTTTTGAGAACCAAGGTATCAATATAGTAGGAGACCATGCGCAAGTCCCTCGTACCTGCACAAAACGATAGCTACTCGCAACCAACACTTAGGGGTTGTCAATCCATTCACAGTCACTTACGAGGGTGAGATCTGATAGAGATAATATTTTTGGTATTTTTGGTATAAAGATGCAAAGTGAAAAGTAAAAGCAAAGCAAGTAAATAAAGTGATGGAGATTAATATGATGAGAATAGACCCGGGGGCCATAGGTTTCACTAGTGGCTTCTCTCAAGAGCATAAATATTCTACGGTGGGTGAACAAATTATAGTTGAGCAATTGATGTAATTGAGCATAGTTATGAGGTTATCCAGCAATGATCATGTATATAGGCATCACGTCCGTGACAAGTAAACCAAAGCGATTACGCATCTACTACTATTACTCCACTCATCGACCGCTATCCAGCATGCATCTAGAGTATTAAGTTAAAAACAGAGTAACGTTTTAAGCAAGATGACATGATGTAGAGGAATAAATTCATGCAATATGATAAATACCCCATCTTGTTATCCTCGATGGCAACAATACAATACGTGCCTTGCAACCCTTTACATCCTTTGGGTAAGGACACCGCAAGATTGAACCCAAAGCTAAGCACTTCTCCCATTGCAAGAACTACCAATGTAGTTGGCCAAACCAAATGGATAATTCGAAGAGACTTGCAAAGATAACTTAATCATACATAAAAGAATTCAGAGAAGAATCAAATATTTTCCATAAATAAGCTGGATCATAAACCCACAATTCATCGGTCTCAACAAACACACACATAAAAGAAGATTACATCGAATAGATCTCCACGAGAGAGGGGAGAACATTGTATTGAGATCCAAAAAGAGAGAAGAAGCCATCTAGCTACTAACTATGGACCCAAGGTCTAAAGTAAACTACTCACACTTCATCGGAGGGGCTATGGTGTTGATGTAGAAGCCCTCCATGGTGGATGCCCCCCTCGTGAGCTCGAACAGGCTCCAAGATGGGATCTCGTGGATACGAGGGAAGGCACGGCGGTGGAATTAGGTTTTGGCTCTGTCCCGATCTGTTGGGGGTAATTAGGTATATATAGGAGGAAGGAGTACGTCGGTGGAGCGTCGGGGCTCACGAGGCAGGCGCGCCGGGAGGCGCGCCCCACCTCGTGACCGCCTCTGGCACTCCTTGGAGTAGGGTCCAAGTCTCCTGGATCACGTTCGGTGAGAAAATCACGTTCCCAAATGTTTCATTCCGTTTGGACTCCGTTTGATATTCCGTTTTTTCGAAACACTGAAATAGGCAAAAAACAGCAATTACAGGCTGGGCCTCCGGTTAATAGGTTAGTCCCAAAAGTAATATAAAAGTGGAAAATAAAGCCCATTATAGTCCAAAACAATAGATAAAGTAGCATGGAGCAATCAAAAATTATAGATACGTTGGAGACGTATCAGGCATCCCCAAGCTTAATTCCTGCTCGTCCTCGAGTAGGTAAATGATAAAAAGAGAATTTTTGATGCGGAGTGATACTTTGGCATAAGTTCAATGTAAATCTTCTTAATTGTGATATGAATATTCAGATCCGAAAGATTCGAGACAAAAGTTCATATTGACATAAAAATAATAATACTTCAAGCATACTAACAAAATAATTATGTCTTCTCAAAATAACATGGCCAAAGAAAGTTCATCCCTACAAAATCATATGGTTAGGCTATGCTTCATTTTCGTCACACAAAGATGTTCCCAACTTCTATACCCCGATGACAAGCCAAGCAATTGTTTCATACTTAAATAATCTCAAACTTTTTCAACCTTCACGCAATACATGAGCGTGAGCCATGGATATAGCACTATGGGTGGAATAGAGCATGATGATGGGGATTGTGTGGAGAAGACAAAAAAGGAGAAAGTCTCACATTGACGAGGACAATCAACGGGCTATGGAGATGCCCATCAATTGATGTCAACATGAGGAGTAGGGATTGCCATGCAACGGATGCACTAGAGCTATAAATGAATGCTCAACAAAAGAAAACTAGTGGGTGTGCATCCAACTTGCTTGCTCATGAAGACCTAGGGCATTTGAGGAAGCCCATCGTAAGAATATACAAGCCAAGTTCTATAATGAAAAATTCCCACTAGTATGAACGAGACAACTTATGAAACTCACTATATGAAAAACATGGTGCTACTTTGAAGCACAATATATGAGACTCACTACATGAAGAACGTGGTGCTACTTTGAAGCACAAGTGCGAAAAAAGAGATAGTAGCATTGCCCTTTTCTTTTTTTTTGGGCCTTTTTTTTATTTTGGCCTTTCTCTTTTTTTGGCAATGCTCTAATAATGATGATCATCACAGTTCTATTGATTACAACATGAGGATTACAACTCAAAACTAGAACAAGATATGACTCTATATGAATGCCTCCGTGATGTATGCGGGATGGTGCAATGAATCAAGAGTGACATGTATGAAAAATAATGCGTGGTGGCTTTGCCACAAATACGATGTCAACTACATGATCATGCAATGGCAATATGACAAAAGTAATGTATGTCATAATAATGATGGTGGAAGTTGCATGGTAATATATCTCGGAATGGCTATGGAAATGCCATAATAGGTAGGTATGGTGGCTGTTTTGAGGAAGATATAAGGAGGTTTATGTGTGATAGAGCGTATCGTATCACGGGGTTTGGATGCACCTGCGAAGTTTGCGCCAACTCTCAATGTGAGAAAGGGCAATGCACGGTACCGAAGAGGCTAGCAAAGGCGGAAAGGTAAAAATGCGTATAATCCATGGACTCAACATTAGTCAAAAGAACTCATATACTTATTGCAAAAATTTAGAAGTCATCAAAAATCAAGTACTACGCGCATGCTCCTAGGGGGATAGATTGGTAGGAAAAGACCATCACTCGTCCCTGACCGCCACTCATAAGGATGCACAAGCCAGGTACACTTCATGCTTCAAATTTGTTACATAACTTTAACCATACATGCATGCTATGGGACTTACAAACTTCAACACAAGAATTTCTCAAATTCACAACTACTCAACTAGCATGACTTTGATATTATTACCTCCATATTTCAAAACAATTATCAAGCATCAAACTTATCTTAATATTCAACGCACTCAACAGAAAGTTTCGCATATCTTGAATACCAAGTATATTATCATTAAGCAAATTACCATGCTGTTAAAGACTCTCAAAATAATCTAAGTCAAGCATGAGATATCAAGTTTCTTTAAAACAAATCCACCACCGTGCTCTAAAAGATCTAAGTGAAGCACTAGAGCAAAAATTATCACGCTCAAAAAGATATAAGTGAAGCACATAGAGTATTCTATCAAATTTCAATTCATATATGGCTCTCTCAAAAGGGTGTGTACAGTAAGGATGATTGTGGTAAACTAAAAAGCAAAGACTCAAATGATACAAGACGCTCCAAGCAAAACACATATCATGTTGGTGAATAAAAATGTAGCTCCAAGTAAATTACCGATGGAAGTGGATTTAAAGAGGGATGCCTTCCGGGCATCCCCAAGCTTTGACTTTTGGTGTCCTTGGATTATCTTGGGGGTGCCATGGGCATCCCCAAGCTTAGGCTCTTGCCACTCCTTGTTCCATAATCCATCAAAAGAATTCACCCAAAACTTGAAAACTTCACAACACAAAACTCAATAGAAATCTCGTGAGCTCCGTTAGAGAAAGAAAACAAAGACTACTTTAAGGTACTGTAATGAACTCATTCTTTATTTGTATTGGTGTTAAACCTACTGCATTCCAACATCTCTATGTATCATAAACTATTTTACTAGCCATAGATTCATCAAAATAAGCAAACAACACACGCAAAACATAATCTGTCAAAAACAGAACAGTCTGTAGTAATCTGTAACTAACGCAAACTTCTGGAACCCAAAAAATTCTACCAAAATTATACGACCTGTAAGATTTGTTTATTGATCAGCAGCAATTGGAATCAGTATTTTATCACGTTCTGGTGACTTCTAACAATTCGGGCACTGAGCACAGAGATTCTGGAAATTACAGCAAGATCAAATAACTATCATCCAAAAAGATCCAATAGGTCCAACTTGGAACAAACACTAATTAAAACATAAAACCACATCTAAACAGAAGCTAGATGGATTATTTATTACTAAACAGCAAGGAAAAATATTGGGTTGTTTCCCGACAAACGCTTTTCTTTAAAGCCTTTTTAGCTAGGCATTGAGATTTCAATGATGCTCACAAGAAAGACAAGAATTGAAGCACAAAGAGAGCATCATAAAACATGTGACAACCACATCTAAGTCTAACATACTTCCTATGCATAGGAATCTTATAGGCAAACGAATCAAGGCAAGCAAAAACTAGCATATGCAAGGAAGCGGAAAGAGACAATAGCAATCCAACATAGCGAGAGGTAATTTAATAGCATGGAAGTTTCTACAACCATATTTTCCTGTCTCATAATAATTACATGTAGGATCATAAGCAAATTCAACAAAATAGCTACCACATAACATATTCTTAACATGATCCACATGTATGCAAAGTTGACACTCTTCCAAAATAGTGGGATTATCATTAACTAAAGTCATGATTTCTCCAAGCCCACTTTTATCAAAAATTTCATAAGATTGAATATTCTCCAAATATGTGGGATCTAAAGTTGACACTCTTCCAAACCCACTTTCAATATTATTGCAAACAATATTATCAATCTCATATTTATCATGGGGCTTAAATAAATTTTCAAGATCATAAGAAGAATCACCCCAATCGTGATCATTGCAACAAGTAGTAGACATAGCAAAACTAGCATCCCCAAGCTTAGGGTTTTGCATCTTATTAGCACAATTGACATCAAAAGAATTTATAATAAAATCATTGCAATCATGCTTTTTATTCAAAGATCTATCGTGAGTCACTTCACGGATTTCGTGCAAAACCTTATAAAGATAATCTAGTGCATCCAAATCACTAGGAATTGGTTCATCATAATTGGATCTCTTAAAAAGATTGGCAAGCGGATCAAGATCCATAGATATTGGCTTCTTTGTTTAGGAATAAATAAGCATCTAATCCAACCAAACGAGAAACGAAAGGGCAAGCAAAAGAGAGGAGGAGATTGGGAAAGAGAGGGCGAATAAAACGACAAGGGTGAAGTGGGGGAGAGGAAAACGAGAGGCAAATGGCAAATAATGTAATGCGAGAGATAGGGATTGTGATGGGTACTTGGTATGTTGAATTTTGCGTAGACCTCCCCGGAACGGCGCCAGAAATTCTTCTTGCTACCTCTTGAGCACTGCGTTGGATTTCCCCAAAGAGGAGAGGATGATGCAGCAAAGTAGCGTAAGTATTTCCCTCAGTTTTTAAGAACCAAGGTATCAATCCAGTAGGAGACCACGCGCAAGTCCCTCGTACCTGCACAAAACGATAGCTACTACTTAACAAACGCTTAGGGGTTGTCAATCCCTTCACGGTCACTTACGAGGGTGAGATCTGATAGAGATAATATTTTTGGTATTTTTGGTATAAAGATGCAAAGTAAAAAGTAAAAGCAAAGCAAGTAAATAAAGTGATGGAGATTGATATGATGAGAATAGACCCGGGGGCCATAG
The DNA here is from genome assembly GCA_021605145.1 of Aegilops bicornis. Taxonomy (NCBI): domain Eukaryota; kingdom Viridiplantae; phylum Streptophyta; class Magnoliopsida; order Poales; family Poaceae; genus Aegilops; species Aegilops bicornis. Next base: position 567,609,914 of record CM038673.1, on the reverse strand, counting down.
GTTTCACTAGTGGCTTCTTTTAAGAGCATAAATATTCTACAATGGGTGAACAAATTACTGTTGAGCAATTGACAGAATTGAGCATAGTTATGAGGTTATCCAGGCAATGATCATGTATATAGGCATCACGCCCGTGACAAGTAGACCGAAGCGATTACGCATCTACTACTATTACTCCACTCATCGACCGCTATCCAACATGCATCTAGACTATTAAGTTAAAAACAGAGTAACGCTTTAAGCAAGATGACATGATGTAGAGGAATAAATTCATGCAATATGATAAATACCCCATCTTGTTATCCTCGATGGCAACAATACAATACGTGCCTTGCAACCCTTTACATCCTTTGGTAAGGACACCGCAAGATTGAACCCAAAGCTAAGCACTTCTCCCATTGCAAGAACTACCAATCTAGTTGGCCAAACCAAACGGATAATTCAAGAGACTTGCAAAGATAACTTAATCATACATAAAAGAATTCAGAGAAGAATCAAATATTTTCCATAGATAAAATTTGGATCATAAACCCACAATTCATCGGTCTCAACAAACACACCGCAAAAAGAAGATTACATCGAATAGATCTCCACGAGAGCGGGGGAGAACATTGTATTGAGATCCAAAAAGAGAGAAGAAGCCATCTAGCTACTAACTATGGACCCGAAGGTCTGAAATAAACTACTCACACTTCATCGGAGGGGCTATGGTGTTGATGTAGAAGCCCTCCGTGGTGGATGCCCCCTCCGGCGAAGCTCTGGAACAGGCCCCAAGATGGGATCTCATGGATACAGGAAGGTACGGCAGTGTAATTAGGTTTTTGGCTCTGTCCCCGATCTGTTGGGGGTACGTAGGTATATATAGGAGGAAGGAGTATGTCGGTGGAGCGTCAGGGGGCCCACGAGGCAGGGGGGCGCGCCCAGGGGGGAGGGGCGCGCCCCACCTCGTGATTGTGGCACTCCTTGGAGTAGGGTCCAAGTCTCCTGGATCACGTTCGGTGAGAAAATCACGTTCGAAGGTTTCATTCCGTTTGGACTCCGTTTGATATTCCGTTTCTTGAAACACTGAAATAGGCAAAAACAACAATTACAGGCTGGGCCTCCGGTTAATAGGTTAGTCCCAAAAGTAATATAAAAGTGGAAAATAAAGCCCATTATAGTCCAAAACAATAGATAAAGTAGCATGGAGCAATCAAAAATTATAGATACGTTGGAGACGTATCATGAACTCGTAAACCTTGCATGCACAACCTCATCATAGCTAGGATCTTGCCTCCTCCTACGTACCCCCTATTCTACTGTCAGACTTACTCCCACGACATGCGGTACTCGAAGCGTAATGGGGTGAGTTTGGCGTCTTTGACATTCACTAGCTCGAGGGCTTCCACGTAATCCATCTCTACCTCGATCTGCCGAAGGGAGGGGGGATACAACGCCAGACTGAGGCCCTCCTCCATAGCCGCCAGCTCTGCCTCAACTGCATTTGAAATATCTTGGAGACGAGGCGTTATCTTATAAATATTCAGGACCACCCGCTATTGGGTAAATTGGGGTGACTTTTCTTTGACATTTAGGACATCCACAACGTATGGCCAAATACTAGTTCCAAATGGCAAATAGTGTTTGAAACCAACTCTCACTGATGTGCAAGCTAATACCAAATTGCAAAAGGTGGAAACTAGAGCAAGTAGATCATCTAATGCCAAACTTTAACAAACAATAAACAAATGCAACAATACAAATGGGTTGATGGATGTTAAATCGGATCGTGCCAATGTCATATTGTCATACGTCTCCATGTCAGGGTTAGGCTACCAAGGGAAAAAGCCTTGCCGTGGCCACCACCACTACCTCGTCTTGGCCTTGTGCCCTCCGGCGATGCAACCATGTGCGTCCCTAGGCATGTGATGGACCAGTCACCATCATGTCCGCCCCTCCATCGCTAGGTCTTCATGTCCCGGGCGGGCTTGTTGTATATCGGTTCAGGAGGGTTGAGGATGGGAGTCATGTTTCAGTATAACAGATAGATTTCAAAACTCATACAAATCCTACCCCCTTCCCCACCTCGGATATGGCATACATAAGGCAATCAAGGGCATCAGGGGAGGGCACCTTGAACGCCCTCCTGATCACAGCGCTCCCCCATATTGACGGCACGCGATGACAGTGAAACCTTCTGCGGTGATGAAGCTCGTGCTATAAGTGGAAGTCACATTGAAGGCGTCCAAGGTGACACCGGACGTCGGCGATGGCGAAGAATGGGTTCCCTTGTAGATGCTGCCCGTTTGAAGCCGACCGATGGGGAATCTGCGATGCTTCCCACAATGAGTCTTAATGCACTCGTGATCGTTGCTGCAGGCCAAGAAGTAAAAGAGGAGCCGCCAGTTGATTAGGGAGGTGGCGATGGATGAGCGGTCAGGGGTGAACGGATTGGAGGATTTTGTTGGAGGGAAAGATCAACAGATGGAAGAGGAACTCGTCGAGATTGACCTTGAGGAGGCCGGAGTTATAGAGGAGCAGGAACACACATGGACCATCAACCTGCTAGTTTGCTCTCTCCGACGCCTGCTTCCTCTCTATTAGTAAGGAGTTGGGGCGTGCAGAGGCTTGTAGAAAACATCAATTTCCCCTCAAGTGGATGAACTTAAGGTTTATCGAACCAGTAGTAGTGCTTGAAATACAACCAATGATCAGTGGACGACCTAAGGTTTATCAATCTACGGGAGGTGTAGGATGAATGTATTCTCCTCTTGAGAAATCCTACAATAAGGTACAAGTGGTCTCTTGTTCCCCCAACCCATCTAATATAGTTTTTAGTTGAAATTTAATGGATATAATTAGAAATTTGAACCACAAATACATGGAATTGCTACAAGAAAAAGACACATACATGACCTTTTGATCCGAACAAAAGCATTTTCTATCATGGAAGTGACGATAATATTGACAAAAACACGTGTCATCTTGGATGTGGTGGGCACCCACTTATATGAAAATGATAGAAAATGGGATTTTCATCCTGGGTGGGCCGGCGGCGCACCTGCATGACATTATTTGGGCCTTCCATGATGTAAAAAATCATGGTAGAAGTGAGGGCGAGAATTTTACGGTAGGTTGAAGCTTAGCGGTGGATATTTGTGGGTACCACTCCGGTCTTGTCGAGCCAGGGACCTGCATTCTCCAACATCCATGGCTTGATGGCTTCGCCCGCCGGTGCGATTTTTGGTCCCGGTGCTCCGGTTGTTGTGCTTCCTCTAGCTCCTTCGGCTCATCGGCGTTCGTCTCTGGCATCTCAGACCTGCATTCCCTTTCGGTTCTTGACTTGCCGACGGCGGCAGTTGCTACCCATCCCTTCATGTCGCCCTGTTGCCTCCCTAACTTCGTCCACCTACACGCCATGTCAGTTCCAAAGCTTGCGTTTTTCAGCGACGGTAGGTGCATCCCCGCCTCACACCTTCTGAGGGGGCGATCGACCAGCACACCGACTTCCTCATCTTCGGATCCTGATCTAGTAGCTATGGGGTTGCTCAAACTCAGGCCAGGAAAAATCCGTGCTCGGCTTGCCTACTTTGGAGAAGCTAGTGAGGTTTTTTGTACATTACACTGAACTGTTTGGTTGTGCGTAAGGCCATTTCCAAATTACATATTTGGGAATTCTGGTACATTATCAACGTCTCACTAATTTAGAGTGGAAACATGTGGAGGAGCACTTAGAGAAATGGCTGAGTAGTTGGAAAGGCAAGTTGCTCTCTATGGGAGGACGGCAGGTCTTGATCAATTCTGTCCTCACAAATATGGTTCTCTATATGCTTTCTTTTTCCCAACTCCCAAAAGGGGTCTTGCAGAGGTTGCAATTATTTTAGATCCAGATTCTTTTGGTAAGGAGATAGTGACAAGAAAAAGTACAGGTTGGCCAAATGGAGCATGGTTTGTAGGTTGAAAGACCAAAGTGGTCTTGGCATTTGATGAGTGATATTTTTAAGTCCTCTACCCTTTGTTTAAATCGAGATATTTCATTAAGATCGAGATATTCTCCCAGTATTGCCACTAATGACTAATGAATGCATAGGATTTCACAAATGCTTTGTTTATTGTGTTTCTATAAGAAATGGGCTAAATATGGACGAAATCAATGAGAACATGGATAGGAGTAACGGAGGAGATAGGAGTAATCAGGAGGAGGCGCACCAGAAGCAACAGAGAAAAAGACAGCTTTTTCATACGACCGCGACCGCTCGTATGAGCGATTGTATGGCATGGAAATCAAGGCCTCTCGTCCACCTGAACAACTTTTATAAAGGGGTATAGGCCTAAGTTTCAATAGAACATCCGCGATAAGAACCAGAACAGAGTCATCCTCATCGATCTCAATCAACCCTAGCCATCGCCATTTCCATATCCATGGCCTCCATCACCACCATAGTTTTTTCTGTGGTTATCACCACCATAGTTCTTTCTCCACTAGATCATACATGCAGTCGTGTATCACACATGGCATTCATTGTAAGACATATTATCAATCAATCTACCTTCATGATGCATGTGTTATTCGATGAGTTTTTCATGTGATCTGATCTCCATGTGTGAGTAGTTCGGTAAGGTATGGGTTGAGGCAAGAGCCTTGAAACCCTGTATATTTGTTGTGGGGATCAGTGGAAGGGCTTTGAATTAATGTTTGTATGTGTGAAATAAAATTGTTCCGCAGATGTATCTTGTCTTGTCTGCGTTCTTCATCCCTTCAAGCACCCAAGATCATGGAGAGCAAGCCACACAGAGGCTAAGGGCGGGGAGACCGTGAAGTGTTATTCTGAGAACTACTGACAGAAAGGTTTAGTATGGTAACATGCACTAATGCAGGATGCTGCTAACGCAACACTATGATCAGAGACCCTTCGAGAAACTGTGTGTGATGCAATAATCGCAAACGGTGGTGTATGAAAACCGTCAGAAATGTATAAAATGTTTGCGATGACGGATGCATCAAACACGATTCAGGTTTTAGTTGCGTGTGCGATGAAGGGCATATGGTTCAGTTCAATTAACTGTTTGCGATGAGGAGGAACAAAAGAAACGGGCAGCCAAATGAAGGCGTGTGCGATACACAACATACGGTTCACTCGGATGAACTGTTTGTGATTAGGCAACACAAAAGAAATGGGCAGCCAGATGAAGGTGTGTGCGATATACATCATACGGTTCACTCGGATGAACTGTTTGTGATTAGGCAACACAAAAGAAATGGTCAGCCATATCAAGGTGTGTGCGATATATGCATGCGGTTCACTCGGCCCTTGTCGTCAGTGTGTGACCTCTGTGGCAACCGTTCGCTCCCCAGGCGCCTCTTCGTGTACCGTGGCAACCGTCCACCGCCTCTTTGCCTTTCATTCCCTCTCGATTTGGAATTGTTGTCGCACACTCTTCCTCCCTCCATTTGCCTTCACCCTTCCTTCCGCCATTGTTCGATCATCTTCTCATGGTAGGTTCGTTCAAGACCATTCTCGACTCAACTAATAACATCATTACAAGGAACCCAAGGGTCCAAGAGCGGTTTGATCTCCCCTATCTTCTTCACCGTGACCCTGCTGACTGGCGCAAGGACGAGGGAAGCCTCGCCTTGTGCAAGTTGATGCCGCTTGATAATGATACGTATGATGTTAAGATGCCATCGCTTCAGGGCAAGGCTTGGGCAGGCGCAAATGGATATTGGGTTGTTTATATTGGGTACAACTGCGAGTGGGAACTTGTGAATGTGTACACTCATCACCGGGTTCCACTTCCAAAAATCTCAGACTTCTGCGCAGAGGTTGAGTACACCGGTATTCTACATGAGTTCAAATATGATCTTTGTGACTGTCGTCTACGGAAAATAGCAATTTTTCGAGTTCCCAACCGTCTTGGGATCACACGAACTATGAAGTTGTTGCTATCTTCGACAAGCTTGTTGTCGTCCTTACTTCCACGCCTCGATGGATATTGCTCAAAAATCAATTTCTGTATACAGATGAGTACTGTGATGCAATTCAATACGAGGGTCTTGTGTTTGCTGCCACCACTCGTGGCATTGTTTTTGCATGGAATCCTGATGCTTTCGGTACGTTTGTCTTCCACCATAATTATAATTGTTTCATCCACATACAGGCGGGTTAGCTAGTTTCCCTTTACTAATTAATTAACCTTCTAGTGTTTCCAAGGTCCTGTGAACATTCCACCACCTATACTTGAAATTTTTTATAACCAAGGGGGAGATGACGATGCTGATGATCACGAGCATGAGGACGAGTAGGACCCATATACTCAGTGGCACCTGGCAACTTATTCCGATGGATCACCTCTTCTTGTCTCAGATATGTGCACAATCGCTGATGTTACTAAGGAAGCAGGTGTTGTCTCTCATGGTCGCACTCTCCGGACCTATTCCAACATCCGTTGTAGGGTATTCGGGATGGATACTAGTGTACTAGCGCCAACACCTTCTCCCTGGTTCAGTATTGGAAGTCTTGGAGGAAACTGGCTCTTCCTTGGAGAAAACTATCCAATGATGGTGGAAGGCGATCCAGCTGCTGTTGACACAATGTTACTACCATTTATGAGAAGCAACTGTATCTATACCTCGGACATTGCTATGCTTTCCTACCGTCCCAATATGGGTCTTGACATAGGCCGCTTCAGCCTGGATGATCAGTCCCGCGTTGGTCTCAATATTGACGGCAGCTGGCCCTTCCCAGAGAATCACTTCTGGTTCAAAGCAAGCGTTTCCAACGCCGACAAGTGGTTGAGCTGAAGTTCATTTCATCGCTTTGTTATTTGTTGTGTGCGAAAAACTTTACTTTACTAGAGTGTTTTGTTGGAAATGATCTATAATGCAACGTGTATCCTCGTTGTCGTTGTGGGTTGTATGTAATCGATGGTACATTTGCATATGCATCCATCAACTCACGCCTGCTAGTGGTGTCCATATGAACAGTGCTAGTGATTTTAGTTGCAAAAATTAGATAGTGCTAGTGATTTTTAGGTGCATATTTTGACAAATCGCAGTGTTACAAGGTTGACAAATGGCAATGTTACTAGATAAACAAACGTCAATCTTTCCAGTTTGACAAATGGCAACATACCCAAAATGACAGATATGCAAATGTTACCCAATTATTTGTACGTGATTGCAAACGGGTCATGCAAAACAACCGTTTGCGTTGAAGGGATGCAGAAATCCTGCTCGGTACATTTTCCCTTGGCTTCCTGGGGAAGCTGTCGGTTTGCATACGGGTGTTCTAACTAAAACGTTTGCGATGAGTGTTTTATATTTAAAAACCATTGATGTTTTTTTCAAAAGAAAATCGTTTGGTAAGTTTGTACATTAAGAGAGAAAAACGCAAGTTCGTTCAAACCATATCTTTCATTCAGTCACACTGCAAATTTATATTCATATGATCAAGAATTCGAGATACAATATTAAACCCCAAAAAACTATTTCCGGCGGCGGCGGACGCGGCGTGCCACGCCGTCGTTGTGTTTTCGTCCTCCGGGACGCCATTGTTGAAGTCTTAAAGGCAGCACAAAATGTTCTTCACTTGTAAATAAAACATCATGTCATTGCGCGGTCGACGAGCGGGGGGCGGGAGGACGGCAACTGGCGCCGCTGAGAGGTAGCGGTCGACGGCAGCGTCCCATGCCGCTGAGGAGGAAGCGTGCACGGGCACGGGCACGGGTGCGGCGGGTGCAACCAAACACACGGGGGACGGCACCATGGTGGGTGTGGGGGCGCACGGCAGACGCGAACACGGCTTGGCCAGCATGTATCTGACTCGGGCGGCCCACGGAGACCTTCTTGGCGCCCATGGCTTCGGCTGCGATAGTGCTCGGCGACCAGCCCGTCAATGTTACGGGGATGGTCATTTGGCTGGCGCGAGGATGGGAGCTGGGGCGAGCAGGGAAGCAACCGCCGCGGCCAGCTCGTTCTGGGCCATGTCCATGAGGCCCCATTCCTCCTTATTTTTTATCTCCTCCGGCTCGGAGTCGACTTCACCAAACTTGAAGACTAGTGGCAGATGATCGTTCTGCACCATGGCATTGGTGGAGGTCTGCGGGAGGGAGGGGAATGGGAGGCAAACAGTAAGGCCGCCCGTATTAAACAACGGCTCAGGCGCCATTAATGGAGAGGAAGGCGGGCGACCATGGAAGTCAAATGGCTTGCTTCCCAATGATCCTGCGTAGCGTACAACTCGCATGCTTCCTGGTGAGCCTGCGCATTGGAGGACAACTTGCACGCCTCTCGGTCAGCCTGCGCACCGGACTGCGCTCGCACGCCTCCTGTTCAGTCAAGGTCAAGCAGTTGTCCGCACGGCACCTCCTACAACCATTAAAACCAAGACACGTGGCGTCACGTGAATGGTTAACAGAACGCACACGGTTTGAATTCTACAAACGTTTGAGATATTAAAGTGGCAACTATTTTTTCAAAATGCCTTTGTTCGCTGTCATTATTCGAGTGCGCCTTCGCTCAAAATGGACACGAAAAATGCCACAACATGTCGGGTGCCATTCCATGATAGCATGCCAAGTTTCATGAATTTCAGACGAGTTTTGGATTTACTAGAATTTAAAAACCAGGCATCGCAATGTTTTGCCGGCAATCAACGGTGCCCATGTTGTTTGAAACTCATTCCCATTTCTTGCATGGGACCTAAGCATGCACCCAAGGACACATATTTGAGTTTTCAACCAATTTATATGCACTGGAGCATGTGCATGTAGTTCAAATTTGAATTATGCACATAAATGCATTGAAAACTCAGTTAATGCATAAAAATGTCCAAACGAACCCCGAAAAATCCCAAAAATTGACACAACACTCCTGTTGTTCTATCTTGACACGAGAATTTTTTTGAAAGCAATAAGAGGCAATGGATATCGTTTCGTCCCTAAAGGTGGGACATTCCCTACCGAAACCATCATGCTTGTTGTGAGAAGCTCTGGTTTATGAGAAGCATATACCCGAACCTGTCCCGAATGGGACAATTTTTTTACCACGGCATGTTGATGCCTCTCCATGATAGCATGCCAAGTTTCATGAATTTCAGACGAGTTTTGGATTTACTAGAATTTATAAACCAGGCATCTCAACGTTTTGCCGGTAATCAACAACGCCCTAGTGTTTGAATTTCATTCTCATCTCTTGCATGGGACCTAGAAATTCACCCAAGGACACACATGTGATTTTTCAACCAACTTTGGTGCATTGGAGCATGTGCTTGTAGTTCAAATTTGAATTATGTACATAAAATGCCTAAAAACCCAATTAATGTATAAAAAAGGCCAAACGAACCCTAAAAAATTCCAAGATTAAACACAACACTCATGTTGTTCTATGTTGACACTAGAATTTTTTTGAAAGCAATAAGAGGCAACGGATATAGTGCCGTCCCCAAAGGTGGTAAGTTCCCTATCGAAACCATAATGCTTATTGTGAGAAGCTCTGGTTTGTGAGAGGCTTATACCCGAACCTACCCCAAATGGGACAAATTTTTTACCACGGCATGTTGATGCCGCTCCATGATAGCATGCCAAGTTTCATGAATTTCAGACGAGTTTTGGATTTACTAGAATTTAAAAACCGGGCATCCGAATGTTTTTGCTGGCAATCAACGGTACCACAGTGTTCAAATTCATTCCCATTTCTTGCATGGGACCTAAGCATGCATCCAAGGACACATATTTGATTTTTCAACCACTTTATATGCACTGGAGCATGTGCATGTAGTTCAAATTTGAATTATGCACATAAATGCATTGAAAACTCAGTTAATGCGTAAAAATGTCCAAACAAACCCCAAAAAATCCCAAAAGTTGACACAACACTCCTGTTGTTCTATCTTGACACGAGAATTTTTTCGAAAGCAATAAGAGGCAATGGATATTGTTTCGTCCCCAAAGGTGGGATGTTCCCTACCAAAACCATCATGCTTGTTGTGAGAAGTTCTCGTTTGTGAGAAGCATATACCCGAACCTGCCCCGAATGGGACATTTTTTTTACCACGGAATGTTGATGCCGCTCCATGATAGCATGCCAAGTTTCATGAATTTCAGACGAGTTTTGGATTACTAGAAATTAAAAACCAAGCATCTCAACATTTTGTCGGCAATCAACAGTGCCCTGGTGTTTGAATTTTATTCTCATCTCTTGCATGGGACCTAGAAATTCACCCAAGGACAGAGATTAGATTTTTCAACCAACTTTCGTGCATTGGAGCATGTGCTTGTAGTTCAAATTTGAATTATGCACATAAAATGCCTAGAAAACCCAGTTAATGCATAAAAATGTCCAAACAAACCCCAAAAAATCACAAAAATTGACACAACACTCCTGTTGTTCTATGTTGACACTAGAATTTTTTTTGAAAGCAATAAGAGGCAATGGATATCGTTTCGTCCCCAAAGGTGGGACGTTTCCTATCGAAACCATCATGCTTGTTGTGAGAAGCTCTGGTTTGTGAAAAGCTTATACCCGAACTTGCCCCAAATGGGACAAATTTTTTACCACGACATGTTGATGCCGCTCAAAATTTTGAATTATGCACATAAAATGCCTAGAAAACCCAGTTAATGTATAAAAAAGGCCAAATGAACCTCGAAAAATTCCTAGATTAAATACAACACTCATGTTGTTCTATGTTGACACTATAATTTTTTTGAAAGCAATAAGAGGCAACGGATATCGTCCCGTCCCCAAAGGTGGTACGTTCCCTATCGAAACCATCATGCTTGTTGTGAGTAGCTCTTGTTTGTGAGAAGCTTATACCCAAACCTGTCCCAAATGGGACAAAATTTTGAGCACAACATGTTGATGTCGCTCCATGATAGCATGCCAAGTTTCATGAATTTTAGACGAGTTTTGGATTTACCAAAATTTAAAAACCAGGTATCTCAACATTTTGCCGGCAATCAACAGTACCCTGGTGTTTGAAATTCACTCCTGTCTCTTGCATGGGACCTAAGCATGCACCCAAGGACACACATGTGATTTTTCAACCAATTTATATGCACTGGAGCATGTGCATGTAGTTCAAATTTGAATTATGCACATAAAATGCCTAGAAAACTCAGTTAATGCATAAAAATGTCCAAACGAACCCCCAAAAATCCCAAAAATTGACACAACACTCCTGTTGTTCTATGTTGACACGAGAAAATTTTTGAAAGCAATAAGAGGCAATGGATATCGTCCCGTCCCCAAAGGTGGTACGTTCCCTATCGAAATCATCATGCTTGTTGTGAGAAGCTCTGGTTTGTGAGAAGCTTATACCCAAACCTGCCCCAAATGGGACAAAATTTTCACCACGGCATGTTGATGCCGCTCCATGATAGCATGCCAAGGTTCATGAATTTTAGACGAGTTTTGGATTTACTAGAATTTAAAAACCAGGTATCTCAATGTTTTGCCGGCAATCAACGATTGCCACAGTGTTTCAAATTCATTCCCATCTCTTGCATGGGACCTAGAAATTCACCCAAGGACACACATGTGATTTTTCAACCAACTTTGGTGCATTGGAGCATGTGCTTGTGGTTCAAATTTGAATTATGCACATAAAATGCCTAGAAAACCCAGTTAATGTATAAAAAAGGCCAAACGAACCCCGAAAAATTCATTCCCATTTCTTGCATGGGACCTAAGCATGCACTGAAGGACACAGATTTGATTTTTCAACCAATTTGTATGCACCGGAGCATGTGCATGTAGTTTAATTTTGAATTGTGCTCCTGAAATGGCTAGAAAACCAGTTTAATGTATAAAATGTCCAAACGAACCCGGAATAATTCCAATTCTTTTACGACACACATATAGTTGCAAGTGCACTGCAGATAAAAGGTCTAGCAATTCAAACAGCGTCCATTGCTGCTGTGACCCGATTTTGTAATTCAAATCAAGTATATCCCACACAGTTTATTATCGCCAACCGTGTGAGATGTAGTACAAAATATCTTGGAGCTTTGTCGGTGTATTGTACGTCTATGGCTTATGCGAGAAGGTGTGTCGGCTACAGTCCACAACCAGCGTGTCGAGCACACTAGCTCACTCCCCAAAAACTCCCGCCTCTGCATCCCTCACAATCTCGAAAATATCTACCGCCTGGAAGGTTTTAATGTTTGATAGCACACGATTAGTATGTGCGGACCGTGTGCAATGTCTGTTACTCCTGCTCTGCTTCAGTCCCTTGATTCAAATTTTCAGTAGCCCCGACATTTTACTCCCGCCTCTGCATCCCTCATAATCTCAAAAATATATGCTCGCCCTTGATCCAAATTTTCAGTAGCCCCGCCTTGTTACTCCCACCTAGTAAAATTTTCAGCTTTGCAGTATTTCCTCAAACACAACCTTGCCCCCTCCACACACACCCCAAAACCTCCGCTCACACAGACACACAACCCTCGAAACCATTGGTAGGTCACCGCCATCGCCGGCGCCTCCATCCTCAACCTCTGCCTGTGTGCCGGGGAGCTCGAGGAGCCAATCGCCAAAAAGAGGTTTATCGCGGCCTTTTCACCCGATGCCGGCGAGGTGGCCGCCAGGTGTCCCCGTCCTCCGCGGGCCCGATCCACCGTCGCCGGTCCCCCGATTCGCTCGCCGCCGCGCCCCTACGCCGGTTCGAGGACTTCCCCGTCCTCCCTTGGACCCGGCAGCCGACGAAGTCCTACCTCGGGTCCGGCAGCGGCGGTGGGGGACATGGGTCGCCGAGATTACAGATCGAGAGACCCACACCCACCAGTGGCTCGGTAGCTTCCACACGGTCGTGCTCGCGGCCATGGAGTACGACCGCTGGCAGGTCCGCTACCACGGTGCGGCGGCTAGGCTCAATTTCCCCTTCGGCACACATCCGGTCCAACTTGTTCCGCCGGAGCCAGGGGTGGTGAGCTCGGCTATGGTGCGGGAGGACCGCGAGGCGTGGGAGCGCTTCGAGGCCGCCGCCGCCGATGAGGCCTACATGCAAGAGCTCTGCCGGCAGCACCCGGAGCTCATGGAGGCGGAGCGAGCGATCTTTGCTGGCGGAGAGGGCGGCGAGGTTAGCGCGCTCTCCTCCGATGACGAGGTCGAAGGCGGCGAGGACGGTGGCGCGGAGGGCGGCGAGGTTATTGCGCTCTCCTCTGATGACGAGGTCGAAGGCGGCGGCGACGGCGGCGCGGAGGGCGTCGAGGTGGGCCCCGAGGACGAGGATATCGACGTCGATGAGTGGAGGAGTGCCTTTCCCAACGACCCCGATGACGGTACTGGCCCGGACCCGGCTCGCGACACACCGTACATGACGAGGAAGGATTGGCTCGACCTCTACTTCGACCGAAAGTAGTTTAGCTTAGTTTAAATTTATGTTTTATGTTTGGTTATGTGTTTATGTTTGAATGCATGCTACTTTCGGTTGAACCTGCTTTGAACTTGATCAAATTGAAGTTTACAACCTTAAGTTTAGGGGATCAACTAGAAAAGGCCAAAAATTGCTGGAGTATATATATATATATATCCACTAGGGGTTTTAGTCCTTTAACTTTTTAAGGATTGCCTAGAGATGTCCTTATGACTTGTTTATTTCAGTTCTTCACAATGTGATGCTCCATATGTGCAACTATTTGCCGTGCAGTTCAATTTCATCAATAACAGTTTCAACAATACCACTATGAATTACGATATTTGGTTCTTTATTAAGGATATTGCGATTAACATGCCTTTTCGCTTTTCAATTGTTGTTTAGCAACATGCATTGTCTTGAATGACTAAATATGCAATCCCAGGCTACATAGCAACAAGGAAGAGTGTTACCTTAATGTTCTGATGATGTCTAGATATACATGTAATAAAATCTTATATAATGGGATGGATAGAGTGTTGTACTACATCATTTTCAATTGTTGTTTAGCTTCTAATATTAACTTGGTGCTTTTAGGTACATATATCATTGCCAAAGATCCACACTTGACCCTTTACTGCGTGTCGGGCAATGAGATATTCATGAACCAAAGATCAATTGAGGAAACTGATAAAGATTGTTATTAAAATGGGTCAAAAGATGTCAATCGAACTATTTGTTTGCACTTTATGCAAGACAACAGTGAACTGCAGGATGGTAAGTAAGAACCCTGTAGCTATCTTTTTACTGCCCGTAATGAGTTGTGTTAGATGACAATATCTGAATCTTTTTTCTTTTGAAGTGGATCCTGAAGCAGTTTACTCAAGATTACCTCTCAAACTACATGATTGGCAGCCGACCATCACAAGGGGTTGGACTAGAGTCCTGCATGCCTTCTGCATCCAGGAGAGCACAATAGGGCCATTTCGCTACACCTTGTTCAGCAACTGGAATGTCTGTCGCCTCTTTCTTTACCATCTGTAATAGTACAAGTATAGAACCCTGGTACATCATTCTTTATTTGGTGTTTATGTAGTTCTTAAACATATGTACATGTGAATCGAATAATGCATTGGTTGTTTGAACCTGATGGATATGAATAAAGCTATATCCTACTTTCAAGTTTAAATTAGGTACAACTTTAAATAGCAGCAATTAAATTAGGGCAAAATTACGTTGTGCAGGTCATTACTGCACACACGGTTGGTAAAACACAAACGTTTGTGATATACACCATAATCCGAGACGGTTCACAGAGAGGAAACGTGTGCAAGCATGCACACAGTTGCCGTTCGCAAAAGCGTGTGTGATGTCAGACACTATCACATACGGTGCGGGAAAACTAAATGTGTGTGATTGTCTACCTATCGTACACGGTTTATAATCATGAACTGTTTATGATGTGCTAGGCATCGTAAATCTCCCTTGCATGGAATCTGCCTAGAATCTGCCTGGAAAGCTCCCGTGCCTAGAATCTGCCTGGTTTTAGGCAGAACCACAAAACTCCGACTGCGATGGCAATGCGAGCACAAACGAGTAGCAAGGATGAAGCGCTTGGGATATTCAAGATATAGGAAACGGTTATATAGGGACAACTGTATGCATCAAGGCTCCCTGTCGGTGTCAAAACCGTCGGATCTCGGGTAGGGGGTCCCGAACTGTGCGTCTAGGCGGATGGTAACAGGAGACAAGGGACACAATGTTTTTACCCAGGTTCGGTCCCTCTCGATGGAGGTAATACCCTACTCCTGCTTGATTAATATTGATGATATGGGTAGTACAAGAGTAGATCTACCACGAGATCAAGGAGGCTAAACCCTAGAAGCTAGCCTATGGTATGATTGTTGTTCGTCCCACGGACTAAAACCCTCCGGTTTATATAGACACCGGATAGGTTAGGGTTACAGTCGGTTACAATGGTAGGAGATCTACATATCCGTATTGCCAAGCTTGCCTTCCACGCCAAGGAAAGTCCCATCCGGACACGGGACGAAGTCTTCAATCTTGTATCTTCATAGTCCAGGAGTCCGGCCAACGGTGATAGTTCGGCTATCCGGACACCCCCTAGTCCCGGACTACCTCAATAGCCCCTCAACCAGGCTACAATGACGATGAGTCCGGCGCGTTGATTGTCTTCAGCATTGCGAGGCGGGTTCCTCCTCCGAATACTTCGTAGAAGGTTTTTAACACAAGGATAGTGTCCGGCTCTGCAAAACAAGTTCCACATAACACCGTAGAGAGAATAATTTTTGCACAGATCTGCTGACGTATTCCGCGGCGTGACATCACACCACGGCAAAGCTTTTATATGAATCGTTTTTTTACCGTTCCCACCTCAGCGTGTTTAGCGAGGCGGTATCCTCGGCACGTCTTATCAAAGCATAGATCATGCCCCCTTATTCCGGGATTCTCATCAATACAGACGTGGGTAACCCATCCACGCCATTGATTACGGCGCTTGGGAAATAAGCAAGTTTTACCAGGCTGGTAGGGACGCATAGCTTCATCCTTCTATATAAGGGGATAAGGATCCACCTTTTCACCTACGCCTTCTTCCTCCTTTGCTTATCCATTTCACAAGACCTTTGGAGCTCCAGTAGCCCAAGTCCGCACATCCCACCTCAACCTTTCTCCAATCATGTCGAGGCGGGAGGCAGGTGGATGGCCTCCTCCGTCACGGAGGGGCACATCGCCAGACTGCGGGAGGCCGAATACTTCTCCGGCAACATCGCGCACAGGCTTCCCGACGAGGGCAGCTCATTCCGACCCCAGGCCCCGTGAGAGGGTGGTGTTTCTCCCCCACTTCCTCCGCGGACTAGGTTTTCCTCTTCACCGCTTTGTCCGGGGGCTCATGTTCTACTACGGCCTGGACTTCCACGACCTGGCCCCGAATTTCATCCTCAACATCTCGGCGTTTATCGTCGTGGTGCGAAACTTTCCTCTCGCATCCAGCCCCACTTCGCTTATGGCTGAAGATCTTCAACGTCCGGCCGAAGGTAGTGGGCGGCCGTCAAGCCGGAGTCGGAGGCGCCATGGTTGGCAAGATGGCCAAAGTCCCATGGCTCAAGGCGCCTTCGTGGAGACAATAAAGGGGTGGCAATCGGGTGGTTCTACATCAGCGAGCCCCGCAACACCAAATGGGTGGCGGCCCCCGAATTCAGATCTGGCTTCCCCACACGGCTCTCGTCATGGAAAGAGACGGGCCTGACGTGGGGGAATTCGGACGAGACATCCGGACTCCAAACATGCGTCCGAAACCTGGTGGCCAAGAATCTTAGGCTGGTCGACGTAATACAGGTGATGCTCATCCGCCGGATCTTCCCATGCCAACAACGGGCTTTTAACTTGTGGGAGTTCGATCCGACACAACACCAAACCTTGAGCCGGCTTTTCGACACTACATACGAAGACGCCTGGAAGGTGCTGTTCAAGGGCGCCGAAGCCCCAGCATCCGCTACCAAAGATCGCGGATATAGCTCGCAGCGTCCAGCCGGCGAGGTAAGTTATTTTACCCTTTACGGGACTCTTTTTTCATAGATTGACTCTACATGGGATCTAAAACTCCCTAATCTTTGACAGGATTGGCTGAAGACGTCCGGACAGATTAACTGTCCGGCTCCTTTGCCAGAAGACCCAGCGGACGCCCGATCGACGGGGCTGCTGGCTCCGGTGCCGTACGTGGTGCCGGAGAAGAAGGCCAAGAAGGAGGCCACGGGAACTCGAAGGAGCTCCCGACGCCAGGTGCTGTCAGATTCCGAAGCGGAATCTTGTCCTGAAGACGAGGAGGAAGAAGAAGAAGCTCCCCCCCAGCGGGGGAGGAGAAGAAAAGGAAGGCCGCCCCACCGGGAGGTCGGAGGGTCCAAGAAGGAAGAACCCTTCCTCCGGACTTCTCCACCAACGCCGACGGCAACGAGGAGGACTGGCCTACAAGGGCCAAGCCCTGGCGAGATCGTAAGTGTCCGGATACCCATGGTTTTTATTATTGCAGAGTGTTCTCTAATGTTGAACAACCGTGCAGCCCGCTTTGAGGGAGTTCCGGACTAGGGGTGTCCGGATAGCCGAACTATCATCATCGGCGGACTCCAAGACTATGAAGATAGAAGATTGAAGACTTCGTCCCGTGTCCGGATGGGACTTTCCTTGGCGTGGAAGGCAAGCTTGGCGATACGGATATGTATATCTCCTACCTTTGTAACCGACTTTGTGTAACCCTAGCCCTCTCCGGTGCCTATATAAACCGGACGGTAGTCCATAGGACGAACAACAATCATACCATAGGCAAGCTTCTAGGGTTTAGCCTCTTTGATCTCATGGTAGATCCACTCTTGTAACACACACCATCAATATTAATCAAGCAGGACGTAGGGTTTTACCTCCATCAAGAGGGACCGAACCTGGGTAAAACATCGTGTCCCTTGTCTCCTGTTATCATCCGCCTAGACGCACAGTTCGGGACCCCCTACCCGAGATCCGCCGGTTTGACACCGACATTGGTGCTTTCATTTAGAGTTCCTGCGTGTAAATGCGCCGTCGGGTAGGATGCCTCGTCTCGCCTCTTTAAAGACGATACTATCGCCAAAGGAGCCTTGGCGGCTGGCGAACTCTTCGGCTAGGTGGTTTTCTTATGACCGCCATCCGGCCATCGCTACCGACGATGACCTCTTGAGTCATCGAAACCAATCTCCGAGTTAGTTCGGAACTTGCCGAACAGTTAGATCCGATCGAGCTCTCCTCCATAAACGAACTCTTGGATCGCATCGCCATCACAGGAGTCGCCACAGACCACGACGGATCGGGCCTAAAACCGATCTCGAGAGAGATCAACTCTCCCCAGGCTACCCATCATGTTGCTATGATAGAGTAGCAATGCGGCGATTCTTCTTGTATCTTAAGGACTAGTTACGTCCGGATTCCTGATCCCTCCATGCCGGATTCCCGCAGAGGGACGGATGTCGATCAAGCCCTGAACTTAAAGTCAGGCGGCGGGTTGGACTCATTGGATAACACTCAAAAATCCAAACTTCCAAGTTCGGAAACTTCTCGGCCCTTGAGTCCTAAATTGGACGGGGTTCCGGATCTAGTTCCACCCGCCCACCCAAACATTAGCGATCTCTCGAATTCGGCAAGAGCCCGCTGAAGCGATTACATCATTATCGGGCCAGATTCCTCCCGGTTATGAACAGGATAAAGGACTGCCGAGAGGAGGACGCAATCCCAATTTTCTGCAATAATTGCACGGACAAGGGAATCCTAAACGCCATAAGTCGTCGCGAAATTACACGCTTTACTGACTTGGTGACCATAGTACAAAAGTACTGTGCGATGGAGAGCGCCTGGAAAACCGAAAGTAAATTTTGGGATAATCCGGCCCCGAATACATCCCTAGTCCGAAACAAAAAGGGGCATCATTATCAAGCACCCATGTTAAATACCAAAAAACCAAAACCCCTAAAAGTGCGGAACCGTCTTTGGAGGGTTGGCTCAACGGACCTCGCAAAATCCACAAGACGGAGGGCACCACTCCAACACACAGCCTTCGGCGTGTTGGATACTACGGCAGGTGGCCAAAAGTGGCGTGGGCTTTTTAGCCCAGGCGACCAACCCAGCAGTACCGAGACGGTATTAACAGTCTTGAGACTTTCGCATCAAATAACATGCGGAAGCGAACAATCCGCAGCCTACCGAAGTCTACCAAGTAGCAACAACAAATCCATGGAGCGACATGGCTATCACCTTCAACGCCAGCGAGGAACCTCAATTCCGAACAGCTAGAGCACCAGCCGCATTGGTCCTCAGTCTGATAGTGGACGGTTTCCGTCTTACTAAGGTACTCATGGATGGCGGCAACAGATTAAACCTCATCTATGAGGACACCCTTCAAAAAATGGAAATTGACTGGAGCCGCATTGAGCGCAGCAGCACAACCTTCAGAGGGATAATCCCTAGTCGAGAAGTACGCTACGGGAAAAATCACACTAGATGTAGTGTTCGCTCACTGCACAATTACAGGTCCGAGGAGGTCACGTTCCAAGTGGCCCCATTCGGCAATGGATATCACGCTTTGTTAGGGCGAGAGGCATTCACAATCTTCCAAGCTATACCCCACTACGGGTACATGAAGCTCAAAATGCCGGACCCAATGGGATAATCACTCGCCAAGGATCCATATACAGCACTCAGTGAAAATAAGACAGCCGACCGCCCTAGAGGCATTATCCGAAGCCCTAGCGGCAGAGGAACTAACTATGCTGCGCTCCACGGTGGATAGGGACGATGTGATACTCGATAAGAGGTCCAAGTCCACCTCTTTTAAACCAGCAGGCAAAATAGTCAAATTTCAGGTCCATCCAACGGACCCCACAAAGACGGCCTCCATTGGGGCACAATTAAGTCCTGATGTCGAAGCCTTACTACGAGAATTCCTTCAGGAAAATTGGGACATTTTTGCACAGCACCCTTCGGACATGACAGAATCCCACGCAGTGGCAGAGCAGCCTAAATATCCTAAAAGGATTCAAGCCGCTTAAACAAGCTCTTGGCGATTTTCCGAACCCAAAAGATGTGCAATGGGAGAGGAGCTAGCCAAACTCTTAGAAGCCGATTCATCGGAGATATAAAACATCCGGACTGGCTAGCCAATCTAGTAATGGTACCAAAAAGGACAAATCCTCGGCGCCTCTGCGTCGATTTTAAAGACCTTAACAAGGCCTGTCCAAAGGACCTTTCTTTCTCCCTCGCATCGACCAAATCATCGATGCTACCGCGAAACACGATTCATTGTGCTTCCTCGACGCATACTCCGGATACCATCAAATCAAGATGGCGGAGAAAGATCAGGTCGCAACAACATTCATTACTCCATATGGGCCATTCTGCTTCAACACAATGCCCTTCGGACTCAAAAACGCCGGCGCAACATCTCAGCGCATGATTCAACCATGTCTGGCTACCCAGATAGGCAAAACAGTAGAGGCATACGTAGACGATGTGGTCGTCAAGACCAAACACGTCGGAACTCTAGTAGAAGACTTGAGGGTGACATTCGACAACCTCCGAGCATATGACATTAAGCTCAATCCGAAAAATGCATCTTCGGCGTACCACCGGAAAGCTCTTAGGCTTCATCGTATCCGTAGAGAGGAATTGAAGCAAACCCGCCAAAATCCGAGCTCTGTCACAATTGGATATTCCAAAATACATCAAGCAGATACATATTATAACCGGATTCGTAGAGGATTTAAGTCTCTTCATCTCCCGTTTGGGAGAAAAGGCTCGCCCTCTACCGCCTCCTCCAAGACCGAACATTTCGAATGGACGGATGCTGCCACAGCCGGACTCGAAGAAATAAAATCCATACTGGCAACAAATCCGGTTCTGGCCACGCCCAACCTGGGCGAACCTATGTTATTATATATCGCAGCAACACATCAAGTTGTCTGCGCGGTACTCGTGGTTGAACGAGAAACAGAAGGGCACAAATTCCCTCTTCAAAAACCAGTGTACTACGTATCCACTGTTCTAACTCCATGCAAATCCCGGTACCCACATTATCAAAAGATAGCGTGTCACGGTGTTCATGGCATCCCGGAAGCTGCGACACTACTTTCAAGAGTGTTCAATAATGGTGGCCTCCGAAGTACCTCTCAACGATATTATAAACAATCGCGACGCAATGGGCAGGATTGCAAAATGGGCTATCGAGCTCTTACCATTTGACATAACCTACAAACCACGGCGAGCTATAAAGTCGCAGGTTCTGGCTGACTTCGTCGCCGAATGGACCGAAGCCGAACTCCCTAAAGAGTACGGTCGTGCATCTAACTGGATCATGCATTTCGACGGATCCAAAATGTTAGCTGGCTTGGGGGCTGGGGCCGTCCTGACGTCCCCAACTGGAGACACAATCCAATACGTACTTCAAATAATGTACATGGACTCCAACAACGCAGCCGAATACGAGGCCCTTCTACATGGCCTCCAGATGGCAATCTCCATGGGCATTTAACGCCTAGAGGTGCGCAGGGATTCAAACCTCGCAATATCCCAAGTAAATGGAGACTTTGACGCCCAAGATCCAAAAATGGCAGCTTACCGCAACGCCGTCCTAAAAATGTCAGCTCGGTTCGAAGGACTAGAATTCCACCATGTAGCCCGGGATAATAACCAGGCAGCAGACGTGTTAGCACGCATCGGCGCGAAACGAGACGCCGTCCTCCAAACATCTTCACAGAACGGCTCTTTAAGCCATCCGTATTATGGGAAGAGGAGTCCGGAAATAACAATCCGGAGCCAGCTGCATCACCTAACTCAGACCATTCTGACACAATCGGCGGCTTAGCCTATGAAATAACACCTTCAGCTCACAAAATAATGGCAGTAATTGCCCCATGGACAGAACCATTCCTAGCCTACTTAATGCGGGAGGAACTTCCCGAAGACCAAAATGAGGCCCGCTGCATAGTTCGGCGATCTAAAGCCTACAAGGTCCATGAGGGAGAACTTTATAAGAAAAGCACAACCGGAGTCCTTCAAAGGTGTATCTCCAAGAGGAAGGGCGAAATCTCTGCTGAAATTCACGCCGGACTCGGCGGGCACCACGCTGCAGCCCGGGCCCTTGTAGGCAAGGCCTTCCAGTACAAGATTTTATTGGCCGACAGCCCGGGCAGATGCTCAGACTTAGTCCAACGATGCGTCGGTTGCCGCCTCTTTGCTAATCGAGCCACATGCCACCCACCGCCCTCAAAACTATACCCATTACCCGGCCGTTCATGGTCCGGGGCTTGACATGGTTGGACCCCTTAAAGGGGGAACCCACAAGCACAAATACTTATTGGTCATGGTGGACAAATTCACCAAATGGATCGAGGCCAAGCCGGTTAAAATGGCAGAATCCGGACCGGTGATAGACTTCATATCCGGGGTAGTGCACCGTTTTGACGTCCCCCACAGCATCATCACTGACAACGGCACGAACTTCACGGCCGACGAGGTTAAACTCTGGTGCAAAAACATGGGCATCAAGCTCGATTACGCTTCAGTCTATCACCCCCAAACTAACGGTCAAGTCAAGCGAGCAAATGGTCTAATCATGAGCAGCATCAGACCCTGACTAGTGCGGTCCTCAAGGAATCTAACACGCCTTTGGGTAGAGGAGCTCGACTCCGTACTCACTGGGGCTGTGGACCACTCCAAAGCCCGAACTCTTTGGATTCACACCATTTTTTCATGGTATACGCACGCAGGCAGTTACGCCTGCGATATAATTCATGACTCACCTCGTAATGCGCATGTACGAAGAAAGAGAAGCCGAGTTGGATCGGCGGGACAGTTTGGACGCCTTAGAGGAGGAGTGGGGACGTGGCAAAGGCTCGTTCCGCATTTTATCGGCCAGCAGCTCGAAGATATCAAAGCGTAGAAGTACGGGCCAAAACTTACAATGTTGGCGAACTTGTTCTGCATACCACGGACAAGAAAAGGACAAACTTAAGCCCAAGTGGTAAGGTCCCTTTATCATCGACCAACTCCTCGACCTGGAGCATACCGTCTATGTAACGATCCGACAACCGACTCGAGCCGAACCCATGGAACGCAGCCCGCCTCCGAAGATTCTACGCCTTAACGCCGGACTCGGGTTCGCCTCACTCCCGCCCAACATTTTTATATTTTTACCGCCTCTTGTCCCCCTCCTTCTTCCCACTTCCCTTTTTCAATACCTTTTATAGGCTGATTTGCGCTTTGTTCGCACACACTTGATGTGCTCCTGGCACTCATTATACCTGGGGGCTTCTTTAACATAAGCTTATTCATACGGGCTTCATGCCCAATACATGTGTCATACTTCCGCATTTACCTTTTATTCACCATTGTATGCATCGATATGACTTAAGTTTTGGCCAAGCTGGGTTGCACGGCTCTGTGCTTACCCCTCGTTCCGATTGTTCGGCTAGGAGGTAAAGGGAGCACCTCTGCGATTACTTGCCGGGTCACCGGATGTGTAGCTCAGACCGGTGAAGCCGAAAAGCTAAGCGTTCTTAAGAGAATATTCGGTCGGTGACTTGAAAGATGATTTATTACTTACTTATTTATCTGCCCCGGATGCTTTTTTCTGCTATTTTGCAGTCCGACATTGCACTTTAGGGCATGCCTCCCAGGGAAAGGAACCCTTAACTTAACTATTCTCCCTGGAAGATGTTTCTTACTAACCATGTAATATAACATAACTAGTTGGGCACTTGTCTGATAAAGCAATTATGACCCCGACGCCTTGTCTCCATGCATGCCCCGGTTCTTTTATAACCGTAAGGGTATTCGGACACACTCCGGACTGTTGGGTCCCGAGGTTGAAGCGAAACGGTCCGCAAAGACAAACGATCTACAATCCGGCTAGAATGCATTTTACATGTCATTTCAAATTACATCACACACCGACTGATTGTACTCCTCCTCAATCCCATCTAACAGTGCTGTCTAATTTACAGTCCTGTTGGGAATATTTCATGCGCCAGTTCTACTTGGCCGTACATCAAGCTCACAGGGATCTCCTTCCCGTCAGGCCCCGCAGGTCCGACCTCGGCCATGTGGTTTGGGTCAGCCTTCGGGTAATGTGTCTTCACCATGGCCCAGGCCTCCCTGGCGCCCTGACGGCAGGCCGATATCTTCCACAAACAGAGGCGTCGCTGTGCTCCCTGAAGCTTCTCAGCAAGCTCACCAAGGCCCTCGGGTAGGGAGCCGGATGGCCATAAAGCATGAACGACGCCACTCATCGCCTGCCGAACACGTTCGAGCAATTGCACCAGCTCGGGAAGTTGGTCACCCGTTGACCTGTGCATTTCCTCCAGCAGGCGACTGTGAGCACACCTAAAGACATATTTACGTCAATCAACTTCCTCGCCAATTCTTCGTTTCAAAGGAATTTGTTCAAGCACTTCAGTAAATGCCGCGACGAAGCCGCTGATTCTCCTTCACGGAGCCAGACAATTTGGGCCCGAACACCTTTCAGCTCTTCTCCTCGCTGGGTGTGGGCATCTTGGAGCTTGTTTCTCCCATCGCACCTTCATAAGCACCCTCTCGCCAGCCTTTAGCCGACGCAGATGGCTGTTACTTGTCCGGATCTAGTCCGGCGCCCTCTGCAATATTATTGTCAGATTCACGCCGCACTTTGTTAAATAATTATCTTTTTAAAGTACGTCTTACCAGTGGGGGTCTCTGTGGCTCCCCCCTGCGGCGGCCAGTGCGGCCTCAAGTTGGGACTTGCACTCTTGGAGCTCCTGGGACAGATGGGTATTCTTCTCCGTAAGATCCTGCATAATAATTGATCCTTAAATCAGTTAGTTCAACTAGTTTAAGTCTCGGGGCTCTTGGCATATATAACTCTTAAAATTACTTACCCGTATGTCTTTCACATACCGCTCCGTGGCTCTGGTTAACCCATCTTGAGCGGCACGGAGGTGCGCGTTCCGCATCAAAGGCATTTAACGCCTCCAGGAGAAACACGCCACGAAGAACTGTCCGGCGACGCTTTGTGATTCATGGCGCTCTCCACCTCGAACCGGTGGCGGACAGCCTGTCGGCATCCTCCGTCGGAGGAGCGTCCGGCTCATGCCTTGTATTCGCCTCCCCTCATGGACCATGCGTTGGAGCATGGCTGGCGGAGGCTTGATTGGTAACCTCTCCGGACACTGTCCGGCGAGCGCTCTTTCTGGAAAAGTTATGAGCATTAATATACCTCCTAGGGATACTTCCCTTAAAAATAGCGGTGCTCCGTACCGTCGCGGCGACGTTTCGGTTCGCGTCGCGCTCCTCTTCCGCCTGCTGGGCCGGACTGACCCTTGTTGGCGGCCATGTGGTTCGGCTTCCCACCTTAAAGGCACCTCCTGCGATGCACCAACAGTATGGGATGGTCAGAATTGAGCGCGGATCAAATGATGGTGTCAAGACCTCGGTCGTAGTCACCTGGGAGGCCGGAGACAAACCGGGGTAGTCAGCCGTAATGGCGACTAGGGCATTGTCTATGCTACGTTGGTGGAACACCCCGTCAATCAGCTCCACCTTTATGTCCGGATCCTCTTCGGAGGTCGGATCAAGGGATCTTTCCGGATCCTCAGGCTGTGGAGTTAGGCTTCGTATGCCCTCCACGTCCCTGCGCAGCTCCTGCGTCGAAATCACAGAGTAAGATACTTGACTTTAAAAGTATGGATCGGGTAGACAAACATCCGCTTACCCAGCTCCGAGGGTTATTCATAGAAAATCCATTCAACGGATTCTTGCGGAGGAAGTCCTCCTCCTCTCCCTTGTACAGGCCGGACAAGATCTTTGCCAGATCGGCTACCGAGCCTGGCCCTTTGCGGCCATAACGGGTGGCGTCGTCTTCCCCGTTGAAATCCCATATAGGGTGGCTGCACCCCTCGCATAATGCACGTGGCCATGACTCCAATCATGGTCAATCCGGAGTGGGCCAGTAACCTAATCCGGCCCATCAGATAATGGACGCTCCTATCATATTCCCGATGAGGGCTCATGAGCGCCAACTCAGGCGTTTCTTCAAGGGAGCATTGTTGAACTCCGGGAGGCCGATCCGAACTGGATCCGGCAGAGGGGCGTCCTCCATATAGAACCATTCTGAAGGCCAGTCTTCGGACGCCTTCTTCGGGGTGCTGGATAGATATCCGGTCCCGGCGATGCGCCATATTTCGGCTCCGCCCACTGGATACATCGACCCCTCATGAGAACGGGGTACGAGACAAAACAATCTCTTCCACAGCGCAAAATGGGGCTCGATGCCCAAGAACAGCTCACAAAAAGCTACGAAGCCCGCGATGTGCAAAATGGAGGCGGGCGTGAGGTGGTGAAGTTGGAGTCCGTAGAACTCTAGGAGCCCCCGGAGAAACGGATGTATGGGAAATCCGAGTCCCCTTATTAGATAGGGGACAAAGCATACCCGCTCCCCTTTGGAAGGGTTGGGGACGCTCTCCGCCTGCTTTCCACCCTTGTAGGTGGCGAGTCCGGCTCGAACCGGAACCATGAAAGCTGGGGGAAGATATCCCTCGGTTTGGAGTACCACTAGCTCGCTGTGTGGAACTGAGCATCTCCCCCAATCTCCTGGCTTAGGGCTGGGAGCGCGAGAGGAGGAGCCGCGTCGGCTATCCATGATGGAATGGATTTTTGTCAGAAGCGCTTCGATGAGAACTTGCGGATGGAGGATGGTGTGAGCTGGATCTAGATCCTTGCCTCTCTTATAGGCGGCTCGTTCGCACGGCTAGGGGGTAAAATGTAAAACTACCCCAGCCTTTCGCATTCGTACGACACGTGGAAGAAGGCCATTATTGGGCGTAGAAGCCAAGGAGCGCAACATTTATAAAGAAGCCGTGCACTATTCGATGGGAACATGAAGATTGAAGGAGAACCCGCCTTGCAACGCCGAAGACAATATACGCGCCAGACTCGTCGTCGCTGAAGCCCGGTTCGGGGGCTACTGAGGGAGTTCCGGACTAGGGGGTGTTCGGATAGACGAACTATCATCATCGGCCGGACTCCAAGACTATGAAGATGGAAGATTGAAGACTTCGTCCCGTGTCCGGATGGGACTTTCCTTGGCGTGGAAGGCAAGCTTGGCGTCTGGATATGTAGATCTCCTACCTTTGTAACCGACTTTGTGTAACCCTAGCCCTCTCCGGTGCCTATATAAAACGGACGGCTGTAGTCCATAGGACGAACAACAATCATACCATAGGCTAGCTTCTAGGGTTTAGCCTCTTTGATCTCATGGTAGATCCACTCTTGTAACACACATCATCAATATTAATCAAGCAGGACGTAGGGTTTTACCTCCATCAAGAGGGCCCGAACCTGGGTAAAACATCGTGTCCCTTGTCTCCTGTTATCATCCGCCTAGACGCACAGTTCGGGACCCCCTACCCGAGATCCGCCGGTTTTGACACCGACACAGCCCAAGGGCGAGTTCACCGATTCATCGAGCGGGTCCCTAGGCTCGTCGGAAATGGAGAGTACCTCGCTTCCGACCGCCTCCTCGCCTCACGCTGCGGGCGACGCGGCGGCGGGGCCCCAAGGGGGGCTTGGTCAAGAGGAGGTAGCACAGGAGGTGCCACAAGGCGACCTCCCGAACTCCAGGCGCGCGGGGGGCAAGATCCCCAGGGGCTCTAAGCCCGACCCTCGTCCGGACTCCATGCCGGAACCATCAGCAGTTCCGGAGTTCGGACAGCGGATCCTTCGCAAGAAGGGTAAGACGCCGGTGTCCTATGTCCAACCGGAGGCACCGGATAGCTTATAGGAGGCGCTTAACAGCGCTTCCATCGAGGAGGAACACCGCCGCCATGAGTGCGGTGATTCGACGATTCGATCCGCCAAGAGCGGGCTGACCGAAGCCTGTACCAGCCTTCTAACAGGCTTTGAGGTAAGTTTTAGAATATGTAAAAATAACCGCATAGACAGTACTAGGGAGTCCCGGACTAGGGGTTGTCCGGATAGCCGGACTATAGTCACGGCCGGACTCCCAGACTATGAAGATACAAGATTGAAGAATTCGTCCCGTGTCCGGATGGGACTTTCCTTGGCGTGGAAGGCAAGCTTGGCGATACGGATATGTAGATCTCCTACCATTGTAACCGACTCATGTAACCCTAACCTATCTGGTGTCTATATAAACCAGAGGGTTTTAGTCCCAGAGGATCTAACAACAATCATACCATAGGCTAGCTTCTAGGTTTTATCCTCATTGATCTCGTGGTAGATCTAATCTTGTACTACCCATATCATCAATATTAATCAAGCATGAGTAGGTTATTACCTCCATCGAGAGGGCCCGAACCTGGGTAAAAACATCGTGTCCCTTGTCTCCTGTTACCATCCGCCTAGACGCACAGTTCGGGACCCCCTACCCGAGATCCGCCGGTTTTGACACCGACGATAGTCCGGTCATCCGGACACCCCCTAGTCTGGGACTCCCTCAGTAGCCCCTAAACCAGGCTTCAATGACGATGAGTCCGGCGCGTTGATTGTCTTCGGCATTGCGAGGCGGGTTCCTCCTCCGAATACTTCATAGATGGTTTTGAACACAAGGATAGTGTCCGGCTCTTCAAAACAAGTTCCACATAACACCGTAGAGAGAATAATTTTTGCACAGATCTGCTGACGTATTCCGCAGCGTGACATCACACCACGGCAAGGCTTTTATATGAATCGTTTTTTTTACTGTTCCCACCTCAGCGTGTTTAGCGATGCGGTTTCCTCGGCACGTCTTATCAAAGCATAGATCGTGCCCCCTTATTCCGGGATTCTCATCAATATGAACGTGGGTAACCCATCCGTGCCATTGATTACGGCGCTTGGGAAATAAGCGAGTTTTACCAGGCTGGTGGGGGATGCATAGCTTCGTTCGTCTATATAAGGGGATAAGGATCCACCTTTTCACCTACGCCTTCTTCCTCCTTTGCTTATCCATTTCCGCGCACTCGAGCTCCAGCGCCCAAGTCCGCACATCCCACCTCAACCTTTCTCCAATCATGTCAGGAGCAGGAGGCAGGTGGATGGCCTCCTCCGTCACGGAGGGGCACATCGCCAGACTGCGGGAGGCCGGATACTTGTCCGGCAACATCGCACACAGGCTTCCTGACGAGGGGCAGCTCATTCCGACCCCTGGGCCCTGTGAGAGGGTGGTGTTTCTCCCCCACTTCCTCCGCGGACTAGGTTTTCCTCTTCACCCCTTTGTCCGGGGGCTCATGTTCTACTACGGCCTGGACTTCCACGACCTGGCCCTGAATTTCATCCTCAATAACTTGGCATTTATCATCGTGTGCGAGGCTTTCCTCTGCATCCAGCCCCACTTCGGCTTATGGCTGAAGATCTTCAACGTCCGGCCGAAGGTAGTGGGCGGCCGTCAAGCGGATCTTGGGCGCCATGGTTGGCAAGATGGCCAAAGTCCCATGGCTCAAGGCGCCTTCGTGGAGACAATAAAGGGGTGGCAATCGGGGTGGTTCTACATCACCGAGCCCCGCAACACCAAATGGGTGGCGGCCCCCGAATTCAGATCTGGCTTCCCCACACGGCTCTCGTCATGGAAAGAGATGGGCCTGACGTGGGGAAATTCGGATGAGACATCCGGACTTCAAACATGCGTCCGAAACCTGGTGGCCAAGAATCTTAGGCTGGTCGACGTAATCCAGGTGATGCTCATCCGCCGGATCCTCCCATGCCAACAACGGGCTTTTAACTTGTGAGAGTTCGATCCGACACAACACCAAGCCTTGAGCCGGCTCTTCGACACTACATACGAATATGCCTGGAAGGTGCTGTTCAAGGGCGCCGAAGCCCCAGCATCCGCTACCAAAGATCGCGGATACAGCTCGCAGCGGGGGAGGAGAAGAAAAGGAAGGCCGCCCCAGCTGGGGAGGCCGGAGGGCCCAAGAAGGGAAGAACCCTTCCTCCGGACTTCTCCACCAACATCGACGACGACGAGGAGGACTGGCCTACAAGGGCCAAGCCCCTGGCGAGATCGTAAGTGTCCGGATACCCATGGTTTTTTATTATTGCTGAGTGTTCTCTAATGTTGAACAACCGTGCAGCCCGCCCAAGGGCGAGTTCGCCGATTCATCGAGCAGGTCCTTGGGCTCGTCGGAAATGGAGAGTACTTCGCTTCCGACCGCCTCCTCGCCTCACGCTGCGGGCGACGCCGCGGCAGGGCCCCAAGGGGGGCTTGGTCACGAGGAGGTAGCGCAGGAGGTGCCACAAGGCGACTTCCCGGACTCCAGGGGCGCAGGGGGCAAGATCCCCAGGGGGCTCTAAGCCCGACCCTCGTCCGGACTCCATGCCGGAACCATCACGTTCCGTAGTCCTGACAATGGATCCTTCGCAAGAAGGGTAAGACGCCGGTGTCCTCCGTCCAACCGGAGGCACCGGATAGCTTACAAGAGGCGCTTAACAGTGCTTCCATCGAGGAGGAACACCGCACTGTCATGAGTGTGGTGATCCGGACAGTTCAGTCCGCCAAGAGCGGGCTGACCGAAGCCTGTACCAGCCTTCTAACAGGCTTTGAGGTAAGTTTTAGAATATGTAAAAATATAACCGCATAGACAGTAGCCCCTGATGCTTAGTTCGGTGTTCAGAAAGAAAAGCTGGACTAAGGATCTAAAAAGATATACGCAGGAGTCTAACATAAGTATGTCAATATGGGAATGCAGGCTGCGCTGCTGACCTCTGCCGCACTGACTACGGAGGTCAATGCATTGAAGCAGAACCTCGAGCGGCCCGAGAACGAGCTCGTACAAGCCAAGAAGGAGCTCGAGGACAAGGAAGGTAAGTAATACCTTATTAAAGAAATACCTTATAGAAAAGGCTTTGGTTGCAAAAATAACAGAATAACTTGGAGTGCTGCGGGGGCCCACGAGCGAGGTGGCGACCACAGAAGGAAGCGGTGTCCGTGGGTCGAAAACAAAGCGGCTGCGGAACGCACCGAGCGAGAGAAGGGGAGGCGATCCGCCAAGCAGAGCGGCAAGAGCTCCAAGCTCTCATGGAAAAACACGAGAGTTTGGAGCGTGACTTGAAGACTCGAGAGTCCGAGCTCGCCTCGGCTCTTGAGAGTGCCAAAGCTGCTAAGGCCGAGGCCCAAAAAGCCCTCCAAAAAATTGGGTCTTTAAAGAAGATAGCAGCGGGTAAGGCATTCTTTATGCAAAGCAAGCATGTGAGAGTGAATTACCTATTACTTACCCGGATTCGTAGCTCTCCAGGATCATTCTCAGATTTTCCCCATAGTGCGTCTGACGCTGCCGCATTCTACCGCACCTGTGAGGGGAGCTCCACGGAGAAGGTGTTCTCGTCTCGATGTCTTTGAGGCCGACCATCCGGCAGTTCTGAGCGACCAGTGAAGCAATGGTCGAGCTCCATAAGGTCGCCCGAACATGCCATGAAGGGCCTTATAAGCGCGGCTGTGGCCATTGGAGGCCATGCCCGGGAGCTACTTCGGCTTGGTGCAGCGGCTGGTGGATGCCTGTCCACGACTTGAAGTCATCAAGCGCTCCGTCTGCATTGAAGGTGTCCGTCGGGCCCTTGCCCGTGCTAAAGTGCACTGGGGCAAGCTGGATGCGGAGAGGCTTGTGACGGACGGGCCACCGAAGGGCCATGAGCATCGCTCGCCCGAAATGTACTATGAGGGCCTCCTGAAGGGTGCCCGCCGAATAGCGGATGAGTGCTCCAAAGATGTAATTTTTGAATAAACTCGCATTTGTTATCTTGTCTGTTTGAGAACTTGTTCGTATCGCTAAGCAACGCTTATTAATTTAAAATATTACCTTCTATGTGGCCGTTTATCAAATTTGAGAGATGGCAAGTCGTTGGCTTCAGCCCCCATGCCACGAGTCTTTGGGGTGTTCGGGATAAACTTGAGCACTCTTGTTCCCATTCTTGGGTCCATCTAGAGAGGCGCTCAACACAACAAACAAGGCAACCGGACTTATAATGCTTGAACACTCTCACTTAGCCATAGAATTCTACATTTTAAATTTCAAGAAGCCCCTAGTATTCGGAAGGCCGAATTCGGGGCGCTATCCATGCCTTGGCCGGACAATTCCGGTTCCTCGCTCTAAGCGGCATAAGTCTTTAGGGACCCGAAAAAACCTCTCGAACAGCGACCGGCTCTCGCCCTATCATGACGGTCAGTTTTAGCTTTCTCCACTGAGGTGCTCGACCCAGCATAACTGGGGCACAATCGTAGTGGTTCTCCCGGTGCTACCTTAGCCGATATAGCGGAACGTAAGGTACCAAAACACGGGAGCCGGGCAAACCCAACTATTGACCCAAGACATGATTCGGAGCCAATTCATATAATGCTATAAGTTCAGGGTGCCGCACTTGTGAAAGTGTTCGGACTTATCGCACCATAATTTTGGGATACTTAAGCCCCTGGTGTATTGGCCGTACCAAAATGTACGGTTGCAACATGTCATGAAATGAACACATGTATATATAAAGGAAGTAGAGCAATAATAAGCAAAAGATGTGTATAGTTTATTCAAAAAGTTACTGCAATGGAAGAAGAACGATACAAATAGTGCGATAATCAATGGAGGGGACTATCGACATGTCCCGCCTGCAGGTAAGCTGCTTGATGATATGTAAAACAGGTATAATGCTCGTAAGAGAGACCACCTGAACACTCGACGTGGCTTTCCACTTCCCTGGCTATTGCATTGTGAGTTCGGCGATTCAAGTGCCGAACAGGACTTCTCAAAGACGGAGTCCTGAACCGGACTAGTGCGGTCCCTCAAGCAGCTTACCCCTGGAGGGGGACATGTCAGATCGGCGGAGGGTTCGGAGTCCGGAGAGGAGTCCGGCACCCTGGAGTCGAGGTCTTCGCAAAGGACAGGGATGGAGTTCGGCTCGATTGCCATAGAGATTGTGGCCCCCGAGGCGGTGTCCAACCACTCGTCCTCGATCGGGGAATCCGGCTCCGGATTAAGGGTCGGAGCGGATTAACTCAGCCATCCGTTGAACCATCAACAGAGCAGAACAAGCGGAGGAAATCAGGCCCCGGCAAGTACTTTCCCGCTGAGCCCCCAGGGGCCGCCAGCAAGGGTGTTGCCGTGGACTCTGAGCCTACCGAGGGGCAACCGACTGGAGCAGGCCATCAGGCCCTGGCCGTAGAGATGGCCGCTCCCATGGCAGAAGAGATACCTTTGGTCCTTGCCGTTGAGCCCCGGGCTCAGGCATGGGCTCAACATACCATCCGATTCCTCCAAAATAGGGGAGCTTCCTAAGGAGCAGGAAGAAGCAGAGAAAGTAGCCCGTCGGTCTACTATGCATCAGTTTGTCGATGACGTCCTGTATAGAAATAGACCGAACGGTGTGAAATTGAAGTGCATCCCCCGAGAGGAAGGACTGGAGCTGTTGGCGGAGATACACGGAGGCATATGTGGCTCCCACATAGGGTCGAGGGCCCTTGCCGGCAAGGCGTTCCGGCAGGGTTTCTTCTGGCCCACTGCCCTCCAGGATGCTAGTAACCAAGTGTGAAGCATGTCAGTTCCATTCGAAGAAGCTTCATCAGCCAGCTCAAGCCCTTCAAACAATCCCTCTCTCCTGGCCATTCTCAGCCTGGGGGTTCGATATACTGGGCCCTTTCCCCCGTGCTGTCGGGGGCTTTGAGTACTTGTACGTTGCGATCGACAAGTTCACAAAGTGGCCGGAGGTGGAAGCAGTGAGAAAGGTGACAACACAGTCAGCCGTCAAGTTCTTCAAAGGACTAGTCTGCCGTTTTGGTGCGCACAACAGAGTCATCATTGACAACAGCACGCAGTTCACCAGCCACACCTTCATGCAGTACATCCAAGACCTCGGCAACAAGGTCTGTTTCGCCTCCGTGGCACACCCACTAAGCAACGGCCAGGCGGAGAGGGCAAATGCTGAAGTGTTGCGTGGCCTGAGGACAAAGACTTTTGACATGCTACACAAGAGTGGAAGGCGCTGGATTGATGAGTTGCCGGCGGTTCTTTGGTCGATCAGGACGACGCCAAATCGAGCCACCGGCCAGACACCCTTTGCCCTGGTATACGGGGCAGAAGCAGTTCTCCCCACGGAACTCATATACGGGTCACCTCGAGTGCTCGCTTATGACGAGCTTGAGCAAGAGCAATTGCGGCAAGATGACGCAATGCTCCTTGAGGAAGATCGTCTTCGGGCGGCTGTGAGAGCAGCATGCTACCAGCAAGCCTTGCGCCGCTACCATAGCCGCAAGGTTCATGCCCGGAGCTTTGAGGAAGGCGACCTTGTTCTTCGGTGCGTTCAGTCGGCCAAGAATTCCAACAAGTTGACGCCAAAGTGGGAAGGCCCTTATCGGGTAATATGAGTCACTAGGCTCGGCGTTGTCTGCCTGGATATCGAAGATGTTGTCCCAGTGAGCAACTCCTAGAACATCGAGCATCTTCACAAGATTTACCCATAAGGAGCGTCTTGTCGGGCCTCCCGGCAAGCCACCTTTTGTACGAGCCATGCCGACAAGGCATGTAACCCTCTGTACAAAGCTAGGCGTAGACCCTGAGCATAAATAAATGAAGCGCTGGCGCCCTAAGTTATAGCATGCATGTTAGGTTGAGTCTCTCTCTGGGTTAGGATTGATAGTGCTTAGCGGTGACTAACCCCTAGCCTAGAGGTCGAGTGTGCGTCTCTCTGTCCTCTTTGGTTTGCAGGGCACGTGGACACTTCTCCTGAGCCGCTCGGGAGGAAGAGAACGGATCGGTGCTCCGGCCCCGGCAAGCCAAGACTGCCGGGGGCTGAAGAAAAAAAGGATCCAACCACAGCAAGCCAAGGTTGCCGGAGGCTGCGGATTCAGATAAGTCTTCCATCCCTTGTTATGCCTTTCCGTATAGAACTGGGACGTGTGAAACCACATTTATACTTTTAAACCACCGTGCTCCCTTTTCTTCCCGTACCCAAGGGCTATCTCCCTAGGTCGGAACTTGGTCGTAGTCGCGGTGGCGAGAAAGTAAATGAGGGGCCTAACTCTACTTCGCCCCTGCCTCCGCCCAGAGCGAGAGAATGGTCGACCGAAGTGGGGGTACAGCAAGGCCTATTGCCGGGTGACGATGTTTATCTTAAGAATAACAAGGATTTGTTCCGTGGCATGGGCCTCGCTCACGCATAAAAGAACTCGACAAGCACCCTTTTTCATTAAAAACATCCCATACAGGTATAGTTCATACGGAATGAAAACCATGAGCAAGGGGATTACAAGCTTTAAAATCTACCAAGGCTCGAAGGCTTACAAACTAAAAAGAGATAAGGTGCCCGTAATCCCTTTCTTGTCCCTCTCCTTAGGAGACAAAGCTAGATGACAGAAGGGCAAAGGGGGCGCCTAGGCGAGGTACGAGCAGCAGCAGGCACCAGGAGAATATCCCTGTGGCCACCCCAAAGAGAGGCTGGTGATGATGATGATGGGAGAAGAGCTGGAAGACGAGGCGGCAGGACCGGCAATACGCGACGAAGGTGTCGGTGCCCGCGTACTCCGACTTGACAGCCCGCCACCCGCCTTCTTCGTCTTCTCCAGGCCTCCCAACACCAGCCGCCCAAGGAGACGACCCCGAGAAGTTCAAGGAGCTGGCCCCGCCACCAGCAAGCTGCCTTGCCGGGAAGAAGGGCCAGGTGCAGGTGATGGTGCCGCCACCGTCACCCGAGGATGGCGCGTCCGACACCTAGTCGGACCCGTCATCCTCCCGCCTACTACCCTTGTCGCCGCTGTCACTGCCCTCCTCGTCGCTCTCGCTCGAGGAGGAATCTTCTTCATCATCGGAGGAGCTCTCCACGCAACACCTTACGCGAGTCCCGAAGTGTCCAAAGACCTTGACGGAAAGGAGGCCACTCTCCATTAATTTGAAATGGAGAGTGAACCCCTCCGTCAAGCTGTGGATGCGAGCGAAGGTCTTCCACCCATGGCAAAGGTACATTACATGAGGGGCCGGGAACTCGACGTTGGCCCTTGTGCCGCTGTTCCCACAACCCCTCATGTGCAACCTCAGCGCCTGCGGTGGGTCCAGCTCCATTTCCCGAGCAAATGGGGTCGGGAGACGAAGACGACGGTGCGCCGGCCGGCGCAGCCTGATGAAGAACTCGTAGGGGTTGTCCCCTACATGGCCCTCCACCGGGGGAGGGGCCGCCGGCGGAGGCGAGGCCGACGCGCCACCCCGTCCTCCTCTTCCCCGAGTACCACGACGACCTCGACCTCGCCCCCTCCCCCTTCCTCTAACGGCTGGCTTAGTCGCCACGAACTCTTGGGGAGGAGCGACATGTTGTCTAGCAGAGACCCTCGCCGCCACCGATGAAGCATCACCGCGCCCTCTCGCCATGGCGAAAGAAAAGAAGGAGCAGGGATGGGGAGAGGCGAATGACGAATGACTGAGAGGCGTCGTTCCTCCCGCTCCCCTCCTTATAAAGGAACGGGTCGGGGCCCGGCCGCCCCTTTCAGCCAATCCGGCTCATTAAGGTGACAGCGGGCGAGGCCGTCGACCGCCCTCCACACCCAATTGAAGGTGCGTGGGAATCAACCCACGCAAGCACGACTTCCCGTGTCCCGCGCGCCTGTCGTTTGCTCTGCGTCGTGCATGCGGCATACTAGGCATGAGAGACGGGCGTAATGGGACACGTGGAGCAACGGTTCCCAAGTAAGGACAGTAAAATGAGCGGCGGCCCTACGGTCTCGAAGGGACACGCAAGCCGCCTCTTTACTGTTCACCGCAAGATGACGCAAGCGTACTTCGATCACACGCGCGCGCGACCCCCACGTCACGCATTCAACACGAGTCGTAGGGAAGCGCAGCGGACGAAAAGCTACCATGGTAAAATCCGCCCCGCCTGCCCGCGCACCGTTCTGGGCCTGGCCCAACAACGTGTCACGCCTATGTGTGGCCCAGGCCCAGGGGCTCCTGTCGGTGTACAAAAGTAGGGGCTCTCCGTTTGACCCCTTTACTTGTGCACGGGCAGTCAGAGCCACGCGCCACGGCCGCACGTAGCAGGGAAAAGGAGGGGAGCCGGAGAGAATCCGAAGGCACAAGACAACCGAGGCAACGCCAAGACTAGCAACACCAAAGAGCAAGAGGGAGAGGTGGACTCCCCCGGCAAGAACCTTGCCCTCCACGGCCCTGGCAAGAGCCTTGCCGGGGAAACTTGCCCAATGCCAACGGAGTGATCCACCCTTGAGCCCAAGGGTTCCAAACATCACCAACAACTACGATTGGACCCAGGGCTCGGGAGGCACCTCTGTAGTGGCATGCAGATCTTCGTCAAGATCATGAACATATGAGATCAGGTGAGAACCACAAGACCCCCGGCAAGATCCTTGCCGGGGACGACTACGATGCCTCGGCATGACCCTTGCCGGGGCCCCGGCAAGACCCTTGCCGAGGGCATCAGCGGGGCCACAGCCAGACCCTCATCAGTCAGGACCCCGCCATCGTTCGCATGCAGCTGCCAGCCCAATCAGCTGGGCAGGCATGTGCGTGGCAACATGCAACTTCCAGGCCAACTCAGCTAACACCTGCGTGGCGGCATGCAAATCTTCGTGAAGATCCTACCACCGCGCCACCTCAGCTGCCTACCTGGCTACATGGCACCGCACGCACCGCTGGCCTGGGCGCGTGTCAAAGCGAAGTGAGGCGGCGACGGACGAGACGGGCTCCGTTCCCGTCCCCGATAAAGCTACTGGACACCTAAGCGGTGCATTAAATGCGCCTTGTCCTGTAATACGAGCGATAAGCTCATAGCACTGTAGGCCTTTCCACCTCCTGTGTGCCACTGTGGCAGCCCCTTTCGACAATAAAAGGAGGCCCATGGCGTACTGGAGAAGGATTCGGCTCTTTCGAACTACGCAGCCACCGTAGCTAGTTCAAGAGCTCAAGAACTCTCCGAAATACAGCCACCAAAGCAGGACTAGGGTATTATGCATCCCCGCGGCCCGAACCTGGGTAAACGATCCTTGTGTTGACTGTTAATCCTGCTCTTCTCACAACCACGCGCCCCTGCAACTGTAGTAGGGATTCCTGTGATCCCATAGGTGTCGTTTCACACCGACAAATCCCCTTACCGTGGTTTTTTTTATGTAGACACCACACAAACAAGGCAAGCGGTACCGGCACACACACACACAAATAAATGCTTGCACCCAACGAAGATAAGAGGGTTGTCAATCCCCTTGTTCTCGCCAATTGCTCAGGTAAAATCTGATAGTGGTAGATATATAAAATAAAATAGAATAAAAAGGAATAAAACAACGAGGAAATTTAGGGTTTTAGTATATATGGAAGATGGACCCGGGGGCCATAGGTTCACTAGAGGCATCTCTCTCATGTGCATAGCAACGATGGTAGACAAATTATTGTTGGACAATTGATAGATAGTTATGATGATTCTTCATGGCATGATCAATATATAGGCATTACGTCTGTGACAAATTGACCGAAAATCCGTCTGCATCTACTACTATTACTCCACCCCAAGACCGCTATCCAGCATGCATCTCAAAGTATTAAGTTCATGACAAACAAAGTAACGCTTTAAGCATGATGACATAATGTAGAAAAAGTAAGATCAAATAATATGTTTGAACCCCATTGTTTTTATCATTAGTAGAAACAAAACAAATATGTGCCTTACAACTCCTCCTGTCACAGAGTAAGGACACCGCAAGATTGAACCTACTACCAAGCACCTCTCCCACTGAAGGTAAATTGATCTAATTGGCCAAAAGAGATAGATAGATCAAAGAGAAATACAAGGCTATAAAATCACACATAAATAAATCTCATAAAAGACTCAAACACTTTCAGTTAATAATCTGATCATAAACACACAATTCATCGGATCCCAACAAACACACCACGAGAACTACATCGAATAGATCTCCAAAGAGATCACTGTATTAAAGATCAAAGAGAGAGAGAGACAGAGAGAAAGAGAGAGAGAGAGAGAGAGAGAGAGAGAGAGAGAGAGAGAGAGAGAGAGAGAGAAAGTCATCTAGCTACTACTATGGACCTGTAGGTCCCGTGGGAACTACTCACACATCATCATGGAGGCAACAAGGTCGATGAAGATTGCCTCTCCAATGGCTTCCCCTCTGGCAGACTACCGGAAAAGTCCTCTAGATGGGATCACGGAAGGAAAGAGGCATCTGGTGGCGATAAAATTGTTTCGAGTCTCGCTTCGGGGTTTCTAGATTTTACGGAATTTATAGGCCAGAGATTAAATCAAATGGAGCCACATGGGTCCCACAAGTGCTGACGGAGCCCCCTAGGGGTGCGCCCCCTGAGCTTGTCTCTCCCTCGTACATCTTCTGGTCTCTCCCCGAAGCTTCTAGGGTCTCTTGTGGTCTAGAAAAAACACCGTAAAGTTTCACCGTGTTTGGACTTTGCTTGGTATGGTTTTTCTGTGAAACAAAAATTAGGCAAAAAAACAAGAATTGGCACTTGGCACTAAGTTAATAGGTTAGTCCTAAAAAATAATATAAAATGACATATAAAGCATACAAGATTGATAATATAATAGCATCAAACAATCAAAAATTACGGATACGTTGGAGACGTATCAGTTGTTCAAACTACTTACAGAGGATGGTGTTTGGCAAGCCCTTTTGTGCAATAAGTATCTAGGCCTAAAAGTTGTGTCTCAAGCCTATTGGAAACCTAGTGACTCGCAACTTTTTGGCTGGTATAATGGCGGCATAGAAACATCTTTTCCACCTTGGATCCTTTGCGATAAAAGATGGGTCAGAGATTCATTTCTGGGAGGACAAGTGGCTAGGCAATGCCAGCCTGGCAGCCTCTGAGAACAATATCTAGCGTTGTATCGCATTGTTCACAATAAGAATGATATTGTTGCACAGGTGCCCAGTTCATTTCCGCCGGGTA
Organism: Aegilops bicornis; assembly: GCA_021605145.1. Lineage (NCBI taxonomy): Eukaryota > Viridiplantae > Streptophyta > Magnoliopsida > Poales > Poaceae > Aegilops > Aegilops bicornis. Next base: position 567,570,127 of record CM038673.1, on the reverse strand, counting down.
TGTCTTTCAGGAGGGACTTGATTGGCCCGTGTCTTATGTCATGTCAAAATCTATTATCCTGATTGGATTCGACTAAGCTAACACAAGGACGGATTATGTTTCATTGGAATCTCACTACATCTGGGTCCTTCACAGTTGACTCTGTGTACCGTGCACTCGCACATTCAGAGGTCCCGGTGGATAATAACATGAAAAGTTGGAAGTTGAAGATTCTACTAAAAATATTTTTTTCATGTGGTATCTTCGGAGGGGAGTTGTGCTAACCAAAGACAATCTTGCCCGTTGCAATTGATAGGGAAGCAAGAAGTGTAGCTTTTGTACTCACGACGAGACAATCAAACACCTATTTTATTACTGCAAATTTGCGCGTTCTACGTGATCAATCATCCAAATAGCATCCAATTTGTTTCCTCCAACAAGTGTTGCCAATATTTTTGGTCACTGGTTGAACGGTATTCCAAGTAGGTTCAAACCGCTAATAAGGGTGGGAGTGTATGGCTTATTATGGCCGCTTTGGTTATGTAGAATGATTTGTTTTTTAATGAAAAAACACTTCCCATTGCAGGTTATTTTCCGTTGTACTCTCTCACTTCATAAATGGTCTATGCTTCGCAGAACGGAGTACCAACCTTTGTTCAAGGCGGTGTGTGTGCTGTTGGGGTAGGTGTCTAGGTAGATTTTTACCCAACATGGGTGGCAGAATAATCTCCGGATCGGACTGCCAACTCCTTGGACATAGGCATAGTGTCGGTCCTTTATGGCTCTATTGTTGCCAATATGTCAGTTTTTCTTTTGTTTTGACAAATTACTAGTGTTTATTTGTGTACATCATAGTTATGCAGAGGCTGGTGTTGCTCATTATGCTTTGTATCCACTTGATGCTACATTTTGAGTTAATAAAAGTTCCCTTTATTGAAAAAGCTAATATTCTTCCTACCTACTAGTACGTGATCGAGACTCGAGAGCGCATCGTACGGTGGAGTGAAGGTGATCAAATTCATCTAGTACCTCCTTCCTCCCTCCCTCCCTTCATCCGTTCCTTGCCTATATAAGAAAAGCAAGAATCCAATCCATCTTGTCCCAAGTCCCAACCACTAGCTACTTGCACATCAGGTCTCGCAAAGGGTTCTTGCTGTTGGCGCTGCTAGCACTTGCCACCTTGGTTGTGTCCGGAGCCCATGCAGGAGGAGGAGCCAAGGGCCATGGCGGTGTTAATGAAGGAGGATCCAAGTGCCACAGGCTCTTCACCGAGCCCAACTCACGCCAGCATAGTCTTGATGTCGTGTTCCCCAAACAGGAGCATGATGCCAACGTAACGACCATCAAAGAGGCCCTCAAGCTTTCAGAGATGGTAGTTAGGAAAAGAGCTACCGTCTATTTCATCATCTATGTCAGAGCCAGGGACGTCCCTATCATTATGGGGGCCCTAGTACGAATGATGTACAATGGACCTAACAACTATAATGTACTAACATAAATACTTTCACCAATATGTCACATATCATGAAAATCATTATAGCGGTATAAACATTAAAAAATTAATTTAATTAGCAAATAAAGTATTAATACATCATGTATACATGACTACATGATGCAAACGATGATAATAAGATACATCTACTCAACCATGAACAAATATTGAATACAACATGGCGAAGTGTGTGGGAGTGGGGGCAAATGCCCCCTCTCCACCCCATAATAGTGTTGATGATGTGTTCTGCAATCACATTTTTTTTGTAATTTACTTAGATATGCAAATGTAGTGAGCCCTAATTTAAGAAATCAACACTGTCGTTTTCTACCGGTGTGACCTGCAGGGTTTCTAGGACACGCTGCTGGTCAACCAGAATAGACAGTTCTACCGGGAGTGTCGAATATGGCACTACTGCAGGATGCTGTTAACGTGACACTACAGTCATAGACCCTTTGACAAAACTGTGTGCGATGCATTAATCGCAAACAGTGATGTAAAATAATCGTCAAGAAAGATGCAAAACGTTTGCGATGAAGCATACATCAAACACGGTCCAAGTTTTAATTCCGTGTGTGATGCCGGGCATACAGTTCAGTTCAATTAACTATTTGTGATGAGGTAGAACAAAAGAAACGGGCAGGCACTTGAAGGCATGTGCGATATACAACATGCAGTTCACTCGGATAAACTGTTTGTGATGAGGCGGAACAACAGAAACTGGCAGCCATATGAAGGTGTGTGCGATATACGGCATACAGTTCACCCAAATGAACTGTTTGCGTTGAGCCAAGAGAACAGAAACGGTTCAACTTAACAAGATGTGTGTGATACACAGCAAACAGGTCTATAATCAGAAACGTGTGGGAAGATCAATAACAACACAGACGATTCCTATTAACAAGCCGTGTGTGTTGTGAGCAAACGATTGCTGGTATACAATTGTGAGTGATTGATGAAAACATCACCGACGGGTTCCATTGTTTAGTCCGTGTGCGATGTGATTTTCTTTGTCCGCACAACATCTACGCTCTGTCTACAGAGCATCAACATATATACTTAAAAAGACAGCATTGCATACCCAAATTAAGCACACAATTACACAAGTGACTACACACATAACATTTCGACACACTAAAGCAAGCAATTACATGCATACTAAACTAGGAGAAATGAGGATCTAATCATCTAATTATTGTTGCGACGACGCTTGCCATTGCTCTGCTTTCGGCTGGATCCATGGCCGTTTGGGGGAAGGAGGTACTTCCTCGTGTCAACGATCCGCTTATACATATGTCGTAGCTTGTATACGCCTCCTTGGCCGCGTACACGTCATGAGCTTTCTCGAGTTTCTCCATCCAGGCCGAGTGCCAGGCACAGTTGTCCTTGTTGCAGGAATCCTTCATGTCTCTGTAGTAGGGGTCGATGATGGCCTCGGCGAGGTGAGCCAGTGAGTCCTTATCATGCTCCTTGCTTCTCCAGATCTTGTATTGGCCCTGGATGTCGACAAGATTCTGGCAGGCGATGCCCGAATTCTTGAGCACCTTTACATCGTTGGTGATGTCCACCATAGTGAACATATAGTGGGGGATGTTGACAAACCTGGTGAAACGCTCGCAAGGCCTTGTGGCCAGGCAGTAGTGGTAGACGAGGACGTGGTGGCGCACACACATCTAGGTGATGGCGAGCTTGGGGCGAGACCCAGCACGAGCGCGGGTGTACTCGAGGTCAAAACCGACCACCTTGTACTTCTCCTCGGCAAGCAACAGCTCCATGATGTGGATGGAGTGCTCCACCCAGACCGGGTCATTGGTGTACACCACTGAGAGGTCCATGAATCTTCTGTGGGTGTCCACCACGGCATGCATGGTGAACTGCTGCTCATCGTCGACAGCCGCTCGGAGCGCCATTGGAGCCGCGCAGGATACCCTCTAAGAATTTCTCGTGGTGGGTGTGCTTCTTGCAATGGTGGGGCGCGATCAAAAGGTAGAAGATACACAAGGATTAAATGGCCGCTGTAATAAATGGGGGCTGGCCAGCCTGTAATCGCCACGTCTTGTCACAACATTCATAGCGGAGGATTCCAGTGCATGCTTGAAAACGCCGCATCGCACGCGTTTCATTTGACCACGTGTGGGCTCGAAGAGGCGCCAAATGTATCGTTGGTGAGCTTGTCCCGCGCTACCGCGTAGTTTACTGCGCAAGCTTCCTACCCGGCTAGTTTGGCCACGCATCGGTTAGAAGAGGGACAAATCATGGGCGTTTATTGGCAAAAAGCTTTGTAAAAACAAAGTGTGTGGAATGACTTCGGTATAAGTTTACCCATGGGTGATGAGCTCAGAGTTACACATAAGGGTGATGATGGACACTCGAGTGCAATAATTATTTCTGCGCTCTACAGGGCACACGGTTGAAGAAACCAACTGTGTGCAATAATGTCAAAGATCGCAATCGAGTTAGCTATATAGATCGTGTGCTGTGAGATCGACAAGGTAAACAAATTCGTGAATGGTTAATAAAATCTAAGACCATTGCATATTAAGTTCAAAATAGTGCTACCAATATATGAGTCTCATACGATGCCATTTCAACGATTGCACCACAAAAGCTCGAAATATTACAAGGTTCAAATTCTAGAGTTATATGGATCAAATTCGAAGATTACAAGGTTCAAACTGATATTAGAAATAAAATTCAGCTCATCGGCTGCAAACGCTCACGCTGATCCACTGAACATGGATATTAGAGAGGTTCAAACTAATATTACCACTTCTAAGTATGGGTTCGAAACCTCATAATTTTTGCAAAGGGGTCAGCCACTGAGAAGTCATATATGGGGTTGACATGATGACTTGTGATTACTTTGTCATCTGAAGTTCCAAAATGAAATTAAGCATTTTGGGAGCCTATTCCATTCTACCGCAGGCGCCGGTGCTGATCAACAAACCATTCATTTTTGCGTAATAAATGTAGGGAAAACCTCATTACCTTCAGCACCCTTGCTCTGACAACAAAGAACTTGGCGAATATAATCTCCGGTAAGGTCCCTCGCTAGGAGTTCAAAGTAATTTCTGAGAGATGCAGATCTAGGCATTCGATGTGATTGTTATATTGTATCACATTATCCACCACTGGGACTAATATTATTTGCAAAAGAAGAAAATGTGTTGGTGCCTACATGCAATTTTGAACACTACTATAGGCCTATTTGGTTTTCCAGGATTTGTAAAATGCACTAATATGCAATCTTCGATTTGACATGATTAACATGGCATTTGATTACATTCTAGAAAAATGTAGCCTTCTTCACAAGAGGTTGGAGTGGATGAAAAGTTCCCCAAGAAAACTAGTACAAATGAATCCAAAGGAGAAATGCTTATGGATTGTAACCATATGGATCAAGCAACCAATATGGGGGGGGGGGCATGTATGTACTGAAATCCTCCAGAAATCGTAGTATATTGTCATTGTAAACTTGGAAAAAGGTGTCACAAATTGAACTCCCTTATGGTTAACATTTAACAGGAAAGGAACATCACCTCGATATATAGCTTCTCCGAGCCTGAAAGCATCTTAGGAAACCGACAACTTGCTCCGGGTTGGGGCGATAGATTCTAGTGCCAAGACCTTCACTATCACGTAGTTTGAGGTCAAGCTTGTCGGAATCATTTTCTGGATGACAGACCAACAAAAATCTTCAAAATTAGAAATAATGTTAATTTGTAGAAGGAGAGGTAGAAGGCGGATGTTGTACCTGAACGAGTGTGGATCCAATAACAATTTCGGAGTATTTGTCAGACGAGTAGCCCACCACTGTCAATTTCGGCACAAAAATGACATTGATTCTTGTTGGACCTTGATCAACTACAAGTAATCTCTCAAGTGCAGGTGTGTCCTCAGTGATCATACCGTGGTACACATCTTGTGATGTCTTCCTGCCACACCAGCAACACACATAAATAGTCCGGAGAGTCATGGAGGTGATGTGGAAGCTAATCAACCCATTGATCGCTTGAAGACGAAGGTACTCGAGTGTAGTACGGCCATGGAGCAGGCGCCCCATGTCACCATTTGGGAGGCAAACAACGATGAGCTTGAGGTGCTTCAGTCGTGGTAGAATAAGAGCGGGCACGTCATAGAGGGGGGATGGAAGTTCCTGAACTTGGCGACGCGCAGCGTGGGCACGAGGCGGAGCGCGGACGTTGGCAGCGAGTGCATATGCCCATCATCAAAAGTGAGCTCCTCGAGCTGATCTAGGGCGGGGGATCGGAACCAGTCGTCAAGCTTGGCTCGGTCCTTGCTATTGGAACGAAACTTGCCCATTCTAAGGCCTCTGGTTGGGCCAAGGTGACTGCTGAGGATCTTGGAGAACGCATCCAAGCTTTTGCGATAGCCATGGCAGAGCTCGTGGGTGTCGATGAGGTCGAGATGGGTGGAGTTCCATAGGGGGCGCCACCGCCGGGAAATGACGGTTGTCCGTGCCCCATATTTGATTGGGAGGAGGGAGATGATGACTGTCAACATATCATCGGGGAGGCTGCTGATGATGTCTAGGCCTGCTGGAGTCGCTTGTGGTTCTTGCTCGCCCCGCCTCCGCTTGTTGGCAGCCCCATTCTCCACCTCTGGAGTCTCCTTGTCAGCGGCGCTTTCTTATAGAAGTGGGAGTACAGGGAATATTTAGTTAAATAAGGGCAATAGAAAAGTGTATTGGTAACTAGAAGTTATTAGGTAGGAATATAGTAAGGAAAGGGAATAAAAATTAGTTGCTTAAATACTACACGATTCATTTGATATTGCTGGGTAAGTCAACATGCAGATACTTGAAATGAAAACTTACTTCGAACAAAGTCTAGACAGATGATATCGTCGGGGAAGTTAGCATATATCTCATGACCAGGCTCTTTTATGTGCAGTGCAATTATAGTGCCAGCTTTCAGTACATAAAACTTAGAAATTTCTTTCCAAAGGCCAGCTTTCCTGATGTGTACACGCACTGTACACTCTATGAATGAAAGAAAACCCTCAAATCAGCTCGAATAAAAATGAATTCACGGCGATTTCGGCTGGGTGATTAAAGGAGGCAGATGAACTAGGATAAGAGATGAGGTAATATCTCATTAAAATAGTTACCTTGTTGTCCATGAGAAAGAACCCTCAGTATGGCAGATTCCCAACCGAGCAGAGCTGGGTCGACCACGAGCAGCGTCAAGAAAGTCTATGGCAATAGGCGCGGCAAGAGGAAGTGGCAAAATGCGTTGGGGTTTGCCGGTAGCCTGGAGGCAGCAGCAGGCATCGAGCTAAGGGGTTACCGCCGCGATAGGCGATGCCATGCATAGATGCGGAGAGCTTGTGCAGGTGTGAATGGGGACCGGAGGGGGTGGCGGGCGGGGTGAGGGTTTTTGTGACGTGCGGATGGTGAGGGTTTTCTTTTTTCTTTTTTGAATTGGGTAGTGAGGGTTTTCTATCCCACAAAGAATTTCAGAGGCAACGGTTTGCTAGAGCCAACCGTGTGTGATTAACGCAACATGCAAAATGAAAGTCATTGCACACGGTTCCAATTTTGGGAACCGTGTGTGATTGACGTATAACCTTCCTGGTTTATTGGTCCCCTTTGTAATTTGTACCAAATTTCCTCCAAATATTTAACTAAGAAATGTTTATGCATGTCACCCAAAATTATATCATTGAACACTATGTTCAAATACGCATCCAACGATATAATTTTTGCTGACCTGCACTAACATTTTGTCAGTTAAATCTTTGGTCAAAATTTAACACAAATTACAAAGGGGACCAATAAACGAGTACAGAGGTAGATTCCATCAACCGAACTGATTGCATTCATATCACACAGTTAGACATAAGTAAACATAGATTAAACATACTCAGACATAGATAATAAGCGTACACGTACACAAGCATAGTTCAACTGTCATTAAGCACGCTCAAGCGTACATAGTTCGATCCCACATCTCATCTCACATGCCGGCACGATCCTGAAGCTTCTCCAGGTACTCGGCGTACGCGTCGTGCGCCACCCTGCGAGAATACTTTTGCTTGAAGGAGCCAATGGCCCGTCTTCTAGCATGCGCCAGAACACTTTGATACGCGTCATGAAGCTTGTGGTTGCAAAATGGGCATTGATAGCCGCCGTCCCAGGTCCTAATATGCCTGTTATGCATTCCCGCATAAAGCTCCCTCAGGATTTGCCTCTTGTACCTCCTCTGGACATCTTCATCCTCGCTGTCCACATCGTCAGACAACACCTATACAAATAGTAAAACAAATTTGGCATCAAATCAATGTTGACATTCCGTGAAGTAGGATTAGGAATTTATGGCTATTTTTTATACATATCCAGAGATTATGGTTCGATTTTTAAGCACAGTCGTCTATGTACAGACCAATCTTGAAGAAAATTATGGACAAACATATATGTAGGTCATTCAAAATCAATTGTCAAGTCCTGGCTAGGAATTATTAGCACGGACACTAACCCTAGTCGGATTACTAACAGAAATCATTTGCACAGATGAAACAACTAATCACTTATCACTTGTACCATTCAAACAATCAATACACTACATGGATCTAACAAAACTTACTCAGATTTCATGGATTGGGAGAACATAACCATAGGATTTCTATTCCAAAAAGGGGGAGGCGGGAGTAACCAGAGAAACCATAGGATCTATTTGACACATATATGAGTATAGATGACTAACCAGTTGTCCGTCGTCGTCGGAGTCGTCGCCGGAGTGGCCGTCGGAGTCGTCGCCGGGGTCATCACCCAAGTCGTCACCAGAGTCGGTGTGGAACTCCGCCTCCGACTGTGGAAGCTCGACGATGTCAGGGTGCAGCGATAACTCACCGGCGGTGATGGCAACCTCTGCCTCCATCTCCACACTGTGCTCCGGTGCTTCAGCAGCCCCGGTGTCGCCACTCCCTCCGATGGGACGCTTCGGTGGCATCCTCATACACTGACGACTTTGAGTACTGAGAGCGGCGTCGAGGATGCAAGTGGAGAGGGAGGATTGTGTGTGGCGAGGATGGGGGGTGCGGCCGCTCAGGCGCACCTTTAATATGGAGTAGTGGGAGAGAGGCGGGCGGCGGTCAAACCGCTGGCTGGCCTCCCGGTGAGCCTCCACACCTGAATGCTGGCATGCCTACCGTCGTTTCACACAGCTACTCGCACGCCTCCCGATGACACTGCAAAGCAAGCACGCCTCCGTCAATTCACACACTTGCATGCACGCCTCCCGGTCTACCTGCGTGGCGGACTTGCTCGCATGCGTCCCGTCAACTCACGCCTGCTCGCATGGCACACGGGTTGCGTGGCGGCACGTATATTGTTTTTCTATTTGGATGATTAATGCTGCCGCTTTATTGCTTAACCGAAGCATGGCACGTATCCATTGTTGGTCTAACGCTCACGATTCGAATAAATAATCTGTTTGGGATATTGGTTCCCAATTATTAATAATCTCTTGTTTGTAATTAGATAAAGATTACATCAAAACTGGTCTCAAATTTGACAAATAAAAAGTACAATGCCACTTTGTATTGGTGTCCATATAATAACACGATAAGTTTCATGAACTTCAAATAAGTTTTGGATGTACTAGAATTTAAAATCAAGATTCTCAATGTTTGAAATTTCTTGCACGGGGAGTAAACATGCACCCAGTGAGACACATGTGTTTTTGCAATCCATTTAGGTGCACTATCACGTGTGCATGTAGCTCAAATTTGATTTTTTGCACATTATACCAGTATAAAATCAATCAATTAATGTACGAAAACGTCTTAATGATCTCTGTTTTTTTAAATCAAAATGTCCCTCCTTTGGTAACATATGTTCACCGCGGGATAATTTAACATGCATCGTAGTTGAGGTGGATTCACGGTGTGTGTGTGGGTGTGTGCGTCTGGGGGTGTGATAACCCATAAGTATAGGGGATCGTTTGTAGCCTTCTTCGATAAATAAGAGTGTCGAACCCAACAAGGAGCTAAAGGCAGAACAAATATTCCCTCAAGTTCTATCGACCACAGATACAACTCTACACACACTTGACGCTTGCTTTACCTAAAACATGTATGAAACTAGTTTGTAGGAGTGATGCTAGAACTACTTGGCAAGAATAAAACTAGAAGTGCTTTGCAAGATTGTTGATGTAGATCACCGTCACGATCCTAGCCCCGACGGCACTCCGGCGCCACCGAGAGAGAGGGGGAGAGATCCCCCCTCATTCTTCTTCCTTGGCCTCCCCCCTAGATGGGAGGAGAGTTCCCCCTCTGGTCCATGGCCTCCATGGCGGTGGAGGGGCGGGAGACCCTCAGAGATTGGATCTCCCTCTCTGATCTTTTCTGTTTCGCGTTCCCTTGATCTGGCCGAAAACCGTTTCTTATATTCCGGGAGATCCGTAACTCCGATTGCGCTGAAATTTTAACACGATTTTTTTCCGGATATATGCTTCCTTGCGCCCAAAGTAGAGCTCCAACCGACGTTCGAGGAGGGCACAACCCACCACCACACGCCAGGGGCCTCTGGCGCCCTGGTGTCTTGTGGGCTGTGTGGGCCTCCGTTTGCGGTGATTCCAACTCCCAAAAATCACATATATTCCAAAATAATTATCCGTAAAATTTTATTGCATTTGGACTTCGTTTGATATGGATTTTCCGCGATACAAAAAACATGCAAAAACAGGAACTGGCACTGGGCACTGGATCAATAGGTTAGTCCAATAAATCATATAAAAAGTTGCCAAAAGTATGTAAAACTTGTATAATATTGGCATGAAACAATAAAAAATTATAGATATGACGGAGACTATCAGCATCCCCAAGCTTAATTCCTGCTCGTCCGCGAGTAGGTAAATGATAAAAACGATAATTTTTGATGTGGAATGCTACCTATCATAAACTTGATCATATATCTAATCATGGCAGGAATATTAAGACATAAGTGATTCAAAGCAATAGTCTATAATTTGACGTAAAGACATCAATACTCAAGCATCCCAACAAACAATCATGTCTTTCAAATATCAACGCTAAAGAAAGCTATCCCTACAAAATCATATAGTCTTGTCATGCTCTGTCTTCTTAACACAAAGTATTTATCATGCACAACTCCGTTGACAAGCCGAGCAATTGGTTCATACTTTTTAACGCGCTTCAACTTTTTCAACCCTCACACAATACATGAGCGCGAGCCATGGATATAGCACTACGGGTGGAATAGAGTATGATGATAGGGGTAAATATAGAGAAGACAAAAAGTAAGAAAGTCTCATATCGACACGGCTAACCAACGGGCTATGGAGATGCCCATCAATTGATATCAACGTGAGGAGTAGGGATTGCCATGCAACGAATGCACTAAGAGCTATAAGTGTATGAAAGCTCAATATGAAAACTAAGTGGGTGTGCATCTAATCCTATAATGAAAGTGACAACATAGGAGACTCTCCATATGAAAAACATGGTGCTACTTTGAAGCACAAGTGTGGTAAAGGATACTAACAATGCCCCTTCTCTCTCTCTTTGTTTGTTTTTTTTCTTTCTTTTCTTTCTTTCCTTTTTTCTTTATTTTTATTTTTATTTTTCTCTCATTGTCCGGATTCTCATCCTGACTTGTGGGGGAATCATAGTCTCCATCATCCTTTCCTCACTAGGGCACTGCTCTAAAAATGAATAATGATGATCATCGCACTTCTATTTACTTATAACTCAAAAGAAATAAAAATTACAACTCGATACCTAAGATAAAGTATGACTCTATATGAATGCCTCTGGCATGTACCAGGATGTGCAATGATCTAGCGTAACATGTATAAAAAATGATGAACGGTGGCTGAGCCACAACTACTATGTCAGCTATATGATCATGCAAAGCAATATGACAATGAATGCTCAAGTCATCAAACGGAAGCGGTAGAAGTTGCATGGCAATATATCTCACAATGGCCATGGAAAAGCCATAATAGGTAGGTATGGTGGCTGTTTTGAGGAAGATATAATAAGGCTTATGTGTGATAGAGCGTATCATATCATGGGGTTTGGATGCACCGGCAAAGTTTGCACCGACTCTCGAGATGAGAAAGGGCAATGCACGGTACCGTAGAGGCTAGCAAATTGCGAAAAGGTAAGAGTGCGTATAATCCATGGACTCACATTAGTCATAAAGAACTCATATACTTATTGCAAAAGTTTATTAGACCTCAAAGCAAAGTACTACTACGCATGCCCCTAGGGGGATATATTGGTAGGAAAAGACCATCGCTCGTCCCCGACCGCCACTCATAAGGAAGACAATCAATAATAAATCATGCTCCAACTTCATAGCATAACGAGAGACTATACGTGCATGCTTCGAGAATCACATACCTTAACACCAATATTCCTACTAAACACAACCATTTACTAGTACCTCCCACATATTATCATCTCTGTATCGCAAAACTATTGCAAGGAATCAAACAAATCATATTCAGTGATCCATAAGTTTTATGTAGGATTTTATGACTAACCATGCAATTGACCAATTCCTCTTGACTCTCTAAATAGATCTAAGTGAAGCATGAGAGTTTAATTCTTTCTACAAAAGACCATGCTCTAATAAATATAAGTGAAGCAAAAGATCATTCTTCAAACAACAATTTTCTATGTGAAGAGAAACAGGCAATCAAAACTTCAAATGATATAAGTGAAGCACATGAAGCATTCTATAAAGCCACACTCAAAAGTTATAAGTGAAGTGCAATGCGCATTCTATAAATCAATCATGGACTATCTCATACCAGCATGGTGCATAAAACAAAAGTGAAAACTAAATGCAAAAGACGCTCCAAGATTTGCACATATCGCATGAACGAAATGTCGGGGTGGCTGATCTGGCCCACGAACACCTATGGGACCGGCGGACCGAGCCCCTTTCGGTTCGGCGGGGGGCGGAGGTCGCACGAAGAGCAGATCGAGGCGAAGCACACGAGAGTTTTACCCAGCTTCGGAGCTCTCCGGAGAGATAATACTCCTACTGCTGCATGTCTGAGTGTATTGAGTTCTTGCTCAGGAGCGCTGAGTGCTACAGTACACACAAGCTGCTAACGAGACTGAGCGTGAGGTCCGAGCCCGCGCATGGGCCTCCTTTTATATGCTAAAGGGGTCTCCGACAGGTGGCAACGTAGACAAGGGTAAGAATGGAAAAGGAGTGGTTGGTACATCTACTTGTACAGTGTATCATACCTAACCCTGACGGCAGGGGACAAAGGCATTAAATGCCTGTCGACGTCGCCTAATAAAGGTCAGAAAGGGACCGCCCGAAGCGCCACCGCTTGCCACGATGGCAATCTTGTCGATCGCCGCTTGCCACAGCGCTCCGGCTGGCCAAGACGGCCTCTTGCCTGTAGCGCTGGAAAGGTCGTGGCGACACGTTAGTGGATGTCTTTGGAGCGCAGTACAGAGTTGTGGTCTGCAGGCAAGCGACTTGCCGCGGTTGTTGTCTTGTCGCATCCGGAAGCTTGTCGCTCACGGGCCTTCTCGGCAAGCTCCTCTTGCCGGGCCTTGTCTCCTAGGTGCCTTGGGTGGCCTTCCCGGCAAGCTCCTCTTGCCGGGCCTTGTCTCCTTGGCTTGAATACTTTGTTCTTGAATGGCTCCAAAGGAACCACGGAGGACCTTGGCGGTCACCGGTAAGCCTTGCCGCGGAGGGCTGCAACTGCCCGTGCACAAGTTCGGGATACTAGGGTACCCCTACTCTAGTACACCATCGGAGAGCCCCCCTGGGCCACACACGGTGCCGAAGCGCTGTTGGGCCAGGCCCAAAAAGCAACACGCACGCCACGCGGCACAGGTTACGCCGTAACTCAACCCGGACCCACCACGCCCTCCACGAACGGCACATGTCGATTGCGGCGTCGTGTGAGAGATCGTGGGTGGTTTCTTTATTCGGAAAAACGGAACGTCCGCCCCTCCCTCTTTATAAGCAGGGGAAACAGGGGCAGTTCGCCCATCTCGCTAGTTGCTTTCCAATCTCGAAAAACCCCCGCTGCTCCCCCTTCTTCCTAAGGCTGAAAAGAGAGCAGCGCTCCGCCCCCCATCGCCACCAGCATCAACAACGCCGTCGATCCCTCTCACCACCTCCGCCATGGCTTCGAAAGCCAACAAGGGGAAGGCCGTGAAGTCAGCCGAGGCGCAGCGGCTTGCGGCGCTGTGGAAGGAGCGGGCAATCTTTCCCCCATTTCGCCCCGAGGAGTTGAGGGAGTACTACTACCTCTTCAGTCGACGGAGACGCGGCGCATCCACGCACGAAGGTACTCCCGGCTGCTGATTCGGGCTGGCTCCGAATGGGTACCCTTTCTTGTATTTGTTCTTCTACTGCGGGCTCTGCCTGCCTTTCTCTGAATTTTTCTGCGATATCATGAACACCTACGGGTTCCGCCTCCTTGACTTCACCCCCAATGCTGTTCTGACCATGGCGGTTTTCGCACATCTCTGCAAAAACTTTGTCGGAGTCCATCCAAACGTAGCCCTTTTCCACCACTTCTTTATGCCCCGAGTTGAGAGAGGGGAGCCTCTTTCCGGTGGGATCGCCTGGATCTCGAGGATCGGCAAGAAGGAAGCTTATCTGGAGGGAGAGCTCCGCAGCACATGGAATGAGTGGAGAGCAGACTGGTGCTGGATTGTCGAGGAGAACCCGCAGCCGTTTACCGCCCAACGCCAAACCCCAGTAGTGCGCGGCAACGATTGGAGTAGTCTGGCCCCGGAAGACGCTAGGCTGAAGATTGCCGTCATCCGGATCCTACGCCCGAGGCTTGCGGGACTCACTGTAGGCGCCGTTGGCGCAGATTTCCTTCGTCGCCGCATCGCCCCCCTCCAGGAGAGGAGGAGACCTGCCTGGGAGTTCCGGAACGCGGCGGATATCATGAGGCTGCGTCCGGGCCTCAACTTCAATTTCACTGTCCTGGAACTGGACGCGATGCTCTTGGAGCTGTTCAAGCACGATCCTGAGCATCCCGGAGCGTTCAGGTTGCCGAAGAATGTCGTCCCTCTGTGCAACAATTCCTCGCTCGACCGCATCCGTGCAATGATGCCGTTGTGCGACTCGCATGGAATTGTCCCAACCTGGCAAGAGCCTGCAGATGACGTCGTGCGAGTGTTCTTTGACAGCCTGGAAGAAGTGCTGGTCCGCTCCGATGAACAGAGGAGCCTCACCCGCGACACCACCGATGATGAGATGCAGCGCATCGCCACCAGGCTGGAAGAGGCGGCAACAGCCGCTGCCGCGGGCGAGTTCGGATTCACCGTGGAGGAGGCAGAGGCAGCAGAGGTGGCAAGCCTTGTCGAGCGAGGGGAGTTTGCCGGCGAGGAAGAGCTTGTCGGGCCTGAAGGTGAGTCGAACGAGCCCGCCGAGGGAGCCTCCTCCCCTCCTTCAGACAGCTTGCCGCGAGCGGAGCCCCCAGCTCCACCAAGAAGGCGTCTCCGCAAGGCCGGAGACGTAGCGGGGCGGCAGACGGGTCAACAGCCGCCGCGCTGCCCGACGCGCTCCACCGCGGCAAGCACTGTTGCCGCGGGAGCACCTCACGCCACTGCGGCAACTAGAGCGGGGCCCTTGCAGACCACCGCTTCTGCTCCCGCCAAGCGGCCAAGGGAAACTACTCCTCCGCCTCGTCGTACTAGAGGCGAGCCAGAATTTGATCTCTCCATGCTCAGCTCAGACGAGGAAGAAGAAGAGTAAGATTCTTTGCAGCATTTGTAGTTCTTGACTTGTTGCTTTTCTTGTATCTGATTTGCTTCACTCTGAACCCATTCCTTTACTGTGACGCCTGGCCCAGAGAGCGTCGAAGAGAGCCAAGGCCCCGGTGATTGTCATCGAGGACGAACCTACCGCGACAGCAGGAGGCGCGTCCGAGACCACCTTGCCGGACGCGGCAACTCTTCCTCAATGCAGCCCCCAACATAAGTATATGGTTTACTTCCTGCTGTTAGGCGTGCATGGGTGCCCCTTCTTTGCTGATATCTGACTGCTGATTTGTGCAGGAGCAGAGCAGCCTTACCAGGAGTGCCACAAGCCGCCTCGACATGCCTTCTCGACTACACCGCCAAGGGAGGATTCCCGGCAAGGGAGCGTTCTCCGGCAAGGGAGACTTCTCCGGCAAGGGGCAGTTCTCCGGCAAGGGACAGCTCTCCGTCAAGGGACAACACCAGCGATCCCCTGGTGGCGGAGACCATGACTGCAGACCCTAGCACAGGTAATCCTCTTGCTTGAAAACTTTCCTTGTGTTCTCCTTCTTCTGATTTTCTTTTTGAATATTTGCTTGACTTTTCTTCATTTTCCGGTCGTCAGATCCACCCGCCATAGAGCCAATGGAGACCGAGGCCGCCGACGAGGAGGACGCCTTGGCACATCGACGACGCAGCTGCCCGTCGGAGAAGAGGTCTGGCGCCGACGAGCCCGCTTGAAGAGGCCGCCAAAGCTGCCGCCCTTGAAGCTGGCGAGGGTCCGGCGATCGCCGACGGCCCCGAGGTCAGCAGGCGCCAGCGCTACACCGACCGCCGATCCCTCCGCCTGCTGCAGCTGTCCAGTTCAAGAGCCCCAGCCACGCCTATTTGAAGGCGGCGATGGCGTCTTCATCAAGCTCCCATGGGCGTCGAGCTCGAGGCGCCGGCGAAGGAGAAACTTTTGATGAAGAGCTGCTGCGCCTCCATTGACCCCTTGTTGGTCGGCGCGCAAGCAATGCAGCAGAGTCTAAGGAGGAGCAGCTCACAGGCTGCTGTCGCTCTACCGCGCCCGACAAGCCAAGCTGGAATCCTGGGAAGCGCTTGTCACGAAGGCGGGAGCAGACATCGAGAAGCGCGCGGAGGAGCTCCGGGGCCTCAACCAGGAAGCTCTCCGGTCCATGGCAGAGGAGCGGGAGCGACTTGCGGAGGAGCGCAAAGCTTTCCTCCTCGAGAAGGCTGAAGCTGAGGAGCAACAACGGCTTGCCGCCGAGAAGCTATCTGCGCAGGAAGGCGAGTTGGCGCAGAGGAAGGTTAATCTTGATAGCCATGAGGAGGATCTAGCCACACACGAGCAAACATTTGGCGGGGCTCTCAAGGAAGCAAAGGATCTTGCCGCAGCCTGCCGAGGCCGCCAAGAAGGAGGCTGGAGGCAGAAGGTGATGCAACTAGAGGCCAATCTCAAGGGAGGCGAGGAGCTTGCTACACTCAAGCATGGCCTTGAGAAGGGCGCCTACACTCTTGGCGAGCTGCAGGGCCGTCTCGCCGAGGAGCAAGGAGCTCAGCGCCGCCAAGGACTCCAACACAGATCTTGAGTTGAAGGCTGACCACCTTGACTCGAGGCTGGGCCGGCACCGAGGAGCAGGAGGTGGCCTTGAAGGAGAAGATCAAGGCCGGCGGCTGCTGGCGAGTCTTGCCGCCTTGAGAATACCTTTAGGGAGAATGTGGAGCACCTTGGACCGAGGGTCTCATGGATATTCTTGCTGCAGCCATCGACGGAGGCTGGCGCTGGGGATGGAAGATCTTGGATATTCCTCCGATGAGCACCTCCAACCCAGCGCCAAGCTCAGGTTGTTCTTCAAGGCGTGGTGGCGGCCCTCCAGCGACTCGGGAAGAAATCCCAAAGCAGTTGGCCGAGGAGTCGCGCCCAGATCTGTAAGGGAGCTCTTCAAGCAGTCTTGATGAAGGTGGCCTTCCGCAACCCAGGCCTCAACCTCACCAACGTCCTCAAGTCCTTGCCGCCCGGATGCTGATGTGGAAGCGCTCAAGACCCTTGTCGCACCCATCGTGGACAGGGTGAGCGTGATCAAGAGGGTTGAGGGCGATCGCGTAGATTAGGCCGCCCGCTTTCTCTTTTTCTTGCCGCTGCTGGTCATGTTATGAGAACAATCTATTAGAGCTGCGACAAGCTATTTTGTATTATAACTCTATTTTGGGTAGCAATTGCTATGTTATTTCCTTTACTTGGTTCCTTCCTTTGTATGTTTTTGCCCTACGCTTTTAGGGAACTTGTCGGCGAGCACACAGGCATGAGTCTTGAGACGTCGGCGACTGCGGGCGGTCTTTGCTACCGACAAGAAACCTTATCGCAACTAGTCGCAGCTCACTTAAGTTGTTGAGCGGACTCGAAACAAAGTAAGGCGCAACTAGCTACGAGTTGGTTCCTCCGCGCCTGAGTTTTCCATACAAAATCTTGTCATTCGAGGAAGATAACTTAAATTTTTAAAACTGATTGCTCAAACTTTAGCAACTTAGCTTTTACATCGTTTGCTTCCGGTGAGGCTACACTTCCTTGAGCGACGCTTGGTCCACACCATTATCTTCTCCTTTCCCCCCGGCAAACTTGTGGGCGAGGGAACCTTCCTTTCTTTGAGAAAGAGAAAGAAGAGAAAATAAAGATATGGAGCCTTTTGGCTCGTTATTGCTTACCGGGGGTAGGTGCTTTACAAAGTGTCAGAGAACGCATGCAAAATAGAAGTAGAAAGCATGAAATTGACAAGATGTGCGAAGCACATTAGCTTTACTTATGCACGGGGTCTACGCCCGGCTTTGTACAAAGGATTACATGCAACATCGGTAAGACTTGTACAAAAGGTGGTTGCCGGAACAGGTTCCGGCAACCGCGCCTTACGGGTAAAACTTACGAAGATGCTCAATGTTCCAGGATTTGCTCACCGGAATGCCATCTTTGGTCTCAAGGCGGACATCGCCAGGCCTAGTGACTCGTTTCACCCGGTAAGGGCCTTCCCACTTTGGCGTCAACTTGTTGGAATTCTTGGCGGACTGAACGCGCCGAAGAACAAGGTCGCCTTCCTCCAGACTTCTGGCATTAACTTTGCGACTATGGTAGCGGCGCAAAGCTTGCTGGTAACGAGCAGCTCGTACAGCAGCCTGAAGACGATCCTCCTCAAGGAGCAGCGCGTCGTGTTGTCGCAACTGCTCTTGCTCAAGCTCATCATAAGCGAGCACTCGAGGTGATCCGTATACGAGTTCCGTGGGGAGAACTTCCTCTGCTCCATAGACTAGAGCGAAAGGTGTCTGGCCAGTGGCTCGATTTGGCGTCGTCCTGATCGACCAAAGAACCACCGGCAGCTCCTCAATCCAGTTCTTTCCGCACTTGTGCAGCCTGTCGAAAGTTCTGGTCTTGAGCCCGCGCAACACTTCAGCATTCGCCCTCTCTGCTTGACCGTTACTTCTCGGATGAGCAACAGAAGCGGCGGAACCTTGGCGCCTAGATCTTGGACGTTATGCATTCAGGTTCGGCTTGTGAATTGCGTGCCGTTGTCGGTGATGATCCTGTTAGGGATTCCGAAACGGCAAAAAATCGACCTAAAGAACTTGACTGCTGACTGTGTTGTCACCTTCCTCACTGCTTCCACTTCCGGCCACTTTGTGAACTTGTCGATTGCAACATACAAGTACTCAAAGCCCCCGACTGCTCGGGGGAAGGGGCCGAGGATGTCGAGCCCCCAGACCGAAAATGGCCAGGATAAAGGGATCGTCTGGAGAGCTTGAGCTGGCTGATGTATCTGCTTGGAATGGAACTGGCACGCTTCACACTTGGTTACTTGTGCGATTTGCATCCTGGAGGCTGTCGGCCAAAGAAACCTTGCCGGAGCAACGCTTTGCGGCAAGTGCTCTGGCGCCAATGTGGTGACCACATATGCCTCCATGTATCTCTGCCAACAGCTTTTGTCCGTCTTCCCGGAGAATACACTTCAATTTCACACTGTTGAGTCTTCTTCTGTACAGTGTGTTGTCGACAAACTATTACATACTTGACTACCGGGCTACTCTTTCCACTTCTTCTTGCTCTTCAGGAAGTTCTCCTGTCTGAAGGAAACGGACAATCTCTTTGTGCCCATCTTTGGAGCTTGCGGCTCGACAACAAGGACTAAAGGCACATCTCACTGCTGGAACATCTGCTTCACGGCGAGAACATGCGGCTCGGCCGAGCTTGACGTTCCCGGCAAGCTTGCCGGAGCAAAACTTGTCGGGGCGTCTGCTTCAACGGAACAAACCCTAGGGCTTGTCGGAGCAGACTGCTCCTCGACTGTTGGTGTTGATCTTGGGGACCTTCTTGGCAGCGGCTTCGGGGAGCTCTGCCGGAAAATAGTCACCAGAAACCAACTTCCTCTTCTTGCTCTGTCCAGTTGATGGCGTTACAGACGGTTGAGTCAGCTTGAGCACAAAGATCCCTGGTTCCACAGGTAACTTAAGTGCGGCGCACTTTGACAGGCCATCAGCAATGTCGTTCTGAGCTCTTGGAATATATTCCATCTGTAGGCCGTCAAAGTGCTCTTCTAGCTTTCTCACTTCATCAACATAAGCTTCCATCAACGGACTCTGATAACTCTTGTTCACTTGGCAGATGACAAGCTGTGAGTCACCCCTGACAATGAGCTTCTTGATCCCAAGGTCTACTACGATCCTGAGACCGGCAAGCAAACCTTCATACTCTGCAGTATTGTTTGTTGCTTGCTCCTTGGGAAAGTGCATCTGGACTACGTACTTGAGGTGCTCTCCGGTGGGTGCAACAAGTAGCACGCCAAGACCGGGCGCCTTTGCAGCGAAGGCACCATCAAAGTACATCAGCCACTCTTTGCTTGCTTCCTTGGCCAGGGATGCTCGTTTTGGAATTTCTTCATCTTGTGTTGGCGTCCATTCTGCTATGAACTCCGCCAATGCTCTGCTTTGGATAGTTGAAGTGCTCTCAAACTTGAGGCCAAAGCTTGACAGTTCCGATGCCCACTCGACAATCCTGCTGTTGCCTCTGGATTTTGCAGATCCTCTTCGGAAAAAAGCAGTGACGACTGTGATCTCATGTGCCTGGAAGTAATGGCGTACCTTTCTCGAGGCCATGAGGAGGCTGAAAAGCAATTTCTGCACACCAGAGTACCATGACCTAGCCCCCTGCAAAAGGGAACTGACAAAGTAAACTAGGCGCTGCACCATTCTTTTCTGCATCTTCTCATGCGTCTGCGTAGATCCATCCTTGTCGGGACCAGAGCTTGCCGGTGAAGCCCTCTTCTCGCCGGTGGATGCATCTGCCATGGTTGCTAGCTCATCATCTGCCTCCCTCTCTGCTACTAACGCAGCACTAACCACTTGATTGGTTGCCGCTATATATAGCAGCAACTTCTCTTGTGGCTTAGGTGCGACAAGTGTTGGAGTGGAGGATAGGTATCTCTTCAAGTCCTGCAGCGCAGCTTCCGCTTCCGGAGTCCATTTCATCGGACCTGCCTTTTTCAAGATTTTGAAAAATGGCAGGGCGCGCTCAGCAGACCTAGAGATAAACCTGCTGAGAGCAGCTACGCAACCGGCAAGTCTTCGTACATCCTTGACGCGCTTTGGTGCTTCAATCTGCTCAATGGCCTTGATCTTGTCGGGATTGGCTTCAATTCACCGCTGAGACACGAAGAACCCGAGAAGCTTGCCGGAGGGGACTCCAAACACACACTTCTCGTGGTTGAGCTTGAGGTTGATCTTGGCGCAGATTTGCAAAGGTTTCGTCTAAATCTTGAATCAGAGTCGCCTTGTCCTTGCTTTTGACCACTATGTCATCCATGTAGGCTTCCACATTTCTGTGCATTTGCGGCTCAAAAGCGTCATGGACTACTCTTGCAAATGTTGAACCAGCATTCTTTAATCCGAAAGGCATCCGTATGAAACAGTATGTGCCACATGGGGTGATGAATGCGGTCTTCTCCTCATCCTCTTCTGCCATGAAGATCTGATGATATCCTAAGTATGCATCCGTAAATGAAAGCAAATCACATCCGTCTGCGGAGTCAACAATCTGGTCGATGCGCGGCAAGGGAAATGGGTCTTTGGGACAAGCTTTATTGACATCGGTAAAGTCGATACAAAGCCTCCATTTCCCGTTTGCCTTATGCATAACTACAGGATTGGCCAACCACGTAGGATGGAGCACTCCTCGACAAGGCCTGCTGCTTCCAATTTCTTGATTTCTTCTGCGATGAATTCTTGGCGCTCCGCCTACTTCACGACTTTACGCTTGGCCGGGCGCGCGCGAGGACAAGCGGCAAGATGGTTCTCAATTACTTTCACGGGAACACCGGGGATGTCGACGGCTGCCACGCAAACACGCCGACGTTCGCCCTTGAGGAAAGCAACGAGCGCCGCCTTCCTATTTAGGGTCGAGAGTGGCACTGATGGTGAAGGTACCACCGGTGCCGTCCTCCTTGGCGGACACCTTCTTGGTCTCTGGTGGAGCTGCCATCGTCTTCTTACACTTGCCGGTGGAGCTCGATGGTGCGTCCTCGACGGTAGCGCAGCACTCCGAAGAGGTGCGCTTGCCGGAGTGGGCATCAGAGCTCTTGGCGGACTTGGTCTTCTTCTTCGCCCCGGGAGCTTCAACGGCAAGTGGCTTGCAATCTGCTGCAGCTGCTGCTTCCCGGTAGATCTTGTCGGCACAGATAAGAGCATCCTTCTTGTCGCCAGGGCGGAGATGACACTTATCGGGCCTGGCATCTTCAAAGCATGTTGTATGCATAGTGAGAGGCTGCCATGAATTTGGCGAGTCTTTGGGCTGACCAAGTATCCCATTGTAAGGCAATGGAAAGTCAGCAACGTCAAAAGTAAACCTCTCAGTCCTGAAGTTCAACTCGCTGCCAAATGTCACCAGCAACGTGATCTTTCCCTTCGGCTTTCTTCTTCCCGGATTGATTCCTTGGAATGTGTCGGTCTCTTCGAGCTCGCCATCAGGGATCTGGAGTTTCTGGAGCACCGCGGAGGAGATCAGGTTCAAGCCGGCCCCGCCGTCAACTAGCATCTTGGTGACCTTGAGGTTGCGGATAGTTGGTGAAACCAACATCGGCAAGCACCCGACCGCAGATTCTGCGATCGGTGGTCCTCAATATCAAAGATGATAGGCGTCTTTGGACCATTTCAGAGGCTTGCGTGACTCGACGGATGGTTCAGCCGCATTAACTTCCCGCATCCACTGCTTGAGCTGGCGGTGTGAAGTATGCAGAGAAGCACCGCCATCAACGCACAGGACCTCTGTGGCTTTCTGGAACTCCTGCTCATTGGTCTCGTCATCATCCATGTCTTCATCATCGTCGTCGTCTTCATCCTTGTCGCGGACGCGCGGAGGTCTGTCTCCTTGCCGCTGCTTGGCCTTGCCGCGGCGTCCTCCTCGGCCGGGACGCTTCTTGCTAGCTCCTCCAGCACCCTCCTGGGCCTTCTCCTTGTCGCGTCGTTCGTATTCAGCCTTCTGCTGCTCGACAAGCTGCTCGACCTTTTTGCAGCTCTGGAGGTCATGGCCCTTGGTGCGGTGGATCTTGCGATCTTGTTTGTTGGAGCCGTCACCGCTTGTCGGCGATCGCCACAACTGGCGATTGGTGCCAGCGGCAACCTCCTTGCTGGAGCTACCAGCTTTGGCTTTCTTGGCGCCACCTCCGTTGCCGGACTGCTCAACAACTAGCACATCTTTGCCTTTCTTCTTCCTGTTGTTCCGCCGCCGGTTTTTCTTTGCCAGGGCGGTCTCCTCACTATCAGATCCTCCTACTTCAGTATTTTCTCCGGGGAGTCTCCTCCCTTCCTCAGCACGTGCACACTTGTCAGCCAAGGCATATAGCTCACTGACGTCTCTGATCTTGCACATCGCCATCTCCTCCCGCATTCTGCGGTTTCGCGACGCTCGATGGAGCAGCGGCGATTACAGCGGCAGATGGACATCTGGGATGTTGTCTTTGTCTGTGGCTGAATCTCCGAATGTACTTGCGCGGGGCTCTCCTTCCTTACGGGCGGCGAGATGAAGGTCGCTTTCTTGGCCATGGGGCTTGTGGCACGCTGTAAAGGCGCCGACAAACTGATGGCATAGATCTGCCCAAGAGGATATGGAGTTGTCCGGCAAGTGCATGAGCCAGGATCTGACATTGGGCTTGAGCACCAGCGGGAAGTAGTTGGCCAGGATCTTGTCGTCTTGTCCCCTGGCAGCTTGCACCGTGATGGTGTAGATGCTGAGGAACTCCGACGGATGCGTCTTGCCGTCGTACTTCTCTGCATGCGTCGGCTTGAAATTCTTCTTGCTTTGGGCCCCTTTGGACTTGCCGCAGCTCACGAGTGAACGCAGGGCAACCTACCGCGTACGGCAAGTCGCCTGGTTCCCCTAGCGCATGCATGTTGACAGAGGGCCCAGCGCGCTGGTCGGATTGACGCCGCGCTTCTCTTCGGCGCTCGATGCGAGTTCGAGCGTCTTCTTGCTGTCGTTCGTGAAGAACTTGGCGCTGATCGCGATGAGCTCGTGGATCCGATGATGCGGTGGAGTCGCTGTCGAGGTGGATCCGGCAAGTCTGCGATCTTGGCCTTCGGGGTGGAGAGTGCATGGTGGTTGCACCGCCACTGGTTTTGTCGCCACCAGCTCGTGTTTGGCAGTCCTGCCGCGGCAGCGATGCACTCGGCTGCCGCGGAGCGTCGCCGTTGGCAAAGCCGATGAGACTCTGAATGGTGGCCCTCCATTCATCGACCTTGTCGGCTGTTGGAGGGTAATCCAGGAGCAGTTGAGCTCTCGCCAAAGCTTCTGCTGGAGTGGTGGGTGGCAGTGGTGAGCAGCGAGGAGCGGATATGCTCGGACTTCTAACTATGTTAGAAGGAGCGATATCCCGTCCAGCGACCGATGCCTCGCTCGCGCCAGCATGTTGGCGTGCATGCTGGTCTTGAGCATCCCGAGATCCACCAGCTCGATCTTGGTCCAACGAGCATATGGCGTTGTGAATACCATGACGCTGTCGGTCCCGCGCCTCCTGAGACGGGCGCGGTGCATGTACGGACGCCGAGGTTCTGCAGCCTTGTCCTTGGACTTGGCAGCGCCGTGGGCTCCCGTCGGCGTCCATTCTTCGCGGCGTCTACCCCACCACCCGTTTGCTCCGGTGGTGGTGGGTTCGACGCGGACGGAACATCTGCCGCCGAAGCCTTCTTCTTCGGTGGCATGTCGATGAAGATGATGAAGATCTAGCTCGTGTGGACACCGGATCAGGTTCACACAATCTCGACGCCCCCTACCTGTCGCGCCAAAGATGTCGGGGTGGCTGATCTGGCCCACGAACACCTATGGGACCGGCGGACCGAGCCCCTTTCGGTTCGGCGGGGGGCGGAGGTCGCACGAAGAGCAGATCGAGGCGAAGCACACGAAGGCGTTTTACCCAGCCGAGCTCTCCGGAGAGATAATACTCCTACTGCTGCATGTCTGAGTGTATTGAGTTCTTGCTCAGGAGCGCTGAGTGCTACAGTACACACAAGCTGCTAACGAGACTGAGCGTGAGGTCCGAGCCCCTTCCTACGTTGCGCATGGGCCTCCTTTTATATGCTAAAGGGGTCTCCGACAGGTGGCAACGTAGACAAGGGTAAGAATGGAAAAGGAGTGGTTGGTACAGCTACTTGTACAGTGTATCATACCTAACCCTGACGGCAGGGGACAAAGGCATTAAATGCCCGTCTCGTCGCCCTAACGGTCACGAAAGGGACCGCCCGAAGCGCCACCGCTTGCCACGATGGCAATCTTGTCGATCGCCGCTTGCCATCGCGCTCCGGCTGGCCACGGGCCTCTCTTGCCACGCGCGCCTGGAAAGGTCCCAGGGTGACACGTTAGTGGATGTGCTGGAGTGCAGGTACAGAGTTGTGGTCTGCCGCGGCAAGCGCCTTGCCGCTGTTGTTGTCTTGTCGCGTCCGGAAGCTTGTCGCTCACCGGGCCTTCCCGGCAAGCTCCTCTTGCCGGGGCCTTGTCTCCTAGGTGCCTTGGGTGGCCTTCCTGGCAAGCTCCTCTTCTTGCCGGGCCTTGTCTCCTTGGCTTGAATACTTTGTTCTTGAATGACTCCAAAGGAACCACGGAGGACCTTGGCAGTCACCCGGTAAGCCTTGCCGCGGAGGGCTGCAACTGCCCGTGCACAAGTTCGGGATACTAGGGTACCCCTACTCTAGTACTGCTGCATGTCTGTGTGTATTGAATTCTTGCTCAGGAGCGCTGAGTGCTACAGTACACACAAGCTGCTAACGAGACTGAGCGTGAGGTCCGAGCCCCTTCCTACGTTGCGCATGGGCCTCCTTTTATATGTTAAAGGGGTCTCCGACAGGTGGCAACGTAGACAAGGGTAAAAATGGAAAAGGAGTGGTTGGTACAGCTACTTGTACAGTGTACAGTGTATCATACCTAACCCTGACGGCAGGGGACAAAGGCATTAAATGCCCGTCTACGTCGCCCTAACAGTGCAGAAAGGGACGCCGAAGCGCCACCGCTTACCACGATGGCAATCTTGTCGATCGCCGCTTGCCATCGGCGCTCCGGCCGCCACGGCCTCTTGCCACGCTGCGCTGGAAAGGTCCTGTGGTGACACGTTAGTGGATGTGCTGGAAGCGCAGGTCTGAGTTGTGGTCTGCCGCATGCAAGCGCCTTGCATTGTTGTTGTCTTGTCGCGTCCGGAAGCTTGTCGCTCACGGGCCTTCCCGGCAAGCTTCGTCTTGCGGGCCTTGTCTCCTAGGTGCCTTGGGTGGCCTTCCCGGCAAGCTCCTCTTGCCGGGGCCTTGTCTCCTTGGCTTGAATACTTTGTTCTTGAATGACTCCAAAGGAACCACGGAGGACCTTGGCAGTCACCCGGTAAGCCTTGCCGCGGAGGGCTGCAACTGCCCGTGCACAAGTTCGGGATACTAGGGTACCCCTACTCTAATCTTCTTTGCATGTCTGTGTGTATTGAATTCTTGCTCGGGGCGCTGAAGTGCTACAGACACACAAGCTGCTAACGAGGCCCGGCGTGAGGTCCGAGCCCCTTCCTACGTTGCGCATGGGCCTCCTTTTATATGTTAAAGGGTCTCCGACAGTGGCAACGTAGACAAGGGTAAGAATGGAAAAGGAGTGGTTGGTACAGCTACTTGTACAGTTGTATCATACCTAACCACGGCGGCGGGGACAAAGGCATTAAATGCCCGTCTCGTTGCCCTAACGGTGCGAGAAAGGGACCGCCCGAAGCGCCACCGCTTGCCACGATGGCAATCTTGTCGATCGCCGCTTGCCACAGCGCTCCGCAGCGCCACGGCCTCTTGCCACGCTACCGGAAAGGTCCTGAGGCGACACGTTAGTGGATGTGCTTTGTAAGCGCAGTCTGAGTTGTGGTCTGCGGCGTCAAAGCGCTTTCTTGCGGTTGTTGTCTTGTCGCGTCCGAAGCTTGTCGCTCATCGGGCCTTCCCGACAAGCTCCTCTTGCCGGGCCTTGTCTCCTAGGTGCCTTGGGTGGCCTTCCCGGCAAGCTCCTCTTGCCGGGCCTTGTCTCCTTGGCTTGAATACTTTGTTCTTGAATGGCTCCAAAGGAACCATGGAGGACCTTGGCGGTCACCCGGTAAGCCTTACCGCGGAGGGCTGCAACTGCCCGTGCACAAGTTCGGGATACTAGGGTACCCCTACTCTAGTACACCGACACGAAACAAATCCAAAAACATACCGATACTTGTTGAAGAAAGATGGGATGCCTTCTAGGGCATCCCCAAGCTTAGAGGCTTGAGTCTCCATGAATATTTACTTGGGGTGCCTTGGGCATCCCCAAGCTTGAACTCTTGCCTCTCCTCCTTCTCCTCACATCGAGACCTCCTCGATCTTTGAACACTTCATCCATACAAAACTTAACCGAACTTTTAGTGGCGGGGTTAGTCAATATGGCAATGAAATCCCATCATGTACTGCTGTAACATTATTGTATAATTATAACCAAACATTACCCACTGTATGCTATCACAATTCTATGGCCCCAAGTCAAGGAGGCTTCAACAAGAATTCAAACATACGCAGATAATGAAGCTATAACAACAATCTGTGAAAATAGGACAATCTGTAAAGATTTGAACATTGTAACATCCCAAATTTTTAATTTGGAATGTTATACATAGAGCATCATTGCATATCATATTTTTGTTGCATTTTTGGCTCGATCCTAGAAATTCTACACAACTCAAGGATCCACGGAGAGAGTTGGGGATTTCGTTATTTTCATATTTGAGTTTTATCAAATTTTGAAAATAGGATCATTTGATTTTAATTATTTTATCTTCTATTATTTCTATTACAAAAATATGAGAGAGGGAATAAAATGATTTTCCCAAAATAAAGAAATAATGAGGATTTAATAATAAAATCAAATAATATTTTATTTTGGAGTCTTTCGCCAATTTATTTGAATTTAGGAAAAATGTGCGTTTTCCAAAATTGCATTTAGGCCCCAAATAAATGTTCATCTAGTCCGGCTTGATTTTAGAAGCTGGGGAAAATTTATTTCCGGATTTTTGGAGTCCGTTTAGTATTTCTTTTTTCATTTTTTCTTCTGCGCGGAATTATTTAAAAAAAACGCAAACGACCTTGGGTCGTGCCTGAGCGGGACTCCGCTCGGGGGCGCTAATAAATAGCCGCCGCCTCGAGCGCCCCATCCCACCCGAGCCGCCTCACGCCTGTACCACCCGCTTAAAACCCTAGCCCGCCGTCGCCGCCCGATCCGCCGCCGCCCGCGCCATACGCCGCCGCCGCCATCGCCCGGAGCCGTCGTCGGACCCCGCCGCCCCGCCGCCGACTCGCCGGACCGCGCCGCCGAGGTTCACCGCCGCCTCGATTTCCGTGCTACCGATTTTTTTACAAAATCGAGCGGTTTTTCTTCGGTTTTTTTAGTTTTTTTAGTTTCGGTTTTTTTAGGTTTAGATTAAATAGCGAACGTTCGTTCGTTCGTTCGTTTTAACGAACGCGTTCGTCAGATTAGTTTAGTTAACGAACGTTCGTTTGTTAACCCGTTCGTCGTTTTTCTTTTTCTCGGATTTAATTTGTGATTTTTTCGATCATGATTTCTGATCCGATTTTCGTTTTAGTTTAACTTTTTGCTCATTTATCGGAATCAGGCGATTCAAATGCCTAGAGTTTCGTCTCGAAACCCTCTTTCCGAATAACCAACTTAAACAAGTTTTTGCCTCTGTAAAATTTGACTTAGATCCAGATTAGTAAAACTTTCTTTCGTCGTTTGACTTTCGTTGCTTCGTTTGATTTGATTCTTTTTGCAAAACCGGAGTTCTTAAGTTGAACTTTCTGGTTATATATTTTGTCTGAGTCTTACCTGTGCATTAGATGAGTACTTATTGTATGCTTGTTTGTTTGTCTGCGATAGAATACCCGGAGTGCGCCGCCTGTTACTTCGAGTCTCTAGGTTTCGCGGATCATCAGCAAGGCAAGTAACACTTTGATCATATACTTTTCTACTACCCAGTTTTATGCATTAGATCTATCTTCAAACATTGCATGATTAGGATCTAATTAAATTGTGGGTTTTGGGAAGTAGTTTGAGGTAGTACCTATTACCTGATTTATATTCAAACCTTTGGGAGTTACTTCTACGTTTGCTTATTATGCCATGCTATGCTAGTAGACGTGGATTGGGTGAGTGTATCCATGGCAGAAGTGAGATTGTTGATTAATGGTTCATTTAATGTGGCAACTTAAACACACATCTGGGTGGATTGAGGCACCTGGTTTCCATCAGGACTTGCCTGTATTTCTTTGGACCGCCACCCAGGCTCAAAGGGATCATGAGATTATTCATGCTAGAAACTTCCGTGTGCAGCCACATGCTACTATGGGCTCTAGCATAGTTGACTAAGTTGTGCGAACTCTTACGGGTAGACTAGCTGATGTAGGGGTTGTAGGTTGGTACGGTCTACCCACATGTAAGGTGCTAGCTCTTCTGAAAGACTATGTCTCGGTCATCCGTTTCTCAAACACCATGTAGTGCGAGAAATCAAACGGAGGAGATCGAGTCTTGTGGGAAAAGTGCACAAACCTCTTCAGAGTGTATAAACTAATCATGGTTAGCCATGTCCCCGGTCATGGACATCTCGAGTATCTAGTACTTGGATTATCATGTGAATCTCATCATGTTACTCTAAATAATATTGTTGGGTTGTTAATGAGTACTTTTAATTGGGATTGAGGATGCTGTCAACCATTCTCAATGTTCAACAACCATCATGATAGGTAAATAAATTTATTCCTTTGCAGTAGGGAAAAATGGCTTTTCATAAAGCTGTAACCATAGAGCTTTCCACCAACCATATATGCATGTAGTATAGGCTTACTTTTCATTATTTCTCTATGTGTTACATTGCGGCATATTCCATGTGCTGACCGTTTTCGGGCTGCAACGTTTCATGTTGCGAGACTTTTCGCATTTACGAGTAAGGTGCTTAGGTCGTGGTTCTATACTCGATGATGCCGTTGGAGTTGATGGACTCGCTTATTCTTCCAAGCCTTCCGCTGTTATTGTTATTAGATGGCCTTAAGCCATATTTATTTTGTTAAGTTCTCTCTTGAGACATTCAATGTAATAAGTGTGTGATTGCTACTCTATTAGAAATCCTCCGAGTACTGTGTGGTGTCAACATTACTGATCCAGGATGACATCGAGCACGTAGAGATCGACTGTTTGAGGTCCGGTCGCTACAAAGATGGTATCGAGCACACCGACCGTAGGACACCGACCATTAAGCTAAAGCCCTAGATCACTACTCTCTTCTCATTTCTAACTCCTCATCTTTTCTACTCTTTTAGGATGACGGAAGCGAGGATCAAATTCACCCACCGGATGAAGATACACCTTCGGACGACACCTGAAGGAAGTCACTAAGTACCTGAACATCGGAATACCAAGCTTCACCGGGACCTACAATTCCATCTTACCCGAAGAAGAGCGCTGGAAGATTCAAGCTCAAGTTCCCGGAAGGACGTTTGCGCCAGTCACGGAGCCCATATAGTGTGTTTTTAATGTACCAACTTGGAGTCTGGGAGCATGGCAGCTCACATAACCATGGGACGTATTGGAGAAGTTTACAAAGAAGACCTCAAGGATACTATCTACCAGATTTGCGGGCGCCGAGATGAACAATGGGAGATAGTTGGCACTAAGAAGGATCGATCCATTGCAGCTTTCATCCAGAGTTAAATCAGCACATTCGGCGCCAGAGAACCGGATGTCTTGAGACATGATGGAGTTGAAGAAAGCAAAAGTCAAGATTATCGAACTAGAAGGAGAACTGAAGGCCACTCGCAAGGACTACGTGGAGGAGGTTGTAGCTCTAGTGAGACAACACGGCGATCTCAAGGAGAATATTAAAGAACTTATGGGAAATTCAGCACCCAGAGGAGAAGATGAAGATTGCACTTGTCCAGAGAACTACATCATCATCGATGACACCAATTCCGATCCTAGTGATGATGACTTCAAAGATGAAGCTGGAGCAGATATCATGGAGTCTTCATCGGAGCAGTTTTTCTAGTTGACCACCATAACAGTAGTAAATTTCCCCATTAAAAATTAGATTTAGTCTCAGCACTTTGTAACGATAGATAGACCGTTGTATGCCCTTGTTTGAATTGATTGGAGTGATATTGTGTGTTTTGTCTCATGTGCATATGGGTAGTGTTTTCTCCCTAGACCTCATTCTATTCTTAACTCTCGTCTTTTCTATAAACCCTCAGATGCCTCCGAGACGCGACCCCGGATTTGTTTTCCCGCCGGAGATCACTCAGTTGATTCAGCAGCAGAATGCCTTGATTCAAACATTGGTATAGAACCAAGGCAACAACAACAACAACAACAACCCACCGCCACCACCACCTATTGACTATTTGACCCATTTCTTAAGGCTGAATCCGCCGGTGTTTTCCAGTAGCACCGAGCCGATTGTTGCAGATGATTGGCTCTGCAAAGTAGGGAGGGAGTTGACCACTGCAGGATGTATAGATGGGGAAAAGGTGAAATTTGCCGCACATCAGCTTGAAGGACCCGCAGCAGCATGGTGGGAGAATTTTACAGCCACTTACCCTGTAGACACTGTCACATGGGATCAGTTTCAGCAAGCTTTCCGTACTGCCCATGTTTCAGCAGGAGCTATGGCCATGAAGAAGCGTGAGTTTCGCAACTTGCGCCAAGGAGGACAGACAGTTGGCCAGTATGTGTATGACTTTAGTAAGCTAGCACGTTATGCCCGGATGACGTTGCTACGGACACAGCTAAGCAGGAGAAGTTTCTAGAAGGACTGAATGATGAGCTGAGCATGCAGTTGATGGTAGCCACCTTCAATAACTACCAGGAGTTAGTAGACCATGCTCTTATGATTGAAGGGAAGCAGCAGCAGATTGACAATCGCAAAAGAAAGTATGGACAGGGGAAGTATAACTCAGGAGCTCAGCAGAAACTTCGCTTTACCCCGAAGCCAGGAGGACAATTTCAGCATCCTCACGGAGGAGGTAGCTCGCACAACCATAATGGCACCAAGAATGGGAACGGAAATGGAGGAAGCAATGGACAAAACCGCACCAACCCGTCAACACCATCCAAGGAAGACCTGAGCCATATCACTTGTTTTAATTGCCGTAAAACCAGACATTATGCAAATGATTGTCCAGAAGCCCAAAATGGTAACGGCAATGGAAGGTCAGGCAAGAAGCCGAACCCTTTCAACAGGGGACAAGTAAACCACGTTACCGTGGAGGAGGTTGAAGCTTCACCGAACGCGATAATAGGTAAGTTTTTGGTTAAGACATTTCTGCAGTTGTTCTTTTTGATACCGGTGCATCGCATTCATACATATCAAGGGATTTATGGATAAGTATAAATTACCAACCCAAGCCCTTAGGTCACCCATGCTAGTAACCTCACCCGAGCGGAATATATGGCAAGTATATGGTGCGATCGATCGCCATTAAGGATTGGAAACTATGTATTTCCCTCGGACCTAATAGTTTTGGAATCCCAAGGATTGGATGTGATATTAGGAATGGATTAGTTATCAAAGTACGGAGGAATATTGATTGGCGCCAAGAAGTCAATTTTGCTTACCACCCGTAAGGAAGGAGAATCAAGTTTGTATCACGGCATGAGCCGAGGAGAGCACATGTAAATTCCTTAACAGGAGTTGTGCAGGAGGAAGTACCAGTGGTAAGGGATTACCCGGACGTGTTTCCGGAAGTGTTGCCAGGCATGCCGCCGGACAGAGACATTGAATTTCTGATTGAACTACTGCCAGGCACTGGGCCGATATCTAAGAGACCGTATAGGATGCCAGCCCAAGATTTGGAGGAAATTAAGAAGCAGATTAAGGAGTTACTGGATAAAGGTTTTATTCGCCCAAGTTCTTCGCCTTGGGGATCACCAGTACTTCTAGTGGAGAAGAAGGATGGATCATTAAGAATGGTTGTTGATTATCGAGGATTGAATGAAGTAACCATTATAACAAATACCCGTTGCCAATGATCAATGACTTGTTTGACCAATTGCAAGGAGCTAAGGTATTTTCCAAGATCGATTTGCGATCAGGATACCATCAGTTGAAGATTCGGGAGCAGGATATACCCAAGACGGCTTTTACCACCAGGTACGGGCTGTATGAGTATACCGTTATGTCATTTGGTCTGACTAACGCCCCAGCCTATTTTATGAACATGATGAACAAGGTGTTTATGGAGTTTTTGGATAAGTTCGTCGTGGTATTCATTGACGATATCTTGGTCTACTCAAAGAATGAAGAAGAACATAAGGAGCATTTGCGTTTGGTACTCGAGAAGCTCAGAGAACATCAGTTGTATGCCAAGTTCAGCAAGTGTGAGTTTTGGTTGAAGGAAGTTGGATTTCTCGGACATGTTATATCCGAAGAAGGTATAGCAGTAGACCCCACTAAGGTTGCCATGGTGACAAACTGGGAAGCGCCAACAACAGTTGGAGAGATCCGGAGTTTCCTTGAACTCGCAGGATACTACCGGAGATTCATTGAGAATTCCTCGAGGATTGCGAAGCCCATGACAGAATTATTGAAGAAGGATACCAAGTTTATTTGGGCTGAGGAGTGTGAGGCTAGCTTCCAAGAGTTGAAGAAGCATTTGGTTACCTCACCAGTATGAATCCTGCTAGACC
Source organism: Aegilops bicornis (assembly GCA_021605145.1). NCBI lineage: Eukaryota > Viridiplantae > Streptophyta > Magnoliopsida > Poales > Poaceae > Aegilops > Aegilops bicornis. The sequence goes on along the minus strand of CM038673.1, from coordinate 567,536,711 downwards.
AAAGCAAGGATTACGAAGTTTATTGCGACGCTTCACGTCGAGGACTTGGAGCAGTGCTTATGCAGGAGGGAAGAGTTGTTTCGTATGCTTCACGACAGCTGAAACCTCACGAATTAAATTATGCTACTCATGATTTGGAGTTAGCAGCCATAGTGCATGGATTGAAAACTTGGAGACACTTTCTTATTGGGAACCATTGTGAGGTGTATACGGATCACAAGAGTTTGAAGTACATCTTCACGCAGAAGGAGTTAAATCTCAGGTAGAGGAGATGGTTGGAGCTTATTAAAGATTATGATATGAGATTGCATTACCACCCCGGAAAGGCTAACGTGGTAGCAGACGCGTTGAGCCGTAAGAGTCATGTCAATACACTAATGACGGGAGAAATACCAAAGGAATTAGCCGAGGAATTTCGGGAGCTATGTTTGGAAATAGTTCCGCGAGGCTATGTAGCAGCGTTGGAGATTCAATCTACTTTGATGGACAAAATCAGAGAGCTCAGAGGACAGATAAGGAAGTTGCTTCTATTAAGGAGAAGATGAGCAAGGGAAAAGCAAAGGGATTTCGTGAGGATGAGCATGATACCTTATGGTTTGAGGACCGCGTTTACGTACCAAGTGATCCGGAGATTCGGAAGTTGATTTTGCAAGAGGCACATGATTCGCCGTATTCGATCCACCCCAGAAATACCAAGATGTATTTGGATTTGAAGGATACTTTCTGGTGGACTGGAACGAAGAAAGATATCGCAGAGTATGTAGCAGTTTGTGATGTGTGTCCGAAAGTGAAAGCAGAACATCAGAAGCCAACAGGATTGTTACAGCCATTGCCTATACCCGAATGGAAGCGGGATAAACTAGGCATGGATTTCATCACGGGATTGCCCAGGACCCGTTCAGGCTATGACTCGATTTGGGTTGTAGTCGATCGTTTGTGAAGGTAGCTCATTTCATTCCAAAGAAGACTACCTACAGCGGTGCCAAATTGGCTAAGATATACATGACAAAGATTGTATGCTTGCATGGAGTTCCGAGGAGTATCGTATCGAGATAGAGGAACCCAATTCACCTCAAAGTTCGGGAAGCGATTTACGAAACTTTGGGAACCAGACTGGAGTTTAGCACAGCCTTTCATCCACAGACAGATGGACAAACCGAGAGAGTCAACCAGATCTTAGAGGATATGCTGAGAGCATGTGCTTTGGATTATGGATCAAGTTGGGATGACAACTTGCCATATGCGGAGTTTTCTTATAACAATAGCTACCAAACCAGTTTGAAGATAGCACCTTTCAAGCCTTATGCGGAAGGAGGTGCGAGAACCCCTTCTTGTGGGATGAAGTTGGAGACCGCCAGTTTTTTGGACTGGATTTGATTAAGGAGTCTGGACGGAAAGTAAAGTTGATTCGCGATAGGCTCAAGGTAGCCCAGTCAAGACAGAAGAGCTATGCAGATTCAAAACGCAAGGAGACAGAATATGAAGCCGGAGATGAGTTTATCTTCGAGTATCTCCGCTTCGAGGAGTTAAGCGTTTTGGTGTTAAAGGAAAATTAGCGCCACATTTTGTGGGACCATACAAAGTGTTGGAGCGCATGGGAGAAGTTGCGTACAAGTTGGAATTACCCGAAGGTCTGTCAGATATTCATGATGTGTTTCATGTTTCTCAGTTGAAGAAGTGTGTGACACTCCAAAAAATTTCCTTTGGTTTTCTTCAAAATTTTGTTGGATTTGAAGGAGGTCTCCAAAACCCTTCCGAAAATCTCTCTCAAAAGCTTTTTCCCTTTGGCAAATATTTTACTTTTGCATCTCCTTCAACTCTGGTGTTTGGTTTTAAAATTTTTCTTCTGATTGCCCTCTTCTCAAGAAATCGAGAAAAATCTTTGAAGTTTATTTTCTTTCAAAAAGAAACTCTAGGAGTTTTTGATCCTCTCCCATATTTGAAATCATTCATGATTTGTCCATGCACCACATGGTAAAATCTTCCCAAATATATCCCCTTCCACTTTGGGCAATCCAAACATTCTGTCTCAACTAGTTCAACCCTCTTCTGAATTTTTATTTCATTTAATTCTCTCCCAAATGTTTTCTGTCTATTATTTTGAGCCTAGGTAATTTGCAAAGCAAGTACCTTAATGCATTTGAGTTTTGACCTCAAACCAACTCCCTTGGATAGTCCTTGGTACCCACAACCTAGAACTATCAAGATCCACTCCTCTTCTGTTCAAAAATTTCAAATTATAGTCTCTGCAAGTTTGGACCTGATTTGCCAAATTTGGTGAAATTCATATCTACACTACTCCAAAAATTCCACAAATATTCAGGCAGCCTCTAGATGCAATGAGAGGCCACTCCACCAAAAACCAGCTCAAGGAAAAATCCCTACATGCCTAGATCATTCTGTCGAACACCTTGCATGCACTTTATTTACTCATCTTGATTAAGTTCGTAGTTTCGTCGATCTTCGTCAGAAATTCAGTCACATGCTCACAGTGCACTTGGCACGTTGCTCACGGCCTAGCTTGCTTGTCCGGAGCCTCACACGCGTGCTTGGCGCGTTCATAGCGTCGGTGGCACCCTGGCCCTCCTGCGCCGGCATGTCTTGCGGCGGCCGAACCACCGTAGCGGCTGACAGGTAGCAGAACAGTGGCATAACGCCGTTCGGCGCCGCACAAACCCCCTGGTGGCTCCGCATGGCCATTTCCTCGCCTGCGCACGCATGCAGCACCGTTGCCGTGGCGCGGCACGCACAGAACGTGCTCCCTGCCGCCGACGGGCCCACGCCGCCCCATTCTGTCGGGCTCCCCCTAAGCAACCAAATCCCGACGCGGTTAGCACTTAAACGGAACCAGGGAACACCCACGACGATGCTCAACCTCTGAACCCTCCCGTGCAGCCACAACGCCGCCGTAATCACCTCGCCGGAGAACCCCGTTCACGGCAACCGCCTCGGGGCGGCTATATATAGCACCCCGAGCTTGCTCTCGCCCCCGCACACCTCCTCTACCTCTCCAGACCTCGCCAAGTCCCTGGAAGGGCCACGAAGAGCTCTCCTTCCCCGACTTCGGCCACTTCGGTCCGCCTCGGCCTCCACCGTGATTCACTCCGGTGAGGTCATCTCCGGCGCCCTAACCTCGTCAGATAACTTCTCATGCTATCGCGAAGCTAACCCCCTCCTCAATTCCACCTCCGCAGCTCTCTCCGACGAGGTCCACGACCACCCGAATCGCCGTCCGCCGGAGCAAGCGTCGCCGCCGACGTGGTACTCGCCGGCGACCACCACCACCTCCCACAGACGCGGAATGGCGCCCTGAACATGGAGGTACTCTCTGATCTCCTCCTCGCCGTGGATCGCCACTGGCCACCATGACTCTCGGGCGCCAGCAGCCCCGACCCTCGTTTGAAATTTCAAACCTGACGGGTGGGACCCGCCGTCAGCCTCTCTTTGTTTTTTGAATCGTTCTTTGAAAGCGTACTTTGTCAAATACGCTTCCACTCTGAACCGCTTTTCTGGATTTTCTCGCAAAGCCCCACAGAAGTTATCTGTTTCATTACAGATGGGTCCTTGGGTTAAAACCCTTATAACTTTTTAACAGAAAGGAATTTTTGAGTGATTCTTTTTCTGTCCTCTTCAAATTTTTGTCTAGTTTTTTATCATGTTTATTTGAAAAATATTTGGATCAACTTTCTGTACCCCACGGTATTTACGTTAGCGCGTGTATTTTTGTGTACCGTAGATACCGAAGGAGGTGACGGAACCGCGAACTTCGCCGAGCTAGACCCCGACTACTCCGAACCAGGCAAGCAAAGTTTGAAATTTTGATATGATGAGTGTCTGAGCATGTTTGCATTATTTTTGTATCATGGCACGTTCACGAGCATTTCGATGATAGTTATCTCGTGAGCATCGTGGCAAATGAGCTCGGTAAATCCATGAGTTGTTGGAACTTGTTGCATGGCCATGAGTTGGCATGATTATGGGTAAGAAGGCAGTGTTGTAGCATGACAGGCTTATGCCATATCGTTGACCCAGTGTCAACCTAAATCGGTCAGATTCCCGTCCGTCTTCCCTGCCGTACTACCACCTGTTTCCCGCAAGGGATACGGCTTAGTAGGTTGCAAACCACTTCCTGGTACATACCAAATCGAGAGGCTGGGATGAAGGTTCCATGGCCCTGGATTAAAGCCTTTCATCCGGTCAGGGGGCATGGGTGTTTCCGGTTTGGACCGAGAGGGGGCACCCCTTAGAGCGCGCGTAATTAAATTTGATCCCATGCTATTCGAGATTGTGATCTCCCCGTCTCAAAGTTTTTCTTAAACGTTGTCTAGGGTGATTCCTGGCAACGTGAGGTATGATGTGTGTGTACTAGCTAGTTGTGTTTCCTCTGAAATACCGTAAACGGAACTAGTCCTTCGTGACTACGGAAATCCGTTGGCTGTGGACAATTATGGTACAAACTCTGCAAAGTCAAAATTCTTGAATTCATCTTATTCATATCCAAGTACCGTGTTCATCTCATCTTGTCGAGTGTCAGTCTCGGTGACAGAACTCCCGAGAACCATTTGAGTATCAAATGTTTATTTTCCGTGAATGGACTAACCCGCTTATTGTCTTGTGATGAATATTTTCCGTGAGCACTAAATCGTGTGCCGATTTAATAATGTATTATAAGCCCTTTCGTGATGTCGCTCAAACGTCCGATCGCGGCATTGTTGTTATTTAAATTCATTATGAGCCCTTTCTGTGATGTCGCCGGACGTCCGATCGCGGCATTGCTGTTATTTTTTTATAAGCCCTTTACGTGATGTCGCTCGGGACGTCCATTGCGGCATTGTTATTACTTTCATTATAAGCCCTTTCGTAATGTCGCCAGACGTCCGATCATGCACGCATGTATTGTTTATTTCAATATAAGCCCTTTATGAGGTGTCGCTCAGACGCCCGACTGTGGCATGTTTTGCTTATTTATTCACCCTTCGAGGCGTCGCTCCAGACACCCGATCGGTTTTGAGTTTGTCTTCTTTGGGTTTTCGAGCGGACTACCGCCGATTCCCTTCTTATTTATTTTGCTATGCTGTTTTAATTGAGCATTGTTAAAATTAATCATCGTGCATTCATGCATTCATTTGTTATATCTTTTGTCCGAACTGTCTTGCGAGTACTTTCATAGTACTCACCTGGCTTGTTGATTTGGCGGAATCTTGTGAAGGCGATCTCATGGATGAAGAGTTCGATAGCGAGTCCGACGTCTAGAGGAATCCCAGTCAGTCTTGTGCGACCCCGGGATTAGTCATTGTGTTATATCCGCTTCCGCTACCCAAATAAATTCATCGAGCCTCACCTCGGCCTTTCGATGAGCCGCCAATCTTGATAGATTTATTAACCACTCCGTTGTGTTATTCCACCAACCACGCATACTTCGAGTCAGTAGTATTTCCACCCCACACCTTTGTGCCATATCCGCCATCATGTATAATTATTGGCGTGTTGTAATAATTGGTTGGGCATCTTCAGTCCAACCCCTGTAATATTGTAATGCTACTGGCTTCTTGTATCAAAGTTTTGTCTACCGATATGGAGGATTTTTCCTCATATTGGAATTCATAGGTCGGTTGTTCAATAAATATTTTTATTGAAAAACCGGTCGTGACAAGCTTGGTACCAGAGCCAGGCTGACTGTAGGAAGCCACTAGGTGCGATCGCTAATCGGTTATTAGCATAATAGAGCTATTTATTATTTTCACAAATGTAGTCAATTTCGATACCAACATAAATTTATGATTTGACTACTCAGGATTTTTGCCTACTTTTGTAGATGGCTGGCAACGACTGCGAGTCACAGATGTTCACCAACATGCCCGATGGGTTCGTCAAGCTTCTCTCCTTCATCGTCCAAGTCACGATGGGGCCAGATGTGCGCCCAGTCTTCTCTCTCTCTCAGCACAAGGTCAATGACCGTCTAACCATGCACCAAGCCGCGGTGGAATTCAAGAGAGGACAAGTTGAGCGTTACTGGTCCGTGGGGAGAGCCATGCCCACAGAGAAGCATGCACTACAGATGGCAGCCCGTGAGGCGATAGCTCGTCTCAGGGATATCCTTCCTTCGATGAAGACTCGTCGCTACCACTACCTGCCATGTCACGTGCCATACACCTGCCACTACGCGTTCTCTTACCCTAGAGGAGAACGGGATGAAGCTTTTGAGATGCTCATCGAGTATCTCCGGGCTTTGGAGGAAGCCTTCGACAACCTGGTGGACGACTTTGTAGCTGCCCGCATGGACTCAGTCCATGGCTGTGCCGCCAACAGGAGGGAGCTCCTGCGCGCCGCACCGCCACTGACTTTTGTCTCGTCATCAGCATCGTTCGCTCCTACTGCTCGCACCACTACTCGTCGCCTGCCTACCACGGAGGAGTTCAACCATGTCATTGCGCCTACTCCGGTTCGTTCTGCACCACCCCTCGTGCCTGCTCAGATTCGAGTTGTCGCACACAGGGCATCTGCTCCACCAACTCCGCGCAACACCTCTCGTCTGGAGCCTATCTCCGAAGAGGAGGTTGAGTCCCCAGCCTCTCTACGCCTCACCCTTGGCAGACCAAGGGAAATCCTTACCATCTCTGACTAAGTACGCTTAGCCGCCTTGCGATGTACCGATTTGTACGATATGTTTATATGTAAATAGTCTGTGAGAAGTAGTTTGTTTGCACATCATGTAGGATCTGGAGAAGTGCACTAGACTAAATAACATGTCAGGATTTATGTACGCATATCCTGAGTGATGTATTGTATAATTACTGCTTGTGTGTAAGATATGTAATGAACGGTCCTTCTCCATGCGCAAACGTATTTTTCTCTTAAAAAAATCTTGGAGCATTTGCAATTTTTGCAATCTTCTTGAATTTATTGATTTTTGCGGCTCAATTTATTTTCTTATGAGTGTTTCAAAATATATCCCCAGAGTAAACTATGTCTCGTCCTTGGACGCGCTCCATGCCAACTCCGACAGAGGAAAATTATGGCACACCCCAGTGCAACAATTTCACACAGGCAGACAAGTCAACAGGACAGTGAAACGACACTTTCCCAAATGTGCCGTCTTTATGAACAAAGTCAGTAACAACATCAGGAAATACTGAACCAAGTCATCAATATGGGAAATCACCGCGGACAGTATCAACAGCAATCCAAGTTATCTGAGCTACAGAAGACGCGTCTCCAAACATTTTCTCACACTGACAAACCTCTGGAAGCCGAGGACTGGCTTCGAGACATGGAGAGAGAATTAATTATCGCCCAGTGTTCAGACCTTGAGAAAGTGCTTTATGCTCCACACTATCTCACTGGAGCAGCCGCATCATGGTGGGAAAATTTCCTACACATGCACCCCAACGAAAATAATATATCATGGGAGGAATTTAAAGAAGGTTTTCGTGGGGCACATATTCCTAAGAGTCTTATGAAGATCAAAAGAGAGAATTTGATGACCTCAAGCAAAGAACAATGACAGTGTCGTAATACAACAGTGATCGATTTACCCTCTTTGTCTCGCTTCAACGAGGAGCGTATGTCGAAAAACAAAAGATGGAGAAATTCCTAGGCGGTCCGACACCGCGCTTAAATGTCAATTGGTCGTACACACATTTCCAGATTTTAAGATGCTGGTGGATAAGGCCATTACCTTGGAAAATGAGAGATGCAGCTTAGAAGATTTCCATAGCGGAAGAGGGACCAGTCTAAACACACCCGCAACCACCGCAAAGAAGATGATGTTCGTAAAACTGGACACCCAAATCCACGACAAGCGTCTCGCGCCCAATCAAGAATTTCCACGCAAGGGACAAGGAGTTCACATACCGCCCAGGCGTTACCTGTTACGCTTGTGGAGAAGAAGGGCACTATGCCAAGCAGTGCCCCAAGCCAAGGAACTCGGCCCCAAAGCCGAACAACGGAGGCAATAATTCAGCACCAAAGCGCAACAATTTCAACCCAAATAACAACCACAGGAAGGGTCATATGAACCACGTGACCAAAGAGGAAGCACAAAATGCCCCAGATATCGTACTCGATACGTTTCCTGTCAACACAATACCTGCCATGGTTTTGTTTGATTCTGGAGCTTCTCACTCGTTCGTTTCGAAAAGTTTTGCGTTGCAAAATAATTTTTCGATGCTTCCCTTGGAAAAATCTATGATCGTCAAGTCCCCTGGAATTAAGCAAGTTACACAGAATTATTGCCAGGGTGTGATTATCGAGCTTGAGGGGTTGTATTTTCACGCAAATCTTATCGTATTGGAAAACAAAGGACTGGATGTCATCTTAGGGATGGATTGGTTAACCACCAACAAAGGTTTTATTGACTGCTTCAACAGGACCTTAGTTCTCACCCATCACCACGGGAAGACCATAAAGGTTTCAGCCAAGGAAAGAAAAATATCCCAGCAACCGAGATTGAACAAGGTGGATATTTCTGAATTAAGCAAAGTTCCAGTAGTGTGTGAATTTCCAGATGTATTCCCCGAAGAACTACCAGGCATGCCACCAGATCGAGAGATAGAATTCAGCATTGAGCTAGCACCCGGAACCGCCTCCCATATACAAGAAACCATACAGAATGGCACCATCCGAATTGGTAGAACTGAAGAAGCAAATAAAGGAATTGTTGGAAAAAGGGTACATACGAGCCAGTTCCTCACCTTGGGGTTCACCAATTTTGTTTGCCAAAAAGAAGGATGGAATGCTAAGATTGTGCATAGACTATCGAGCTCTAAACTTGGTCACAGTCAAGAACAAATATCCGATGCCACGAATAAATGATTTATTCGATCAACTCGCTCAGGCCAAGGTTTTCTCAAAGATTGATTTGAGGTCGGGATACCACCAACTGAAAGTGCGAACCGAGGATATTCCCAAGACCGCTTTCACCTCTAGATACGGATTGTACGAGTTCACCCTAATGCCATTCGGACTTACAAACGCCCCCACATATTTTGTTCACCTCATGAAAAAAGTATTCATGAAGTTTATGGATAAGTTTGTTGTGGTATTTATCGATGATATTCTGGTATACTCCAAAACACCAGAAGAGCACGCTGAACATCTCCGAATTGTACTAGGGGAACTCAGGAAACATCAATTGTACGCTAAATTCAGCAAGTGTGAATTTTGGCTAAGGCAAGTAGGTTTTACGGGCCACGCATCTTGACTCAAGAAGGTATCGCCGTGGACCCGGAAAAAGTCAAGGCCGTGACTTGGCTGGAAGCCACCAGCCAGTGTGACGGATGTCTGAAGTTTCTTGGGTATGGCAGGATACTACCGAAGATTTATTGAAGGATTCTCCACCATAGCAAAGCCAATGACGCAACTACTCAAGAAAGACAGGAAGTTTGAATGGACGGAAGCTTGCGAGAAAAGTTTCCAAGAACTGAAGAGGAAACTAACAACATCACCAGTACTAATTGTGCCTGATATACACAAAAATTTTGAGGTATTTTGTGACGCATCTCGAAGAGGCCTCGGGTGCATATTGATGCAGGAAGGCAAGGTTGTCGCATATGTTTCCAGAAAACTTCGCAAACATGAGGAAAATTATCCTACACATGACCTGGAATTAGCAGCAGTTATTCATGCACTCAAGGAATGGAGACACTTTTTACTTGGTAATCGTTGTGAAATATACACGGACCACAAAAGCCTCAAGTATATTTTCACACAACCAGAACTAAATTCTGACGGCAGCGACGCTGGTTGGAATTAGTAAAGGATTATGATGTTGGGATCCACTACCACCCAGGCAAAGCAAATGTTGTAGCAGATGCTCTGAGTCGAAACCCCAGTCCGGACAACGACATCATGCCAGACTTAAGACCTGAATTCCAGCAAGAATTCGCAAGGCTCAATCTGATGGTGGTTACTGAAGGCAGTGTGTCAAACTTAGAATTACAGCCTACGCTGATAGAGAAGGTTAAAGAGGCTCGACGTGGACACCCCAGCATTGAAAGCATAAAACGGAAGATGAAGTTGGGCAAGGCCTCAGAATTCATTATTGATGAGCAAGGAATATTGTGGTACGGAAATAGGCTTTGCATACCAAATATCCATGACCTTAAACAGCAAATCCTGGCTGAAGGCCACACCGCTCCATATTCAATCCATCCTGGAGGAACATAAATGTACAAAGATCTTCAGGAAACATTTTGGTGGCATGGTATAAAAAGAGACATAGCCACGTTTATTGCATGTTGTGACTCTTGTCAACGCATCAAGGCCGAGCACCGTAAACCGGCCGGGCTATTGCAACCAAATAAGATACCCGAGTGGAAATGGGACGAGATTGGAATGGATTTTATTGTTGGACTACCTCGGTCACGACACGGACATGATGCCATATGGGCCATCATTGATAGACTGACTAAAGTAGCACACTTCATCCCCGTGAAGACAACCCACACTACTCAGAAGCTTGCTAGGCTCTACCTCTCCCGTATCGTTTGCTTACATGGAGTCCCAAAGAAAATAATCTCGGACAGAGGCACTCAATTCGTCTCCCGGTTTTGGGATCAATTACAACAAGCTCTGGGAACTCAGCTGACATTCAGTACCGCATACCATCCCCAAACAGATGGGCAAAATGAGCGAGTAAACCAGATTCTAGAAGATATGCTGAGAGCATGTGTCCTCACCTATGGGACCAGTTGGGAGGAGAGCTTACCATACGCAGAATTCGCATATAACAACAGCTATCGACCCAGCCTGCAAATGGCACCATTTGAAGCTCTGTCTGCAGACGAAGATGTCGTACCCGCTAAATTGGTCGGAAATTGGAGACAGTCATATCTTCGCAGACCTGCTCAAAGAGGTCAAGATAAAGTCAAGGTAATTAAGGACCGACTCAAGACAGCCCAAAGTCGACAAAAGAGTTATTACGATCAGAAGCATCGTGGGGTTCATTTTGAACCCGGTGAATTTGTGTACCTACGAGTATCCCCTATGAGAGGCCTGCACCGATTCAAGATTAAAGGGAAGCTAGCACCAAGATTCATCGAACCTTTCTGCATAGTAGCACGAAGAGGCACGGTGGCCTACCAGCTAGACTTACCCGAAGAATTATCCGACATCCACGACGTATTCCACGTCTCCCAACTAAGGAAGTGCGTAAGCAACCCAGAGAAACGAGTACCCCATAAAAACATTGACGTGCAACCAGACCTTACGTATCGGGAGCATCCGATAAAAATCTTGGAAGAGTCAGAAAGGAGAACCCGACAGAAAACCATCAAGTTCTTCAATGTTCAGTGGAGCAACCACACCGAGAGTGAAGCCACTTGGGAAAGAGAGGATTTCCTTTGGGCGGAGCACCCACAATTATTTGAGGATCAACTGGGATCTCGGGGACGAGATTTTTCCTAAGGGGGTAGGTGTTGTGACACTCCAAAATTTTTCCTTTGGTTTTCTTCAAAATTTTGTTGGATTTGAAGGAGGTCTCCAAAACCCTTCCAAAAATCTCTCTCAAAAGCTTTTTCCCTTTGGCAAATATTTTACTTTTGCATCTCCTTCAACTCTGGTGTTTGGTTTTTAAATTTTTCTTCTGATTGCCCTCTTCTCAAAAATTCGAGAAAAATATTTGAAGTTTATTTTCTTTCAAAAAGAAACTCTAGGAGTTTTTCATCCTCTCCCATATTTGAAATCATTCATGATTTGGCCATGCACCACATGGTAAAATCTTCCCAAATATATCTCCTTCCACTTTGGGCAATCCAAACATTCTGTCTCAACTAGTTCAACCCTCTTCTGAATTTTTATTTCATTTAATTCTCTCCCAAATGTTTTCTGTCTATTATTTTGAGCCTAGGTAATTTGCAAAGCAAGTACCTTAATGCATTTGAGTTTTGACCTCAAACCAACTCCCTTGGATAGTCCTTGGTACCCACAACCTAGAACTATCAAGATCCACTCCTCTTCTGCTCAAAAATTTCAAATTATAGTCTCTGCAAGTTTGGACCAGATTTGCCAAATTTGGTGAAATTCATATCTACACTACTCCAAAAATTCCACAAATATTCAGGCAGCCTCTAGATGCAATGAGAGGCCTCTCCACCAAAAAACCAGCTCAAGGAAAAATCCCTACATGCCTAGATCATTCTGTCGAACACCTTGCATGCACTGTTTCTGTTCATCTTCAGTTAAGTTCAGAGTTTCAGTGTCGATCTTCGTCAGAAATTCAGTCACATGCTCACAGTGCACTTGGCACGTTGCTCACGGCGGATCTTGCGGCGGCCGAACCACCGTAGCGGCCGATAGGGAGCAGAACGGCGGCATAACGCCGTTCGGCGCCGCCCAAACCCCCTGGTGGCTCCGCGTGGCCATTTCCTCGCCAACAAGACGATGCGCATGCAGCACCGTTGCTGGCAAGCACGCCTGAGCGTGCTCCCTGCCGCCGACGGGCCCGCGCCGCCCCGTTCCGCCAGGCTCCCCCTAAGCAACCAAATCCCGACGTGGTTAGCACCTAAACGGAACCAGGGAACACCCACGACGACGCTCAACCTCTGAACCCTCCCGTGCAACCACAGCGCCGCCGTAATCACCTCGCCGGAGAACCTCGTTTTCGGAATCACCGGGCGGCTATATATAGCACCCCGAGCTTGCTCTCACCCCCGCACACCTCCTCTACCTCTCCAGACCTCGCCAAGTCCCTGGAAGGGCCACGAAGAGCTCTCCTTCCTCGACTCCGGCCACTTCGTTCTGCCTCGGCCTCCACCGTGATTCACTCCGGTGAGGTCATCTCCGGCGCCCTAACCTCGTCAGATAACTTCTCATGCTATCGCGAGGCTAACCCCCTCCTCAATTCCACCTCCGCAGCTCTCTCAGACGAAGTCCACGACCACCTGAATCGCCGTCCATTGAGCAAGCGTCGCGCCCGACGTGGTACTCGCGGCGACCACCACTACCTCCCACAGACGCGAATGGCGCCTGAACATGGAGGTACTCTCGATCTCCTCGCCTGCCGATCGCCGCCCGGCGACCATCGCAGCCTCACAGGCGTGAGCCCCGAGCCCCACCCTCGTTTGAAATTTCAAACCTGACGGGTGGGACCCGCCCGTCAGCCTCTCTTTTGTTTTTTTGAATCATTTACTGAAAGCGTACTTTGGCAAATACGCTTCCACTCTGAACCGTTTTTCTACATTTTTCTGCAAAGCCCCCTGGAAGTTATCTGTTTCATTACAGATGGGTCCTTGGGTTAAAACCCTTATAACTTTTTAACAGAAAGGAATTTTTGAGTGATTGTTTCTCTGTCCTCTTCAAATTTTTGTCTAGTGTTTTATCATATTTATTTGAAAAATATTTGGATCAACTTTCTGTACCCCACGGTATTTACGTTAGCGCGTGTATTTTTGTGTACCGTAGATACCGAAGGAGGTGACGGAACCGCGAACTTCGCCGAGCTAGACCCCGACTACTCCGAACCAGGCAAGCAAAGTTTGAACTTTTGATATGATGAGTGTCTGAGCATGGTTGCATTATTTTTTGTATCATGGCACGTTCACGAGCATTTCGATGATAATTTATCTCGTGAGCATCGTGGCAAATGAGCTCGGTAAATCCATGAGTTGTTGGAACTTGTTGCATGGCCATGAGTTGGCATGAGTATGGGTAAGAAGGCAGTGTTGTAGCATGCCAGGCTTATGCCATATTGTTGACCCAGTGTCAACCTAAATCGGTTAGATTCCCGTCTGTTTTCCCTTCCGTACTACCACCTGTTTCCCGCAAGGGATACGGCTTAGTAGGTTGCAAACCACTTCCTGGTACACACCAAATCGAGAGGCCGGGATGAAGGTTCCATGGCCCTGGATTAAAGCCTTTCATCCGTCGGGGGCATGGGTGTTTCCGGTTGGGACCGAGAGGGGGGCACCCCTTAGAGCGTGCGTACATAAATTTGATCCCATGCTATTCGAGATTGTGATCTCCCCGTCTCAAAGTTTTTCTTAAACGTTGTCTAGGGTGATTCCTGGCAACGTGAGGTATGATGGGTGTGTACTAGCTAGTTGTGTTTCCTCTGAAAAACCATAAACGGAACTAGTCCTTCGTGACTACGGAAATCCGTTGGCTGTGGACAATTATGGTACAAACTCTGCAGAGTCAAAATTCTTGAATTCATCTTATTCATATCCAAGTACCGTGTTCATCTCATCTTGTCGAGTGTCAGTCTCGGTGACAGGAACTCCTGAGAACCATTTGAGTATCAAATGTTTATTTTCCTGTGAATGGACTAACCCGCTTATTGTCTTGTGATGAATATTTTCCGTGAGCACTAAATCGTGTCAGTTACGAATAATGTATTATAAGCCCTTTCTGTGATGTCGCTCAGACATCCGACTGCGGCATTGTTGTTATTTAAATTCATTATGAGCCCTTTCTACGATGTCGCTCAGACGTCCGACTGCGGCATTGCTGTTAATTTTTTTTATAATCCCTTTCTGTGATGTCACTCAGACGTCCGACTGCGGCATTGTTATTACTTTCATTATAACCCCTTTCTGTGATGTCGCTCAGACGTCCGACTGCGGCACGCATGTATTTTTTATTTCAATATAAGCCCTTTATGAGGTGTCGCTCAGACGCCCGACTGTGGCATGTTTTGCTTATTTATTCACCCTTCGAGGCGTCGCTTCAGACACCCGATCGATTTTGAGTTTGTCTTCTTTGGGTTTTCGAGCGGACTACCGCCCATTCCCTTCTTATTTATTTTGCTATGCTGTTTTAATTGAGCATTGTTAAAATTAATCATGGCGCATTCATGCATTCATTTGTTATAGCTTTTGTCCGAACTGTCTTGCGAGTACTTTCATAGTACTCACCTGGCTTGTTGATTTGGCCAGATCTTGTGAAAGCGATCTCATGGATGAAGAGTTCGATAGCGAGTCCGACGCCTAGAGGAATCCCAGTCAGTCTTCTGCGACCCCGGGATTAGTCATTGTGTTATATCCGCTTCCGCTACCCAAATAAATTCATCGAACCTCACCTCGACGCTCGATGAGCCGCCAGTGCAGTAGATTTATTAACCACTCCGTTGTGTTATTCCACCAACCACACATACTTCGAGTCAGTAGTATTTCCACCCCACACCTTTGTGCCATATCCGCCATCATGTATAATTATTGGCGTGTTGTAATAATTGGTTGGGCATCTTGATCCGACCCACGTAATATTGTAATGCTACTTGCTTCTTGTATCAAAGTTTTGTCTACCGATATGGAGGATTTTTCCTCATATTGGAATTCATAGGTCGGTTGTCCAATAAATGTTTTTATTGAAAAACCGGTCGTGACAAAGTGTCACGCAGAGATGGCTGATATACCCCTAAGAGATACAGTGCCACTAGAGGCGATTCAGTTGAATAACGATTTGACCTATGGGGAGAAACCAGTCAGGATTCTCGAGTTTGCCAGCCGAGTCACCCGCAACAAGGTCATTAAGTTTTGCAAAGTTTAGTGGAGCCACCACACCGAGGATGAAGCCACCTGGGAGCGAGAGGAAGATCTTCTTAAGGACCACCCTCACCTATTTTCTAGCCAACCCGAATCTCGAGGGCGAGATTCATCTTAAGGGGGTAGGTTTGTAACATCCCAAATTTTCAATTTGGAATGTTATACATAGAGCATCATTGCATATCATATTTTTTTTGCATTTTTGGCTCGATCCTAGAAATTCTACACAACTCAAGGACCCACGGAGAGAGTTGGGGATTTCGTTATTTTCATATTTGAGTTTTATCAAATTTTGAAAATAGGACCATTTGATTTTAATTATTTTATCTTCAATTATTTCTATTACAAAAATATGAGAGAGGGAATAAAATGACTTTCCAAAAATAAAGAAATAATGAGGATTTAATAATAAAATCAAATAATATTTTATTTCGGAGTTTTTTGCCATTTTATTTGAATTTAGGAAAAATGTGCGTTTTTCAAAATTGCATTTAGGCCCCAAATAAATGTTCATCTAGTCCGGCTTGATTTTAGAAGCCGGGGAAAATTTATTTCGGGATTTTTGGACTCTGTTTAGTATTTCTTTTTATTTTTTTCTTCTGCGCGGAATTATTTAAAAAAACGCAACCGACCTTGGGCGTGCCCAGCGGGACTCACTCGGGCGCTAATAAATAGCCGCCCCGCCTTGACCCACCGAAACCCTAGCCACTTGTGGCCGATGTCACCCGCCATGCCGCCCGCCGCCGCCGCCGCCGGGCCGGAGCCGCCAGCCGGACCACGCCGCCGCCGCCGCCCGACGAGCCGGACCCCGCCCGAGGTTCGCCACCGCCTCGATTTCCGTGCCGCCGGTTTTTTTTACAAAAACCGAGCGGTTTTTCTTCGGTTTTTTTAGTTTCGGTTTTTTAGGTTTAGGTTAAATAGCGAATGTTCGTTCGTTCATTCGTTTTAACGAACGCGTTCATCAGATTTGTTTAGCTAACGAACGTTCATTCGTTAACCCGTTCATCGTTTTTCTTTTTCTCGGATTTAATTCGTGATTTTTCCGATCGCGATTTCTGATCCGATTTTCGTTTTAGTTTAACTTTTCGCTCGTTTATCGGAATCAGGCGATTCAAGCGCCTAGAGTTTCGTCTCGAAACCCTCTTTCCGAATAACCAACTTCAACAAGTTTTTGCCTCTGTAAAATTTGACTTAGATCCAGATTAGTAAAACAGAGCTGTTTTCTTTCGTCGTTTGACTTTAGTTGTTTCGTTTGATTTGATTCTTTTTGCAAAACCGGAGTTCTTAAGTTGAACTTTCTGGTTAGATCTTTTGTCTGAGTTTTACCTGTGCATTAGATGAGTACTTATTGTATGCTTGTTTGTTTGTCTGCCTTAGAATACCCGGAGTGCGCCGCCTGTTACTTCGAGTCTCTAGGTTTATGCATTAGATCTATCCTCAAACATTGCATGATTAGGATCTAATTAAATTTTTGGTTTTGGGAAGTAGTTTGAGGTAGTACCTATTACCTGATTTATATTCAAACCTTTGGGAGTTACTTCTACGTTTGCTTATTATGCCATGCTATGCTAGTAGACGTGGATTGGGTGAGTGTATCCATGACAGATGTGAGATTGTGGATTAATGGTTCATTTAAGGTGGCAACTTAAACACATATCTGGGTGGATTGAGGCACCTGGTTTCCATCAGGACTTGCCTGTATTTCTTCGGACCACCACCCAGGCTCAAAGGGATCATGAGATTATTCATGCTAGAAACTTCCGTGTGCAGCCACAAGCTACTATGGGCTCTAGCATAGTTGACTAAGTTGTGCGAACTCTTACGGGTAGACTAGCTGATGTGGGGGTTGTAGGTTGGTACGGTCTACCCACATGTAAGGTGCTAGCGCTTCTGAAAGACTATGTGTAAGTGCATCTAGTGCCCCTTAGTGATTTTGGTGTATTGAAGACTTATAGGTTAAGGAACTAATGTGTTTATGAGTGTACACAGGTCTATAAGTCTATGAGGAGTTTGATATTTACAGAGAAAGTCGACCCTAAAAATGAAGTTCTTCGATCAAGACTTTGATATTTTGAAGACTTTCAAGACTTTGAAAGTGAAGAAATTGGTGTGACCTTGAAGACTTGGTATTCATTTGAGGAACATGAAGCGTGAAGACCTTTGTTTTCGTAGTTTCATTTTCTCTTTCTTGAGTCATAGGAAACACCGTCTTGTTAAAGGGGTCGAGGAAATACTAAGGAAAAATTTCCATGTGATGCTCAACTCAAAATCCTACACCTACCAATCCCTTGAGTGAAGCCTTTGGAAATCTCATACAGTTCAGTCACTTTCTTGATGTGAGACGAAGCTCTTCCGGTCGCTAAGGAATTTGTTCGACCGAGGAGTTAGGAATTCGCCAAAGGCGGATTGCCTACAAAGTGAGGAACATGATAGCCCCGAGGAATTTGAAAGTCAAATTTCCGATCAAGGTCTTTGTCTTCTTGGCCACCTGTCCCAAAATATCTTATCCACATAACGGTCATATAATTGAAGGGCATTTATGTCTTATCATGTAGGGCTGCTCCCTAGGCTATAAATAGCCAACCCTACAACCACTAGCTGGTTGGCTGCTCCGAGAGAAACTTGACACTTGTCATTTGAGAGCAACCCATCCTCTGAGGACTTTGAGTGAAAATCATCGTGTGAGGAAAAACCCAAAAACCAAACCCCTACAAACCCAAAGTGATTGAGCATCATCAAGAGATTGATCTTTGCGAGGATCCGACGCTTGTTACCTTTGAAGACTGTGCTTCTTCCAGACGGTTAGGCGTCATGGTCTAGAGCATCCAAGAGGAATTGTGGATCGCCGAGTGACCAAGTCTGTGAAGGTTTGGAAGTCGGCTGAAGACTTACCACGAGTGATTGGACGAGGTCTGTGTGACCTTAGTTCAAGGAGAATACGGTGAGGACTTGGTGTCCCGAGCTGCGTGCTCATCGACCGGGTGTCCGGACTGTGTCCTCGAAGTTTAAATATTCAGCCGCTCAGAGCAGAAGTACATCTAAGACAGCAGTTGGAACTGGTCTACCTAATCAGTGTCTTCACCAACCTAACTTGTTCTATCTCCTCAACACTTTAATTTCCTCATTACTGTGTTGAATGTTCATTCATATCTGTGTTTGAAGACTTTGATCAAGACTTTCTCAATTTCCTCGATTCAATTTCTTGATCTGTTTGTCTTCATTTTGTGCTATCCTGTGTTTACGCTTTCTGTACTCTTTGATTGTCTTCATTTCATCATGATGACCATGTCCGCATTCTCTTATGCTTACTTCTGAGTACTTATTCCGCTGCAAGTAGTTCTTCACTTAGGAATTTCCTCACCGGCAAATTCCACATTGAAGAATTCATAAAAATCGCGTATTCACCCCCCTCTAGTCGATATAACGCACTTTCAATTGGTATCAGAGCAAGGTACTCCCTTGTTCTGTGTGATTTTGGTTTAACCACCTAGATTTTTAGTTATGTCGACCGCAGGTATGATCAAGGTCTCAGCTGGGTGTCCTACCTTTGATGGGATGGACTACCCCTACTGGAAGAACAAGATGCGAATGCATCTTGAGGCAATTGACAACGATCTCTGGTATGTCGTGGAAAATGGTGTTCCCTCAGTCACACCTTCTCTGAATGCTGGAGATGTGAAGAGATTCAAGCAACTCGATTCACAAGCGAAGAATATCATATGTGGCCATCTGAGCAAAGGACAATATGGAAGAGTGAGTGCTTTGGAAACTACTAAGCTCATCTGGGACAGGCTGTCCAAAGTAAATGAAGGAGTCTCAACTCAGCGTGACTCTTGAGTTGATGTTCTTCGCAATCTCTTCAACCGCTTCAAAAGACTCGACAACGAAAATTTTCAACAAACCTTCGATCGCCTCACTGACATCTCAAATGAGCTTCAAGCGCTTGGTGCCACTGACATCACCGTCCATGAGGTGGTGAAGAAATTGTTGAGATCGCTTGATTCCTCATTTGACACTCTGGCACTGATGATACAAGAGTGTGCTGACTACAAGTCACTTGATCCGGTGATATCCTCGAGAGGCTAAATCTTGATGAGTCCCAGCTTTTAAAAGAGAGATCTCTATGGTTCTAGCTATGGAAAATCACGTGCCCTGAAGGCCAAGGTTGTGTCTGAATCTGATTGTGAAGACTCTGGTAGTAGCCTTGGAGATCCTGAAGAATTGAGCCAGGAGCTAGCACTGCTCGTGAAGAAATTCCAGAAGTTCTCAAGACGTGGTCGCTTTGGAAAATCCTCAAGGAGCAATGATTCCTCATCCAGGACTATAAGAGAAGACTTTGCCACAAATGCAAGAAACCTGGTCACTACATTCAAGATTGTCCTCGGTGGGAAAAGGAATTAAAGAAGAAGAAATACAAGGATTACGAGTTGATGACGCTAAGAAGAAGAAGAAATCGTCAAATCTTCATCATCAAAATCCTCAAAGCCTTCTTCTCACAAGAAGAGCAGCTCCAAAAAGGCTCGGGCATTCATTGGCAAGGAAATGGACTCAAGCTGAATCTGAGGAACATGAGGAAGAGGAGGCATCAGAAGAATCTGAGTCTGGTGTGGCGAGTCTAGCTCTCGCTACTGCTTTCGTCAGCAAGTCCATCTTCAACTCTGAACAAAATGACCTCACCAACAAAGCTGATGAAGATAGTGATGACTACGCTCCCACCTATTGCTTCATGGCAAAGGGTGCCAAGGTACTCAAATATACCTCCTCTGAATCTAGTTAGAATGAATCTGATGAATATCTAAAGCCCAGCTACTCTAAACTTGCTAAGATTGCTGTAAAACAACAAAGGGATTTTGAAAAGGTTCAAAACATGCTAGATAAAAGTGATGATATGTTAGGTGAAGAAATGGATCGCACTAAAGCCCTGACTGAAAATCTTCAGAGACTTCAGTCTAGGTTTGATAGCCTTCAAGGTCATCATAACTCTCTTGTCGATCATGAGAAACTTTCTTATGAATTTCTTCAAAGAAAGCAAGATCTTGAGAAGCTAAGAGTGAGTTATGAAGATCTTCGAAGGAGCGCGATTCATTACTTGCTCAACAAATCAGCGCTTCTCAGGAAGAATTTGTTCCTCCATGCTTAAAGTGCATTGAACGTGAATCTGCTAATTCTTCACCTGAATGTTCAAATGCTTCAACTGTTACAAATTCTTCACCTGCCTCTGCTATCACTAATTCCTCATATGAGGACTTTGCTAGTATCACTGACGATGCAGGGCTGAAGGAATTGTACATGATAGGCATGTACAAAAGCCTCAAAGGGCATCAGACTCTTTGTGATGTGCTTAAAAAGCAGATCCTCAACAGGAACCCTAGGAAAGAGGGTATTGCCTTTGAGAGGAAACACAATGCTGATGGAACATATTGGGAGCCTGAGCAGTATCCCAAAACCTCATGGGTTGCTGCAAAGGGACCTCCAGTTGATCCATCTAACTTATCTGGCTTTACATGAGAATCTCCTCATCCTTCTGATGAGTCATTTGACTCCAACTATAAACTGTTCAAAAATCAGAATGGTGAAGTATTTGCTAGATATGTTGGCACTAACTGCAGGAACGGTTCCCCTATGAAGAAAATCTGGTTTCCCAAGAAGTGCCTTGAAAGTCTTCAGGTGAATGTCCTCATGACACCAGCTGTGAAGAAAAGGAACCCCAGATCAAAGTCCTCATATGGACCAAATTCCTCACGTGGATCAAATTCCTCAAAAGGATCAAAGTCCTCATATGATTATCATCGTGCTAACAACTCTGTTTCGCAGGGTAGAGCTAAGGGCTATGAATATGTGCATTATTCTTCAAACCAATATGTTCATAAGTCCTCAAAGAATTTCTCTGCTTATTCATATGCTTACACTAACCCCTCTTATGTGAAACAAAATGGTTTGGCCTCTATGACACCATTCTCATATGGAGCTCGCAGAGTGATGAACTCTTTGCCACCCCTTCAGATGTGGGTGGTGAAGAAAAAGAACTAACCTCTTCTGCAGAGTCAGGCCTCCAGACGTGCTTTAACGTCCAAGAATTTGCTGGGGGGACAAAAATGCACTGAAAGGACGCAGCTAATCATGAAGAAATGAACTTTCATTTCACACGTCCTCATACTACTTATACATTCTCTTTATCGTCTGATGAAATTCATCTGATGAACTTGATATCATATTCTTCACTGATGAAGTATATGAGATCGTAAGTTGCACTAATTCATCTGCAGGATGATCAACCCAAAGCCAATGAGTGGGTCCTCGATAGTGGATTACAAATCGTATGACTGGTGAAAGGAATCTATTGATGGATGCTCCCTTATCACCGTCACATCTGAAGCATATCATCTTTTCTGACAAAGGAAAAAGTCAGGTATTGGGCCTTGGTAAGGTTGCGATCTCCAAGGACATACACATGGACAAAGTCATGCTTGTTGAGTCCTTAGGATACAACCTCATGTCAGTCTCAATGCTTTGTGATCTTGATATGGTTGTTATCTTTGGCAAGTATCCTTGTGTTGTGATTATGGAAACTGACAATTCCAAAGTCTTCGAAGGCTTTAGGAGAGGAGACTTGTATATTGTTGATTTCTCTACAGGACCACAACTTGCCGAGTGTCTACTTGCAAAAGCTTTAGAAGGCTGGCTATGGCATCGGCGAATTGGTCATGCAGGCATGAGGAATTTGCACAGGCTTGCAAAGAAGAAGCATGTGATTGGCATTGAGAATGTCAAATTCCTCAAGGATCACTTGTGTGGAGCCTGTGAAGCTGGAAAAATGACCAAGGCCAAGCATCCAGCAAAGACTATCATGACCACTACTCGTCCCTTCGAATTGCTTCACATGGACCTCTTCGGTCCTAATCATTACTCAGCAGTCACTAATGATGCATCTCTATATGGCTTTGTTATTGTTGATGACTACTATCGTTACACATGGGTACACATTGTTACTTACAAAAATGAAGTGCAGGAAGTCTTCAAACGATTTTCCACGAGGGCTTCAAATAACTTTGGTGTGAAGATCAGACACATCAGGAGTGACAATGGAACTGAGTTCAAGAATTCCGGTCTTGATGCCTATCTTGATGAACTTGGTATTACTCATGAGTTATCTGCTCCCTATACTCCTCAGCAAAATGGCGTCGTGGAGTGCAAGAACAGAACTCTTGTTGAGATGGCTCGCACTATGCTTGATGAATACAAAACACCTAGTCGTTTTTGGATTGATGCAATTGATACCGCGTGCCACATCATCAACAGGGTTTATCTTCGCAAATTCTTCAAGAAGACTGCCTATGAACTCCTCAACGACAAGAAACCCAATGTGAGTTATTTCAAAGTCTTCAGTGCTAAATGCTGGATTAGAGATCCTCATCACAATTCTAAATTTGCACCGAAAGCACATGAAGGTTTTATGCTTGGTTACGGAAAGGACTCGCACACCTACAGAGTCTTCAACATAGCACTTCACAAGATTGTTGATACTGTAGATGTGCGGTTCGATGAAACTAATGGCTCGCAAAGAGAGCACCTACCTTCTGTGTGAGATGAACCAGCTCCTGAGGAATCTATCAAGTTCAAAGCAACTGAGGATGTCATTCCTACTGAAGAATCTGCTGAAGAATTCATTCCTGTACGCGAAGAACGTCGAGCTGATGCACCTGAAGATAATGCTGAAGACAATGGTGCTGAGGAAAATGATCAAATTCCTCAACGTCAACCAGCTCATCCTCGTGTCGCAAGAGAAGTGCAAGTTGACAAGATCATCGATGACATTGAAGCGCCAGGTCCTCTCACACGCTCAAAAGCTTCACATTTATCTAACTTTTGTGGGCACTATGCTTTTGTCTCTATCACAGAGCCCACTAAGATAGATGAAGCATTTACGGAGCCCGAGTGGATTCAGGCCATGCAAGAAGAATTACATCGATTCGAGCTCAACAATGTCCGGGAACCGTCAAACGTCCAGATCCTCGCAAGCATAATATCATTGGCACAAAGTGGATCTACCGCAACAAGCAAGATGAAAATGGCCTTATGGTGAGGAATAAGGCACGACTTGCAGCTCAAGGCTACACACAGGTTGAAGGAATTGATTTCGATGAAACTTTTGCACATGTTGCTAGACTTGAGGCTATTCGCATACTACTTGCTTATGCTAACCATCATAATATCACTTTATATCAAATGGATGTAAAAAGTGCATTCCTCAATGGTAAGCTTGAGGAAGAAGTATATGTTGCTCAACCCCTGTGTTTTGAAGATCCAAAGAATCCCGACAAAGTCTTCAGACTCAACAAGGCCCTCTATGGCCTCAAACAGGCCCCATGGGCGTGGTATGATACATTGAAGGAATTCTTTGTGAAGAATGGCTTCACACCCGGTTCACTCAACCCTACTCTCTTTACTAAATCATATGATGGTGAACTGTTTGTGTGTCAAATATATGTTGATGATATTATCTTTGGTCAGACTTGACCAACGATATAGTGATGAATTTGCCTATATGATGAGTGAAGAATATCAAATGTCTATGATGGGAGAGTTGAAATTCTTCTTAGGTATTCAAATTCGTCAACAACACAATGGGATATTCATATCTCAGAGAAATAACCTCAAAGATGTCCTGAAGAAATTCGGCATGCAAGATTGCAAAGGCGTCAAAATTCCTATGCCCACAAATGGCCATCTATGCAATCGATGAAAATGGTATTGACTTGATCACAAGGTATACCGCTCCATGATTGGTTCTTTATTGTACCTATGTGCATCTAGGCCAGATATAATGCTTAGTGTTTGCATGTGTGTCCGATTTCAAGCTACACCAAGGAATCACACCATAAGGTCAGTGAAGCATATTCTTCGATATCTAGCTCACACACCAACACTAGGATTATGGTACCCCAAGGGCTCTACTTTTGATCTCATTGGATATTCTGACTCGACTATGCTGGTGATCGTGTGGACCGCAAGTCAACATCTGGTACTTGTCATTTCCTCGGACGATCTTTGGTCCGTTGGTCCTCGAAGAAACAGAATCACGTATCACCGCTTCATCGCGGAAGTCGAATACATTGCTTCTTGGCTCTTGTTGTGCTCAGGTGCTGTGGATGAAGCAAACTCTCAAGGACTACGGCATCAACGTGGAGAATGTGCCTCTCTACTGTGACAATGAGAGTGCCATCAAGATTGCTCACAACCCAGTTCACCACTCGAAGACAAAACAAATTCAGATTCGTCATCATTTTCTTTGTGATCATGTGTTGAAGGGCGACATCTCCATCGAGCATGTGAAGACTGAAGAACAGCTAGCCGATATCTTCACAAAGCCCTTGGATGAGAAGAGATTTAGCAAGTTGCGGTGTGAGCTAAATATCTTAGAATCTTCAATGTTCTTTGAAAAGGACACACATCCCGACACTTAATGCAAAATTGATGACTTAGATTTGCAACACATGAAGAAACGCTTTTCTTCAATCAATGAAGAATAACACTCTAAGTGTGAAGAAATTAATGAAGAATTTGATTCTCGTAACCCTACAACAATTATAATGCGTGTCTGAAATCATCATTCTTATACGGTGGGTCACGCCACCACCAAAGTTGAAAATCTTCAATTTGAGTTTTTCCTCGCTTTTGAAATTCTTCAGATTTTAGAATTCTTCAACTTTGCAAAATCTTCACTGCTTCCGCTGCTTTTTCTTCATTGGATATATATATATATATATATATATATATATATATATATATATATATATATATATATATATATAGGAAAATCCATCCTACCACCGTGGTAGTTACCCCACATGTCTCATATACTATCTTATGGTATTATATATCCTACTTTATCATTTTAAGTATGTTCATATACTATATATAAGATACTCCAAAGTGAGTTGCATGAAAAAATTTCAAGTTGGCCCATGGTTTTTATTATATTTGTGAAATACGTACATATTTGTACATAAAAGAGAGCATACTCAAAATATGATACATACTAACAAAAAATAGTATATATACTACCTAAACATTCTTATATACTATATACTACACGTACATACTCTCCGATTTGATAGATACTATATACTACATATAAAACTCAAGTGGTGGTAACTACCACTGGTGGTAGATAAAATTTGTCCTATATATATATATATATATATATGGGTTTATGTCCTCTACAGCATTCACTTATGGCTATTTCTTCAAGTCGCTTTTTCTGCTAAGTGAATGTGATCGGACCCTTCCCCCTCTATGCTATACTCAACCCAATCTATTCACAAATTCTTCATATGCGTTCTAAATTGAAACTCGTTCAAAATCTTCACTGTGTCCTTGTCAGTTGAAGAAATTGCGAACGGAACTTTAAAACTGATCTTATCCAAACTTTCGCTTTTGCCGCTCAAACTGTTCCGGATTCCATGATAGATTTATCTATTCACCCACGATCTAACACAATCTCCACTTCTCAGTACGTGGGTCACACATGTCAAGCGAATGAGAAGGGTCAGGGGCACGTTCGTCCCAAATCTTCGGGCGAACAGTTTTTCACCGTGGCTATATATACCCCCCTCTCCCCTTCCTCACTTCCTTTACTCCGCTCGACCGCTCTCTTTCGCTCGAGCTTCTCAAACCCTAGCGCCGCTGCTACTCCATCGTCGCCGGTGAGGAAAAGCTTCACTGCCTCGACCTCGTCGCCGACGTACTCGCGCCGACCATAGAAATCTTCACTCCACCGCCGCCGTAGCTGTCTTCCTCCGCCAAGTTAGGGCGTGGAAGATCTAACCTGGCGAACTTCCCATCTGTTCTTCTCAGTTCGTCGTGTTCTTCACTTCGGGTAATTAAAAGTTACTTTTATTACTCGCTTTGATTCTCAAACCTTCTGAAAATCTTCAAAGGTGTTTATTCTTCAAATCTTCACACATATGAACACCTCAAACAAAATATGCTCTTGATTTGTTTCTCTAAGCAATGATTTTCTTCAACATTCCTCAATTGTGTGGATCCTCGATCTATACAACTCTGGAACCTAAGACAAAGATCGCTTAGTGAAATTCTTCAAGGCTCATCTGGTCAAATTCCTCAAACTAGTTCTTTTTAAAACCTTACGAGAACGCATATGACCTCTCCAAATTCCTCGCAACTATACTCTGTTCACAGGTACTCATGTCCGCTGCTGAATCACTAGGTTCTCATCAACTTAACTCATTTGCAGAGTTCCTCGAAGAAAAGTTGCATACTTCTTCAGAGAATTCGATTGTTCAAATTCCTCAGCTGAAGAATATGGCAGAAGGAAAGAAGCCACAGAAAGGAGGAAAGAGGCCCGAGGTCATGACTGCGTTTGAGATTCCTGAGGAAATATATGCTGACTATTGCACACCTGATGAAGCCGAGTTTGGCAAAGAAAACAGAAATCAGCGCAAGGTGCACATTCAAAGGATTGAAAGGAGATGGGCACGGGAATGGAGGGAGTACATATATGTAACTCCAAAGTACATGAAGAAATTCGCTCTCAATCCTCCATGCCCAAGAGCTCCATTGGCACCTGGTCAAGAAGTCGACCCCACCAAAGCATCAAGCGTGGTGAGGACTTTCCTGAAGAATGGGCCAAGCGCCAAGCCAAATTGGCAAGACAAGCCAACGAGGCAGTGAGGAAATTCAATGAGGACTCTGCTACTGCTGCTGCCACTAAGGCCTCTGCAAGCCAAGAAAATCTATGGCAAAGAAGCCCGCACACAAGCCAAGTGCTTCGCCAACAGTGCCCTCACGGCCAAGTTCCTCAGCTGTGCCCTCACGGCCAATTCCTCATGCTGCTCCTGCTCCTCCCATGTCCTTAGCAGCTCCTCCCAAGTCCTCAGCAGTTCTGACAAAGTCCTCAGCACCTGTGCATCTGGCCACGTGCCAAAGGACCGCAAGCATCTCCATTGCCTCTGGTGTTTCAGCAAGTTCCTCAGCTGCACCAAATTCTTCATCTGGCCCGACTCTACTGAAGACTAAGGCCACAGCTGGACGAGGTCCTCGGCCAAGTCCCAAGAAGAAACAGGTCGCCTTCCAAGAGCCACCTGAAGATGATGAGGCTGATGATGATGAACTTGCGGAAATCATCAGAGACCGCCAAGAAAGGGCCGCTAGAGCCAAAGGCACACCTGTGCCACTGCTGTTGGATCCAAGAGCGATCCTAGACTACATTGATCTCTGGCACAAGGACCCAAACACTCCTATGCCTGACTTCAAGTTGACACCTGGCCAAAGTCACATGCTGACTCATTTCATCCAAGAGGAGAAATGGAAATTTGATACGGCCAGAGAGATCAAGAAATCGCAGTACAGAAAGGAGAAACTGCTGAAGAAAAACGTTGTCAAGATGACAACTGAAGAACTTGTCAAGATGCAGGCTGACATCAAAGCCCTCAGCAACAAATTTGACTCATATTATGCTGATTGGCAAGGAGCCAAAGTCAGATTCGTCAACCTGACGAAGAAATTCACCAATGTTGCTGCTCCAACGCAACATGATGTTCCTCAGGCTGGAGCCTCATCTCAGCCGACTGAAGAACATGCGAGCACCGCTGATGAAGTTCAGGCTGCTGAAGACAATGCTAGTTCCAGGGCTGATGACTCCATTCTAGCCGCTGAAGAAATTGCCAGGGCATCCACTAGTGGTGCGCCTGAAGAAACTGAACAAGTCAGGGCAACTGCATCAGTTGCGCCTGAGGAAAATCAACCAGATTCCTCAGCTCCTCCTGCGCCAACACCAACTCCAATTCTTCCATCTGCATCTGATGTGAAGAAGACCAAGGCTGCAGAACGAGCTGCTGTGAAGAAACGGAAAGCATCAATCGCGTCAAATTCTTGACTGCGAAGAAAATGAAGCCAATGACCAGCTCCTTTGAAAATCCTATTGATGCTGTTCCAATTTCCTCAATTCCATCAAAGGACCTTGTTCCTTTTGGTGAAGTTTATGAGATCCCAAGCGGATCTGATGAAGAAGATCATTCTGCTGCTTCGTCAGAGCAGATTGATGAAGAAATTGAAGTGGAAGCTATCCCTTCAACTCCAATCATTTCCTCGCCTATGCCCCTGTTCACAGCTGAAGAGGCTGGTGTTGAGGAAATTGAAGAAGATGTGGACATTGGAAGCACAACACCAGTGATGAACGATGACTTTTGGGAAAGTCAGCATCCAAATTCTCCACTCTTCACCCCAATTCAACAGATTCCTCAGTCCCCTGCTCCAACAGTTCAAATGGGCTCTGAAGAAACTCATCCCACTTCATCTGTCCATGAAGAAATTCCAGCCACTAGGGCTGATGAACCTGCTGCTGCTGATCCTCAGACTGCACATGTAGAGGAACCAGAAATTCCTCAGCCTGAAGAACCTGAGATTGCGATTCCAGAGGTCGTGATGCAACTCACTGACACTACACTGCCAAAACCAAAGAATCCCTTCTCAACAAAGCAAACGTTCAAGGCTGAAGATTACAATCCATATGATTCTTCTCGCATAAGGAAGAGGCGTTTCTGGACTACCAGTCAAGCCAATTTCTATTCCTCAGTGCTCTTCAACAAAGACAAAGTCTTCGATCATGCACATATTCCTCATGTGGACATGGAGTCTCTACCAGGCTTCGAGCCAGTCCTCAGTGTTCTTCACGATGCAGGACTTCTAAATTTCTGCACTGATATCTGTGATTGGAATGAAGAACTCATTCTTCAATTCTATGCAACGCTGCACATCACCGGAGACGCTGAAGACGTGAACTCATGGGTGTTAGTCCGATGTCCGAAAACACTCACTACAAGGCACCAAAGAATCGAATTGCTTCGTGCCCTACCACTCAGTCCTCCCCTTGACGGTGCCCGTTGTATCTACAACGAACCTGAGCTTTCAGATCACTATATGCAAGTGCTGATGAAGCCTTTGAAGCCAGGGCAGGCCCCAAGAACCAAATTCCTCGTCAAGGAATTATTGTATGTGCCTCGGACTGTCATCGGATCCTATCAAAGGCCACGACTCAAATGATGAAGAAGTCGTTGGCATCATGAAGAATATGCTTTTCAATATCATTCATGGCGTTCCCGTCAACTTCCATGATTTCTTCTTGAGGACTCTGGCAAACATTGCTATGTCACCATTTGAGCTGAAGCCTTATGCAGCTTGGATTATGAGATTCATCAGGACAAGGTCTTCACTCAATTACAAGGCTGATACTCTGAACCACTGCAGCTACTTGCCCCCGATTGAAGTCCTCAAACGAACATTTACCTCAGCTGATGACAAGGGCAAGGCAACTGCTGTGATCGATGAAGGCACTCGTCCATTGGATGGTCAGTTTCGCAAAGCTGCATCCTACTCCACCAATGATGACTCGCCACACATGACTCTGCCGTAAATACCTCGGCCAAGCAAAGTCCTCAAGCCACGGCACCTGTGGTGATGACTGATCGTGAGTTACTCCTTAGTCTTCATCAGAAGGTTGATCACAATCATAAATGGGTCAAGCGTCAGTTTGGTTCAATTCTTCACAACATGACCTCAACACACAATGCGGTGAAGAAAAACCACTACTATCTCCATGAAACCTTCAAACGCACTGGGCTGTTCTTTCAAATGTCTATAGCAATCAAGAACTGGCGACAATGGGTCTCAAGGAAGAATTTGACTGGTCTGCACCTCCTCCGAAGAAATACAAGAAGGTCAAAGTTCCTTCCTTGGTGGCCAGCTCCTATTCTTCATCACGAGACACTGATGAAAATGAAGACTTGGATGACACCGCGGCAGGCCCTACTACAACAACCGACCCCAATAACGTTGGCGCTCCTTCTTCAACTTGAAATTCTTCAGGGGCGTTAGTCCTCAGTTTTGATCCTTTAGGTCATTCGATGACAAAGGGGGAGAAATTTGAGTTAGTCTTCAAGCGGGTCTATTATATGGGCATTTTTTTGTTAAGTTACAACTCTCGTTCTTCTGAAACTTTTATTGGATCGAGTTGTAATCTTAAACCCGATGGTGCTTTGATATGTTTTATGCACTGTGCTTTGATACTCTTGATGCGTTATTTGGCATGCTTGTTCCTCATTAATGTTATCGCACGCATGCTGAATTTCATCAAGCACCATATTTCATCATGCATTTCAAATTCTTCATACTATATGTCAAATGCGTGTATGAATTACAAGATATAGGGGGAGATCTCCATGATTCAACTCTTCAAATGTGCACTGCCTCAAAAGCAAATTCCTCACTATGCACATCTTCAGGGGGAGTTCTCCTATATCTTGCAATCAAATTCCTTAACATTAGTATTTACACTTCATATGTTTATCCCCGTTGAAAACTTAACCTATATTGTCATCAATCACCAAAAAGGGGAGATTGTAAGTGCATCTAGTGCCCCTTCGTGATTTTGGTGTATTGAAGACTTATAGGTTAAGGAACTAATGTGTTTATGAGTGTACACAGGTCTATAAGTCTATGAGGAGTTTGATATTTACGGAGAAAGTTGACCCCTAAAAATGAAGTTCTTCGACTGAAGACTTTGATATTCTGAAGACTTTCTGAAGACTTTGAAAGTGAAGAAATTGGTGTGAGCTTGAAGACTTGGTATTCATTTGAGGAACATGAAGCGTGAAGACCTTTGTTTCCGTAGTTTCATTTTCTCTTTCTTGAGTCATAGGAAACACCGTCTTTATTACGAAGTCGAGGAAATAATAAGGAAAAATTTCCATGTGATGCTCAACTCAAAATCCTACACCTACCAATCCCTTCGAGTGAAGCCTTTGGAAATCTCATACAGCTTCAGTCAATTGCTTGATGAGACGAAGCTCTTACGGTCATTTGAGAATTTGTTCTAACTAAGGAGTTAGGAATTCGCCGGTCTGGATTGCCTACACAGTGAGGAACATGATAGCCCCGAGGAATTTGAAAGTCAAATTTCCGACCGCTGTCTTGGTTATGCCGCCAGCTGTCCCAAAATATCTTATCCACATAACGGTCATATAATTGAAGGGAATTTATGTCTTATCATGTCAGGCTGCTCCCTATGCTATAAATAGCCGCCCCCTACAACCACTAGCTGGTTGGCTGCTCCGAGAGAAACTTGACACTTGTCATTTGAGAGCAACCCATCCTCTGAGGACTTTGAGTGAAAATCATCGTGTGAGGAAAAACCCAAAAACCAAACCCCTACAAACCCAAAGTGATTGAGCATCACTGAAGAGATTGATCTTGCGTGGATCCGACGCTTGTTACCTTTGAAGACTGTGCTTCTTCCAGACGGTTAGGCGTCATGGTCTAGAGCATCCAAGAGGAATTGTGGATCGCCGATGACCAAGTCTGTGAAGGTTTGGAAGTCGCCTGAAGACTTACCACGAGTGATTGGACGAGGTCTGTGTGACCTTAGTTCAAGGAGAATACGGTGAGGACTTGGTGTCCTGAGCTGCGTGCTCATCGACTGGGTGTCCGGGACTGTGTGTCCTCGAGTTTAAATATTCAGCCGCTCCGACCAGACGTACAACTAAGACAGCAGTTGGAACTGGTCTACCTAATCATTGTCTTCACCAACCTAACTGGTTCTATCTCCTCAACCCTTTCATTTCCTCATTACTGTGTTGAATGTTCATTCATATCTGTGTTTGAAGACTTTGACTGAAGACTTTCTCAATTTCCTCAGTTCAATTTCTTCAGTCTGTTTGTCTTCATTTTGTGCTATCCTGTGTTTACTCTTTCTGTACTCTTTGATTGTCTTCATTTCATCATGATGACCATGTCCGCATTCTTTTATGCTTACTGCTGAGTACTTATTCCGCTGCAAGTAGTTCTTCACTTAGGAATTTCCTCACCGGCAAATTCCTCATTGAAGAATTCATAAAAATCGCCTATTCACCGCCCCTCTAGTCGATATAACGCACTTTCACTATGTCTCGGTCATCCGTTTCTCAAACACCATGTAGTGCGAGAAATCAAACGGAGGAGATCGAGTCTTGTGGGAAAAGTGCACAAACCTCTGCAGAGTGTATAAACTAATCATGGTTAGCCGTGTTCCCGGTCATGGACATCTCGAGTATCTAGTACTTGGATTATCATGTGAATCTCATCATGTTACTCTAAATAATATTGTTGGGTTGTTAATGAGTACTTTTAATTGGGCTTGAGGATGCTGTCAACCATTCTCAATGTTCAACAACCACCATGATAGTTAAATAAATTTATTCCTTTGCAGTAGGGAAAAATTGGCTTTACGCAAAACTATAACCATAGAGCTTTCCACCAACCATATATGCATGTAGTATAGGCTTACTTTTTCATTATTTCTCTATGTGTTACATTGCCAGCATATTCCATGTGCTGACCCGTTTTCGGGCTGCAACGTTTCATGTTGCAGACTTTTCGCATTTACGAGTAAGGTGCTTAGGTCGTGGTTCTATACTCAGTGATGCCGTTGGAGTTGATGGACTCGCTTATTCTTCCAAGCCTTCCGCTGTTATCGTTATTAGATGGCCTTAAGCCATATTTATTTTCTTAAGTTCTCTCTTGAGACATTCGATGTAGTAAGTGTGTGATTGCTACTCTGTTATAAATCCTCTGAGTACTGTGTGGTGTCAGCATTACTGATCCAGGGATGACACTTAGCACAGAGATCATACTGTTTGAGGTCTGGTCGCTACAAACATCCACCATACTTTTGTAACTCAAACAATTCTAGAAAAATAGGAAAAATAAAAAAATTGTATAGCAAGACAGTGCAAAAACTTTCATAACCATTTGACGTTCCAGTAAAAAATGTAAAATCATGCACTACAGCCAAAGTTTCTGTTTTGCACCGCACAAACCAACAAGCAATTTAAACATCCTAAAGGCAAATCTTGGCACATTATTTTTATAATACAATGGAATTGTACAAGGGGATAATTATTTTTGTTGAAAAGTTTCTGTAATTAAGATTCACAAAGTTTCCATGAGCATGAACAAAGTTCAAGGACGTCCCCCACTGTCACAATGCTTGTCCCTCTCACTTTCACTTTTCTTTTTGTGAAATTTTAAGGTTTCTCCCTATATATTTTTTTGTTTTTAAACTATATAAAAGCACTCAATTGAAATAAATGACTCTCTAAAACTTCCGGGTTTTCTCCCTAGCAGCGCTTTCTTTAAAGCCATTAAGCTAGGCATAAAGTGCTCAAGTAATGGATCCACCCGGATCCCAAGGTATATCAAAGCCAATTTGAATCAACAATGATTTAGCATTTAGTAGTGAGCACAAAGCAACATATATCAAGCAATGGATAAGCCTAACTCTCTTCCTATGCATCGGCATGTCATACGAGAACAATTCATGCACATCAAGTAAAGGCCAATACATAGCATAAGCAGTTTCTTGCAATTTTATCGTGTTGGAAACATAGAGAGGTGGATATGTAGTTCCTCTCTCATAATAATTACAAGTAGGAGAAGCAAGCATATGCATATTATATTCATCAAAATCATCATGTGTAACGGTAAAAGGCAACCCATCAATATAATCCTTAATAAAAACAAACTTCTCCGATATAGTGTAGTTTGGAGAATTCAAAAAGATAATAGGACTATCATGTGTGGGTGAAATAGCAACAATTTCATTCTTAACATAAGGTACTATAGCAAGTTCATCTCCGTAAGCATAATTCATATTGGCATCTTGGACACAAGCATAGCAAGCATCATCAAAAAGGGATATTTCAAACGAATCAACGGGATCATAGCAATTATCATAGCATTCATCCTTCGGTAAGAACGAAGGGGCATTAAACAATGTATGAGTTGAAGAGTTACTCTCATTAGAAGGTGGGCATGGGTAGCTAATCCTTTCTTCCTCCTTTTGTTCTTCACTCTCCTCATCATCTTTTTCATCCAATGAGCTCACAGTTTCATCAATTCCTTCTTCCATAGACTGCAAAATATCAGTCTCTTCTTGGACAACAGAGACTCTCTCAATAAATTTATCAATATCGGAATTGTATTTGTAATTATCATAGCAATATTTAAGGATGGCAAAATTTTCAGGTCTATAAACATCATCATAAAAAGCTTCATACTTTCAAACAAAGATTCAATTTCATAAGCACCCTTAAAAGCAACAAATTCTTCTATTGTTTCCACATCATAGTAATCATATATACCATTAGCATAAGAAGCCAAGGTTTCATTACCATTAAATTTGCATGAAAAGGAAGATGTGGAGCATTCATCCTGGAGCAACAAGTAAAATCATATCTCAAGCATAAATCCCGAGCATACCAATGCAACATATAAATTTGATCTCATAAAAGTTTCCCTTTTTGTGTCAACCGATAATCCCTAAAGTATTCACGTTGATCCAACGTTACTCCCATTATCATGTTGAATGGGGTTTTCTCAGGATTATCAATGTAATGCATAATATTTTTCACATAAGAACATCGAGGGTTTTAGGAGGTTCCCCATCTCCATGAGTGGCAATTACAACTAATTTTTTTGGTGTTTCATGTTCCATATCCATAACCATAGATAGAGAACAACTTAGAACAGGAAATAAAAACTACTTAGTGATAAAGCAAACAAGCACACACGAGAATACTCACCCCACGCTATTGCTCCCCGGCAACGGCGCAAGAAAAAGGTCTTGATAACCCATAAGTATAGGGGATCGTTTGTAGCCTTCTTCGATAAATAAGAGTGTCGAACCCAACGAGGAGCTAAAGGCAGAACAAATATTCCCTCAAGTTCTATAGACCACCGATACAACTCTACGCACACTTGACGTTTGCTTTACCTAAAACAAGTATGAAACTAGTTTGTAGGAGTGATGCTAGAACTACTTTGCAAGAATAAAAATAGAAGTGCTTTGCAAAATAATAAAAGTTAGGTGTTTAGTAAAAGGATTTTTGTGTCAATAAGAAAGTTATTTGTCCCTAGGCAATCGATGACAAGTACCGGTAATCATTCTTGTAATTTTATATGAGGGAGAGGCATGAGCTAACATACTTTCTCTACTTGGATCATATGCACTTATGATTGGAACTCTAGAAAGCATCCACAACTACTAAAGATCAATAAGGTCGTGAAACCCAACCATAGTATTAAGTATCAAGTCCTCTTTACTCCCATACGTCATACCCCACCTACTCGGGTTTAAGTTTCTGTCACTCTCGCAACCCACCATAAGCGAACCATGAACATATTGCAACACCCTACAGCGGGGGCCCCTCACGTTTGCGCGAGACGGAGGGCACCGTAGGACAGCACCATAAATAAAATATACAATCATACCCAACAAGATCACGATTAACCCACAGGACAAACGGATCTACTCAAACATCATAGGATAACCATAGATTATTGGGAAATAATATATGGAGTTGAGCACCATGTTTAAGTAGAGATTACAGCGGGGAGAAGGGGTGTTACACCGCTGCATAGAGGGGGAGAGAGTTGGTGTTGATGGTAGCAAGATTGTTGATGTAGATCGCCGTCACGATCCTAGCCCCGGCGGCACTCCAGTGCCACCGGGAGAAAGGGGGGAGAAAGCCCCCCTCCTTCTTCCTCTTCCTTGTCTCCCCCCTAGATGGGAGGAGAGTTCCCCCTCTGGTCCATGGCCTCCATGGCGGCGGAGGGGTGGGAGCCCCTCTGAGATTGGATCTCCCTCTCTATTCTCTTATGTTTCGTGTTCCTCTGATCTGGCCGAAAACCATTTCTTATATTCCGGGAGATCCGTAACTCCGATTGCGCTGAGATTTTAACATGATTTTTTTCCGGATATAAGCTTCCTTGCACCCGAAGTAGAGCTCCAATCGACGTTCGAGGAGGGCACAACCCACCACCATGCGCCAGGGGCCTCTGGCGCGCCCTGGTGTCTTGTGGGCTGTGTGGGCCTCTGTTTGTGGTGATTCCAACTCCCAAAAATCACATATATTCCAAAATAATTCTCCGTAAAATTTTATTGCATTTGGACTTTGTTTGATATGGATTTTCCATGATACAAAAAACATGCAAAAAACAGGAACTAGCACTGGGCACTGGATCAATAGTCCAATAAATCATATAAAAAGTTGCCAAAAGTATGTAAAACTTGTATAATATTGGCATGAAACAATCAAAAATTATAGATACGACGGAGACGTATCAGGGTGGCGGGTGGCTCGCAGTACACTATGAGTTGTGAGCCACTGTGTGGGTTGGCCGTTTTGTTAGGCAGGTGCCCCATCAGAGTCGTGAATTCGTTATTTAAAACATTACACAACCCTTTCACACATACATGTTTTGGCCACATGCAGTCGATGGTTGTCCTACACGACACTCAATACTCGTGTGTGACACTTTCTGTGGTCCCGCGAGGTCGTCGTCCATCACTTTGACGAACAGCCCGCGGTGAGGTTAATTTAACCAGCAAGGTAGAATCTTTTTTGCTTGTGTTATGGTGGTATATAGTACGCGTCGAAGAGGTGGGAGGGGACTAGCATATATACTATATGTACGCGCCCATGAACAAGTACACCTCACTCAGTGTCGGGACTTTGCGGTTTCCGAGGCACGTGCCACATCAAAGTTGTGAAATTGGCTATTCAAACATCACACAACACCTCTTTGGCCCACATGCATGCAGGCGGTGCTTATCCTACACTACTAGAAAAAGGCTGTTAGTGGCGCACCTATTTTGGCTATTAATGGCGCACTATAGGTGCACCACTATTAACACGCCATTAGTAACAAATAGTAATGGCGCACATTTGATGCGCCATTACTATCACAGATAGTAATGGCGCACCTATCGTGTGCCATTACTATGCCTAGAGGTGCGCCATTACTATCTGCCTTAGTAATGGCGCACCACATAGAAGTGCGCCATTACTAACAATTTTATTTCAAAAAAATTTACAGAATTTTTTTTTCCAATTTTTTTGATTTTTTCTTAATCTCGGGTCAATATGCCCGAGCACGCTTAACTTCGCAGTTCTATCCAACCCCAGCACCAGCTCACTTAGCAGGCACTTGTTGATATATCTATCATATCAATCCTATTAAACCTTGTTGATGTCTAGGACTTTGTTCATGTTCATGAGTGTGATGAAGTTTTGAAAAAATATTTCAAACTTCCCGGTCATATTACCCATCTACTATCAGCTATGGGATAGATTATACCTGCTTCCAGAAACTTTAATATTTCTGTTCTTACCACTTCTTTTATCTTAGGATTCAAGCGTCATTGATGATCAACAACGGGTTTAGCATCAGGTTCCATATTAATCTTGTGCTGACAGAGAGTTGGACTAATGCCCTTAAGATCATCAAGAGTATATCCAATAGCAGCACGATGCTTCCTCAGATTTTTTAATAATCTTTCTTCTTCATGTTCTGAAAGGTTAGCACTAATAATAACAGGATATATAATTTTCTCATCAAGATAAGCATATTTCAAAGTGTCAGACAATTGTTTTAATTCAGACACGGGATCACTTTTAGGTGGAGGAGGACCTCCAAGAGTTTCAATAGGAAAATTATGTTTGAGCAGAGGTCGTTGTTCAAAGAAGATTTTATCTATTTCATTCCTTTCATGCATATGCATATCATTTTCATGGTCTAGCAAATATTGTTCTAGTGGATTAGTAGGAGGCACGGCAATAGAAGCAATACCAATTATTTCATCCTTACTAGGTAATTCTTTCTTATGAGGTTTCCTATTAAACTAGGAAAAATTAAATTCATGAGACTCGTCACCAAAGCGAACACTGACAGTTTGTTTATGGCAATCTATAGTAGCATTGACAGTGTTCAAGAAAGATCTACCAAAGAAAATGGGACAAAAGTCATCTTGCGGGGAACCAAGAACTAGAAAATCATTAGGGTATTTTATTTTCCCACACAAG
This sequence comes from Aegilops bicornis, assembly GCA_021605145.1. Lineage (NCBI taxonomy): Eukaryota > Viridiplantae > Streptophyta > Magnoliopsida > Poales > Poaceae > Aegilops > Aegilops bicornis. The sequence continues at coordinate 567,498,310 of CM038673.1, read as the reverse complement.
ACTTCAACATCTCTAACAATCCCAAGTGGTGTGATGGTGTCTCTATTAGCAAGTTTAATAGTAACACCTATGTCTTCTATTTCAGCGGGTGCTATGTCATTCATAATTTCTTGGTATAAGGTAAAAGGAATAGCACTCACACTAGCCCCTAAATCACATAAACCATGATAACAATGATCTCCTATTTTAACTAAGACAACAGGCATGCCAACAACATGTCTATGTTTATCTTTTTCATCGGGTTTGGCAGTTTAGCAGCTTCATCACAGAAGTAAATAAGATGCCCATCAATATTTTCTACCAGGAGATCTTTAACCATAGAAACACTAGGTTCCACTTTAATTTTTCTCAGAAGGTTTAGGTGCTTTAATATTACTTTTTTCAACCACAGTTGAAACTTTAGCATGTTCCTTTATCCTAACAGGGAAAGGTGGCTTCTCAATATAAGCAGTAGGCACAACTGGGTTAACATTGTAAATAATAGTTTCATCTTTAACTATGACCGGTTCTTTAATTTCTTCTTTAATAGGTGGGTGATATTTAAACCACTTCTTCTTAGGGAGATCAACATGAGTAGCAAATGATTCACAGAAAGAGGCTACTATCTCAGAGTCAAGTCCATATTTATTTGATAAGCTTCTGAAAAGCATCGGTATTCATAAAAGATTTAACACAATCAAACTTAAGCTTAATACCTGACTCTTTACCTTCGCTGAGTTCCCAATATTCCGAGTTGCCTTTAATTCTCTCTAAAAGATACCACCTGAATTGAATAGTCCTCTTCATAAAAGAACCAGTACAAGAACTATCGAGCATGGATTTATCATCACGAGAAAGCCGAGCATAAAAATTCGGAATAATAATTTCCCTTGAGAGCTCATGATTGGGGCATGAACATAACATTGACTTAAGCCTCCCCCATGCTAGATCGATACTTTCTCCTTCATGAGGCCAAAAATTATATATATAATTCCGATCACGATGAACTAGATGCATAGGGTAATTTTTTGGTGGAATTCCAATTTCAATCGATTCCAGTTCCAAGATCCAATACATCGCATAGCCTATACCATGTCAATGCTTTCCCCTTCAAAGATAAATGGGAAAACCTTCTTCTTAGCTTCATCACCGGGCAAACCTGTAAGCTTAAATAATCCACAGATTTCATCCACATAGATTAAGTGCATATCAGGATGTTCGGTTCCATCTCCTGCATCAGGATTAGCTAGCAGTTGTTCTATCATACCCGAACGAATTTCATAACCAATATTTTCAGTAGGTGCAGTAGGTTGAGGGGAACTGATTGTGGTTCCGTTCGAGGTGAAGATACCTCCAACAAACCCATCAAAGGATTCTTTTCCATAGTAACAAGTGAAAATAAATTCCAACACACTATATAATTTTTTTCCTTACCAAGAGCACTTCACTCCCCGGCAACGGAGCCAGAAAAGAGCCTTGATGACCCACAATTATAGGGGATCAATCATATTCCTTTCGATAAGTAAGAGTGTCGAGCCCAACAAGGTGCAGAACAAAATGACAAGTGGTTCTCAGCAAGGTATTTTCTGCAAGCACTGAAATAGTCGGTAACAGGTAGTTTGATAGCAAGATAATTTCTAACGAGCAAGTAACGGTAATGGTAACAAATGTGCAGCGAGGTAGCCCAATCCTTTTGAGGCAAAGGACATCATGTTGGTTTGATTCGTGTTCGCTACTTTGATAATTTGATATGTGGGTGGACCGGTGCTTAGGTGATGTTCTTACTTGAACAAACCTCCTACTTATGATTAACCCCCTTGCAAGCATCCGCAACAACGGGAAAAATATTAAGATAAAATCTAACCATATATCATCAAAATATCAAACACATATCAAGTTCACATGATTACTTGCAACATGACTTCTCCCGTGACCTAAAAAAAAGTAACTACTGACAAATGATAACAATGCTCAAGATCAGAGGGGTATTAAATAGCATTATAGATCTGAACATATAATCTTCCACCAAATAAACCATATAGTAATCAACTACTAGATGTAATCAACACTACTAGTCACCCACAAGTACGAATCTAAGGTTCCGATACAAAGATTGAACACAAGAGATGAACTAGGGTTTGAGTGGAGATGGTGTTGTTGAAGATGCTGATGGAGATGGCCCTCCCAAATATGAGAGGGTTGTTGGTGACGACAATGACCATGATTTCCCCCTACGGGAGGGAAGTTCCACCGGCGGAATCACTCCGCCGGAGGGCAAAAGTGCTCCTGCCCAAGTTCCACCGGCGGCACTTCATCCCGAAAGTCCCCTCTTGATTTTCCAAGGTTAAAATGACCTATATACCAGAAGATGGGCATCAGAGGTGGGCTGAGGAGGGCACAACCCACCAGGGCGTGCCTGGGGGCCCAGGCGCGCCCTGGTGTCTTGTGCTCACTAGGGTGACTGCTACTTCTTGAGCTTGCGTTGGTTTTTCCCTTGAAGAGGTAAGGGTGATGCTGCAAAGTAGAGATAAGTATTTCCCTCAGTTAGAGAACCAAGGTATCAATCATGTAGGAGGTACAAGCATGTCCCCAATCGATGCACCTGCACAAACATTCAAACATTTGCACCCAATGCGATAAAGGGGTTGTCAATCCCTTCACGGTCAAATGCAAATGTGAGATCTGGTAGAGATAGATAGAACTAAAAGGTAACTAATTAGTTTTGGGTTTTTTGGTTTATAGATCTGAAAATAAAAGATTGCAAAATGGTAGATCGGAAACAAGTATGATGGAAAATAGACTCGGGGGCCATAGGTTTCACTAGAGGCTTCTCGAAGGCAAATAATACGGTGGGTGAACAAATTACTGTCGAGCAATTGATAGAAAATAGCAAAGTTATGGCGATACACTACTGGAGGATGCTGCTAACGCGACACTACGATCAGAGACCCTTCGAGAAACTGTGTGCGATGCCATAATCGCAAACGGTGGTGTATGAAAACCATCAGAAATGTATAAAACGTTTGCGATGACGGATGCATCAAACACGGTTCAGATTCTAGTTGCGTGTGCGATGCAGGGCATACGGTTCATCTCAGTTAACCGTTTGCGATGAGGAGGAACAAAAGAAATGGGCAACTAGATGAAGGTGTGTGCGATGTACATCATACGGTTCACTCGGATGAACTGTTTGTGATTAGGCAACACAAAAGAAACGGTCAGCCAGATCAAAGGTGTGTGCGATATACGGCATGCGGTTCACTTGGATGAACTGTTTGCGTTGAGACATGAGAATAGAAACGGTTCAAATGAACAAGATGTGTGTGATACGAGGCAAATAGGTCTGTAATCGTAAACGTGTGCGAAGACCGATAACAACATAGACGATTACTGCTAACAAGCCATGTGTGTTGTGAGCAAACGATTGCTGGTATACAATTGTGAGTGATTGATGAAAACATCACCGACGGGTTCCATTGTTTAGTCCGTGTGCGATGTGATTTTCTTTGTCCACAAGATCTAGGCTCATCTCAGAGCATCAACATATATACTTAAAAAGACAGCATTGCATAACCAAATTAAGCATACAATTACACAAGTGACTACACACATAACATTTGCACACACCAAAGTAAGCAATTAAATGCATACTAAAGTAGGAGAAACGAGGATCTCATCATCTACTTATTGTTGCGATGACGCTTGCCATTGCTCTGCTTCCGGCTGGATCCCTGACCGTTTTGGGGAAGGAGGCACTTCCTCATGTCAACGATCCGCCTGTACATGTCGTAGCTTGTGTATGCCTCCTTGGCCACATACACGACGTGAGCTTTGCCGAGTTTCTCCATACAGGCCGAGTGCCAGGCACGCTTGTCCTTGTTGCAGGAATCCTTCATGTCTCTGTAGTAGGGTTTGATGATGGCCTCGGTGAGGTGAACCAGTGAGCCCTTCTCATGCGCCTTGCTGCCCCGTATCTTGTATTGGCCCTGGATGTCGACAAGATTCTGGCAGGCGATGCCAGAATTCTCAAGCGCCTTTACATCGTTGGTGATGTCCACTGTAGCGAACATGTAGTGGGGGCTGTTGACAAACCTGGTGAAACACTTGCAAGGCCTTGTGGCCAGGCAGTAGTAGTAGACGAGGACATGGTGGCACACGCACATTTGGGCGACGGCGACCTTGGGACGAGACCCCGCATGAGCGCGGGTGTACTCGAGGTCGAACCCGACAACCTTGTAATTCTCCTCGGCAAGCAACAGCTCCATGATGTGGATGGAGTGCTCCACCAAGACCGGGTCGTTGGTGTACACCACCGAGAGGTCCATGAACCTTCTGTGGGTGTCCACCACGGCACGCCTGGTGAACTGCTGCTCGTCGTCGGCAGCCACTCGGAGCGCCATTGGAGCCGCGCAGGATACCCTTTAAAAATTTATCATGGTGGGTGTGCTTCTTGCATTGGTGGGGCACGATCGACAGGTTGAAGAGACAAAAGGGTAGGTTAAATGGCCGCTGTAATAAATGGGGCCCGGCCGGCCTGTAATCATCACGTCTTGTCACAGCTTTCGTAGCGGAGGATTCCAGTGCATTCTTGACAACACCGCACCGCACGCGTGGGCTCAAAGAGGCGCCAAATGTATCGTCGTTGAGCCTGTTCCCGTGCTACCGTGCTGTTTACCGCGCAAGCTTTGCTGCCCGACTAGTTTTGCCATGCGTCGGCTATAAGTGGAACAAATCATGGGTGTTTATTGGCAAAAAGCTTTATAAAAATAAAGTGTATGGAATGAATTTGGTCATAAGTTTACCCTTGGGCGATGAGGTCAAAGTTACACAGAAGGGTGATAGTGGACACTCGAGTGCGATAATTAATTCTGCGCTCTACAGTGCACACGGTGGAAGAAACCAACTGTGTGCAATAATGTCGAAGATCACAGTTGAGTTAGCTATACAGATCATGTGCTATGAGATCGACAAGGTAAACTGATTCGAGAATGGTTAATAAAATCTAAGACCGTTGCATATTAAGGTCAAAATAGTGCTAGCAATATTTGAGTCTCACACGATGCCATTTCAACGATTGTACCACAAAAGCTCGAAATGTTACAAGGTTCAAATTCCAGAGTTATATGGCTCAAATTCGAAGATTACAAGGTTCAAACTAATATTAGAAATGAAATTCAGCTCATCAGCTGCAAATGCTCATGCTAATCCGCTGAACATGGATATCAGAGAGGTTCAAACTAATATCACCGCTTCTAAGTCTGGCTTCAAAACCTCACAATTTTTGCAAAGGGGTCAGCTACTGAGAAGTCATGTATGGGGTTGACACGATGACTTCTGATTACTCTGTCATCTAAAGTTCCAAAATGAAATTCAGCATTTTTGGAGCCTACTCCATTCTGCCGCAGGCGCCGGTGCTGATCAACAAACCATTCATTTTTTGCGAAATAAATGTAGGGCAAACCTCATTTCCTTCAGCACCCTTGCTCTGAGAACAAAGAACCTGGCGAATATAATCTCCGGTAAGGTCCCTCGGTAGGAGTTCAAAGTAATTTATGAGAGATGCAGATCTAGGCATTCGACATGATTGTATATTGTATCACATTATCCACCACTGGGCCTAATCTTATCTGCAAAATAAGAAAACGTGTTAGTGCCTACATGTAGTTTTGAACATTACTACATGCCTAGCTATTTGGTTTGCAGGATTTGTAAAATGCACTAACATGCCATCTTCGATCTGACATGATTAACATGGGCATTTGATTACATTCTAGAAAAATATAGCCTTCTTCACAAGAGGTTGGAGTGGATGAAAAGTTCCCTAAGAAAACTAGTACAAATGAATCCAAAGGAGAAATGCTTATTGATTGTAACCATATGGATCAAGCAACCAATATGGGGGGGGGGCATGTATGTGAAATCCTCCAAAAGAACCTTCAGAAATCGTAGTACATTGTCATTGTAAACTTGGAAAAAGGTGTCACAAATTGAACTCCCTTATGGTTAACATTTAACAGGAAAGGAACATCACCTCGATATATAGCTTCTCCAGGCATGGAAAGCATCTCAGGAAACTAACAACTTGCTTCAGATCGGGCCCGATAGATTCTAATGCCAAGACCTTCACTGTGCGCAGTTTCAGGGTCAAGCTTGTCAGAATCATTTTCTGAATGACAGATGAGCAAACATCTTCAAAATAAGAAATAATGTTAATTTGTCAGACGAGTAGCCCACCACTATCAATTTCGGCGCAGAAATGACATTGATTCTTGTTGGACCTTCTTGATCAACTACAAGTAATCTCTCAAGTGCAGGTGTATCCTGGATGACCATATCGTGGTCCACCTTTTGTGATGTCTTCCTGCCGCACGAGCAACACACATAAATAGTCCGGAGAGTCATGGAGGTGATGTGGAAGGTACTCAACCCATTGATCGCCTGAAGACAAAGGTAATCGAGTACAGTACAGCCAGGGAGCAAGCGCCCCATGTCACCCTTTGAGAGGCAGACGGCGACGAGCTCGAGGTGCTTCAATCATGGTAGAATAAGAGTGGGCGCGTCATTAAGGGGCGGGAAATGGCAGTTCCTGAACTTGGCGACGCTGGCGTAGGCACGAGTCTGAGGCGTTGGTAGCGAGCGCATATGCCCATCATCAAAAGTGAGCTCCTCGAGCTGATCTAAGGCGGGGGATCGGAACTAGTCGTCAATCTTGGCTTGGTCCTTGCCGTTGGAACGGGACTTGCCCATTGTAAGGCCTTTGGTTTGGGAAGGTGACTGCCGAGGATCTTGGAGAACGCATCCAAGCTTTTGTGATAGCCATGGCAGAGCTCGTGGGTGTCCATGAGGTCGAGAGGGCTGGAGTTCCATAGGGTGCGCCACCGCCGGGAAAGGAGGGTTGTCCGCGCCCCATATTTGATTGGGAGGAGGGAGATGATGACTCTCAACATATCATCGGGGAGGCTGCTGGTTAAGTCTAGGCCTGATGGAGTCACTTGCGGTTCTAGCTCACCCTACCTCCGCTTGTTGGCAGCCCTGTTCTCCACCTCTGGAGTCTCCTTTTTAGCGGTGCTTTCTGATAGAAATGGGAGTACATGGAATATTTAGTTAAAACAAGGCAATAGAAAAGTGTATTGGTAACTAGAAGTTATTAGGTAGGAATATAGTAAGAAAAGGGAATAACAATTGGTTGCTTAAATACTACACAATTCATTTGACATTGCTGGGTAAGTCAACATATGCAGATAGTTGAAAAGAAAGCTTACTTCAAACAAAGTCTGGACGGATGATTTTGTCGGGGAAGTTAGCATATATCTCATGACCAGGCCCTTCTATGTGCAAAGGCAATTTTAGTGCCACTTTCAATACACAAAACATTGCAATTTCATTCCAAAAGCCAGTGCCAAAATAGGAGTCACCACGTTCATCAAGTCTTACAAGAGCAACGATCAGAATCCATGGTTTGTGTGCAGTATGACATTCGTGGAGCCTTGATGTATGTAAAGGGAAAATTGTGCACTACACAATCTGTTGCATAGCAAGGAATGTCCTGCAGAAAATGGTAGGATTGTTAAAGAAAATATGGTAACATGCAAATATGGGCCCAAATTGAAAGAATTGTACAACAGTTGAAATCGAAGGACAAAAGTCTATAATTAAATAGATAGGATAAACATAATGTCATGGAAATATGAGACTAATCGAAAGAACAATACATCATTAGTTTGCCTAATATAGAAAGAAGAGGGGAAAATCCCCTTTGACGTATATGGTGCATCTGGCACCTTTTATCCAAATGTAGCAATATTTAGAATATGTTCAGGAAAGTAGGCCATGCCAACCGATTTAGGGTGAGATTGAACATACCGCGCGCGTCCTCAAGTTATCTGGTACGATGAGATGGAATCTCTAGCGGCGGTCGCCAAGTCCTGAAGTGTTGGCGCACTGTACTTTCTATGAATGAAAGAAAACCATCAAATCAGCTCGAATAAAAATGAATTCATGGCGATTTCCACTGGGTGATTAAAGGAGGCAGATGAACTGGGATAAGAGATGAGATAATATCTCGTTAAAATAGTTACCTTGTCCTCCACCCTGCGAGAATACTTCTGCTTGAAGGGGCCAACGGCCCGTCCTCTTGCATGCGCAAGAAAACTTAGATATGCGTCATGAATCCTGTGGTTGCAAAATGGGCATCCATAGCCATCGTTCCAGGTCCTAATACGCCTGTTATGCATTCCCGCATAAAGCTCCCTCAGGATTCGCCTCTTGTACCTCCTCTGGGCATCTTCATCCTGACTGTCCACATCGTCAGACAACACCTATAGAAATAGTAAAACAAATTTGGCATCAAATCACTGATTACATGCCGTGAAGTAGGATTAGGAATTTATGGCTATTTATTTATACATATCCAGAGATTATGGTTCGATTTTTAAGCACAGTCGTCTATGTATAGACCAATCTTGAAGAAAATAATGGCACAAACATATATAGGTCATTCAAAATCAATTGTCAAGTCCTGGCTAGGAATTATTTGCACGAACACTAACCCTAGTCGGATTACTAGCAGAAATCATTTGCACAGATGAAACAACTAATCACTTATCACATGTACCATTCTAACAATCAATACACTACACGGATCTAACGAAACTTACTCAGATTTCATGGATTGGGAGAACATAACCACATGATTTCTATTCCAAAAAGGGGGAGGCAGGAGTAACCAGAGAAACCCTATGATCTATTTGACACATAAATGGGTATAGATGACTAACCAGCTGTCTATCATCATCGGAGTCGTCACCGGAGTGGTCGCCGGAGTCGTCGCCAGAGTGGTCGTCAGAGTCGGTGTGGAACTCCGCCTCCGGCTGTGGCAGCTGGGCACCGTCGACGACGTCAGGGTGCAGCGATAACTCGCCGGCGGTGACGACAACCTCTATCTCCATCTCCACGCCATGCTCCGGTGCTTTACAGCCCCGGCGTCGCCACTCCCTCGGATGGGGCGCTTTGGCGGCATCCTCATACACTGACGACTTTGAGGACTGAGAGCGGCGTCGAGGATGCAAGCGGAGAGAGAGGATTGTGTGTGCGTAGCGAGGATGGGGGTTGTGGCCGCTCGGGCGCACCATTAATATGGAGTAGTGGGAGTTGTGGGAGAGAGGCGGGCGGCGGTTAAACCGATGGCTCGCCTCCCGGTGAGCCTGCACACTGGACTGTTGGCATGCCTACAAAAGTTTCACACAGCTACTCGCACGCCTCCCGATGACACTGTGCAGCGAGCATGCCTCTGTCAAATCACACACCTGCACGCACGCCTCCCTGTCTGCCTGCGGGGTGGACTGCTCGCATGCGTCCCGTCAACTCACGCCTGCTCGCACGCCACACGGGTCGCGTGGCAGCATGTCGGGGAAAACGACACCTATGGGATCACAAGAATCGCTACTATGGTTGGCGCAGCGTGGGGTTGTGAGAAGAGCGGGATTAGGAGCCAGACACAGTTCGTTTACCCAGCTTCGGGCCGCGAGGATGCGTAATACCCTAGTCCTGCTTTGATGTGTATTTGAGAGTGTTCTTGAGCTCTTGAACTAGCTATGGGAGTTGCATGGTTTCCAAGAGCCGAATCCCCCTCTAGTATGCCATGGGCCTCCTTTTATAGTCGAAAGGGGCTGCCACAATGGCACACAGGAGGTGGGAAGGTCTACAGTGCCGTGAGCTTATCGCCCGTATTACAGGACAAGACGCATTTAATGCATCACTTAGGTGTCCCTTAGCTTTATCGGGGACGGGGGCAAGGCCCGCCCCGTCCATCGCCACGTCGCCTTGCTTCGACACGCGCCCAGGCCAGCAATGCATGAGGCGCCATGTAGGCAAGCAGGCAGCTGAGGTGGTGCGGTGATGGAGTCTTCACGAAGATCGGCATGCCACCACGTAGGAGCTTGCTGAGTTGGCCTGGAAGCCGCATGTTGCTACGCAGGTGCCTGCCTAGCTGGTTGGGCTGGCAGCTGCATGCGAACGGCGGTGGAGTCTTGGTCGATGCGGGCCTGGCTATGGCCCCGCTGATGTCCTCGTCAAGGGCCTTGCCGGGGGCCCGGCAAGAGTCTTGCCGTGGCGTTGCAGTCATCCCCGGCAAGGTGCTGCCAGGGGTCTTGTGGATTCCCTCGTCTAGAACCCCGCTAAGGATCGCCGTCTTCTGGCCCTCATCTGATCTCACACATTTATGATCTTGACAAAGATCTGCATGCCACCACAGAGGTGCCTCCCGAGCCTTGGTTCCAACGTGGTCGATTGGGTCGGAACCCGTGGGCTCAAGGGTGGCTCGCTCTGTTGGTGTCGGGCAAGTTGCCCCGGCAAGGGCCTTGCCGGGGGGTCCACCTCGCCCTCTTGCTTTTTGGTGTTTCTGGTCTTGGCGTTGCCTTGTTTGTCTCGGGCTTTGGCTTCTCTCCGGCTTCCCTCCCTTGCCCTGCTAAGTGTGGCCGTGGCGCGTGGCTCCGACTGCCCGTGCACAAGTAAAGGGGTACAAAGGGAGAGCCCCTACTTTTGTACACCGACAGGAGCCCGCGGGCCTGGGCCACACATAAGCGCGACGCGTTGTTGGGCCAGGCCGCGGTGCAATCGGCAAAGGCGGTAGGCGGATTTTACCACAAGAATGGCTGTTCCGTCACATCGCTTCCCCACGACCCGCGTTGAACGCGCGACGTGGAGGGGTCGTGTGTGACATGGGGGTCATGCATGATGTGGTTCCCGCACGCATGCGTCACATCGCAGTTTATGGGAAAGGAGGCGGCCTGCTCCTTCCTCGTAAAAAGGGATAACCGCGGTGCGCTGCTCACTTTACCCTCCTTCCCGCGTCTTCTCCAATCTCAGAGCTGCCGCCTCCCCCTTCGTCCTCTTTCTCGAGCTTTTCGTCTTTGCCCGCAGTTGCTGCATCTTTGCTGTACTCCGTCCCTCGCCCCTTGCAGTCGCCATGCATGGCCCCCAAATCCACCAAGGGTAAGGGAGTGGCCAAGGATGTCGAAGCGACGGAGCCGCCGGAGAGTGCGTTGGCGGCGCAGCGGACGCAGCTCGCCTACTTCCCCTTGACGGTCGATGTGTTCGAGCTCCGGGACTGCTTCAAGCCCCTGTGGGGGTGCAAGACGGGGGGAGAGACGACGAGGCATCCGGCCATATGCGTCATCCCCGCCAACTGCACCGAAGCTGCCCCAAATCGGTATCCATTCTTCGTCGATTACTTCTCTTGCGGCCTCTGCCCCCTTCTCGGATTTCTTCAATGATGTCATGCACACCTACGGCTTCCACCTTCTGGATTTTACTCCAAATGCCGTGGCGTGCATGGCTCTCTTTGCGCACCTCTGCGAGGGTTTTGCCGGGGTGCATCCCAACACGGCGCTCTTCCGTCACTACTTCTTCCTTCGAATCCAACGGGGGGGGGGGGGGGCGCTGTTTCCGGTTGTGTCGCCTGGATCCCACAGTCCAAGGGGGCATACCCGGAGGGCACTCAGAAGGAGAGGTGGGAAGAATGGCGGGGCCGGTGGTGCTGGATTGAGGAGGATGATCCACAAGATTTCTGCCAGGTTCGCCAGGTGCCACTGGTTCGGCGGAGCGACTGGAGCGATGTTGATGCTGACAATGCGCAGCTCACGGTCGCCACCACCAGGATTCTTCGCCTTACTGAGGCCAGGCTCACCCTTGAGATGATCGGGGCAGATTTCATCCGTCACCGAATCGCTCCGCTACACAATAAGGGGAGGCCGGCCTGGCTTTTTACGAACGCTGCCGACATCATGAGGCTCCGCCCCGGCCTCAACTACAACCTCACGGTGATGAGGCACGCCCATCTCTGCCAATGGCTCTTCTAGCTCGACGTGAACCGCGATGGCAAAGTCGAGCGGTCCGGCAAGGCCGCGAGGGCCGCTGTGAAGGCCGGCAATGTTGCCAAGGGGCCCTTTTTTAAGTTTCTGGTGGGAGTGGTCCCGCTGAGCAACAACTCTCGCCGGACCGACATCATTGCCAAGATGCCGAACTTCAACGCGCATGGTCTTGACCCGAGCTGGGTTGAGCCGGAGGAAATTCAAGTGCAGGAGTTCTTCGACACCTTGCATGAGGGGTACGTCACCGCCGAGCCGCGGCTCGTCCAGGACACCACCCAGGCGGAACTGGACTACATCACCGCCAGGGCGATGGAAGAGGAGCTCGCCAATGAGGCCAGCAGCGCCGGCGGCGTGGAGGACAAGCCCGCGGTGGAAGCAGAGGAGAAGGAGCTCGCCCAATGGGCGGAGGCCGCTAGGGAGGCCAGCAGCGCCGGCACCGGGGCTCCTCTCGTCGAAGATGTGGTCGACGAGTCATCGGAGATGCAGGCCGAGGCTGTCGATCCTCCGGCCACGGGGAGCGGGCGGGTCCTGCGGCGGGCCACCTCTGGCGAGCCGGTCCGCCCCGGCAAGGCCGTACAACCGCGGCAAGCCTAGGAGGGGTCCGGGCGCCAGACAAGGGCCGCGGCGGCGAAGAAGTCGGTGAAGGTCGCGGTGGCGAAGAAGAGAGCGACCGCCTCTTCTTCGTCCAAATGACCTCGGACTCCATCAGATTCCCCTCCTTCGAGAGATGACGACGCAGGGGTCACGTTTGACTTAGGGTCCCTCAGCCCAAGGAGGAAGAGGAAAGCAGCAGAGGAGGAGGTGGAGGACGAGTAAGTATTGTTCCTTTCTGTCATCTCCACCCCCCCCCCCCTCAGACCGTGCCACTTAACACAACTTGTTTTCATCCTTGCAGGGACGCGGAGACGCTGGCCCAGAGGGTGAAGAGGGCCAAGGCTTCGGCGGGCGGCCAGCCCCAGCGGGCGCTGCTGGTGCACCGCTGGTGGTGTCGAGTAGTCCAAACAGCAGCCCCCGGCATAGCCCCCAGCGTAATTCCATCACTCGCCCCTTGTCAACGTGTGTTGGGGGCACGGTCCCTTGGTGCTAACTTGCCGCGTTTGCAGGAGGGGGATAGCAGCAGGAGTAGCCACAGAGGGCCACCCCCAACATGCCACCCCCATCGACCACGCTGCCCCGAGGGGCGTCCCCGGCAAGGGCGCCATGCACGAGCCCATGCACACGGAGGAGGAGGAGGAGAACTCGGGCGCTGGTGGATTTGCCTCAGCGCCAAACATTGGCGTGGAGGGGACCTCTGCTTCCCATCCCAGCACGGGTAAGCCACTTGCCTTCCGTCCCTGTTCTTTTTTTCATGTTCTTTCTGAATCTTGATCTTGGCCTCGTCTCATCCCCTTCTCGGTATCTAGATTTCCCTTGGGTGGACCCAGAGGACGTCGACACCGTCATCGAGGATGTCACCAAGGACGCCGCAGTGGAGGCCAAGAAGATTGCTACCGAGGAGGCCACCAAGGGCGCTGCTGAGGAGACTGCCAAGGGGCCTGCCGAGGAGCCTGGCAAGGCTACTGCCGAGGAGGCCGGCAAGGGGCCTGCCGGGGAGGCCGGCAAGGCCGCTGCCGAGTAGGAGGTGGTTGATGACCAGCCTTCCTCCTCGGCTGCCTCTGGCTCCGGCAAGTATCTGAGGGTGGGCGATGACCTTTTCGTCCACCTTCCAGGGCGTTGGGCTCCAGGGCGCCCGTCGAGGGAGAGGTGTTCGACGAGGAGGTGCTTGCCACCGCCGGGTTCGAGGTTGTTGATGAACTGAGCACCGGTGGTGACGGTTCTCAGGAGGAGCGGGTTCTCCAGGCCATGGGCGCCAACTTCCGGAAGCTCCAGGCGCTTCACCGCGCCCGCCTGGACAAGGCCAAGTCCAGGATGTCAACGGTGGACAAGGCGGAGGTGGACCTCAAGGTGCGCGTCGCCGAGACGCAGACTTGGTTCCATCAGGCTTGTGAGGAGCTGAAGGTCGCCCAGGGTGAGCTGGCCAAGCGCGACGTGGAGCTCACCATGAAGCGGGCCGGCATCAAGAAGGCCCAGGAGACCGCGGAGAACTTGCCACCGCAGCCAAGGCCGCTCGAACCCAGCACCAGGTCGCGCTGAACTCCCAGGAGGAGGACCTCGCCAAACGCGAGGCGGCCGTCGACGCCAAACTCCACGCCAAGGACGAGGAAGTGGAGAAACTCGTCGTGCAGCGGACCCAAGAGCTGGAGCAGAGGCACAAGGAGGCGCTCGATGCCCAGGCTCTGGTTCACACCGACAAGGTGAAGGAGCTGGAGGTGGCACGGGACGAGCTGAAGAAGCAATCCCTAGAGCTGACGGGGGAGAGGGACGCGGCCAAGGGCGCCTTGGCTGACGCACAGGCCACAGTCCTCGGCAAGGCCGAGCTGCTCTCCACGGCAAGCAACTCCATCAGGGACCTAAAGCTGAAGCTGGAGGGCCTCGAGGGGACCCTGGCCAAGGGGCTGGAGACCGAGAAGCAGCTGCGGAAGAACGAAGCCGCCAACCATGAGGATTCCGTGGAGGGCGTGAACCGCTGGATCGGCCGTCTCGTGGACGTCGCTGGCAGGATCACCACGCAGCTGGCTACCATCGGGAGGTACGCCGCAGAGCACAGTGGGACTACCAACGCCAAGCTGACACTGTTCTTCGAGGGCGTCCTCGGGGCCCTAGAGCGGCTTCACTCCAACCGGGAGGCCTCCCTGGCCGATGAGTCCTGGAGACTTTGCCGGGGCGCCATGACCAAGATCCTCACCAAGGTGGCGTAGTGGTATCCTGACCTCGACTTCGACACTGCGCTGGAGAGCTTGCGGGAGGATGCTGACCTCGCGCCGCTCAAGGAGCGTATCAAGCCCGTCATCAGCGGTATAGACAGAATTCAGAGGGTGGAGGGCCAGCGCCGGGACTAGGCACCCAGTTTATTATCGTCGTTGCAGTTTCATGACCAAGACAATTTCTATCTTTAGTTAGAACCGCGGCGGCAATTGATGTAGTATAACTTTGCAGTACTTTTGATATGATGCATGTTATTTTCCTATTCAACCTCTCTTTGTATGTCCACCCTACATTTATCGGGTAGGCTTGCCGGCGCGTAAACCCAGGACGGCGTCTTGAGGACGGATCCCCAATGGCCTGCCGGGTGTGGTTGCTGCCAGGCGAACCACCTTACCGCCCTTAACGTGGCCGCTCGAACTGTCGAGCTTGACTCGAGTCAGAATCGAGAGCGTTGCCAATTGCGGAAGGCTACCCTGGCATTCTCGACGCGACCACTTGCGCTATTGAGCGGACTCGAAACAGAACAAGGGTGTTGCCAATAGCGGGAGGGCCCCTTCGCATGCAGGTTTTCTATATGAAGAACGAGATCTCTGAGGGGAATAGCCATATATAAACGGAGATATTTAAAGTTTGGCATGCCTTAGCTTTCCTGTTGCCGCACTGGCGCCCTTCACGCTTGCAGGCGGTGTCATCCCCTTGGCCGTCTTCTTCTTTGGAAGCCACGGCCGCGAGAAACTGCTAGGCTGGCTGCTAAACCAGATTATCTCAACGCTATCACCTACCTGGCGCACCAAGGATGTCAAGGAAAACGACACCTATGGGATCACAAGAATCCCTACTACGGTTGGTGGGGCGTGGGGTTATGAGAAGAGCGGGATTAGGAGCCAGACATAGTTCATTTACCCAGGTTCGGGCCGTGAGGATGCATAATACCCTAGTCCTGCTTTGATGTGTATTTGAGAGTGTTCTTGAGCTCTTGAACTAGCTATGGGAGCTGCGTGGTTTCCAAGAGCCGAATCCCCCTCCGGTATGCCATGGGCCTCCTTTTATAGTCGAAAGGGGCTGCCACAGTGGCGCACAGGAGGTGGTAAGGTCTACAGTGCCGTGAGCTTATCGCCCGTATTACAGGACAAGACGCATTTAATGCATCGCTTAGGTGTCCCTTAGCTTTATCGGGGATGGGGGCGAGGCCCTTCCCGTCCGTCGCCGCCTCGCCGTGCTTCGACACGCGCCTAGGCCAGCGATGCATGTGGCGCCATGTAGGCAGGCAAGCAGCTGATGTGGCGCGGTGGTGGAGTCTTCACGACGATCTGCATGCCACCACCACTACAAAAAAATACACTTCCGTGATGATACGTGTTTGTCACAGTAGGTCGCGTTTTTTGTCATGCATGTACATCCATGACAAATTTATGACAGAATCAAGATAGTCATACCTGTCTTTGTCGTAGAAGTGTTCCATGACATTACCGAAATTATCATCACAGAAGTGTCCACTTCCATGACGATAAATCGCGCGTCACAGAAGTGCTTTCGTCAAGGGTGACCGACACGTGGCATCCACCGTAACGGAACACCGTTAAGCTATCGGGTCGGATTTTTGATCCGATAACCCGTTATGACCCGACCAATGGGAAATTTCCACTTGTAAAATTCTGATTGGCCGAAGGGAACACCTGTCAGCTCGTCAGTGGGCCAGATGTCGCCCGTCCATTGGAGGAGACATGCCTATGGTACGTCGACACTTGGCTGGGCCCAATAGAGGCCCATATAGGTTAAAAATGCCGGCCCAGTCAAAGACCCATAGAACTTAATCAGGTACTAGTGAGCCAGCCCAATAACGGTCTGCTTAATAAAGGCCCATTTACAGCCCGAAACCAGATCTGGCCCGTTAATTGTTCGCCCAATATTTGGGCCCATTTACGACCCGAAGCCAGATCTGGCCCGTTAATTGTTCGCCCAATATTTGGGCCCATTTGCGGCCCGAAGCCAGATCTGGCCCGTTAATTGTTCATCGAATATTTGGGCCCAACTACAGCCCATTGACTTTCGGCCTGTTAGAGGCCTGATGTAGACATGGGCCCATTTCAGCCCGGTGTGACTTTCGGCCTGGGAATGGCCCGTGCTGCCCATGGGCATATATGGTCCGACGGGACATCGGGCCCACTAATGGCCCGTGCTAAAGGTGGCAACAGTTAAGCCCAACGTGACTTTGGGCCTGTTAAAGGCCTGTCGCGTAATTAGGCCCGTTGATGCCTGTACTAAGCTTTCGGCCTCTTAAAGGCCCATGATATCAGTGGGCCAACTAAGGCCCGGGATATGTTTCAGCCTGGTAACGGCCCGTGAGCTAACTGGGCCCATAACGGCCCGGTCTACATTTCGGCATGCTGTAGGCCCGTCAACGACTAGTGAAAATTGAGACCCAGCATGCATTTTGGCCTGCTAAAGGCCCGTGGTTTCATCTCGGCCGTAACAGGCCAGTACAATATTCAGCCTGTTAATGGCCCAACGCTACCTGGGCCAAACTAAGCGCTGGGTCGACAAAAGGCCCAACTAAAATATAGGCCGGTGTAAGTTTGGGCCTGGCGCAATGTGTGAAGGCCCCAATCATTCGGGCCCAAGAAAGACGGGGACCGGCCCAATTGTGGCCCGCTAAAAACCTGGCCCGTTATCGAATGTTTCGGCCCGGTCGACTACATCTGATTTTTTTTCAGATAGCGAATGATGGCAGTAACTAGTAGGAATTAAGAACAAACCTACTCTATACAATAAAGAAATTACGGCATAGTAACTAAGAATAAACCTACACTATACAATAAAGGATTTAAGGTATATTACATCCATTGGGCATCGAGTTCGCCACCGGTGATCATAAAGCGCAACGAAGAAGCAGATTAAAAAGCGGGCACCATTGCAGCGTAACAAAATAATACTGAATCGAGACCATTTCCAAGACAGCTTCAAGAAAGGTTAGCCTTGAGAGGAACTGCATAAAGCTGAGAAACAAGGCTGTGAGACCGCCTAGCATGTCGGCCATAGCTTCGATGTAGCTGTTTAGTGATGACGTTCTCATTGGTGATCTCCGCAATCTTTCTTAGAGATAGGACTTCAAGTCGAAGTTGAGTTGCGTAATGCCTTTACGCTAGAACTTGGGACTCAAGAAGTCGAACCGATTCGCATAACGAATTACGTGAGCTTGTCTGACTGTTAGTCTCAAGTAATTTGAACACTGCATCAAGACAAGACTTTGGGGTTGTCTCGCTATCTTCAAGATGTTTTGCCTTCTTTGCTGCAATATATGTTTGCTTTGTCTCACAGCCTTCAGCAGACTTGTGCATGCCATCAGGCATATCACCCTGAAACAAAGCAGAGGGATGACATGTTTTGCACGTGCATAAACAAAGATGATAACTGTTCTGTCAATTCTATCCAATTTCAAATTAGAAAATAAAGAGTAAGTTCAAAATATCAATAGCATAATTTGGTATTGTTCATAATGCGGGGAGCTTCACCACACTCTTTGGATTACCATGTCAACATAACAAGCATAGATGAAGGGTAAAGAAAATCATTGTATCTATTTTGGATAATGTGCATGGCATGTTGTTCATATCATCAACCACATCAGTATGATAAAACAGGAGATGACAAGGTGCAAACGTGGGCTGCTTCACCACACACTAGATTATAGATCCACAAAACCAAGCATACATATAGGGAGTATTAAGTAATGTGCATGGTATGAATAAGAAATTTGGTTTTACAAGTAAAACGTAGAACTTACGGTTCTTACGAACATGCATTTTGGTAGAAACAGCAAACTAAACAGCATTAAACGATAGGGAGTATGAGCAAATTAAACAGCAGTTGAGGATAAAGGCTTTAGAAGGACTGACTTACATTAACAGTTAACACTGGCTTTATAATGCCCTTCTCCATGTCAAGGGAAGGATAACTCAAGAATTTTAGCACATAATCTTCTTCATAAGCATTGCCTGTACTCTACATTTTGTAGAGAGTAATTATAGATATGATAATACTGGAAGGGAATAGAGGATAATGAAGATAAGATGCAGATTGATGCTACATAATCAACTACCAATCCACGGAAGTACAAGCGTTACGAGGACAAAATGTCTTGACAAGAGCAATGGGCTACACTTCTGACCGGCATTGTGCATGTATTCTACTTGTTGGTTAGATTAAATATAGATCCGATCTTTTTAGTAAATGGTGGGCGAGGGAGATAAGATGCGTAATGCTACAAAATGAACCAATCCCTCTTCCCGTAATACAAGAGTGTTCTGAACACTGTGTACTGTACAAAACGTTCTTATATTATGGGACGGAGGGAGTAGCTATTAATGTAAGTACAGTGATAGACCACGTTCAGTCCTTACAAGAGGACTGCAGAGCTAAACCTCTTCAAAAGCATTGGGTTTATTCTAAATTTGTGTAAGAGTCCATACGGATCTTATAATGTCCACCAAATGGACGATTACGAGGCTAACATGTGCAGTGATGCTACATAATCAAACAGCTATGAAAGTAAGTATGGTCATACAGGGCAAGAGGTACTCACAAGAGCAATGCAGTGTGCAGTATAGTTGCGAGATTCTGTGGTCCCTTGAGAACGAATGTTCTTCTGCTAATAGTTTTCGTACAAGTGAGACATTAAGGCAAATGCAGAAATGTAGTTCAAATTGTGATGTGATATCATAGACAGTACCTTACGCTGCAGCCGAGACCAATGTGTAACAAGATTATTCCAGTCACCGTCGGATAAATGTAGTACCGGAGACTTTACAGAAATTTCGTTCAGAGGCTTGCCATCGAAGTGCGCTTGCCTCAGGTAGGACCGATACTTCATCAAAGAGTGCTTGAAAAGCGCAACCAACTCTTGCTCGTTATCACAATCCAGTTTGCTCCTCACCTATTTAAAAGAATGAAATCTTGTGTTTTCTGTCAGCAGAAACATATGCAGTAATGACCATGAATAACATTAGTACATTACTTACGCGTAAGTTGCGGAGGAAGACTGGAAATTGTTCTGTGTCTGCGGTATAATCTTTCCATGAAGGAAAGATGCGCACAAAGTTCCTGGCGACAACATAAGCTTCATCTTCTAAAGTGGGAAGAAATGGAACAGGGGTCCTATTTGCTGCAATTGGGGCTCTCTATGGTTCGAAAAGGGATCTGGCAACTGGATTTGGTGTACTTGTCGGATTTCGGGTTCCGGCAGACCCTCTAGGTTCGAACTCTGGGGTGCACGCGGAGATCACACCTCCAACCTACCTACGTCTCATCGCCTCGCAAGGATCTCAACTGCACAAAGAACAACACAAGGGACACGAGGGTTTATCTTTGGTTCAAAGCCACCATTGTGGTGTAATACCCTACTCCAGTTTGTGGTGTGGTGGATTGCCTCAGGGGCTGATGATGAACAATACAAGGAAGAACTGCCTCGTGAGGTGAGGAGTTTTTGTGGTGGTGGATCTGGCTAAGGTTCTTCCTCTTCTGTCTTCTCTCGCTTCTCGCCTCCTAGGGTTCTATCCGCTTGCCTCTACTCTGTGGTGGCTAGTCCTATTTATAGAGCAAGGCCCTGGTCCTCTTCCCAAATATTGAGCGGGAAGGGCGCCAACAATTGGCCATTTTGAAGGGGAACATCTAGTACACTTATCCTGACTAAAGTCGGTCCTCGCCTGCCAAAGACTCTGACGGTGACGCCGGCTTGGGCTCCACGATGACCTCCTTCCTGCTGTTCTGCTAGTCTTGGTCTTGTTGCACCAAAATGGTTGCCTTTGCTTGATACTCTTGCCTGCGCTTGCTCCCTTTGCACCAAAGAGGAAACAAGGACTCTGCGCAGGCCGGCGCCCGCCTGGCGCCCGCCTGGCCTCGGTCGTCATGGCTTGCGTCATGGACACCTCGTGAGGTACCCTGCCTTGATCTCTCCGCCTCCTCGTGAGCCAGCCTGATGAGGTCGTGCCTGAGGAAGCTTTCTGTCGTCCGCCCCGCGAGGCTTGGCCCCTCGCGAGGGTCTTGAGCTTGTGTTGATGAAGATGGGTCGTACTGGGCCACTCCTCGAGCCACGCCGCAGGCCGCAGGTAGGCAAGTCTGGGTACCCCCGTTCCCAGAATGTAGACAGTACTCTTTGCTGGAATGGGGGTTTTGCATCATACAACTGGTGCTATGTCAACTAGCATAATCATACTGTTTGCTGCAGTTGGGGTCTGCTGAGTTGGGGCATCAGAAATGACCAGTGTAGTAGGGCTAGAATCTGCTAGAGTTGGGGTATTTTATGGGTCAGGTGATATTGCTACTACACCTCATGGGCTATTTGATTTATCAGGTGCCACTACCTTTTCCAAATACTTTGCTTGTGCTCCTGCATGATCAGCAATCACCCTCTTCCTTTTGAACGTCTGATACACAAGAACAACATTTGAATGGATAAATATGGTATGATGACATATGGAATATGTACTGAAAATGGATAGGCAGGGCGTATTCACATACACAATGTGTAAACTAAGCTAATGGCAGTTCAACAAAGTAGAAGCAATGCAAAGCATCAGTTGCAAGATATGTGTGAGCAATGTATCCTTGGAAAGTTAGAGCAAGTACCTTGATGGGTGAATAAGATAGGGCATCTTCCTCTGACTCCTCCACTAGGGAGCTACATTGACTTAGGTCACCCTCTAGCTCAGAATCACTGTTAGGATCATATTCTGAGCATGAATCTGTAGGTGGAGAGCGTTTGCATTGCATTGCATCCAGACTTGATTTCAGTCCCTTAATGCCAAGTTTGACAACCATGGCATTGTTCTGCTTTATTCTTTTCATGCGCGCAAGCTCATAATCATTATGATGTTGTTCAGAATCTGAGATTCATGAAAATATAAAAAGTAGTCAGATTATCTATGGAATGCATTGCGGATTCAACTCGGAGAGTGTCTCCCTATAAACCCCTGCATATGCAAAGTTCACCTCCCCAACCGTCCTGACTGCACCACACACGAAATACAAACCCCTTATGTCTCTATAACAGCAGGCACACATTTCAAAACTGAAGTACGAACATTAGAATCATATGAAATTCGTATTTGAACAAATAAACTAAGCAATTATGAGTGGCATAATGTTTAGCTTCAAGGGTGGAGTGTTGGTAGTGCGACACAAAGCAAGTAGGCAAATTGTATTCCATGTAAAAGATCGAAACCTATGTAAAAGCTGGAAATGACACTTTCTTTCTATACAATGCAGTGTTTGTTACCCACACATGATGGAAGAGATCACATAGAGAAATATTATTCACTCAGGTCTACGGTTCCAAAGATTTAGAAACAGGTGGTCCACCCTAAAAGAATATTGACAACAAATATGACAAGGCAAGCATAGATGTAGTGAATCAATCATTTACTTGTGAGCTTATTAGGACAAGTATGCAGAATTGTAACTGCAGTAAGAGACCGTCCAAAATCTGAATGAAGAAGTTGTCTAGCACTTATTGTTTGCAACTAATCAACGTGAATAATTGGATATTATATCGAATGAGTAAGAAACACAAGTAAAATTGTCAACAAACCTGGCTTGCAATAGTAATCTGGGTCAATGTCACTACGTCCAACAATCCAAAATGACTAGTTTCTGTTCCGAGGGCCGGAATTTTGAAAACCCTGTGAACTTTAGAGGTACTAAATATTACTGAAATACATCTGAACCATTAAGTGTAGGTAGCACTGAGCACACAACAAACCCTAATGACAGTCCTGCCTAACGAGTAATGAATCAATTTGAAAATGGGTGATGAGGAGTGGCTGCTGAGTGTTGAGGACGTTTCTCAGGATAATTCGGGTTGGCTTGGTGGGTGCTGCACGCCTGAGCCCTGAACGGACTGAGAAGCTAGGAACGGCGGCGCACCCGGGCAGCGGTGACGCTGTTGGGCGAGCGGCTCCTGGCCTCCTGTTAGTCCGACGTCTCCTCCTAGAGTCATGCCGTCCAGGGACGACAAGTCGCTGGCGAGGCAGGCAGTGAGGCAGTAGAGATCGGAAGCCTTGTGAAACGAGAGGAATCGGGGCTGGGGCGACCCAAAATCCCAGGTGGGTCGGCCCACCGTGGGCACCATGTAGAGATACACACACGAGCGGCGAACATGCATTTTCGAAACTAATTTAGGAACATTTAGCTGACCAATTAAACAACTTTGTTTTAATAATATCATAATCGTATTTGAACATCTAAGCTTGTTTAGCTTGATGCGTGGAGCAGTGTTATTATGACACGAAGCACGTATTCTGATCGTATAGTGATCATAAAAGGGGGAAACTCTAAGCATATATTTTTTAGCAAAAGAGGGTTTCCCCTTCGATTTTTATTAAAGAAACCACCACGGAACCAACATGATCAATTAAACCCTAAGCATGATCAATTAAACCATATTATGGCTGTGCCATGGCAGATTTGAAGCTGCAAACCGGAGAAATGATATTTAGCATCCATTGTTTGCTTCGAACTAAGAACTAAAATCTAAGAACTGGAAAGAAAGTAGAGTAACCAAGTTAAGATCTATTTTTTGGTTGAGATCAAAAAGTTGAGGAGATATTAAGTACCACCTCTCTTGCGGCGCCGTGTAGGCATCAGGGGTGCGATGGATGTCGGTGGCGTTGAAGCAGATCTGCGACGGTAGACGGGTGCATCGGGGGATAAGTCCCGTTGCGGTGGAAGAGAAGGTCGTGTGAGCGGCCCCGGCAAAGAGGACGACGGCGCCGATGAAGCGAGAGGACACGATGCAAGGCTATTGGTCCGTCGCCGTGGATGAGAAACATCCATCTCTAGCAGTGGACGACGCGGTCTTGTTAGGCGCTCCGGCATGGTGGAGGACGGTGGCGATGGATGTGGTGGAGGACGGCGGCGATGGATGGGGTGGCGGACGGAGGCTAGTGTGGGGATGGGGTGTTCTAGCGTGGACGGTGTATGAATGGGAAAATGGAGGGAGAGGTACGGGGAACCATGTTTTTGGGACGCGCCTGTCTGAAATATGGGAAAGTTACAAACTTAGGCCCCGTTTAAAATTTGGACGTCTCGTCGGTTGGGGATAGGACGGTAATCTCGCATCTCGCCAATATTTTCCCAGATCGATTTCAGGCGAGGAGAGGGTGGTTGGCGCCCATGGTTGGCGCCCACGGTGTATGAACAGGGCTGACAAGTAGGGCAGTTGTGTCATGTCTGAGTGAAGTTACAAACCTGCCCCTATTGAAAATATTTGCCTACATCGATTTCGGCCGAGTCGAGTTTGTTTTGCCGCCCACCATGTATGAATGGGGAATGGAGGGAGAAACAGAGGTCTTTCGGACGAGCTTGAATCAAATGTGTTTTGCTGCCCATGTTTGACGCCCACCGTGTCGGAATGGGCTCAGAGGCGGTCGTGTCACGTCTAATTGAAGTTACTAACGTACCCCTATTTAGAGCAGTGGAAATCGGGCTGATGGATTGTCCGTGTAATGGGTAGACAGTAATTTCCATCTCCCAAACACTTGGCTTTGGGCAGCTGACGTGGGAGTGGACATTTTGCTGCTTCTTTCGAATTTTGGGACAATAAGCATCCACGTTTACCCTGGCAACTAAATTCGAATCCATTTTGTATTCCTATATGAATCTTTATAAATCATTCTATGTGTTTTTATATATCTTCAAAAGGCCGACAAAGATGTATTCCACTATCATATATGAATATGGTTTACAAATGCCGATACTCAAATTCAGAAACTAGTATCCAGTTTAAGGTGAATTCAAATATTTGGAACACTTCATGACCTACTCAAATGTCACACGCAGCATAATGTGTACTCCCATTTAGATATGTACACAAGCGATGTATCAAGATTCAAATACCGAGTCAATCAACCAAGAATGTACAGAACTAATGCATATATAAACACTTATAGAGTATATGGATCAATAATATCAACTAACATACATAAGCCAGGCCCCTGTACTTTTTTTGGCTACAACAGATCCTTTTTAGCCAAAGCATCTTGGCCCTTTCCGATGCGTGCCACTTATGGTCCATCTATACTACTACTATTGCTGAATGCACATTCAACCCGATTGGCATATTTGTAGGTCTGGCACAACAATCCAAATGAAATGTCTCCGAGTCTTATCAATTAATACATACTTGTGCTCAAATAAAATTACAAACCAAAGAAAACAATTATTACATGATCTCTAAAACAAATGGTTTGATTGATTACATGAACAGACAACACAAAGGTTATTCAACTATGGAAAGAACATTTCACCTATGATTTACCATGTAGGAATTTAATTTCCTTTTTTCCTTCAGGACCTTAACAATCTGGTCAGTCTCAGCTTGCTTCGTTTTGAAATCCACCAAATATTGAATGGTTGTCTTGAGTACTGCTTGTGATTGTGCCGTTTGCTTCCTCAACATGTAAACTTCATCTCTAAGTGCAGAAGCAGAATCTCTTTCTACCACTAGTTTAGCCTCTAGAGCATCAGCAGTTGGCAATTCATAATGCACGATTGGGCCAGTGCCACTGCTGTGGGATGATGCAACGTCCATGGAGACCTTGCTCTTTGATCTTGGGCTAACTTGTTTTGCCATTAAAGTTCTGATTGGATTCAGAAAAGTTGAAGTTAGCAAAACATCTCAACTAGGAGTTATAACAGCAAACCAGTTAAACAAACAAGGAATTAAAGAGTTTCAATTGGATGCTGAAAATTACTCCCTCCGTCCCATAATGTAAGACGTTTTTTAACACTATGCTAGTGTCAAAAAACGTCCTATATTATGGGACGGAGAAATAGTTATTAACATCATTGTAACTGCTGTTGTAGCAAGAAAGCGATTAAACAAACAAGTAGATATTTAAGTTAAGGCAAACAGGTAATTCTTAACGGTAAGTATCAAACACATAGATAGGCGCAATCTACAATATGATTAACAGGCTATGCCATTATGTAATCGATAGCAAACTAAATTAAGCCAAGCAACGTAATTGAACAATTTTGCAATAAGTGGCTAACTAAAATTCCGAGAAGCTTAACCTGAACTTATGCTAGTTCTTTGTATAGGCACACTACAACTTCTTTTTAAACACAAGGTTGTACAAAGGAGTCCATGGCATCAATTCCTTGAATCGCAGTCCCAATACTTCTTTCTTCCCACACCGCATGGGTAAGTCGAATGGTTAATCTGGTAAGATGGTGCGTCCTTTATATGTTATATGAGGACGTGTAGTCGTAACTAGTTGTAGCCAAACACATCACACTGGCTTTTACTGTATATTTCATGCGATTACTTTTGGCATATTGAGATCTAAGCAATCTACAATAGGATGACAAGACTGGCATCCTTCACAATATTGGCGAACTCAGTTCATAGAAACAAGCAATTCAACCATTCTGTGGGTAAATCAAAAGCGCCACTGGAATATTTTTCACTATCCAATCATACACGCATAAAGAGGCGACGCCACCATAGGGGCTCGTATGGGCGGCCACCTCAGGTGGCCGGAAAGTGTGCACCTAGTTTGAGTCGTCCAGGTTGGCCCACGCTAGTTTTGTTCGTCCCAACGCACGAGCAGGCAATGTAAAAATGAAGAAATACGTTTCAATTTGGATGGGCCAATAACATAAGTGCAAGGCAGGCCCTATAGCAGGCTCGCGGCCCAAACGAGCGCCTCTCATATCGATCGACAGCAGGAAAAATCCCAATTCATTCGCTCTAGCCTCCAGTCTGGTTCGCTCCTAACCTAGCCGCCGCTGGACAGACCGACACAACACTTCCTCACGCCCTCGTTGGAGGGCGGTGGCCGGGCTTCAAGTGAACGGAAGGACAAGAAGATGAAGATCCAACCCTGGGTGTAGCCTGCGTGGGAGGCAGGGGCGGCAGCACGGGCATGGCATCGAGCTTGCGCCAAGCAGACGATCGCGACTTGCAAGAGTAGCATGCGCAACGAGCAGGTACATCACATCCCTGTTTATATCTAATTCAACTTTTCAATTTCTGGCCAATAGTTAAACCTGACGGTGTTGTAAAACTGCTTGTATGTAGAGAATCTATGAGAAAATGAAGCCAATTTCTACTTATTTTATAACTCCCCCAATCAATACTGAATCGACTCGAATCTGATGTATCTAATCAAGTTTCCGTGCAAACATACAAGCTCATGTTGTTCTTGAGCCTGAAGTGTCTAATGAACAATTTGCTAATGAAGGATTTGATGCAAACATTTTACATGCTCTGGTGATGAACATATAGTGTCTAATGAGGGATCTAATGCAAGCATTTTGCAAGCTCATTGAAGGATTTAGTGTCTAATGATCATCTACTATGTTGAGAGAGATGAGATTTGCGAGGCATTGATGACAAGCAAATTATAGTGCATTTTCATAGCTTGAGGAAACGCCGAGGTCATCTACCGTAAAGTCCCGTATCATGACAACATAGCATAAATACTTTTCTATTCTGTTGTTTGAAACTATTGGCATACTTATGCGGGATAGATATATTGATATGCAGTTTATGCGACCGGTTATACGTGCAATTACACTTCGATATTTTCAGCCGAGAACGAATAATTCAAGCAGTGTGCAGACCATGGTTGTAGTCCTTGTACACCATGTTGCATTTTGTGTTTTTGGTGCTTGCATCATTTAGTGTTTATAATCCTGAACTACTTTGGATCATTAGCTGGTTTTCAAAGTGCATGTAGCTTCACATTTCTCAAGTTATGTTGATTTCCCGAGTGCAAGTGCCTTCATATTTTTTAAGTTAAATGTTCGCCCCTGGTAACTTGAATTCGTGGATCAGCCACTGCACACAAATCATACACGAATGCCAGTACAAATTAAATGAAATGCAGGGACTTACGCTAGCTCGTTGTACAGGCTCACTGCAGCTCTGCTTGCGCTTGGGATGTTCCATGTACAAGTCCATGTTACCACTTGCTTGGATGTGCAGGCCTTGTGCTCCTTGCATCCCCTCTGCATTTTTGACACGGCGAATGATTGATCAAATAAGAGGAATCGACCTTGCTGTTGTACGGAGGACAGATACTTACAAGGTTATACGGGTGTGCAGGATGTGTACCAGATCCCGTAGCCCCGTCATGCTTCGCTAAAAAATGGATTTGCTTGTTTCAGATGATATCTCCAGAGGAAATAAGAGTTAAAGTCAGAGTTGCATAGGCGTGTAAGCTAACAGAGCAGTGAAAGGATATCCAAACATCGTCGGAACTGTGCACAAGGGAGTGATGTGTGGATACCTAGTTCGGGCCGGCGTTTGGGCATGCTCGCCTAGCTAGAGTGCGGGTCACTACAGAGCCGTTGAGGGTGATGCGCTGGCTGGCCGCGCACGGATGCAGATCTTGAGTGGCAGCGGAGTGCTACGATGCGGTGGACTAGACCGTTGGTGAAGCCCCAATGGCCTCGGGGGGGGCGGAGGTGCGACGATGTGCTCGGTGAAGTAGCCCCGGTGAGCTGGGAGACGGCGTCGATGAAGCGCACCTGATGCATGGAACTCGGTGTCTGTGAGGCACGTCGGTTGCGGCGGCCGACGTTGTCGGTGGACCACCCGGTGCGGTGGACGAGGGCGTAGATGAGATAGCTCAGGTGCGGTGGTGAAGCGCGACCGTCGTCGTCCGGCACAGAGGTGGGGAACGGTGGGGAAAGAGACGAGACGAGGGGCGATTCGAGGGATGGAGGCGAATTAGGGATTTGAGCAATCTGGGCGCGGAAGGGGACGGTGGAGAAGAGAGATTTTGCAGGGCTGGAATTGGGGCCGCCAGATATTTCAATCCGAAACATGGAAGCGCGAACTTATATTGTCGTCGTCCTTTTTTTTGGGGGAGGGGGGGTGGGTGGCTGGGTGCTACACGTCCGTCCGACACACGCGACCACCCCGACAGGACTATGCTTCGGTGCCTTAAGGCACCTGCCTTTGTGTCCATGACATGTGGGCCCAACAGGTGGCTGGCCCACATGTCAGTCACCCAAGGGCAGTTGCCTTTAAGGCACCAAAGCAGCGTCCACCCCGACACGACCCTGGTCTGCCTGGTGCGCCTACATTTGAGAATGCAAACGAATCTTCTTTCATTTGCAAACGAATCTGTATGTATTACCATGCCCGTGTTTTCCTTGCAATAATTAGTCATTCGAAACGAGATACTCCATCCGTTCACTTTTGTAAGTCGTTTCAGAAAACTTTAAATGAACTGTTTTGCACATTGTCTGAAATGTCTTCAATGTCTTATAAAAGTGAACAGAGGGAGTACTATAAATTAATTAATGAGGAGTTATTTGAAAAAAATCGAAACGGTACCCACGCTAACGTGGATTAGAGTGTGTCACATAATTAGTTATTTGAATTAGAGTGTGTGTCACGTAGTTAGTTATTTGAATTAGAGTATGTGTCACGTAGCGATCTCCAATTCTAACGTGGATTTCGCATTTCACTGTATCCACTCTACTTTTTTAATACAAATTCATATGTATATGATGAACACCATGGTAGTGAGAAAACTTTTGGATGGATTCAAACATATGACCTACAAAATAGCACAACAAATCGAGCCAATGTCATTTCGAAACTTAGTATGGCACGAATTCGAAATAATTACCCGTATGACTGGTCCTCGGTTCAAATCTTACAATGTACACCGAATTGAAACATCGATATTAAGTCTCGTACTATGTACATTCAAATGTTGTTTTTAGCCCCCTGCCAAGACAAACGCTACATACTTCCTGTATCAGTCAATCTTCCTCTCCTAACCACCTTAGCAAGCTATCGGTTTCCAACACACGTTCATTCTTTCTCTCCATGTTTCGATCTCTAAGTCTCTCAACTACACAACCCCTTTTCCCACTCCTGTTACCAAATGTATTTACCTCATACACCCGCCATTGCATCACTACTAGGGAAAACCTTATACACAGAATGTTACCAGTAGCCCTGTACAAAATCATACGCTACTGCTACTTAGTAGCAGCGTACAGAATAAACCACGCCATCGCTATGACTTTAGCAAGATGGCAGATTATCAAAAAGCGCTGCTGCTATATTTGAACTGGGCACACATGGCCAGCCCAACCTAGCAGTAGCGCGTATACTGGCCCAACGCTACTGCTACTCTCCTTAGCTGCAGCGCGCTTACGTGTAAGGCGCTACTGCTAACGGAAATAAAGTAAAGTGAAAAACAAGTAGAAAAGTAAATGAAAATGAAAGAAATAGAAAAAGGAGAAAGGAAAAAATATATAAAGAAAAATAAAAGAAGAAAGGGAAAAAAGGAGAAAGGAATAGCAGTAGCGGGTTTCAGGAAACGCGCTGTAGCTAACTTAGCTATAGCACGTTTTCGGAAACGCTACTGCTACATTTCACTTAAACAACGGTTCCCCCGTCCCCGTCCACCACACTTCTTCCCAAATCCTCGCCCTACTTGCCGTCTCCCCAATTTGCCGTCGCCCCACTTCGCTGCCGTCTCCTGCCGGCGTGGACGCCCGCAACCTCACCGTCTCCCCCCGAGGCCGCCGTCATCCTCACCGCCACCGCCCGAGGCCGCCCTCAGCCTCACCGCTGTAGCCCGAGGCCGCTCTTGACGTCACCGTCGGTTCCCTCCACCTCACCGCCGCCCGAGCCCGCCCAGGACCGCCGTTGCCTGTGCCCGAGCCCGCCCTCTCCGCCCTGCCTCCGTCACCGAGCACCTCCCCGCCACCGTCTCTCCCCTCTCTGTAAGTCCCCACCCCTCCCCCCACTCCACACTCTCTGCATTTTAGTGTAAAAGTTAGTAGAGCAAAAGTTTGTTTATAGCAAAAAATTTATTTTATATCAAAGGATGTTAAGCAAGAGATGTTAGAGCAAAAATTAGTTTAGAACAAAAATTTGGTTTACAACAAAAGTTAGTTAGAAGCGAGGGTTTAATTAGGGTAGATGCTGCTTGTATAGTATATAGTGATACTAGTAGATGTTAATTAGGTTAGGGCAATAGTGGTACTAGTAGATGTTAATTAGATGTTTTTCAGTTAGGGCACTAGAGTTTTGCTAGGTTAATTAGGTTAGTAGTGCTGCTAGTAGTAGTGGTATAGTAGGTTAATTAGGTGATGTTAAATGAATAACCTAAATGAATGAAATTAGTAGTTAACTGAATTTTTTTTCCTTTCATCATTATAGAGCACTAAAGTTAACTGAATTTTGTTCTATTACTAGTTAAATGAATTTTATTCTACACTTTGTTTTTGAATTAGCTTGTGAAATTTGGACATGTGGTTGCTCGTGTATATTTGGACATGTGTTGCAGTGTCGAAGAGGGGTATTTGAACACTGTTTCAAGGGAATGATGCTGAGTGGCCTATGTTTTGCCGGAATGTTGATTCATTTCTGTTCCGACAAATTTCATGTTCTCGATTTGTCCACTTTTTAGCAAAGGTCATGCCGAAATTTTCCGTGAATTTCGGCATGACCTGTGCTACAAACTAGGACATATCGAGTGCCCGGGATTTGCCGCGCCAGGAAGGAGTCAACATTCCTGCAAAACAATAGGCCTTTTTATGTCATTATTCATTTTATTAGGTCTAGAATTAATTGACTAGATTTAATCATAGGAAACATGGCTAGCAACGATGAAGGACAGGGTTACGGTGATTGCGACGACGCTTCATCGGGCGTGCATTTAATTTTTAGCCTTACCGACGATCAACCGATGTTGTTGCTGGGCCCACCGTGGCATCGGGGACTAGGGCCGACACGTAGACCGGTGCTGAGACTGAGACTGGCACTGAGACTCAGACCGGCATTGAGACCGACGCTGAGACTGAGACCAGTGCTGCCTCGGGGAGTGGAGCCGGTGTAGAACCGAAAGCAAAGAGGGAACGGCTTCCTAACAAACTCATGACTACTAGACTGGTGGTCACGGAGGTGTACGACGACATTTTTGAGCCAAAGGCGCCCGAGGAAGCGCGTCGATGCTACGGCCATCAAATAGGCTGCATCGTACGGACCGGCCACCATCAACGATGAGAAACTATAGAAGATAGAAAATATGAGGAGCTCCCTCCTAAAGAAGTTTCACCAGATATTCTTGTTCCTGGGCCGGAATGAGAAGGATTATGAAGATCCAGACGAGGACCCGGCAATGAAGAAGATAAACAAACACGCCATGACCAAGTTTAGCGACGCGTTGGCCGCCTGGAAAACTCGAGTGAAAGCAAGGATCATCAACAAGAAGGAACCCTACTCCGAGATTGTAAAGGATAATCCGACAATCACGGAAGAGCAGTTTCAAATATTCAAGGAGGCTTGCGAGGCCGAAGCTGCCAAAGTACATGAAGGGGCTTCAAGAGAGGAACATTGGGAGCCACCACCTCGGAAGCCGTGGTTACGGCGGAAAGAGGTCCAAATGGGCCAAGGAGGACGCGGAAGCCGCGAGTCTGGGCATCCCAGACCCCTTGGCGGAATTCACCGTCCCGCGGGAGCGTGACGTCCTGAGGGCCCGGCACCGTTGGGACCCAGTGAAGAAAGTTTACGAGACAACACCGGTCATTATGGAGTTCATGAGACTGCTGGTAATTTTAGTTTCTGATCAATTCGACTGCACACGTTAGTCATATTTGTAAATGATCCTTGTGCCTTTTGCAGAGAGAGCAGCACCGGATTGCGGCCGAAAGCGACTCGCCGTCTGAGGCATTGACGAGGCCCAAGTGGGACACTCCATGCAACCGGGCGTTGAACATATTGAAATGACAACCGGTGGATACTCGACCGTCGTATGGACGCGTGCACGGTGTCGGAGACGGCGCCACTTGGAAGTACTACCGTGAGACCACGGAGGAGAGAAAGGAAAGATGGAGGTTAACTGAAGAAAACATCGACAAGAAGGTTGAGATTGCGGTTGAGAAGAAATCATCTCGCATAAACACAACAACGGTAGCTGCCGCAAAACAGGTGGTTGCAGATTTGTCTACTTCCTTGGTTCCGGCCGTTTTCACTTGGACAAGGCAAAATCCAGAAATAAATGCAGAGGACTTTCCCCTTGCTGACTTCTTGGGAGCACCTGCTCCCGCACCGGCTCCCGCACCGGACGTGCTCGGCGGTGCTTCGTCTTTGGCTGAGCTCGACGCCTTGCAGGCCGACGAAACCCCGTGCACCATATTGTACATCATCGGCGACCAGAAGGTGGACGTGGGGAAGGCGACGATAATGGAGCCGAAGGAACCATTATTCCACAGCCGGCCGATCCCCCCGAACGTCTTCAAGGTTTCCGTGGCGATGTCGAACCTGGCCACGAGAATTTGCCTCCTCCAATACTACTGGTGGATGACGAGGAGACACCGCGGCGGCTTGGTGATTGTTGCAATGGGTGGGTCCTATTGTGGCCAAAGAGTCTGCTTCGTCTGGAGGCGGTCGGGAGCACATCCACGAGCACGCAGCCTCAGCATGGTATGAACATCAACACCCCACCTACCCAATTAGCGTCGGGTGTCTGGTTTGGTGATAGTGGACGGGGTAAGGAGGAGGCTCCATTAGTCGCTGATGACATCGCCATGGATGAGGATGAGGACGACGGTGGCGCTGAACAGTATGTCTATACTGGCGCCTCCTCAGGGTTTGAGCGTCATGAGTCGGTGCCTGAATTGCCGTCTCAACGTATTATGGACGACCTTCCGGTAGTAAAGAAGTCTAGGAAGAGAGCGAGGAAAGGCAAAAAAGCTGATTCTATGATCCAGCCGCCTCAGCAGCCTCGGCTTCAGGACCGTATAGATATCCCCGATGCGGATAAATGGCATATCCCCGGTCAACCAATCCTACCTGCAACAGCGCTAGGGGTCAGATTCGGCGATCTAAGGAGACTTCATGACGATGTGCTGCGGGTAGTGAAATGCCTCATTGCCTCGAAAGATCCAGGATACCCACTCTACGTGGTTAACGTTCCGCGGCAAATGTCATACATCGACAGCTTCCCCGCGGATAAGTTCTTCCTCCGATTCGATTACATATTCGACATG
Organism: Aegilops bicornis; assembly: GCA_021605145.1. Classification (NCBI taxonomy): domain Eukaryota; kingdom Viridiplantae; phylum Streptophyta; class Magnoliopsida; order Poales; family Poaceae; genus Aegilops; species Aegilops bicornis. The sequence goes on along the minus strand of CM038673.1, from coordinate 567,464,630 downwards.
TTTCACGTGAAGAAGCTGGATTTTATGTTTGTCCGCCTTTATGCCTTGCACATGAACTACATCATTGGGGTTGAGCAGATATCTCATATACGTAGCTGACCCATACTACATGCACGAGGGCTTCTTGGGAGTCTGCGCAGAGCACCGTGTATACGCGAGGGAATACATCGTCAATTTCATGCTCGCCAATAATGACAAGGAGGCGATTCTCGTGCCTTATCATCCCGTGTAAGTCATCCGTGCTGCTATTCTTCCTTCGATTTCAATCATTCATTTGCATGGTGGAGGCTAATTAATTTGAGGTGTACTTATTTTGCGTAGCGACGGGCGCGCCGTCCTCATCATCCTATACCCCCGATTCTCCCACACTCTTTACTTGGACTCGTCGAAGAACATTCACAAAAAGGATTACACCCACATCAAGGATGTTTTCGACAGTGCTATGTTTTACTACCAAGCAAGGGGTGGAGAGGTCAGGGACAAGAAGAGAAGGGGCGGCAGGTCGCCTTGACCATAAGACCGACTTCTGCTGCATCCAAAGAACCGAACGATTCTCTTAATGATGGATTCTATGTCCTACACCACATGCTGGAGTACAGACGGGATAACCAGAACCTTCGCATGTCACCTAGATCCGGCGATGCCCATATTCTGCAATGGGCAAAGAACATAGGAGATATCGAGGACCATCGACTTCGAGCCGAGTTCTATCACAACCAGCGTGAACTTGCCCAAATCATCATGAAGGAGGTCGTCGGAAAAACAGGGATGTTCTACGAAGAAGGATAAATGTCGCGGGAAGACGTCTGAACACGGGTAGCCGCTCTGCGTCTTGACCTGAAGCCTTTGACTAGGCTCGGGGACTATCTCCCTGACATGAATGGATGGAACGACATGTTGGAGTGATTGTCGATATATGACAATGTCTCCGTTTAGTCCATACTTTCTGTATGACAAAACTTTGAGTTATGCATGGTGAAACTTTATTTGTGATGTAATTAAACCGTCCTCCTCTCGACTAGCGAAACTCACTCTAGTTAGGGCATTTTGGGGTACGATGAACTTTGCTATTTATGCTTATGATATGTTGTTTCTATTTTTGCCAAGTCTGTCTCTTTCTGTTGCTCAACTATATATGTTGCGTATCATCAACTCATGTGATGATGCAGGTGCATATCATCGATGGTGAATAAGTGCTATGCCAGGAGTATATATACGACAAGTGGCCGGAATGTCAGGCCCAGGTGTACCGGTTTCCGGTTTCCGAGCGACAGGCAGTAGTTAGTTTAGGTTCATGCTAATGCGAGAGAGGGATACAAACTCATGTACTCAAAGTGATAGCTCTTCTCGCGTATATCATTGTTTAGATGGATGACGATGTATTTGCAAGTAATCGAGACTTGTATCGCTATTTTCGAGATGATGACGAGAGACCACTTTTGTGTTGGATGATGATTATGATGATGACATGATTTGATGAGACTAATTGTATGTATATGCTATGATTACATTTGTATGTGTATGATATGCTAAAGATTATTGTATAAAGCCTATTCAAATACAAAAAAATAAAAAAATAAATATGCAGGGAAAAAAACTAATAAAACTAGTAGAATCGAGGGGGGGAAATTTAGCAGTAGCGCCGCCTTACCAGTAGCGCTTCCAAGTAAATAACGCTGCAGATAATATCAGTAGCGCCCTTTTCTAAAGAGCGCTACAGCTATTCATGTATAGCAGTAGCGTGGGACAACAAGCGCTACTGCTATACGTTAGTTGTAGCGCCGGTCCCCGCGCTACTGAGAGGCCCAAAACCCGCGCTGCTGCTAGGCTTTTCCCTAGTAGTGCACCCCATGCCGAGCTCTCTCTCTCTCTCCCCCCTCTCCCTCTCACCCTCTCGCGCTAAATACATGCATTGCCTATCTAGCCCCCCAACCTCTCGTGCGCATGAACGCACATTGTATATCTAGGTCACTCCCTCGAGACTGTCTCACTCTTTCTTCCGCACGGCGGGCCACACTCGCTCAATCTAGCTCTCTTTATCTGAGTCTCGTTTAACCTCGTTTTCTTTCACACACAAATGATATATCTCCCTGTTCGGGCCTCGATCGACACACTCTATACTCTCTCACGCAGATTGTCTATCTAGGTTAGTCCATCCAAGCCGCCGCCACTCTTTCGACCTCATGGTGGTCCACGCTCACTCAATCTCTCTCTCTCTCTCTCTATCTCTCTCTCTCTCTCTGCATGTCTCGATTTACCTTGATATTTCTCGGACAAAAACGATATATCACCATGTTTGAGCCCAATTCGACCTATTCACATTGTATACTCTCTCACGCACATCGTCTATCTAGGTCACTCTCTCCAACCCGTCTCACTCTTTCGATCGCACGACGACCCTATGTGATCGGTTGACCTTGCTTCCTCCCACGCACAAAATATATCTACACGTCTGTGACTGGATCATGTCTCAAGCTCTATCTTACAGCCCTCACCCTTACCAAAATCTCAATCGGACAATATCTCTCCGGAGCATATATATTTGTTCAATGAATGTCGGACCACACTCACTCTGTCTCTCTATCTGTATGTCTCTCGATTGACCTCGCTTTCTCATACCGTATCTTCCACGCATTGAAGCTACTACCTCTCCATCCCTCACAAAGCAGGAGCTATTTACATTGCGAGGGGCACTCCAACATTGGATTAATTTGTGTAGGCATTTATTCCGGTCGGTTTAGATTATATTTTCGTAGCATTCGGCCCACAACTACTCCAAACGCCATTGCAACCCACGCAACTCCCCTAGTTGATTTCCCTCTGGCTCGGTCATCGCTCTCTCGAACGTCCTTTCTCGCCTTCAACGTCGCACCATGGTATTATTGAGAAAACTATGTTGTTCTCTTTAATTATTATAAATAAGCTACAAAACTACACACCGATAGTCCACTTGGAATGGAACAAATTTTGACCCACAAATTAAAGTGCTACAAACTACACACCGAGGGGCCCACATGTCATGAAACAAATTTGGACCCATATACAAATTAAAAAATAAAGGACGAGGATCGAACATGCGACCGGGCCTTCAAGCCGCACGTCAATAGGCAACATACGTAGAATAGCAATGTTTGTTGTACCCCCTTTGTTCACATAATGTTTTTATATTACCATAGCCTAATTAATGGATAACATGTAATATTATTTTTAGTACTATTCGCCTTCACTTACTGGTGGGTTCCATGTGTGCTCTCTCTCTCTCTCTCTCTCCTCCCCTTCTGTGTTTAGACGCACGGGCAAACAGGAAGAACTCGCGGGCGATGTTGCCGTTGACCATATCTGGACGCGTTCACAAGTCACGACACCAGTTTCACGTACTAGTAGCACTAGTCAGTGTGTACGTGCAATGCACGTTAATTTGGAAGTATATTAAGTGCATGCCGATATTAACTACTAGGATATTATTTGCGTGTTGTCATGTGGTTAGCACTATTTTTGGCATGAAATTAACTGCACACTAAATGTGTTGAGCGCTCGACATTGAAGCAGTCTAGGTCGTTGGATGACAAGGAATACATGTGGCTTGATGACGCGTTTATATTTAATTTGATACGGCTCTAGCGAGCGCTCAATCGATCAAACCATACATTTCGTTCAGTCTGACTCCGACTTTAAATTATACGACGATCGATCTAAAATAAACGGAAATGATAAACGTTCGGATTTTAATCATGGCAATCCGAACATTTTTCATGGTAAATTTAGATTACGCAGCGGCAGCGGGGGCGTCTCGCGGTGGGAAGCAGCTCCTCTGCCGTGCTCTGTGTGTCGTCGGGCCACTGACCGATGGCGACGGCGGCGTCTTGCACCGTTGTTGGCGTACTCCTGGATGTTGGCCTAGCTTCAAGGAAGGCCAAAATGTTCTGGACTTCGGAGAGAGTCAACTGGCGGAAGGAGGCGACTGGCGTTGGTGCAAGGAAGCGGTCGACGGCGGCCATCCATGCCGCTGATGGGGGCACTGGCACCCGCGCGGGGACATGCACTATCAACGGCGCGGCGGAGAAATTCGTGTGCACGGGCACCGGCACGGGCACGCACGCTGCCAGCACGCGCAGCGCGCATGCGCCGCAGTGCACGGGTATCGGCACGGGCGTGCACGCTGCCAGCATCGCCAGCATGCGCTCGCAGGTGCACGGGCGCGTGAAAGTCGGCGGGGACCTCGTGGAACCCCGTGGCATCAAGCTCGGCGACAATGTGCGGCTCCCAGCCCATCAATGCCACGGGGATGGGCGCTGGCGCAGTCGGGGCGACGGGTGCGGGAACAGGAGCGGGGATAGGCGCGGCGTCTTTCCGCAAGGCCAGTTCAAGATCGTCCCAAAGGGCAGACCATCGTGATGCGGCATGGCGTACGTTTAGGTCAGGCTAGTTGGAGGTAGACGACGGGAGAATCGGAGAGGAAGAGAGAGGATTGTAGCGATACCGGGTAGTGCGGGGTTGATTTTAAAGTGCGGTGCCGGCAACATTAAAAGTGGGAGCAGTTGGCACAACGGCGGGCGGCGGAGCCTGGTCAAAGGGCTCGCCTCCTGGTGAGCCTGCACCAATGATCTGCTTCGCCGCATCCCTGACAGCCGGCGCAGCGGTCTGCTCGCACGCCTCCCATCGAATCACACGCTTGCTGGGACAGCACCTGCCGATGAGAAGTGGAGACTCGTGGCGGCACGTAAACACCCACGGTTTCAATAGTGAAAGCATTCGCCTTAACGTGACAGGTCTTTGTTCCAAAATACCTTGGCTCTTCATTTGTGCAACTTGTCATAAGCAGCTTGTCTCGAATTGAAGAAAAAACTTACGAAGTAATATTTGTGCCAGATCACGTGACCATGCTCGGCCAAGAATTTATGCTCACTTTTGGATTTTCTGAAATTTAAGATCCAGGATTCGAAACAATATCATAACCTGCATCATGCAATAATTTTTCAAGCCATATATCTGTCCTGTTGTATTTCTTAAGAAAGGATTGGGTCAAACATTTTTCTTAGTTAAACCTCCTTTCCGGTTTATAGGGCTCAATTCAAAAATCTCACCAACCAAGGTAGATGGTGAGTGGTGGAACAATTGTTATAGTTTGCAAAACCACTCAATTGATGCACTTCTTTTCCTCAAAAATTGTGTTTACAAATGCATTAATTGCAATGCATGCATGAATAAAGTACATGCATTGGTCAATTTTCTCTTAGTACTTGCATGTAATGATTTATTGCACCTTGAAATCTGAACATGTGATGGGGAACAACCAAATTGAGACTTATAAAATGGGAAAACTAAAATTTTGAGATAAGCCCTATAAACCGGAAAGGAGGGAGTAAAAGGATACTACCTCCGTACCAGTGCATTGCCTGATATATTAACTCAAGTACTAGGCACGAACAAACAGGCTTAATTCTATGCTCATCCTGGTGTAGTAGTAGTAGTACTAGGCAATGTAGTTGACGGGTGACCTTGACGGCGGCATCGAGGGAATTGAACCGTGCTCGCACGGTGGGTAACATTGTCTAGTTACTAAAGCATCCCTCCATTGTTCATCGGTAGTCATTATGGACCGGGGACATGAGGGGAATTTCCTAGGGCTGGAATTCTGGCCGCCAGATATTTCGACTTGAAACGCTGAGGCTCGACTGGTTGGGGTTGCCTAATGTGTGTACCACGCACGGCACCGAAGGACACGAGCCCGTTTTTTTAGGATCAACACGAGCCAAGGTCTGGATGGTACGCCGTTGGGTCTTACCATTTGAGAATACGAAAGGAACTTTTTAAATTCCCAAACGAATCTATGTGTATTACAATACCCGTATTTTCCTTGCAAATACTAATCTCAACGTGGTAATTGATTTATGACGAGTTGTTGAATTAGAGTGAATTTGTGATATAGTGATCTCAACGTGGATTTCACATTTCATGGTATCCGTAGTAAGTTTTCCAATGCAAGTTCAAATTTAAAAGATGAACAATATGGAGGTGAGAAAACTTTGTTTGTATCAAGCATATGACCACACACACACACACACACACACACACACACACACACGCGCGCACGAACACAATAACAATCCAATAAGTATAGTGCATCTATTTTTCCAACCCATGCATGTATGGCACGAGTTCAAAAATACTCCTTCTATTCCTAAATATTAGTCTTTTAGAGAGTTCAACAAGTGACTACATATGGAGCAAAATGAGTGAATCTAGACTCTAAAATATGTCTATATATATCTGTATGTGCCAGTCCATTTGAAGCCTCTAAAAAGACTAATATTTAGGAACGAAGGGAGTAGAATGTAAGACATCCATGGTCCTCAGTTCAATATTTAAAATGAACATGAAACTGAAACATGAATATTAAGTCTAGTACTACAAAGTACATGCAAATGTTGTGTTTAGGCGGAGCTATGATTGTCGGGGGTCAACCCCTCGACCTTAGATAAAATTGTGGAGCTCTGTTTAGGGTTGTTTAGATTTTATTTGTCCCCACCCTCCCAACCACCGATTGGTTGTGCACCCCACCCCTCCTCCCCGGGAGAATATCATGTGCCCCCATACCTTAGATGCTATATGCCGATACAAGTTTCTTGGAGCTTGTAGATCTGAGATATAGCAGCTCACATGATGTGTCTTAATTTTTTGCAGAAACCTTGATGAGTTTGAGAATTGCACACAATTTGTACAAAAACTACTTAGATGCCCTTTGATCCCATATTCAACAACCTCGAAGCTCGTATCACCTTAGCATCTAAGATGAAGGAGGACATCATATTCTCCTGTATGTAAGAATATCATGTGCTACCACACCTTAGATGCTTTGGTGATACAAGCTCTTCGGAGGCGTTGGATTTGTGACCCAACACCTCCTCGGTGGTTTGAATGGTTTTTTGCAGAAAAGCCCCAAACGAGTTCGGCCACTGCTTACAAGCACAAAGAATGCTCAGATGCTATTGGATCTCAGATCAAACGACCTCCAAGCTCGTATCACCGTAGCATCCAAGCTGCGATAGCACCTTATGTTTTCTCGCACGGGAGAGTATGAGGTGCTCCCTCATCGTAGATTCTATGGTGATACAAGTTCACTGAGATCTAACGGCCCACAATAGGAGGTTTGAATGTTTTTGCAATATACGGCTGATAGAGTTTGGGAAATGCGCAGAAAGTACAAGTACTATGCATGTTTCATCTGATCACTGATCATACGACCTAGATGCTCATATCACCGTAGCGGGTAATTAAGCTACGGGGAGCACCTAACATGAGCACCAGGGAGCCATTGGATCGAAGATGCAGCGGCACACGAGGCCTGAATGTTTTATTTGCAAAAAAGCTTTGGAGAGTTTGGAAATTGCGCATAATTACAAAGACTACTCCCAAGCCATTGGATCTCACTTCCAACGGTGTAAAACTCGTATCACCATAGTATCTAAGCTGCGGGGTGGATGTGATATTCTATGCCGCTGTCATTTTTGTTCGTAAACTTGCAAAATATGTGTAACTCGTGCCGTTACTTGTCTAACCGCGCAAAGTGTTTGTTCAAAAAAACCATCCTACACTGAAATATCGGAACAACACACGGGGGTCCCACTTGTCATTAATCAAATTTGGACCTAAAACTAACAAATCTGAAAGACGAGATTCGAACTGGCAACCTGGACTACAAAGCGTAAGTCGATAGCCTGAAAAAACGAACAGTTGTTGGCTTTGTCCCATAACTTGATTTTATACAGTACTTGTGTTGAGTAGAGTAGAGGGAGTGCCTCGTCAACACGTGCATGACCGTTGTCTCACTTACGGGTGGGTCCCAGGTCTGCGATCTCAATCTCTCTTCTCTCCATCGTCTAACCTTTGCATGGGCACACACGAAGAGCGGCGCTATCTTGCCGTGGTGTTATTACAACTAAAAAAAGCTTGGAAAATAGAAGAATCGCCTAGAACAAGAGACGTTGTGGCTGGTCGAGACGGAGCTAATCGTGCCACGTTTGCATGATGAAGCTGTTTTCGACCGACTGGCTGGGTCCCGAGGTCGAACCATAGGTACTACGTCTGATACAGTATATTTTTACACCCACATTTTTCCTCTGTGCCGAGACGTGGCACACCGTACCGCGCATTTTCTGGGTCCTCCTCGGTCGTAGCGCCGAAGCAAGTAAATGAGTCGTCAAATCACGAAAGACCACCTTTCCCGCCGAGTACATCAGTGAAGCACGGTGGCTAGCTAGTTGGGCTAGTTCGACCGATTAGCTAGGCCGCCACATTTGCTTTTTCACCCTTTTTTATCTACTTGCCGGCAGGTAAATTTAAATATCCACCATGGCGTCGCTCTGGTGTTTGGGTGCGGCAGGATTTTTAATTTTTGATTGACGGAGCAAGCGGCAGGATTTTTAATTTTTTGATTGACGGGAGCAGGCACGGTAGCAATTAGTCACGATGACTCTGCCTGTAAAAACCCACTGCTCCCTGATGTGAGAAGTCGTCGACTGGTGTTTTACCGCGGTGAAAACCAAAAGATTCCCCGCTCCTCGGCTGGCTCCCTCTGCCTTCCCGTAGATTGCATTGCCTTTCAGCCATTTAGTCCCATTTGCTTCCTCTCCCCATTGCTTCTACCTGGTGCCATGGCGGGGCAGCAGATCACGGAGTCCGAGGTGAGGCGCCTGACACAGGAGCTCCATGCCAAGGATGCAGAGCTTAGGGCCAAGGACGTGGAGCTCCGTGAGCTCAAGGAGGAGAGGAGTGCCATGCTCCTCCGTTATGTGCGGGAGTTCACGGAGCTTCAAAAGCGGCGGGCGTCCACCACAAAGATGCTCGAGGCGTCGGCGGTGTTGCTGCAGAAAGCGGGAGATACGATAGGTCGTCAGGGGAGCCGGCTGGAGCGCGAGCGGGCCGATCGTGACGAGGTCCAGGATCGCCTCAGCCACTTGGTGAACCAAATTGCCACGCGCATGTTGCGTCTGCGCGATGCCTGCCGTCGTGCCAGCGCGACGATGCCGACCATCGGGCTAAACCCGTTCGACCACCCGGTCGACTTCAACGAGCTGCGGCTTCCTGACCTGGTCTCCTTCTTCACCTATATCTCCGAGGAGCTGAGCCGTCTCCGCGCGATGGTGGGGGCTGAGCTGGACATGGAGGGGTTGCGCGCTGCCGTCGCCGTTGCTGGGCGAATCCTTTCAGGGCTCCGTCTGTCACAGCCCTAGAGCTTGCTTGTAACTAGTGGCATTGCATCCATGCATCATGTTTAATTTTCATGAAATTTGAAATGGGGATGACCAAGCCCTAGCACCAAAGGAATTCAAATAGGATCAACCAAAAAAAATATTTCTCAGTGATTTCAAATGGCTTTAGAAAATGTTCATCATTTCTGGAAAAATGCTTTAAACCAGAACCAGAGGTGCTGCACATTTTTCATGTCATATTTGGTCACTGGATTAATTCATAAAGTATTTGCATTTGGGCATTTAAATGCTAATAAATAATTTAAATGCTCAAATAATCATAAAATAAAATGTTTGTTGTTTGTTATATTCCAAGCAGTGGCATTGATTAGTTTCATGATTTTTGGGATTGATTTAGTATTTTTAATAAAGCCACAAAGCTGCAGAAAAATAGAAAAACTAAAACAAATAAAAGAGAGAGAGAGGAACGTACCCGGCCACTTACCTGGCGCCCCAACCGGCCCACCTCTGTAGCAGCCCGGCTGGGCAAAGCCAGCCTAGCCCACCTACCCGCCGCTCATCGTCTTCCTCTGCCAGTAGGCAGAGGCGAGGCGTGGCGCGCGCCCGAGAGCCGGCCACCTCCTGTCTGCCTCCTCGTCGCTGGGGGCACCCGAGGGTGCCACGCACACACCCCCGACCCCTGCACCTCTCCTCTCTCCCCCTGGACCCCATTCTCTCCTCTGCTCCCTCTCTCTCGCCCGGACCGAGCGCCACCGTCGCTGCCCTCGCCGTTCACCGCGGCCACAGCCACCTCCCCGCCTCGCCGACGCCCCAGGAAGCTCCGCCTCGCCCCCCTCTTCTTCCTCACCCAGACAAAAGGCGCCGGACGCCCCTGGTTGCCGCTAGCTCCGCCGCTCCCCTCCTCGGCCACCGAGGATCGCCGCCGTCAATTCGCCACCGTCGTCGCTTCCCCGAGCTCGCAGACCATCTCTACGCGACCCATGTGAGCCTCCGGTCGATTCCCCTCTCTTCCCCGCGTCATTCTCGCCTCGTAGCCGCCGCCGCCATTGAAGCCGAAGCTCACCTCCGCCCGCGCTCGTCGCCGGCGCTGCTCCGGTGACCATTTGGTCCCGGGCTAGCACCCATCGCACTCACCGCATCACGTAGGCCACCACTAGCGCCACAGACCGCTTGCTCGCACACCGCAACGCTGCCCGCACCCACGCCCGAACTCCGGCGGCCGCCTAGGTCGTCGCCGGCACCATTTCCGGCCGCCCCGAGCTCAACCGACTCCACCAAGAGCTTCGGCTCGTTCCCAGCTCCACCTAGATGCCTTCCGCGGCCCATTTGGTTGCCGGAACGGCCAAAATCGCTTCCGCCACCGCGTCGGGCTCGCCGGTGGCTAAACGCCGGCAGCCGACTTTGACCTTGACCACGGGTGGGCCCTGGTTGACTCTGTTGAGTCAATGAGAGGTGGGGCCCAGCCCTGTTAGCTAATCAGGATTAGGTTAATCGATATTTAGTTAAAACTAATTATGCTGACACGCGGGACCCACTGTCAGGTTTGACCCGGACCGTGTCCTGTTGACCCGCTGATGTCACATCGACGTCGGTGACGCAAAGAATCGGGTTTTCTGGATTTATTATAATTCAGGAAATTTCTAAAATACCCCAAACTTCTAAAATTCATAGAAATTCAACCGTAGCTCAGAATGAAATAATTTATATATGAAAAATGATCAGAACAATATGAAGAATCTGTTTATGCCATGATCATGCATGTTTGAACAAGTTAACCTCACTGAATAGGATGAATTGTGTCTAGGGTAATTTATGAAATAACATTTGGAGTTGGACTTTGTTCTTGTTTGAGTTCCACTTCAATTAACTTGGATAGATATTGCATTAGGTGAATTCAGTACCTTAACATGACATGTCATTCATGTGAATGTGCATTGCATTGATTGTGTTCTCTCTTGTTTGCCGGTAATTGTCCCTCTCGATGAGCGACGTCGAAGCGATGAATTCGATGACACCGATGAAGAACTATATTATCTTCGTAAGTGCACGGCAAGCAAAAACCCCCTTGTTCATTCCGATATAATCCCACTCTCTCGCTCCTGCTCTATTTTACTGCATTAGGACAACAACGACTCATGTGTTACTTGCTGCGGTAGCTGAACCCCTTTATCCTCTACATGACCTGTCATTCCACAGTAATTAGATGAAACCCACTAGCATGAGTAGGAGTTGTTTGAGCCCTGGTGTGCCTACTCATTCATGCTTGTTTGTCATGCCTGCTATTGCTTAGAGTTGTGTCAGTCCGATTCATCGGGATGAATCGGAGGTGTATGAACATGTCCCTCTTGTTGAGAGCTAAGTGTGTGAACACGATTTGGTAAAGGTAGCGGTGAGAGGCCATGTAGGAGTACATGGTGGGTTGTCTCATTGCAGCCGTCCTCAGGAACTGAGTCTGTGTTTGTGATCCATGAACAGTTACTACCACGCATTGGAATGCTTAAGTGCCCCTCTCGACTTATTAATCAACTTGATCTCTGTCCAGGAGTTGCAACTAGTTTCTGGTGTTTGTAGGTAGTGCTAGTAGTCTACCAAGTGGCACCCGGTACAGGTGGGCTTGGGACAGACTAGGCACCATGGCACGGTGTACCAAGCGTAGATCCACCCGTCGAGGTGGGCTTGGGAACCCTCAAGACATCGTTTGGGGCCGTGAGCGACACCCGGCCGGATCTCCTTGCGGATGGAACCCGAATAGGCGATAAACCTGGACTAGAGACTTGTGTGGTTGGTCGTCGTGGCCGACTCCCTCGCCCGGCTTCCGCTTGAAGGTTGCCGAGGTACATGACGATGTCTGAGGCGATAAGTGGCGAGAGCGTGTGTGAAGAAGTACACCCTGCAGGGTTAATATGATCTATTCGAATAGCCGTTTCATGGAAAAGGACTTCTGGGTTGCCTATATCAGTTCATAGACAAGTGAAAGTGGATACTCCAAAATGCGCAAGATAAGCGTGAGTGCTACGGATGGCGTTCTCGTGAGGGAGGCGGAGCGGATCCATAGCGGTGTATTGATATGGTGAATATGTGGACTCGTGTGCGCCACCTCAAAAGAGTTACTTGCAGTCGTAGTTCAGGATAGCCACCGAGTCAAAGCTGGCTTGCTGCAGTCGAACTCCACCACCCCTTTGTTGATAATCATGCATATGTAGTTAGTTTTGATGTAAGTCTTGCTGAGTACAATTGTACTCACGTTTGCCTATTCTATGTTTTTGCAGAGAGACGTCAGTCTCGCTAGTAGTTCCACGTGGACTTCGACGTTTAGCTTGTTACCTGAGCCACGATCTTGTGCCCTCGGCAGGATCTGGTAGATAGTCAGGCTTCTCAGCCTTTTTCATTTATAGTTGTCTGTACTCAGACATGTTTAGCTTCCGCTTGTGCTTTGACTTGTATGCTCACGAGTGTTGGGTCATGAGACCCATGTTTGTAATATCTCGCTCCTCGGAGCCTAATGAATAAATATTTGAGTCGTAGAGTTATGTTGTGATGCCATGTTGTATCTACACATATTGAGCATATTGTGTGTATGTTTGAAATGCTTGGTATGTGTGGGATCCGACAAACTAGTTGTTTATCCTTGGCAGCCTCTCATATGGGGAAATGTAGTCTCGTGCTTCCGAGCGATAGTAGTCCGCTACATGCCGGTTCACCGGAGTCCTCTTTGGCCCAAAGACTACCGCTTGGACACTTGACTGGCCGGCATGTGTTTCACTTCGTTCCTATGTCTGTTCTTCGGGAAATGTCACGCGGTGATATTCGGAGTCCTGCCTAGCCTGCTACAACCCGGGATACCGGAGTCCTGTTAGCCCAGTGCTACAGCCCGAAGTCATACATTGATGACCGACATGCTCGATGTGATTCATGTATGCCTGTCCCCATGTGTTAGCGCCGCTTTGGGTTCATGACTAGCCATGTCGGCCCGGGTTCTCTGTCATATGGATGCTAGCGACACTATCATATACGTGAGCCAAAAGGCGCAAACGGTCCCGGGCCATGGTAAGGCGACACCCGTGGAATACCATGCGTGAGGCCGCAAAGTGATATGAGGTGTTACCGGCTAGGTCAATGTGACTTAGAATCGGGTCCCGACAGCGTTGGTATCGAGCCTTGTTGCTGTAGGATTACCAAGCCAAACTGGTCGAAGTTGTGTCTAGAAATGCTTTAGTTATGTAAGGGAATTGATTGTGGGAGGGAACGTAAGGTTCTTTTACTCCTTATACCTCATGGCCTTCTGATCTGAGTCATCCTCTTCTCTTCTACGGGGTTTAAGAACTAGGCTTCTCATCTATCTATCAGGATGACGTGTTACTAATCCATAGACCTTTAAGATTGTTGGTTTTAAGCCCAGTTCAGTTCCTACTATTTCTGTATGATAATTGTTGATCTCGGAACCTTGATATTGTGATGTTGAGTGGTTATGCCACCATTTTTTCAGGATGTCTCAAATCATTTTGAGCATTTACAGCCGTTATGCTGTCCGAGTCATCCCAGGTCTCTAAATAGTCTGATGCATTTGCAAGTCCTTTCCTTCCATTCCCGATGTCCTTTTGGTCAGAATAAGCACACTAACCGGTGCGTTGAGGTAATTTATTGCCTTGACATATATGTTGGAACTATTATTATGACCCTAGGTGTTTTAGGAAGTCACCTAGCAATTTAGCAATGCTTTTGTATCCCCAGTGTGATGATTCTGGCCATTATTCTTGGAAGCATCCCGTGATGTTATTAGTTAGTAGGCATTCTATTCCTGGGTTCTTGAACCCGAGATTCCCCCTACTTACATCATGTTGATAGTAATTACTAGCTCCTTTAGGATATTAGTAACTTTGTGATAGTCCTCGAGGTCCGTGGTATATCCTTCTTCCAAATACCATGAACCACTTATGGCAGAAGTTTGTTGGATCAAAAGACCACAACAGAAGTGGCCTCGATGAGTTCTCCATCCTATTTGTGACTCTGCCAGTTCAACCTTTCTGCATGGGTTATCCGGAAGAAATGATGACCTTTGCTCGACATACTAATCTATGCATCCACAACTCAGAAAATTATATGTTCCTTTGAGTTGCTCTCTTTAGTTGTATTCTGACTCTCCTTTATCGATTGATAATCAAGAGTATGCGTGCATTCGTTCATCAATATTTCTCTTGTGGTCCGTCAAGCCATTCTATTCCGGAATGACTAGGAGAAACAAACTCCAGTACCTCATCCATATCTGGGATTGGGTCAAAGTAGTTGTATTCCGCAGATCAAAATGCCAACCCAGCTTTTGAGTCTGTTCCACCTGGAGTGTTACCATCTTATGTCAAGAATGTCATGGGAATTGCACAACCTCTTAGGAATTCTTGATGCAGTAATACTTCTCGCCATCATCGTTCATTCCTCGGTTCCGTGTTATGCATGGCAACCGAATGCCGACTAGTGAATTGTGGTGTGTGGAATCGATACTCCTAGCAACCTCGTTGCTTGGTAGTAAATGGACAATATTCTCATTCTTAGCGTGTTGGTTATTGAATCATCATCCTAAGATTAACCGTGCTACCTAGTCCTTAGTTCTGGTGCACTCCTCGATCTATGAGTTAGGATTGTGTCAATCCCTCACTCCTTTGATCATATCGTCTTGCCGTGAAAACCAAGATTGTTCTCGAGCTTAGTAACATACCGGTGGTTCATGACTTTTCAAATATCTTCTTGGAAGTGTTACTGGGTTGTTTCCTGTTGTTATGTTGAGTTCGTGATCAAGTTGGTTTCTTGTGAACCACCCTTTCTCCAAGAATCTGTGTTGGTTATCCCTGAGCTAGTTGGTTAAGCTAGACAACAACTTGGAGAGTTGGAAGATAAAAGCTTGCCTAACTTAGTTCGTTCCAAAGGGATATTCTTGTGTAGTGTGTGTTGAAGAAAGATGATATCTTCATCGAATGGTTCCTGTGATCATTTGTTGAATCTATTGTCTTGTCCAAACTTTGACTCGAGTATGGGCTATCGTCAAATCAAATCAGTACCAACGATGCTCGTAATGTTGTCTTATTCGTGGTTGATCCCTCGAGCATACACCATTACATCTTTTGGTCTGACCAATGCTATCACCGTGCTCACATGATGGTGGAAGTCCAGTGATATGGAAATTCCGATGAGTTGCTGTTGAGCCCATCAGTAGCATTTTGTCTCCCCCATGATTCATGTTGAACATCAACCTAGTGTTGGAAACTTTGTAAGCAATGCCTTCGTGTTTCGTTCATGAAGCTTATGCTTGGATGGAAGAAGTGACTTCCTATAATTCACGTGCATTAGGTGCAAGTAGCCGCCATGAATTTGAGAAAGGTTTGTTTTGCTTCCTTTGGAATCATCCCAATTCAGTCATGCACGTGCGAAGTGCTCTATGGTTTGATAGGTTGGCCGCCTCCACTCCATATGTGTTCCTAGCACACCAAGCCACTGATTGATTTGTTCAAGGAGAAGGAGTTCCTTCATAAGAGCTAATCCGGACTTATGAAAAGACTTCGATATCCTCGATGATGGTTCCCCACCTGAACTCGGTGGTGTTTTTATTGTAAGACTACTATGTGGTCATGCTTGTCTTGGACAGCGTGTTCATGGGTTTGTAGCAGAACCAGCTCATGTTTTGGAGCTTGCTATCGTAGTCCATCTCCCGAGAATCTCGCAACATCATCTCGTCGATTTTTGTTGCAACCTCTCCTTTTCAGACATGCTGAGTCTGAAGTATCCTATCACCAATCGGATCTGAATCTCGGGCAGATATGATGGTTGGAACCTTCCCAACAGTTGCATTTCGTTCCCAGCTTGCACCCCATTGTGCCAATTTCCATAGGCTGCCCCTCTCAGTAATTGATGTCTAGGATCATCCTCAAAAGTGGACTTACCGTGGGTCGCATCCATTTCCTATGATAGAAAAAAAATCAATCATCCATTGCGTGTTTTCAACAAGGTAGTCCACATCATCCATTCTAGTCCGAGTATGTCATTCTTTCGAACTCCTTCAAATGATCGATTGTGATTGCCTTAGGCTGGTATAAAGAGTTCCAATGATCTATGGATCAAAAGTAATTCTTTTTGCCACTTAAGGGAATATTTCTTAAGGTCACTTTTTCCAAGGTGCCCCGTTACGGGATCATGGTAAATATTTCCTCGCCACCTTGACACCATCCACCATTCCACCATCTTTCTAAGCGTGGAATTGTTGCCCACCAAATCAAACCCCGTCGTTGTTCCTCCATCCCTCTCGATGTGTTTTGTGTCTCAACTCGAGATGTTTCAACATCTCATTCCACGAGTTGATCTTGAGCGCTCGATCTCCGAGGAGATCGTTTACTATAGAGTATTCTTTTTGTCGCCATCGTGTTGGATGAAGATCTCGAAAGCAAGACGTCGAGATCAAGATGATGGAATAAACCAACATCTTCGAGAAGGGCAAATGGATCATGAAGATTGTGATAGTTTTGTGACTTCCCTTTTTCTATTACCTCACGTCTTGAATCTCGGGGCGAGATTCTTGTTTAGTGGGGGTGAGTTGTCACAGCCCTAGAGCTTGCTTGTAACTAGTGGCATTGCATCCATGCATCATGTTTAATTTTCATGAAATTTGAAATGGGGATGACCAAGCCCTAGCACCAAAGGAATTCAAATAGGCTCAACCAAAAAAATATTTCTCAGTGATTTCAAATGGCTTTAGAAAATGTTCATCATTTCTGGAAAAATGCTTTAAACTAGAACCAGAGGTGCTGCACATTTTTCATGTCATATTTGGTCACTGGATTAATTCATAAAGTATTTGCATTTGGGCATTTAAATGCTAATAAATAATTTAAATGCTCAAATAATCATAAACTAAAATGTTTGTTGTTTGTTATAATCCAAGCAGTGGCATTGATTAGTTTCATGATTTTTGGGATTGATTTAGTATTTTTAATAAAGCCACAAAGCTGCAGAAAAATAGAAAAACTAAAACAAATAAAAGAGAGAGAGGAACGTGCCGGCCACTTACTGGCGCCCCAACCGCCCACCTCTCAGAGCAGCCCGGCTGGGCAAAGCCAGCCCAGCCCACCTACCGCCGCTCATCGTCTTCCTCTGCCGCCAGAGGCAGAGGCGAGGCGTGGCAGCGCCGAGAGCCGGCCACCTCCTGTCACTTGCTCGTCATTTGAGGGCACCCGAGGGTGCCACGCACACCCCCCCGACCCCTGCACCTCTCCTCTCTCCCCCTGGACCCCATTCTCTCCTCTGCTCCCTCTCTCTCGCCCGGACCGAGCGCCACCGTCGCTGCCCTCGCCGTTCACCGCGGCCACAGCCACCTCCCCGCCTCGCCGACGCCCCAGGAAGCTCCGCCTCGCCCCCCTCTTCTTCCTCACCCAGACAAAAGGCGCCGGACGCCCCAGTTGCCGCTTAGCCCCACCGGTCCCCTCCTCGGCCACCGAGGATCGCCGCCGTCAATTCGCCACCGTCGTCGCTTCCCCGAGCTCGCTGACCATCTCTACGCGACCCATGTGAGCCTCCGGTCGATTCCCCTCTCTTCCCCGCGTCATTCTCGCCTCGTAGCCGCCGCCGCCATTGAAGCCGAAGCTCACCTCCGCTGCGCTCGTCGCTTGCCTGCCCGATGACCATTTGGTCCCGGGCTAGCACCCATCGCACTCACCGCATCACGTAGGCCACCACTAGCGCCTCAGCCCGCTTGCTCGCACACCGCAACGCTGCCCGCACCCACGCCCGAACTCCGGCGGCCGCCTAGGTCGTCGCCGGCACCATTTCCGGCCGCCCCGAGCTCAACCGACTCCACCAAGAGCTTCGCCTGCTCCTCAGCTCCACCTAGATGCCTTCCGCGGCCCATTTGGTTGCCGGAACGGCCAAAATCACTTCCGCCGCCGCGTCGGGCTCGCCGGCGGCTAAACGCCGGCAGCCGACTTTGACCTTGACCACGGGTGGGCCCTGGTTGACTCTGTTGAGTCAATGACAGGTGGGGCCCAGCCCTGTTAGCTAATCAGGATTAGGTTAATCGATATTTAGTTAAAACTAATTATGCTGACACGCGGGACCCACTGTCAGGTATGACCCGGACCGTGTCCCGTTGACCCGCTGATGTCACACATCGACGTCGGTCGACGCCGTAATTGATTTTCGGATTTATTATAATTCAGGAAATTTGAAAAATACCCCAAACTTCTAAAATTCATAGAAATTCAACCGTAGCTCAGAATGAAATAATTTATATATGAAAAATGATCAGAAAAATATGAAGAATCTGTTTACGCCATGATCATGCATGTTTGAACAAGTTAACCTCACTGTATAGGATGAATTGTGTTTAGGGTAATTTATGAAATAACATTTGGAGTTGGACTTTGTTCTTGTTTGAGTTCCACTTCAATTAACTTGGCTAGATATTGCATTAGGTGAATTCAGTACCTTAACATGACATGTCATTCATGTGAATGTGCATTGCATTGATTGTGTTCTCTCTTGTTTGCGGTAATTGTCCCTCTCGAGAGACGACGTCTGGCGATGAATTCGATGACACCGATGAAGAACTATATTATCTTCGAAGTGCCGGGCAAGCAAAACCCCTTGTTCATTCCGATATAATCCCACTCTCGCTCCTGCTCTATTTTACTTCATTAGGACAACAACGACTCATGTGTTACTTGCTGCGGTAGCTGAACCCCTTTATCCTCTCGTGCATGACCTGTCATTCCACAAGAATTAGATGAAACCCACTAGCATGAGTAGGAGTTGTTTGAGCCTGGTGTGCCTACTCATTCATGCTTGTTTGTCATGCCTGCTATTGCTTAGAGTTGTGTCAGTCTGATTCATCGGGATGAATCGGAGGTGTATGAACATGTCCTCTTGTTGAGAGCTAAGTGTGTGAACACGATTTGGTAAAGGTAGCGGTGAGAGGCCATGTAGGAGTACATGGTGGGTTGTCTCATTGCAGCCGTCCTCAGGAACTGAGTTATGTGTTTGTGATCCATGAACAGTTACTACCACGCATTGGAATGCTTAAGTGCCCCTCTCGACTTATTAATCAACTTGATCTCTGTCCAGGAGTTGCAACTAGTTTATGGTGTTTGTAGGTAGTGCTAGTAGTCTACCAAGTGGCACCCGGTACAGGTGGGCTTGGGACAGACTAG
This sequence comes from Aegilops bicornis, assembly GCA_021605145.1. Taxonomy (NCBI): domain Eukaryota; kingdom Viridiplantae; phylum Streptophyta; class Magnoliopsida; order Poales; family Poaceae; genus Aegilops; species Aegilops bicornis. The sequence continues at coordinate 567,445,234 of CM038673.1, read as the reverse complement.
GCACCGTGGCACGGTGTACCAAGCGTAGATCCACCCGTCGAGGTGGGCTTGGGAACCCTGCGCACATCGTTTGGGGCCGTGAGCGACACCCCGGCCGGATCTCCTTGCGGATGGAACCCGGATATGTGATAAACCTGGACTAGAGACTTGTGTGGTTGGTCAGGTCGTGGCCGACTCCCTCGCCCGGCTTCCGCTTGAAGGTTGCCGAGGTACATGACGATGTCTGAGGCGATAAGTGGCGAGAGCGTGTGTGAAGAAGTACACCCTGCAGGGTTAATATGATCTATTCGAATAGCCGTGTCATGGAAAAGGACTTCTGGGTTGCCTATATCAGTTCATAGATAAGTGAAAGTGGATACTCCAAAATGCGCAAGATAAGCGTGAGTGCTACGGATGGCGTTCTCGTAGGGAGACGGGAGCGGATCCATAGCGGTGTATTGATATGGTGAATATGTGGACTCGTGTGCGCCACCTCAAAAGAGTTACTTGCAGATGTAGTTCAGGATAGCCACCGAGTCAAAGCTGGCTTGCTGCAGTCAAACTCCACCACCCCTTTGTTGATAATGATGCATATGTAGTTAGTTCTGATGTAAGTCTTGGTGAGTACAATTGTACTCACGTTTGCCTATTCTATGTTTTTGCAGAGAGACGTCAGTCTCGCTAGTAGTTCCACGTGGACTTCGACGTTTAGCTTGTTACCTCAGCCACGATCTTGTGCCCTCGGCAGGATCTGGTAGATAGTCAGGCTTCTCAGCCCTTTTCATTTATAGTTATGCGTACTCGGACATGTTTAGCTTCCGCTTGTGCTTTGACTTGTATGCTCGAGTGTTGGGTCATGAGACCCATGTTTGTAATATCTCGCTCCTCGGAGCCTAATGAATAAATATTTGAGTCGTAGAGTTATGTTGTGATGCCATGTTGTATCTACACATATTGAGCATATTGTGTGTATGTTTGAAATGCTTGGTATGTGTGGGATCCGACAAACTAGTTGTTTATCCTTGGCAGCCTCTCATATGGGGAAATGTAGTCTCGTGCTTCTGAGCGATAGTAGTCCGCTTCTGACCCGGTTCACGGAGTCCTGCTGGCCCAAGACTACTGCTTGGACACTTGACTGGCGGCATGTGTTTCACTGCCGTTCCTATGTCATCGCCGGGAAAATGTCACGCGGTGATATTCGGAGTCCTGCCTAGCCTGCTACAGCCCGGGATACCGTAGTCCTGTTAGCCCAGTGCTACAGCCCGAATTCATACGTTGATGACCGACATGCTTGATGTGATTCATGTATGCCTGTCCCCATGGGTTAGCGCCGCTTTGGGTTCACGACTAGCCATGTGGGCCCGGGTTCTCTGTCATATGGATGCTAGCGACACTATCATATACGTGAGCCAAAAGGCATAAGCGGTCCGGGCCATGGTAAGGCGACACCCGTGGGAATACCGTGCGTGAGGCCGCAAAGTGATATGAGGTGTTACCGGCTAGGTCGATGTGACTTAGAATCGGGGTCCTGACACCGTCACCGGAATCCATTCGTGCCATTGGGCGCTGTCTTTGACGAGCTGGCTCCCGTCGACCGGGAGCGGGCTCTGCGGGTGGTTGCACCCTGCATCGCCAACATCGTGCGCCTCGAGAAGCAGAGGGACGTCGGTGGTGTTTAGGCGCCCTCTGCATGGGCATGTCCATGTCTCGAAGCAACATGACCGTTGGATCAAACTCAGACGGTGCAGATCGATCCTTTGTAGCACAAAGCGTGTGGGTGTGTTTGGTTGCATTCTCATCTCAATATAGTTGTTTCCTCTTCATGTATTTTTGTCAACCTACTAGTGTGGACTCCTGCACCCTTCATGCACTCTGCCAAACACCCAAAAGTGGGTCCAGAAGGGAACTTTTGCTCCCATCCCGTGCACCCTTCATACACCCTGTCTAACACTATAGGATGTGCTTCATATGGTTCATGTTTCGTGGAGTAATGTAGCACCGTACTCTTCGTCTTGCTGTGGACCTAGTTACATTAACATTGATCTCACTGTTCATTCTCGACCGACAGTCGAAAATGCGGTACTATGTTACATATAGGAGTAGTTGACATCGCACAACATCATTTGTTATCGTCATATCTTACTACACTAGCAACAAGATTGTGTAGTACCGACGTATGAACCATCGCACATGCCTAGTAGTAGGAGCACCTGTATGTTCAAGTGGTTGCCGTGTTTCGCACTCCTCCGTCGTAAGAGTGGAAAGCGCTTCTTTGTAATCATTTTTTTCTTCGTAATGAAAAATAGTGCACACGCTCTACCGTGCGGATCCTCCTCCGACCATGCACTAAATTACTCACTTTCGCCGACGTGTGGGACAGCCAAAGACTGGGTCCACCAGCCATGCACTAAATTACTCCGTAGTACAGTGAAGGTAGACTACCTCGATCGAACCGCCACAGTAATGCCCAATGAGCCGTCAAATCACAAAACCCCCTCCTTTCCAGCAGTAAGTTGGACGGCCGAAGCAACCATCATTTCACTCTTCTCTCTCAGCTTCCTCTCTTCAAGAAACCCCCACTCACTTCACTTATCCCTCATCTCGTTCCTCCTTCGACTCTTCTCTCTCACCTTCCTCTCTTGGATGGACGCCGGAGCACCGACCGACGTGATGTCTATGGGTCTGGCCAAAACCTTCGAGGCTCATGGTACGAAGAAGCGCAAGCACCCCGCCGAGACTACCGCAGACAAGCTCAAAGCCATCGCCCTGTCCAAGCCCCCCCTCTCCGGGATCCCTCATTAAGCAAGTCCATGTAATATCTGTTGTTGACGATCTTTTTCTCGATCTTGATCGTATTTTTTCATCTAACACGCAGTACTAGTACTGGTAGTGCAACTTTCTGGGTGATCTTGCATGTGATTTTAGTGTGCCAAATGACGGTTCTAAATTCCTCTTTTGACGAAAACATGCGAGAGGTTGACACTGATTTCTTATAGATTACTTTCAACTACTCCCTCTGTCCCAAATTTCTTGTCTTAGATTTGTCTAGATACGGATGTATCTAATACTAAAATGTGACTTGATACATCCGTATCTAGACAAATCTAAGACAAGAATTTTGGGACGGAGGGAGTACTTTATGAACATCAATGCTACCTTTTAAGAGGGTATATTTGCCTCAAGAACTTGTGTTATGGATATTGCATGTAATCCCTCTGCTCTCATGCCTTTGAAGACATGTTCTAGTGTCTTTGTTCACTCATTTCTGTGCGTATATGTAGTCATATATGGAGTATAATATTGAAAATCATCTTATATTTCTGAATAGAGGTAGTAATGAAATATGGTTTCTGTTTGAATTAGAACCAGGTCCGCGGTGGAGATGAAGTTCTCAAAGTCATGCCGTGTGAACTGGAAGAACTGATGATGAGTTCTACTACTGAACTATCCAGCTGATGTGTCCTTGTCGCCACGTGTTCTGAACTAGTGTTTTCCTGTAGCATTTTTGTCAGGCATGTTCTCGAGGCTGTACTTGACCACAACAATATCCTGGCTGTGCCTTCGATTACGATGGGTGTGGTTCTTGTAAAGCTTCCCAACAAATCTGATGCGACATGTCTTCATCATCTTGTTTATGAGTGGAAAGACCACTCTGTTAGGTTCTCCAAGGTTGACAAGATGGTGATGGTGCATGTAGACATCACACACGAAGTCCATGGCCTAGTCAGTTATGCGGGGTTCATCCTGTAGGTCGGTGGCAAGAAATAGTCTGCAGAGTTTAGTTAGTGCAACTTTGCTTGTCTGTAGTAAGTACTATTGTTCAGTACTTGATTTGTGTTTGTGAACCCTGTATTGTTTATTAGTACTGCCGCTTTTGGTGTGTGGTCAGTCCTGAGAACGATCTATGTTAATGTATGTCCACTCAATTCAGTCTGTACATTTTGAAGTATCCAGATCATATTTTTTGTGAGGATGGTTTATCAATTATGGTTACACTCCAATATCTGTATGCATTGCAGGGTTTATTGCACCCACCAGGATTTCCAGTCCCATGGATGTTCGGTCCATACGATTTGTCACGACCTTTGGACTGTCACCTTGTGGGAGTAGGCGGGGCCCTGCATGCCACGTGTAGTTGGACGATCAATCTTCTTTAGTACTTCAACATAGTGATTTCCTGGTAAGGATTCACTCGTGTCACATCAAGTAAACCTTATTGATTTACTGTCTAAATCTTATTGATTTAATGTCATGTTTTCTTTCTTTTCCTGCAATTTTATGATGCAGGTTTTGCCATGTGACATTCATCACAGAATAAACCGTTTGGTTTGCTCTCGATGGCTATTTTTGCAGGTTTCACTTCTTATGTCGTGTCAAGAACGAAGGCACGGCCCATCACTTATATTATCGGAAAAAATTGGATCAGGCTGTTGTCTGAGTACAAGCTGAATCCCTATGATGAACTGCAGTTTGGTTTAACAAAAACGCCACAATTAGTCCTTCTCGCATTTAAAAGAAATGAAGAAAAAGCTAGATCACGGGCACGGATCCTAGTCAAGTTAGAAAGCTGATCATAGCAGACCAGACACAATCGCCGCTGTCTCGCACAGATCGAGTACCGGCAGTTGCTCTAGCACTGACAACGACAACAGCTCAGTCTGATCCAGCTGAGGATTGGGCACCGACCGCGTCAGCGGATGATTCTGATCTACCGGAGGATCGGGCATCGACACCGGCACCAACTCTACAAGGAGCACCACCTCCGGCAGCAGCGGCGGCTTCGGCACCTGCACCAACACTTGCACTTGCATTTGGTCCAGCCTGTGCAGTTGCACCGGCAACAGACTGGGCTGCAATTCGCACTTCATATACCAAAGTCCTTACAAAAACCGACATGTCCACCTTCTTGGTAAGCATTGGCCGCCCAAGTGCTTCGTTCTTTTTTCTTTCCATGTTGTTTCACATGATTCACTGTGTTGATCTAACTGTTCGGGTATGTCTTCTTGTTTGCAAACAGAAAATTCCTAGAGCAACGAGGGAGTCGTTCAACTATCCGGGCGACCGCGTCCAGGTTTCTCTTACCATGCGCAGCCTTGGTGTGAATGAACCTGCTCAATATACCGTAAGTACAAAGGATGGTCGCATGATGATTGATGCGAAAGGATGGTCAAGGTTCAAATCTAAATCATATCTTGCGGTAGGGGATGATGTCAAAATCGAACTTTCTCGGCAAGGAGAGCTGGTCTAAATCAACTTTGAAATTCTTCAGTAGCAGCACGGAACTGCCGAACTGATCTATCCTCCGAGAGATTTTGATGTAATAATCTGGCATGGTGAAACAAGTGTCCTGTGTGTACAAGTAGTACGACAATATTATTTATCACATGGTATATCGTTGATAGAATTGCAACTCTGATTGCTGGTTAGGAACTTTCGTTCGATTTCATTCCAACAACTGCCGTGCTTTATTCAATTTTGTGTTTCGCGTTGCGACAACATCTAAAACCAGTGCAGTACCGATCTCTTGCAATATGAAAAGCGATGAGGTAGAACACATGGGCCCCCAAACATGCAGGGTCGGCCTGCGGCCCAAAGTCCAGAACCGTGAGCCTATCTGAGTATTATATTCTCAGCTGAACCCCCATAAAAAAAAGTTGAACCCCCATAATGCCCGTGCGTTGCAGAGGGAGTATATTTCTCGGCAAGGTGAGCCTGTGATATAAAAGATTTGTATATTTCTTTACAGAGGGAGTATCTCTCTGTCAAAAAATATATTTATGTGTAACTAGTTACTTCTGTCTTTCTACTTCCTTTCGCTGAAATGTGGGGCAACCGGCAACGGGGTCCACGTGCCATATGCACAAATTAGAGGGCACAACTTCACGGTAGACACACCCCGCTCGTAGCGCTGCAGTAATGCACAATGAGCCGTCAAATCACAACCCCCCCCCTTTCCAGCTTTAGTATTAAGCTGGACGGACGAAGCGACAATATTTCACTGGGCCTGAATCCCCTTCTCCCTCGTCTGCCTGTTCAGATAAAACCCCCGCTCAGCGATTGCATAGGGTTTTCTCATGGAGAACCAGGTACAAATTCTTCATGCATCCCCGATAAATCCAAGTCCCTTGGTCGCAGGTAATCCTAGGATGGCAGCCGCCGCCGTTGATGCATTTTTCTTCGTACTGAATCTAGTGTGTTTCAGTTGCAGTGCCCAAAGTGCGAGTACCCTACAGATTTCTGCGCCCTCGGCGAGACGCCACACTTGTTCCTTCTCATCCTACCACAACATTTTGAAACGCGCACAGTATGTTCCTAGAATCCTCTTCTCTATCCGGGAGGGTGGGTTTTTTTAACATGCTGTGTTGTCATATTATTTTTCCTGCAGTGTATTATTTGCGCTGTCAGAACACATGTACTCAAGATGCTCGGCCTTGCCATAACTTAATACACTAGTTTAATGGTCACAGTGAAGACAAGCCATGGATATAACTTCCGAGTTGGGTTCATGAACCAAGAAAATCGCTGCTTTTTTTATGGCCGAACTTGGATAAACTTTGTCAAGTGTTATGGACTGAAAGTTGGCGCACGAATGTTGATGGAAATAGCAGAACCTGCTCTCATCTTCACTGCGATCTTCCACCCAGACGTTGCTCCAATTGTTCATCCATGTTAGTTTTGTATCTGGTTCTTTCTTGTTGCCTCGATTACTTCTTAATCCACCTATTCTGCCTAACTAATCACAATTTAACTTTAGAAGTAGCAACGAATCTCTCACGAAGATTCTACTTCTAACTAATATTTTCTTATAATCGGTGGCACGTGTAGGTTTTTTCAGAGTTAAGCAGTCTGCTCATTTGTTACTCTGTAATAACTCGGCTGTTACTAATGGCACTGAAGTTGACTGGATCGACATCCACAAGTTCCTACACTTTATTGATCATCTTGAGGTCCTTGTGGGGCGTCTCAATTGTGGAAGGCCACGTGGGATATGAGTGCCACTGCTGCACTCGTTGAACAGGTCCAACTGTGTTGAGAAACTTATGGTACGAGCTGTTTTCTGTTATATATGTTGTTCATAAACTATTGCTTATACACAGTTTTACACCTGTGATCTTCTTGAAACAGGAACTGCCGAGTTCTATTGTTCCTATCTGAGATGCCTGACCATGGTCGGCTCAGACTTGCGCTTGGTCACAACATGATGTTTATGTCGACCTACTCAATTCCCCTTGGAGGTGAAAAGATACTTATTCGTGGGTGGTCTCAGATAATAATGGCCCGTCCATCTTGGAGAATAGGACAGAAGATTATGTTCATGCTTTTCCATGGCTCTAAAACGAATATCCTGTTTATTTACCACGTTGTGAGATGAAGCCGCTTTCAGAAGGTTGTGGATGCGCGGGGTGGCGCCTGGGCCATGGCGGCCTCACCCTTGGTTAATTGTAGGCAAAGTAGCACTGTTCGAGGCATGCTTTATACGGTTGAACCTGTATAAGTACTCGTACTGCTTTCAGCTTTGGTTGTTAAGTGCCCCTGCTGGTTTCATTTAAGGTTGTTAAGTACTCCTCCTGCTTTTACAAGCTGTCGTGTTTCTTCAGTCCTGTCTTCCTCCAGCCGCCAAAACCGAACCAGCGCCGGCGGGGCCGCCTGCTTCCGCCTCCCACGGCTGGCTGTGCCTCAACGCACGCATCGCCGCCCCACCGTCTCCTAAATCGTTAACGCCGATCTCCTCCGCGCGCTTTGGTGCGCTCGCCGCGGCGCCGCCCTCTCGAGTTGTCAACATGGTCAACAAACAACGGGAATCAGCAGAAGTACGTGGAGAGGATGACAGTAGGGGCCCACCACGTCAGCGTTTGGAAAAATAAAATGCTAGCTTCTAGTGTTTTCCTGACATCTGGGACCCATGACATTGTGAGCGTATATAGTTAATAGACAAGAGAACATCACAAGATCGGCTAACACCTGGGACGTAGCTACTCGAGCAGTATTTTTTTTGTTTGGTATTGTTGAGACGGAGCAGGGTTTGAACTGGGATGTGGCCCGTCTAGCCCAGGCTTATATTTTATGTTCACCATCTGACCAGCCTAGCTATTTTTTCTTTGTGAAAATGAGCCCGGTTTATTTTTCTCAAGAATACCCAATCTAGGCCTACTTATTTTTCTATGCCCGATGAGCTGCAACTCTTTTAAGGCGCTCGCAAATCTTGAAAGTAATATGAAATGGGTTGTAAATATAAAACAGATGACAAATTGGCAATTACTTTATAATTTCTGATTTTTTTCACATTTTCGGATTCCTATTTCACTGGGCATTAACCTAATTCAAATATATCTTCAAAGTACTTTAAATCTGGCTCAACATTTCGGTATTAAAAATAGTTTGGAGCCCACAGAAATATGCGAAATTGGCTCTGGCCAACCAAAAAAAATGACTGCAATAAATTGCATAAGAAGTTGCCATGAGCTATATATAAATTATTAAAAAAAGAGGAAGTGGTCTTACTTGTGGGCCTGTTTAGTTGACGCGTATGCAAGATTTTTTTAGTTATTATATACTACGTCAACAAACGATTCTAGCAGACGTAACCGTTGGATGTCAATCCAACGGCGCCGTGGTTTCTTCAATCTGTGATCTTCTTGCTCCGACCACCAAAGCGGCCGGCCGGGACCGCTGCTCCGCCTCCCGTGGCGGCTGTCTTTGCCGCGAGCCTCGGCGCCCTACTACTCCCACCACTGGCCAGGCCATCCCTCCACTCACCCACACCCCCTGTTATTCTGCGGTGATGGCAGCCTCACACCGCAGCCGAACCAGTGAACGCTCGTACTCCTCTCCGCGACTGCCGCGTCCTTCCCGGCTCCGCGTCGTCCCCTTCCTAGGCCTCGCCGTCGTCCACCACCGTGGTGCTCTCGGCGCGGCATGGTCAATGTGGTCAACGACCGAATTCCATCGGAAGAAGTCTTGTCGTGGAGAGGTGACAGGCTGGGTCCACGGCGGCCGCAAGGAAGTGCCTCCTTATTACGCGGAAAATAATTATTCCTCCACCGACAATTTGGGACCCTTTGGGACGGGCCACCATTATTTCACGAAAAAAAATGTTTCCCACATTGCTGGGACCCACAGGTCGGGCCACCGTATTCGCTAAAAACACCCCCTGTCACTCGGACCCACCGGAAGTGCCTCCTTATTACGCACAAAAAAATGAATACCCCCCTGCTAGCTGGGACCAACCTTGGTGGGAGGCTGACTTGTGGGCCTACTAAGTTGATTGGGACGGAGGCCTTTGTCAACTTTAGTCAATATATGAACGATTCTAGCTCCAGTGACCGTACGATGTCCATCCAACGGCCGTAGTGCTTCTTCAACCTCTGGTCTTCTTGCTCCAGCCGCCCAAAGGTGCAGTCGTGCCGCCTGCTCCTGCCGCCCGTGGCCGGCTGTGATGCCGCGGAGGCCTCACCGCCCCCTACTACTCCCATCGCTGGCCAGGCCATCCCTCTACGGACCCACACCCCCTGTTATTCTGCGGCGACGACATCCTCACACCGCAGCCGAACGAGTGAACCGTCATACTCCTCTATGCGTGGGCATCCACTGCCGCGTCTTCCCCGGCTCCACGTCATCCCCTTCCTAGGCCTCGCCGTCGTCCATCGCCCTGGTGCTCTCTGTGTGGCATGGTCAACTTGGTCAAGGAACGGCTTCCATCGGACGTGGACTGTATGTGGAGAGGCTGACAGCTGGGTCCATGGCCGCAGCAAGGAAGTGCCTCCTTATTACGCGCAAAATAATTATTCCTCCACCTGACAGCGGGGACCCACCGGACGGGCCACCGTATTTTGCGAAAAAAACGTTTCCCCCTGACTGCTGGGACCCACCAGCTACATCTTCGCACGCAAGGAAGTGCGTCTGAAAAAACGATTCACCCCCCTGACTGCTGGGACCCACCAGCTACATCTTCGCACACAAGGAAGTGCGTCCGGGCAAAAAAAAACCAAAACGATTCGCCCCCTGACTGCAGGGACCCAGCAGCTACATCTACACAGGCAAGGTAGTGCCTGACAGTCGGGACCCATCTGGTCGAAGCGTACGTAGCGTTGTCATTCTGGTCGCAAACGTGTATGTACATACTGGTCGTTGTAGAGGCGCGAACGTCTCGTAGTAGAGGCACGCACGTAGCATGTACATGTACGTACAGCGGCCAGGGTGCAAGAAAAAAAATACGCCCACGTATGTGTACATACGAGCGGGGTCTCGAACGCCTACTCGCGCATACGTATGGCGAGGGCTCGTGTACATGGCTGGGTCAGAACGGAGAAACAACGTCGTCGTCGTGTTCATGGGGAGCCAAACCGGCTGGGTCGGAACGGAATGCGTGGTCGTGTTCATCGGGAGGGCTTGGATGGAACAGGCGATGGAAAATGAGGCTTGGCGTACCGCACAACGGAGGAAACGGCCTTCTGTTCGACCGGCCACGTTTGAAACGGGATCCTGTTCATCGGGAGGGGTCTGGCGTACCGCAAAACGGAGGAAACGGACCTCCTACGGTTGAAACGGGGGTCCTGTTGATCGGGAGGGGTGTGGCGTACCGCAAAACGGAGGAAACGGACCTCCTACGGTCAAAACGGGGGTCCTGTTGATCCGGACGGGTGTGCCGTACCGCAAAACGGACGAAACAAACTTGTGTTGGAGCGCTGCAGTCGAAACAGGGGTCCTATTCATCGGGAGGGGGTGTGGCGTACTGCAAAACAAGATTCCACGGGATACTGTTCATCTCCACCGTCGACCTCCTCCAGCCTCCACGGGCTACCGTCGACCTCCTCCAGCCTCCACGGGCTCCTGTTCATCCAGCCTCCACCGCGCGCTACTCCACCGGCTACTGTTCAACCACCCTCCACGGGCACCCCTCCACCGTCTACTATTCATCCAGCCCTCCACACCACGGGGTCCTATTCAACCACCCCTCCACGGCCACCCCTCCATCGTCTACTGTTCATCCAGCCCTCCACACCACGGGTTCCTGTTCATCCAGAGGCAATGCCACCGCTCACTGTTCATCAACCCCCCCGGCAACGTTCACTGTTCATCCCAGAGGCAGCATCGATCGGCTTCAGTTAGCAGCAGTAGCGAAGGAATTGCTCGATCGGGTTCAGTTAAAATCCATCGATCGATCGCTTGGGTTCAGTTAGAGCCCAACGCCTCGCTCGGGTTCAGTTAGAGCCAACGCCGCATTGCACACGCCACAGACGTGAGAGAACGCAGCATCGCTCGCCCCCGACCTCCACCGTAACCGCAACTCCCCAAAATTTTCCTCCCCTTGCTTCTACCATGATTTTTTCCGTCATGGACGGCCCAAAGAATGTCATGCAGTTGCGTCCCCGGCCCACCCAAGATGAAAAGCCCATTGTATGTCATGACTTTATATCATAGAAGTGGGAGCCCACCACATCTATGATGATACCGGGTTTTGTCACAATTATCGTCATAGAAGTGTCATATGTATGACAGAAAAAAATTTCGTTCGGCCCAAAATGTCATGGATGTGTCTTTTTTTATAGTGCACGTAGGAGCTTGCTGAGTTGGCCTGGAAGCCGCATGTTGCCACGCAGGTGCCTGCCCAGCTGGTTGGGCTGGCAGCTGCATGCGAACGGCGATGGAGTCTTGGTCGATGCGGGCGTGGCTGTGGCCCCGCTGATGTCCTCGGCAAGGGCCTTGCCGGCGGCCCGGCAAGCGTCTTGTCGTGGCGTTGCAGTCGTCCCCGCCAAGGTGCTTGCCGGGGGTCTTGTGGATTCCCTCGGCTAGAACCCCGCCGAGGATCGCCGTCTTCTCGCCCTCATCTGATCTCACATGTTTATGATCTTGACAAAGATCTGCATGCCACCACAGAGGTGCCTCCCGAGCCTTGGTTCCAACATGGTCGATTGGGTCGGAACCCGTGGGCTCAAGGGTGGCTCACTCTGTTGGTGTCGGGCAAGTAGCCCCAGCAAGGCTCTTGCCGGGGCCGTGGAGGCTTCCCCGGCAAGGGCCTTGCTGGGGGGTCCACCTTGCCCTCTTGCTTTTTGGTGTTTCTGGTCTTGACGTTGCTGTCGGATATCGGGTTCCGGCAAACCCTTAAGGTTCAAACACTGGGGTGCACGCAAAGAACTCTCCCTACCGAAACACGCCCATAGCCTCGCCGCGGTTTCAAAGCTAGATCGAAGAACAACACAAGAGACACGAGGTTTATACTGGTTCGGGCCACCGTTGTGGTGTAATACCCTAATCCAGTGTGTGGTGTGGTGGATTGCCTCTTGGGCTGATGATGAACAGTACAGAGGAAGAACAGCCTTGCGAGGAGAGGTGTTCTTGTGGTGGTTTGGTGTGCGGATGACTTTAACCTCTAGATCCTCCCCTTTTCTACTATCGTGGCTAGCCCTATTTATAGAGGCCCTAGTCCTCTACCCAAATATTGAGCGGGAAGGGAGCCAAGAACGGCCATTTTGAAAGGGGACAGCTAGTACAAGCTATCCTGACTAAAGGTGGTCTTCGACTGCCAAAGGCACTGGTGATGACGCCGTCTTGGGCTGCACGGTGACCTCCGTCCTGCCGCTCTGCTGGTCTTGGTCTCGTTGCACTGATATGGAAACCTTTGTCTGATGCCTTGGTACTCCGCGCCTGTGCTTGCCTCCTTTGCACCAAAGAGGAAATGAGGACATTGTGCAGGCTGGCGCCCGCCTGGTCTTGATCGTCATGGCTTGCGTCATGGGCACCTCGCGAGATACCCCTCGCCCTCATTTCTCCGCCTCCGCGTGAGCTTGCCTGTTGAGGCCGCCCTGAGGAGGCCTTGTGTGACGCCCCAAGACTGGAGCTTCAGTTGACTTCCAGGGTTTCCGGGTTTCGCCGTGTGTTTCTTCTGTGCCTGCCCTTTTATTTTTGCATTGCATCATGTCATCTCTTGCATTGCCATCATATCATTAATTTTTAAAACTCAACTAAATAAATCGTATGGATCTTGGTCCATTTAAATCGAGGAAGGGTGACTTCTCTTTATAACATATTCTCCCAATATTATGGAGCTATATAAATTATTCCATTTATTTGGAATTCACCATAACACACTTGCAAATTCCCATGCCCCTTTCTACTTCAAGTTTGGTCCCCAAACCTTGCCAATATTTCTTTCATCATTTTCCGGAGCTCCACCAAAAATCCGAACATTTTTGGACCTTCCCAAACCCTCACTTCCATTCAAATCATTTGGATTTAAATTCAAATGAATTTGAATTCAAATCTTCAATTTTGGCCTTTCTATTTTTCTTGGTACGAGCATATTTTTGTGAGCCCGGGAAAATTATCCGTGTGTCCAACTTCTTCCTCTAACCTCTATTTCTTTTCTTTCTTAATCTTCGTTTCTTTTCTTTTCCCTTTTCTTTTTTTAGTGAGAGAGAGCCAGCCAGCCCAGGCCAGCCCCCCTCGTCAGCCCACCATCTTGCTCCCAACCTCCCTTGAGCCCAGCCCGGCCCCCCAGCCCACCTAGCGCCTCCCTCCAGCCGGCTAACCTCTCACTTGTGACCCAAGGCCCACCAGCCGCCTCTAACCCTAGCCCGAGCGCTCTCCTCCTCCTCGTTCCCCTCGCTCGCGCCCGCCAGAAGCCCCTCGGCTCGATCCCGATTCCATCTCTCCCTCTCGATCTCTCCTCCGGCTCGACCACCGCACCACCGCACCCCCCGAGCAGGAGCCGGCCTCTGCTTCTTCTCCCCTCGGCCACCTCCTCGAGCGCCTCATCTCCATCGCGCCACCGTTCTGCGCCCGATCCCCCCTCGCGCGGCCAGCGAACCCCGCTGCCCGGATCCTTCGTCCTCCGCCATGGCCGCGCCTCCCTGCGCCAAGACCGGCCGCCGTGCCGCCTTGCTCCGTCGCCGCCTCTCTTCTCCTCCCCCCGCGTCCGGAGCCCCGTCGCCTCTCCACCCTGCCTGCGCCTCGCACCTCCGCTGATCCCGATGGGATCAGGAGCGTCGCTGCCTCAAGTCCCTTGAGCCCGAGGCCGCCCGAGCACCGCCGGATCTCGCCGACTGCCCGCGGTCGCCTCTGCGTCGACCCAGCGTCCTGCGCCTCCGGCGACCCTCGCCGCTCCCTGCGCCGGTCCCCTCGCCTTGCCGCTTCCTCCGGTGGTGGCGACCACCAGAGCCTCTCGCCGCCCTTCTCCACCTCGGGAGCCACACTTGCCGATGCCATGGCCGCCGCCCGTTCGCCCCTCCGGCCGTCGTCTCCGGAAACGCCAAGTACCTCTACGTGCGGACTCGCCAAGTACTTGACCCGGATGCGCCAAGTTTGATTATGAACGGTTGCACGTCCGACCCGGTATTCGAACCTCAAGCGCCAAGTTCGTCTTCCACTATCATCTCCGAGGATTTCTCCAAGACCCGAACCGGAATCGCCAAGTACCGACACCGTGTGTTCCTCATGGCCGGCAAGTTCGAGTACACGTTGATGCGACAAGTACCCGACGATCGCCAAGTACCCCTACGCGAAAGACGCCAAGTCCGCTTTCGGGATTCTTCAAGTACCTCTACCGTCGCCGTGTACCACTACTTCCCTCAGCGATCATCGCGAGAACGACTACTTCCTCTACTTCCCTCGACGACCCGTGAACGTCTACTTCCCTCACGTAAACGTTTTCCGCCCCGACGCACGCTTCAAGGTATAACCACCGAGATGACCGACCGTGATCGAATCATCCTTGCGATGTCGCTCTTTTGCCATGCCACCGTTCCGTGGGAACCCGTAATCGGAGCACCCCACCATCCTCGCATGACTCGCTTTACGCCCACTTCTTTTGCTCCGTATCTCCGTGATCTACCGGTACCGATATGTTGCCGTGGCATCATTTTCGGATTCGCTGTCGTGGCACCATTTTCGTTTTTCGCCGCCGTGGCACCCTTTTCGTTCCGCCACGGTGACATAATGCTTCATAATGCTCTTGTCAACGTTTTCATAAAAATTACTTAAAACTTGCACATGTCATCCGTGATCATGATTACAACAATTAAAAAATGTTTAAAATTGATGTTTACATTAATTTGCTAATATGCCATGCTAAAATGATTTATTGCATAACTTAATAACCGTAGCTCCATTTTAAATAAATTATATATGTAAATGGAGTAGAAAAATGCCTAGTTTAACATGGTACACTTTATTTTGCTGTTTAACAACTCTAAAATATGCTTTAGGTCAGATCTGTACCGAATCCATAATTTGCATATGGGGATTTTCCGGAATTGTTGTTCGTTGTTTCCGGCCTCATTTAATCTTGCCTAAATAGTTAGTTTCATATGTTTCAACTCTTGCCATGTTTAATAACATTTAATATTGTTGAGTACCTAATCGGAGAGAACTAAATAAGTGATGTGGTGTTCATTCAATATGCAACTCGTTGCATATTGAGCTCCACTTAACTTGTAGTGTTGTTTGTGCATATTGCCATGACATGCTATTTAAACAGGACAAGAATCATACATGATTGTGCATCATGCCATGTATAAGATTGTGTGTTTACTATGTTGATTGCTTCTTTCCGGTTTGCTTCTCTCGTTAGCTTCGGTTTCGTTCGGAGTTGTGAGGATTCGTTCGACCACGCTCGCTTGTCCTCTTCATGGACTTGATCTTCTTCCTTGCGGGATTTCAGGCAAGATGACCATACCCTCGATATCACTTCTATCTTTGCTTGCTAGATGCTCGCTCTTTTGCTATGCTTATGCTACGATGCCTACCACTTGCTATATCATGCCACCCACATTGCCATGTCAAACCTCTAACCATCATTTCCTAGCAAACCGTTGTTTGGCTATGTTACCGCTTTGCTCAGCCCCTCTTATAGCGTTGTTAGTTGCGGTGAAGATGAAGTTTGTTCCTTGTTGGAACATGGAGATGTTGTTCCTTGTTGGAACATGTTTACTTGTTGGGATATCACAATATATCTTATTTAATTAATGCATCTATATACTTGGTAAAGGGTGGAAGGCTCGGCCTTATGCACAGTGTTTTGTTCCACTCTTGCCGCCCTAGTTTCCGCCATATCGGTGTTATGTTCCCGGATTTTTGCGTCCCTAACGCGGTCGGGTGATTTATGGGACCCCTTGACAGTTCGCTTTGAATAAGACTTTTCCAGAAGGCCCAACATTGGTTTTACATTTGCCTCACCTAGCCTTTTTTTCCCTTGGGAGTCGCGCATCCCGAGGGTCATCTTTATTTACCCCCCCGGGCCAGTGCTTGTCTAAGCGTTGGTCCAAACTAGAGCACCGTGCGGGACCATCCCTTGGCAACTTGGGTTACGTCGGTTCCTGTACGCTTCGCTTATCCGGTCGTGGCCTGAGACGAGATACGCGCGGCTACTATCAGGGTGTCGGCACGCCGGGAGGTCTTGCTGGACTTGTTTTATTGCTGTGAAATGTCTTGTAGCCGGGATTCCGAGACTGATCGGGCTTCCCGGGAGAAGGTCTATTCCTTCGTTGATCGCGAGAGCTTATCATGGGCTAAGTTGGGACACCCTGCAGGTTTGAACTTTCGAAAGCCGTGCCCGCGGTTATGTGGCAGATGGGAATTTGTTAATGTCCGGTTGTAGAAAACCCGAAGTTGATCTTAATTAAAATACACCAATCAAGTGTGTAACCGTGATGGTCTCTTCTCGTGAGTCCGGGGAAGTGAACACGGTGTTGGAGTTATGTTTGGCGTGGGTTGTTTAGGATCACTTCTTGATCATAGTTGTTCGACCGTGCTTTGCCTCCTCTTCTCGCTCTCTTTTTGCATTATGTTAGCCACCATATATGCTAGTCGCTTGCTGCAGCTCCACCTCACTACCCTGTCCTACCTTTAAGCTTATATAGTCTTGATCTCGCTGGTGTGAGATTGTTGAGTCCCGTGACTCACAGATACTTCCAATACCAGTTTGCAGTGCCGATGAAACTGCAGGCAGGTGATGGATCCGAGCTCAAGGAGGAGCTCGATGAAGATCTTGTTCATTGTGTTGTTTCGTTTTAGTTGATCAAGAGTGGAGCCAGTTGGGACGATCGGGATCCGTGTAGCATTTGGGGTAGTCTTCTTTTATTTTGGTTCCGTAGTCGGACCTTGATTGTATCTGTATGATGTAATGTTTTACTCATGTATTGTGTGAAGTGGCGATTGTAAGCCAACTATGTATCTCTTTTCCCTTATGTATTACATGGGTTGTGTGAAGATTACCTCACTTGCGACATTGCTTTCAATGCGGTTATGCCTCTAAGTCGTGCTTCGACACGTGGGAGATATAGCCGCATCGAGGGCGTTACACCTTGCGTCGTCCGCCCCGCGAGGCTTGGCCCCTCGCGAGGGTCTTGAGTGTTGGTTGATGAAGACGAGCCATACTGGGCCACTGGCTGAGCCATGCTGCAGGCCGCAGGCAGGCAAGTATGCGGACCCCTGTTCCCATAACACCGACAGTAGCCCCCGGGCCCAAGGAATGCTCGGACTTGGCTTAGCGGCGAAGCCAAAGGGCAAGTATGGAGCACCGCGGGCCCCACAGCCTGCGGCCTTGGTTGCAGCATGGCAACTGATTGGACGTGGGCGTCTCCGCTTCCCCACGCTGCCTCGGCAACTGCCCGACTTGACGAGCCCCTGCTGCATGCAAAAAGAGTCATCATTAACTGCGATCGTGGAGTTCGACGGTTGGCCTCCCTCGGGCTATAAGTACGGAGGGGAGAGAGCCCCCGTTGTCCATCTCTTCTTGCTCCGCCCACTTCTTCTCCCTTGCTCCACCTCCATCCTTGACGCCAATGGCACCGATCCGCAGGTTCTCAGCCGAAGAGAAAGGGAAGGCCTCCCGGGAGGGGCCTGACCCGCTCCCGCCAAAGAAACGGCCGGTCCCATGCCACCGCGACGAGGTTGCGGGGCCGGAGATGACGAGGCCTTGGTGTGAGCGGCCACCTCCTCGGTTCCCGCTACCCATGTACGCCCGGGCCGAGGGCCCTGGAGAAAGGGACGACGAGCGAGGCCACCCACGCCGCAGACGTGGCCAACGAACCATGGCGGCGCGTGATGTCGCCCCTGGAGTCCATGCCGCGGACTCCTCTCACGAGCTCGTGCCGCATGCTGGGATGCCCCCATGTTCCTGGATCCACTTCCCTTTGTTCTTCGCCACCGAGATGCCACCGAGGGGGCCTCTCGAGCTTTGGCTGCAGCATGCCTACTGTGGCGCTCCGGCGACCGGAGCGGAGGTTGAAGTCATTGCTCCGGGCAAGGTCTTCATGACCAGAGGCTGGGGCGAGGTCGCCAGGGTCTGCCGAACCAGGGGCACCCTCGTGATTCACTTTGAATACGATGGCGCCTCCTTGATGCTATTCAAGGTCTTCGACACAGAAGACCGCCGCCTGGAGTGCTGCCCCAGAGGAGGCGGTCAGGACATTGACGTGGCAGGGGCTAGGCATGCCACTCGCTTCCCCACCGGCTCCTCCGGCAGCAGCAGCGATGCTTGGGAGTCCAGTGACTCTCCCGAGCTCTTCATGACTCCGAAGACGAACGACGACAGCTACGTGCCCCCGAGCTCGTGTCGTGCCCTGAGCAAGGCGACTACATCATGCCGTCGCTGCAGCTGATCTGGATGGGGTTGGCGCCGGCCTCCCGTGGCCCACTGTTGATGATGGCGTCGGCCATGGAGGTGCGGGTAGTTCAGGATCCTTAGGATTCTCTCTTTTTGTTCCTGTCGGTGTTCTGGGAACGGGGGTCCCCAGACTTGCCTGCCCGCGGCCTGCGGCGTGGCTCAAAGGAGGCCCAGGACAGCCCATCTTCATCAACGCAAGCTCAAGACCCTCGCGAGGGGCCAAGCCTCGCGGGGCGGACGACAAGGAGCTTCCTCAAGCACGACCTCGTCAGGTTGGCTCATGAGGAGGCGGAGAGTTCAAGGCAGGGTACCTCGCGAGGTGCCCAGGACGCAAGCTATGATGACCAAGGGCGCCAGTCGGGCGCCAGCCCGCGCAGCGTCCTTCTTTCCTCTTTGGTGCAAAAGGAGAAAGCGCAGGCGAGAGCATCAAGCACAGGCATCCGTTTCGGTGCAACAAGACCAAGACCAGCCCCAACGGCTGGAAGGGAGTCATCGTGGAGCCCAAGCAGGCGTCATCACCAGAGCCTTTGGCAGGTGAGGACCAACTTTAGTCAGGATAAGTGTACCCGCTGTTCCCCTTCAAAATGGCCAATTGTTGGCGCCCTTCCCGCTCAATATTTGGGAAGAGGCCCAGGGCCTTCGCCTATAAATAGGAGTAGCCACACTCAGAGTAGAGAAAAAAAAGGAAGGAGGAAGACGATCGGCCCCCCGGTATGAGATCGGAATCCTTACCAAGGAACCAGTAGCTAGAACAACTGAACACCACCTAGCAGTTCATCGCACCCGCCAAGAACAGACCCTCGCGAGGCTGTTCTTCCCTCAGATCGCTCCTCATCAGCCCAAGAGGCAATCCACCACACCACAAACTAGAGTAGGGTATTACACCACAACGGTGGCCCGAACTAGTATAAATCTCGTGTCTCTTGTGCTGTTCTTTTTAGTAGTTTAGGTCCCTGCGATTCGGCGAGGTACGAGACGGTGGAGGGTTGGATCTTCGCGCGCACCCCAGTGTTCGAACCTCAAGGGTCTGCCGGAACCCGAAATCCGACATTTGGCGCGCCAGGTAGGGGTGCGCCGGAATCTGCCTTTCGTCGCCTCGTTCTTCCCCGACCACCGCAACCATGTTCGACGCCCGTCGGGCTCAAGCGCCAATGCCGAGCCGCCTCGACTCCCATGTCGCCCAGACAGCTCCCGTCGGCGCGCCTTCGCCGTTCCCGTCACCTATCATTAACGCCGCCACTGCCCCGGCGGAACGAAAGCAAGCATTGTCCTAGCACTCCGTCCATGAGGCTGGACGGCCGCACCGCCACACCTTCGCCACCCCGCTGGTTCGTCCGCCGCTTCGCTGCCATGGAGGCCCGAGGCACTCATTTGCGTTAACGAGCTCCTGCGCTACCGCTTCCGTCGATAGACGTCTGAAGAATGGCTCGACCGAGTTGCCGAGCTCGTCTGCGGCCGCAGAGGCGACCCGCCGCCCGTCTTCACTGCACCGCACTCGCCGCTGTGAGCGATGAAGCTCCGGTGCCTCGGCCGCCTCCTCCCAAGACGGCGCCTGGGCCCAAAGCGCGCGGACCACAGGCGGAACTGTTCGCTTCGGCGCCGACACGGCAAGAGCAGTAGCTGTCAAGAAGTTCCTCGCCAAGAAGAATCTGCCCAGCGCTCCCGCTCCAAAGACGTCAAGACCTCCTGCGCTGCTCCTGTGGAGGCCCACAAGACCAAGCCTTCGCCGTCCGAGGCCCCCCGCAGCCACGGCGGGTCGTCGCCTTCACCTCCGAAGCTGCGCAGCGTCGTGTAGCCCGCCAAGTTCAAGCCAGACCTGCCTCCTCGCCACGACGGCAAATGACCCTACGGAGTTCCTCCAGCTCACGAGCCGGCATCGAGGCTGCCAATGGGGATGAAAAAGGTCATGGCAAACTGGTTTCCATGGCGCCAAGGACGGAGCCCGCGACCGCTCTTGAATCTGGCCCAGCACGATCTCTTCCTCGACCGAGATGCGCACTCCGCTTCATCGCCAACTTCCAGGTACTCGCGACCGCCACCCGCCGTAGTTTACATGCGCCAAGCAGCAGCCAGGGGAAACCCTGCAAAAGTACATCCAGCGCTTCAACAACGCGCGCCTCAAGATCCCCAGGGTAACGGAGGAGGCCATCATCTCTGCCTTCTCCGACGGTGTGCGCGACGTCAAGATGAAGGAGGAGCTGGCGATGCATGAAGATCTGTGCACCTCCTTGGAGCTGTTCAACTTGGCGACCAAGTGCACCAGGGCTGAGGAGGGGCGCCTCTCCCTCCTCGAGCTGCCTACCGCAGATCCCGAAGAAAAGAAGTCCAAGGCCAAGGAGGTGAAGCGCAAGGGGGCTGCCGTACTCGCGGCTGAACCAGACACCAAGCGAAGCAGAGATCAGCCCGAGTCCTCCAAGGGCAGCCGGTACTGCGTGTACCACAACCTCCACACCCACAACACCGGTGAATGCCAAGAGCTCCGGGCCGTGCACGAAGGAAGGGTCGGCAGATGCCCCGAGCGCAGCGACCGGGGCTACGGCCGAGGAGGAAGGAATGCAGGACGCTGGGAAGACCGCGGCCCTCGCAAAGGGTGGCGCGACCAACCTCGCGAGGACCGCTGGCAAGACCCACCTCGCGAGGGAGGCTGGAGGGATCAGCCTCGCGAGGATCACCCGCAGGGGAACGCAGGCCTCCCTCCGCTGCCGCCGCCACCAAGGAGAATCAAAGACCGTCATCGGGGGCGAGGCTGGGGGCTTCCAGAAGCGTGTGCGATCGCCGCATCCCTGGGCGGAGCTCAAGCCCCCGCCTCAACAAGATCTTCAAGCAGTTCGCCCACGGCGAATGCAGTCCTCCCAAGCTCGAGGCCACGCCCTCTCAGTGGTCGGCGTGCGCCATCACGCTCAGCCTCAGCGGATCGCCTGGGCGCGCAGCCACAGCCGGAGTTCTCCGATGCTTTGCTCCCAATCATCGAACGTGCTGGTCACTAAGACCCTCATCGACGGTGGAGCAGGGCTCAACGTCCCGTCCGTGGAGACATTCAACAATCTTCAAGTGCCTTACATACCGCCTTCAGCCAACCAAGCCTTTCTCCGGAGTCACCGACGGCTCCACGGTCCCGATCGGGCAGGTCCACCTTCCTGTCACCTTCGGGGCTCGCGACAACTACCACACCGAGCTCATCGATTTCGACGTCGCCCACATTCGCCTGCCGTACAACGCCATCCTCGGGTACCCAGCGTTGGCCTAAGTCATGGCCGTAACCCACCAGGGCTACAACGTCCTCAAGATGCCAGGAAGCGGCGGGGTCATCACGGTGCCCTGTGAAGAGAGAGACGCAGTGTGCTCCCTGGAGCGAGCCTTTCAGGCCGCATCACTAGAAGACCCAGACCACAGCAGCAGGAGGCCTCTCGAGGCCGCACCCAAGAAGAAGAAGACATCGACCGGCCAGGCTCTTCAAGAGACAGGCCCCTCAGGGCCCGCATCGGGCCAGGAGGAGCCTCCTTCCATCGCATAGGAAAGCGCGCCCGCCGCCCTCCTCAGGCAGGGCTCGGGGGCTCTCCCCTGGAGGGCCGCCGACCTCGCCAAGGTCTCGAGGGAGGCGCTTGGGCACCACGTGGAGGCGTGTTTCAAGCACGCTTCCCTGCAAGAAGGAGCAAGACCAGAGGGCGTAACCCTCAAGAGTTCGCCAAGAAGGCCATTCAGAGCTACAAGAGTCAAGGGTCATGAGGGGCAGCAGCCGCCATCTACTGTGGGCCCCCATCCAGCGAGGATGGTGGGCTACGGCGTGCATCGACATACCAGGCTCAACCGAGCCGCATCTCAAGAGCGCCTGCCCCTCGCGAGTGGGACGCTATGCAGTCCGCCCCATAGCTACGTGACGCTGCCTTGTGGCCTGCCAAACGCGGGCTGCCGTGCACCAGCGTCTCATGAGGACCATCCCGAGGCTCAAGAGGTCGTGCACGCCGCAGCCACTGGCGGAGATGGAGATGGCCCCGAGGAGCCACCAACGCCTCCCGAGCCTCCCGAGGCCCCCGGGCCTGGGGCTCGTGAGGATCGGCTCCCGCAGCCCACCGAGTCTGCTACACCAACACCCCTTCATCCCCAAAGATCACCAGTGACATCTTTAAGTTTTATTTCCGGCTGGGAGCGCCTTCAGGTCAGATTATTCCCAGGCCACGTGGGTCCGCCCCTCGTGGCATGTATCCTTTTATTTCATGTCGTTAGCCTATCTCGTTGGGGGGCGCCTGTCGGCATTCTCGGGAATGGGGGTCCCTGACTTGCTCGCCTGCTGCCCGCGGCGTGGCTCAAAGGAGGCCCAGACAGCCTATCTTCATCAACACAAGCTCAAGACCTCGCGAGGGGCTGGCAAGCCTTCATGGGGCGGACCAGGAGCTTCCTCGTGCACGGCCTCGTCGGGTTGGCTCATGAGGAGGCGGAGAGTTCAAGGCAGGGTACCTCGCGAGGTGCCCATGACGCAAGCCATGATTTACCAAGGGCGCCCGGTCGAGGCGCCACAGCAGCCCCTCCTTTCCTCTTTGATGCAAAGGGAGCAAGCGCATGCGAGGGCATCAAGCAAAGGCATCCGTTTGATTGCAACAAGACCAAGACCAGCCCCAACGGCTGGAAGGGAGTCATCGTGGAGCCCAAGCAAAGCGCCATCACCGAGAACCTTTGGCGGCGAGGACCAACTTTAGTCGTGATAAGTGTACCCGCTTGCCCCCTTCAAAATGGCCAATTGTTGGCGCCCTTCCCGCTCAATATTTGGGAAGAGGCCCGGGGCCTTCGCCTATAAATAGGAGTAGCCACACTTAGAGTAGAGGGAGATCGAAAACGATCGGCATCCAGAGAGAGATAGGGACTCGATCCTCAAGCTAGAGCGACGGGACACCACCTAGCAGTTCATCACATCCACCAAGAACAGACCCTCGCGAGGCTGTTCTTCCCTGTACTGTTCCTCATCAGCCCAAGAGGCAATCCACCACACCACAAACTAGAGTAGGGTATTACACCACAACGATGGCCCGAACTAGTATAAATCTTGTGTCTCTTGTGCCGTTCTGTTTAGTAGTTTAGGTCCCTGCGATTCGGCGAGGTACGAGACGGTGGAGGGTTGGATCTCCGCGCGCACCCCAGTGTACGAACCTCAAGGGTCTGCCGGAACCCGAAATCCGACATTAGGCGCGCCAGGTAGGGGTGCGCCAGAATCCACCTTCTGCCACCTCGTGTCCCATCGCATCGCCACCACCATGTCCGCCACTGGCGGGCAACCCAGATCCTTAGGCGGCGTGGCCCGCCCATGCAGAGTCAGCTTCGCCTTGGGCGACCCGTGCCCCAAGCAGCTCGCCGGTCCGCGCGCTGGCGAGCAGCGACGCGTGGGATACAGGCCGACGGCTCTCACGCCATGGCAAGGCGCGGTCGGCAGCAAGGGCCTCCAACCACGCCGCGACCAAATCACCGTACACCCGCCGGGAGCAAAGCGAACTTCGAGGGCCGCGCTCACGGTGGCCCGAGAGCTGCTGCAGCAGCAAAGGCCGGAGAGCGGCTGCGACGTGT
This sequence comes from Aegilops bicornis, assembly GCA_021605145.1. Taxonomy (NCBI): domain Eukaryota; kingdom Viridiplantae; phylum Streptophyta; class Magnoliopsida; order Poales; family Poaceae; genus Aegilops; species Aegilops bicornis. Next base: position 567,421,098 of record CM038673.1, on the reverse strand, counting down.
TGCTGGAGCGAGTGGCAGAGCTCCTGGGCTTCGCCGCCACGGGGGCTCACCCCTTCTGCACCCAACTTCCATCTCAGGCCCAGGGCGGCCCGCACGGGGGCTCCACGCTGCGTCTGCTGGCTCCAAAGCTACTCCCAACACCGGCGAGGTTGTCGGCCAAGACGGCAGCTGGGTTGCCCCGCCCGGCCCGCGGAGAAGAAGGACTCGGCGTGAACTCACGGCCCTGGTGGACCGCCACGCCACCACACCCCACGGCGGGCGCATCAAGCGAGCAAGATGGCACGCCAAAGCACTACGGGCGTGGCCTTCGGGATGACGGCGCCCGGAAGAATACGTGCCCCACATGAGGGAGAACAAGGCTCGTTCCTCACCCGAGCTGGGGGATCAGCGCCGAAGCGAGCTCTTCCAGAGCCTCGAGACGGTCCCACCGGTCACGCTGGGGCGGCGATTATCGGGTACCGCCATTCCTCAACAGCAAACATACGCTAACCATAGGTCGCAGGAGGTACAGGTCGCCACGACGGCGGCTGCCCGCTCCTCAGCCTCCTACCCCTCGGGAGGGGGGCGCAGGGGGTTGCCGGAGAGGGGCAGAGATCCGACATCACCACCGCGGTGTTCGGAGCAAGGCGTTCTCAGGAGGTAGTCCCTCTGTTGGGGAGGCGCCTTAGGGCCTGCCCCTGGCGGAGGACCCGTGGTCGTCGGGGGAACCGCTGTCGGGGGAACCGCTGGCGACCGCTCTACCCCATCAGCGGCGTCCTGGTTTCCGGTCGTCGTTGGTGGCACTAGAATGTGGCACAAGACGGGGCCCTCGTCTGGCGATATGAAGCAAGGCCGGTACCTATGAAGAAGGCCCAGTGGCTGTGAAGCTCGCCGCCCCGTGACACTCTCACGTAATAATGAGTGGGGTTGTACACACCCCGGAGTCTCAGGGGTGCCGGCCTCAGGCCCGGGCTTCTCCCACGCCTATGGCAGTGACTTAGTCTGCGACCGTGAGAAGACATCCAAGACTAGCCGAGGTGTCGGACTCGGCGTGTCGTCTGCTTACTTCGCCTGGCCATGTTGTTGTCGCTTTCCCCCTCTGGATTTACATTGGATTCGAATTTGAGATTTGCGTGTGTTCGGGGAAGGGGTGCTTAGTCTCGTTCGAGCAAATCTCTCGCGTTTCGGTTGTCACTCCGCCTCAGCTGCCTCCCCTCGCGAGCCCCTCACGAGCCGGGCCAGGCCTAGCTTGCGCGCAGCCCAGCTTGTCGCCGCCGCGACCTCTCCGGAGGGTTTTTACTGCAGGTCCTATGGATTCAATCAGGAGGCACTCAGATCGCCGCAGCCTCCCACAGGCTATCTCAGGGCTCGTATGAAACAAAGGTAAACCAGCCAACCAAAGACGTCGCTTAGCCAACCACTTGGCGGGCGCGTATGGGCGATGTAACACACTGCTAATACGATGAACACAAGTTTTACATGAGGGGCTCCTCCCAAAATGCTCTCACAGCCATCGTGCCGTAACTCGAGTTCTATTCATGTAGGGTAACGGAACAGGGACAATACATAATCAGTCGGATAAATCCCCAATGCGCCCTCAGGAGCACCTCCCGAGCCGCTGTCGGCGTGGCCACTGGCCTCGCCACCGCTCGCGTGGTCGCCGGCGGCGTCTCGCCGTTCACCACGCCGCCTCATCGGCAGCCACGACCACGCCCGCCGTTGTCCGAAGCGAAGGCCCGGACGAGGGCATCCACATTGCTCTTCCACCCGGTCGCCAGTCGCCCGACGGCTCGGGAACTGAAGCGATGGCTGCGTCAAAGTCGGGCGGGGTCCATGTCCGGAGATGGCTGAAGCCACGAGAAAAGGCGCGCCAAGCAGCGCGGCTCCTCTCCTCCACCAACCTATTGGCCTCGACCTATCTGGCCCACCAAGGCCACCCCGTTGGTGAAGAACTGAAGGTTGTCGGCGTAGTTAACCGCGTGCGGCTCGCCAACTGCCGCCTCGCAGATATTACCCAATGCTGCGTTGGCTCTTTCCCGGAGCGTGGCGAGCATGGGGCCGTGCTCATGCTCCAGGATTCGCCACGACGATCTCTTCCGTGCATTCTGGCGCCCGCAGCACGGCCTCGGCCTCCTCCACCGTTGGCGAAGAAGGCGCCTCGGCCACCGAGAGGTGGTGGACTCCCTCTGTGCCACCTCGAGGGCGGCTCGAAGAGCATCGGCCCACCGCGTCGCCTCCTCCAGCTTGGCCCTCAAGGCAGCAGTCCTGCCCTCAGCCTCGGCCTTGATCAACCCCAGCCGCTCCTCAAACTCGCGCTCGAGGTTCGAACGCGCCACCGCCACTCGGCGTCCGACCTCCTCCAAGACGCGGGCTTCCCGTGCAGCGACCTCATCCTCTACCCGCGTCGCCAAGCGCTCCCTCGTCTCTAGGCGCTCATACACGCTGCTCATGGCTTCAAGCGCCGGCGCCTCACGCTTTCCCGAGCTCACGGGTCGCCGGAGGCCACCTTCATCGACGCGAGGGCTGCCTCGCCCAGCTCCACTTGCTCCTCCAATGAGTGACACGGCGCCAGGAGTTCCTGTGCCCGCTCCTCCGCTGCCTCTCGCCGCCTGTTAGCTTCCCGGGCCTCCTCGACGGCCCGAGAACAGGCCTCCCGAGAGGCTGCCAGCAACGCCTTGGCCTCTTCATCATCAAGATCGTGCTGGTGGCGCGCAAGGGCGACAGCGCCCTCCAGCTTCAGCGCCTCTGCTGCCAGCGCAGCCCTCGGCCCGGCTGGGCGCGTCTTCATCGACAAGCTCTTCACCAAGCAGGCTCACGCGTCGGCCGCCCTTGACGAAATCCTTGGCGAAGGGCGCGGCGTTCCTCAGCGCTGCACCACGTCCCCACACCATCAACCGCCCAGCGGGCGCCGGAGCCACGAATCAACACCTCCTCCGGAAGGGGGCTGGGGCTCGCACCAAGCGACGCTGAAGCGCCGCGCCAGAAGCCCGGCCTGGAGCCAGCCCATCCCCAGACGAGGGGCGCAGGAAGCGCCTCAGCCAATCGCCGTCCACGACCTGGCGAGAAGCCCACGACAGGCTAGCTATGCCATGGGAAGGCTCGCGAGGAAGGATCGCGAGGCGCGCGGGGCCACGACGCGCCACGGGACGGTTCACCTCCCCGGTCGCCCTCACCACAAGGGCTCCACTGCTTGGAGCGCTCAAGGGCGGGGGAGGGGGCGGAGCAGGGGGGGACGGTTCTTCACCCGTCTCCGTGAGCTCGGCAGGAAGGGGCCTGCAGGGCAAGGATCAGTACAAGCAGCAGAAGAATCAGGAGCTGGAGAAGGAGGAGGCTTACTCATCGCTGGCAAGTACTTCCTCACGCTTCAAGCAAAGCATAAGGGTAATCATCGCCCAGGGCCTCCCTTCTCTTCCGAAGGGCCTCGAAGTTCACGCGGAAACGACCCAAGATTTGAGTGCAGGGGTCGGCCTGCGGCGAGGGAGAAGCATCAAGGCGACTTGCGCCAGGGGCGTCCGCCTGACGCGCGCTGCTAGTCGCCTCACCAAGAGAAGCAGCGGGGGCCTCGGGGGCTCCATCCGCGGGCGCTGCGGGCAGCTGCCTACCGCCCTCAGCCGCGACGGCATGAGCCTCAGGAGCTGCCCCCTCATGAGCATCGCCCGACGCTGTCACCCCGACGGGGGTCCCTTCGGCCTCTGGCGGCTCGTGCCTCCCTGCTCCGCCACTTGAGGAGGAGCCGCCTTGGCCGACTGGAAGGGCTGTCACCATCACCGGATTCTTGCGAGGCCCCTGGAGACCAGCGGGGCGCGGCCCCCATTCATCGAAGATAGGCATCTGGTTCACAAAATCACCCCTGTTCTGGCAGAGGTTCAAAGAAGGCCCCTCCATGCCGGATGCCACCGGGTTGGGGTCGCCAACAGACCAGGAGCACTTTCCTTAGCGCTTGAGCGTCAGGTCTTCTTCCTGGAGCCTCATACGATCACCAGGCCCGCTGAAGGCCCACATCCGGTGGGAATGGCGTTGGAGAGGAGCAATGCGGCGCATCAGGAACTCCTTCACCACCTTGGGCGCTGTCACAGCAAGCAACCTCAGGAACACGAAGCGGCGCCAGACGAAGATAAGCCGAGGGCTTGAAAGCGTCTCCTGGCCCCAGCCTGAATTGGGGAAAGCAGGCGAGGTTGGCTCCGATAGCAGGGGGCTGGGCAGCCCCACATCCACGTACAACCACCTCTCGTGGAACTCAGCCGCGGGCGGAGGCAGGCTGAAGTCAATCCCTGAGGCCGCTGTCTCGGGCACGGCGACGAAGCTCACGCACGCCAAGCATTGGGTGGGGTCGACAAGGCGCAGAGAGAAGAAGTGGCGCAGCAAGGCAACCGAAGGAAGGATGCCCATCATTGCTTCACAAACGAAGGCGAAGACCGAGAGGAGAGTGATGGACTCAGGACCCAGATGCATCATGTGGATCTGATAGTGGGAAAGCACGACATTAAAGAAATCAGAGAAGGGGGGAACCAGCCCCGCCCACAGGGCGTCAGCAAAATACCGGACCTCAGTGACTATCCTGTCGATGGAGAAGTGGGACGCGGGCCAAGCCGTCGTCCTCCCGCATTCGTTGAAGGAGGTGGCCAGAGCCGAACTAACCTTGCCCAAGCCCTCTAGATTGAGTATGATCGACGGGTCGACAGCGGAGGCCGCCGGCGGCGAGCGAGGCGGGGTCACAGGTTTCTTCCCTTTCCCCTTCTTCGTCAGAGCCATGGCGATTGAAAGGGGGAAGGGGAGATTTGAGATTGGATTGGAAATGGAAGCTGGAGTTCGAGAGGGGGAAGGACAGGGGCGCACAAGCAGCAGAGAGGAGAACGGATGTGTACAGCAGCGTGTCCGCCTAGCAAGGCACGAAATAAGGAGGCGTGGGGGAACAGTGCCGCCCATGTCCAATAAACTGCCACGCGTCGCCCAAGGTCATGAAGGTGTTAGGGCTCGTGGACGCTCGCACTTGCCCTTTCGCCTCTGCTCGGCCAAGTTCGGGCGCCCGTGGGCCAGGGGGCCTCTGTCGGCGTTCAGTAACGGGGTCCCAGACTTGCTCGCTCGCTGCTCAAGGCGTGGCTCAAAGGAGGCCCAGGACAGCCCATCTTCATCAACACAAGCTCAAGACCTCGCAGGGGCCAAGACTCATGAGGCGGATGACCAGGAGCTTCCTCGAGCACGGCCTCGTCAAAGTTGGCTCATGAGGAGGCGAAGAGTTCAAGGCAGTGGTACCTCGCGAGGTGCCCATGACGCAAGCCATGAAGACCAAGGGCGCCCGGGCTGGCGCCAGCTCATGCAGCGCCCCTCCTTTCCTCTTTGGTGCAAAGGGAGCAAGCGCAGGCGAGGGCATCAAGCAAAGGCATCCGTTTCGGTGCAACAAGACCAAGACCAGCCCCAATGGCTGGTAGGGAGTCATCGTGGAGCCCAAGCAGGCGTCATCACCAGAACCTTTGGCAGGCGAGGACCAACTTTAGTCGGGATAAGTGTACCCGCGGTTCCCCTTCAAAATGGCCAATTGTTGGCGCCCTTCCCGCTCAATATTTGGGAAGAGGCCCGGGGCCTTCGCCTATAAATAGGAGTAGCCACACTCAGAGTAGAAGGAGATCGAAAACGATCGGCATCCAGAGAGAGAGATAGGGACCCGATCCTCAAGCTAGAGCGACGGGACACCACCTAGCAGTTCATCACATCCACCAAGAACAGACCCTCGCGAGGCTGTTCTTCCCTATATTGTTCCTCATCAGCCCACGAGGCAATCCACCACACCACAAACTAGAGTAGGGTATTACACCACAACGGTGGCCCGAACTAGTATAAATCTTGTGTCTCTTGTGCCGTTCTGTTTAGTAGTTTAGGTCCCTGCGATTCGGCGAGGTACGAGACGGTGGAGGGTTGGATCTCCGCGTGCACCCCAGTGTTCAAACCTCAAGGGTCTGCCGGAACCCGAAATCCGACACGCCCCTCGGGCTGCATCATCCCCAAGCCGCTCGGGCCAGTCCCAGCGGCATGTATCCTGCCTACTTTTTGCTTAGGATTGTGCCCTCACTCCACCATGCTTGTTATTTGGTGCCTTTTCCTGGGTGGCGGAATCTTGCACGTTAAAGGGTGGGTGCCTGAGCATCGCGACTCAGGGCTCCTACCGGCTCTCCGGCCCTCACCCTCTGGTCTTGTCCATGGCATCGCGGACAGGCTTGCCAGCGATGGCTGAGACCAGCTCGAGAGCTGGGACCCGAGGACGAGTTTCATCATCTAACCCGCTTATGCTGCGTTAAAGGGGGTGCCTGAGCATCACGACTCAGGCTCCTACCGGCTCTCCACCTCACCCTCTGGTCTTGTCCATGGCATCGCGACCTGGCTTGCCAATGACGGCCGAGACCAGCCCGAGAGCCGGACCCGAGGATGTAGAGTTTCGTCATCTAACCCAGCTTGGCGTTAAAGGGGGCTGCCTGAGCATCGCGACTCAGGTCTCCCACCGCTCTCCAAATTTCACCCTCCGGTCTTGTCCATGGCATCGCGACCTGGCTCGCCATGACGGTCGAGACCAGCCCGAGAGCCGGACCCGAGGACGAGAGTTTCACACCTAACCCAGCTTGCGCGTTAAAGGGGGGTTACCGAGCATCACGACTCAGGGCTCCTACCGCTCTCCGCCCTCACCTCCTGGTCTTGTCCATGGCATCGCGACCTGGCTTGCCAATGACGGCCGAGACCAGCCCGAGAGCCGGACCCAAGACGTAGAGCACCGGCATCTGGCCAAATTTGCAGGAACACACTCGAAGACAAGGCCCAAAGCCAGGCGCAACCCGCCTTGAGGTAGGGCCTCGTGAGTCCCGTGCTGGTTCACGGGTGCCCCAACACACCTCGCGAGGCCTCTCGCGCCTCTCCAAAGCAACTAACGGCAGGACTAACGATCGCCACGGCGAGCTTTTGTTCCTTTTGTGGTGAACCTGCAGGGTCCCTCCAAGGAGCACGAAACGACCTCTCCACGCAATCTCTAGCCGGCCAAGGCACGGACCTAGCGCCGCACCAGGAAGCATTGCCCTGACCCACGAGATAAGTCACCCTCCGGACACACTAGTCATCGCAACACCATCCCACACTCAATGCAACCCCGTGTTAGCAACAACGCTCTCCTTTCTCACCGAATGATGGCTGCTTGGGCGCCAAGGGGGACCCCCTGAGCATCGCGACTCAGAGGCTCTTACCAGACCTCGGGCCGCTCACCTCCTGGCCTTGACCACGGCATCACGACCTGGCATACCAGCGACTACCGGAAGCCGCTTTGGGACTGGACCACGGGCGCAGAGCATCAAGCCCTCACGAGGTCCGGAAAGGAGGAAACTGAGCTAGAACGGAATGAGCATCTCGCACTACCTCATAAAAAGGGTTATATTGACAAACGAAGCTACAAACATCTTACAAGCCCCCGCGGGGTACATTCTTGGCTCCTCGCAGGAAAAAAAGACGCGAATCCTAAGGAGTCCTATCTACAGGGACCACCACCACCACGGCAGACGCCATCATCAACAGTGGGCCACCCGGTCTGGAGCCAACCCCATCCAGATCAGCGGCGGCGACGACCTGACGAGCCCGCCCTGCTCCGGGAGCGGCGCAGGCTCGGTGGCTCGTAGCTGTCGTCGCTCGTCTCCAGCGTCGCGAAGAGCTCGGCAGAGTCGCTGGATCCTCCGGCGCCTTCGTCACCTGAGAAGCTGCCAAGGGAGTGGGCGGTCGGCCTCCGTCTCACTGCAGCAGGGCCCCGACCGCCTCTCCCGGGGCAGCACTCCAGCCTATGACCCTCCGCGTCGAAGACCTTGAAGGACACCACCGAGGCACCGTCGTACTCCAGGTGGATCGTGAGGGCGCTCCTCGCCCTGCAGACCCGGGCGACCTCGCCCCAGCCTCGTGTCATGAAGACCTCGCCGGGCAACTATCGCGACCTGCCGCCTGTCAGCGAGGGTGCCGCAGTCGGTGTGCTGCGGCCAGAGTCCCAGGGGGTCCCCCTACCGGACGACGGAGGCGAAGAAAGAAGGAAGACGAATCCAAGACTTAGGAGGCGCAGCGACGCGGAGCACGAACTCCCGGCAGGAGCCCTCGGCGTGGACTCCAGGGGGGAAGACGCACACCTTCGTGACCCGGGCTGCCGTTGCTGGCGGGCGCCGTGGCGCCCGGGCGCCGCCTCCTTCAGGGCCACCAATTTGTGCATACAAGGGAAGAGGAAACCCTGGTGGCGGCCGCACGCACCAGGGCATGGGCGCCTCCTGGCGAGCGCTCCTGCACTAACACTAGAGAGCAAGCCGCTTCTTTGGGGGGAGCAGGTCAGGATCCTCTTGAGGAGCCTTTCCCTTCTCTTCCTTGGAGAACCGGCGGATCGGAGCCATGGCAACCAGAAGAGACGAGGAAGAGGAGAAGGTAAGGATAGACTGGAAGGGCGCTGGCCGTTGCCTGCATTTATAGCCGGCGAAGGCCAACCGTCGGCCTCCACGATCACCGATCATCATGACCAACTGTCTGGCTCGGGGAACGGGGTCCCCAGACTTGCTCTGCCCTGACTCAAGGCGTGGCTCAAAGGAGGCCCAGGACAGCCCATCTTCATCAACGCAAGCTCAAGAACCTCGCGAGGGGCCAAGCCTGCGGCCTGCGGATGACAAGGAGCTTCCTCAGGCACGACCTCATTAGGTTGGCTCATGAGGAGGCGGAGAGTTCAAGGCAGGGTACCTCGCGAGGTTCCCATGACGCAAGCCATGATGACCAAGGGCGCCCGGGCTGGCGCCAGCCAGCCAGCGCCCTCCTTCCTCTTTGGTGCAAAGGGAGCAAGCGCAGGTGAGAGCATCAAGCAAAGGCATCCGCTTTGGTGCAACAAGACCAAGACCATCCCCAACGATCGAAGGGAGTCATCGTGGAGCCCAAGCAAAGGCTATCATCACGAGCCTTTGGCAAAGCGAGGACCAACTTTAGTCGTGATAAGTGTACCATTGCCCCCTTCAAAATGGCCAATTGTTGGCGCCCTTCCCGCTCAATATTTGGGAAAAGGCCCAAGCCCTACGCCTATAAATAGGAGTAGCCACACTCAGAGTAGAGAAAAAAAAGGAAGGAGGAAGACGATCGGCCCCCCGGTATGAGATCGAAATACTCACCAAGGAACCAGTAGCTAGAACAACTGAACACCACCTAGCAGTTCATCGCACCCGCCAAGAACAGACCCTCGCGAGGCTGTTCTTCCCTGTACTGTTCCTCATCAGCCCAAGAGGCAATCCACCACACCACAAACTAGATTAGGGTATTACACCACAACGGTGGCCCGAACTAGTATAAATCTCGTGTCTCTTGTGCTGTTCTGTTTAGTAGTTTAGGTCCCTGCGATTCGGCGAGGTACGAGACGGTGGAGGGTTGGATCTCCGCGCGCACCCCAGTGTTCGAACCTCAAGGGTCTTCCGGAACCCGAAATCCGACAATTCCCTGCGAGGAATCGGAAAAAGACACCCAGTGGGGGCATGTAAAGGGTCCGCGGTGTATTTTGCTGATGTGATCCTTATTATGAAACTGCGCAAGTGCTTGTCCTGTCCCGGCTCGGTTCCCCCTTTCTAACCTCGTGATGACTTAGCGCTCTACGCTGACAGGTCCTGGTCCCCAGGCAGGCTTCAGCCGTCGCTGGTATGCTAGATCGCGATGTCGTGGTCTAGGCCAGGAGGTCAGCGGCCCGAGGTCCGATAAGAGCCCCTCAGGCGCGATGCTCAGGAGGTCCCCTTTAGCGTGCAAGCAGCCGCCAAGAGGCGAGAACGGAAGGCAACATTGCCGTCACAGAGCTGCATTAAGTGAAGTTTCTGCGCTGCATCGACTAGCTAATCCAAGAGTGGAACTTATCTCAAAAACATGGAGTCGCTCCTTCGCGTTGTGCCAGACTTGTACGTCGGCAGCTTTGGCGCAGCTAGGTTAGGCCCTCGCGAGATTTTCTCGTTCTTCCCCACACTCTCCTTCATGCTCTACGTCCTCAGGTCCTGGCCCTCGAGCGAGCTCAGCCGCCGCTGGTATGCCAGGCGCGATGCCTTGAACAAGGCCAGGGGGTGAGGGCTGGAGAGCCAGTAAGAGCTCCTGAGTCGCGATGCTCAGGAGCCCCCTTTTAACGCGCAAGCGGATCGCGTGGGAAAGAGAGAGAGAGAGAGCTCGTGGTGCCACCCGCTTCAGACCTCAGGAGGTTTCCTGCCAGGTAACAAGAGAGAAGCACGGGTTGCCATTATGATAGCCGTCCGGCCATTGGTTGTTCCGAGAGAGTGGTGAGGGCACTGAGGGCCTGGTGAGGTGACGCTTGCGGGGCTGCCACGGGCCAAAGCTCGACCACTCAGATTTGTCGACGTTGCAGTGACGGACCCATGCACAAGCGCCGTGCCAACGCGAGCGGCTCCAAAGTTAGATGTCAATCAAGCAGGAGATAATCACAGGTAGGTTAAGCACGAAGGGCAAATCAGCTTAGATAAATGCAAGAGGGATACATGCCACTGGGTCTGGCCCGAGCAGCTTGGGGATGATGCAGCCCGAGGGGCGCCCCCAGCAAGATAAACTTAAAGACATAAGCAAAACAGGATACGTGCCACAGGGACGGACCCACGCGGTCTGGGAATGATGCAGCCCTGAGGGCTCTCCCAGCTGAAATGAACTCGAAAGACATCACCTGGATCCATTGTAGAGGAGGTGTTGGAGTAGCTGAAGATGCGCGATGAAGAAGCCGACACTAACGAGCCGCAGGAGCCCTCGGCCTCGGGAGGCTCTGGCGGTCCAGGCGGTTAATCGAGGACCGTCTCCATCTCCGCCAGGACCGCGTGTCGCCTGGCCTCCTGAGCTGCCAGAATGCTCTGCGAATGGCGCTGGTGGGTGGCAGCCGCGTTCAGCAGGCCGAAAAGCAGGCAAATGTAGTTGTGCGGCGGACCCTCGCAACGTCCCACGCGCGAAGGCCAGATGCGCTCCTGAGTTGCGGCTCGGTTGAGCCTCGGGACATCAATGCAGATGCGCAGCCCACCGTCCTCGCCTAGATGGGTGGCTACGCCAGGCAAACGGCGGTCGCCGCGCATGACTCTTGCTTCCTGAAGCTCCTGAGTGGCCTTGGTGATGAACTCCCGAGGGTTGGGCTTTCCTCGCCCCGTCCCTTCCTGAGGGAAACATGCTGCAAAGCACGCCTCCAGGTGGTGTCCGAGCGCCTCCCTCGTGATCCTGGCAAAGTACGAGGCCCTCTAGAAGAGATCCCCCGAGCCCTGCCCAAGGAGGGCGCCGGGCGCGCCTTCCTATGCGATGGAAGGAGGCGCCCCTTGCAAGGGCGCGGATCCTGATGCGACACCTCCTGAGATGCCAACCTCCTGAGGCCTGGAGCTGGGCGATGTCTTCTTCTCCTTGGGGACTGCCTCAGGATGGTACTCGTCCTTGCTGTCCGGGTCCTCGATTGATGCAACTTGGAAGGCGCGCTCGAGGGAGCACACCGCATCCTTCTCTTCGTAGGGGACTAAGATGATTCCGCTGCTTCCTGGCATCTTGAGGACGTTGTAGCCATGGTGGGTCGCCGCCATCAATGTAACGCCCTCGATGCGGCTATATCTCCCACGTGTCGAAGCACGACTTAGAGGCATAACCGCATTGAAAGCAATGTCGCAAGTGAGGTAATCTTCACACAACCCATGTAATACATAAGGGAAAGAGATACATAGCTGGCTTACAATCGCCACTTCACACAATACATGAGTAAAACATTACATCATACAGATACAATCAAGGTCCGACTACGGAACCAAAATAAAAGAAGACTACCCCAAATGCTACACAGATCCCCGATCGTCCCAACTGGGCTCCACTACTGATCAACTAAAACGAAACAACACAATGCACAAAGTCTTCATCGAGCTCCTCCTTGAGCTCGGGTGCATCACCTGCACGGTTTCATCGGCACTGCAAGCTGGTTTTGAAGTATCTCATGAGTCACGGGACTCAGCAATCTCACACCCGCCGAGATCAAGACTATTTAAGCTTAAAGGTAGGACAGGTAGTGAGGTGGAGCTGCAGCAAGCGACTAGAATATATGGTGGATACATACGCAAATGAGAGCGAGAAGAGAAGCCAAAAGCACGGTCTAACAACAATGATAAAGAAGTTATCCTAGAAAAAACTACGCTAAGCATAACTCCAACACCGTGTTCACTTCCCGGACTACCGAGAAGAGACCATCACGGTTACACACGCCGTTGGTGTATTTTAATTAAGATCAACTTCGGGTTTTCTACAACCGACATTAACAAATTCCCATCTGCCACATAACCGCGGGCACGGCTTTCGAAAGTTCAAACCCTGCAGGGTTGTCCCAACTTAGCCCAGGATAAGCTCTCGCGATCAACGAAGGATATTCCTTCTCCCGGGAAGACCCGATCAGTCTCGGAATCCGGCTACAAGACATTTCACAAAGCAATAAAACAAGACCAGCAAAGCCGCCCGGATGTGCCGACAAATCTGATAGGAGCTGCACATATCTCGGTCTCGTGGCACACTCGGATGAGCAGTCCATACAACTAAAACCAGACCTCAAGTTGCCTTGAGGGGCGCCTGCAGTGGCTCTAGTTCGGGCCAAGACTCAAGGAGCACCGTCCGGGGCTAAAATAAAGATGACCCTCGGGCTCCTAAACCCAAGGGAAAAAGGGCATAGGTGAGGCAAATGGTAAAACCAATGTTGGGCCTTGGCTGGAAAAGTCTTATTCAAAGCGAACTGTCAAGGGGGTCCCATAAATCACCCTAGGGACGCAAAATCCGGGAACATAATACCGATATGACGGAAACTAGGGCGGCAAGAGTGGAACAAAACACCAGGCATAAGGCCGAGCCTTCCACCCTTTACCAAGTATATAGATGCATTAATTAAATAAGATATATTGTGATATCCCAACAAGTAAACATGTTCCAACAAGGAACAACATCTCCATGTTCCAACAAGGAACAAACTTCATCTTCTCCTGCAACTAACAACGCTTATAAGAGGGGCCGAGCAAAGCGGTAACATAGCCAAACAACGGTTTGCTAGGAAAGGATGGTTAGGGGCTTGACATGGCAACATGGGAGGCATGATATAGCAAGTGGTAGGCATCGTAGCATAGGCATAGCAAAAGAGCGAGCAACTAGCAAGCAAAGATAGAAGTGATTTCGAGGGTATGGTCATCTTGCCTGAAATCCCGCAAGGAAGAAGAACGAATCCATGAAGAAGACAAACGGACGAAGTCGAACGAATCCTCACAACTCCGGAACGGAACCGAAGCTAACGAGAGAAGCAAACCGGAAAGAAGCAAACAACATAGTAAACAACCATCACATAAACATGGCATGATGCACAATCAAGTACGATGCATGTCCGGTTTAAAGAGGCATGGCATGGCAATATTGACGGAACACCACAACACTTATTTAGTTCTCTCTCGGTTAGGTACTCAACAATATTAAATGTTATTAAACATGGCAAGAGGGTGAAGCATATGAAACTAACTATTTAGGCAAGATTAAATGAGGCCGAAACAACAACAACAATTCGGAAAAATCCCCATATGCAAATTATGGATTCGGTACTGATCTGACCTACAGCATATTTTAGAGTTGTTAAACATGCAAAGTAATGCTACCATGTTAATCTATGCATTTTTCTACCCCATTTACATATATAATTTATTTAAATCCGAGTTACGGTTATTTAGATATGAAATAAATCATTTTAGCATGGCATTTAAGCAAATTAATGCAAACAACAATTTTAACATTTTAATTGTTGTTATCATGATGCGGATGACATGTGCAAGTTATATGCAATTTTTATGAAAATGTTGACAAGAGCATGTTACGAGGCATTATGTCACCGTGGTGGATGAAAGGGGTGCCACGTCAACGAATCCGAAATTGGTGCCACGGCAACACATCGGTTCCGATAACTCGATTGAGATATCGGTACAAAGGAAAGCGTGACGGAAGCGAGTCATGCAAGAAGGTGGGGTGATCCTGGTACCGGGTTCCCACGGAACGGTGGCATGGCAAAAGAGGGCATCGCAAGGATGATTCGATCACGGTCGGTCATCTCGGTGGTTATACCTTCAAGCGCAAGGCTCGGGCGGAAAACGCTTTCAGAGAGGGAAGTAGACGTTCACGGGTCGCCGAGGGAAGTAGAGGAAGTAGTCGTTCTCGCGATGATCGCTGAGGGAAGTAGTGGTACACGGCGACGGTAGAGGAAGTAGTGTTTCACGCTCGTCTTCAAGAGGTACTTGACGGGTCCGAATCCTTCGGGTTGTCGTGGTACTTGCGGTCTCGCGATGGTAGTCGACACGGCGTAGGGGTACTTGGCGATCCACGTAGTCGAACATGGGTTGTAGTGGTACTTGACGCCGTTGTGTAGTTGAACACGAGGTTCCTCGGGTACCGGTCTCGGCAATCCAGCGCAGCAGCAATGCGGTGTCTGTGGCAACAATTTGAGGAGCTCCCGGCGATGCACAAAACCCTTAGCCATGGCGATCGTGGCTACACGCCACGGACACACGAAGCTGGAACAGGCAGCGTCGGACAAGCCGCCGGGCCCGAGGCGAAGCAAGGTGGAGCAGCTTGGGGTCGGGTTGGCCTGGCGTGGAGGAAGAGATGGCGGCGGCTTGGAGAAGACCGGGCGCGTCGGGGTCACCACCTCCGGCAGGGCCGCGGCGGGAGGAGACACGGGAGGCGGGCGACGGAGCAAGGCGGCACGGCGGCCGGTCTTGGCGCAGGGAGGCGCGCCATGGCGGAGAGACGAAGAGATCAAAGGCAGCGGCCAGCGGCTCGACGCTACTACGGCGTGGAGGACGACGGGCTCCGGACTGGTACTCGAGGACGGGCGACGGGAGAACCTGGAAGGTCCGGCCAAGGCGCTGTGGCAGCCGGCGAGGAGGTGGAAGGGCGAGGGGCATGGGAGGCGGAGCTCCTGCTCGGAGAGGTGCGGCGTGGGGAACCGCGAGAAGGTGACGAGGAGGGGTCGGGCGGAGAGGAAGGAGCAGGGTGGAGGAGGCGCCGAGGAGAGATCGAGGGGAAAGGGAGAGGGGATCGCGCGGCGCTGGAGGGAGGACGAGGGAGATGGAGATCCGATCGGGGCTGGGGCTCTCGATCGGCTAGGGTTAGAGAGGGTCTAGGTGGGCCTTGGGCCTCGGGAGGCTAGGCCGGCCTGGAGGGAGGCGCTAGGTGGGCTGGGCCTTAGAGGCCGGCTGGGCTGGCTCTCTCTCTTATATATGTAGCAGAAAAGAAAAAATAGAGAGACAAAAGAAAGAGAGGGATAGGGAAAGAATTTGGGAACGAGGACAATTTTCCCGGACTCACAAAAATATGAGGAATTTAACACAAATGGCCCGAGGATTTTTGGTGGAACTCCGGAATATGATAAAAGAAATTTAGGGCAAAGTGTGGAGACCAAACTTGAAGTAGAAAGGGCACGAAATTATTTTGCAAGTGTGTTAAGATCAATTCCAAATAAATGGAATAATTATTATAGCTCCCTAATAATATTGGGACGATATGTTATAAAGAGAAGTCACCATGTGAATCCCTCGGTTTAAATGGATCGAGAAAATCCATACAATTTATTTAGTTGTGTTTTGAAAATTAATGATATGATGGCATGATGAGATGATGCAATGCAAGAGATGACATGATGAATGCACAAACAAAACAAATCGCACGACAAAACTCGGAAACCCCGGAAGGCAATCAAGCTCCGGTCTTGGGGCGTTACAACACTCCACCACTACGAGAGGATCTCGTCCCGAGATCTAGGATGGCACCGGCGAAAAACGGAAGAGGAAGAGGTAAAACAAAGTTGCTTCTCCGACAAACGAGTGAAACCAAAGAACCTTGAGAGGTTGAACAAAATGAAAGAAAGAAAACAATGAAGATGAAGAAAGTTGAAAAACACTGCTAGAAAAGAGGAACAAGGGATAATGATAAAACCAAGAGGTTTAGTGATAAGATAGATACTGAAACCACTCCGGTTAAAACTAGATAGACAAAGAATAAGATTGATAAAATTTGGGCAGCACTCCGGCTGAAAATGGAAGGAATTGAACATGAACTTGACAAGATGAGAGGATACTTGATGAGATCAACAACACACTACCTCCGAAACTATTGAAAGAATGGCACAAGGGGTAAGAAAGATTTCAGACAGCTCTCCGGTTGAGGAAGGAGGCAAAACCTGATAAGATGAGAAAACTCGAATGAAAACATGACACTCCGGTTAAATGGATAAGCAAGAAAAAAAAAACATGATCTTGACAAAACGAGACGATGGTTCGAAGAGAGGAACATCACAAAGCCTCCGGAAGAAAAAATTGAAGATAGGTCATTGGAATAGCAGAATGGAGAAGAAAATAACAACTTCTACCACAAATGAGTTTGGAAAGCACCCTTAAAAGAAGGATAGAACGGAGTTGTTTGAAAAACAACAACGGTAAGAATAAGCTTGTAGTGGGCTTATGAAAACATCTCAAAATTATGAGGTGAGCTTCTGCCACCAACGGAAACAAATAATTGGATTAAGATCAACAAGAAGATGAAATCTTCTTTCCCCCAGAGAATAGGAGAAAACTTGGATCCTTGATAAGCACCATAATAGCAAATTCCCTTAGGGGAAGCTTTAGGTGAAATATACCCCAAGATAACTCCAACAACGAGGTTGATGGTTGAAAAGATCTCTTGAACAAAGAGAAAATGATGGATTTAAATATCTCATTCTTAACAACTTGCGAATCATGAAACACGAAGTGAAATTGTCAAGAATGACATAAGACCATCTCAAGAGATAAGGTAGAAAGAATTGCACTTCGAAATGCAAGAAGAAGAATGTTGAACTCCTCAAAACAAAACATGTGTTGAGCACCATGTTTAATTTTGAGTATAGCTTAGCGGATCATAGCTTCGAGAGGAATCTTGAAGAACTATTGAAGAAAGAAAAGAATCCTTGAGGAAGCACCATGTAGAGCCTCCATGATGAACTCCGGTAACCAAAAGGATGATAAAAGAAAGAGAAGTTGACAACACAAGGTGAAGCCTTGCAGTGATAAGATGAAGCTTTGAAATGATATAACCGAGAAAACTTGGAACTCCGGAAAGAAAGATGAACAAATGAAACCAAGAATTTTGATGAACCTCCGTAATAAGGAATTGAATTAACTCGATGGAACAAGAATAAGAATTACATTATGCTGATCCTTCACCAATTAAATTGATGACAAGCAATGGATTAGGCATACTACTTATTCCCGTAGAAAGGATTACGAGAGGTATGACGCAAACTTGTGAAGGTATTGATGGAACCACCGGTGGGATTTGGAAACAACAAATGAATTGATATGCTAAAGAAGGAAGTGAAATCTTGAACGAACCACCGTAAGAATTGAGAATGAACGTAGCAAAGGCACAATTCACCGGGAAGAATTGGAAAACGAATGAAGATATTTGAGGGGATTTAGATACAAGTGAACGAATATATGACGAGCTGATTGGAGAATACTTGAATGATGCACCGGTAAGATTTGGAGAGTGAGATGTTGAGAATGAATAATTCTGAGATGATGGCTCGATAATCAAACTGAAAAGATTTCTGAATTTCTCCGGATGGGTGAAAAGAATTCTCACAATCGAAATTAATTATGAGAGGATGGCATCAAGTTAGAACCATGAATCTTGAAGAGAAAGGAGCGAGATTTAAGAGAAACTCTTCTTCAGTCTTCCAAAATTCGAGAACGACGACGAGAAACATCACCATGAATTATTGAAGCACTCCGGAATGAAAATTAGAAAGGTTGAACCAACAATGAAAAGAATTTGAAAGAACTTGAGAAAGCCATTTGACTGATGATAAATCATTCTTACGCCAAACTTGAAAAGAATTTGGGAATAGCTCCGGGAAAATAAAAGAGTCGTAAGATCCTCGAAAAGACCTGTGGGTTAGGGCCCACTCAAACGAACCACCGTTGAACAATTGTTTGAAATAGATATTGCACCGGTAGAATTAAATGGTTTGAATGAGATAGCATCCTCAAAAGAACTTGAATGAATTGAGAATGGAAACTAGAATCTTCTGAGATATCTCCAACACTCCGGAACAATTGAATAGCGAGAAGTGGATGATTAAGAGATGCACCGACGTGAGAAAGCATTTGAAATGATGAAAAGAATACGATCAACACTGAAAACTTGACTTGAGTCCACCGGAGAAGAAAATTAGAATGGAACAATGATAAGGTTAAAGCTTCCTTAGCTTCTTCATGAGAAATCACCTGATAAAACATTTAAGGAAAAGAATGAAGAAACTTCCCTCAATAAAATTGATACTTGATTAAGAAATCTGAGTCCTTGAAGAAAAAGGGTGGGAGGGGGCGGGAAATCAAAACAACTTGGGTCGGATGAAACGAACACCGTTGAGAAAAAGCTTAGAATTGATCTTGCGAATGTTGGAATGATCGGATCCACTTGAAGAGAAGCACGCCGGTTGAGAAAAGAATTGACATGACAAGCTCAGTGATCAAGAAGGATTAGTATTCACATAGCAATATGAGAACACCATTTAGGAAAGGTATGGAATCAACACTTGACATTGAAGCAACTTGAATACCACAAACGGAACAAAAACAAAGGATTTGGCTTGCGTAATAAGCCGAACAAATACATATGATAGAGATTTACCCAATCCCATATCATACATCCGTCGGAAAGATATTCTAGGAGCTACTTGAATTCCCACCTATAAACTCCGAAACTTTACGGTTATGCAATCTGGTGTTGGGGATCAGGGACACAAAATATATCACCCAAACTAACAATCCCTAGATCCAAATTGTATCCATCCGTCAACACATAACCAAGAAATCCTCGGAAATCGTGGTACCTCGACCTTCAAAAACATCCGTTATACAAGTCATGGCAATACTCCACTCGCCACAAAGATCGGGCTATCGTGGTTATCTCACCAACAACTGCACAAAAGAGATTTCGATGTCGGTAAAACTCAGGTATTCCAGAATCGCAACGATAAAAATGTGACGACAACACCTCGGAGCTCAACTCCCGGGACACCGCCACAACCCCTAAATGTCGAGGCACCAAGAACAATGTTCTCGCCACAAAACCATCGAACGATTCCAAGATACCAGCGTGATCCTAAAAAAAAAAAATTTAGTGAAATTTGAGGAGAGAAAAGACAAAACTCTACGTCAGGATACCTCACCAGAGCGACGAAGGGACTGAGGAGTAAAAAGAATCCTACTCTCCAATATATATAATCCTAAGACTCAAAACATTTTCCGTTCTAGACTCAACAACGCCAAAGAAACAATCAAGTAGGGGCTCCTAAGTCGGGAAGGCTCGATTACCAACTTGTCACGCCCTCGATGCGGCTATATCTCCCACGTGTCGAAGCACGACTTAGAGGCATAACCGCATTGAAAGCAATGTCGCAAGTGAGGTAATCTTCACACAACCCATGTAATACATAAGGGAAAGAGATACATAGCTGGCTTACAATCGCCACTTCACACAATACATGAGTAAAACATTACATCATACAGATACAATCAAGGTCCGACTACGGAACCAAAATAAAAGAAGACTACCCCAAATGCTACACAGATCCCGATCGTCCCAACTGGCTCCACTCTTGATCAACTAAAAGCGAAACAACACAATGCACAAAGTCTTCATCGAAGCTCCTCCTTGAGCTCGGGTGCATCACCGCACGGTTTCATCGGCACCGCAAGCTGGTTTTGAAGTATCATGAGTCACGGGACTCAGCAATCTCACACCAGCGAGATCAAGACTATTTAAGCTTAAAGGTAGGACAGGGGTAGTGAGGTGGAGCTGCAGCAAGCGACTAGCATATATGGTGGCTACATACGCAAATGAGAGCGAGAAGAGAAGGCAAAAGCACGGTCGAACAACTATGATCAAGAAGTGATCCTAGAACAAACTCGCCAAGCATAACTCCAACACCGTGTTCACTTCCCGGACTCCAGAAGAGACCATCACGGTTACACACTTGATTGGTGTATTTTAATTAAGATCAACTTCGGGTTTTCTACAACCGGACATTAACAAATTCCCATCTGCCACATAACCGCGGGCACGGCTTTCGAAAGTTCAAACCCTGCAGGGGTGTCCCAACTTAGCCCATGATAAGCTCTCGCGATCAACGAAGGATATTCCTTCTCCCCAGGAAGACCCGATCAGTCTCGGAATCCGGCTACAAGACATTTCACAGCAATAAAACAAGACCAGCAAAGCCGCCCGGATGTGCCGACAAATCTCGATAGGAGCTGCACATATCTCGGTCTCGTGGCACACTCGGATGAGCAGTCCATACAACTAAAACCAGACCTCAAGTTGCCTTGAGGGGCGCTACCAGGCTCTAGTTCGGGCCAAAGACTCGAAGGAGCACCGTCCGGGGCTAAAATAAAGATGACCCTCGGGCTCCGGAACCCAAGGGAAAAAGGGCATAGGTGAGGCAAATGGTAAAACCAATGTTGGGCCTTGCTGGAAAAGTCTTATTCAAAGCGAACTGTCAAGGGGGTCCCATAAATCACCCAACCGCGTTAGGGACGCAAAATCCGGGAACATAACACCGATATGACGGAAACTAGGGCGGCAAGAGTGGAACAAAACACTGTGCATAAGGCCGAGCCTTCCACCCTTTACCAAGTGTATAGATGCATTAATTAAATAAGATATATTGTGATATCCCAACAAGTAAACATGTTCCAACAAGGAACAACATCTCCATGTTCCAACAAGGAACAAACTTCATCTTCTCCTGCAACTAACAACGCTATAAGAGGGGCTGAGCAAAGCGGTAACATAGCCAAACAACGGTTTGCTAGGAAAGGATGGTTAGGGCTTGACATGGCAACATGGGAGGCATGATATAGAAAGTGGTAGGCATCGTAGCATAGGCATAGCAAAAGAGCGAGCAACTAGCAAGCAAAGATAGAAGTGATTTCGAGGGTTTGGTCATCTTGCCTGAAATCCCGCAAGGAAGAAGAAACGAATCCATGAAGAAGACAAACGGACGAAGTCGAACAAATCCTCACAACTCCGGAACGGAACCGAAGCTAACGAGAGAAGCAAACCGGAAAGAAGCAAACAACATAGTAAACAACCATCACATAAACATGGCATGATGCACAATCAAGTATGATGCATGTCCGGTTTAAAGAGGCATGGCATGGCAATATTGACGGAACACCACAACACTTATTTAGTTCTCTCTCGGTTAGGTACTCAACAATATTAAATGTTATTAAACATGGCAAGAGGGTGAAGCATATGAAACTAACTATTTAGGCAAGATTAAATGAGGCCGGAAACAACAACAACAATTCCGGAAAAATCCTCATATGCAAATTATGGATTCGGTACTGATCTGACCTACAGCATATTTTAGAGTTGTTAAACATGCAAAGTAATGCTACCATGTTAATCTATGCATTTTTCTACCCCATTTACATATATAATTTATTTAAATCCGAGTTACGGTTATTTAGATATGAAATAAATCATTTTAGCATGGCATTTAAGCAAATTAATGCAAACAACAATTTTAACATTTTAATTGTTGTTATCATGATGCGGATGACATGTGCAAGTTATATGCAATTTTTATGAAAATGTTGACAAGAGCATGTTACGAGGCATTATGTCACCGTGGTGGATGAAAGGGTGCCACGTCAATCTAATCCGAAATTGGTGCCACGGCAACACATCGGTTCCGATAACTCGATTGAGATATCGGTACAAAGGAAAGCGTGACGGAAGCGAGTCATGCAAGAAGGTGGGGTGATCCCGGGTACCGGGTTCCCACGGAACGGTGGCATGGCAAAAGAGGGGCATCGCAAGGATGATTCGATCACGGTCGGTCATCTCGGTGGTTATACCTTCGAAGCGTGCGTTCGGGGCGGAAAACGTTTCGTAGAGGGAAGTAGACGTTCACGGGTCGTCGAGGGAAGTAGAGGAAGTAGTCGTTCTCGCGATGATCGCTGAGGGAAGTAGTGGTACACGGCGACGGTAGAGGAAGTAGTGTTTCACGCTCGCCTTCAAGAGGTACTTGACGGGTCCGAATCCCTTCGGGGTTGTCGTGGTACTTGCGGTCTCGCAATGGTAGTCGTACACGGCGTAGGGGTACTTGGCGTATCCACGTAGTCGAACATGGGTTGTAGTGGTACTTGACGCTCGTTGTGTAGTTGAACACGAGGTTCCTCGGGGTACCGGTCTCGGCAATCCAGCGGCAGCAGCAATGCGGTGTACAGGGCAACAATTTGAGGAGCTCCCGGCGATGCACAAAAACCCTTAGCCATGGCAGTCGTGGCTACACGCGCGGACACACGAGCTGGAACAGGCAGCGCCGGACAAGCCGTCGGGCCCGAGGCGAAGCAAGGTGGAGCAGCTTGGGGTCGGGTTGGCCCTGGCGTGGAGGAAGAGATGGCGGCGGCTTGGAGAAGACCGGGCGCTGCCGGGTCACCACCTCCCGGCAGGCTGCCAAGCGGAGGAGACACGGAGGCGGGCGACGGAGCAAGGCGGCACGGGCGCCGGTCTTGGCGCAGGGAGGCGCGGCCATGGCGGAGGACGAAGGATCCGGGCAGCGGCCGCGGCTCGACGCTGCTACCGGGCGTGGAGGACGACGGGCTCGGACTGGTACTCGAGGACGGGCGACGGGAGAACCTGGAAGGTCCGGGCGCGCCTGTGGCAGCCGCGAGGAGGTGGAAGGGCGAGGGGGCATGGGAGGCGGAGCTCCTGCCGGAGAGGTGCGCGTGGGGGAACCGCGAGAAGGTGACGAGGAGGGGTCGGGCGGAGAGGAAGGAGCAGGGTGGAGGAGGCGCCGAGGAGAGATCGAGGGGAATGGGAGAGGGGATCGCGCGGCGCTGGAGGGAGGACGAGGGAGATGGAGATCCGATCGGGGCTGGGGCTCTCGATCGGCTAGGGTTAGAGAGGGTCTAGGTGGGCCTTGGGCCTCGGGAGGCTAGGCCGGCCCGAGGAGGAGGCGCTAGGTGGGCTGGGCCTTAGAGGCCGGCTGGGCTGGCTCTCTTATATATGTAGCGTAAAAGAAAAATAGAGAGACAAAAGAAAGAGAGGGATAGGGAAAGAATTTGGGAACGAGGACAATTTTCCGGACTCACAAAAATATGAGGAATTTAACACAAATGGCCCGAGGATTTTTGGTGGAACTCCTAATATGATAAAAGAAATTTAGGGCAAAGTGTGGAGACCAAACTTGAAGTAGAAAGGGCACGTAAATTATTTTGCAAGTGTGTTAAGATCAATTCCAAATAAATGGAATAATTATTATAGCTCCCTAATAATATTGGGACGATATGTTATAAAGAGAAGTCACCATGTGAATCCTAGTTTTAAATGGATCGAGAAAAATCCATACAATTTATTTAGTTGTGTTTTGAAAATTAATGATATGATGGCATGATGAGATGATGCAATGCAAGAGATGACATGATGAATGCACAAACAAAACAAATCGCACGACAAAACTCGGAAACCCTGGAAGGCAACTGAAGCTCCGGTCTTGGGGCGTTACAATCAACTTGTCTAGGGTTGGATACCCGAGGATGGCATTGTATGGCAGGCGGATGTGGGCGATGTCGAAGTCTATGAGCTCGGTGTGGTAGTTTTTGCGCTGCCCGAAAGTGACAGGGAGGCGGACCTGCCCTATCGGGGTAGTGGAAACGTCAGTAACTCCTGAGAAAGGCTTGGTAGGCTGAAGTTGATCATATGGCACTTGGAGGTTGTTGAACATCTCAACGGACAGAACGTTGAGCCCCGAGCCGCCGTCAATGAGGGTCTTGGTGACTTGTATGTTGCTGATGACTGGGGAACAAACCATCGGGAGGACGCCAACAGTAGCTGCACACTTGAGTTGATCTGCTGAGCTGAAAGTGATGGTGCACTTGGACCACCTGAGAAGGCGCGTGGCCTCAAGCTTGAGGAGGACTGTGTTAACCTTGCGAGCAAACTGCTTGAAGATGCGTTGACAGGCTGGGGCCTGAGCTCCGCCCAAGATGCAAGTGATAGCACGTGGCTCCTAGAAGCCCCCATCCCCCTCGTCCTGGTGGTGGTCGTCATTACTTCTTGGCGGTGGTGGCAGAGGAGGAAGGCCTGCGTTGCCCTGCGGGCGATCCTCGCGAGGCTGATCCCTCCAGGCTCCCTCGCGAAGCTGGTCCTGCCAGCGATCCTTACAAGGGCGGTCACGCCACTCCTGGCGAGGGCCTCGGTCGTCCCAGGAGGAGATCGAGCCGGGAGGCAGGTTTAGGAGCCAGGTGCGGGCACCATCTTTGAGCGCCATGGGAAACCAGTTCGCCATGACCTTTTCGTCTCCGTTGGCTGCCTCGATGCCCAGCTCGTAGAGCTGCAGGAACTCCACGGGGTCGGCAGTACCGTCGTAGCGAGGAGGCAGGTCCAGCTTGAACTTGCCCGGCCAGGCGACGCTACGCAGCTCGGTGGTGAAGGCATGGAAACCTGCCATGGCCACCGGAGCCCTTTGCTGGCGCGGGGCTTGCTCCTGGTGGTACCCGCGTACTACCGCCAGGGGCAGCACGGGATCTTGGCGCGCCGGTGCAGGGACGCGGTCTTGTCATGCTGGTGCAGGGAGGATGGGAGCACCTTCTTGGGGTCGAGGGATTTCTTGGCAGCTTCTTTCTTGTCTCGCGGGCGCTGGACGTGGTGGGTCACGTCCAGGAGCCGCGCGCCTTCTTGGGGGAGAGGTCGCGGAAGCGCTCCCTGAGCTGCGTCGCCCATGCACGACGGAGGGCGAGGCGGCGAGAGGGACGGCGCGGGAGAGCCCCCTGCGGCGCTGACGAGCTCGGTGATGTGAGCGAGCCACTCTTCGTAGAGGTCGTCGACGGGGCGGTAGTGCAGGAGCTCACGTGCAAGGAGCAACGTCGCATGCGCGTCCGTGGGGGCGTGACGAGCGTGACATGACAAACCAGCTGGGATCAGCGACGGAGTGGCGGTGCGGCCTTCCCGCCGCACCGAGGGGTGCCGCGAAGATGCTTGTTGTTCGTTCCCCGTCGGGCCGGTGGCGGCTTTAGCGGCAGGCGGCAGAGAACGAAGAGGAGGCCCACCGACGGGAGCCATCTAGGCAACGCGGGTGGCGAGATCAGCCCGGCGCTCGGTGCGAGCTCAGCGAGCGTCTGCCATGGATGCGACGAAGCGATGAGACGCAGATCAGCGGAAAGAAGATTTCAGCGCACCCCTACCTGGCGCGCGAAATGTCGGATATCGGGTTCCGGCAAAACCCTTAAGGTTCGAACACTGGGATGAGCGCGAAGATCTCTCCCTACCAAAACACGCCCACAGCCTCGCCGCGGTTTCTAAGCTAGATCGATGAACAACGCAAGAGACACGAGGTTTATACTGGTTCGGGCCACCGTTGTGGTGTAATACCCTAATCCAGTGTGTGGTGTGGTGGATTGCCTCTTGGGCTGATGATGAACAGTACAGAGGAAGAACAGCCTCGCGAGGAGACGTGTTCTTGTGGTGGTTTGGTGTTCGGATGAACTTAACCTCTAGATCCTCCCCTTTTCTACTGTGGTGGCTAGCCCTATTTATAGAGGCCCTGGTCCTCTTCCCAAATAATTAGCGGGAAGGGAGCCACCAACGGCCATTTTGAAAGGGGACAACTAGTACAAGCTATCCTGACTAAGGGTGCTCTTTGACTGCCAAAGGCACTGGTGATGACGCCGTCTTGGGATCCATGGTGACCTCCGTCCTGCCGCTCTGCTGGTCTTGGTCTCGTTGCAACGATATGGAAACCTTTGCCTGATGCCTCGGTACTCCGTGCATGTGCTTGCCTCCTTTGCACCAAAGAGGAAATGAGGACACTGCGCAGGCTGGTACCCGCCTGGTCTTGATCGTCATGGCTTGCGTCATGGGCACCTCGCGAAGTACCCCTCGCCTTGATCTCTCTGCCTCCTCGCGAGCCTGTCTGGTGAGGCCGCCCCTGAGGAGGCCTTGCGTCATCCGCCCCGCGAGGCTTGTCCCCTCGCGAGGGTCTTGAGTGTTGGCTGATGAAGACGGGCCGTACTGGGCCACTGGCTGAGCCAAGCTGCATGCTGCAGGCAGGCAAGTCTGGTACCCCCTTTCCTAGAAAGCCGAGAGTTGCCTTGTTTGTCTCGGGCTTCGGCTTCTCTCTGGCTTCCCTCCTTTGCCCTGCTAAGTGTGGCCGTGGCGCGTGGCTCCGACTGCCCGTGCACAAGTAAAGGGGTACAAAGGGAGAGCTCCTACTTTTGTACACCGACACAGCTCATATATTGTTTGTCTATTTGGACGATTAATGTTGTCGCTTTATTGCTTAACCGAAGCATGGCACATATCCATTGTTGGTCTAATGCTCACGGTTCGAATAAATAATCCGTTTGGGATATTGGTTCCCAATTATTAATAATCTCCTGTTTGTAATTAGATAAAGATTACATCAAAACTGGTCTCAAATTTGACAAAAAAAAGTACAACACCACTTTGTATTGGTTTCCATATGACAACACGATAAGTTTCATGAACTTCAAATAAGTTTTGGATGTACTAGAATTTAAAAATCAAGATTCTCAATGTTTGAAATTTTTTGCACGGGGAGTAAACATGCACCCATTGAGACACATGTGTTTTTGCAATCCATTTAGGTGCACTGTCACGTGTGCATGTAGCAAATTTGATTTTTGCACATTATACCTGTAGAAAATCAATCAATCAATGTACTAAAACATCTTAATGATCTCTGTGATTTTTTTGAAATTAAAACGTCCCTCCTTTGGTAACATGTGTGTTCACCGCGGGATAATTAATTTAACATGCAACGTAGTTGCGGTGGATTCGCCGTGTGTGTGTGTGTGTGTGTGTGTGCGCGCGCGTCTGGGGGTGGCGGGTGGCTCGCAGTACACTACGAGTTGTGAGCCAGCGTGTGGGTTGGCTGTTTTGTTAGGCAGGCTGGTGCCACATCAGAATCGTAAAATTGTTATTTAAAACATTACACAACCCTTTCATACATAACTGTTTTGGCCACATGAAGTCGATGGTTTTCCTACACGACACTCAATACTCGCGTGTGATGCTTTATGTGGGCCCGCGATGTCGTCGTCCATCACTTTGACGAACAACCGGCAGTAAGGTTAATTTGACCAGCAAGGTAGAATCTTTTTTGTTTGTGCCACGGTGGTATATAGTACACGTCAAAGAGGTGGGAGGGGATTAGCATATATAATATACGTATGCGTCCACGAACAAGTACACCTCACTCAGTGTCGGGACTTTTTGGTTACCGAGGCACGTGTGACATCAAAATTGTGAAATTGGTTATTCAAACATCACGCAACACCTTTTTGGGCCACATGCATATATATCCTAGCTAGGACACTCACGTGTCATACTGTCGGATATTGGGTTCAGGAAAAACCCTTAAGGTTCAAACACTGGGGTGCGCACGAAGATCTCTCCCTACCGAAACATGCCCACAACCTCGCCGCGGATTCTAAGCTAGATTGATGAACAGCACAAGAGACACGAGGTTTATACTGGTTCGGGCGACCGTTGTGGTGTAGTACCCTAATCCAGTGTGTGGTGTGGTGGATTGCCTCATGGCTAATGATGAACAGTACAGAGGAAGAACAACCTCGTGAGGAGAGGTGTTCTTGTGCTTGGTGGCGTGTGGATGAGCTTCACCTTAGCTCTAGATGAGATGAGATCTCACTCTGTCCTATTCTCTAGATCCCGTGTCTTCTACTGTGGTGGCTAGCCCTATTTATAGAGGCCCTGGTCCTCTTCCCAAATATTGAGCGGGAAGGGATCCAAAAATGGCCATTTTGAAAGAGGACAGCTAGTACAGGCTATCCTGACTAAAGCTGGTCTTCGACTGCCAAAGGTGCTGGTGATGACACCGTCTTGGGCTCAACGGTGACCTCCATCGTGTCGTCCTGCTGGTCTTGGTCTTGTTGCACTGATAAGAAAACCTTTGCCCGATGCCTCGGTACTCCGCGCCTGCGCTTGCCTCCTTTGCACCAAATAGGAAACGAGGACACTGTGCAGGCTGGCACCCGCCTGGCGCCCGCCTAGTCTTGATCGTCATGGCTTGCATCATGGGCACCTCGCGAGGTACCCTTTGCCTTGATCTCTCCGCCTCCTCACGAGCCTGCCTGGTGAGGCCGCCCTTGAGGAGGCCTTGCATCGTCCGCCCCGCGAGGCTTGGCCCCTCGCGAGGGTCTTGGGTGTTTGTTGATGAAGACAGGCCGTACTGGGCCACCGGCTGAGCCATGCTGCAGGCCGCAGGCAGGAAAGTCTGGGGACCCTCGTTCCCAGAACGCCGAGGGTAGCCCTCGAGCCCAAGGCATGCTCGGACTTGTCTTAGCAGCGAAGCCAAAGGGTAAGTGGGGAGCGCCGCGGGCCCTCACAGCCTGCGGCCTTGGTTGCCGCATGGCGACTGATTGGACGTGGGCGTCTCCGCTTCCCCACGCTGCCTCGGCAACTGCCCGATTTGACGAGTCCCTGCTACATGCAAAAAGAGTCATCATTACCTGTGATCATGGAGGTCGACGGTTGGCCTCCCTGGAGCTATAAATGAGGAGGGGCGGTAGCCCCCGTTGCCCATCTCTTCTTTCTCTGCCTGCTCGCTTCTTCTGCCTCGTGCCTGCTGCTTGTTGCGCCCCCCCCCCCCCATGGCACCCGTGAAAAGGTTTTCGGCCGCGGAGAAAGGGGAGTCTCGCCAGGAGGGGCCTGGCTCTCCTCCGCCCAAGAGCGGCCCTGGTCGTCCTCGCAAGCATCCTGCGACCAAGGCCGTGACTTCCCGTGGTCGTGGCGGTGGCCCTTCGCACGGCGGTGGCCGCTCATGTCGAGGTAGCCCAGTTGGTGGGGGAAGGTGTGCTGTGGCTGCACGGCCTCCCCGGCCGTGCTTCCATTTGGCAGAGGTGATGCCGGAGTTTGTTGTGTGGTCGGACAACCCGGCTGGCAACTAGCTCCAGCTCCCTCATTTCTTCGCCGGTGAACTGCCGGCCGCTGGCCCCGGCGGGCTTTGGCTACTGGCGGACGGCTGCTGCAGCAAGGCCTGGTGGGTCACGGTTGAGATCTCCGTCGCCGGCAGTGTGGCCCTGACCCGGGGCTGTCAGACGTTTGCCCGCGCGCGTGGCCTGGGCAGGCGATGGACCCTCCACTTCAAGTATGACAGCGACGTGGCCCTCTACGTGAGGGTGTTCGAGGAAGATGGCCGCTGTGCTGGGTGCTGCCCTGAATACGATAATGGCGACGAGGTGCTCAGCCTTGGCGACGGCCGTGATGAGGGCGAAGGCACATTCGCCCTCGGCGGGGACCGCAGCTCATCGGGCTTCAACGGTTCATCCTCCGGCGACAGCTCCTCCAGCGGCGGCCGCGATCAGCCACCACGCCGCCGCGCCCGCTTCAAGGGCGGCAGTGGGTTGTCCCGTCGCTGCGCTCCGGTGAAGCACGAGGCAGAGTCTGACTGAGCTCAGGAGGACGACGCAGATCCCTCCTCGCGAGCTGCTGCAAGTATTGCGACGCTTTTATTTTGTTTTCCTCCTTTTCCTGCATCGAGAGAGAGAAGTATGGGGCCCCGTGGGGGCGTGCAACAGACTATGCTCCCCTGACTATCAAACTGCATCTATTGTTCCAGTGCTGGGTTGTGGTGTCATTATTATGTGTCTGCATGTAGGAACAACTTAGCTCGGGACATTTGCAGTAGTTTCCGCCTCGCGAGGTGCCTGCTTGAGGCCTCGCTGGGCGCCTTAACAGCTGCAAAAAATCTGTTGGGAGAATCATATTCGTACCTAGGCTATGAGGGTTACTGACCGGGCCCCGGTGCTTTGTGTCACGATGCCCGAGGGGCATGAACTGGGAGGGGTGCTCCCGCTGCGAGCTTTGAACGAGAGGGCCTCGGGAAAATTAAGAGAGGAAAGGCTCACGAGGGCGCCTGCGCAGCCCCCTCGCGAGGTTTGCGAGAGAGAGAATGAGTCAAAAAAGAGTCGAAAACAGAGAACACGGGCAGAAGACAGCAAATAACACCAAAAGCAACTCCAATAAAGGTTCAAACACGAGAGAACAAGCCAACTGCGGAAAGCAACTGAAAAGACGCGTCCGGCACCTAGTCTAGTCTTCGACGTCTTCTCACCAGCGCGGAGCTAAGTGCTGCCACTGGGCGTGGGCGGGAGCCCCCGAGGCCCAAGGGCGGCACTCCGGAGACTCCGGGGCGTGTACAACCCCAACTCATTATTACATGAGAGTGTAACGGGCGGCGAGCTTCACAGGCACTGGGCCTTCTTCACAGGCACTGGGCCTTTCTTCGTGCGGCGAGCTTCACAGGCACCGGGCCTTCTTCACAGGCACCGGGCCTTTCTTTGGGCGGCGAGCTTCATAGGCACCGGACCTTCTTCACAGGCACTGGGCCTTTCTTCAAGGGTAGAACTTCCGGAGGTGCTGAATGTTCCAGCGCTCGATGGGTACCCTCCCGAGTCTCTGTGCCAAGGCGCTAGGCCTAGAGACGTGGACGACCTTGAACGGGCCCTCCCACATGGGTGAAAGCTTGTGCAGTCCTTCCTTGGAAAGTACCCGCCTGAGTATGAGGTCACCTACCTCGAGATTCCTGGGGCAGATGTTGCGACAATGATACCGCCGCAGCGCCTGCTGGTATCTGGCCGCCCGTAGCGTAGATTCACGGTGGAGTTCCTCCCCCAACACGAGGTCCATCCCTCGCATGGCGTCCTGCTGCGCCTCGTCAAAGGCTAAGACCCACGTGGAGCGACGCCTGACCTCGTGAGGGAGAACCACTTCTGCTCCGTAGACGAGGAAGAATTGGGTCTCACCGGTTGGCTTGGTGGCGGTAGTGCGGATGGACCACAACACGGACTGGAGCTCATCATACCATCCCCTGCCGTAGGCCTCCAGCTTCTTATTGAAGGTCCTAGTCTTGAGGCCCCGCAGGACCTCCGCGTTGGCGCGTTCGGCCTGACCGTTGCTCCGGGGGTGCGCCACCGAAGCGTAATAGATTTGCGTTCCAAGGTTAGCACAATACATTTTGAAGAGATTACTGGTGAACTGCGAACCGTTGTCGGTGATTATGCGGTTGAGGACCCCAAAACGGCTCACGAGGCCCTTGATGAACTTGACTACAGAGCCGGCCGGGATGGTGCGGACGGCTTCCACCTCTACCCACTTGGTGAACTTGTCGCTGGCGACGTAGAGGTAACGGTAGCCCCCAGGTGCTCGACAGAACGGGCCTAGGATATCCAGCCCCCAGACTGCAAACGGCCACGAGAGCGGGATGGTCTGCAGGCCCTGAGCTGGCTGATGAATCTGCTTGGCGTGGAATTGGCAGGCCTCGCAGGACTTCACCAGCTCGGTCGCGTCATTGAGTGTTGTAGGCCAGTAGAACCCACTGCGAAACGCCTTGCCGACGATGGTCCGTGATGATGAGTGGTGTCCGCAATCCCCACCGTGTATGTCAGCCAGCAATTCTTTCCCCTACTCCCTGGGGATGCAACATAGGGAAACATCATTTGGCCGCTTCTGGTAGAGCTCACCGTCTTGGATGCAGTAGGCCGTGGCCTGCCGGGCCATGCGTTCCTCGTCCTCCTCTTTCTCTGGCAGTGTCCCTTGCATGAGGTAATCCTTGAATTCCGTGGTCCAGCACCCCTCCTGAGGCCCTAGCGCCAAGAGTAGGCGTGCTCTTGAGGTTGGGCCGCAGGCCGGGGCTCCTGTGGCAGGTGGCTGAGGAAGTTCCTCCCGAGGCTGAGCTATGCTTGACAGTGAAGGCGCCACTAATGGCTTGAAGATCTGTTCGTCGAAAACCCCCGGCTCCTGTGGCAGCCGCCTGGATGCCCTCTTGGTGATGTCTCGGCCTCTTGGTTGGTGTCGCAGGGCACATGCTGCAACTCCAGCCCCCAAAACTGCTTTTCCATCCTGCACACCTCCGCAAGATACACTTCCATGTGTTCGTCCTTCGGCTCGTACACCTTGTTGGAGAAGTTGACGAGGAGCTGTGAATCGCCCTTGATGATGAGGCGCTCCACCCCCAGTGCTGCCGCAGCCCTGAGGCCTTTGTATTCTGCTATTTTGTTAGAGACCTTCTCGCCCTGCTGGAAACAGAGCTGCACGGCGTAATAGAGCTTGTACTGAGTGGGGGATATAAGCACTGCACTAGCCGCCGCACCCTGCTGCGAGAATGCTCCATCGAAGTACATGACCCAGCCATCTCGTGCCTCACTTCCTGGGGAGAGTGACTGAGGGAGTCCCGGACTAGGGGGTGTCCGGATAGCCGGACTATCGTCACGGCCGGACTCCAAGACTATGAAGATACAAGATTGAAGACTTCGTCCCGTGTCCGGATGGGACTTTCCTTGGCGTGGAAGGCAAGCTTGGCCATACGGATATGTAGATCTCCTACCATTGTAACCGACTGTGTAACCCTAACCTATCTGGTGTCTATATAAACCGGAGGGTTTTAGTCCGTGGGATCTAACAACAATCATACCATAGGCTAGCTTCTAGGGTTTAGCCTCCTTGATCTCGTGGTAGATCTACTTTTGTACTACCCATATCATCAATATTAATCAAGCAGAGTAGGGTATTACCTCCATCGAGAGGGCCCGAACCTGGGTAAAACATCGCACTTTGTATCCTGTTACCATCCGCCTAGACGCACAGTTCGGGACCCCCTACCCGAGATCCGCCGGTTTTGAAACCGATATTGGTGCTTTCATTAAGAGTTCCTCTGTGTCGTCACCGATAGGCCCGATGGCTCCTTCGATCATCAACAACGACGCGGTCCAGGGTGAGACTTTTCTCCCCGGACAGATCTTCATGTTCGGCGGCTTTGCACTGCGGGCCAATTCGCTTGGCCATCTGGAGCAGATCGAAAGCTACGCCCCTGGCGATCAGGTCAGATTTGGAAGTTCGAACTATACGATCGATATCCGCGGAGACTTGATCTTCGACGGATTCGAGCCGCAGCCAAGCGTGCCGCACTGTTTCGATGGGCAAGATCTAGCTCTAAAGCCGAACAGTGCCCTGGAAGCCGCACCAGCATCTGCTCCAACCCTAAATCCAGAGCCGGATTCCCCGATCGAGGACGAGTGGTTGGACACCGCCTCGGGGGCGATAATCTCTACGGCGATTAAGCCGAACTCCATCCCTGTCCTTTGCGAAGACCTCGACTCCACGGTGCCGGACTCCTCTTCGGACTCCGAACCCTCCGTGCCCCTTCTAATCGGATCCGATTTGGCGCCGGTCATGGAGTTCACGGCCGCGGACATCTTTCAGCACTCGCCCTTTGGCGACATCCTGAATTCACAAAAGTCTCTTTCTTTATCCGGAGAGCCCTGGCCGGACTACGGTCAGGAAGGTTGGGATGCGGACGAAGAAGAAATTCAACGCCCACCCACCATCCACTTCAGAGCCACCGCCGAAAGCTTACACGGCGTGCTCGATTTCGACTCAAGACATCGACGGTATGGGCGACGATGTAGAAGACAACAATGAACCAGCACCTATAGGATGCTGGACAACCTCATCCCATGATGTATACATGGTGGATACACCTAAAGGAAATGAAGACGAGGAACAACGGGACGCCACGAAGGATAAATCCCTCGAAAAGCAGTTAAAACGGCAACGTAAACGCCGAACAAAGTCCCGCCTCAACAAAGACCCAGCCATAGAGCAGGGCGAACCGGTGGACAACGAACAAGCTATCAAGCAATCGTCCGAACAAGATAACTTGGATAAACAATCTATCCCCGGCGAAGACAACAGTCCGGACGTTCTCACGCCGGACAAACTATTGGAGCAAAATGACCTCCAGAAAAGGCTCGTCGCCACTGCTCGCAGCCTGAAAAAGCAGAAGCGGAAGCTCAAAACAGCGGAAGATGCACTCAGGATCAGATGGAGCAAAGTATTCAGCACCGTAGACAAGTACGGCGATAGTCGCCGAACAAAGAGCTACCCGAAAAGAAAGCTACTGCCTGAATTCGACGAGGAGGCCTTAGAGCCCCCACAATTAAAAAGTACGAAGGCCACCCGGTCAGATGGACGACCCCACGGCAAAAAGAGAGCGGCGAATGGCGTCGCACACAAGCCAATATGTGATCCGCATAAGGATTCACATCAAAAGGATGGCCCAGTTAGGTCCATCTATGGGCCAAGAAAGGTGCTCACAAAGCAATGCAATACGCCAAAATTCCGAAGATCACTGCACACCCAAATATAGGGGCGCCGCACACCCCCAATGTTTCACCGATGAGGTGTTGGATCATGAATTTCCAGCGGGATTCAAACCCGTAAACATAGAGGCATATGACGGAACAATGCACCACAGTTCTGGATCGAGGATTACATCCTCCACATACACATGGCTAGAGGAGATGATCTCCACGCCATAAAATACTTACCCCTTAAACTCAAAGGGCCAGCTCGACAGTGGCTTAAAAGCCTTCCCGAAAATACCATTGGAGGCTGGGGAGAGCTCGTGGATGCATTTCGGGAAAAATTTTAGGGGACTTATGTCCGCCCTCCGGATGCAGACGATCTAAGTCACATAACTCAACAGCCCGGAGAGTCAGCCCGGAAATTCTGGAACAGGTTCCTTACTAAAAAGAACCAAATAGTCGACTGTCCGGACGCCGAAGCCTTAGCAACTTTCAAACACAACGTCCGAGACGAATGGCTCGCCAAACACCTCGGCCAAGAAAAGCCGAGAACAATGGCCGCATTAACAAGCCTCATGACCCGCTTTTGCGCGGGAGAGGATAGCTGGCTGGCAAGGTGCAGCACCAGTGACCCAAGTACATCCGAAATTAGGGATGGAAATGGGAAACCACGGCGCAACAAGGACCAGCGCCGGATTAAAGGAACAGTCCAAAGAGCACGACAGTCAACACCGGATTCAAAAGCTCACGGCAGAACAACAAAAAACTGCCCCTTAAGGACAATAGCGATGATCTATCCAACTTCAACAAAATCTTGGACAAGATATGTCAAATCCACAGTACTCCTGGGAGGCCTGCTAACCATACCCACAGAAATTGTTGGGTCTTCAAACAGTCCGGCAGACTGAACGCCGAACACAAGGGGCTCGACACACCAAGTGAAGATGACGACGAGCACCACAAGCAGAGCCCCAGAAAACAAAAAACTTTCCCACAGGAGGTTAAAATAGTAAACTCACTTCACGTGATCAAAGTGAAAAACTGAGCGGCGCCCACTAAAAGGCGCGCCGCACATTGGTTGTCAAAACCAATCACCTTCGACCATCATGACTATTCCGAAAATATCCGGAACGCAGGATGGACTGCCTTGATATTGGATCCTATAATCGACGGATTCCAATTTACACAAGTCCTCATGGATGGCGGCAGTGACATAAACCTAATATATCAGGACACAATCCGCAGGATGGGGATAAACCCAACCAAAATTCGCCGTAGCAACACCTCCTTTAAAGGAGTAATGCCAGCCCATATGCCCATTGTACGGGCTCCATAACGCTCAAGTTGTGTTTGGTTCATCCGACAACTTCCGTCGCGAAAGGTTACTCTTCCATGTCGCCCCGTTTAAAAGTAGCCATCAAGGACTATTGGGACGCGAAGCTTTCGCCTGCTTTAACGCAATACCACATTACGCATCTCTAACACTTAAAATGACCGGTCCACGCGGCATCATCTCGCTAAAAGGAAGTATTAAGTGTTCCTCGAGCATGGAAGAACGGGAGACTGCCTTGTCAGCCCCACACCTATCCGGCTCCGCTAGGCAAAGAACCTGAATTGGTCATTCAAACCCCAGACACGGTTAGACGAGTCCGGCGCCTACTTGCGGCATACCCCATACAAGGGGCTGCACGCATATATCATAAGAGACACTAAAGCTCAATTTTATTCACTTCCTTGAATTGTACTCTGTTTATTTAATGTAAAGTACATTTTTCGCACGATCGTTTTCTTTCAAACTAAGTTCCTCTCTTTTACAGATGAACAACGTGCTACACCCGTCCAGGATACGGCACAACGGAGACACAGCGCAGACGCGTGCAAAGACGGACCCGTTGTAAAGATTCTTTTCAGATTAAGACCCTGCGTAAACCTTTTTATCGCCTCTTGTTGATATACATCCCCCGGTTCCTTACTATAACCGAGGAGGAGGCTGGCGTTTTGGCATTGGCCGCACCAGAATTTTCGCGCGTACCTGGACACCAGGGGCTTAGGGCATTATTCTGCCCATTTTCATAAAGACCGAATACCTTCGGGAGTATTCGGCGTCTCGAGTTAGGCCTTATATGCATCAGCTCCGAATCATGTCTTTGGTCAAATGTTGGGTTGCCCGGCTCCTGTGTTTTGCTTCCTTACGTTCCTGCTTTCATGGCTAACGCGGCACCGGAGAACTACTACGATATTGCCCGGTTCGCCAAAGCGAGCACCTCGAGAGAAAGCCGAAAACTGATCGTCATGATATAGCGAGAGATTGGTCAACCACTCGATGACTCATGGAATGTTTAGGATTCCTCCGCATTAACGAAGGACCGGTTTTCGGTCAGCACATACGCACTCAATTCGGGAGAGTGCGGTGCCCCTGTGGGCTATATAGTAGCCCCACCCTCGAACTCCTATGGCTAAGTGAAAGTGATAAAGCATTATAGTCCGGTTGCCTGGTTTGCTACGCTTATCACCTCCCTAACAGGACCAAGACGTTGGATTAAGTGTGAAAAAGCGCTTTCTTTGCAAACACCCCGCACTATTTGCGTGGGCTGAAGCCAAGGACTGCCATCTTTCGTGTTATATATACATATACATAAACGGCCGCCTGTGAGTAGTTTACTACTTGAACGCACAAGTATAAAAAGCTCTTATATTATATTGAAACATTGTTTTCACAAATCATGCATGTCATTTAAACATAACATCCTTCGAAAGCATCGCGTCTCTATTAAACGAGCGCCCGGCGGGACTTCTTCAAAGTAGTGCTCGGCAGTACTCGGCTTCGCTCAATCTTGGGATGCAATGTCGGTGGCCTTCATCTCTGCCCAGTATGTCTTGACATGGGCCAGAGCCATCCGCGCTCCCTCAATACACGTCGATCGCTTCATTGCGTCGATACGCGGTACCGCACCAAGGAACTGCTGCAGTAAACCAAAATAGCTCTTCGGCTGGGGTCCGCCCGGCCACAAGTGAGTCAAGACATGCTTCATGGCTAATCCGGACAACCGATTCAGCTCGGCCCATTCGGCCAACCGATCGTTCAGCGGCAGAGGACGCTCCGGACTATGGAATTGCGACCAGTATAGCTCTTCCCTTCTGTGCCCCTTCTGGCCCCGGAAGTGCTCAACCGCGTCCATGGCCTTCGCCGCCAAGTCCAGATAAGCATCCTCCGAACTCCACAACTTATCCAACTGAGCATACTTTGGATCCGTATATTTCCTCCGCAGCAGAAACGGTTTTCCAGCCGCAATTGCCCCGGCCTGACTCAGCTCCTCCTTGGCAGCTCTCAAAGCCGACTGGGCACTCTTGGATTTGGCGGCGTCCTTTTTCAGGCCCTGTTGTTCCGCTTGACATTCTTATTCAAGAACCTCGCAGCGATTGGTAATATCCCTCAACTTTCTGGCCATATCAGCCATGTCCTATTTGCTTCGGCAGTGAGCAGCCCGTTCGGCTTTTAGCTCTTCGGCCGCCTTTAAAGCGGTCGCATTACTATTCCTAGCTTGCTCTTTCGCTCGGGTGAGCTCCGCCCGCAGCTCCTCCACAGCAGCGGCACCATCTGCATTAAGCATACAAATAGTGGGACATGGGCGTCAAGCTCCTTACCGTGTGTTCGTGACAGAAGTCGCATACCTTGTGACTCGTCAAACCGTTTATTGACCAGCGCGATGTCCGCATCCGCCTCATCAAGTTGCCGCTTTAGTTCAGCATATTCATCAGTCCGGCTGGCCACCGGACGCCCCGCCACCTGTTTAGGAGCGGCGATATGTTATAACTGAGATTTTGATCCTCGGCATGCTATCAATTTTGACAACATACCGAGTCTCAGGGGCTACTATCTATACAGGGCGCATTCTATATGCATAACTGTCAGAAGGTACACCATTTTTGCGTACCTCAAACCCCGTCAGTAAGCTTCTGACGGCTTCATGCAATCCGCTCTCCGCGGATGCAATCCTTTCAATCACCGTACCCATTAGAGCACGGTGATCTTTTGAGATAGCCGCTCGCCCGAGCAGATCCTTCTGCTCCTCCGACCGCACACCACTTGGCGCTGGACCTTCCGGTCTCACCGGACTTGGGGGAACCCTCCGCGAGGACACCTCTGGATCGTCCGCCTCGCATGAGGGTGCGACTGGTGGAGGCGTTTCGCTCTCCATCATCTCCAGAAGAAGATCCCCCGAAGACGAGCTCTGCTGAGAAGGGCTGAGATCCGAACTACAAGGTACAATTTTGGTTATCTTCATAAATAAATACAGGCATGTTCCTTATTCACAAGACCCCTTCTTTTCACTTACGACTCGCTAGAGGGCTGATCCCCATGGGGAAATAGTGCGGCTGGGTTACTTCCCAGCGCCAGACTCTCTATTGAAGATTCCTTTCCCTTCTTTGAGGCCTTGACCTCCGGATCTTCCGAAGCGGTCCTCTTCTCTCCTTGAAGGATGGGACTTTTAATCCCTCCTTCCTTGATATCCTCTTTCGTAGAGGCAGTTGCTTCCCCGTTCCCCCCTTCGCCTTCTTCAAAAGGTGTGACCTTCAACATCGTCGCCAACATGGGGTCCGGCGTGGTATCTGGGAGGGGAGTCGGACACCTTATTAGCTTCGCCTTGGCTATCCACTCCTGTTCAAGAAACGGCTCCTTTAAAGGTCATATATAAAAAATAAATGAATGAACAGCTTGTCCGGTTACAGGACTACTTACTTGAGTATCTGGGCGATTGCAGCTTAGTCCTGCATCCTCAGTCAAGTCTGGACACTTCTCTTGTGATCCAAAGAACAGTTTATACATCTCCACGGGCGTCGTGCCCATAAAATTTTGGAGAGCTCGTGGTCCCTCCGGATTGAATTCCCACAGGCGGAGGGGGCGACGCTTGCAGGGCTGAAGGCGCCGGATCACCATAACCTGCACCACTGCAACCAGATTGATCCCTCTTTCCTGGAGGTCTCGAATACGGCCCTGCAGCAGGGGAACGTCCTTGGACGGCCCCCAGTCGAGCCCCTTGTTGACCCATGATGCCAGCCGCTGTGGTGGACCTGAGCGGAAGGCAGGGAGCGCCGCCCAATTGGTGCCCCTTGGAGCGGTGATATAAAACCACTCCCGTTGCCACAAACCAAGATCCTCTTGAAAAGAGCCCTCGGGCCATGGAGCATTAACACATTTGCTTATGACCGCCCCGCCGCACTCTGCTTGTTGCCCCTTGATCATCTTTGGCTCCACCTTGAAGGTCTTGAGCCACAATCCAAAGTGGGGGGTAATATGGAGGAAGGCCTCACATACGACAATGAATGACGAGATATGGAGGATGGACTCCGGATTCAAGTCATGGAAATCAAGCCCATAATAAAACATGAGCCCCCGCACAAAGGGATCCGTCGAGAAGCCTAAACTCTGATGGAAGTGAGACACGAACACCACGTTCTCGCCGGGCTCGGGAGTGGGAATGACCTGCCCTGGGGCAGGTAGCCTATGCGAGCTCTCGCCGGTTAGATACCTGGTGTCTCGCAGCTTTAGCACCTCTTCTTCTGTGACGGAGGAAGACATCCATCGGCCGTGCTGGTCGGAGCCGGACATCGTCGAAGGTCCGAAGCGCCTAAATCTGAAGCTTTGGGTGTTGGAACTCGAAGCGCGGGGCAAACTCGATGGAGGGTGTAAAAAGAGGAGGGCCTTGGTCTCATTATAAAGAGGTTGAATACCAAGAGCCCACCCCGTGGTCGATTAGGACTCGCCTTTGATAGAGGAGGCGTGCCAAAAGGCACGGTTGGGTTACCCACGTTCGTATTGATGAGAATCCCGGAATAAGGGGGCACGATCTATGCTTTGATAAGACGTGCCAAGGAAACCGCCTCGCTAAACGCGCTAAGGTGAAATGGTAAAAAACGATTCATATAAAGGCCTGGCCGTGGTGTGATGTCACGCCGCGGAATACGTCAGCAGATCTGTCCAAAAATTATTCTCTCTACGATGTTACGTGGAACTTGTTTTGCAGAGCCGGACACTATCCTTGTGTTCATGACCTTCTGTGAAGTATACGGAGGAGGAACCCGCCTTGCAATGCCGAAGACAATCAACGCGCTGAACTCATCGTCATTCAAGCCTGGTTCAGGGGCTACTGAGGGAGTCCGGGACTAGGGGGTGTCCGGACAGCCGAACTATCACCATTGGCCGGACTCCTGGACTATGAAGATACAAGATTGAAGACTTCGTCCCGTGTCCGGATGGGACTTTCCTTGGCGTGGAAGGCAAGCTTGGCGATACGGATATGTAGATCTCCTACCATTGTAACTGACTCTGTGTGACCCTAACCTATCCGGTGTCTATATAAACCGGAGGGTTTTAGTGCATAGGACGAACGACAATCATACCATAGGCTAGCTTCTAGGGTTTAGCCTCCTTGATCTCGTGGTAGATCTACTCTTGTACTACCCATATCATCAATATTAATCAAGCAGGAGTAGGGTATTACCTCCATCGAGAGGGCCCGAACCTGGGTAAAAACATCGTGCCCCTTGTCTCCTGTTACCTCCGCCTAGACGCACAGTTCGGGACCCCCTACCCGAGATCCGCCGGTTTTGACACCGACAGTGACCGATCCTCGCCTGCTTTGAGCCCTGGCGCCTCTGTCCATTCCGCCACAAAATCTGCAAGTGCGGCTCCCTTGACGACCCTGGTTGTACTAAACTCCAACTGAAACGCTTGTAGCTCGATGTTCCATTCGGCGACCCTTCCAGCAGAGTTGGGGCTCCTGAGTACCCTCTCCAATGGGTAGGCCGAGACGACCTTGATGGGGTGACCTCGAAAGTAGTGCCGCAGCTTACGCGAGGCCACCAACAGCGCGAGTAAGAGCTTCTAGGGCATGGGGTGTCGTGCCCTTGCATCCCGCAACACCGTGCTGACGAAGTACACCGGGTGCTCGACTAAGGTGGGTGTGCTGACGAGGTCTGTGCCCTATGGAGGGCGAGGCACCTCCTGAGCCGACGGAGCCCCCAGTGCATGGCTGCCTGGCGCGGCCTCTTCAGCCCTGGGGGCGTCTTCCTGTTGAGGTTGGTCTCCATCTGCCGAGGCCGCGGTCCTGGCGAGGCCTTCTTGGTCTCTTGCCGCCTTGGCGGGGACCGTGGCCTGTCGTGACGCAGCCTTGACCTGGCGCTCCTCCCGAACCGCGACTAGAGCTGCGCTGGTGGAGTAGGGAGTGGCAGCGAGGTAAAGCACCAGGGGCTCGAGAGGGCGTGGTGCCACCATCACCGGAGGGCTGGTCAGATATTTCTTGAGGTCTTGAAACGCTTGGTCGGCCTCCTGCATCCACTCAAACGGGCCCTTCTTCTTCTTCAGCTTGAAGAAAGGCAGGGCGCGCTCCCCCATCTTGGAGATGAAGCGTCCTAACGCAGTTACGCATCCGGCGAGCTTCTGCATTTCTCTGAGGGTTTGCGGTGGACTCATGTCTTCGATTGCCTTGACCTTCTCCGGGTTGGCCTCGACCCCTCTATGGGACACGAGGAAGCCCTGAAGCTTGCCGGATGGAACGCCAAACACGCACTTCTCCGGGTTGAGTCGTAGGTCCACCTTGTGGAGGTTCGCGAAGGTCTCCTCCAGATCCTGGATCAAGATCTTTGCCTCCCGAGAATTCACCACAATGTCGTCGATGTAAGCCTCGGTGTTTTTCCCGAGCTGCCGGCCCAAGGCAATGTACATCAGCCTCTGGAAGGCCAGACCTGCGTTGCGCAACCCAAACGGCATGCAAGTGTAGTAGTACACTCCACAAGGGGTCAAGAAGGCTGTCTTTTCCACGTCCTCCACCGCCATCATGATTTGGTGATAACCCGAAAACGCATCTAGGAAACACAGCAGGTCGCACTCAGCTGTGGAGTCGACAATCTGGTCAATGCGGGGGAGCGGGAATGGATCTTAAGGGCAGGCCTTGTTGAGGTTGGTGAAATCGACGCACGTGCGCTCCTTTCCTCCCTTTTTTGGCATAACAACTGGGTTTGCCAGCCATTCGGGGTAGCGGACCTCGCGAATAACACTTGCTGCCTCTAGCTTGCGGGTTTCCTGGACGATGAAGGCCTGCTTCTCGGTGGACTACCGCCTTGCTCTTGTCGGATATCGGGTTCCGGCAAAACCCTTAAGGTTCGAACACTGTGGTGTGCACGAAGATCTCTCCATACCGAAACACACCCACAACCTCGCCGCGGATTCTAAGCTAGTACGATGAACAACACAAGAGACACGAGGTTTATACCGGTTCAGGCCATCGTTGTGGTGTAATACCCTAATCCAGTGTGTGGTGTGGTGGATTCCCTCTTGGGCTAATGATGAACAGTACAGAGGAAGAACAGCCTCGCGAGGAGAGGTGTTCTTGTTCTTGGTGGTGTGTGGATGAGCTTCACCTTGGCTCTAGGTGAGATGAGATCTCCTCTTCTTTTTATTGTGGTGGCTAGCCCTATTTATAGAGGCCCTGGTCCTCTTCCCAAATATTGAGCAGGAAGGGATCCAACAACGGCCATTTTGAAAGGGTACAGCTAGTACATGCTATACTGACTAAAGGTGGTCTTCGACTGCCAAAGGTGTTGGCGATGAATCCGTCTTGGGCTCCACAGTGACCTCTGTCCTGCCGCTCTGCTGGTCTTGGTCTCGTTGCACCGATAAAGAAACCCTTGCCTGATGCCTCGGTACTCCGCGCCTGTGCTTGCCTCCTTTGCACCAAAGAGTAAATGAGGACACTGCGCAGGCTGGCGCCCGCCTGGCCTCGATCATCATGGCTTGTGTCATGGGCACCTCACGAGGTACCCCTCGCC
This sequence comes from Aegilops bicornis, assembly GCA_021605145.1. NCBI lineage: Eukaryota > Viridiplantae > Streptophyta > Magnoliopsida > Poales > Poaceae > Aegilops > Aegilops bicornis. The sequence continues at coordinate 567,378,061 of CM038673.1, read as the reverse complement.
TTGATCTCGGTGCCTCCTCGCGAGCCTGCCTGGTGAGGCCGCCCCTGAGCAGGCCTTGCATCGTCCGCCCCGCGAGGCTTGGCCCTCGTGAGGGTCTTGAGTGTTTGTTGATGAAGACGGGCCGTACTGGGCCACTGGTCGAGCCACGCTACAGGCCGTAGGCAGGCAAGTCTGGGGACCCCCGTTCCCAAAACGCCGACAGTAGCCCTCAGGCCCAAGACACGCTCGGACTTGGCTTAGCAGCGAAGCCAAAGGGCAAGTGCGGAGCGCCGTGGGCCCTCACAGCCTACAGCCTTGGCTGCCGCGTGGCGACTTGATTGGACGTGGGTGTCTCCGCTTCCCCACACTGCCTCGGCAACTGCCGATTTGACGAGTCCCTGCTGCATGCAAAAAGAGTCATCATTACCTGCGATCGTGGAGGTCGACGGTTGGCCTCCCTTGAGCTATAAATGAGGAGGGGCGATAGACCCTATTGCTCATCTCTTCTCGCTCCGCCTGCTTCTTCTCCCCTTCTCCACCTACATTCTTGACGCCAATGGCCCCGATCCGCAGGTTCTCAGCTGAAGAGAAAGGGAAGGCCCCCAAGGAGGGGCCTGACCCGCTCCTGCCGAAGAAACGGCCGGTTCCATGCCGTCGAGACGAGGTTGCGGGGCCGGGGATGACTGCTACGTCTCGAGCTTGCGTTGGATTTCCCCGAAGAGGAGAGGATGATGCAGCATAGTAGCGTAAGTATTTCCCTCAGTTTTTGAGAACCAAGGTATCAATCCAGTAGGAGACCACGCGCAAGTCCCTCATACCTGCACAAAACGATAGCTACTCGCAACCAACGCTTAGGGGTTGTCAATCCCTTCACGGTCACTTACGAGGGTGAGATCTGATAGAGATAACAGTTTTGGTCTTTTTGGTATAAAGATGCAAAGTAAAAAGTAAAAGCAAAGCAAGTAAATAAAGTGATGGAGATTGATATGATGAGAATAGACCCGGGGGCCATAGGTTTCACTAGTGGCTTCTCTCAAGAGCATAGATATTCTACGGTGGGTGAACAAATTAGTGTTGAGCAATTGACAGAATTGAGCATAGTTATGAGGTTATCCAGGCAATGATCATGTATATAGGCATCACGTCCGTGACAAGTAGACCAAAACGATTACGCATCTACTACTATTACTCCACTCATCGACCACTATCCAAAGATGCATCTAGAGTATTAAGTTGAAAAGCAGAGTAACGCTTTAAGCAAGATGACATGATGTAGAGGAATAAATTCATGCAATATGATAAATACCCCATCTTGTTATCCTCGATGGCAACAATACAATACGTGCCTTGCAACCCTTTACATCCTTTGGGTAAGGTCACCGCAAAATTGAACCCAAAGCTAAGCACTTCTCCCATTGCAAGAACTACCAATCTAGTTGGCCAAACCAAAGCGGATAATTCGAAGAGACTTGCAAAGATAACTTAATCATACATAAAAGAATTCAGAGAAGAATCAAATATTTTCCATAGATAAGCTGGATCATAAACCCACAATTCATCCGTCTCAACAAGCAAACCGCAAAAGGAAGATTACATCAAATAGATCTCCACGAGAGAGGGGGAGAACGTTGTATTGAGATCCAAAAAGAGAGAAGAAGCCATCTAGCTACTAGCTATGGACCCGAAGGTCTAAAGTAAACTACTCACACTTCATCGGAGGGGCTATGGTGTTGATGTAGAAGCCCTCCGTGGTGGATGCCCCCTCGTGAACTCGGAATAGGCCCCAAGATGGGATCTCGTGGATACATGAAGGTACGGCGGTGGAATTAGGTTTTTGGCTCCGTCCCTGATCTGTTGGGGGTAGGTAGGTATATATAGGAGGAAGGAGTATGTCGGTGGAGCGTCAGGGGGCCAACGAGGCAGGGGGTGCGCCCCCACCCTCGTGACCGCCTCTGGCACTCCTTGGAGTAGGGTCCAAGTCTCCTGGATCACGTTCGGTGAGAAAATCACGTTCCCCGAAGGTTTCATTCCGGTTGGACTCCGTTTGATATTCCGTTTCTTCGAAACACTGAAATAGGCAAAAAACAGCAATTCTGGGCTGGGCCTCCGGTTAATTGGATAGTCCCAAAAATAATATAAAAGTGGAAAATAAAGCCCGTTATAGTCCAAAACAATAGATAAAGTAGCATGGAGCAATCAAAAATTATTGATACGTTGGAGACGTATCAATGACGAGGCCTTGGTGCAAGCGGCCACCTCCTAGGTTCCCGCTACCCATGTACGCCCGGGCCGAGGGCCCTGGAGAAAGGAACGGCGAGCGATGCCGCCCACGCCGCAGACATGGCCGATGAGCCATGGCGGCGCGCGTTGTCGTTCCTAGAGTCCACGCCGCAGACTCCTCTCGCGAGCTCGTGCTGCACGCGGCGATGCCTCCAAGCACTTGGATCCACTACCCTTCATTCTTCGCCATCGAGATGCCGCCGAGGGGGCCTCTCGAGATTTGGCTGCAGCACGTCGACTGCCGTGCTCCGGCGACCGGAGCGGATGTTGAATTCGTTGCTCCGGGAAAGATCTTCATGATCCGAGGCTAGGGCAAGGTCGCGCGGATCTGCCGTACGGGGGGCGCCCTCGTGATTCACTTTAAATATGATGGCGCCTCCATAATGCTCTTCAAGGTCTTCGACGCAGAAGGCCGCCGCCTGCAGTGCTGCCCCAGAGGAGGCGGCCGGGACATTGTCGCGGCAGGAGCTGGGCCTGCCGCTCGCTCTCCCACCGGCTCCTCTGGCAGTAGCAGTGATGCTTGGGAGTCCAGCGACTCTCCCGAGCTCTTCGTGACTCCGGAGACGAACGACGACAGCTACGTGCCCCCGAGCTCGCGCCGCGCCCGGAGCAAGGCGGCTGCGTCAGGCCGTCACCGCAGCTAATCTGGATGGAGTTGGCGCAAGCCTACCGTGGGCCACTAATGATTATGGCGTCAACCCTGGAGGCGCGGGTAGTTAGAACTCCTTAGGAATCTCGTCTTTTGTTCCCTGCAAGAGATCGAGAAAACACCCCGTGGGGGCATGTCAAGGGTCTGTGATGTCTTTTGTTGATGCAATCCTTATTATGAAATCACGCAAATGCTTGTCCTGTCTCGGCTCGGTTCCCCTTTCTATCCCCACGATGACTTGGTGCTCTACGCTGACAGGTCCCGGTCCCCAGGCAGGCTTCAGCCGTCGCTGGTATGCCAGGTCGCGATGCCGTGGTCAAGGCCAGGAGGTGAGCAGCCCGAGGTCCAGTAAGAGCCCCTGAGGCGCGATGCTTAGGAGGTCCCCTTTAGCGTGCAAGCAGCCGCCGAGAGGCGAGAAAGGAAGGCGACGTTGCCATCACAGAGCCGCATTAAGTGAAGATTATGCGCTGCATCGATTAGCTATTCCAGGCTTGAAACTTATCTCGAAAACATGGAGTCATTCCCTCGCGTTGCGCCGGACTTGCATGTCGGCAGCTTCAGCGCAGCTAGGTTAGGCCCTTGTGAGCTTTCCCGTTCTCCCCCACACTCTCCTTCGTGCTCTACGTCCTTAGGTCCCGGCCCTCGAGCGAGCTTAGCCGCCGCTGGTATGCCAAGTCGTGATGCCGTGGACAAGGCCAAGGGTGAGGGCTGGAGAGCCAGTAGGAGCTCCTGAGTCGCGATGCTCAGGAGCCCCCTTTTAACGCATAAGCGGGTCGAGTGGGAAAGAGAAAGAGAGAGCTCGTGGTGCCACCCACTTCAGACCTCAGGGGGTTCCTGCCAGGTGACAAGAGAAAAGCACGGGTTGCCATTATGATTGCCGGCCGGCCATTGGTTGCTCCGAGAGAGTGGTGAGGGCACTGAGGGCCTAGTGAGGTGACACTTGCGGGGCTGCCGCGGGCCAGAGCTCGACCACTCAGAATTGTCGACATTGAAGGGACGGACCCATGCGCAAGCGCCGTGCCAGTGCGAGCGGCTCCAGAGGTAGATGTCAATCGGTCAGGCGATAATCACAGGCAGGTTAAGCATGAAAGGCAAATCACCTTAGATTAATGCAGGAGGGATACATGCCACTGGGTCAGGCCCGAGCGGCTTGGGGATGATGCAGCCCAAGGATCGCCCCCAGCAAGGTAAACTTAAAAACATAAGAAAAATAGGATACATGCCGCAGGGACGGACCCACGCGGCCTGGGAATGATGTAGCCCTGAGGGTGCTCCCAGCTGAAATGAACTCGGAAGACATCACCTGGTACAATTGTAGAGGGGGTGTTGGAGTAGCTGAAGATGCGCGATGAAGGGGCCGACCCTCACGAGCCGCCGGAGACCTGGGCCTCGGGAGGCTCTGGGGTTCCAGACGGTTCCTCGAGGACCGTCTCCATCTTCGCCAGGACCGCGTGTCGCCTGGCCTCCTGAGCTACCAACATGCTCCGTGAATGGCGCTGGTGGGTGGCAACCGCGTTCGGTAGACCAAAAAGCATGCGAACGTAGCTCTGCGGCGAACCCTTGCACATCCCATGCGCGAAGGCCAGATGCGCTCCTGAGTTGCGGCTCGGTTGAGCCCTGGGACATCGATGCAGACGCTCAGCCCACCGTCCTCGCCTAGATGGGGGGCTACGCCAGGCAAATGGCGGTCGCCGCGCATGACTCTTGCTTCCTGAAGCTCCTGAGTGGCCTTGGTGATGAACTCCTGAGGGTTGGGCTTTCCTCGCCCCGTGCTTTCCTGAGGGAAACATGCTGCAAAGCACGCCTCCAGGTGGTGCCCAAGCGCCTCCCTCGTGATCCTTGCAAAGTCCGAGGCCCTCCAGAAGAGAGCCCCCGAGCCCTACCCAAGGAGGGCGTCGGGCGCGCCTTCCTATGCGATGGAGGGAGACGCCCCTTGTACGAGCGCAGATCCTGATGCGACACCTCCTGAGATGCCTACCTCCTTAGGCCTTGAGCTGGGCAATGTCTTCTTATTCTTGGGGACTGCCTCAGGAGGGTTCTCGCCCTTGCCGTCCGGGTCCTCGATTGATGCAGCTTGGAAGGCACGCTCGAGGGAGCACACCGCATCCTTCTCATCACAGGGGACTGTGATGATTCCGCTGCTTCCTGGCTTCTTGAGGACGTTGTAGCTGTGGTGGGTCACCGCCATGAACTTGGCCAGGGCTGGATATCAGAGGATGGCATTGTATGGCAGGCGGATGTGGGCGACGTCGAAGTCGATGAGCTTAGTGTGGTAGTTGTTGCGCTGTCCGAAGGTGACAGGGAGGCGGACTTGCCCTATCGGGGTGGTGGAGCCGTCAGTGACTCCTGAGAAAGGCTTGGTAGGCTGAAGTTGATCATATGGCACTTGAAGGTTGTCGAACATCTCAACGGACAGAATGTTGAGCCCCGCACCACCATCGTTGAGGGTCTTGGTGACTTGGACGTTGCTGATGACTGGAGAACAAACCATCGGGAGGACGCCAGCGGTAGCCGCACACTTGAGTTGATCTGCTGAGCTGAAAGTGATGGCGCACTTGGACCACCTGAGCGGGCGCGTGGCCTCAAGCCTGGGGAGGACTGCATTCACCTCGCGAGCAAACTGCTTGAAGATGCGCTGAAAGACTGGGGCCCGAGCTTCGCGCAAGATGCAAGCGATAGCACGCGGCTCCTGGAAGCCCCCAGCCCCCTGGTCCTGGTGGTGGTCATCGTTCCTTCTCGGCGGTGGTGGCAGAGGAGGAAGGCCCGCGTTGCCCTGCGGGCGGTCCTCGCGAGGCTGATCCCTCCAGGCTCCCTTGCGAGGCTGGTCCTGCCAACGATCCTCACGAGGACGGTCACACCACTCCTGGCGAGGGCCTCTATCAATGCGCTCGGGGCGTCGACCGAAGCGTCCTTCTCGTTGGTGTTGTGGGTGTGGAGGTTGTCGTAGGCGCAGAACGGTCGGCTGCCCTTGGACGACTCCGGCTGGTCCCTTCTGCGCTTCGTGTCAGGCTCTGCTGCGAGCATGACTGCTCCTTTGCGCTTCACGTCCTTGGCCTTGGCTTTCTTCTCTTCTGGGTCTGCAGCTGGAAGGTCGAGGAGGGAGAGGCGTCCCTCCTCAGCTATTGCCCACTTGGTCGCCAGGTTGAATAGCTCCAGGGATGTGCACAGCTCCTCGTGGATGGCGAGCTCCTCCTTCATCTTGACGTCGCGGACACCGTCGAAGAACGCTGAGATGATGGCCTCATCCGTCACTTTGGGGATTGTCGGTGTCAAAACCAGCGGATCTCAGGTAGGGGGTCCCGAACTGTGCGTCTAGGCGGATGGTAACAGGAGACAAGGGACACGATGTTTTTACCCAGGTTCGGGCCCTCTCAATGGAGGTAAAACCCTACTCCTGCTTGATTAATATTGATGATATGAGTAGTACAAGAGTAGATCTACCACGAGATCAGAGAGGCTAAACCCTAGAAGCTAGCCTATGGTATGATTGTTGTTAGATCCCTCTGGGACTAAAACCCTCCGGTTTATATAGACACCAGAGAGGGCTAGGGTTACACTGAGTCGGTTACAATGGGAGGAGATCTACATATCCGTATCGCCAAGCTTGCCTTCCACACCAAGGAAAGTCCCATCCGGACACGAGATGAAGTCTTCAATCTTGTATCTTCATAGTCCAGGAGTCCGGCCGAAGGTTATAGTCCGGCTATCCGGACACCCCCTAATCCAGGACTCCCTCAGTAGCCCCCGAACCAGGCTTTCAATGACAGCGAGTTCGGCGCGCAGATTATCTTCGACATTGCAAGGCGGGTTCTTCTCCAAATTCCGTGTACCTGTTGAATAGTGTCCGACTCCTCGTGAATATTGTGCTCCTTGGCTTCCGCGCCCAATAATGGCCATCTTCCACGTGTCAAACGAATGCGAAAAGCCAGGGTGTTTTACATTTACCCCCTAGCTGCACAAATGAGCTGTCTATTAAAGAGACGAGGATTTAGATCCGAATCACACCATCCTCCCATCGCGAGCATTCATCGGAGCGCATCTGACAGAGATCCATTCCATCATGGCCAGTCGACGCATCTCCTCCTCTCGCCCTCCCAGCCCTCAGCCTGGAGATTGGGAGAGGTGCTCCGTCCCACACAGCGATCTAGTGGCGCTCCAAGCCAAGGGGTTTCTTCCCCCAACCTACATGGTCCCGGTTCGAGCCGGGCTTGCTACCTATAATGGTGGAAAGCAATTGGAGAGCGTCCCCAATCCCTCCAAAGGAGAGCGGGTATGCCTTGTCCCTTATTTGATAAGAGGGCTCGGATTTCCAATTCATCCGTTTCTCCGGGGGCTCCTGGAGTTCTACGGCCTCCAGTTGCACAACCTTACGCCGGCCTCCATATTGCATATTGCGGGCTTCGTAGCACTTTGCGAGCTGTTTTTGGGCATTGAGGCTCATTTCGCGCTGTGGAAGAAGCTATTCTGCCTTGTGCCCCGTTCTCAGGAGGGGTCGATATATCAAGTGGGTGGAGCCGAACTATGGCGCATCGCCGGGACCGGATATCTATCCGGAACCCCAAAGGAGGCATCCGAAGACTGGCCTTCAGAATGGTTTTACATAGAAGACGTCCCCCTGCCGGATCCTATTCGGATGGGTCTCCCTAAGTTCGATAATGCTCCTCTGAAGAAGCGCCTAAGCTGGCGCCCACGGAGCCCTCGGAATGAAAATGACAAGGACGTCCTTTACCTGATGAGCCGGATAAGATTGTTAGCTCATTCCGGACTAACCATGATTGAGGTCATGGCCACATGCATTATGCGGGGGGTGCAGCCGCTTCAGTATAGAGGCCACCCCATGTGGGATTTCAACGGGGAGGATGATACCACCCGCTGCGGCCGTAAGGGGCCGGGTTCGGTTGCTGCTCTGACAAAGGTCTTGTCCGCTTTGTACAAGGGAGAAGCGGAGGAATTTCTCCGCGTCAATCCACAGGGCGGATTTTCTATGTACAATCCCCCAAACTGGGTAAGCGGATACTTCTTTTTGCCCATCCGTTCCATATCCCCGTGGTTAAGTATCTCACCTTGTGATTCCGACGCAGGAACTGCGCCAGGCTGTAAATGATATAAACAGCCTTCCTCCACAACCCGAGGATCCGGAACGGTCCCTTGATCCAGCCTCCCAAGAGGATCCGGACATATCCGTGGAGCTGATCGATGGGGTATTTTACCAACTGAGCATCGACAATGCCTTGGTGGCTATTACAGCCGATTATCCCGGACTGCTTCCCGCCTCACAGGTAACCGAGACCGAAGTCTCAATACTTCAAAGACGATCCGTCCGTGCTTATTTTTGATCACCGCATACCAATGGTGTTTCGCAGGTGAGGATCTCGAGGCGGAATGCCGAGCCTGCGGCGACTAGCCAATGAGGGACTGCGAGGGCGGGCAGGCTAAAAAGACACGCAGTCCGGGTCGAGGCACCGACGCAGCAGTAAGGTGCGCCGCTTTATTCCAAGGTATTATTCTTGTGACGCATACTAACGCCCGTGCTCTTTTTAGGAAGAGGAGGGCTCACCGGACTATATCCGGAGAGGTTGCCAATCGCGCCTGCACTAGCCAGGCTCCAAAGCCCGGTCCAGAAGCAGAGGTGAACACGAGGCGTGCATCGGGCGCTCCTCCGACAGAGGATGCGGACAGACTGTCCGCCACCAATTCTGAGGTGGAGAGTGCCATGAATCATAGGCGCCGCCGGACAGTTCTTCGCAACGCTTGTTTCTCCCAAGAAGCATTTGATGCCTTCAATTCGGGACATACGTACCTCCGTGCCGCTCAAGATGGTCTAGCCAGAGCCACGGAGCAGTATGTAAAAGACATACAGGTGAGAAAATTTGATGGTTATATATGTCAGTAGCCCCCGAGACTTGAAACAGTTAGAATAATTGATTTAAGGATCATTTGTTATGTAGGATCTTACAGAAAAGAATACCCAATTGTCCCAGGAGCTGGAAGAGTGCAAAGCCCAACTTGAGGCCGCACTAGCCGTGGCAGGGGAGGCCAAGGAGACCCCCTCTGGTAATATATGCTTCGAAAGATAAGTATGTTGTGAAGTGCGGCATGTGTGCAAGTCTGACAATAACACTACAGATGGCGCCGGAGTAGATCCGGACAAGCAACAACTCTTGCACCGGTTAAAGGCCGGCGAGAGCGTGCTTACGAAGGTGAGGCAGGAGAAGAATAATCACCAAGATGCCAACACCCAGCTGGGCGAGGAACTAAAGGATGTTCGTGCCCAACTGTTGGACTCCGTTAAGGAGAATCGGCAGCTTCGACGCGGCATGTTTAGTAAGTGCTTGAACGAACTTTGAAAAAGAGTTCGGCGAGGAAGTCGACTAACAGAGTTATGTCTGTAGGTATGCTCACAGGTCATCCTGCAGAGGAAATGCCCGGTTCTACGGGTGACCTTCTTCCCGAGCTCTTACAAATCGCATTTAACGAAGTTCGGCAGGTGATGAAAGGCGTCGCCCAGGCCTTGTGGCCATCTATCTTCGTGCCCGAAGGCCTTGGAGAGCTTGCAAAGAGGCTTAAGGGAGCGCGGTGGCGCTTCCGATTATGGAAGATATCGGCATGCCGTCAATGCGCCAGGGAGGCCTGGGCCATGGTGAAGACGCGGTACACGAAGGCTGACCCAAACCACATGGCCGAGGTCAGACCTGTGGGGCCCGATGGGAAGGAGATCCCTGTGAGCTTAGTGTACGGCCAGGTAGAGTTGGTCATTAAATATTCCCAACAGGATTTGTAAACTAGACAGCCTGTTGGATGGTATTGAAGAGGAATATACCCGATCAAATTGACTATGTAATTTAAGATGACATGTAAAAATGCCTTCTAGCCGGATTGTAGATCGTTTGTCATGGCGGACCTTTTTCGCTTCAAGCTCGGGACACGATAGTCCGGAGTGTGTCCGAATCCCTCTTGGTTATGTAAGAACCGGGGCATGCGTGGAGACCAAAGCGTAGGGGTCATTAGTGCTTGAACAGACAAGTGACCAACTAGTTATGTTATATTACATGGTTAGTAAGAAACATCTTCCAGGGAGAATAGTTCCGTTAGGGGTTCCTTTCCCTGGGAGGCATGCCGTAAAATGCATGCCCGGGCTGCGAAAAAAGCAGAAAAGTATCTGGGGGCGGATAAATAAACAAGTGAGAAATCATCTTTAGTTCACCGACCGAATATTCCCTTAAGAATGCTAGCTTTCAGCTTCACCCAGTCTGAGGTACACATCCGGCTGACCCGGTAGTAACAATCGCAGAGGTGCTCCTTTACCGCCCTAGCCGAACAATCGGAATGTAGGGGTAAGCACGAGCCAGGCAACCCAGCTTGGCCTAAACTAAAGTCATATCGATGCATATAATGGTGAATAAAAGGTACATGCGGAAGTTTGACACATGTGTTGGGCATGAAGCCCGTATAAATAAGCTTCTGTTAAAGAAGCCCCCATGTATAATGAGCGCGGATAGCGCGTCAATTGTGTGCGAACAAGGCGCAAACGATCCCTTAAAGGCTGTAAGAGAAAAAGAGGGAGAAAGACAGAAATAAAAGATAGCTAATGTGCAAAAAATAGACAGAGGAAGGAGACGAACACGGAGTTCGGCGCTAGGCGTAGAATCTTCGGAGACGGGCTGCGTTCCATGGGTTCGGCTCAAGTCGATTATCCGATGCATCTCGCAGACGGTACGCTCCACCATTCAGGACTTGGTCAATAATAAAGGGACCTTCCCATTTGGGCTTGAGTTTGTCCTTTTTCTTGTCCGACAGGCGTAGAACTAACTCGCCAACATTGTAAGTTTTGGCCCGTACTTCTCTGCTTTGGTATCTTCAAGCCTGCTGTTGATAAAATGCGGAACGGGCTTTTGCCACACCATGCTCCTCCTCCAAGGCGTCCAAACTGTCCTGCCGATCGAGTTCGGCTTCTCTTTCTTCGTACATGCGCACGCGAGGTGAGTCATGAATTATGTCGCAGGGCAGAACCGCCTCTGCATCGTATACCATAAAAAATGGTGTGTATCCGGTGGTGCGATTCGGCGTGGTCCTCAGCCCTCAGAGTACGGAGTCGAGCTCCTCTACCCAGTGCGTGTTAGATTCCTTGAGGGACCGCACTAATCTAGGTTTGATGCCGCTCATGATTAGACCATTTTCTCGTTCGACTTGACCGTTAGTTTGTGGGTGATAGACTGAAGCATAGTCGAGCTTGATGCCCATGTTTTTGCACCAGAGTTTGACCTCGTCGGCCGTAAAGTTCATGCCGTTATCAGTGATGATGCTGTGGGCGATGCCGTAACGGTGTACGACCCCTGATATGAAGTCTATCACCAGTCCGGAATCGGCCGTCTTAACAGGCTTGGCCTCTATCCATTTGGTGAATTTATCCACTATGACCAGTAGGTATTTTTGCTTGTGGGTTCCTCCTTTAAGGGGTCCAACCATGTCAAGCCCCCAGACCATGAAGGGCCAGGTGATGGGTATAGTTTGGAGGGTGGTGGGTAGCATATGGCTTTGGTTAGCAAAGAGCTGGCAACCGACGCATCGTTGGACTAAGTCCTGAGCATCTGCCTGGGCCTTCGGCCAATAAAATCATGTACGGAAGGCCTTGCTAACAAGGGCCCGGGCTGCGGCGTGGTGCCCGCCGAGTCCTGCATGAATTTCAGCCAGAAGATTCCGCCCTTCCTCTTCAGAGATACACCTTTGAAGGACTCCGGTGGTGCTTTTCTTATAAAGCTCTCCCTCATGGACTTTATAGGCTTTAGATCGCCGCACTATGCAGCGTGCCTCATTTTGGTCCTCGGGAAGTTCCTGCCTAGTTAGGTAGGCTAGGAATGGTTACATCCGCAGGCAATGACTGCCATTATTACGTGGGCTGAAGATGTTACTTCGTTGGCGAGCCTCGATGTGTCAGAATGTTCGGTGTCGGGCAGTGCGGTTGGGTCCGGGCTGTTATTTCCGGATTCCCCTTCCCATAATACGGATGGCTTGAACAGCCTCTCCAAGAAGATGTTGGGGGGGGGGGGACGGCATCGCGCTTTGCGCCAATGCGTGCCAAGACGTCTGCTGCCTGATTGTTTTCCCGAGCTATATGGTGAAATTCGAGCCCCTCGAACCGAGCTGACATTTTTAGGACGGCGTTGCGATAAGCTGCCATTTTCGGATCCTTGGCATCAAAGTCTCCATTTATTTGGGATATCGCGAGGTTCGAATCCCCGCGCACCTCTAGGCGTCTTATGCCCATGGAGACTGCCATCCGGAGACCATGTAGAAGGGCCTCATATTCGGCTGCATTGTTGGAGTCCGTATACATTATCTGGAGTACATATTGAACTATATCTCCTGTTGGGGACGTCAGAACGACGCCAGCCCCCAGACCAGCCAACATTTTGGAGCTGTCGAAGTGCATGATCCAGTTGGAATATGTGTCGTACTCTTTAGGGAGTTCGGCTTCAGTCCATTCGGCGACGAAGTCGGCCAAAACTTGCGACTTAATAGCTTGCCGTGGCTTATAGGTTATGTCGAACGGGAGGAGCTCAATGGCCCATTTGACAATCCGGCCCGTCACGTCGCAGTTGTTTATAATATCGTTAAGAGGTACTTCAGAGGCTACTATTATCGAACACTCTTGAAAGTAGTGTCGCAGCTTCCGATATGCCATAAATACCGCGTACGCTATCTTTTGATAGTGCGGGTACCGCGACTTGCATGCAGTGAGGACAGTGGACACATAGTAAACTGGATTTTGAAGGGGGAATTTGTGTCCGTCCGTTTCTCGTTCGACGACGAGCACTGCACTTACAACTTGATGAGATTCCGCAATGTATAATAGCATTGGTTCGCCGATGTTAGGCATGGCCAGGACCGGGTTTGTTGCCAATATGGCTTTTATTTCTTCGAGTCCGGCCGTGGCGGCATCCGTCCACTCGAAGTGTTGATGCGGAGGAGGCGATAAAGGGGTAGTGCCTTTTCTCCCAAGCGGGAGATAAAGCGGCTTAGAGCCGCCACGCATCCAGTCAATTTTTGTATTTGTTTGAGGTCCTTTGGGATATCCAATTGTGACAGAGCTCGGTTCTTGGCCGGTTTGCTTCGATTCCTCTACCGGATACAATGAAGCCCAAGAGCTTTCCGGCTGGTACGCCGAAAACGCATTTTTCCGGGTTAAGCTTGGTGTCATATGTTCGGAGGTTGTCGAATGTGAGCCTCAAGTCGTCTACTAGAGTTTCGACATGCTTGGTTTTGACGACCACATCATCTACGTATGCCTCCACTGTTTTGCCGATCTGGTTTGCAAGACATGTTTGAATCATGCGCTGATAAGTTGCGCCGGCGTTTTTTAGCCCGAAGGGCATTGTGTTGAAGCAGAATGGGCCGTATGGGGTGATGAATGTCATTGCGGCTTGGTCTGGCTCTGCCATCTTAATTTGATGGTAGCCGGAGTATGCGTCGAGGAAACACAATGAATCGTGTCCTGCGGTAGCGTCTATGATTTGATCGATGCGGGGGAGGGGGTAGGGATCCTTTGGGCAAGCCTTGTTGAGGTCCTTGAAATCGATGCATAGGCGCCAGGAGTTGTCCTTCTTTGGTACCATCACCAGGTTTGCTAGACAGTCTTGATGTTTTATATCTCAGATGAATCTGGCCTCTAGTAGTTTGGCTAGCTCCTCTCCCATGGCTTGTCTCTTAGGTTCGGAGAAACACCGAAGGGCCTGCTTGACTGGCTTGAATCCTTTTAGGATGTTTAGGCTGTGCTCGGCCAGCCGTGGGATTCTGGCATGTCTGAAGGGTGCCGAGCAAAATGTCCCAATTTTTCGCGTAGGAATTCTCGTAGTCTTGGCGTCTACATCGAGGTTTAATTGCGCCCGATGGAGGCCGTTTTGTAGGGTCCGTTGGATGGACTTGGAATTTGACTATTTCGTCCGCTGGTTTAAAAGAGGTGGACTTGGATCTTTTATCGAGTATCACGTCGTCCCTGTTCACCATGGGCCTTGGCCAGATCGGTTCCTCGGCCGCTAGGGCTTCAGATAGTGCCTCAAGGGCCAGTGCGGCTGTCTTATTTCGGCGCGGAGTGCTATGTCAGGGTCACTAGCAAGAGTGATGATTCCGTTGGGCCCGGGCATTTTGAGCTTCATGTACCTGTAATGGGGTATGGCTTGAAAAATTGTAAATGCCTCTTGCCCTAATAGAGTGTGGTATCCGCTGCTGAACGGGGCCACTTGGAACGTGACCTCCTCGGACCTGTAATTATCCGGCGTGCCGAACACCACATCCAAAGGTGATTTTTCCTCAGACAAACAAGGCTTCCCGACTGGGGATTATTCCTCTGAAGGTAGTGCTGCTTCGCTCAATGCGGCTCCAGTCTATTTCCATTTTTCGAAGAGTATCCTCGTAAATGAGGTTCAATCCGCTGCCACCGTCCATGAGTACCTTGGTAAGGCGAAAGCCGTCCACAACTGGACTGAGGACCAATGCGACTGGTGCTCGGGCTGTTCGGAATTTAGGTTCATCACTGGCATTAAAGGTAATAGCCGTGTCACTCCATGGGTTTGTTATTGCTACTTGGTAGATTTCGGCAAGGCTGCGGAGTGTTCGTTTCCACGTATTATTTGATGCGAAAGTCTCGAAGACTGTTAATACCGTCTTCGTATCCTTGGGCTGGTGCTCGTGGATTACGAAGTTAGAAGCTCTTCACCACTTCCGCCACCGGAGTATCCAACATGCTCTAAGGCTATGAGTTGGTGCGGCGCCCTCTGTACTATGAATTTTACAGGGTACATTGAGCCATCCCTCCAGTACGGTTCCATGCCCTATAGAGGGATTTTGCTTTTTGGTGTTTAACCCAGGTACCTGGCGATAATGCACCCTTTTATTTCGGACCGGGGTTGTATTCAGGGCCGGATTGTCCCAAAAATTTATTTTGGATTTCCAGGCGCTTTCCATCGCACACTACTTTCGTACTATGGACGCTAAGTCAGCGAAGCGTGTAATTTCTCGGCGACTTATGGCGTTGAGGATTCCGTTGTCCATGCAATTATTGCAGAAGAATGAAATTGCATCCTCCTCGCGACAGTCCTTTATCCTGTTCATGACCAGGAGGAATCTGGCCCAGTAATGGTGTACTATTTCTGCAGGCTCTTGCCGAATTTGGGATAGATCGCTTATGTTTGGGTGGGCGGGTGGGATTAAATCCGGAACCTCGCCCAATCTGAAACTCAGGGGCCAAGGGGTTTCCGAACTCGGAAGCTTGGGTTCTTGGATGTTGTGCAATGAATCTAGCCCTGTCGACTTTAGGTTCGTGGCTTGAGTGGCGTCCTCCCCTCCGCGGGTATCCGGCTTGGAGGGATCGGGAATCTGGACATAACTAGTCCTTAAGATAGATGAAGGCTTGCCGCATTGTTCCTCCACCACGGCAACGTGATGGGTGACCTGGGGAGAGTTAATCTCTCTCAGATCGGGTTTAGGCCCAATCTGATCGTAGTCTGTAGCGAGTCCCAGGGCGGCGATGCGATCCAATGGCTCGTTTAAGGAAGAGAGTTCCATCGGATCTAACTGCTCGGCGAGTTCCGAGTTGACGTGAAGATTGCTTTCGATGACCCGAGAAGTCAACGTCGGCGCGGCGGCCGAACAAGCGGTCATAAGAAAACCGCCTAGCCGGAGAGTTTGGCTGATAGCCAAAGCTCCTTTAGCAACAAAGGCCGTCTTTAAAGACGGGATGAGGCATCCTTCCTGATGGCGACGGCACAGCGGAACTCTCAATGAAAGCACCAATGTCGGTGTCAAAACCGGCGGATCTCGTGTAGGCGGTTCCAAACTGTGCGTCTAGGCGGATGGTAACAGGAGACAAGGGACACGATGTTTTTACCCAGGTTCGGGCCCTCTCGATGGAGGTAAAACCCTACTCCTGCTTGATAAATATTGATGATATGGGTAGTACAAGAGTAGATCTACCATGAGATCAGAGAGGCTAAACCCTAGAAGCTAGCCTATGGTATGATTGTTGTTCGTCCTATGGACTAAAACCCTCTGGTTTATATAGACACCGGAGAGGGCTAGGGTTAGACTTAGTCGGTTACAATAGGAGGAGATCTACATATCCGTATCGCCAAGCTTGCCTTCCACGCCAAGGAAAGTCCCATCCGGACACGGGACGAAGTCTTCAATCTTTTATCTTCATAGTCCAGGAGTCCGGCCGAAGGTTATAGTCCGGCTATCCGTACACCCCGTAATCTAGGACTCCCTCAGGGATCTTGAGGCAGGCGCCGTTGAAGCGCTGGATGTATTTCTGCAGGGTCTCTCCAGGCTGCTGCTTGATGCGGCGTAGGTCACCCGCGGCCGGGGGGCGGTCGTGAGTACCCTGGAAGTTGGCAATGAAATGGCTACGCATCTCGTCCCAGGAGGAACTCGAGCCGGGTGGCAGGTTCAGGAGCCAGGTGCGGGCACCATCCTTGAGCGCCATGGGAAACCAATTCGTCATGACCTTTTCGTCTCCGTTGGCCGCCTCGATGCCAAGCTCATAGAGTTGTAGGAACTCCGAGGGGTCCACAGTACCGTCGTAGCGAGGAGGCAGGTCCGGCTTGAACTTGCCCGGCCAGGCAACGCTACGCAGCTCGGTGGTGAAGGTACGACAACCTACTGTGGCCGCTGGAGCCCTTTGCTGACACGAGGCTTGCTCCTGATGGTTCCCGCGCACCGCTGCCGGAGGCAGTGCGGGATCTTGGCATGCTGGTGCAGGGATGCAGTCTTGCCGTGCTGGTGCAGGAAGCACGAGAGCACCTTCTTGAGGTTGTGGGATTTCTTGGCAGCTTCTTTCTTGCCGTGCGGGCGCTGGACGCGGTGGGTCACGTCCAGGGGTCGCGCGCCTTGGATCCAAGGCGTCTTCTTGGGGAGGAGGTGGCGGAGGCGCTCCCTGAGCCGCGTCGCCGATGCATTACGGAGGGCGAGGCAGCGAGAGGGACAGCGTGGGGGAGCCCCCTGCGGTGTTGACGAGCTCGGTGATGCGAGCGAGCCACTCTTCGTAGAGGTCGTCGACGGGGCGGTAGTGTTGGATCTCACGTGCTAGGAGCAACGCGGCCTGCGCGTCGAGCGTGAGACAACGAACCAGCTGGGGTAAGCGATGGAGTGGTGGTGCGGCCTTCCCGCCGCACCAAGGGGTGCAGCGAAGATTCTTGTTGCTCGTTCCCCGCCGGGCCGATGGCGGTGTTGGCGGCAGGTGACGGAGAACGACGAGGAGGCCCGCCGACGGGAGCTGTCAGGGCGACGCGGGCGGCGAGAGCAGCCCGGCGCTCGACACGAGCTCGGCGAGTGTCTGCCATGGATGCGATGAAGCGATGGGACGCAGATCAACGGGGATAAGATTTTGGCGCACCCCTACCTGGCGCGCCAAATGTCGGATATCGGGTTCCGGCAAAACCCTTAAGGTTCGAACACTGGGGTGCGCACGAAGATCTCTCCCTACCGAAACATGCCCACAACCTCGCCGTGGATTCTAAGCTAGCACGATGAACAACACAAGAGACACGAGGTTTATACTCGTTCGGGCCACTATTGTGGTGTAATACCCTAATCCAGTCTGTGGTGTGGTGGATTGCCTCTTGGGCTAATGATGAATAGTACAGAGGAAGAACAGCCTCGCGATGAGAGGTGTTCTTGTGCTTGGTGGTGTGTGGATGAGCTTCACCTTGGCACTAGATGAGATGAGTTCTCGCTCCGTCCTGTTGGCTCTAGATCCCGTGTCTTCTACTGTGGTGGCTAGCCCTATTAATAGAGGCCCTGGTCCTCTTCCCAAATATTGAGCGGGAAGGGATCCAACAACGGCCATTTTGAAAGGGGACAGCTAGTACAGGCTATCCTGACTAAAGGTGGTCTTCGACTGCCAAAGGTGCTGGTGATGACGTCGTCTTGGGGTCCACGGTGACCTCCGTCCTGCTAGTCTTGGTCTTATTGCACCGGTAAGGAAACCTTTGTCTGATGCCTCGGTACTCCGTGCCTGCGCTTGCCTCCTTTGCACCAAAGAGGAAACGAGGGAACTGTGCAGGCTGGCGCCCGCCTGGACTTGATCGTCATGGCTTGCGTCATGGTCACCTCACGAGGTACCCTTTGCCTTGATGTCACAGCCCTAGAGCTTGCTTGTAACTAGTGGCATTGCATCCATTCATCATGTTTAATTTTCATGAAACTTGAAATGGGGATGTCCAAAACCCTAGCACCAAATGGAATTCAAATAGGTTCAACCTAAAAATATTTACAATGAACCTGAAATGCCCTTCAAAATGCTCATCACCTTTGCTTTGGTTGAGCCTCCGCCAAAAGTGGTGCACAATTTTCTAGGTCATCCTAAGGTCCTTGAATTAAATCATAAGTATTTGAGTTTGGGCATTTAAAATTATATAAAATATTTCAAATGCCCAAATATTCCCAAACAGAAATGTTTCATGTTGGAAATATTCCAACTATGGACCAGGAGCAGTTTGGTGATTTTTGAAACTGTTTTAGTATTTTTAAAAACTCCACAAAGTTGCAGAAAAATAGAAAAAGAAAAACAGATTAGAAACCTTACCTGGCGCCACCTACCCGGCCTACCAGCCGGCCCACCCCAGCTGCGCCATGAGCTGCTTGGCTCGGCCAGCAGGCAGCCAGTGCTCGGGCGGCGAAGCACCCCATGGGTGCCACGCACTGGTCGCCGCCTCGCCTCCCTCACTCCAGCCGCGACGTGGTTCGCTCCCCCTTGCTCCCCCGAACCCCTCGGACATCTCCTCTCCTCCCCGGCTCCTCCCCCTCGCGCTCCCCAGCCATGGTCGACGCCACCGCAGCCACGCCGTCGTCGTAGACGCGCTCCCCGCCATCCGTGCTCCTCCTCACTGTGTCTAGGAGCTCCGCCACCCTCCTCTACCCGAGCTAGCCGAGCCCCGCATGCTCTAGTGCCCCGAGTCCACTACACCGACCTCGCCCGATCCCGCCGTCGCGGGAGATCCCCTTCAACGCCGTCGTCGCTCCGGCCCGTCCCCGACCGCACCGAGTGCTTCTCCGAGTTGCCTGTGAGCCTAGCTACCTTCCCCTCCCTTCCTTTCTTGCTCCCGAGCTGTGTAGTGACCTCCCGGAGCTCAACCGCACTCACCGCCGCGGAGCTCGTCGCCGACGTGCTCCCGGCCACCCACCGGCCAACTCTCGGTGTCTAACGCACTCCACCGTGATCAAGCAGCACCTAACCATGCACTCCCCGCACCTCACCGAACACCCTAGCCCTGAGTTCGCCTTCGGCCGAACTCCGGCGGCCGCCTACGTCGTCGCCGGCGCCGATTCCGGCCGCCCCGACCCCAACTGACTCCACCAAGAGCTGCGGCTCGACTCCAGCTACACCTAGATGCACTCCACGACCCATTTGGTCGCCGGAATGGCAAAATCCACTTCCACCGCCGCGTCGGCCTCGCCAGCGGCTAGACGCCGGGCAGCCGACATTGACTTTGACCACGGTGGGCCCTGGTTGACATTGATGAGTCAATGACAGGTGGGGCCCAGCCCTGTTAACTAATCAGGTTTAGTTCTAATTAATATTTTGCTAAACTAATTATGCTGACACGCGGGACCCACTGTCAGGTTTGACCTGGACGTCCCGTTGACCCGCTGACGTCACACTGACGTCAGGCTGACGCAGTAATACCTTTTTTGGATTTATTATAATTCAGGAAATTTCAGAAAATACCCCCCAAACTTCTAAAAATCATATAAATTCAACCGTAGCTCAGAATGAAATAATTTATATATGAAAACTGATCAGAAAAATATGAAGAATCTGTTTATGGCACTTTAATGCATGATTGAACAAGTTAACCTCACTGAATAGGATGAATCATGATTAGGGCAACTTATGAACTAGCATTTGGAGTTGGAGTTTAACCTTGTTTGAATTCCACTTCAATTAACTTGGCTAGATATTGCATTAGGTGAATTCAGTACCTTAACATGACATGTCCTTCATGTGAATGCGCATTGCATTGATTGTGTTCTTTCTCAGTTGCCGATGTTTGTCCCTCTCGGTGAAGCGAAGTTAAATGATTGTTCGATGACACCGATGAAGAACTATATTATCTTCGAAGTGCCGTGCAAGCAAAACCCCTTGTTCATTCCGTTACAATCACACTCTCTCGCTCCAGCTATCTTTAACTGCATTAGGACAACAACGATTCATCTGTTACTTGCTGCGGTAGCTGAACCCCTTTATCCTCTGCATGACCTGTCCTTCCACAGTAAATAGATGAAACCCACTAGCATGAGTAGGAGTTGTTTGAACCTTGTTGTGCCTACTCAATCATGCTTGTTTGTCATGCCTGCTACTGCTTAGAGTTGAGTCAGGTCTGATTCATCGGGGATGAATCGGAGGTGTGTGAACATGTCCTATTGTGTGTGTGAGCTAAGTGTGTGAACACGATTTGGTAAAGGTAGCGGTGAGAGGCCATGTAGGAGTACATGGTGGGTTGTCTCATTGAAGCCGTCCTCAGGAACTGAGTTACGTGTTTGTGATCCATGAAACAGTTACTACCACACATTGGGATCCTTAATTGACTCTCTCGGCTTCTTAACCACCCTTGTCCTCGGTCAGGGAGTTGCAAGTAGTTTCGTGTTTGTAGCATCTTTGGGGGCACGCATAGCGCCGACCTTAGGGCTGGGTTGTGTTACGGTAGGCACGTGGCCCGGTGTACCGATTCGCCCGTTTGGTGTCTTGGGAACCCTGCACACATCGTTCGGGGCTGTATGGGAAACCTCGGCCGGACTCCCTGCGGATGGAACCCGAATAGGCGATAAACCTGGACTAAGGACTTGAGTGTTTAGGTAGGCCGTGGCCGACACCCACGTTGGGCTTCCGCTTGAAGGTTGCCGAGTACATGTCGTGTAAACGGCGGTAAGTGGTGAGAGCGTGTGTGAAGAAGTACACCCTGAGGTTAAAATGATCTATTCGAATAGCCGTGTCCGCGAAAAGGGCTTCGGGTTGCCGATATCGGTTCATAGACAAGCGAAAGTGGATACTCTAAAATGCCAAGATAAGCGTGAGTGCTATGGATGGCGTTCTCGTAGGGAGGCGGGAGCGGGTCCATAGTGGTGTATTGATATGGTGAATATGTGGACTCGTGCGCCACCTCAAAAGAGTTACTTACGATTAGTAGTTCAGGATAGCCACCGAGTCAAAGCTGGCTTGCTGCAGTCAAACTCCACCACCACCTTTTGATAATGATGCATATGTAGTTAGTTCTGATGTAAGTCTTGCTGAGTACAATTGTACTCACGTTTGCTTATTTATGTTTTGCAGAGAGACGTCAGTCTCGCTAGTAGTTCCGCTTGGACTTCGACGTTTAGCTTGTTACCCCAGCTACGATCTTGTGCCCTCGGCAGGATCTGGTAGATAGTCAGGCTTCACAGCCTTTTTCATTTTATAGATGTCTGTACTCAGACATGTTAAGCTTCCGCTTGTGCCTTGACTTGTATGCTCTGAGTGTTGGGTCATAAGACCCATGTTTGTAATACCTCGCTCCTCGGAGCCTAATGAATAAATATTTGAGTCGTAGAGTTATGTTGTGATGCCATGTTGTATCTACACATATTGAGCATATTGTGTGTATGTTTGAAATGCTTGGTATGTGTGGGATCCGACAATCTAGTTGTTTATCCTTGGCAGCCTCTCATATGGGGAAATATAGTCTAGTGCTTCTGGCGATAGTAGTCCGCTTCTGACCGGTTCACCGGAGTCCTCTAAGCCCAGACTACCGCTTTGGACACTTGACTGGCGGCATGTGTTTCACTTCGTTCCTATGTCTGTCCCTTCGGGGAAATGTCACGCGGTGATATTCGGAGTCCTGCCTAGCCTGCTACAGCCCGGGATACCGGAGTCCTGCTAGCCCAGTGCTACAGCCCGAATTCATACGTTGATGACCGACATGCTCGATGTGATTCATGTATGCCTGTCCCCATGGGTTAGTGCCGCTTTGGGTTCACGACTAGCCATGTCGGCCCGGGTTCTCTGTCATATGGATGCTAGCGACACTATCATATACGTGAGCCAAAAGGCGCAAACGGTCCTGGGCCATGGTAAGGCGACACCGTGGGAATACCGTCTTGTGAGGTCATAAAGTGATATGAGGTGTTACCGGCTAGATCGATGTGACTTGGAATCGGGGTCCTGACAGCGTTGGTATCAGAGCCTGACTGCCTGTAGGATTACCAAGCCAAACTGGTCGAAGTTGTGTCTAGAAATGCTTTAGTTATGTAAGGGAATTGATTGTGGAAGGGAACGTAAGGCTCTTTTTACTCCTTATACCTCATGGCCTTCTGATCTGAGTCATCCTCTTCTCTTCTACGGGGTTTAAGAACTAGGCTTCTCATCTATCTATTAGGATGATGTGTTACTAATCCATAGACTTTTAAGATTGATAGTTTCAAATCTCGGTTCAATTTCTACTATCTCTGTATGATAATTGTTGATCTCGGAACCTTGATATTGTGATGTTGAGTGGTTATGCCACCAGTTTTGCAGGATGTCTCAAATCATTTTGAGCATTTACAGCCGTTATGCTGTCCGAGTCATCCCAGGTCTCTAAATAGTCTGATGCATTGCAAATCCCTTCTCTCCTTTTCTAATGTTCATCTGGGCTAGATTAAGCACACTAATCGGTGAGTTGAGGTACTTTGCTGCCTCGGCGTAGATGTTGGAGCTATTATTATGACCCTAGGTGTTTAGGAAGTCACCTAGCAATTTAGCAATTCTTTTGTATCCCCAGTGTGATGATTCTGGCCATTATTCTTGAAAGCATCCCGTGATTTTATTAGTTAGTAGGCATTCTATTCCTGGGTTCTTGAACCCGAGATTCACCCTACCTCATGTTGTTAGTATTTGCTAGTTCCTTTAGGATATTAGAACCTTGCGACAGTCCTCGAGGTCCGTGGTATTTCCTTCTTCCAAATGCTATGAACCGCTTATGGTAGAAGTTCCTCGCTGAACTAAAGGATCACAATCAGAGTACTCTTGAGGAGTTCTCCATTCATAAATGTGAATCTGCCAGTTCTACTTCCTGCATGGGTTATCCGGAAGAAACCTGTTGAACTTGGTTCGACATACTAACCTATGCATCCACAACTCAGAAAGTTATATGCTCCTCGAGTTGTTCCTCTTTAATTGTTTTCTCGCCCTCGTCTATCGATTGATAGTCAGGAGTAGTTATGCATTCGTGATCAACGATGCCACTACCCTTGTAGCCGTCAAGCCATTCTAATCCGGAATGACTAGGAGAAACAAACTCCAGTACCTCATCCATTTCTAGGATTGGGTCAAAGCAAATGTATTCCGCAGATCAAAATGCCAATTCAGCTTTTGTTCTGTTCTACCCTGAAGTATTACCCACTTTATGTCAGGAACGTCATGAGAATTGCACCTTCTTTTATGAATTCTTGATGTAGTGATACTTCTCGCTATCATTATTCATTCCTCGGTCCCGTGTTGATGCAACCAGAATGCCGACAAGTGAATTGTGATGTGTGAACTCGATACGCCTAGCAACCCCCTTGCTTGGTAGTAAATGGACAATATTCTCATTCTTAGCGTGTTGGTTATTAAATCATCATCCTAAGATTGATCGTGCTACCTAGTCCTTATTTCTGGTGCACACTTTGATTGATGAGTTAGGATCTTGTCAAGTCCTCACTCATTTGATCATATCGCCTTGCCCTCAAAAGCAAGATTGTTCTCGAGCTTAGTAACATACCGGTGGTTCGTGACTTTCCAAATATCTTCTTGGAAGTGTTACCAGGTTGTCTCCTGACAATTATGTTGAGCTCGTGATCAAGTTGGTTTCTTGTGAACCACCCTTTCTCCAAGAATCTGTGTTGGATATCCCTGAGCTAGTTGGTTAAGCTAGACAACAACTTGGAGAGTTGGAAGATAAAAGCTTGCCTAACTTAGTTCGATCCAAAGGGATATTCTTGTGTAGTGTGTGTTGAAGAAAGATGATATCTTCATCGATTGGTCCCTATGATCAGTTGTTGGATCTATTGCCTTGTCAAAACTTTGACTTGACTATGGGCTATCATCAAGTCAAATCAGAACCAACGATGCTCGTAATGTTGTCTTACTCGTGGTTGATCCCTCGAGCATACACCATTACATTTTTTTGGTCTGACCAATGCTATCACCGTGTTCACATGATGGTGGAAGTCCAGTGATATGGAAATTCCGATGAGTTGCTGTTGAGCCCATCAGTAGCATTTTGTCTCCCCCATGATTCATGTTGGACATCAACCTAGCGTCGGAAACTTTGTAAGCAATGCCTTCGTGATCCGTTCATGAAGCATATGTTTGGATGAAAGTAGTGACTTCCTCTAATTCATGTGCATCTGATGCAAGTTGCCGCCGTGAATTCGAGAAGGCTTGTTTTGTTTCCTCTGGAATCGTCCCAAGTTAGTCATGCACGTGCGAAGTGCCCTTTGGTTTGATAGGTTGGCCGCCTCCACTCCATATGTGTTCCTAGCACACCAAGCCACTGATTGGTTTGTTCGAGGAAAAGGAATTGCTGTGCGAATACTAGTTCTTGCACAAGATTCCAATATCCTCGAAGATGGTTCCCCACCTGAACTCGGTAGTGTTTTATTATAAGACTACTACGTGGTCATGCTTGTCTTGGACAGCGTGTCCACGGGTTTGTAGCAGAACCAGCTCATGTTTTGGAGCTTGCTATCGTAGTTCATTCCCGAGAATCTCGCAACATCTTATCGTCGATTTGTGTTGCAAACTTTCATTTTTTCTTTCTAGACTCGACGAGTCTGGAATATCCTAACACCAACCAGATCTGAATCTCAGCCAGATGTGATGGTTGGAACCTTCCCAACATTGCATGTTGTTCCCAGCTTTCACCCCATTGTGCCAATTTTTCCATGGGATGTCCCTCTCAGTAATTGATGTCTAGGATCATCCTCAAAAGTGGAATTACCATGGGTCCCATCCATTTCCGATGATAAGCAAATCATCCATTATGTTGTCTTCAACAAGGTAGTCCACATCATCCATTCTAGTCCGAGTATGTCATCCTTTCGAACTCCTTCGAATGATCGATTGTGATTGCCTTAGGCTGGTATAAAGAGTTCCAACGATCTATGGATCAAAAGTAATTCTTTTTGCCACTTAAGGGAGTAGTCCTTTGCGTCACCTTTCCCAAGGTGCCCCGTTACGGGATCATGGTAAATATTTCCTCGCCACCTTGACACCATCCACCATCTTTCTAAGCGTGGAATTGTTGCCCACCAATCAAACCCCGTCGTTGTTCTTCCATCCCTCTCGATGTGTTCCGTGTCGCAGCTCGAGAGATGTTTCAATGTCTCGCTTGATGAGTGATCCTAAGCTGCTCGATCTTTAAGAAGATCGATTCCTGCAGAGTTCCTCTTTGTCGTTGTCGTGTTGGATGAAGTTCTCGAAAGCAAAGACGTCAAGACCAAGATGATGGAGTGAATCAACATCTTCGAGAAGGGCAAATGGATCATCGAGATTGTGATAGCTTTGTGACCTCCCTTTTCCTCTTACCTCACGTCTTGAATCTCGGGGCGAGATTCTTGTTTAGTGGGGGTGGGTTGTCACAGCCCTAGAGCTTGCTTGTAACTAGTGGCATTGCATCCATGCATCATGTTTAATTTTCATGAGACTTGAAATGGGGATGTCCAAAACCCTAGCACCAAATGGAATTCAAATAGGTTCAACCTAAAAATATTTTCAATGAACCTGAAATGCCCTTAAAAAATGCTCATCACCTTTGCTTTGGTTCAGAGCCTCTGCCAAAAGTGGTGCACAATTTCTAGGTCATCCTAAGGTCCTTGAATTAAATCATAAGTATTTGGGTTTGGGCATTTAAAATTATATAAAATATTTCAAATGCCCAAATATTCCCAAACAGAAATGTTTCATGTTGGAAATATTCCAACTATGGACCAGGAGCAGTTTGGTGATTTTTGAAACTGTTTTAGTATTTTTTTTAAACTCCACAAAGTTGCAGAAAAATAGAAAAAAAACAGATTAGAAACCTTACCTGGCGCCACCTACTGCCCACTGGCTGCCCGGCCCAGCCAATGAGCTTATTGGCCAGCAGTAGCTTGTGCACGAGCGGCGAAGTACTGCAGCACCGCATGTGTGCCACGCACCTGGTCGCCCGCCTCCCTCACCCACCAGCGACGTGGTTCGCTCCCCTTGCTCCCGAACCCCTCGGACATCTCCTCTCCTCCCGGCTCCTCCCCTCGCGCTCCCAGCCATGGCCGATGCCACAAGAGCCACGCCGTCGTCAGAGACGCAGCTCCCGCCGTCCGTGCTCCTCCTCACTGTGTCTAGGAGCTCCGCCACCCTCCTCTACCCGAGCTAGCCGAGCCCCGCATGCTCTAGTGCCCCGAGTCCACTACACCGACCTCGCCCGATCCCGCCGTCGCCAGAGATCCCCTTCAACGCCGTCGTCGCTCCGGCCCATCCCCGACCGCACCGAGTGCTTCTCCGAGTTTCCTGTGAGCCTAGCTACCTTCCCCTCCCTTCCTTTCTTGCTCCCGAGCTGTGTAGTGACCTCCCGGAGCTCAACCGCACTCACCGCCGCGGAGCTCGTCGCTGACATGCTCCCAGCCACCCACCAGCCAACTCTCGGTGTCTAACGCACTCACCGCACTGCGCATCACCTAACCATGCACTCCCCGCACCTCACCGAACACCCTAGCCCCGAGTTCGCCTTCAGCCGAAGTCCGGCGGCGCCTAGGTCGTCAGCCTGGCCGATCCCGCCGCCAGGCCCCAACTGACTCCACCAAGAGCTGCGGCTCGACTCCAGCTACACCTAGATGCACTCCACGACCCATTTGGTCGCTGGAATGGCAAAATCCACTTCCACCGCCGCGTCGGCCTCGCCGGCGGCTAGACGCCGGGCAGCCGACGTTGACTTTGACCACGGTGGGGCCTGGTTGACTCTAATGAGTCAATGACAGGTGGGGCCCAGCCCTGTTAACTAATCAGGTTTAGTTCTAATTAATATTTTGCTAAACTAATTATGCTGACACGTGGGACCCACTGTCAGGTTTGACCTGGACGTCCCGTTGAACCACTGACGTCACACTGACGTCAGGCTGACGCAGTAATACCTTTTCTGGATTTGTTATAATTCAGGAAATTTTAGAAAATACCCCCCAAACTTCTAAAAATCATATAAATTCAACCGTAGCTCAGAATGAAATAATTTATATATGAAAAATGATCAGAAAAATATGAAGAATCTGTTTATGGCACTTTCATGCATGATTGAACAAGTTAACCTCACTGAATAGGATGAATCATGATTAGGGCAACTTATGAACTAGCATTTGGAGTTGGAGTTTAACCTTGTTTGAATTCCACTTCAATTAACTTGGCTAGATATTGCATTAGGTGAATTCAGTACCTTAACATGACATGTCATTCATGTGAATGCGCATTGCATTGATTGTGTTCTTTCTCAGTTGCCGATGTTTGTCCCCTCTCAGTAGACGATGTTCCGACGATTGTTCGATGACACCGATGAAGAACTATATTATCTTCAGAAGTGCCAGGCAAGCAAAACCCCCTTGTTCATTCCGATACAATCCCACTCTCTCGCTCCTGCTCTCTTTTACTGCATTAGGACAACAACGATTCATACTACTTCTTTGCTGCGGCAGCTGAACCCCTTTATCCTCTGCATGACCTGTCCTTCCACAGTAAATAGATGAAACCCACTAGCATGAGTAGGAGTTGTTTGAGCCCTATTGTGCCTACTCAATCATGCTTGTTTGTCATGCCTGCTACTGCTTAGAGTTGAGTCAGGTCTGATTCATCGGGGATGAATCGGAGGTGTGTGAACATGTCCTATTGTGTGTGTGAGCTAAGTGTGTGAACACGATTTGGTAAAGGTAGCAGTGAGAGGCCATGTAGGAGTACATGGTGGGTTGTCTCATTGAAGCCGTCCTCAGGAACTGAGTTCTGTGTTTGTGATCCATGAAACAGTTACTACCACACATTGGGATCCTTAATTGACTCTCTCGGCTTCTTAACCACCCTTGTCCTTAGTCCAGGAGTTGCAAGTAGTTTCTGGTGTTTGTAGCATGCTGGGGGCCGCACGCAACGCTGACCTTAGGGGTGGGTTGTGTTGCGGTAGGCACGTGGCCCGGTGTACCGGTTTGCCCGTTTGGTGTCTCGGGAACCCTGCACACATCGTTCGGGGCTGTATGGGAAACCTCGGCCAGACTCCCTGCGAATGGAACCCGAATAGGCGATAAACCTGGACTAAGGACTTGAGTGTTTAGGTAGGCCGTGGCCGACACCCACGTTCGGTTTCCGCTTGAAGGTTGCTGAGTACATGTCGTGTAAACGACGGTAAGTGGTGAGAGCGTGTGTGAAGAAG
Source organism: Aegilops bicornis (assembly GCA_021605145.1). NCBI lineage: Eukaryota > Viridiplantae > Streptophyta > Magnoliopsida > Poales > Poaceae > Aegilops > Aegilops bicornis. Next base: position 567,349,723 of record CM038673.1, on the reverse strand, counting down.
TACACCCCTCCAGGGTTAAAATGATCTATTCGAATAGCCGTGTCCGTGAAAAAGGACTTCTGGGTTGCCGATATCAGTTCATAGACAAGCGAAAGTGGATACTCTAAAATGCGCAAGATAAGCGTGAGTGCTATGGATGGCGTTCTCGTAGGGAGACGGGAGCGGGTCCATAGTGGTGTATTGATATGGTGAATATGTGGACTCGTGTGCGCCACCTCAAAAGAGTTACTTACAGTCGTAGTTCAGGTTAGCCACCGAGTCAAAGCTGGCTTGCTGCAGTCAAACTCCACCACCCCTTTTGATACTGATGCATATGTAGTTAGTTCGATGTAAGTCTTGCTGAGTACAATTGTACTCACGCTTGCTTATTTTATGTTTTGCGTAGAGACGCCTTGGTCTCGCTAGTAGTTCCGCTTGGACTTGACGTTTAGCTTGTTACCTCAGCTACGATCTTGTGCCCTCGGCAGGATCTGGTAGATAGTCAGGCTTCGCAGCCTTTTTCATTTTATAGATGTCTGTACTCAGACATGTTAAGCTTCCGCTTGTGCCTTGACTTGTATGCTCTGAGTGTTGGGTCATGAGACCCATGTTTGTAATATCTCGCTCCTCGGAGCCTAATGAATAAATATTTGAGTCGTAGAGTTATTTCGTGATGCCATGTTGTATCTACACATATTGAGCATATTGTGTGTATGTTTGAAATGCTTGGTATGTGTGGGATCCGACAATCTAGTTGTTTATCCTTGGCAGCCTCTCATATGGGGAAATGTAGTCTAGTGCTTCCTGAGCGATAGTAGTCCACTACAGCCCGGTTCACAGTCCTGCTAGCCCAAAGAAGATCTTGCTTTGGACACTTGACTGGCCGGCATGTGTTTCACTTCGTTCCTATGTCTGTCCCTTCGGGGAAATGTCATGCGGTGATATTCGGAGTCCTACCTAGCCTGCTACAGCCCGGGATACCGGAGTCCTGCTAGCCCAGTGCTACAGCCCGAATTCATACGTTGATGACCGACATGCTCGATGTGATTCATGTATGCCTGTCCCCATGGGTTAGTGATACTTTGGGTTCACGGCTAGCCATGTCGGCCCGGGTTCTCTGTCATATGGATGCTAGCGACACTATCATATACGTGAGCCAAAAGGCGCAAACGGTCCCGGGCCATGGTAAGGCGACACCCGTGGGAATACCGTGCGCGAGGCCGCAAAGTGATATGAGGTGTTACCGGCTAGATCGATGTGACTTGGAATCGGGGTCCTGACACTTGATCTCTCTGCCTCCTCCCGAGCCTGCCTGGTGAGGCCGCCCCTGAGGAGGCCTTGCATCGTCCACCCCGCGAGGCTTGGCCCCTCGCGAGGGTCTTGGGTGTTTGTTGATGAAGACGGGTCGTACTGGGCTACCGGCTGAGCCACACTGCAGGCCACATGCAGGCAAGTCTGGGGACCCTTGTTCCCAGAACGCCGACAGACGCTTCTATCTATGGGCCCACGAGGCCATCGTCGATGCATGCATGCATGCATCACTTTGACCTACATCAGGAGAGGTTAATTAATTTCACCGTCGATGAGGATTCTTTTGGGTTTTACATATATTACGATAGGAGCATATAGTATGCGGTGAAGATGGGGGAAGGGGACCATCATATCTAATACGCTTGATATGAACCTCGCTCTGTTTGGGTGCATGGTTTACGGTTTTTTAGGCATGTGGCACATCAAAGTAGTGCATTTTGGGTATTCAACATATATATGTTTGGCCCGCATGCAAAGCGGTGGTGGTTGTCCTCTCGCACCCACTTAAGCGGTTATCAGCGATATCGATGCTTTCCATCTGTGGGCCAGTTTGGTCCATCACTTCTTTTTTGCCTGACAACAAGAGAGGTTAATTTGACTTTGGAGGGGATTATTATTTTAGCTTTGGGATGACATGCATGATACACTTTGAGCACACACACATGCATGTGTACGCATGAATCCCTCCCATCAAGTCGAAGTGGTTAGTACAACGACACCATCATGAACCGATCTCGCTCTATGTGGGGAGCTAGTGTACGATTTTTTACACACGCGCCAAATCAATGTTGTGTATTCAAACATGCATCCATGCATCACCTCCATACATATGCATGTAGTGGTTGCCTTCGAACGATACACTCCCTCGCGTGCTTATTGACGACAAGCCTATATATTCGTGGGCCCACGTGGACATCCATGATCACCTTGACCAACAACAAGATAGGTTACCATGGCGGATTCTTCATTTGGTTCGTGTTATCGTAGTATAGGTCATGGTGAGATTTAGACCTAATTAAGTTTGAGCGCATATACTATGCACACGTGCATGCATATATGAATCCCCGTCGTTGGCTTGAAGTGTGGTGTAACATACATATGCATCGTCAACCTAACCCTCACTCAGTGTGGGGATTTCTAGTTTGAAATCACGGTGCCACATCAAAGTTGTTCCATTGTTACTCAAAAACACACCTCTCCATACATATGTTTGGGCCACACGCATGCAGTGGTTGTCTTCGGGAACTAGCTACTTGCGTGATTATTGGGAAGCTAGCCCATCTCCGGGGTCGCATGGATAGCCATCACTTTGACCAAAAACAAGAGAGAAGTTGTACGACCAAGGTGGATTATTCTTGGTCCGTTTTATGATCCATCTTGATGAGATACATGCCTCTCTGGCCCGCCGACTGAAAGTGTGTGTGTGTGGGGGGGGGGGGTTGCTACATCGCACGTTTCTAGGTGAACCGCGGGTTGGGGGGGGGGGGGGCAACCATTAATAGCTTAATTAGGTTTCCCTTTTTGGCGCCACGAGGGGTGGGGGCTGCTAGCTACTTCGCACTTTGCTAGGTGAACATCGGTTGGGGGAGGGGCATGCTCCTAGCTTAGGATTCCCTTCGTGCCGAGACGAGGGGGGCTGCAAGCTACTTCGCACTTTGCTAGGTGAAGCTCGGTTGGGGGGGCATGTGCATTCATAGCTTAGGATTCCCTTCGTGCCGACACGAGGGAGGGGTGGCTGCTAGCTACATACTTTGCTAGGGTGAACCTCGGTTGGGGGGAGGGCATGCATTCATAGCTTAGGATTCCCTTCGTGCCGACACGAGGGAGGGGGTCTGCTAGCTACTTTGCACTTTGCTAGGTGAACCTCGGTTGGGGGGGGGGGGGGCATGTGCATTCATAGCTTAGGATTCCCTTCGTGCCGACACGACGGAGGGGTGGCCACTAGCTACTTCGCACTTTGCTAGGGTGAACCTTGGTTGGGGGTGGAGGGCATGCATTCATAGCTTAGCTAGGATTCCCTTCGTGCCGACACGAGGGAGGGGGTTGCTAGCTACTTCACACTTTTCTAGGTGAACCTCGGTTGGGGGGCATGCATTCATAGCTTAGGAATCCCTTCGTGCCGACACGAGGGAGGGGGGCTGCTAGCTCTACTTCACACTTTGTTAGGTGAATCTTGGTTGGGGGGCATGCATTCATAGCTTAGGATTCCATTTGTGCCGACACGAGGGAGGGGGCTGCTAGCTACTTCACACTTTGCTACGGTGAACCTCGGTTGGGGGGCATGCATTCATAGCTTAAGATTCCCTTCATGCCAACACAAGGGAGGAGGGGGGCTGCTAGCTACTTCGCACTTTGGTAGGTGAAGCTAGGTTGAGGGGGCGGGGGCATGCATTCATCGCTTAGGATTCCCTTCGTGTGCTACCACGAGGGGTGGTGGGGGCAAGCAATACCGTGCGCTTTGCGAGAGAGGTGCCACATCAAAGTTGCATTTGGTATTTGAAAATCAAACCACCATTTTGATACATAAATTTGGTCCACATGCAAGTGTGTTCGTGTTCGGACCCTCTCCCGCATCATTTTTCCCCAAATTTATGAAAATTAGACAAGTCGGATGATGCAACAGACACGGTTCACTCAAACTAACCGTGTGCCATGCCGGTGCACCTGTCACACACACATCCGCACAGTACATTGGGCTCCACGAGGCTCCCCCTCTCAAAAATACCTGCCCGCCTCGATGGTTTTTCTGTTTCATAACACACGGTTGTTATCTCCGGATCGTGTGTGATGTTTCTTGTTCCCAATCCCGCCTGCATCGAAAATATCTGCCCACCTCAAGGGTTTTTATTTTTCATAACACACGGTTGTTATCTCCGGACCGTGGGCGATGCACTATCATCAAAATTTTCAATATTCCGGCATTTCACTCCCGCGTAGTAAAATTTCCAGTACCGGCGTCATTTCCTGAAACACCCCGCGCCCCCCTCCACACACACACACACACACCAAAACCTCCTCGGGCACACACACACACACACACACACACACACACACACACATACACACACACCCTCCCTCGCTCGAAACCCTAGCAAAGTCCCCGCCGCCGCCGCCGCAAGGCCTCCATTGTGAACATCTGCCGGTTTGCTAGTGTAGCTTACCCACCGATCTCCATACCGAGGACACCCTGAGTTTCTTAGATGACGCCTGCCAAATGCCCCCTTTCCCAAAAGATCCCCATCCCCATCCCCATCCCCCACTCCAGAGCATTGCAGCCTAAGCCCGGCTACGCTTCCCGTGGAGCTCGAGGAGCGACTAGCCCAAAAGAGGTGTATAGTGGTCTCTTCGCCCGACGTCGCTGAGGAAGCTGACGACCATTACTGGCGGCAGGCACTCAAGAAGCAGGCTAGAGTATGCGGGCATGTCTCGTCCGGCGACTACGACATCGAGGTCATCGACAGCGACGCCCTAAGGCGGGTTGTGTCACAGGTTAAGTGGCCCACCCCCAACCCCTCGGGTTCAACCGCCGTCGACATCCATGGCCCCGTCACTGATATCCTCTGGCTCGCTGTCAACAATTTGCCATTCTACATCGCCATCGAGCCCCTTTTGTCATTTCTGAAGGACACGTTATGCGACCCTGGCTTGGGATCGACAGCTCCCAAGTTAGACCTCATCGACGGCGACCACGAGGAGGGCACCCTCTCTGGCTCTTCCAAGGGGAAAGAGCCTATCTGCTCTTCCAAGGGGAAAGAGCCTATCTGCTCTTCCAAGGGGAAAGCGCCCGTCTGCGACATCAGGGAGGGCACCCTACAGTCGTGCTCTTCCAAGGGGAAGGAGCCCATCTGTGACAACATGGAGCCCATCCAGGGTCCGTGCTCTTCCCACGGGAACGAGCGCATCCGTGACAAGTGAGGAAACCCATGATTTGTTTTGTCGTGCCTCTTCACAGGGGGACACTGTAGGATCAAAATTATGTCTAGAGGGGGGGGGGTTAGACTACTTTACCAAGTAAAAATCTAGCCTTTTCCCAAATTTAATTCTTGGCAGATTTTAGCAACTTAGCACAACTCAAGTAATCAACCTACACATGCAATTCTAAGAGTATAGCAACGGAATGTAAATCAATTGCATATGAAGGTAAAGGGAGGAGTTTGATGGAGCAAACGCAATGTAGACACGGAGATTTTTTATCCGTGGTTCCGATAGGTGGTGCTATCGTACATCCACGTTGATGGAGACTTCAACCCATGAAGGGTAACGGTTGCGCGAGTCCACGGAGGGCTCCACCCATGAAGGGTCCATGAAGAAGCAACCTTGTCTATCCCACGAAGGACTTGCCTCACTCGGGTAGATCTTCACGAGGTAGGCGATCTCCTTGCCCTTACAAACTCCTTGGTTCAACTCCACAATCTTGACGGAGGCTCCCAAGTGACACCTAACCAATCTAGGAGACACCACTCTCCAAGAGGTAATAGATGGTGTGTTGATGATGAACTCCTTGCTCTTGTGCTTCAAATGATAGTCTCCCCAACACTCAACTCTCTCTCAAAGGATTTGGATTTGGTGGAAAGATGATTTGAGTGGAAAGCAACTTGGGGAAGGCTAGAGATCAAGATTTATGTGGTCGGAATGGAATATCTTGACCTCAACACAAGTGTAGGTGGTTCTCTCTCGGAAAATGTATGTTGGAAGTGTAGGCATGTTCTGATGGCTCTCTCCATGAATGAAGAGTGGGTGGAGGGGTATATAGCCTCCACACAAAATCTAACCATTACACACAAATCACCAAACTCGGTGGGACTGATTCATAGAACTCGGTCAGACCGATTTAGTTCAAAATGTGAACGTTAGGATTTTCGGTGGGACCGACATGTCAACTCGGTGGGACCATTGTCATTAGGGTTAGGGCATAACGTAATCTCGGTGAGACCGATTACACAAACTCGGTTGGACCGATTTTGGTAATAAGCTAACCAGAGAGTTGGTCAAGCAAACTTGATGGGACCGATTCGCTCATCTCGGTTAGACCGAAATGTTATGAAGGGGAAACAGAGAGTTTGCATTGCAATCTCGATGGGACCGATCGCTCATCTCGGTTGGACTGAAACGTTATGAAGGTAAACAGAGAGATTACAATCCCATCTCGGTGAGACCGAGATCCCTATCGGTGAGACAGAAAAGACTAGGGTTTGTGGCAGTGGCTATGCCAAGTGAACTCGGTGGCGCCGGATAGATCAAATTGGTGGGGCCGAGTATGACTTTTGGTTTGGGACATATGTGGATATGAGAAAGTAGTTGAGGGTTTTTGGAGCATATCACTAAGCCTTTTGATCAAGAAACCCATTAAGCAACACCTCACCCCCTCTTAATAGTATTGGCTTTTCCTATGGACTCAATGTGATGTTGGATCACTAAAAGTAAAATGTAGAGTCTTGTGCTTTGAGCTTGAGCCTATCCTTTTGTCCTTAGCATTTTGAGGGGTCCACTTTCTAATCCATGACATGCCAATCATTGAGCTTTCCTGAAATATTTATCTTGAAATAGCATTAGCTCAATGAGCTATATGTTGTTAGGAATTACCAAAACCACCCATGGATAGTTGCACTTTCAATCTTCCCCTTTTTGGTAATTGATGACAACATATAGATCAAAGCTTCGACAAATGATAATAAGATTGAAAAACATCGTCGCTTTGAGAAGTATGTGATAAGCAAGAGCTCCCCCTAAATTTGTGCATTATTTGAAATTTTGCTTTTGAATGCAAATGCACAATCGACTAGGATCATGGGTTACTCTTCCATGTCACATACATCTTGGTGGAGCGCTCAAAATGATATAAATTGAAAGCATGCACTCATCACCAAGCAAGTGAATGATCATATAAGGATATAAGAGATAGTATCAACCAACAAGCATTAAGGTAGCATATGATCAAACACGTGATCAAACAAGTATCTCACAAGGACATAAAGTATCTCACACAAGCACACAATAAATAAGTTCAACCAAAATAGCAAGAGAAGCAAAACACTCTCTCGAAGCCTATGATCTATACATTTTCTCCACCTTTGGCAATAAGTTACCAAAAAGTTCAAAAATTCATAGTGCCAAACGTCTCTCAGGCTTGATCTTCGGGAGGTGGTGTAGATAGAACTCCAAGGACGAAGGCATCTGTTGATGTAGTTGGAGCTGGTGGAGTGGCTGCTGGAGGTGGCACTGGAGCTGTAGCTGCTGGTGCTGTTGTTGTAGCTCTAGTATTTGTGACTGGCACTGCAGCAAACCTCTGGCTTCTGGGCACTCTAGTAAAAGCATCTACAGTAGACTTGCCCTTCTTCTCCTCTGCTTCCTCCTGAAGCTACTCAACTGTTGTCTGAATCTCAGTTACCTTGACATCAAGATCATAGAATTTTTGCTCAATGATCCTCTCCAAGCTCTCCTAGTTTTGAGTCAGGGTGGCCAAGCCCTTCTTAATCCTCAGTGTAGACTAGATCAGATATGCAAGCTGGTCTTGCTTGCTCTTCAAGAACACTTGAGATGCCTCTTCAGCAGTTGGCATCTTTGCAACTTTCTCTGCCCTTGCCTTCTCTCTCTTCTCATGTGCTTGCATTGATGAGGGATCTTCCTCAGTCATAACAACAATGTTGTCCTCAAAGTCTGGCATGAGGGTTAAATGCTCTTTGTCCAATAGATATGTGCTTGTGCCCATCTTGGAGTGGATGAGCTCCTAAATTTGTGGAGCATACCCACAAGATCTCTTCTGATCTGTAGTTGTCCTCTTGATTGTTTCCACAATCAAACTCATTGTCGGGGGTTGGGTGCGACATATGCCAATGGATGGCTTATCATGGTGGGAGCGAGTAGAACGTCGCCGGTGCCTGGAAGAGGGATAAGGCATAGACATGTACGCCAGCTCACTTTACCCAGGTCCGGGGCTCTCATAGGAGATAACACCCCTAGTCCTGCTCTGGGGGTCTCCGCATGATCACTAAGGCACTAGTGAGTACAAATGTGCTCCTGGAGCTGTATGCTAGAGGTGGAAGAAGGCAGGGCTCACCCTCTCCTCTCTCTCTCTCTATGTGTGAGGCTAGTTCTAACAAGTTGGGAACCCTTTCCATGGGTGCCTGGGGGGTTTATATAGGCCGACCCCCCAAGGGTACAATGGTAATCTGGCCGGGTGTAGGACCCGGTGTCGGTGTCTCTGGTGTGGCTTCTCCGCCCGGCTGGGGCCCGCCGCTTTGGTGGGCCCCGCCGATGCAATGCAGAGCCGACAGGCCGCCTCCGCCGCTTGCGGGTCTGGTCGGCGGCTGATTACTGTTGCCGCAATTTTGCTGATGCACGCTTAGTCAGGGGGCGTGGCTACAGTCCTGCCGCCTAGTTTGAGATCACTGTAGCCACACCGTGTCTCATCTGGTCAATGGCGTGCAGACCCCGAGGGAGGAGAGGGACGCCTGCTTGAGGCCGGCCTCCCTCAGGTCCGACTGGTCGGGCTCCCACCATCTTCCGGGCTCTCGCTGCCTGGTAAGGGCCGCTGCGTGCAGGCCATACCGACAAGCCGTCGTGGGAGCAGGGCTCTGCCCGTCAGGAGTGACGTCAAGGGCGGGGTGGCCACAGTGCTGTGCCGTGCAGAGATCGCCGGTACGGAGCACGGTGGCCATACCTGACCCTGGATATGGGGGTGATGGACTACAATGTAGCCACACCTTGCCTTGTCCTCTTAACGGAGGCGCAGACTCTGAGGGCGCTGCGGGCCGCCTGCTAGGAGTCGGCCTCTATGGAGGCCGCCTGCAAGGAGTCGTCCCGCCTGGCAACCGGCCGCTCAGGCCAGCCGGCTATCAGAAGGCGGCGCCTCATCTTGATGTCCTGAGGGGAGCAGTCGGCCCCGATGTTTTGAAAGGTTCAGGGACTCGGGTTAGGCTACCCGTGGCCCATTACTCCAATAGTAGTCCCCGAAGCTGGTAAGGCATCGCGGCCGATAAGTCGAGCAGCCTCAGTAGATTCCTTTTATGAGTGCTCTTGCTTAATGCCTCATCTGACTCCTGGCGTGCCGCCAGACGGGAGTCGTACGGCGGCTTCATGTGATTATTTCGTAACACCAAGGCGGGAATCAGGTGGCGTGCTTGCTAAGCCTGTAGGCATGCCGCCCGCTGCAAGTACACCACGCGGCACCAGCAAGCCAGGCCTGCCTGACTGCCCACGCTCATGATGGTTCGTGATAGTTGGCCGGGCCCGCCACTATCGGGCCTCGGTGCGCGGGTGGATCCGCTGCGGCCGAGGCGAGCGGTTGCGATTCCAAAGGGAGTTACTGCGCAGTAACTTGCGAAATAACCGCGGGGTCGTGGGGTTGAGGGTGCAGTTAATCCCACGATCCCACGCCCCGCCCCCTCGGCTTCGTAGCCCGGGGGCTATAAGTAGGGGGGAGGGGGAGCGGTGGAGCACGCGTGCCCTTCTCCCCTCATTTTCATCTTCTTCCTCCATGCTTAGCCGAGGCACCGCCGCAGCTTGCCGTTGTCGGGCTCGCGCTCTTCGTCAACCTCTTGCCTCCATGGCGCGCTCCGGAGCCTGGGACGGCTCCAACGTCCATGAAGACCACATCGATTTCCTCTGCAAGACGCGACGGCTGCCCGGCAAGGACTACGTGAGGGTCCGCCTCGCGCCGGAGCGGGAGATATCGCCGGCGCCGGAGGAGGGAGAGCGGGTCATCTTCCGCTCGCACTGCCTGCGCGGCCTCGGCCTGCCGGCAATCGGCTTCTTCCGGGCCTTCCTCGAGTTCTAAACCCTCCAGCCGCACCACCTCACCCCGAACACGGTGGTGCTGCTGTCCACCTTCGTCACTCTGTGTGAAGGCTTCCTCGGTGTCCTCCCCACCATCGAGCTCTGGGGGGGAATTCTTCTACTCCAAGCTTGGCACCATCATGAAGGGCGTGCCGGCTCAATGCGGCGCCTTCGTCGCGGTGCGGAGGCCGGCGGCCGACAATCCATTCCCTCCCATCGCGCTGATCCAATCGGTGAAGATGTGGCAGCAGTCGTACTTCTACGTGAAGAGCATCTTCGCGAAGGGTGACTGGGTCAACTTGCCGGCTTACGTAGCCGGCCCGCCGGCTGGGAAGCGGCCCAACTGGTTGTATCGGGCCAGGACGCTGTCGCCTTCCGGAGCCGCCGCCATCGCGCAGCTCCGGGTGTTTGATACAATCGGAGGGCCTGACCGGGCCCGACCTGCTGACAGCCTTCGTGGCGCGCCGGGTGCTCCCGCTCCAGGGCCGCCCTCACATGATTTGTCAGATGAGCGGGCATCGGGACCCAAGCCGGCTGTGCACCAAGGAGATGCCTCATGTAGAGGTAGCTCATATGGTGAACTATCTTTCGAACTGCAAGCTCACGGAGGAGTGGCGGTTCGGCAAGGAGCCGTATTCACGCGCCAACCCCCCGCCTATGGTAAGTTTACTTTCCTGCCTCTCTCTTTTTTTGTTGCCGAGTTTTGCTTGGCCGACTCAACCAATCGGCTTATTGAACAGAGCCCCCTCATCCAGCCGGCATCCGGCGCCACGGGGCCGGAGCGTCAATTTCTTCCCGAACAGGAGGAGAGCAATGTGGACGACCCCAACTTGGGGGCGGCCGCCTTGGACGACGACGCCGTGGGAGGGGGTGGCGAGGCAGGTGGCTCAGGGCTCGGGGCCGGCCTCGAGGACTGGCCAGACGACGACGCTGGAGAATTCGCCCCATGCCGCCAGCCGGGGTCCGACCAGCAGGGCGCGAGCTCGTCCACCGTACCTGCTGCCCGAGGCGGCGCGCAGAAGCGCCGAGCCGCACCGATCCTGTTCAGCAGCCGCCCGAAGAAACCCAAGGGCTCTGTTGCGGCGACCAAGCGGGATGAAGCGGCCGCGAAGGCCATCTGCTTCCGCAAGGTGGTGAAGGAGCTGCAGATGGTTTCCGCGTAAGTATCGATTCCCTCACATATTTTTCATCCTTTATGCCAATATTCCTCTAATTTTCTTTGTCTTGTGTAACGCAGATCTCCGCTTTCTCTCGAGCGGTCTGTTGCCGCGTCCGTCATTGGGTCGGCAGAGACTTCCACCACCACCCGGTGAATTGATCCGGCCGCCAATCTCCAGGAGGCGCAGGTGCAAAATGCGTGGGAGGCGCGCGAGGAGCAGGAAGCCGCCCGCAAGGAGAAGGCGGAGGCGGACAAGGCGGAGGTCGCCGCGCTGAAGAAGCTGGCGGAGGCCGAGGCTACCGCCGCGGCGAAGGAGCGGGCCGAAGAAGCCGCGCGCCGCCAGGCATTATTGTGGCACCGACAGGGATGCCGGCGACGAGCACCCGATGATGGAGGAGGAAGGCGGAGACGGCGTCATGCCGGACGTAGTCGTGTCTCCATCACCACCGTCAGGGGGAGCGCGGGACAAGCAGCCGGCTGACCCGCCAGTGCCACCAGCCGAAGGCGAGATGCTGACGGGCCTGACTCCCGAGGTTCGCACACCATTGCGCCGCCGGCTTGCGAAGGTGGCCTTGGCGCCATGCCCGCTGGAAATCGGTGCCGCGAGCTCTTCGATCCCGGACGCCGAGGTGACCAGCGCTGCGCCTGCTGACTGGGTGCAGGGAGGTGGGATGGGCCCTTTGAACTGGGCGATCCTAGACATCCAGGCCAAGCTTCGTGCTGAGGCCGATGCACTGAAGCATTGCAACAACGCATTCTTGAATTCACGAGCGGCTGTTCGGGTACGCTTCCTGCTTCTTCATCTTTGACTTCTACACTTCTTTGTGGGGGCGCGCCAGCGCACCCACTGGGTGTAGCCCCCGAGTTCCGGGCCGGCTGCTGAGGAGGTGGCTCCAGACTTTATTTGCAAGCTCCGAGTGTTGACTTTGTCCGATATCTTCATTGTAGGATTATCATAACTTACGTGTGGCCACCTTCAACTCCAAAGTCCAGGAGCTGAACCAACGGACCGCCGACTTGTCGGAAAGCCGGAGTAACTCTTTGTTTTCTTTCTCTGCAGGGACGCGCTAGCGCACCTGCGGGCTGTAGTCCCCGAGATTCGGGCCGACTGCTGAGCAGTCGGGCCGGATGTCCCCGGCAACTGTACTTCTTCCTTGTTGATTGTTGATGTTTTTTCTTCCTTTACTTTTGCAGAGGCCAACGCCATCCTGCAGTAGCAGCTGGGTGAAGCCAACACCGCCTTGCGCGCCAAGGAGGTGGAGTGCAACAAGCTGGCCGAGGAGCGTGACCGGCTGGTCAGGCAACTGGCGGAGCAGGCAGAGCTTCTTCAGAAGGCTCAGAAGGAGGCGGAAGTGAAAGAGTCCCATCTCCTTGCCGAGTTCAAGACCGAACGCTCTGCCTGGGCCGACAAAGAGACGTTGCTGACTGCCAGCTTTGGTAGTGTTGAAGACATGGTTGATGGTAAGCTTCTTCTTCTTTTTCTTTCTTCGAGCCGCCGGCTGCCGACCAGGCCGGCTTCTAGCTTCTGACTTCTGCCTCTTTGTTTTCTCTTTGAGCAGACTTCTTCCCTGGTCACTCTGGCGCTGCCAATCAGGCCATTGAGGCTTATCGCGAGGAACAGAGGGCGGAGGGGGCGCAGATCGCTGCCGACGCCCCCCGGACCCTTAGCGAGCAGCTTCTCAGTATCCAGGCCCACCTTCGGCCGGCTCATCGGATGCTCCATCGTCTTCAGCGCGTCAGGGCACAGGCCATCTCCGCCCTGTGGCCAGACATGCCGACTCCGCGCACCCCCAGCCGGACTGCCGACTGGCTGGACGTGGCGGTCGGTCGTCTTGAAGCCTGGAAGGGCTCCTTGGCCCGGGCCGGAGCACGATGGGCCTTGGAGTTCATCGAGGCGTGGTACCCTGGGCTAAATCTAGCCTAATTGACCATGTTTCGTCAGGAGGCCCAGGAGGAGTTAGTGGCGATGGAGGGTGATCTTGTTAAGCGGGCGGCGGTGATCATCGAGTACACCAACACCAGCGTCTTCGTCCCGGACCTGGCTGAGAATGGTGCCGAGGCGCGACCAGAGTGGTTCGGGCTGAACCCGGAGGATGGCGAGGACTCGGCCGAAGTGATCGACTCCAGCGACGAGGGAGAAGGCGAGGAGGACGAGGAAAGTGAAGAGGAAGCGCCAGAGGTCGGAGCGGACGGCCAGCCTCACCCTGACCGCGCCTCCAACAATGAGCCACGCACAAGTGATTCGACTGCTGCTGAGGGCGACCAGCCGGCCGCTCCACCCACCGATGTCGTCGACTCCACCATTCCACCGGACCCGTCTGCTGCTCCCTAGGTTGCCAATTTGTCTTTCGTTTTTTCCTGCTTATTAGTCTCGACAAACTTTGTTAACTTCGCACAATTCCACCCGCGGGGTGTATTTCGAACTTCTGTTGAATGCTGGTTGTGGGCCTTTTGATACGTAAATATTTTTGCCGAGTTCTGGCTTTCCTTGCTTTCTGCTCCTTGGCTTTTTTTCCTTTGCCGCCCTCCCTTGGTTGCCGCCTTGCCAGCCAAATAGCCGCTCTGCGGACTGTGGCTGGGTCAAGTACTTGGCCACTTTTGGGAGGACAAGTACTTAGCTGACTAGAGCGTTAGCAAGTTAAGTAGAAGCCAGCCGGCCGGCTGCTGAGCAGTCGGTCGGTGAGGCGGGAAGCCGACTTGCACTATGTACATGCTTTTTGGTCCTTAGCCATTTTTCATGTGGGCACCCTTTTCTGCCTTTGACCCCTGCCTGCCGAACAGTCGCTCCGCGAGCTGCGGCCTTGGCAGGAGAAGGTTTAAGTGCCGACACACTACTTGTCCGGCTGCAGGAAGCATTACATATTGCATGACGGTGAGCCCCTCGGGCCGACTGATCGAACCTGGTACCAGGCAGAAAAAATGAAGTAACACATTCATAGGCATAATACTTATCATATAGATAAAAGAGGGCAGTCCCCGAGCTCTTCTCGGGGGACTCGGAGTCTTCATATTTAATACAAAAGGTAGCGTGGTACATACTGCATCAACAGTAAAATCTCCGAAGGAGATTTGCATTCCATGGCCGCTCCGTCTCCTTGCCGAAGTCATCTCTTTTGCATGCTATGGGCTTCTGCGCGTCGATCAGGTAGTAGGAGTCATTGCCCAGAACTTTGCTGATGATGAAGGGGCCTTCCCAAGGTGCCGAGAGCTTGTGCTGGCCAGCTATTCGCTGGATCAGCCGGAGCACAAGGTCTCCCTCTTGGAAAGATATTGGCTTGACCTTCCAGTTGTAGTGTCGGCGTAGACTCTGCTGGTAGATGGCGGACCGGCTGACTGCTAACAGCCGGCCCTCTTCCAGCAGATCGACACCCTCTTCTCGTGCTTCTTGTGCCTCCTCTTTGGTGTACATGGTGACTCGAGGGGAGTCGAATTCTATGTCCGTCGAGATGACGGCTTCGGCACCGTAGATGAGGAAGAAAGGCGTGAAACCGGTTGACTTGTTTGGAGTTGTGAGCAGGCTCGAAAGGACGGTCGACAGCTCATCGAGCCAACAGCCGGCCGAACGCTCCAGAGGCTCGACCAGTCGGGGCTTGATGTCAGACAAAATGAGGCCGTTTGCTCGCTCGACTTGGCCGTTTGACTGCGGATGGGTAGCGGACGCTAAGTCCAGTTGGATGCCCTGTGTCGCGCAGAAACGAGCCAAGGCGCCTTTGGCAAATTTTGTGCCATTGTTGGTGATGATGCTATGTGGTATGTCGTACCGGATGGTGATGTCGGAGATGAAAGTCACAGCAGTCGGACCATTCAACTTCTTAATTGGCTTTGCCTCTATCCACTTGGTGAACTTGTCCACCGTGACAAGCAGATGAGTCATGCCGCCGCATGCTCTCTTGAATGGCCCCACCATATCCAGCCCCCAGACGGCAAAGGGCTAGGCAATGGGGATAGTCTTGAGTGCAGAAGCCGGCAGATGTGGCTTTGAGCGGAATTTCTGGACCAAGTCTTTGGCATCTTCTAGAGCAATCGGCCAGAAAAACCCATGGCGGAAAGCTTTGGCAACAAGCGCTCTTGAAGACGCGTGGTGACCGCACTCGCCTCGGTGGATGTCTTTGAGGATTGCTTGGCCTTGCTACGGCTCCAGGCAGCGCTGGTACACACCAGTGACGCTGCACCTCACAAGTTCTCTGTTGACGATGGTGTATGCTGCTACCTGGCGATGCACTTGTCGGGCCGAGATCTCATCAGCCGGCAGCTCCTTGTTTACCAGAAAGTTGAGGATGGGCTGCGCCCATGAAGGTGCTGCTATTTCTTCGAATGCTAGGACTGCTACTTGCACGAGGGCGGTTGGGCCAGGAGGCAGCGGGTTGGAGTCGGCAGCCACCGGGTGCGTTGATGAAGTCCCCGAGCCGACTGCTGCGGTCCCCGGGCTGGGTTCTGAAGTCCCCGGGCCGAGTGCGACTGCTGTAGTCCCCGGGCCGCCTGCCGAAGTCCCCACGCCGGCTGCTGGGGTCCTCAAGTCGGATCCGACTGCTCCAGGAGGGGCCAGCACGAAGATGGAGTCTGATTCTGGCGACGTCTTGACAGACGGCTTGAGGACGCATTGTAGTGCGATGCTGGCTGGTATCGCTTGCCGGGTGGAGCCGATCCATGCCAAAGCATCTGCTTGCTCATTGTCATTCCTTGGCACATGGAGGAACTCACACCCTTCGAAGTATCCACTGAGTTGTTGGACGAGGAAGCGGTAGCTGGCCATATTTGCATCCTTGGCGTCCCAGTCGCCAGACGACTGCTGGACCACCAAGTCGGAGTCTCCATAGCACAGGATCCGGCGAATGCTGGGTTCCTTGGCAAGCCGGAGCCCGTGTATGAGTGCTTCGTACTCAGCTATGTTGTTGGAGGTGGAAAAGTGGATTTGCAACACATATCTGAGCTTGTCGCCTTTGGGAGAGGTGAGGACGATGCCGGCTCCCAAACCGGTGTGCATATTGGAACCATCAAAGTGCATTCGCCAATGCGTGGAGTCCGGCGCTGGCGGCAGGTACTGGGTCTCGGCCCAGTCGACGAGGAAGTCGGCCAGCGCTTGGGACTTGATGGCGGTGCAGGGCTGGTAGTGGATGGTGTAGGGGGCAAAATCTATGGCCCATTTGGCCACTAGGCCCGAAGCATCTCGTCTTCCAATGATCTCGGCAAGCGGAGCAGTGCAGACAACAGTGATTGGGTGCTCCTGAAAGTATGGCTTCAACTTATTGGCGGAAAAATGCACGCCGTAGCACATCTTCTGATAGTGGGGGTAGTTCTGCTTGGAGGTGGACAACACTTCACTCAGGTAATACACCAGCCTGTGGACTGGTAGTGCCTTTCCTTCTTCCTTGCGCTCTACCACTATGACTGTGTTGACCACCCGTTGGTGGCGGCGATGTAGAGAAGCATGGGCTCCTTGTTAGTCGGAGCCGCCAGGACAGGCGGAGTGGTCAACATTTTCTTGAGTTGGAGAACAGCTTCGTCCGCCTTGTCGTTCCACTCAAAAAAAGTGGTCTTCTTCATGAGCTGGTACAGGGGAAGAGCCTTCTCGCCCAGCCGACTGATGAAACGGCTGATGGATGCCAAGCAGCCAGTGAACTTTTGCACGTCCAGCAGTCGGGTGGGCACCTCCATCCTCTCGATGGCCTTGATCTTCACAGGATTGCACTCTATGCCGCGCTCTGAGACCAGGAAGCCAAGAAGTTGGCCGGCTGGTACTCCAAAGAAGCATTTCTCCGGGTTGAGCTTGATCTGAAATTGGCGCAAGTTTTCAAAGGTTTCCTTGAGGTCTTCTAGCAGCGTGCCACGCTTTTCCGTCTTCACCACAACGTCATCCACATAGACATGGGCATTTCTGCCGAGTTGCTTGAGGAGACACTTCTGCATGCAATGTTGAAACATGGTGCGGGCATTCCTTAAGCCAAACGTCATGGTCAAGTAGCAGAAGGCTCTGAATGGTGTGATGAAGGTGGTCTTCAGCCTGTCGGCCGAGTTCAGCTTGATCTGATGGTACCTTGAATATGCATCCAAAAAACTCAGCAGCTCGCATCCGGCTGTGGAGTCTATCACTTGGTCAATTCTCGGCAAACCAAATGGATCCTTAGGGAAGGCTTTGTTGAGGCTGGTATAATCGATACACATGTGCCACTGCTTAGGGTAGGCTTTGTTGAGGCTGGTACAAGGACTGGGTTGGCTAACCATTCTGGAAAGAACACCTCCATGATGAAGCCGGCTGCTAGAAGCCGGGCTATCTATTCTCCAATGACTCTTATCTTTTCTTCTGACAGGCGGCGCAAGGGCTGCCTGACTGGCTTGGCATCAGGTCGGACATGCAGCTTATGCTCGGCGAAATCCGTCGGAACACCCAACATGTCTTTGGGAGACCATGCAAAGATGTCCCGATTCTCATGGAGGAAATCGACGAGCTCACTTTCCTATTTGCTGTCAAGGTTAGCACCTATGACAGCGTGCCTCTCCGGGTGCTCCGGGTCCAAGGGTATCTTCTTTGTTTCTTTCGCCGGCTTGAACGAGCCCTCAGCTTCCCACTCCTTGGGGTTGGGTGACATTTCCGGTTGCTTGCCTGCCATGGCCACAACCTAGTCAAGGAGCCGCTTCTCTGCTGCAATCACGAGGGACTCGGCCAGCCAGCTGCTGTCTACTGCACAGGCGGACGACTTCTTATAGTCTCTGACTATGGTCAGGATTCCCTTGGTGCTCGGCATCTTCATCTTGAGGTAAGCATAGTGGGGGACCACCATGAACTTGGCCAGAGCAAGTCGGCCAAGTAGCGCATGGTAGGGGCTCTCAAGGTCCACCACTTCAAACCAGACTGTCTCTCGGCGGAAGTGATCTTTGTCCCCGAAGAGGACATCTATCTGTGTCTTACTGATTGGTGAGCAGGAAAGGCCAGGAACTATGCCATAGAATACAGTCTGACTAGGCTGAACCTGCCTCTGTTTGATTCCTAATTTCTCCATAGTATCTCGGTACATGATGTTGATGCTGCTGCCGCCATCTATCAGAACTCAGGAGAAGCGAGCAGCCCGCCTCTCAATTGCGAATGTGGCGTCTAAGACCAAAGCATAAGAACCAGGAGAGGGCATCACCTCCGGATGATCAGCTCTGCTCCAACTGATAGGCTTCTCGGACCAATGCATGAATTTGGGGGTCTCTAATGCTACTGCATTTACTTCTTGTTGACGTTGCCGTCTGCTATGCCTGTCGTCGGCCACGCGGGTGAACATGACATAGGCTCCATGCTCTTCAGGATACTGATCTTGTACTGCGCCGACAGGCCGAGCCGCCGGCTGCTGGGGGGAGGAGGCGGCGGGCCGGCAGGCGGAGGAGGCTGGAGTCTATCACCCTTGGCGATCCTGGTGAGCCAGTGGCATTTCCGAGTGGTGTGGTTTGATGGCTTCGCGCCGCTGTGGAACTTGCAGGGTGCATCGAGAGTCTACTCGTATGAGAAAGCAGGCAACCAGTTGGGCTTGCCGCCCTTCTGACGCTTGGGTGGAGGCTGCCCTTCTGGCTGTTGATCTTCGACTATCACCACCTACCGACTTGTGGAATCTGGCTGCGTGGCCTTTCGCTTGTTGTCATTCGATTGCTGACACCGACTGGTGTCGCCAGCCGGTGTTCAAGGAGCTTGAGGAGCCACGTTGCCTGATGCATCAACTTGGATCTCCGCCTTCATGGAGGAGTCGGCCGTCGCGTACTTGTCTGCTATGCTCAGCAGTTCATCAAGAGTCACCGGCTCGTCGCAGAGAAGCCGGTGCTTGAGGAGGGTACCCTCTCGGCACCCGGCAGTGAAGTACTCGATGGCCTGCACCTCGTGCATGCCCTCGCATGAGTTGCGCAACTCGTCCCAGCGCGTGAGGTAGTCGCACGTCGACTCGTTGGGGCCTTGGACGCACATGGAGAGCTGGCGAGGCTTGGGCGGCCATTTGTACGTGCTGGTGAAGTTGCGGATGAAGTCTTCGGTGAAATCGACCCAGCTGTTGATGCTGCGGGGCTTCAGGCTGTTCAGCCATGTCCGGGTTGTGCCCTGGAGCATGAGCGCAACGTACTTCACGGCGACACGTTTGTTGCCGTTTGCGAAGCTGATGGGCGTGGAGTAGCCGACCAGCCAATCCTCCGGCTTCACGGAGCCAGTATACTTGGGCGTATCTCTCGGGAGCGTGAACCCTTTGGGGAAGGGCTCATCTCGGATGCGGGGGCCAAAACAAGGCGGACCCATCTCGTCTTCTTCTTCTAGTACCAGGGATCGGTTGAGGCGGTCGATCCGGTGGCGGGCGCCGTTCTCTCCGACTCCGTCCCGACGGCCTAGGCGGCCACCGAGTGTCGGGTGGTCAACAGGCGGCGGGGAAGCGCGCCTGTCTCTGCGGGGAGGCGGACAGTCATCCTGTCGTTGCACTGGTCTTGGGCAGCCGTCTTGGTCTCGCTCGATGGTGATGCGAGTTCGGCTGCGGCTGGCAGCCGGCTCCTTGTCTCTTCTACCACGGACGCCACCAGTCGGCGTCCGAGATGTCGCGCCTTGATCTTGGCAAGGAGGCGGGTCGTCGTTTCGCCGGTTGGGCACTTCAGTGCGGCAGCCGACCTCCTGCTGCTCAGCAGCCGCGTCTAGGAGCTGCTGGACGCGCTCCGTCATGTGGCGATGCTCGTCTCCCTCGAGCTTGTCTAGCTCATCTGCTGCCGCCTGGGCAGCTCGTATGTTCTCTGCCGTCATGGCGCAGACGGGACGATCTATCCCGAACATACTGGCGATGGTCGCGCTACGATGCCGAATTAGGCCAATGCGGCTAGGCCCACCAGGAGCCGGCGTGCAGCCGACGGCATGGTCCATGTCTGGCTGGTCGGCCTCCAAAAGGCGTCTCATTCTGGCCAACCGGTTGGCGCTTTCGACGAGTTGGACACGGCGTGCCTCCAGTGTCCCAGCGTCGGCGTCTTCCGGGATGGGTGCAGTCAGGTCTTGCAGCGCCGCCTGCAACGGATCCTAGCCACCTCCGCCAGAGTGCTCGCCGTGGCTGATGACGAGCACCTCAGTGACGGTGCTGCCACCGCTGTCCGTGCGTGGAAGCGGTTCGTCGTAGACCACTACGTTGGTGGGGTACGCGTCAAGCGACACCGTGTTGGAGTCGACGAGCATCAGGTCGGTGGAGCCAACTGACTCCAAGTCCCCAGCAGGCTCGCTAGCGACATGGAGCTGATCGAGGAGGCTGACAAGGCGGCTCTCGGGGCCGTCGGTGCCTGCATCAGACACGGGCTTGTCGGAGAGGCGAATCTCGCCAACAAGATCAGCGAGGCAGCTCGCTGCATAGGCGTTGTCGACGCCATGCAGCACGTCGGGGCAAGCGCCGTCGGGCGTGTCGGGCTAGCTACGCTCGCTGGGGAGGAACAAGGTTCCCATCCAGAATAGGTCTCCGGGAGACGGTGCACCTCGCCCCATGGTGGGCACCAAATGTCGGGGGTTGAGTGCGACATATGCCAATGGATGGCTTATCATGGTGGGAGCGACTAGAATGACGCTGGTGCCTAGAAGCAGGATAAGGCGTAGACACGTACGCCGGTGCACTTTACCCAGGTTCGAGGCTCACCTAGGAGATAACATCCCTAGTCATGCTCTGCGGGGTCCCCGCATGATCACTAAGGCACTAGTGAGTACAAATTTGCTCCTCGAGCTATATGCTAGAGGTGGAAGAAGGCAGGGCTTGCCCTCTCCTTTCTCTATGTGTGAGGCTAGTTCTAACAAGTTGGGAACCCTTTGCATGGGTGCCCTGGGGGGTTTATATAGGCCTACCCCCAGGGGTACAATGGTAATCTGGCTGGGTGTACGACCCGGCTGTCAGTGTCTCTGGTCGCTGGCTTCTCCACTGGCTGCTGGGGCCCGCCGCCTGGTGGGTGAGGGAGTCCTGGATTAGGGGGTATCCAGACAGCCGGACTATATACTTTGGCCGGACTGTTGGACTATGAAGATACAAGATTGAAGACTTCGTCCCGTGTCCGGATGGGACTCTCCTTTGCGTGGAAGTCAAGCTTGGATATTCGGATATGTAGATTTCCTTCTCTATAACCGACTCTGTGTAAACCTATCCTCCTCCGGTGTCTATATAAACCAGAGGGTTTAGTCCATAGGACAAGAACAATCATAATCATAGGCTAGCTTCTAGGGTTTAGCCTCTACGATCTCGTGGTAGATCAACTCTTGTAATACTCATATCATCAATATCAATCAAGCAGGAAGTAGGGTATTACCTCCGTCGAGAGGGCCCGAACACAGGTAAAACATCGTGTCCCCTGCCTCCTGTTACCATTAGCCTTAGACGCACAGTTTGGGACCCCCTACCCAAGATCCGCCGGTTTTGACACCGACATTGGTGCTTTCATTCAGAGTTCCACTGTGTCGTCGCGATAAGGCTTGATGGCTGCTTCAATCATCTTCAACGATGCAGTCCAGGGGAGGTTTTCCTTCCCGGACAGATCTTTGTATTTGGCGGCTTCGTACTGCGGGCCAACTCACTTGGCCACTTGGAGCAGATCGATAGCTACGCACCTGGCCATCAGGTCGGGTTTGGAAGCTTGAATTACACTGCTGATATCGGCTAAGACTCGATCTTCGACGGATTCGAGCCCATGTCAGGTATGCCGAACAGTCACGATGAGCATGACCTAGATCTGCCATCATACGGTGTTCGGGAGATTGTACCTGCGGCGGCCCCAGGAATTAATCCGGAGCAGATCACATCCTCCGAGGACGGGTGGATAGAGCCCGCCATGGAGGCCGAACACTCATCGGCATTGGAGCCGAACACTGAAGCCACATTCTGTGAGGATGGTATCCTCGGACTCTCGGACTCGTCTCCGGCTACAGGATCCGAACCGCATACGTCCACGCCTATCGAATCCGATTGGGCACTAGTCATGGAGTTCACCTCCGCGGCTATTTTTCAGCACTCGCCCTTGGGTCATGTGCTAAATTCGTTAAGGTCTCTTTCCTTGTCGGGAGACTCTTGGCCGAACTATGTCCGGCTCGAGTGGGAAGCGTACGATGAAGAAATTCGTTCCCCACCCACCACCCACTTCATAGCCACTTTTGATGACTTAACCGACGTGCTAGACTTCGACTCCGAAGACATCGATGGTATGGACGACGATGCTGGAGAAGAACAGGAACCACCGCCCACTGGGCGCTGGACTGCCACCTCATCATACGATATATACATGGTGGACACACCAAAAGAAGGCGATGGTGATCATACAACGAAGGAGAATCCCCTCGATAAGCCACCAAAGAGGCACCATAGACGCCGCTCTAAATCCCGCCACAGTAAAAACAACGACAACAGCGCAAGAAATAATAATACCCCAGCTGATTCCAAAGGAAACGACGACCCCACGGACACAGCGATGGAGCAGGGTGAGCCAGGGGACGGTGAAAACAGTCCGGAGCCGACGGTAGATAACGCTAATCCCGAGGGTAAAATTCAACAACCTGTCTCCGGAGAGGAGGACAGCCCGGACGATGATGCACTTATCATCCCAGAAAAACTCTTGGAACAAGAGAACCTCCACAGAAGACTTATCACCATCACGAGGAGCCTAAAGAAGCAGAAGCAAAGGCTTAAGGCCATGCAGGATACACTCAACTGTAGGTGGAACAAAGTGCTCTACACAGAAGAAAAATACGGCGACGATCACCACACAAAGAGATATCCAAAGCACAAGCTGCTGCCCGAATTCAAGGACGAGGCCATAGATCCCACCCAGCCGAAACCGACCAATCAGCCAGACCGACCGCCCCATGGCCGCGACAAGACAACTAATGATGCCGCCCACAAGTCAGCACACGATTTACGTGAGCTCCTGGACAGAAAGTCCGGTATGGCCAGATCCATCTACGGATCTAGGAAGCGCGCTCCAGCACAGGATCAGAACTACCGAAATGATCACATTGATCGAATACCAGCTTGGAATCAGAACCAAACACAACAACCATCGAAAGCATGCCATGACACAACCAAATACAAGGGTGCCGCACACCCCCTGTGCTTCACCAATGAGGTGTTGGATCATGAATTTCTGGAAGGATTTAAACCCGTGAATATAGAGGTATACGACAGAACCACAGACCCTGGGGTCTGGACCGAGGACTTTATCCTTCATATACACATGGCTCGCGGAGATGATCTCCATGCCATTAAATATCTACCCCTCAAATTAAAGGGACCAGCTCGGCACTGGTTGAAAAGCCTTCCTGAAAACTCAATTGGAAGTTGGGAAGAGCTCGAGGATGCTTTCAGGGCCAATTTTCAAGGGACCTATGTCCGGCCTCCGGATGCTGACGACCTAAGTCATATAATTCAACAGCCCGGCGAGTCAGCCCGAAAGCTCTAGAACAGGTATCTTACTAAGAAAATTCAAATAGTCGATTGCCCGGACGCTGAGGCTTTAGCGGCCTTCAAACACAGTATCCGGGACGAATGGCTTGCCAGACACCTTGGCCAAGAAAAGCCGAGGACGATGGCAGCCCTAACAAGCCTTATGACCTGCTTTTGCGCGGGCGAGGACAGCTGACTGGCCCATAGCGGCACCAGCAACCCAAGCACATCCGAAGTTAGGGATGGCAACGGGAAGCCTCGACGCAACAAAAACAAACGTCGAAACAATGATAGCAGCCCAGAGAACACGACGGTCAATGCCGAATTCAGGGGCTCTCGACCCGGTCAACGGAAGAAGCCATTTAAAGGCAGCAGAGATGGACCGTCCAGCCTAAACAAGATTCTACACAAATTATGTCAGATTCACGGCACCCTCGAAAAACCTGCAAACCACACCCATAGAGAGTGTTGGGTTTTCAAACAGGCCGGCAAGCTAAACGTCGAACACAAGGGAAGGGAGACGCCAAGTGAAGACGAGGATGAGCCTCGCCAGCCAAACACTGGAGGACAGAAAAAATTCCCACCAGAAGTCAAAACAGTGAATATGATCTACGCAACTCACATTCCAAAGAGTAGGCGCAAACGCGCACTCCGATACGTATATGTTGTGGAGCCCGTCGCCCCGAAATTCAATCCCTGGTCGGCCTGCCCGATCACCTTCGATCGCAGGGACCATCCGACTAGTATCCGGTACGGAGGATCGGCTGCCTTGGTGCTCGACCCAATAATCGACGGATACCATCTCACACGAGTCCTCATGGACGGCGGCAGTAGTCTAAACCTGATATATCAGGATAATGTCTGCAAAATGGGGATAGACCCCTCAAGAATCAACATAAGCAACACTACCTTCGAAGGAGTGATACCAGGCATCGAGGCCCGCTGTACGGGCTCTCTAGTACTAGAGGTTGTATTCGGTTCTCCCGACAACTTCATAAGCGAGGAACTAACCTTCGACATCGCTCCATTTCGAAGTGGCTATCACGCACTACTCGGAAGAATGGCCTTCGCTTGTTTTAATGCAGTACCGCACTAAGCCTACCTCAAACTTAAGATGCCCGGTCCACATGGCGTCATCACATTAGCGAAAATACAGAGCGTTCTTTACGCGCGGAAGAATACATGGCGGCTCTAGCAGCTGAACACTGAGCGGTCCCTCCAACCTGGATAAAGGGTCGGTCGTCAAGACCACGGACACGGCTAGACGAGTTCGGCGCTTCACTCAATATAACAGCCCAGTTGGGATTTCCCGATAAAAGATGCTAGGGGCTGCTCACAAAAAAAGAGCTCTGAGTTTGGCTCGACCCTATTAATATAATTGCATATTGCACTTTCATTCAGATTAATCAACTCTTCGCACGAAGTCTTTCACCTGGGTTTTTACACTTTTACAGATGATCATCGTGCTACGCCCTTCCAGGACACGGCACAATGGAGATAAAGGCGCAGACATGCAGTAGGGCCCCACTCAAAGGTTTCTTTTTAGATTAAGACCACGTGTAAATCTTTTTAATGTCTCTTGTTGCTTCTTCCCTCCGGATACTTTATACAACCAGGCAGGATACTGGCGTTTTTGGTATTTTTGTGACACCAGACTAATGCACGTACCTGGAAACTCAGGGCTTATCATCGAGGGCGTTACTCAGCCCGGTATATGTTATAAAGTCCGAATACCTTAGGGAGTGTTCGGTGTCGCGAGTTTGGCCTTATATGCATCAGCTCTGAATCATGTCTTTGGTCAAATGTTGGGTTTGCCCGGCTCCCGTGTTTTGCTCCCTTACGTTCCGTTATATCGGCTAAGGCGGCACCGGGAGAACTACTACGATTGTGCCCTGGTTCATCTGGATGAGCACCTTAGTAGAGAAAGCCGAGAACTGACTGTCATGATAAAGCGAGAGATTGGTCAACCACTCGATGACTCATCGGAATCTTCGGGATTTCTCCGCATTAACGAAGGACCGTTTCCCGGTCATGTACGTACGCGCACCGTATTCTGATGAGCGCAGAAGTACCAGGGGCTATATAGTAGCCCCACCGTCAAACTCCTATGGCTAAGTGAAAGTGTGAAAGCTATATAGTCTGATTGCCTGGTTCGCCGTGCTATCACCTCCTTAATGGACCAATACGTTGGATCAAGTGTGATTATGCGCTTTACCAAACACCCCCGCATTATATGCGTGGGGGCTGAAGCCGACGACTGCAATCTTTCAGGATATATACATATATACATAAACGGTCGCATAGGAGGCACTCAATACTTTACAGGCAAAAGTATTAAAATAGCCTTTATAATCAAAATACCATTCTTTTTACAATCAAGATACATGTCATTGGAACGTGATACTTTTTGAGCACTGAGCCTCTATCAAACGGGCGCCTTCTAAGACTTCTTCAAAATAATGCTCGGATGAGTCCTGGCCTCCGTCCAGACACCTGGTTGCAATGGCGGTGGGTTCCATCTCTGCCCAGTATGTCTTAACACGGGCAAGAGCCATCTGCGCACCCTCTATGCACGCCGACCTCTTCATAGCGTTGATATGCGGCACAACATGAAGAAATCGTTGCACTAAACCAAAATAACTTTCCGGACTTGGTTCCTTCGGCTAAAGATGATCCATGACAGACCTCATGGCAAGCCCGGACAACCTATTGAGATCGGCCCACTCGGCCATTTGTTCATTTAACAGCAGCGGGCGCTTTGGAGCATTGAACTGCGACCAGAACAACTTTTCAACCTCATGATCCTTTTGATCTTTGAAATACTCAGTCGCATCAGCAGCACTCTTTGCTAAGTCCTGGTACGCGTCTGCGGCACTCCATAATTTATCCAGAGGGGCATACTTCGGATCGCTGAACTTCATCTGTAACAGGAAGGGCTTCCCAGCCATGATATCTCCGACTTGGCAAAGTGTGGGGACCCCGACTCATAAATCGAGATCACCGAATGCACGTGTATAGTGATCCCAGAGATCAATGCTCACTGAACACACATAAGCTGAATAACAAGAGTCTTACATCCAGAGATACCGTCTTACACAAATTATGACCATTATGGTCAAGTCTTACATTGATAAAGCCTTAAGGGCTGAACATCAAATGAAACACAAACAGCGGAAATCTTCGTTGATAAGTCGAACCCATGCCATCTGCCTTAACCCTACAGGCATTCTGACTGGGAGCGTCCTAGTTCGTGTGCTCGTCGCCAAAGAACTCTTCCTCGAACTCTTGTTCTTCCATGCCTGGTCAATTAAATAACCAGTGGCAAGCCAATGAGTACTTTGAATGTACTCGCAAGAAACCCATGATTTGGTTCAAAGTAACAATGCAATTGTATAACAAGTAAGCAACCTAGCTTCGAGCTAGTTGGGATGTCCTAACAACTTGTGAGATATGCTTCAATGAACTTGGGTAACCTTGAGAACAGGTTACAGATATCAACATAAATAGAGTTTGAATCAATGTCTTGCCATTCAACATGTCAAGTCACCACCTTGACACAAATAGTTCCTTTCCACACACACATGCATCGGGATTTGTAAAATTTCTGGACATAGTTTAAGTAGCACCTCCCAACTGTCCATGACCGTGGACACGGCTATTCGAATAGTTTGACACTCTGCAGAGGTTGCACACTTTACCCACAAGATCCGGGAAGCTTTCGTGTCATACACGGTCCCGCAGTACCTCATGTACTCGGGGGAAGCACCCGATCATTACCTTTCCCTAGACGACACTAACATAGGGTCCACTCGTTGATACACGGCCCTCGTTTATAAACAAAGGAGCGTGGGGCTCTGCCCTTTTCACATTATCACACATACACGAAGGGACCAACGGTGTGTCCGGTGCCCTGTGAAAACAGTCATGGCCGCCTATCCAAGCACGACCCCGTCCCGAGAGTGACCTCAAGTCACCCCCGTCACTAGTAATGTGGGCACCATGCTAGTATCAGTCTAAGTAATCAATAATGCCCCGTCCCATAAAAGGGGTAGAGTGGTTGCACATGTTTGGTTGGGATGGTAATCACACATAAATCTAATCCATCATTCTTCACACACCAAAATCTCTCTTCGATACACCACTTCTTCCTCAAGTGGTGACCTTAGTACAACATCTCCCACGGGCATTAGGGGCACCCGATGGGGTTTTCGAAAGAATGTATCCATGAAGAGTTCATGGTACGCATGCATCATTTTGCATCATCTAGCCTCTTGACAAAGCAATCATGAACAAGGTAAAGTCATGAGTAAGGGTATGCATCAAGTGGTGGTTCACAACAAGTCTACCACCGTCATATTTCATCATCATGCAATCGGAAAAAAGGGTACCGATGAACAAGAGGGGTGTCATGGTCAAAGGGCTGTTTGCCTTGATTGGCTTGTTCTTCGAGGTCTTCAAATCCTTCTCCTCCTTCTTCTTCAGCAACTTCGTCAAATACGGGATCTAATCGTCGCAAGAAAATAATGGAAAAATAAGACAATAATGAAAACAGAAAAGTCAAAGTGCTCAAAAAAATGTCTACTTATTTTCGTAAAATACTAGGAGGAAAACTAGGAAGGGGAAAATTCTTGGTTTTGGATTTGGAGTTATGGGGACAGAGTAGTGGATTTTCAAACAGAGATTTTATCGTTCAAATTTAATTTAAATTTGAACAGTGCAGAAAAGTGTAATGGATGTGTATGAAAGTTACATCAATAAATAGGTGGGTTTATTATGAGATTTTAGGAGTTGGATTTATTTCATTTGGATAAGTATTTTATGATGTGGAATTTTTATAAAACAGACAGAAAGAGAAAAAGAAAAGTGGCACTGTGCCATTGGGCCAGGAAGGCCACGGGGCAACAGGCCTAGAGGGAAATCGGCCCGCCCGAGGCCGCCATGTCGAAGGCGTAAAAGCGCGTCGCCTTGACCGGCCGAAGCGAAACGGTCTTGTAGCGTCGTTTTAAAACCTGACGGGTAGATCCCAATCGGTAGGGCGTGAGGCTGACGGACAGGGCCCACGGCCGTCGTCGTCTACCTCCGTCCAGAGGCGATGGCGAGCTCGCTGGCGGCGATGTAGGGCACGGGAGGATGCGTGGGTGGTACCGTTGGACTCAGGGGGATGTCGCCGTTCGGGTGGTGGTGGAGATGGTCGCCGGAGCAGCCTGGTTCGCCGGCGACGAGGTCTCGCGGCGGAGGTGCTTCGGGCGTTGATGGTTCCGGCCGTTCCCGGCTGCAAAAAGAGTGGGAAAGAGAGGGGAAAGGGTCAGCGATGTTGTGCGGTTCCAGATCGAGAGAAAACAGGGGCGGAGGAGGCCTGTACCGCGTGGACGTCGACGATCCGAGGCGGCGGAGCTCGAGCTCGGGCCTCTCTGGGGTTGAATGGATGGGTCGGGAGGTAGATTAGGAGTGTAGGGCTGCGATAGGGAGCGAGAGAGAGGCTCGGGGTCGCCTTTTATAGGCTTGCCGAGGTCCACCGTAGGCGCGGCCTACGGGTGCCCGCGGGATCGGCTCGGGTGGCTGTTAGAGAGAGAATGGAGGGCTCGGGGGTGTTCGTGGGAGTGGTGCAGGGTGCCATGGAGAGAGAGGAGTGGGGCGAGCTGCGGGCGGGCCATAGGAGTGGCGCGAGCATTGGCCGAGCGGGGCGGTGCTCTAGCGCGAGCTGCAGGAGAGAGAGGAGGGCGAGGGAGCAAGTGGGAGACCTGCTGGCGTGGAGCGGACGTCGAGGGGCATCGACTGGCGCACGGGGGAGACTCAAGGTGGTGGGGGGCGCGGCGTCAACGGTCGGGTGCCCTGCCAGGCGCTCCAGAGCGTGACTATGGCCGGCATCTGCGGTTTTCCCGCGTCCGCGCACGTCCACTAGTGTCTGGAGGCTGCAGGAGGTGTGGGCAAAAGTCCTGGGGAGCCTTGGATGCTCTGGAAAGCTGAGGGAAGAGAAGGAGGCTGAGAGAGAGGGAGGAATCCACTTTCTAGAGAAGAAAAATGGGGTTCTCCCCCCCCCCCCTTCATCATTGCTTACTCGGGCAGAAAAGCATCCAGGTGCTAGAGGAGAACTAGGAGGGGTTGTGGTAAAAAGTAGAGCACATGGAGATTAGTGGAAGAGGTCCAAACAGGGTTTTTAGTTGATGTGCAGAAGGTGTTTGATATGATTTTGGGGCACTTTCACTAAGTTCCTTCTTGTGCCGCTAGGCAGGGGTGTTTGTCATGACAAAATGATAGGGTTGAAGGAAGATGAGCTTACTTGGAAGAATTTGCTAATGTAACTTTGCAAACTCTAGAAATTGGCAGAAATGAACTTGTGTAGATCTAGTTGAGTAAATCACTTCTCCTTGATGTACCACTTGGTGTAGTGGCCTCATTTGGTCCTATGAACATGCTCACAAAAGTTGGGGTCAAGGAGAGAAAGTTGGTAGTACAAAGTTGTTCAAATTTGATTCTGGTCAGAGAGGGTTTTGGGGCATTTGGGTGAACCAAAATGACCTTAATTGAGATGAGCCTTTGCAAGGTGATCACAATATGCATTTGTGACTTGCTGGATTTTCCTTGGATTTTTATGAAGATATTTCCTGTAGAAATATTTCAAATCCTTGAAATGGGCAAAATGGCTTTGGGAGGTTTTGTCCAATATTTTCAACATGACCGTGTATTGAAACTCTTATATATGGAAAATATATGTCCACTGAGTTTCCCTGATTTTTGTAAAATATTTGTGAAGCTTTTAAATAATTTTAACCTGTTAAAGACCATTTCTGGCCTAAAGAAAAAGCCTTTAAATAAAATAGGAAAATAACTTTTAAAATTATATTTTTGTGGTTTTTGATAGTCCTATACCTAATAGGAGTCAAATATATTTTTAGAAAGATTTTTACTGCCTTTAATTAAGTATTTGCAGTGCAAATCTCAATTCAGGGGTTTTTGGAAAACTAATTTTTTGAAAATACGGTTTGGCCAAATTATTTTTTGTAAGAAATTATTTTTATGTCCTATACACATGGCATGATCAATGGGCAGAAGTTTGGGGCAAGGATACAAGGTGAAGTTGTGTTGACTTTAAAGAGCACTTGAGAATCACAGAGAGAAAACCAACTCCAAATAAAAAGCCAACTAATGCAAAAGTTTTTGTTGGTCCAATTTTTCATGCTTTATTAATGCAAATGACATGTTACAAAATGCAGGGTGTGACACGAAGCTCCTCCCGCGCCGTCCTGATTCCAGAGCGCGCTTCCTTGGCTGCTTCTAAGGCCTTCTTCAAATCAGCCGTTTTCGTCTGGTTCTCCTTCTCGAGGAGCTCATAGCGGCTGTTGGCATTTTGCAGCTCAAGCGCCATGTTGGCTATTTTCTCTTCGCTCCGGCGATGAGCGGCCTGTTCGGCTCTTAACTCTTCGACCGCCTTCAGAGTGGTCGCATCGCTTATTCGGGCTTGCTCCTTGGCTCGGGCAAGCTCCGCCCGAAGGGTCTCCACGGCAGCAGCTCCATCTATAGTAACAGCATATTATAGATACTAGCATCATGCTCCTCTTAAAGGTTTGCTGACAAGCTGAATATACATACCCTGGGCCTCGTCAAGCCGCTTGTTAACAAGCGTGATGTCCAAGCATAGGCCACGCCTAGCTGCCCCTTTAGTTCGGGCAAGATCTCGCGAATCGGTCGACCACCGAACCCTCAGCCACCTGCACATAAAGCAGCGCGATTATTAACAGAGATTATGATTCTCTGTTTGCCACCTTTGGATAGCAACCAGAGTCTCAGGGGCTACTATCTATACAGAGCACATCTAGCATGTACGGTACCATCAAAAATACACTTTTGGCGTACCTCAAAGCCTCTCAGTAGACTCGTAAAAGCTTCATTCAAACCGCTTTTCGCGGATGGAATCCTCTCAACTACCGTGCCCATTAGAGCACGATGTGTCTCGAGACGGCCGCCGCTCCGAAGGCCCATTAGTGTGTCAGTCAGGCGCCGGACAATCCCGGACTCCTCCCGAAGCTCGTCTCGGGGCCGGATACCTCAGACTCCGGGCAGCCGAAGTGTCTACTTCTAGCCTTGGTGGATCCGGAGAAATCCTCCGTGACGACACTTCGGGGTCGTCCGCCCCATGTGAAGGGGAGGCAGGGGGAGGCGACTCGCTCTCCATCATCTTCGAGGAAGATTCCCTGAGGACGAATTCTGTGGAGAAGGGCTACGAGCCGTACTGCAACAAATATGTTTTGGTCATTATTCTCAGAGACAAAAATAGGATATACTTACCAAAGTACATTTTTTTCACTTACAGCTCGGTTAAAGGCTGGCCCCCTTGCGGGCGCTGTACGGTAAGGACGCCCTCTGGGGCAGGGGCCCCTGGCGAAGGTTTCTTCCCTCGTTTGGAAGCCTCTGTTTCCAAATCTTCAGGGGCGCCCCTTTTCTTACCACGGGGAGAGGGGATTTTTGATTCACCTCTCCGATCACCCTCCTTTGCGGAGGCACCAATTCCCCCGATTTGGATGTGTAGTGCATGAAGCCCGCTCTCGGCTTCTCTATGCCTCCCTTCATCTTCTCCTGATGGCACTTGGTAGGGTGCACGCTTCAGCATCCTGGCTAGAACAGGATTCGGCGAGCCTTCAGGAAGAGGGGCCGAACACCTGATCCTCTCCGCCTTCCTTATCCAATCCTGGCCGAGGGTGGTTTATCATAATGATGTTATCAAACATAATAACGAAGTGTTCGGTTGCATAGTTACTTACTTGGGTATCTGGAAGGTTGCAGTTCAGACCCGCATCCTCGGTGGTGTCCGGACACTTTATTCGTCATCCGAAGAATAACTGATACATCCCTTCAAGCGTCACACTGAAGAAGTGTTGAATAGTTCGTGATCCTTCCGGGTTGAACTCACACATACGGAGAGGGCGACGTTTGCACGGCGGGACCTGTCGAACCAGCATTACTTGCATTACCTGGACAAGACTGACATCCCTCCTAAGAAGATGTCGGATGCGACTTTGCAATGTTAGCACGTCATTAACTAGCCCTCAGTCCAGCCCTTTGT
The DNA here is from genome assembly GCA_021605145.1 of Aegilops bicornis. Taxonomy (NCBI): domain Eukaryota; kingdom Viridiplantae; phylum Streptophyta; class Magnoliopsida; order Poales; family Poaceae; genus Aegilops; species Aegilops bicornis. Next base: position 567,317,043 of record CM038673.1, on the reverse strand, counting down.
TGACCCATGATGCCAGTTGAGGCGGAGGGCTCGGGCGAAAGGTTGGGGCGGCCACCCACTTTGTACCCCGGGGAGTAGTGATGTAAAACCACTCCCACTGCCATAATTCGGGCACCTCCGGGAAGGAACCCTTTGGCCATGGGGCGTCGGCGCCTTTGCTAATTATAGCGCCTCCGCACTCTGCATGTTGCCCCTCGATCATCTTTGGCTTCACATTGAAGGTCTTGAGCCATAAGCCGAAGTGTGGGGTAATGCGGAGGAAGGCCTCACACACGACGATGAACGACGAGATATGAAGGATGGAATCTGGAGCTAGATCATGGAAATCTAGCCCGTAATAAAACATGAGCCCTCTTACGAAGGGATCAAGACTGAAGCCAAGCCCTTGAAGGAAGTGGGAAATAAATACGATGCTCTCGCTAGGTTCGGGAGTGGGGATAGACTGCCCTTGAGCAGGTAGCCGGTGGGAGATTTCGGCGGTCAGATACCTAGCCTCCCTAAGCTTCTTGATATCCTCCTCTGTCACAGAAGAGGCCATCCACCGGCCTTTAAGGTTGGATCCAGACATGATTGAAGGTCCAAAGTGCTTAGCCTGAACTTTGGGTGTTGGAACTCGAGGTAAGGGAAGGGAAGGATTGGGCGTGGAAAGAAAAGGACAGGTCTGGACCTCTTTATAAAGGGGGTGAATATCAAGCGTCCTTCGCGTGACCGTTTGGAACTTGCCTAAAACCGTGGAGTTATATCAGTAACTCGATTGGGTTACCCACGCCCGTATTGATGAGAATCCTGTGATAAGGGGGACACGATCTCTTCTTCGACAAGACGTGCCAATAAAACCGCCTCGCAATATGTGTAGTAGCAGGCCGGGAGAACACAGTTCGAATAATGACCGGGCCGCGGCGTGACGTCACACTATGAAAAGTTGTCAGCAGATTAGATTTGTGAAATATATTCTATCTACGGTGTTATGTGGAACTTGTTTTGCAGAGCCGGACACGATCCTCGTGTTCACAATCTTCTATGGAGTATTCAGAGAAGGAACCCGCCTTGCAATGCCGAAGACAATCTGTGCACCGAACTCATCGTCATTGAAGCCTGGTTCAGGGGCTACTGAGGGAGTCCTGGATTAGGGGGTATCCGGACAGCCGGACTATATACTTTGGCCGGACTTTTGGACTATGAAGATACAAGATTGGAGACTTTGTCCGTCTCCGGATGGGACTCTCCTTTGCATGGAAGGCAAGCTTGGATATTCGGATATGTAGATTTCCTTCTCTGTAACCGACTCTGTGTAACCCTAGCCCCCTCCGGTGTCTATATAAACCGGAGGGTTTAGTCCGTAGGACAAGAACAATCATAATCATAGGCTAGCTTCTAGGGTTTAGCCTGCATGCGATCTCGTGGTAGATCAACTCTGTAATACTCATATCATCAAGATCAATCAAGCAAGAAGTAGGGTATTACCTCCATCGAGAGGGCCCGAACCCGGGTAAAACATCGTGTCCCCCGCCTCCTGTTACCATTAGCCTTAGACGCACAGTTCGGGACCCCCTACCCGAGATCCGCCAGCTTTTGACACCGGCAGTGGCCCCGCCGACTGGTCTGGTACGGAGCCGACAGGCCGCCTCCGCTGCTTGCGGGTCTGGTCGGTGGCTGATTACTGTTGCCGCAATGTTGCTGACGCACGCTTGGTTAGGGGGGCGTGGCTACAGTCCCGCCGCCTAGTGGGAGATCACTGCAGCCACACCGTGTCTCATCTGGTCAATGGTGTCAGACCCCGAGGGAGGAGAGGGCCTCCTGCTTGAGGCCGGCCTCCCTCAGGTCCGACTGGTCGGGCTCCCGCCGTCTTCCGTGCTGTCGCTGCCTGGTAGGGCCCGCAGCCTGCAGGTCGTACCGACAAGCCGTCGTGGGAGCAGGGCTATGCCCGTCAGGAGTGACGTCAAGGGCGGGGTGGCCAAAGTGCTGTGCCGTGCGGAGATCTCCGCTGGTACGGAGCACTGTGGCCATGCCTGGCCCTGGATATGGGGGTGATGGACTACACTATAGCCACGCCTTGTCTTGTCCTCTTAATGGAGGCGGAGACTCTGAGGGCGCCGCGGGCCGACTGCTAGGAGCCGGCCTCTATGGAGGCCGCCTGCAAGGAGTCGGCCCGCCTGGCAGCCGGCCACTCGGGTCAGCTGGCTATCAGAAGGCGGCGCCTCATCTTGATTTTCCTAAGGGGCGCAGTCAGCCCCGATGTTTTGAAAGGTTTAGGGACTCGGGTTAGGCTACCCGTGGCCCATTACTCCGACACTCATCACTTTGAACTTTTCAGGAACATCAAATATATGCAGCAAGTTGATGGAGTGTCCTCTGGTCATTCTGTGATCACCTGACTTTGGTAGCAATGTGTGCCTTAGGATCCAGCTTGATTGTAGGCAGGCTCGACGATGAAGTGCTTCACGTAACCAAACTTGTGAGTCTCAGGTCTGCATCAGGAATCTCCTTGTACATGCTAGCCATTGAGTTGTGATCCTTCTTCTTCTTGGCATAGACATCCAAGTCATCTTCATGTTCTTCAGGGACATTGATTAGCTGAGCCCATTCTTCAACAGTAGACTGGTACCTTGTACCTTCAGACATCCAAACTATCCTTCCATCTGGATAGAAGTGGGCAGTAGAATAGAATTGCATGATCAGATCATCATTCCATTTGGTGAGATTTTGGCCAACAAACTTGTCAACCTCACAAGCCTTGAAGCTGTCATAAACTCCTAGAAAATTATCTTCATTCTCTTTGATGTATTCCCAATCAACCCATCTCATGTCACAGACAATTGGCTTCTTGTCAAGCAGGATAGTCTCCTAGAAATCTTGTTGTTCCTTCGTGTGGAACCTGTAATCCACAGTAGTTCTCCTCCTGACAGCATATGGATCAGACTGTCTCCACAATCTCAATCCTGAATCCATCCTGATCCTCATATCTTCTGCAACAGGATGTGCATCATTCTTGTCAGGGATCTTTGGCTTCAACTTTCTTAAAACAAGTGAATCATCTTCCTCACCATCAGCAGCCTCATGCACTAGGGCCTTGTTCTTCCCTTCAGCTGGTATACTTCTTGTGTTCCTCTTGGGCTTACTGGGCTTCTGTATTAAGCTACTTGATCAGAAATGATGTAGAATTTCTGGAAAGCATATAGGGTTATTTGAAAAGTGTTTTTCAAGTGAAAACCTGTATTAAGCTACTTGAACATTGAGCATCAAGATCTATAGGGATAGATCAAAACCGCTTAATGGTACTTTCAAATGAGCATATACCTTGACATGATCTTGAAGGTGTTCAAGATGGATCGGTCAAAGAAGGAGTTCTTGCCTGAGATGTAAGGTATGAAGTTAAGACTTAAAGCTCGACCACGGCAGAACAGAGAGAAAGGACGAAGGTCGTCCCCTATGCCTTAGACGTAGGCTCTACAGTATGCTATGATGTGTACCGCACCGGAAGTGTGCCTTGCCATGAGTCAGTCAAGGGGTACAAGAATGATCCAGGAATGGATCATTGGATAGCGGTCAAAATTGTCCTTGGAGTAAATAAGGACATGTTTCTCGATTATGGAGGTGATAAAGAGTTCGGCGTAAAGGGTTACGTCGGTGCAAGATTTAACACCTGTCCGAAAGTGACTCGAGTAGCAAACCGGATACGTATAGTGGAGCAACCATTTAGAATAGCTCCAAGTGGAGCGTGGAAGCAACGCTACAATATGACCTAGAAATTTGCAAAGCACACACGGATCTGAAAGGTTCGCACCGCTGACTAAAACCTCTCTCACAAGCAAAACATGATCAAACCTCGTAACTCATTGAGTCTTAATCACATGACGATGTGAACTAGTTTACGTACACTAGTAAACTCTTTGGATGTTGGTCACATGGCGATGTGACCTATCGCTGTTAATCACATGACGATGTGAACTAGATTATTGACTCTAGTGCAAGTGGGAGACTGTTGGAAATATGCCCTAGAGGCAATAATAAATTAGTTATTATTATATTTCCTTGTTCATGATAATCGCTTATTACCCATGCTATAATTGTATTGATAGGAAACTCAGATACATGTGTGGGTACATAGACAACACCATGTCCCTAGTAAGCCTCTAGTTGACTAGCTCGTTGATCAATAGATGGTTACGGTTTCCTGACCATGGACATTGTATGTCGTTGATAACGGGATCACATCATTAGGAGAATGATGTGATGGACAAGACCCAATCCTAAGCCTAGCACAAAGATCGTAGTTCGTATGCAAAAGCTTTTCTAATGTCAAGTATCATTTCCTTAGACCATGAGATTGTGCAACTCCCGGATACCGTAGGAATGCTTTGGGTGTACCAAACGTCCACAACGTAACTAGGTGGCTATAAAGGTGCACTACTGGTATCTCCGAAAGTGTCTGTTGGGTTGGTACGAATCGAGATCGATTTGTCACTCCGGTAAACGGAGAGGTATCTCTGGGCCCACTCGGTAGGACATCATCATAATGTGCACAATGTGACCAAGGGGTTGATCACGGGATGATGTGTTACGGAACGAGTAACGAGACTTGCCAGTAACGAGATTGAACAAGGTATCGGTATACCGACGACCGAATCTCGGGCAAGTATAATACCGCTAGACAAAGGGAATTGTATACGGGATTGATTGAGTCCTTGACATCGTGGTTCATCCGATGAGATCATCGTGGAATATGTGGGAGCCAACATGGGTATCCAGATCCCGCTGTTGGTTATTGACCGGAGAACGTCTCGGTCATGTCTACATGATTCCCGAACCCGTAGGGTCTACACACTTAAGGTTCGATGACGCTAGGGTTATAAAGGAAGTTTGTATGTGGTTACCTAATGTTGTTCGGAGTCCGGGATGAGATCCCAGACGTCACGAGGAGTTCCGGAATGGTCCGGAGGTAAAGATTTATATATAGGAAGTCTTATTTTGGTCGCCGGAAAAGTTTCGCGCGTTATCGGTATTGTACCGGGAGTGCCGAAAGGGGTCTGGGGGTCCACCGGGGGGGTCCACCTGCCCCGGGGGGCCACATGGGCTGTAGGGGGTGCGCCTTGGCCTATATGGGCCAAGGGCACCAGCCCCAAGAGGCCCATGCGCCAAGATATAAGAAAAAGGGGAGTCCTAAAGGGGAAGGCACCTCAGAGGTGCCTTGGGGAGGATGGACTCCTCCCTCTTGGCCGCACCCCTTCCTTGGAGGAAGGGGCAAGGCTGCACCCTCCCCCTCTCTTGCACCTATATAAAGGGAGGGAGGGAGGGTGGCTGCACCCGAGTCCTCGGCGCCTCCCTCCCTCCCGTGACACCTCCTCCTCTCGCGCTGGTGCTTGGCGAAGCCCTGCAGGATTGCCTCGCTGCTCCTCCACCACCTCGTCGTTGTGCTGCTGCTGGATGGAGTCTTCCTCAACCTCTCCCTCTCTCCTTGCTGGATCAAGGCATGGGAGACGTCACCGGGCTATACGTGTGTTGAACGTGGAGGTGCCGTCCGTTTGGCACTAGGATCTCCGGTGATTTGGATCACGACGAGTACGACTCCTTCAACCCCGTTCTCTTGAACGCTTCCGCTTAGCGATCTACAAGGGTATGTAGATGCACTCTCCTTCCCTCGCTTTACTGGTTTCTCCATAGATAGATCTTGGTGACACGTAGGGAAATTTTGAATTTCTGCTACGCTCCCCAACAAAGGGCATCATGAGCTAGGTCTATTGCGTAGATTCTTTGCACGAGTAGAACACAAAGTAGTTGTGGGCGTTGATTTTGTTCAATATGCTTACCGTTAGTAGTCCAATCTTGTTTCGACGGTATTGTGGGATGAAGCGGCCCGGACCGACCTTACACGTACTCTTACGTGAGACAAAGTTCCACCGATCGACATGCACTTGGTACATAAGGTGGCTAGCGGGTGCCGCCTCTCCCACTTTAGTCGGAACGGATTCGATGAAAAGGGTCCTTATGAAGGGTAAATAGCAATTGGCATATCACGTTGTGGTTTTATGTAGGTAAGAAACGTTCTTGCTAGAAACCCATAGCAGCCACGTAAAACATGCAAACAACAATTAGAGGACGCCTAACTTGTTTTTGCAGGGTATGCTATGTGATGTGATATGGCCAAGAAGAATGTGATGAATGATATGTGATGTATGAGATTGATCATGTTCTTGTAATAGGAATCACGACTTGCATGTCGATGAGTATGACAACCGGTAGGAGCCATAGGAGTTGTCTTTATTTATTGTATGACCTGCGTGTCATTAAACAACGCCATGTAATTACTTTACTTTATTGCTAACCGGTAGCCATAGTAGTAGAAGTAATAGTTGGCGAGACAACTTCATGGAGACACGATGATGGAGATCATGATGATGGAGATCATGGTGTCATGCCGTTGACGATGATGATCATGGAGCCCCGAAGATGGAGATCAAAGGAGCAAAATGATATTGGCCATATCATGTCACTATTTGATTGCATGTGATGTTTATCATGTTTATGCATCTTATTTGCTTAGAACGACGGTAGTAAATAAGATGATCCTCATTAAAATTTCAAGAAAGTGTTCCCCCTAACTGTGCACCATTGTGAAAGTTCGTTGTTTCGAAGCACCACGTGATGATCGGGTGTGATAGATTCTTACGTTCACATACAACGGGTGTAAGCCAGATTTACACACGCGAAAAACTTAGGTTAACTTGACGAGCCTAGCATGTACAGACATGGCCTCGGAACACAAGAGACCGAAAGGTCGAGCATGAGTTGTATGGAGGATACGATCAACATGAAGATGTTCACCGATGATGACTAGTCCGTCTCACGTGATGATCGGACACGGCCTAGTTGACTCGGATCATGTAATCACTTAGATGACTAGAGGGATGTCTATTCGAGGGAGTTCATTAGATGAACTTAATTATCCTGAACATAGTCAAAAGCCCTTTGCAAATTATGTCGTTAGCTCGCGCTTTAGTTCTCGCTGTTTAGATATGTTCCTAGAGAAAATATAGTTGAAAGTTGACAGTAGCAATTATGCGGTCAGTAGAAAGCTTATGTCCTTAATGCACCGCTCGGTGTGCTGGACCTCGAACGTGGTATGTGGATGTTGCGAACATCTGACACGCACGTTTGATGACTACGTGATAGTTCGATAATGTTAAACGGCTTAGAATTGAGGCACCAAAGACGGTTTTGAAACGTCGCGGAACATATGAGATGTTTTGAGGGCTGAAATTGGGATTTCAGGCTCGTGCCCACGTCAAGAGGTATGAGACCTCCGACGAGTTTTCTAGCCTACAAACTAAGGGAGAAGATCTCAATCATTGAGCTTATACTCAGAATGTCTGGGTACAACAATCACTTGAATCGAGTGGGAGTTAATCTTCCAGATGAGATAGTGATGTTTCTCCAAAGACATTACCACCAAGCTACTAGAGCTTCATGATAAACAATAACATATCAGGGCTAGATATGATGATCCTTGAACTGTTCGCGATGTTTGACACCGTGAAAGTAGAAGTCAAGAAGGGCAAGGGCAAGAAGGGACACTTCATGAAACGGCAAATCGCTTGTTGCTCCAAAGTGAAGAAACCCAAGGTTGAACCCAAACCCGAGACTAAGTGCTTACGTAATGAGAGGAACGGACATCAAGCGGAACCACCCTAGATACTTGGTAGATAAGAAGGCTGGCAAGGTCGATAGAAGTATATTGGATATACATTATGTTAATGTGTACTTTACTAGTACTCCTAGTAGCACCGGTGTTAGACACGGTTCGGTTGCTAAGTGTTAGTAACTCAAATAAAAGCTACGGAATAAACGGAGACTAGCTAAAGGTGAGCTGACGATACGTGTTGGAAGTGTTTCCAAGGTTGATATGATCAAGCATTGCACGCTCCCTCTACCATCGAGATTGGTGTTAAACCTAAATAATTGTTATTTGGTGTTTGCGTTGAGCATAGACATGATTGGAGTATGTCCGTCAATACGGTTATTCATTTAAGGAGAATAATGGTTACTCTGTTAATTTGAATAATACCTTCAATGGTCTAGCACCTAAAAGGAATGGTTTATTGAATCTGGATCGTAGTGATACACATTTTCATGCCAAAAGATATAAGATAGTAATGATAGTACCCCGTACTTGTGGCAATCGCCATGTAAGTCATATTAGTATAAAACGCATGAAGAAGCTCCATGTTGATGGATCTTTGGACTCACTCGTTTTTTGAAAAGTTTGAGACATGCAAACCATGTCTATTGGTGTATACGCATGAAGAAACTACATGCAGATGGATCGTTTGGACTCACTTGATTTTGAATCACTTGAGATATGCAAATCATACCACATGGGCAAGATGTGACGCCCCAAGACCGACGCTTCATATGCCTTCCATATATTTCCGTGTTCGTCGTGTGTTTTATTTTGTTTTTTTGCATTTCATCATGTCATCATGCGCATTGCACCTGCATGTTTTCATAAAAACTTGTAGTCGTTCGTGGTTACCGCTTTTTCTCTTTGTCTCCGTTGACCTTTGGTCGGGACCCTTTGTCTTTGTCGACCTCCCTCAGATCCCCTCTCGAACGCGTCCGAAACTGTCCCGAACCCGACTCGGGCTGTCGTTACTGTTGGGTCCGGATCATCCCCAACATCAATAAAACATCTCCTTTTTCTTATTTGGACTTCCTAACCCATATTTTCTCAGCCGTCTAATGTTGATCCGACGCCCGAGATAAGCCTCAAATCCTTTCCTAGCCCCCATTTCCTATTTAAGCAACCCCTACCAAATCAAGACAACCCTAATTTCTAGGAGTCTTGTCCCCATCGCCACCGCCACCTGGTCTCGATCCACCTCGGGATCCCCTTCTCCTCGTTTTCCTCCACCCACCAACAGGAGCCCGAGCTCCTTCTCCCCGACCCCGAGCACCCAATCCATCCCTCGCTGGAGCAAGCACCAGAGCAAGCTAGGCTCTTCTTCTCCGCGCCATTGAGCCCGTTCGGCACCACACCCGAGCTCCTCCCGCTCGATCCGGGGCGTCCCCGCGCTGACAGACCCCCTCTTCCTCGCCTCGTCGCCGACGAGCATCCACTGTGCCAGCCCGCTCCTTCTCCCTGTCCTCCTCTTCTCGTTTCTCCCCTCTCTGACCTCTTCCTCATCTCATCCCTCTCTCGTTCCTCTTCACAGGGAACCGATGCAATGGACGCCCATGCTCTGCTCCAAGTCAACCGTCGCCGCCCTTCCTCGTAAGATCCGGTCGGGCCCGCTGGATCTCGCCGCCCGCCATGCTCCGGAGCCACGGAGCTCGTTAAATCTCTGCCCGTCTGGACCGCCCCAAGTCCCCTTGACCTCGCATTGACCTCCTCACATGCGGGCCGCACCAGCCACTATCGGCGACCTCCACTGTAACCTTCTTGCCGACCATTGCTTCCGCCATCGCTACGCCGCGTTACGCTTCACGCCGCGCCGCCGTCCCCCTCCTCCTTCCACTCGTCGCCGTGACACGCCAGCGCCAGGTCCACCACCGCCTGGGTCCTCTGCTTCCAGGACGAGGCGCCCGCTCGGCCGCATCTCGCGTTGACCGCGCCCCGCCTGCTTCCCCTTCGGCCTCCAAGACCAGCTCAAGCCGGCCCAAGCCAGATCCAGCGCTCCCTGCCCGGCCTCCTCCTCACCGACTGGGCCTCAGCCCATGGGTGAGCTGCCTCCCAGCGCCTGCTCCTGTTGGCCCGTTTGCTCAGATTCGGCCCGATACATTTTTTTCCCTGCGTTGGACGAATTATCTTTTTATCCAGAGACTGCAGTTTTCAGAAAACACCTTAATGTTCATGCATCAATAATTCATTAACCATGCATCTAAATGAAACATGTTACATATGTAAAATGCTTAGATTTTCATCTAGTTTCACAATATCAAACTTTCATGCATGTTTAAAATGTTTAACTTGTTGTTTGCATTAATTTGCATAAATGCCATGTTAAAATTATATAATTCATAAATAAATAACCGTGAGCTTCAGATTTAAATAATATATATATGTAAATGGGGTAGAAATATGCATAGATTAACATGGTAGCATTACTTTACATGTTTAACAACTCTAAAATTATGTATAGGGCAGAACAGTACCAAATTCATATTATGCATATGGGGTTTTTCCGGAATTGTTGTTAGTTGTTCCAGCCTCATTTAAACTTGCCTAAATAGGTAGTTTAATTATGCTTCACCTTTTGCCATGCTTAACCACAGTTAATGTTGTTGGGTACATAAACGGGAGAGAACTAAATAATTGATGTGGTGTTTCGTCAATATGCAACTCGTTGCATATTGGGCTCCATTTAACTTGTAGTTTTGTTTGTGCATATTGCCATGCCATGCTATTTAAACCGTACATGCATCATACTTGGTTGTGCGTCATGCCATGTGTATGTGATGGTTGTTTACTATGTTGTTTGTTTCTTTCCGGGTTGCTTCTCTCGTTAGCTTCGGTTTCGTTTCGGATTTGTGAGGATTCGTTCGACTACGTTCGTTTGTCTTCTTCATGGACTCGTTCTTTTTCCTTGCGGGATCTCAGGCAAGATGACCATACCCTCGAAATCACTTCTATCTTTGCTTGCTAGATTCTCGCTCTTTTGCTATGCCTATGCTATGATGCCTACCACTTGCTATATCATGCCTCCCATGTTGCCATGTCAAGCCTCTAACCATCCTTTCCTAGCAAACCATTGTTTGGCTATGTTACCGCTTTGCTCAGCCCCTCTTATAGCGTTGTTAGTTGCAGGTGAAGATGAAGTTTGTTCCTTGTTGGAACATGGAGATGTTGTTCCTTGTTGGAACATGTTTACTTGTTGGGATATCACAATATATCTTATTTAATTAATGCATCTATATACTTGGTAAAGGGTGGAAGGCTCGGCCTTATGCCCGGTGTTTTGTTCCACTCTTGCCGCCCTAGTTTCCGTCATATCGGTATTATGTTCCCGGATTTTGCGTCCCTAACGCGGTTGGGTGATTTATGGGACCCCCTTGACAGTTCGCTTTGAATAAGACTCCTCCAGCAAGGCCCAACATTGGTTTTACCATTTGCCTCACCTATGCCCTTTTTCCCTTGGGTTTCCGGAGCCCAAGGGTCATCTTCATTTAGCCCCCCCGGCCAGTGCTCCTTCGAGTGTTGGTCTGAACCGAGCAGCCTGCGGGGCCACCACGGGGAAACTCGAGGCTTGGTTTTACTCGTAGCTTGACTTATCCGGTGTGCCCTGAGAACGAGGTACGTGCGACTCCTATCGGGATTTGTCGGCACATCCGGGCTGCTTTGCTGGTCTTGTTTTATTATCGCCGAAATGACTTGTAGCCGGATTCCGAGATCGATCGGGTCTTCCCGGGGAGAAGGAATATCCTTCGTTGATCACGAGAGCTTATCATGGGCTAAGTTGGGACACCCCTGCAGGGTTTGAACTTTCGAAAGCCGTGCCCGCAGTTATGTGGCAGATGGGAATTTGTTAATGTCCGATTGTAGTAAACTGAGCAAACTCTTCTAAAATACACCAACCGTGTGCGTAACCGTGAGTGTCTCTTTTCGGGGTTGATCGAGAGGAGAACAAGGTTTCTGTGTTATAATTGACGTAAGTAGAAGTTCAGGATCACTTCTTGATCATTGCTAGCTTCACGATCGTTCCGCTTGCTCTCTTCTCGCTCTTATTTGCGTTGGTTAGCCACCATATATGCTTAGTCGCTGCTGCAACCTCACCACCTTACCTCTTCCTTACCCATTAAGCTTTGCTAGTCTTGATACCCATGGTAATGGGATTGCTGAGTCCTCGTGGCTCACAGTTTACTACACCAACAGCCAGGTGTACAGGTTTTATGCGATGATCATGATGCGAGAGCGATGTGTGCTTGTTTTGGAGTTCTTCTTACGCTTCTTGATCGAGGATAGGTTCCGTGTCGGCGATGCAGGCTAGCGAGGTGGATGTCGTTTGAGTTTCTGTTTATGTTTCATCCGTAGTCGGATGTTGTTCTCATGTATGTTGTTGATGTATTCTTGTGTCATTTGTGCCTTATGTATGTATACCCATCTATTATGTAATGTTGATGTAATGATATCCACCTTGCAAAAGCGTTTCAATATGCGGTTCTATCCTTGGTGGGACCTTCGAGTCTCCTTAGGATAGTATCGCATATTGGGCGTGACAAGTTGGTGTTTTCAACTTCTCTTTCTTTTATCATCCTTCTCTTACCGGAGTTCTTCATGGAGGCTCTACATGGTGCTTCGTCAGGGATTCTTTTCATCCTTCAATTGTTCATCAATATTTCTCTCGGAGTTAAGATCCGTCAAGCCATACTTCAAAATGAACATGGTGCTCAACACATGTTTTGTTTTGAGGAGTTCAAGCATTCTTCATCTTGCATTCCGAAGTGCAATTCTTTCGACCTTATCTTTTGAGCTGGTGTTATGTCATTTTGACAGTTTCATTCATGTTTCATGATTCACTTGTTGTCAAGAATGAGATATTTAAATCCATCAATCTCTTCATTGGAGTTATCTTGGGTTATATTTCACCTAAAGCCTTCCCTAAGGAATGTTTCTATTATGGTGCTTATCAATGATCCAAGTTTTCTCCTATCCTCTTGGTGAAAGAAGTTTTTCATCGCCTTGGTGCTCTCACTCAAATCAATGGCTTCCTTTAGTGCCATTTGTCACCTCATAATTTTGAGATGTTTTCCATAAGCCCACATCAAGCTTATCCTTTCGTTGTTGATAATCCAACAACTCCGTTCTAGCATTTGTTGTAAGCGTGCTCTCTCAAGATATTTATTCTCTCCGTTCATTTCATTCAATTCTTTCTTTCTTCCGGAGGCATTGTGATGTTGTTCTCTTCACTCATCATCTCGAATTGTGAGGACTGTGTTCTCTTCGTGCTTATCCATGTAATCGGAGTGTCGTGCCCTCTTTTCAAGTTCTTCCCATTTTGTCAAGTTTTACTTCCCTTCTCAACCGGAGTGTTGTGTCATCTCTTCAAGTTATTTTCATCGTATCAAGTTTTCCTTCTTCTTTCAGTCGGAGTGCTGCCCAAATTATATCATTCTTATTCCTTCTCTATCTTGTTTTAACAGGAGTGGTGTCAATATCTATCTTGTCACTTAACGTCATGGTTCTCATTGTATCCCATGTTCTTCTTATCTTACGGAGTGTTTGCAATCTCGTCATCTTCATTGTATTTTTTTTTCTTTCAATTTTGTCAACCTCTCAAGGTTCATTGGTTTCACTCTTTTGTCAAAGAAGCAACTTAGTTTTACCTCTTTCTTCTTCCGTTTTCTATCCGGTGCCATCCTAGATCTCGGGACGAGATCCTCTCGTAGTGGTGGAGTGTTGTGACGCCCCAAGACCGACGCTTCAGATGCCTTCCATATATTTTCGTGTTCTCCGTGTGTTTTATTTTGTTTTTTGCATTTCATCATGTCATCATGCGCATTGCACCTGCATGTTTTCATAAAAACTCGTAGTCGTTCGTGGTTACCACTTTTTCTCTTTGTCTCCGTTGACCTTTGGTCGGGACCCTTTGTCTTTGTCGACCTCCCTCAGATCCCCTCTCGAACGCGTCCGAAACTGTCCCGAACCCGACTCGGGCTGTCGTTACTGTTGGGTCCGGATCATCCCCAACATCAATAAAACATCTCCTTTTTCTTATTTGGACTTCCTAAACCATATTTTCTCAGCCGTCTAATGTTGATCTAACGGCCCGAGATAAGCCTCAAATCCTTTCCTAGCCCCCATTTCCTATTTAAGCAACCCCTACCAAATCAAGACAACCCTAATTTCTAGGAGTCTTGTCCCCATCGCCGCCGCCACCTGGTCTCGATCCACCTCGGGATCCCCTTCTCCTCGTTTACCTCCACCCGCCAACAGGAGCCCGAGCTCCTTCTCCCCGACCCCGAGCAGCCAATCCATCCCTCGCTGGAGCAAGCACTGGAGCAAGTCAGGCTCTTCTTCCCCGCGCCATTGAGCCCGTTCGGCGCCACACCCGAGCTCCTCCCGCTTGATCCGGGGCGTCCCCGCGCTGACAGACCCCCTCTTCCTCGCCTCGTCGCCGACGAGCATTCACCAGGCCAGGCCGCCCGCTCCTTCTCCCTGTCCTCCTCTTCTCGTTTCTCCCCTCTCTGACCTCTTCCTCATCTCATCCCTCTCTCGTTCCTCTTCATAGGGAACCGACGCCATAGACGCCCATGCTCTGCTCCATGTCAACCGTCGCCGCCCTTCCTCGTCAGATCCGGTCGGGGCTCGTCGGATCTCGCCGCCCCGCCATGTTCCGGGAGCCACGGAGCCCGTTAAATCCCTTCGCTGCCCCGACCACGCCAAGTCCCCGCCGCCTCGTTGACCTCCTCGCATGCGGGCTGCGCCAGCCACTATCGGCGACCACCACGAGAACCTTCTTGCCGACCCGCCGCTTCCGCCGCTTTGCTACGCCATTACGCTTCACACCACACTGCCATCCCCCTCGTCCTTCCACTCGTCGTCGGGAGACGCCAGCGCCAGGTCCACCACCGCCTGGGTCCTCTGCTTCCAGGACGAGGCGCCCACTCGGCCGCATCTCGCGTTGACCGCGCCCCGCCTGCTTCCCCTTCGGCCTCCAAGGCCAGCTCAAGCCGGCCCAAGCCATATCCAGCTCCACGCCTGCCTCCTCCTCACCGACCAGGCCTCAGCCCATGGGTGAGCTGCCTCCAGCCTTTGCTCCTGTTGGCCTGTTTGCTCAGTTTCGGCCCGATACATTTTTTCCCTGCGTTGGACGAATTATCTCTTTATCCAGAGACTGCAGTTTTTCAGAAAACACCTTAATGTTCATGCATCAATAATTCATTAACCATGCATCTAAATGAAACATGTTACATACGTAAAATGCTTAGATTTTCATCTAGTTTCACAATATCAAACTTTCATGCATGTTTAAAATGTTTAACTTGTTGTTTGCATTAATTTGCATAAATGCCATGTTAAAATGATTTATTTCATAACTAAATAACCGTAGCTCGGATTTAAATAATTTATATATGTAAATGGGGTAGAAATATGCATAGATTAACATGGTAGCATTACTTTACATGTTTAACAACTCTAAAATTATGTATAGGGCAGAACAGTACCAAATTCATATTATGCATATGGGGTTTTTCCGGAATTGTTGTTAGTTGTTCCGGCCTCATTTAAACTTGCCTAAATAGGTAGTTTAATTATGCTTCACCTTTTGCCATGCTTAACCACAGTTAATGTTGTTGGGTACATAAACGGGAGAGAACTAAATAATTGATGTGGTGTTTCGTCAATATACAACTCGTTGCATATTGGGCTCCATTTAACTTGTAGTTTTGTTTGTGCATATTGCCATGCCATGCTATTTAAATCGGACATGCATCATACTTGGTTGTGCATCATGCCATGTGTATGTGATGGTTGTTTACTGTGTTGTTTGTTTCTTTCCGGGTTGCTTCTCTCGTTAGCTTCGGTTTCGTTCCGGAGTTGTGAGGATTCGTTCGACTACGTTCGTTTGTCTTCTTCATCGACTCGTTCTTCTTCCTTGCGGGATCTCAGGCAAGATGACCATACCCTCGAAATCACTTCTATCTTTGCTTGCTAGATGCTCGCTCTTTTGCTATGCATATGCTATGATGCCTACCACTTGCTATATCATGCCTCCCATGTTGCCATCTCAAGCCTCTAACCATCCTTTCCTACCAAACCGTTGTTTGGCTATGTTATCGCTTTGCTCAGCCCCTCTTATAGCATTGTTAGTTGCAGGTGAAGATGAAGTTTGTTCCTTGTTGGAACATGGAGATGTTGTTCCTTGTTGGAACATGTTTACTTGTTGGGATATCATAATATATCTTATTTAATTAATGCATCTATATACTTGGTAAAGGCTGGAAGGCTCGGCCTTATGCCTGGTGCTTTGTTCCACTCTTGCCGCCCTAGTTTCCGTCATATCGATATTATGTTCCCGGATTTTGCGTCCCTAACGCGGTTGGGTGATTTATGGGACCCCCTTGACAGTTCGCTTTGAATAAGACTCCTCCAAAGAAGGCCCAACATTGGTTTTACCATTTGCCTCACCTATGCCCTTTTTCCCTTGGGTTTCAAGCCCAAGGGTCATCTTTATTTTGCCCCCGGGCGGTGCTCCTTCGAGTGTTGGTCCGAACCGAGCAACTGCAGGCCACCACGGGAAACTCGAGGCTTGGTTTTACTCGTAGCTTGACTTATCCGGTGTGCCACGAGAACGAGGTACGTCTGACTCTATCGGGATTTGTCGGCACATCCGGGCGGCTTTGCTGGTCTTGTTTTATTACTGTCGAAATGTCTTTTAGCCGGGATTCCGAGACTGATCGGGTCTTCCCGGGGAGAAGGAATATCCTTCGTTGATCGAGAGAGCTTCTCATGGGCTAAGTTGGGACACCCCTGCAGGGTTTGAACTTTCGAAAGTCGTGCCCGCGGTTATGTGGCAGATGGGAATTTGTTAATGTCCGGTTCTAGTAAACTTGAAGCAAACTCTTCTAAAATACACCAACCGTGTGTGTAACCGTGAGTGTCTATTTTCGGGGTTGATCGAGAGGAGAACACGGTTTCTGTGTTATGATTGACGTAAGTAGAAGTTCAGGATCACTTCTTGATCATTGCTAGCTTCACGACCGTTCCGCTTGCTCTCTTCTCGCTCTTATTTGCGTTGGTTAGCCACCATATATGCTTAGTCACTGCTTCAACCTCACCACCTTACCTCTTCCTTACCCATTAAGCTTTGCTAGTATTGATACCCATGGTAATGGGATTGCTGAGTCCTCGTGGCTCACAATTTACTACACCAACAGTTGCAGGTGCAGGTTTTGCGATGATCATGACGCGAGAGTGATGTGTGCTTGTTTTGGAGTTCTTCTTCTGCTTCTTCGATCAGGGGATAGGTTCCAGGTCGGCAGCCTGGGCTAGCAGGGTGGATGTCGTTTGAGTTTCTGTTTATGTTTCATCCGTAGTCGGATGTTGTTCTCATGTATGTTGTTGATGTATTCTTGTGGCATTTGTGCCTTATGTATGTATCCCCGTCTATTATGTAATGTTGATGTAATGATATCCACCTTGCAAAAGCGTTTCAATATGCGGTTCTATCCTTGGTGGGACCTTCGAGTCTCTTTAGGATAGTATCGCATATTGGGCGTGACACAAGATGACTGAAAAGCCTTGGTTTCAGTAAGATGGAACAAGGTAGCAACCTGTTGGAAGTAACACATTTTGATGTGTGCAGTCCAATGAGTGCTGAGGCATGTAGTGAATATCGTTATGTTCTGACTTCACAGATGATTCGAGTAAATGTTGAGTATATTTACTTGATGAAACACAAAGTCTGAATTATTGAATGGTTCAAGTAATTTCAGAGTGAAGTTAAAGATCATTGTGACAAGAGGATAAAATGTCTATGATATGATCATAGAGATGAGTATCTGAGTTCTGAGCTTTGGCACGCAATTAAGACCTTTGTGCAAATTGTTGCACAATTAATACCGCCTGGAACACCATAGTGTGATGGTGTGTCCGAACATCATAGTTGCACCCTATTGGATATGGTGCGTACCATGATGTCTCTTATCGAAATACCACTATCGTTCATGGGTTAGGCATTAGAGACAACCACACTCACTTTAATAGGGCACCACGTAATTCCGTTGAGATGACACCGTTTGAACTATGGTTTGGAGAAACCTAAGTTGTCGTTTCTTAAAGGTTTGGGGCTGCGACGCTTATGTGAAAAAGTTTCAGGTTGATAAGCTCAAACCCAAAGCGGATAAAATGCGTCTTCATAGGACACCCAAAACGGTTGGGTATACCTCCTAATTCAGATTCGAAAGCAATAGGGATTGTTTCTAGAAACGGGTCCTTTCTCGAGGAAAAGTTTGTCTCGAAAAGTTGAGTGGGAAGATGGTGGAGACTTGATATGGTTATTGAACCGTCACTACAACTAGTGTGTAGCAGGGCACAGGAAGTTGTTCCTATGGCACCTACACCAATTGAAGTAGAAGCTTATGATAGTGATCATGAAACTTCGGATCAAGTCACTACCGCACCTCGTGAGGGTGACAAGGATGCGTCTTTGCTGAGTGGTACAGTAATCTTGTCTTGAAGGTCATGTTGCTAGACAACAATGAACCTACGAGCTATGGAGAAGCGATGGTGGGCCCATATTCCGACAAATGGTTAGAGGCCATGAAATCCGAGATAGGATCCATGTATCAGAACAAAGCATGGACTTTGGTGGACTTGCCCGATGATCGGCAAGCTATTGAGATAAATGGATTTTTAAGAAGAAGACGGACGTGGACGGTAATGTCACCATCTATGAAGCTCGACTTGTGGCAAAGAGTTTTTCACAAGTTGACTACGATGAGATTTTCTCATCCGTAGCGATGCTTAAGTCCATCGGAATCATGTTAGCATTAGCTGCATTTATGAAATCTAGCAGATGGATGTCAAAACGAGTTTCCTTACCGGTTTCCGTAAGGAAAGGTTGTATGAGATACAATCGTAAAGGTTTTGTCGATCCTAAGGATGCTTTGAAAGGTATGCTAGCTCCAAAGTGATCCTTCCATGGACCGGAGTAAGCATCTCGGAGTTGGAATATACTCTTTGATAAGATGATCAAAGATTTTGGGTTTATACAAAGTTTATGAGAAACTTGTATTTCCAAAGAAGTGAGTGGGAGCACTATAGAGTTTTTGATGAGTATATGTTGTTGACATATTGTTGATCGTAAAATGATGTAGAATTTCGTGAAAGCATATAGGGTTATTTGAAAAGTGTTTTTCAAGTGAAAACCTGTATTAAGCTACTTGAACATTGAGCATCAAGATCTATAGGGATAGATCAAAAACGCTTAATGGTACTTTCAAATGAGCATATACCTTGACATGATCTTGAAGGTGTTCAAGATGGATCAGTCAAAGACAGAGTTCTTGCCTGAGATGTAAGGTATGAAGTTAAGACTTAAAGCTCGACCACGGCAGAAGAGAGAGAAAGGACGAAGGTCATCCCCTATGCCTTAGACGTAGGCTCTACAATATGCTATGCTGTGTACCGCACCTGATGTGTACCTTGCCATGAGTCGGTCAAGGGGTACAAGAATGATCCAGAATGGATCATTGGATAGCGGTCAAAATTGTCCTTGGAGTAAATAAGGACATGTTTCTCGATTATGGAGGTGATAAAGAGTTTGGCGTAAAGGGTTACGTCGGTGCAAGCTTTAACACCTATCCAAGTGACTCTGAGTAGCAAACCGGATACGTATAGTGGAGCAACCATTTGGAATAGCTCCAAGTGGAGCGTGGAAGCAACGCTACAATATGACCTAGAAATTTGCAAAGCACACACGGATCTGAAAGGTTCAGACCCGTTGACTAAAACCTCTCTCACAAGCAAAACATGATCAAACCTCAGAACTCATTGAGTCTTAATCACATGACGATGTGAACTAGTTTACAGACACTAGTAAACTCTTTGGATGTTGGTCACATGGCGATGTGACCTATCAGTGTTAATCACATGACGATGTGAACTAGATTATTGACTCTAGTGCAAGTGAGAGACTGTTGGAAATATGCCCTAGAGGCAATAATAAATTAGTTATTATTATATTTCCTTGTTCATGATAATCGTTTATTACCCATGCTATAATTGTATTGATAGGAAACTCAGATACATGTGTGGGTACATAGACAACACCATGTCCCTAGTAAGCCTCTAGTTGACTAGCTCGTTGATCAATAGATGGTTACGGTTTCGACCATGGACATTGGATGTCGTTGATAACGGGATCACATCATTAGGAGAATGATGTGATGGACAAGACCCAATCCTAAGCCTAGCACAAAGATCGTAGTTCGTATGCTAAAGCTTTTCTAATGTCAAGTATCATTTCCTTAGACCATGAGATTGTGCAACTCCCGGATACCGTAGGAATGCTTTGGGTGTACCAAACTTCACAACGTAACTGGGTGGCTATAAAGGTGCACTACAGGTATCTCCGAAAGAGTCGGTTTGGGTGGCACGAATCGAGACTGGGATTTGTCACTCCTTACGACGGAGAGGTTTCTCTGGGCCCACTCGGTAGGACATCATCATAATGTGCACAATGTGACCAAGGGGTTGATCACGGGATGATGTGTTACGGAACGAGTAACGAGACTTGCCGTAGGGAGATTGAACAAGGTATCGGTATACCGACGATCGAATCTCGGGCAAGTATAATACAGCTAGACAAAGGGAATTGTATATGGGATTGATTGAGTCCTTGACATCGTGGTTCATCCGATGAGATCATCGTGGAACATGTGGGAGCCAACATGGGTATCCAGATCCCGCTGTTGGTTATTGACCGGAAGAACGTCTCGGTCATGTTCGCATGATTCCCGAACCCGTAGGGTCTACACACTTAAGGTTCGATGGCGCTAGGGTTATAAAGGAAGTTTGTATGTGGTTACGAATGTTGTTGAGTCCGGATGAGATCCCGGACGTCACGAGGAGTTCGAAATGGTCCGGAGGTAAAGATTTATATATAGGAAGTGTTATTTTGGTCGGAAAAGTTTCGCGTTATCGGTATTGTAGGGAGTGCCGAAAGGGTCCGGGGTCCACCGGGGGTCCACCTGCCTGGGGCCACATGGGCTGTAGGGGTGCACCTTGGCCTATATGGGCCAAGGGCACCAGCCCCAAGAGGCCCATGCGCCAAGATATAAGAAAAAGGGAGAGTCCTAAAGGGGAAGGCACCTCCAGGGTGCCTTGGGGAGGATGGACTCCTCCCCTCTTGGCCGCACTCCTTCCTTGGAGGAAGGGCAAGGCTGCGCCCTCCCCTCTCTTGCACCTATATAAAGGGAGGGGAGGGAGGGGTGGCCGCACAGTCCCCTGGCGCCTCCCTCCCTCCCGTGACACCTCCTCCTCTCCCGCAGGTGCTTGGCGAAGGCCTGCAGGATTGCCACGCTCCTCCACCACCACCACGCCGTTGTGCTGCTGCTGGATGGAGACTTCCTCAACCTCTCCCTCTCTCCTTGCTGGATCAAGGCGTGGGATACGTCACCGGGCTGTACGTGTGTTGAACGCGGAGGTGCCGTCCATTTGGCACTAGGATCTCCGGTGATTTGGATCACGACGAGTACGACTCCTTCAACCCCGTTCTCTTGAACGCTTCCGCTTAGAGATCTACAAGGGTATGTAGATGCACTCTCCTTCCCCTCGTTTCTGGTTTCTCGATAGATAGATCTTGGTGACACGTAGGAAATTTTTGAATTTCTGCTACGTTCCCCAACAGTTTTTGTTGGTCCAATTTTTCATGCTTTATTAATGCAAATGACATGTTACAAAATGCAGGGTGTGACACGAAGCTCCTCCCGCGCCGCCCTGATTCCAGAGCGCGCTTCCTTGGCTGCTTCTAAGGCCTTCTTCAAATCAGCCTTTTTCGTCTGGTTCTCCTTCTCGAGGAGCTCATAGCGGCTGTTGGCATTTTTCAGCTCAAGCGCCATGTTGGCTATTTTCTCTTCGCTCCGGCGATGAGCGGCCTGTTCGGCAATTAACTCTTCGACCGCCTTTAGAGTGGTCGCATCGCTTATTCGGGCTTGCTCCTTGGCTCGGGCAAGCTCCGCTCGAAGGGTCTCCACGGCAGCAGCTCCATCTGTAGTAACAGCTTATTATAGATACTAGCATCATGCTCCTCTTAAAGGTTTGCTGACAAGCTGAATATACATACCCTGGGCCTCGTCAAGTCGCTTGTTAACAAGCGTGATGTCGGCATAGGCCACGTCTAGCTGCCCCTTTTGTTCGGCAAGATCTGCAGATCGGTCGACCACCGAACCCTCAGCCACCTGCACATAAAGCAGCGCGATTATTAACAGAGATTATGATTCTCTGTTTGCCACCTTTGGATAGCAACCAGAGTCTCAGGGGCTACTATCTATACAGAGCACATCTAGCATGTACGGTACCATCAAAAATACACTTTTGGCGTACCTCAAAGCCTCTCAGTAGACTCGTAAAAGCTTCATTCAAACCGCTTTTCGCGGATGGAATCCTCTCAACTACCGTGCCCATTAGAGCACGATGTGTCTCGGAGACGGCCGCTCGCTCCAGAAGGCCCATTAGTGTGTCAGGCTGTGCGCCGGACAATCCCGGACTCCTCCTGAAGCTCGCCTCGGGAGCCGGATACCTCAGACTCCGGGCAGCCGAAGTGTCTACTTCTAGCCTTGGTGGATCCGGAGAAATCCTCCGTGACGACACTTCGGGGTTGTCCGCCCCATGTGAAGGGGAGGCAGGGGGAGGCGACTCGCTCTCCATCATCTTCCAGGAAGATTCCCTGAGGACGAATTCTGTGGAGAAGGGCTACGAGCCCTACTGTAACAAATATGTTTTGGTCATTATTCTCAGAGACAAAAACAGGATATACTTACCAAAGTACCTTTTTTTTCACTTACAGCTCGATTAAAGGCTGGCCCCCTTGCGGGCGCTGTACGGTAAGGACGCCCTCTGGGGCAGGGGCCCCTGGCGAAGGTTTCTTCCCTCGTTTGGAAGCCTCTGTTTCCAAATCTTCAGGTGCGCCCCTTTTCTTACCACGGGGAGAGGGGATTTTTGATTCACCTCTCCGATCACCCTCCTTTGCGGAGGCACCAATTCCCCCGGTTTGGATGTGTAGTGCATGAAGCCCGCTCTCGGCTTCTCTATGCCTCCCTTCATCTTCTCCTGATGGCACTTGGTAGGGTGCACGCTTCAGCATCCTGGCTAGAACAAGATTCGGCGAGAACTTCAGGAAGAGGGGCCGAACACCTGATCCTCTCCGCCTTCCTTATCCAATCCTGGCCGAGGGTGGTTTATCATAATGATGTTATCAAACATAATAATGGTGTGTTCGTTGCATAGTTACTTACTTGGGTATCTGGAAGGTTGCAGTTCAGACCCGCATCCTCGGTGGTGTCTGGACACTTTATTCGGCATCCGAAGAATAACTGATACATCCCTTCAAGCGTCACACCGAAGAAGTGTTGAATAGTTCGTGATCCTTCCGGGTTGAACTCACACATACGGAGAGGGCGACGTTTGCACGGCGGGACCTGTCGAACCAGCATTACTTGCATTACCTGGACAAGACTGACATCCCTACTAAGAAGATGTCGGATGCGACTTTGCAATGTTAGCACGTCATTAACTAGCCCCCAGTCCAGCCCTTTGTTGACCCATGATGCCAGTTGAGGCGGAGGGCTCGGGCGAAAGGTTGGGGCGGCCACCCACTTTGTACCCCGGGGAGTAGTGATGTAAAACCACTCCCGCTGCCATAATTCGGGAACCTCTGGGAAGGAACCCTTCGGCCATGGGGCGTCGGCGCCTTTGCTAATTATAGCGCCTCCGCACTCTGCATGTTGCCCCTCGATCATCTTTGGCTTCACATTGAAGGTCTTGAGCCATAAGCCGAAGTGTGGGGTAATGCGGAGGAAGGCCTCACACACGACGATGAACGGCGAGATATGAAGGATGGAATCTGGAGCTAGATCATGGAAATCTAGCCCGTAATAAAACATGAGCCCTCTTACGAAGGGATCAAGACTGAAAGCCAAGCCCTTGAAGGAAGTGGGAAATAAATCTGATGCTCTCGCTAGGTTCGAGTGGGGATAGGCGCCCTTGAGCAGGTAGCCGGTGGGAGATTTCGGCGGTCAGATATCTAGCCTCCCTAAGCTTCTTGATATCCTCCTCTGTCACAGAAGAGGCCATCCACCGGCCTTTAAGGTTGGATCCAGACATGATTGAAGGTCCAAAGTGCTTAGCCTGAACTTTGGGTGTTGGAACTCGAGGTAAGGGAAGGGAAGGATTGGGCGTGGAAAGAAAAGGACAGGTCTGGACCTCTTTATAAAGGTGGTGAATATCAAGTGTCCTTCGTGTGACCGTTTGGAACTTGCCTAAAACCGTGGAGTTATATCAGTAACTCGATTGGGTTACCCACACTCGTATTGATGAGAATCCTGTGATAAGGGGGACACGATCTCTTCTTCGACAAGACGTGCCAATAAAACCGCCTCGCAATACGTGTAGTAGCAGGCCGGGAGAAAACAGTTCGAATAATGACCGGGCCGCGGTGTGACGTTATACTATGAAAAGTTGTCAGCAGATTAGATTTGTGAAATATATTCTATCTACGGTGTTATGTGGAACTTGTTTTGCGGAGCCGGACACGATCCTCGTGTTCACAATCTTCTATGGAGTATTCAGAGAAGGAACCCGCCTTGCAATGCCGAAGACAATCTGCGCGCTGGACTCATCGTCATTGAAGCCTGGTTCAGGGGCTACTGAGGGAGTCCTGGATTAGGGGGTATCCGGACAGCCGGACTATATACTTTGGCCGGACTTTTGGACTATGAAGATACAAGATTGAAGACTTCGTCCCGTGTCCGGATGGGACTCTCGTTTGCGTGGAAGGCAAGCTTGGATATTCGGATATGTAGATTTCCTTCTCTGTAACCGACTCTGTGTAACCCTAGCCCCTCCGGTGTCTATATAAACCGGAGGGTTTAGTTCAATGAGGACAAGAACAATCATAATCATAGGCTAGCTTCTAGGGTTTAGCACATGCGATCTCGTGGTAGATCAACTCCTGTAATACTCATATCATCAAGATCAATCAAGCAAGAAGTAGGGTATTACCTCCATCGAGAGGGCCCGAACCTGGGTAAAACATCGTGTCCCCTGCCTCCTGTTACCATTAGCCTTAGACGCATAGTTCGGGACCCCCTACCCGAGATCCGCCAGTTTTGACACCGACAGTGGGCCCCGCCGACTGGTCTGGTACGGAGCCGACAGGCCGCCTCCGCTGCTTGCGGGTCTGGTCGGTGGCTGATTACTGTTGCCGCAATGTTGCTGACGCACGCTTGGTCAGGGGGGCGTGGCTACAGTCCCGCCGCCTAGTGGGAGATCACTGCAGCCACACCGTGTCTCATCTGGTCAATGGTGTGCGGACCCCGAGGGAGGAGAGGGCCTCCTGCTTGAGGCCGGCCTCCCTCAGGTCCGACTGGTCGGGCTCCCGCCGTCTTCCGTGCTCTCGCTTCCTGGTAGGGCCCGCAGCCTGCAGGTCGTACCGACAGGCCGTCGTGGGAGCAGGGCTATGCCCGTCAGGAGTGACGTCAAGGGCGGGGTTGCCACAGTGCTGTGCCGTGCGGAGATCTCCGCCGGTACGGAGCATTGTGGCCATGCCTAGCGCTGGATATGGGGGTGATGGACTACACTATAGCCACACCTTGTCTTGTCCTCTTAATGGAGGCGCAGACTCTGAGGGCGCCGCGGGCCGACTGCTAGGAGCCGGCCTCTATGGAGGCCGCCTGCAAGGAGTCGGCCCGCTTTCCGACCACTGGTCAGCTGGCTATCAGAAGGCGGCGCCTCATCTTGATTTTCCTAAGGGGCGCAGTCAGCCCCGATGTTTTGAAAGGTTTAGGGACTCGGGTTAGGCTACCCGTGGCCCATTACTCCGACACTCATCACTTTGAACTTTTCAGGAACATCAAATATATGCAGCAAGTTGATGGAGTGTCCTCTGGTCATTCTGTGATCACCTGACTTTGGTAGCAATGTGTGCCTTAGGATCCAGTTGATTGTAGGCAGGCCTGACAGTAAGTGCTTCACAGAACCAAACTTGTGAGTCTCCAGGTCTGCATCAGGAATCTCCTTGTACATGCTAGCCATTGAGTTGTGATCCTTCTTCTTCTTGGCACAGACATCCAAGTCATCTTCATGTTCTTCAGGGACATTGATTAGCTGAGCCCATTCTTCAACAGTAGACTGGTACCTTGTACCTTCAGACATCCAAACTATCCTTCCATCTGGATAGAAGTGGGCATTAGAATAGAATTGCATGATCAGCTCATCATTCCATTTGGTGAGATTTTGGCCAACAAACTTGTCAACCTCACAAGCCTTGAAGCTGTCATAAACTCCTGGAAAATTATCTTCATCCTCTTTGATGTATTCCCAATCAACCCATCTCATGTCACAGACAATTGGCTTCTTGTCAAGCAGGATAGTCTCATAGAAATCTTGTTGTTCCTTCGTGTGGAACCTGTAATCCACAGTAGTTCTCCTCCTAACAGCATATGGATCAGACTGTCTCCACAATCTCAATCCTGAATCCATCCTGATCCTCATATCTTCTGCAACAGGATGTGCATCATTCTGGTCAGGGATCTTTGGCTTCAACTTTCTTAAAACAAGTGAATCATCTTCCTCACCATCAGCAGCCTCAGGCACTGGGGCCTTGTTCCTCCCTTCAGCTGGTATACTTCTGGTGTTCCTCTTGGGCTTACTGGGCTTCTGAGCTGGAGCTTTGATGGAGCATCCCCTGATCTGATTGCATCTCCCATAAGCTTCTGAGCTTTGGGTGCTGGTGCAGCATCCTCTTCATCTTCCTCTTCTTCCATCATTGATGGCTTGCCAATAACTTTGGCCATGGTATTCTTGACCCTTTCTTTCCTCTTCTTGCCATCTCCAGTTTCTTTGGGTTCAAAAGTGAACTCCATTTTCTCTTGAGTAGAGGATCTGGCCTTAGACATAGGAACTCTTCTTGCTGGAGCCTTTGTTTTCATTCCTGGCTTAGTTGCAGCAGTTGTGCCATACTCCTTTTTCAGCACCTTTTTCCTTGAAGTGGCCTCATCCTCAACAGCCACATAATCCTCATCCTCAGAATCTGAGGTTCTCTTCTTCCTTGTTCTAGTAGCTGCCTTGGGCAAGTAACTAGGTGTGCTCCCTCTGCCCTCATCATAACTGCTTGAGGGACTAGTGCCCTCACTCATTTGAACCTGCTCTTTAGACTTGTTCTCGCTGTCACTTTGATCAGACATCTCTGCAAACTGTCAGCAGACCCTGTGAATAGGTCGTAGATGAGGTAGAGTAGATGAGCATCACAAAGTACAGAGGTTTTGCAAAACAAATTGAGTCAAAAATCTTAGTTTTAGTTCTCTACAGAAGTGATCTCGGAGCTACCGAATTGACAAACTCGGTGATACCGAAGCAACACTTGGAACCTAAACTAGTGAACTCGGTTGGGCCGAGTCACAGTTCGGTGGCACCGAGATTGCTAGGGTTTCACAGAATCTTGAACTCGGTCACACCGATTTGCACGTTTCGGTCAGACCGAAAAGCGCATGTGCAATGGCCTAAGCTGAATCGGTGAGACCGATTACAACATTTTGGTCGGTCCGAGATGAGTTCTGCGGAGAGCTAACCCTAAAATTTTAGAATCAATCTAGACCTAAGGAAGTTTTAGATGGATGGATTAGTCACATTCGTGGCAAGAAACATGGCATTGTCCTTGTGCTAGGAATCGGAGTGAAAGAGACAGCGCAAGGGGTTGAACACTTACCCTAGAGTGGCGAGTGTTTGCTATGGCGACAACGGCAGAGTAGATTGCCGTTGACGGCGGCGGAGACCAACGGTGGGAGGTCGCTGGCGGAGAGAAGACAATCCCGAGACCTGAGACGGCAGAGCAGGAAACGCTCGGGCTGAGAGGTTTCGAAGGAATTTCCAAAATCTCACCCGTGAGTATTTATATCCTGACCCTATCGGTGTGACCGAGTGGAACAACTTGGTGGCACCGAGATGCAGAATCGCAAGCGGTTACTGCAACTCGGTGTGACCGAAATGTTCAAATCGGTTGCATCAAGATTGAAAACCTAGATCAACTTAGTGATCTCGGTGTGACCGAAATGGATGACTTGGTCATACCGAAATGCACAAAGAGGTTTTGGAAGTTTAAGTCTATGACGAATCGGGGACTCCAAGTGCTCCTCACACAGAGTGGTTCGAATCTGACTTGATCAAACTTTGTGATGTAGCATGAATAGAGTTTGAGACGAGAAAAGCATAGATAGCTAGAGGGAGTTCTTAGGCATTCTTGTCCATCCATTTGGCAAAAGAGAAAAATCCAAACAATCAAAGCAACAAATGGATGTCCTCGAATAAGTAAAATATGCATCCAACATGCTCACACAATAAAATGACAAATGAAATATGTGACAAAGCATGCACAAACACTCTAGCATCTATCAAGCAATTTGGTGATGACTATGTCATCTATATATTAGTATATTGACTTAGGAATCAAATGATAACATTTAATCATAGGTCATACTCATCGTTTAAGCACAAGTGGGGTTGCCACTTTTACATAAAGCATTGTTTTGCTCACATCATTAGAGTTGCTCTAACTCAATTTTTAGAGTAAAGCTCCCCCTAGATGTGATACCCCCCTAAGAGGGATGAACTAACCTTGGTTTTGTCAATGATGACTTCATGTAGGTGTTGAAGATGTGGGTGCTCAATGTTGATGTAGATCATTTGGATCAATCCTTTAGAGTGAGTTGCACTTTCAATACCTACACGGGTTAGTCCCACAAGGAACAAACAAGGATATCCATAGACATAGAGCGATGTACACACAAGATGATGTCCATGGAAGCATTAGGTTACCTTGTCCCTTGTCTTACCAACAAGAGGGTTTGTGACTCCTTGAACTAGTGCAAGATATGGAAGTTGTTTGCACTTGTCCTTGCCAAAATGATAAGAGTGAAGTATGTTGGCGGAGTCACTCTCAAGAACTCTCTAGTTCTTCTTCTTCGGGATCCACATCATCTTGATGGGAATCCTTGGAGTTGTAGTCGTACTTGATGAAGTAGAACTTGATGTAGTCTTGGGAACCCACTTCACCAAGGCCTTAGGAGCTTCTTCAAATGCATCAATCTCCTCTTGAAGCTTGTCCTTGCCTTTTTGCTTGTGGTCTTGTGGTGGAAGATCATCTTGAGCTTGTGTTCCTTGGAAAGAAGTAGGATTGTACTTCTCTTGTTGAGGAACAAACTTCGTCTTGGGGTATTGATCTTCTTCCCACTCAACTCCATTGGCATTGAACTTTCGTTCAAAACCAACACCTTGATTCTTCCGGTGTCTTCCTTGCTTGCATACAATTTCCTCAAATTGCATGCTTCCTAAGCAAGACTCTTGTAAACACCTTTCTCTATAATTCCTTCAATAAGCTATTTTCTTGCTCAAGTGTAACTTGGCTAAGAAAATCATTAGTGGAATCAAGAGAACTACTAGAAGCAACAATATTGGATTTAGCATGATTATTGTTACTACTAGAAGAAGAATCTTTCTTGTTCTAGTTGCTAGATTTAACTTGTGGCATGTAAGTAGACAAGAGTAAACGCTTGGCAATGTAAGAAGAACTTTTCTTGCGAAGATCATCCTTGATTGCTTTTAAGAACTCATGCTCTTGCTCAAGGTTGAGCTTTTCAAAGCGTAGCTTCTCATGAGCCTTTAAAAGTTCTCGATGATCTTCCAAGGTAGTTTCATGAGCTAACTTATGAGTGTTTAGATCTTTAGTTAGATGCTCAATCACCTTCTTATCATCATCATTCATTTTATCTTGATTAGCATGATTAATAGCAAGTTCATCATAGTTTTCATAACTAGAATTTTCAACAAGTAAATCATCATCTCCTAGCAAATCATCTTCATCACTATTGAAATCAACATACTCGGGGTGTGTTACCTTTGGACCTTTAGCCATGAAGCATCTTCCAATTCCTTTGTTTGGTGAGTCAAATATGTCGTAGGAGTTGGTTGTCACACGTGCTAGTCCAGCAACACCTTCATCTTGAGTATATTCGGAGTCGGAGTGATAACTTCTTTCGGAGTGATGGTCAGAGTCGGAACCGTATACCCATTCACCAACATGAGCTTGATGTTTTCTTTTTGTGTAGCTCCTAGATGACTTGTCCTTCCTCTCTGAATCCTTGCTTCTCCGAGAGGGTCTTCGTTCATAACGATCATCTCTACTCCTTCTCTCTCTTGGTGGTGATTCTTCTCTCCTACTCCTTCTTTTGGGAGAATCTTCTCTTCTTTTGTAGGGAGTCGTACACTCATTGGAATAGTTTCTGGGTCTTCCACAATTGTAGCAATTACGCTCACGACTAGAAGATCTTTTGTCATTGTAGGACCTTGACTTGGAGCTTCTTTCCTTGCTTCTACTCTTGTAGAATTTGTTGAAGTTCTTCACCATTAGACTCAATTCTGCATTGAAGGTTTGCTTCTCACTTGATGATGTGGGAGCTTCACATGAGGCTTATGAAAGCACCACTTGACTTGTTGTCGAGCTCTTCCTTATCCTTAAGTGACATCTCATGAGCAACAATTCTTCCAATGACTTCTGTTGGCTTGAGATCTTTGTAGTTGGGCATCATTTGGATCAATGTGCACACGGTATCATATTTTCCATCCAAGGCTCTTAGGATCTTCTTGATGATGAATCTATCACCATCTCTTCACTTCCTAAGTCGGCAATCTCATTTGTGATGAGAGCAAGCCTAGAGTACATTTCAGCGACACCTTCACCATCCTTCATTTTGAACTTGTCAAGTTGACTTTGAAGCACATCCAATTTGGATTCCTTGACAGAGTCGGTACCTTCGTGCATATCAATCAAAGTATCCCAAATTTCCTTTGCATTCTCATAACGGCCGATTTTGTTGAATTCTTCGGAACACAATCCGTTGAAGAGAATATCACAAGCTTGAGCATTGTATTGCAGCATCTTCAACTCTTTCGTGGTAGCTTCACGGTTCGGTTCTCTCCCATCGAAGAATTCACCTTGCAAGCCAATACACACAATAGCCCAAACGGCGGGGTTGTGTCAAGAATATGCATTTTCATCTTATACTTCCAACTAGCAAAATTAGTACCATCAAAGTAAGGACCTCTACGGTGGTAATTTCCCTCGCTAGACGCCATACTCTCCTAGGTTGTGAAACCAAGGCTATGATCACCAAAAGCTATGGAAATCAAAGCAAATGGAGACCAAAGCTCTAATACCAGTTGTAGGATCGAAAGTATGTCTAGAGTGGGGGTTAGACTACTTGACCAAATAAAAATCTAGCCTTTCCCCAATTTTAATTCTTGGCAGATTTTAGCAACTTAGCACAACTCAAGTAATCAACCTACACATGCAATTCTAAGAGTATAACAGCGGAATGTAAAACAATTGCATATGAAGATAAAGGGAGGAGTTTGATGGAGCAAATGCAATGTAGACACGGAGATTTTTTTATCCGTGGTTCCGATAGGTGGTGCTATCATACATCCACGTTGATGGAGACTGTCGGTATCAAAACCGACGAATCTCGGGTAGGGGGTCCCGAACTGTGCGTCTAGGCGGATGGTAACATGAGACAAGGGACACAATGTTTTTACCCAGGTTCGGGCCCTCTCGATGGAGGTAATACCCTACTCCCGCTTGATTAATATTGATGATATGGGTAGTACAAGAGTAGATCTACCACGAGATCAAGGAGGCTAAACCCTAGAAGCTAGCCTATGGTATGATTGTTGTTCGTCCTACGGACTAAAACCCTTCGGTTTATATAGACACCGGATAGGTTAGGGTTACACAGAGTCGGTTACAATGGTAGGAGATCTACATATACGTATCGCCAAGCTTGCCTTCCACGCCAAGGAAAGTCCCATCCGGACACGGGAAGTCTTCAATCTTGTATCTTCATAGTCCAGGAGTCCGGCCAACGGTGATAGTTGGGCTATCCGGACACCCCCTAATCTGGGACTCCCTCAAGAGTCTCGAACCAGGCTTCAATGACGATGAGTCCGGCGCGTTGATTGTCTTCGGCATTGCGAGGCGGGTTCTTCTCCAAATTCCATATACTTGTCGAATAGTGTCCGGCTTCTGATAAATGATGCGCTCCTTGGCTTCTACGCCCAATAATGGCCTGTCTTCCATGTGTTTGAATGAATGCAAAAAGCCAGGGTATTTTTGCACTTACCCCCTAGCTGCGCAAATGAGCTGCCTATAAAAGGGGCGAGGATCTAGATCTGAGTCATACCATCCCTCCTTCATGAAGCTTTCATCGGGCGCCTCTGACCAAAGCCCATTCCATCATGGATAGTCGACGCGGCTCCTCCTCTCGCGCTCCCAGCCCTCAGCCTGGAAGTTGGGAGAGATGCTCAGTCCCGCATAGCGAGCTAGTTATACTCCAAACCAAGGGATTTCTTCCCCCGGCCTTCATGGTTCCGGTTCGAGCCGGACTTGCCACCTACAAGGGCGGAAAGCAAGCGGAGAGTGTCCCCGATCCCTCTAAAGGAGAGAGGGTATGCTTCATCTCTTATCTAGTAAGAGGACTCGGATTTCCAATCATCCGTTTCTCCGGGGGCTCCTGGAGTTCTACGGCCTCCAGTTGCACCACCTTACTCCTGCCTCCATCTTGCACATCGCGGGCTTTGTGGCCCTTTGCGAACTGTTCTTGGGCGTCAAGGCTCATTTCGGGCTGTGGAAGAGATTATTCTGCCTAGTACACCGTTCTCATGAGGGGTCAATATATCAAGTGGGCGGAGCCGAGCTATGGCGCATCGCCGGGACCGGATACCTATCCGGAACCCCAAAGAAGGCGTCCGAAGACTGGCCTTCGGAATGGTTTTACATGGAGGACGTCCCGCTGCCGGATCCTGTTCGGATCGGCCTTCCGGAGTTTAGCAATGCTCCTCTGAAGAAGCGCCTAAGCTGGCGCCCCCGGAGGGAAAATGACCGGGATGTCCTCTACTTGATGAGCCGAATAAGATTACTGGCTCATGCCGGATTGACCATGATTGGAGTCATGGCAATCTGCATTATGAGGGGAGTGCAGCCGCTCCAATATAGGGGCCACCCCATGTGGGACTTCAATGGGGAGGACGATGCCACCCGCCATGGCCACAAAGGGTCGGGATCGGTCACCGAACTGGTGAAGATCTTGTCTGCCATGTATAAAGGGGAGGAGGAGGATTTCCTCTGCGTCAATCCACTGAAGGAGTTTTCTTTGAATAATCCTCGAAGATGGGTAAGCAAACATCTTTGTGACCTGTCCGATCCATGTTCCCGTGGTTAAATATCTCATTTCATGGTTTCTGCGCAGGAACTGCGCCGGACTGTGGAGAAGATACACAGCCCGCCCCCACAACCCGAGGATCCGGAACGGCCATTCGATCCGACCTCCGTAGAGGATCCGGATATAAAGGTGGAGTTGATCGACGGGGTATTCCACCAACTTAGCATCGACAATGCTTTGGTTGCCATTACGGCCGATTACCCCAGAATACTTCCAGCCCCGCGGGTAACTGAGACCAATGTCCCAATATTCTGATAATGACCCATTCGTGCTTATTTCTCGATCACCGTATACCAATGGTGTTTCGCAGGGGGTACCTTCGAGGCAGGAAGCCGAGCCCGCGGCCAACAAGGGCACTACGCCTCAAGAAAGTTAAAAGGAGTGCGGTCCGGATCGAAACTCCACCGCATAGCGGTATGGCGTGACACCATGTTCCTAGGATGGATTCCTGGAAGGTGTACTAACGCCGACGCTCTTTTCAGAAAAAGAACGCCACGGACCGAGTCCCGGGAGGTTGTTAATCGAACCTCCGCCGGCCAGGCTCCAAAGCCGGGTCCAGAAGCGAAGGCAAACACGAGGCGTACGTCGGATGCTCCTCCGACAGAGGATGCCGACAGATTGTCCGCCACCAACTCCGAGGTGGAGAGCGCCCTGAATCACAGGCGTCGTCGGACAGTTCTTCGTGACGCATGTTTCTCCCAAGAGGCCTTGAATGCCTTCAATTCGGGAGATGCGCACCTCCGTGCCGCTCAAGATGGTCTAGCTAGAGCCACGGAGCAGTATGTAAAGGACATACGGGTATGGAAATTTGACAGTTATATATGCCATTAGCCCCCGAGACTTAAAATAGTTAGAATAACTGATTTAAGGATCATTTGTTATGCAGGATCTTACAAAAAAGAATACCCGACTGTCCCAGGAGCTTGAAGAGTGCAAGGCCCAACTTGAGGCCGCACTAGCCGCGACAGGGGGAGCCACGGAGACCCCCTCTGGTAATATACGCTTCAAAAGATAAATAGTTTATGAAGTGTGGCGGGTGTGTAAATCTGACAAAAACATTGCAGATGGCGCCGGACTAGATCCGGA
Source organism: Aegilops bicornis (assembly GCA_021605145.1). NCBI lineage: Eukaryota > Viridiplantae > Streptophyta > Magnoliopsida > Poales > Poaceae > Aegilops > Aegilops bicornis. The sequence goes on along the minus strand of CM038673.1, from coordinate 567,282,972 downwards.
CAAGCAGCAGCTCTTGCGCCAGCTAAAGGCCGGCGAGAGGGTTCTTACGAGGGTGCGGCAGGAGAAAAATAACCTCCAAGATGCCAACACCAAGCTGGGTGAGGAACTAAAGGATGTTCGTGCCCAGTTGTCTGACTCCGTAAAGGAGAATCGGTGGCTTCATCGCGGCATTTTCAAGAGTGCTTGAGCGAACTTTGAAAGAGTTCGGCGAGGAAGGCGACTAACATAAACATGTATGTAGGTTTGCTCACAGGTCGTCCCGAGGAGGAGATGCCCAGTTCTTGGTGATCTTCTTCCCGAATTCGTCATTTGCACGAACGAGTCCGGCGGTGATGAAAGGCATCGGCCAGGCCTTGTGGCCATCTATCTCCCCGCCTCAAGGCATTGTGGAGCCGGGCAGAGCGGCTTCAAGGAGCACGCGGCGCTTCCGACTATGGAAGATATCGGCCTTCCGTCAAAGGCGCCAGGAGGCTGGGCCATGGTAAAAGGCAGCGGTACGAAGGCTGACCCAAACCACATGGCCGAGGTCGGACCTGTGGGGCCTGACGGGATGGAGATCCATGTAAGCTTAGTGTACGGCCAAGTAGAATTGGCCGCCAAGTATTCCCAACAAGATTGTAAATTAGATAGCCTATTAGATGGCATTGAGGAGGAATACAATGAGTCGAGTTGACTATGTAAAAATATGACATGAAAAAATGTCTTCTAGCCGGATTGTAGATCGTTTGTCATAGCGGACCTTTCCGCTTCGACCTCAGGACCCAATAGTCCGGAGTGTGTCCGAATACCTTCGTGGTTATATAAGAACCGGGGTATGCATGAAGACAAGGCGTAGGGGTCATTATTGCTGTATCAGACAAGTGCCCAACTAGTTATGTTATATTACATGGGTAGTAAGAAACATCTTCCGTGGAGAATAGTTCCGTTAAGGGTTCCTTTTATTGAGATGCATGCCCTAAAGTGCATGTCAAAGCTGCTATGAAAGCGTAAAATCATCTCAGGGCAGATGGGTAAATAGTTAAAAATCATCTTTCAGTTCACCGACCGAATATTCCCTTAAGAACGCTAGCTTTGGCTTCACCCAATCTGAGGTACACATCCGGTGACCCGGCAGTAACAATCACAGAGGTGCTCCCTTTACCACCTAGCCGAACAATCGGGAACGTGAGGGGTAAGCACAGGAGCCAGCAACCCAAATTTTGGCCAAAACTTAAGTCATATCGATGCATATAATGGTGAATAAAAGGTACATGCGGAAGTTTAACGCATGTGTTGGGCATGAAGCCCGTATAAATAAGCTTCATTAAAGAAGCCCCGAGTATAATGAGCGGACAGCGCGTCAAGTATGTCTTGAAAAAAGCGCAAACGAGCCTCTAGAGGCTTCAAGAAGGAGGAGGAAGGAGAGAAATAAAAGACAGCAAAAATAGAAAATGTGGACGGAGGAAGGAGACGAACTTGGAGTCCGGCGCTTAGGCGTAGAATCTTCGTAGACGAGCTGCATTCCATGGGTTCGGCTCGAGTCGGTTATCCGATGCGTTTCGCAGACGGTATGCTCCGCCGGTTAGGACCTGGTCGATGATGAAGGGACCTTCCCATTTGGGCTTGAGTTTGTCCTTTTTCTTGTCCGGCAGGTGTAGAACTAGTTAGCCAACGTTATAAGCCTTGGCCCGTACTTCCCTGCTTTGATATCTTCGAGCCTGCTGTTGATAGAATGCGGAACGAGCTTTTGCCACGTCACGCTCCTCCTCCAATGCGTCCAAACTATCCTGCCGATCGAGCTCGGCTTCTCTTTCTTCATACATGCGTACGCGAGGTGAGTCATGTATTATGTCGCAGAGCAAGACTGCCTCTGCGCCGTACACCATAAGGAATGGTGTGAATCTGGTAGTACGATTCGGCGTGGTCCGCAGCCCCCATAGTACGGAGTCGAGCTCCTCAACCCAGTGTGTGTTAGATTCCTTGAGGGACCACACTAGTCTGGGTTTAATGCCGCTCATGATTATACCATTTGCTCGTTCGACTTGGCCGTTGGTTTGAGGGTGATAGACTGAGGCGTAATCGAGCTTGATGCCCATGTTTTTGCACCATAATTTGACCTCATCGGCCGTGAAGTTGGTGTCGTTATCGATCTTGATCTTGTGGGGGACACCGTAACGGTGCACTACCCTGATATGAAGTCTATCACCGGTCCGGATTCGCCGTTTTAACGAGCTTGGCCTCTATCCATTTGGTGAATTTATTCACCATGACCAATAGGTATTTTTGCTTGTGGGTTCCTCCCTTAAGGGGTCCAACCATGTCAAGCGCCTGCATGATGACGGCTAGGTGATGGGTATAGTTTTGAGGGCGGTGGGTGGCATGTGGCTTTGGTAAGCAAAAAGCTGGCAACCGACGATCGTTGGACTAAATCCTGCGCATCTGCCCGGGCGTCGGCTAATAAAATCCTGTACGGAAGGCCTTGCCTACAAGGGCCCGGGCTGCGGCGTGGTGCCCACCCAGTCCGGCATGAATTTCAGCCAGGAGGTTTCGCCCTTCCTCTTTGGAGATACACCTTTGAAGGACTCCTGTAGTGCTTTTCTTATAAAGCTCTCCCTCATGGACTTTGTAAGCTTTAGATCGCCGTACTATGCAGCAAGCCTCATTTTGGTCTTCGGGGAGTTCCTGCCTAGTTAGGTAGGCTAGGAATGGTTCCGGCCCACGGGCGATAACCGCCATTATTTCGTGAGCGGAGGGTGTTATCTCAGCAGAGCCTCCGGTTGTGTCGAAGTGTTCGGCATCGTGCGGTCGCGGTTGGGTCCGGATTGTTATTGCCGGACTCCACTTCCCATAGTACGGATGGCTTGAACAGCCGTTCCAGAAAGATATTGGGTGGGACGGCATCGCGTTTTGCACCGATGCGTGCCAATATATCCGCGGCCTAGTTGTTATCCCGGGCCACATGATGAAATTCGAGCCCTTCAAACCGTGCTGACATTTTTAGGACCGCATTGCGGTATGCTGCCATTTTTGGATCTTTGGCATCAAAGTCTCCGTTTATTTGAGATATTGCGAGGTTCGAATCCTCACACCTCTAGGCATTGAATGCCCATGGAGATCGCCATCCGGAGGCCGTGCGTAAGGGCCTCGTGTTGACTGCGTTGTTGGAGTCCGTATACATTATCTAAAGGACGTATTGGACTGTGTCCCCGGTTGAGAACGTCAGGACGACGCCAGCCCCCAGGCCGACCAACATTTTGGAGCCGTCAAAGTGCGTGATCCAATTGGAGTATGCGCCGTACTCTTTAGGGAGTTCGGCTTCGGTCCATTCGGCCACGAAGTCGGCCAAAACCTGCGACTTAATAGCTCGTCGTGGCTTATAAGTTATGTCAAATGGAAGGAGCTCTATGGCCCATTTAGCAATCCGGCCCGTCGCGTCGCGGTTGTTTATAATGTCGTTAAGAGGTACTTGGAGGCTACCGTTATCGAACACTCTTGAAAGTAGTGTCGCAGCTTCCGGATGCCATGAACACCGCGTATGCTATCTTTTGATAGTGTGGGTACCGGGACTTGCATGGAGTTAGGACGGTGGACACATAGTAAACCGGTTTTGAAGAGGGAACCGTGTCCGTCCGCTTCGTTCGACAACGAGCACCGCGCTGACAACTTGATGTGTTGCGGCGATATATAATAGCATTGGTTCGTCCACGTTGGGCGCGGCCAGGACCGGGTTTGTTGCCAAAATGGCCTTTATTTCTTCGAGTCCGGCCGTGGCAGCATCCGTCCACTCGAAGTGTTCGGTGCGGCGGAGGAGGCGGTAAAGGGGTAACGCCTTTTCTCCCAAACGGGAAATAAAGCGGCTTAGAGCCGCTACGCATCCCGTCAATTTTTGTATTTGTTTGAGGTCTTTTGGAATATCCAATTGTGACAGAGCTCGGATCTTGGCTGGGTTTGCTTCAATTCCTCTACGGGACACAATGAAGCCAGGAGCTTTCCTACCGAACGCCAAGACACATTGTTCCGGATTGAGCTTGATGTCATATTTTCACAGATTGTCGAATGTGAGCCTCATGTCGTCTACTAGAGTTTCGACATGCTTGGTTTTGAAGACCACGTCATCTACATATGCTTCCACTGTTTTGCCGATCTGGTTTGCGGACATGTCCGAATCATGCTTGACGATATGTTGCGCCGGCGTTTTTAGCCCAAAGGGCATTGTGTTGAAGCGAGCGGGCCGTATGGAGTGATGAATCTTTGTTGCAGCTTGGTGCAGCTCGCCATCTTGATTTGGTGGTAGACGGAGTACGCGTCGAGGAAGCACAATGAGTCGTGTCCTGTTGTAGCGTCAATAATTTGATCAATTCGAGGGAGGGGGAAGGGATCCTTTGGGCAAGCCTTACTAAGGTCTTTAAAATCAACACATAGGCGCCAGAATTTATCCTTCTTTGGTACCATCACTAGGTTTGCTAGCCAGTCCGGATGTTTTATATCTCTGATGAATCCGGCTTCCAAAAGTTTGGCTAGCTCCTCTCCCATGGCCTGTCTCTTGGGTTCGGAAAAGCACCGAAGAGCATGTTTGGTAGCTTGAATCCTTTTAGGATATTTAGGCTGTGCTCGGCCGGTGACGTGGGATTCTGGCATGTCCGAAGGGTGCCGGAAAAAGATGTCCCGGTTTCTCGTAGAAATTCTCGTGGTCTGGCGTCTACATCAGGGTTTAATTGTACCCCAATGGAGGCCGTCTTTGCGAGAATCCGTTAGGTGTACTTGGAATTTGACTATTTCATCCGCTGGTTTAAAAGAGGTGGACTTGGATCTTTTATCAAGTATCACATCGTCCCCTGTTCACCGTGGAGCGCATCGCGGTGAGTTCTTGACGCTAGGGCTTGGATAGTGCCTCGAGGGCTAGTGCGGCTGTCTTGTTTTCGGGCGCGAGTGCTATGTTCGGATCACTAGCGAGAGTGATGATTCCGTTAGGTCCGGCATTTTAAGCTTCATGTACCCATAATGGGGTATAGCTTGAAAAATTGTGAATGCCTCTCGTCCTAATAAAGCATGATATCCGCTGTTGAACGGGGCCACTTGAAATGTGACCTCCTCGGACCTGTAATTGTCCGGCGAGCCGAACACTACGTCCAGTGTGATTTTTCCTACGCAGCATGCTTCCCAGCTAGGGATTATTCCTCTAAAGGTTGTGCTGCTTCGCTCAATGCGGTTCCAGTCTATTTCCATTTTTCGGAGGGTTTCCTCATAGATGAGGTTTAGTCCGCTGCCGCCATCCATGAGTACCTTAGTAAGGCGAAAGCCATCCACTATTGGACTGAGGACCAATGTAGCTGGTGCTCGGGCTGTTCGGAATTTAGGTTCGTCGCTGGCATTAAAGGTAATAGCCGTGTCACTCCATGGATTTATTTTTGCTACTTGGTAGACTTAAGGTTGCGGAGTGTTCGTTTCTGCATGTTATTTGATGCGAAAGTCTCGAAGACTGTTAATACCGTACTGGTTTTGCTGGGCTGGGATTCTGAGGCTAGAAGCTCTTCGCCACTTTTGGCCACCTGACGTAGTATCCAACATGCTCGAAGGCTATGAGTTGGAGGGGCGCCCTCGTGCTATGAATTTTGCAGGTCCGCTTAGCCAACCCTCCAAAGACGGTTCCGTACCCTTTAGGGGTTTTGGTTTTTGGTATTTAACCCGGGAGCTTGATAATGATGCACCCTTTTATTTCGGACTAGGGATGTATTCGGGGCAGATTATCCCAAAATTTACTTTTCGGTTTTCCAGCGCTCTCCATCGCACAAGACTTTTGTACTATGGTCACCAAGTCAGCAAAGCGTGTAATTTCGTGATGACTTATGGCGTTTAGGATTCCCTTGTCCGTGCAATTATTGCAGAAAATTGGGATTAAGTCCTCCTCTCGGCGATCCTTTATCCTGTTCATAACTAGGAGGAATCTGGCCCAGTAATGATGTACTGTTTCAGCAGGCTCTTGCCGAATTCGAGAGAGATCGCTAATGTTTGGGTGGGCGGGTGGAACTAGATCCGGAACCCCGTCCAATTTAGGACTCAGGGGCCGAGAAGTTTCCGAACTCGGAAGTTTGGATTTTTGAGTGTTATCCAATGAGTCCAACCCGCCGCCTGAATTTAAGTTTAGGGCTTGATCGACATCCGTCCCTCTGTGGGAATCCGGCATGGAAGGATCGGGAATCCGGACGTAGCTAGTCCTTAAGATAGAAGAAGAATCGCCGCATTGCTCCTCTATCACAGCAACATGATGGGTAGCCTGGGGAGAGTTGATCTCTCTCGGTCGGTTTAGGCCCGATCCGGTCGTGATGCATGGCGACTCCTGTGGCGGCGATGCGATCGAAGAGCTCGCTTACGGAGGAGAGCTCGATCGGCTCTAACTGTTCGGCAAGTTCCGAATTAACATGGAGATTGGTTTCGATGACTCGAGAGGTCATCGTCGGTAGCGATAATCAAGGCGTCATAAGAAAACCACCTAGTCGAAGAGTCTCGACCGCGGCCAAGGCTCCTTTGGCGATAGTATCGTCTTTAAAGGCGGGATGAGGCATCCTACCGACGGCAATTTACGGCAGAGGAACTCTCAATGAAAGCACCAATGTCGGTGTCAAAACCGGCGGATCTCGGGTAGGGGGTCCCAAACTGTGCGTCTAGGCGGATGGTAACAGGAGAATAGGGACAAGATGTTTTTACCCAGGTTCGGGCCCTCTCGATGGAGGTAATACCCTACTCCTGCTTGATTAATATTGATGATATGGGTAGTACAAGAGTAGATCTACCACGAGATCAAGGAGGCTAAACCCTAGAAGCTAGCCTATGGTATGATTGTTGTTCGTCCTACGGACTAAAACCCTCCGGTTTATATAGACACCGGATAGGTTAGGGTTACACAGTCGGTTACAATTGTAGGAGATCTACATATCCGTATCACCAAGCTTGCCTTCCACGCCAAGGAAAGTCCCATCCGGACACGGGACGAAGTCTTCAATCTTGTATCTTCATAGTCCAGGAGTCCGGCCAACGGTGATAGTTAGGCTATCCGGACACCCCCTAATCCGGGACTCCCTCAGAGACTTCAACCCACGAAGGGTAACGGTTGCGCGAGTCCACGGAGGGCTCCACCCACGAAGGGTACACGAAGAAGCAACCTTGTCTATCCCACCATGGCCATCGCCCATGAAGGACTTGCCTCACTCGGGTAGATCTTCACGAAGTAGGCGATCTCCTTGCCCTTACAAACTCCTTGGTTCAACTCCACAATCTTGACGGAGGCTCCCAAGTGACACCTAACCAATCTAGGAGACACCACTCTCCAAGAGGTAATAGATGGTGTGTTGATGATGAACTCCTTGCTCTTGTGCTTCAAATGATAGTCTCCCCAACACTCAACTCTCTCTCACAGGATTTGGATTTGGTGGAAAGATGATTTGAGTGGAAAGCAACTTGGGGAAGGCTAGAGATCAAGATTTATGTGGTTGGAATGGAATATCTTGACCTCAACACAAGTGTAGGTGGTTCTCTCTCGTAAAATGTATGTTGGAAGTGTAGGCATGTTCTGATGGCTCTCTCCATGAATGAAGAGTGGGTGGAGGGGTATATATAGCCTCCACACAAAATCTAACCGTTACACACAAATCGCCAAACTCGGTGGGACCGATTCATAGAACTCGGTCAGACCGATTTAGTTCAAAATGTAAACGTTGGGATTTTTTATGGGACCGACATGTCAACTCGGTGGGACCGATGTCATTAGGGTTAGGGCATAACGTTATCTCGGTGAGACCGATTACAAAAACTCGGTTGGACTGATTTTGGTAATAAGCTAACCAGAGAGTTGGTCAGGCAAACTCGGTGGGACCGATTCGCTCATCTTGGTTAGACCGAAACGTTACGAAGGGAAACAGAGAGTTTGCATTGCAATTTTGATGGGACCGATCACTCATCTCAGTTGGACCGAAACGTTACGAAGGGAAATAGAGATATTACAATCCCATCTCGGTGAGACCGAGATCCCTATCGGTGAGACCGAAAAGACTAGGGTTTGTGGCAGTGGCTATGTCAAGTGAACTCGGTGGCGCCGGATAGATCAAATCGATGGGGCCGAGTTTGACTTTTGGTTTGGGACATATGTGGATATGAGAAAGTAGTTGAGGGTTTTTGGAGCATATCACTAAGCATTTTGAGCAAGAAACCCATTAAGCAACACCTCACCCCCTCTTAATAGTATTGGCTTTTCCTATGGACTCAATGTGATCTTGGATCACTAAAAGTAAAATGTAGAGTCTTGTGCTTTGAACTTGAGCCAATCCTTTTGTCCTTAGCATTTTGAGGGGTCCAATTTCTAATCCATGCCATGCCAATCATTGAGCTTTCCTGAAATATTTATCTCGAAATAGCATTAGCTCAATGAGCTATATGTTGTTAGGAATTACCAAAACCACCCAGGGATAGTTGCACTTTCAGAAACCCATGATTTGTTTTGTCGAGTCCCTTTTGTAGTGTAGTGAGAATATGTCCAGTTTTAATTGCTATATCTGGTTGTTTGCAGTATGCCTTGTTTCTTTCAGTTATTCACAATGTGATGCTCTATATGTGCAATTATTTACTGTGCAGTACATTTCATCAATCTAGTTTTAAACATACCGATAGGAATGCATATATTTGCTTGCTGTTAAGCCTATTATAGCTAGCATATGTGTCACGCCCAATATGCGACCCTATCCGAGAGGAACTCGAAGGTCCCACCAAGGATAGACCCGCATATTGAAACGCTTTTGCAAGGTGGATATCATTACATCAACATTACATAATAGATGGGGATACATACAAAAGGCACAAACGCCCCAAGAATACATCAATACATTATACATAAGATCAACATCCGACTACGGATGAAGCACAAACAGAAGCTCAAACGACATCCACCCTGCTAGCCCAGGCTGCCGACCTGGAACCTATCCCCTGATCGAAGAAGAAGAAGCAGAAGAAGAACTACAAAACAAGCAAACATCGCTCTCGCGTCATGATCATCGCATAACCTGTACATGCAACTGTTGTTGTAGTAATCTGTGAGCCACGAGGACTCAGCAATCCCATTACCATGGGTATCAAGACTAGCAAAGCTTAATGGGAATGGAAATGATAAGTGCTGAGGTTGCAGCAGCGACTAAGCATATAGGGTGGCTAACTTAGCAAATAAGAGCGAGAAGAGAAGCAAAGGAACGGTCGTGAAGCTAGCAATGATCAAGAAGTGATCCTGAACTCCTACTTACGTCAAACATAACCCAAAACCGTGTTCACTTCCCGACTCCGCCGAAAAGAGACCATCACGGCTACACACGCGGTTGATGCGTTTTAATTAAGTCAAGTGTCAAGTTCTCTACAACCGGATATTAACAAATTCCCATCTGCCACATAACCGCGGGCACGGCTCTCGAAAGTTTATACCCTGCAGGGGTGTCCCAACTTAGCCCATTATAAGCTCTCACGGTCAATGATGGATATTCCTTCTCCCGGGAAGACCCGATCAGTCTCGGAATCCCGGTTTACAAGACATTTCGATAATGGTAAAACAAGACCAGCAAAGCCGCCCGATGTGCCGACAAATCCCGATAGGAGTCACACGTACCTCGTTCTCAGGGCACACCGGATAAGTCAAGCTACGAGTAAAACCAGACCTCAAGTTTCCCCGAGGTGGCCCCGCAGGTTGCTCGGTTCGGACCAACACTCGAAGGAGCACTGGCCCGGGGGGGTAAATAAAGATGACCCTCGGGCTCCGGAAACCCAAGGGAAAAAGGCTTAGGTAGGAAAATGGTAAAACCAAGGTTTGGCCCTGCTGGAAGAGTTTTATTCAAAGCGAACTGTCAAGGGGGTCCCATAAATCACCCAACCGCGTAAGGAATGCAAAATCAAGGAACATAACACCGGTATGGCCAGGCTGGGCGGCAAGAGTGGAACAAAACACCAGGCATAAGGCGGAGCCTTCCACCCTTTACCAAGTATATAGATGCATTAATTAAAGAAGAGATATTGTGATATCCCAACATCATCCAGTCCATCATGGAGCAATCTTCAACTTCACCTGCAACTAACAACGCTATAAGAGGGGCTGAGCAAAGTGGTAACATAGCCAAGCAACGGTTTGCTAGGAAGGGTAAAAAGGTTAGAGGCTGACATGGCAAATTTGGAGGCTTGAAGAGCAATTGATAGGTAGCGCAGCATAACGATAGAACAAAGCAACTAGCATAGCAATGATAGTAATGAGATCCAAGGTGACGGTCATCTTGCCTGAAATCCCGCTAGGAAGAAGAACGAGTCCATGAAGAAGACGAACGGACGTAGTCGAACGAATCCTCACAACTCCGGAACGAAACCGAAGCTAACGAGAGAAGCAAACCGGAAAGAAGCAAACAACATGGTAAACACACAAGCATAATCATGGCATGATGCACAATCAAGTATGATGCATGTCCGGTTTAATGAGGCATGGCATGGCAAAGTGCAACAAACAATACTACAAGTTAAGTGGAGCTCAATATGCAACGAGTTGCATATTGACAAAACACCACATTGACATATTTAGTTTAATCTCGTTTAAGCTACCAAACAATATTAAATGTTGTTAAACATGGCAAGAGGTGAAGCATAATTAAGCTACCTATCTAGGCAAGTTTAAATAAGGCCGGAACGACAAACAACAATTCCGGAAAATCCTCATATGCATATTTCGAATTTGCTACTGTTCTGCCCTAAACACAACTTTAATGTTGTTAAACAGCAAAATAAAGTGCACCATGTTAAACTAGGCATTTTTCCACCCCATTTACATATAAATTTTATTAAAATTGAGCTACGGTTATTTAGTTATGAAATAAATCATTTTAACATGGCATTTGAGCAAAATTAAACAAACAGCAAGTTAAACATATTTAACATGGATGAAAGTAGCAGATTATGAAACTAGATGAAAAACTAAGCATTTTACATGTTTGAATCATTTTAATCCGATGCACGGTTCATGAGTTATTATATGCATGGAGGGTTTTTCTGCAAAACTGTAAACTCCTGGATAATAGAAAAAATCGCAGCGCGGGAAAAAACACGCATCGGGCCTAATCTACTAAGGAGCTGGGCTGCTCACCATAGGCCGAGGCCCGTCGGTGGAGAGGAAGCAGAGGGCGGGCACGCTGGGCCTTGGCGCTGGAGGTCAACGTGCAGCTTGACCGAGCGAAGCAGGTAGCAGCGGTTGAAGCAGGGGAGCAGCAGCGGCGTGGGACTTGCAGGTCGGCGCACGAGCCGACAAGGAACTCCGATGACGGGCGGCTGACGGCGACGCGAGCGCCGGGAACGGGCAGGTCCGGGCGAGGGGGTCTCGGATCCAGCGGCGCAAGGGAGCTCCGAGGCGGGGAGGAACTGCAGAGCCATGGCAGGGAAAATTCCGACAAGTGGCAGGGATAGAGAGAGGGCCGGAGTGAGAACGAGAGGAGGCGAGGCGACCTGGCCGTGGCCGGCCGGCGGTAGGCGCAGGCGCCCGAGGAGGCGAGGTGGAGGAGCACGGGGAGGCTCGTTCTGGCCGGAGACAAGGCCATGGGTGTCGCGACGCTGCATCCCTGCATGTAGAGAGAACAAGAGAGAGATGAGATCTTGAGAGGAGGAAAAGCAGAGGAACGAGAGGGCGCGACGGGGCTCATCTGCCAGGGCGCTGCTTGCGGCCGACGGCGACGCAAGGTGGTTGAGGAGGGCGGCTGGCGTCCTCGGGAAGAACACCGGCGGGGAGGAAGGACGACGAGGTGGCGAGGAGGAGGTCCTGGAAGTGAGGGTCGTCGTTGGTTGCTCCGGCGAGCAGCGCAAGGCGGCGGGGTCGAGCTCCGGGAGGCACGGGAGGTGGTGGATGGTTTGGATCGGGAGGAGCTGTGGCGGCTGCAGTGTTGATTTGGTGGCTTTGAAAACAAGGGGAAGATGGCGGCGGTGCTAGGGGATTGGGTCGATGGGGAAAACAAGGAGGAGACCAGGGGAGGCGCTGGTTGGTTCACTGGTGATCCCGAGGGGAACCAGAGAGAGTGGCGGCGGGGAGGAGGATCCCTAGAAAATAGGGTTTGGTCCAAAATGAACTAGGGGTAGACTATATATATATATATATATATATATATATATATATATATATATATATATATGGGAAAAGAGAGGAGTTGGATCATCCGACCAAAATCCGACGGTCGAGAAAAGATAGGTTAGGAAAGTCTAAATAAGATGCGGAGATGTTTTAGAGATGTTTGGGAATAATCCGAATCCAATGGTGACGACTGCCCGGGTCAGGTCCGGGAGAAGTTTTCCGACTAGGTTGCAGAGGTGGTCGGTGGCTGTGCAGAGAGGCTCAAACGGTCGGACAACAAATGAACGGTTTCTCTCGAAAGGGAAAACGAAGGCAAGGGGGAACGCGGAAACTACGAACGGATGCAAGCTTTATGAAAACATGCAGATGCAATGCGCATGATGCTATGAGATGAAATGCATGACATGAACAAAATGCAAAACAAAAAATTAAAACCCAACAACGAAGGAAATAATATATCACATAGCCGGAAATGGCAAGAGTTGGAGTTACAATTATGGAAAGTTACATCCGGGTGTTACAACACTCCACCACTACGAGAGGATCTCGTCCCAAGATCTAGGATGGCACCGGAGAGAAGCGGAAAAGGAAGAGGAGAGGTAAAACAAAGTTGCTTCTTTGATAAACGAGTGAAACCACGATCCTTGAGAGGTTGAAAAAACTTGAAAGAAAGAACACAATAGAGTTGAACACAATTGAGAGCACTGCGGTAGAAAATAGAAACAAGGAACACCATGTGAACCTTGGAGGTTGCGAAGCTATGAATGACGAGTACAATGGACAAGAAGGAATTTAAACCACTCTGGTTGAAACGAGATAAACAAGGAACATGGACGATCAAATTCGGACAACACTCCAGTTGAAAAGAGATGCAAGACTTGATAAGATGAAAAGAACTTGAAGAGATGACACAACACTCCTGTTAAACGGATACGCAAGGAAAAGAACATGATATTGGCAAAACGAGATGATGGGACGAAGAGAGCAACATCACAATGCCTCCTGAAGAAAGAATAGAAGATAGATCATTGGAATAACAGAATGAAGAAGAAAATGCCAACTTCTGCCACAAATGAGCTTGGAAAGCACCCTTCTGAGAAGGTTATAACGGAGTTGTTGGAAAACCAACCACGAAACGAATAAGCTTGTAGTGGGCTTATGGAAAACGTCTCAAAATTATGAGGTGAAATTCTGCCACTAACGGAAACAATAGATTGGATTGAGGTCAACAAAGAGACGAGAGACTTATTTCACTGGGAGGATAAATGAAGAACTTGGGTCATTTATAAGCACCATAAATAGCAACATTCCTTAGGGAAGGCTATAGGTGAAATATAACCCAATACAACTCCAACAAAAAGATTGATTGGTTGAAAAGATCTATTAAACGAAGATAAAATGATGGATTTAAATATGTCACTCTTGAAAACTTGTGAATCATGAAACCCGAAGGGAAATTATCCAGAATGACATAACACCACCTCAAAAGATAAGGTAGGAAGAAATGCACTTCAGAAATGCAAGATGAAGAATGCTTGAACTCCTCAAAACAAAACATGTGTTGTGCACCATGTTTATTTTAGAGTATAGCTTGGCGGGTCATAACTTCGAGAGAAATCTTGAAGAACAATTGAAGAATGAAAGGAATCCTTGACGAACCACCATTTAGAGCCTCCATGAAGAACTCCGGTAATAAAAGGATGATAAAAAGAAAGAGAAGTTGAAAAACACAAGGTGAAGCCTTGCAATGATTTAGATGGAGCTTCGCGACGATAATGCGGAAAACTTGGAACTCTGGAAAATAAAAGCTGAAGCATCTCGAACCGAGAAATGTGACATGATGAATAACTCTGGAAAGAAGAAACTAGATCACTTGGATGAAACAATAATAAGAATTACGTTATGCGTATCCTACACCAATTTAAATTAATGACAAGCAACGGATTTGGCATACTACTTATTCTTCTTGAGGGATTAAGGATAGAGATAGCGCAAACATGAAGAAGTCTTCGACGAATCACCGAGAGGATTGGAAATAACGGATGAAATGATACGGTAATAAAGGAAGAGGAATCTCGAATGAACCACCGTAAGAATTGAAAATGAAAGTAGCAAAGGCACAATTCACCGGGAAGAATTGGAAAACGAATGAAGATACTTGAGGGGATTTAGATACATGAGAACGAAGAGGCCATGAACTGATTAGAGGTTATTTGAACGATGCACTGGTAAGATTTGGAGAACAAGAGTTGAAGGTTGAGAATGAGTAATATTTAGAAATGATGGCATTCGGATTATCAAGAAAGGAAGCAACTCCTGAAATGCGTCGGATGGTTGAAAATAATTCTCACAATCGAAAACAATTATGAGAGGATGACATAAGCTAGAACTATGAATCTTCAAGAGAACGGACCAAGATTTAGAGAAATCCTTCTTCGGTCTTCAAATGTTGAGAATGATGATGAGAACCATCATGAATTGTTGAGATACTCCAAAATGAAGAATAGAAAGGTTGAATCAACGATGAAAAGAATTTGAAAACGATCTTGGAGAAGGCATATGACTGATGGAATCCATTCTTACGTCACACTTTGCAAGAATTTGAGAATGCTCTGGACAAATTAGAAGAGTCACGTAGGATCCTGGAAAAGACCTGTGGGATAGGGCCCACTCAGAAGATACACCGTTGAACAATTTAGAAGAGAGATTGCACCGGTAGAATTAAATGGCTCAAAAGAGATAACAACCTCGAGATATCTTGAACAGATTAGAATGATAACACGAATCTTTCGAGGTATCTTCAACACACCGGAACAAATGGAAAGCGAGAGGTGAATGATTAAGAGATACACCGGCATGAGGAAAAACATTTGAAACGAGGAAAGGATATGATCAACACCTAAAGCTTGAGTTGAATCCACCGGAGAAGGAAAGGGAACGAAGAATAATAAACTCGAAGCTTTCTTAGCATCTCCACAAGAATCACCAGCTACAAGAACATTGAAGGAAAGAATGAAGAGACTTCTCACAAATAAAAGGATACATGATTAAGAAATCTGAGTCCTTGAAGAAAAAGGGTGGGAGGGCGGGAAAACAAAGACAACTTGGGACGGATGAAACAAACACCGTTGACAAAACTTAGAATTTGATCTCGTGGTTGAAATGATCGGATCCACTTGAAGAGAAGCACGCCGGTTGGAAAAGAAATAACATGAAACTCTCGATGATCAAAAAGGATTAGTACTCCCATAGAAATATGAGAACACTGCTTGAAAGGTATGGAATCAACACTTGACATCGAAGAAACTCGAATACCACAAATAAAACAAAACAAAGGATTTGGCTTGCAGAATAAGCCGGAACAAATACATATGATAGAGATTTACCCGATCCCATATCATGCATCTGTCAGAAAGATATTCTAGGAGCTACTTGAATTCCCACCTATAAACTCCCGAAACTTTCTCGGTTATGCAACTACGTTGTTGGGGATACAGGGAAGCAATATATCTCACCCAAACTAACAATCCCTACATCCAGCTATATCCATCCGTCAACACATAACCAAGAAAACTCCGGAAATCGTGGTACCTCAACCTTCAGTAAAGCATTAGATTATATGAAGCTATGGCAATACTCCCGAACTCCCCAAAGATCTTGGGTGGCATCGAGGTTATCTCACCAACAACTGCATAAAAGAGATTTTCGATGTCGGAAAACTCGTGTATTCCGTAATCAAACGATAAAATTGTGACAATAACACCTCAGAGCTCAACTCCCCGGGACACTGCCACAACCCCTAAATGTTAGGAGGCACCAAGAACAATGTTCTCGTCACAAGACTATAGGAACGATCCCAAGATACCCGTGTGATCCTAAAATAATTGTGAAAAATTGAGGAGAGGAAAGACAAAACATCTACGTCGAGAGTCCTCACCAAAGCGACGAAGGGGGCTGAGGAGTAAAAACAATCCTACTCTCCGATATATATAATCCTAAGACTCAAAATAGTTTTCTTCTAGACTCAACAACGGCCAACAATCAAGGGGGCTCCTATGGTCGATCGAGGCTCTGATACCAACTTGTCACGCCCAATATGCGACCCTATCCGAGAGGAACTCGAAGGTCCCACCAAGGATAGACCCGCATATTGAAACGCTTTTGCAAGGTGGATATCATTACATCAACATTACATAATAGATGGGGATACATACAAAAGGCACAAACGCCCCAAGAATACATCAATACATTATACATAAGATCAACATCCGACTACGGATGAAGCACAAACAGAAGCTCAAACGACATCCACCCTGCTAGCCCAGGCTGCCGACCTGGAACCTATCCCCTGATCGAAGAAGAAGCAGAAGAAGAACTCCAAAACAAGCAAACATCACTCGCGTCATGATCATCGCATAACCTGTACATGCAACTGTTGTTGTAGTAATCTGTGAGCCACGAGGACTCAGCAATCCCATTACCATGGGTATCAAGACTAGCAAAGCTTAATGGGAATGGAAATGATAAGTGGTGAGGTTGCATCAGCGACTAAGCATATATGGTGGCTAACTTACGCAAATAAGAGCGAGAAGAGAAGCAAAGGAATGGTCGTGAAGCTAGCAATGATCAAGAAGTGATCCTGAACTCCAACTTACGTCAAACATAACCCATAACCGTGTTCACTTCCCGACTCCGCCGAAAAGAGACCATCGCGGCTACACACGCAGTTGATGCATTTTAATTAAGTCAAGTGTCAAGTTCTCTACAACCGGATATTAACAAATTCCCATCTGCCACATAACCGCGGGCACGGCTCTCGAAAGTTTATACCCTGCAGGGGTGTCCCAACTTAGCCCGTTATAAGCTCTCACGGTCAACGAAGGATATTCCTTCTCCCGGGATATTCCTTCTCACGGTCAATTAAATAAGAGATATTGTGATATCCCAACATCATCCAGTCCACCATGGAGCAATCTTCAACTTCACCTGCAACTAACAACGCTATAAGAGGGGCTAAGCAAAGCGGTGACATAGCCAAGCAACGGTTTGCTAGGAAGGGTAAAAAGGTTAGAGGCTGACATGGCAAATTTGGAGGCTTGAAGAGCAATTGATAGGTAGCGCAGCATAAGGATAGAACGAAGCAACTAGCATAGCAATGATAGTAATGAGATCCAAGGTGACGGTCATCTTGCCTGAAATCCCGCTAGGAAGAAGAACGAGTCCATGAAGAAGACGAACGGACGTAGTCGAACGAATCCTCACAACTCCGAAATGAAACCGAAGCTAACGGGAGAAGCAAACCGGAAAGAAGCAAACAACATGGTAAACCCACAAGCATAATCATGGCATGATGCACAATCAAGTATGATGCATGTCCGGTTTAATGAGGCATGGCATGGCAAAGTGCAACAAACAGTACTACAATTTAAGTGGAGCTCAATATGCAACGAGTTGCATATTGACAAAACACCACATTGACATATTTAGTTTAATCTTGTTTAAGCTACCAAACAATATTAAATGTTGTTAAACATGGCAAGAGGTGAAGCATAATTAAGCTACCTATCTAGGCAAGTTTAAATAAGGCCGGAACGACAAACAACAATTAGGAAAATCCTCATATGCATATTTCGAATTTGCTACTGTTCTGCCCTAAACACAACTTTAATGTTGTTAAACAGCAAAATAAAGTGCACCATGTTAAACTAGGCATTTTTCCACCCCATTTACATATAAATTTTATTAAAATTGGAGCTACGGTTATTTAGTTATGAAATAAATCATTTTAACATGGCATTTGAGCAAAATTAAACAAACAGCAAGTTAAACATATTTAACATGGATGAAAGTAGCAGATTAAGAAACTAGATGAAAAACTAAGCATTTTACATGTTTGAATCATTTTAATCCGATGCACGGTTCATGAGTTATTATATGCATGAACATGGAGGGTTTTTCTGCAAAACTATAAACTCCTGGATAATAGAGAAAATCGCAGCGCGGGAAAAAAACACGCATCGGGCCTAATCTGCTGGGGAGCTGGGCGGCTCACCATAGGCCGAGGCCCGTCGGTGGAGAGGAAGCAGAGGGCGGGCGCGCTGGGCCTTGGCGCTGGAGGTCAACGTGCAGCTTGGCCGAGGGAAGCAGGTAGCAGCGGTTGAAGCAGGGGAGCAGCAGCGGCGTGGGACTTGCAGGTCGGCGCACGAGCCGACAAGGAACTCCGATGACGGGTGGCTGACGGTGACGCGAGCGCCGGGAATGGGCAGGTCCGGGCGAGGGGGTCTCGGATCCAGCGGCGCAAGGGAGCTCCGAGGCGGGGAGGAACTGCAGGGCCATGGCAGGGAAAATTCAGACAAGTGGCAGGGATAGAGAGAGGGCCGGAGTGAGAGCGAGAGGAGGCGAGGCGACCTGGCCGTGGCCGGCCGGCGGTAGGCGCCGGCGCCCGAGGAGGCGAGGTGGAGGAGCACGGGGAGGCTCGTTCTGGCCTGAGACAAGGCCATGGGCGTCGCGACGCTGCATCCTGGTACAGAGAGAGAACAAGAGAGAGATGAGATACTGAGAGGAGGAAAACAGAGGAACGAGAGGGCGCGACGGGGGCTCATCTGCTCGTGGCGCTGCTTGCGGCCGACGGCGACGCAAGGTGGTTGAGGAGGGCGGCTGGCGTCCTCGGGAAGAACACCGGCGGGGAGGAAGGACGACAAGGTGGCGAGGAGGAGGTCCTAGAAGTGAGGGTCGTCGCTGGTTGCTCCGGCGAGCGGCGCGAGGCGGCGGGGTCGAGCTCCGGGAGGCACGGGAGGTGGTGGATGGTTTGGATCGGGAGGAGCTGTGGCGGCTGCAGTGTTGATTTGGTGGCTTTGAAAACAAGGGGAAGATGGCGGCGGTGCTAGGGGATTGGGTCGATGGGGAAAACGAGGAGGAGACCAGGGGAGGCGCTAGTTGGTTCACTGGTGATCCCGAGGGGAACCAGAGAGAGTGGCGGCGGGGAGGAGGATCCCTAGAAAATAGGGTTTGGTCCAAAATGAACCAGGGGTAGACTATATATGGGAAAAGAGAGGAGTTGGATCATCCGACCAAAATCCGACGGTCGAGAAAAGATACGTTAGGAAAGTCTAAATAAGATGCGGAGATGTTTTAGAGATGTTTGGGAATAATCTGAATCCAATGGTGACGACTGCCCGGGTCAGGTCAGGGAGAAGTTTTCGGACTAGGTTGCGGAGGTGGTCGGTGGCTGTGCAGAGAGGCTCAAACGGTCGGACAACAAATGAACGGTTGCTCTCGAAAGGGACAACGAAGGCAAGGGGGGAACGCGGCAACTACGAACGGATGCAAGCTTTATGAAAACATGCAGATGCAATGCGCATGATGCTATGAGATGAAATGCATGACATGAACAAAATGCAAAACTAAAAACAAAAACCCAAGAAGGAAATAATATATCACATAGCCGGAAATGGCAAGAGTTGGAGTTACAATTATGGAAAGTTACATCCAGGGCGTTACAATATGCCTCTTTTAAAGTTTTTTGATTGTTCGGTTGTTTGTAGTTAGCATATGTTCAGTTTCAAATGCTATCTTTGGTTGTTCATAGTATGCCTTGTTTATTCCAGTTATTCACAACGTGATGTTCTATATGTGCAAGTATGAACTGTGTAGTTCAATTTCATCAGTACCAGTTTCAACAATACCACTATGAGTGACTACATTTGGTTGTTGCATCTTGTAGTTAGCACGCCTTTCCATTTTTATTTAACCATAACCAATGTACTTAGACCGGCACAATACCAGTTTGAATGACCATGTTTGCTTGTTTTTAAATGTTAGGCCTATTGCAGTTAGCACACCTTTCCACTTGTTTTGCTTTACTAGCGTGCTTAAACCTGCACACTGAAGCTATCTTTTGGAGATTATTTTGTCTGCCATGTGTAATTTTGGTTGATGTTTAGCCTGTTGTGCTTAACATGCTTCTTGATGTACCTACACAGGACAATGTTGGGAGCGACTGTTATTTTCCATCGAGGTTAGTTTCATCCCATGGCTTATATCTGCTCACTGTTCAGGATATCGGTAGTTGGTACCATATAGGCCGACGGCTGATAAGGGACTAATCGGTGAATCGTACTTTTAACTGAATATATCTGCAACCCATTTTTCCTTAGGTTAACTAGGGCCATATGTAATATATCTGAGGCTACATAGCAACATGCACTGTACTTAATGTATAAATATGCAATCCTAGGCTACATAGAAACAAGGAAGAGTGTTACATTTATGTTCTAATGATGTCTAGATATACGTAGAAGAGCAGCAGCAGCAACAGCAACAACACAACCATGTTTGGATACTCAACTTAGCTAGAGGTTAGAGTTAGTTTCTAGCTCATTACTAACCCCGAACTAACTCCATCCAAAGAGTTGTTTGGATGGCAGGGTTAGATTGACAATAAATGCACTAGGAGAACTAGCTCCAATTAGCACCTCTTGGGTTGGATACTAGTTTTTTTGGATGGGTTATAGATGCAACTAGCTCAAACTGGCCCTCATGTTTAGATATACTTTAGGGCTATTTGAGCCCGAACTAGCTCAAACTAATTGTAACCCATGGATACAATAGCAGATAATTTGTAAGAATGAACTAAACTCCCTCCGGCCCATAATATAAGATGTTAATTCATCTAATATGTGAGTATATTGGATGTTATAAGATACTCCCTCTGTTCCTAAATATTTGTCTTTTTAGAGATTTCGAATGGACTACCACATAAAGATGTATATAGACATATTATAAAAGAGTGTTGTACTACATCATTGTGCTATTGTTGTTTAGCTTCTAATATTAACTTGGTGCTTTTAGGTACATATGTCATTGGTAAAGATCCGCGTTTCGACCCTTTCTGCGTATGGGGCAATGAGATATCGATGAACCATCATCAAGTGAGGAAGCCGACAAAAATTGTTAGTAAAATGGGTCCAAAGATGGCAATTAAACTATTTGTTTACACTTTATCCAAGACAACAACGAACTGTAGGATGGTAAGTAAGAACTTTGCAACCTTCTTTTTACTGCCTATAATGAGTTGTGTTAGATGACAATGTCTGAATCTTTTTCCTTTGCAGTGGTTGCCAAAGCAGTTTACTCAAGATTACCTCTCAAACTACATGATTGGTGGGCATGCAAAGGTTAAAGTATTTCTACCAGAACACGATGATTATCTAGATGTTTTCATGAAGATCGTAAGGATGGGGATCGGCCATCACAAGGGGTTGGACTAGAGTCGTGCGTGCCTTCTGCATGGAGGAGGGCACAATATGGGCATTCCGCTTCACCTTGTTCAGCAACCAGAATATATTTCACCCCTTTATCTACCGTCTTTAATAGTACAAGTATACAACTGTGGTTCATCATTCTTTATTTGGTTCTTATGTATTTCTTGAACATATGTGCCTTTGAATCGAATAATGCATTGGTTGTTTGAACCTGATGGATATGAATAAAGTTGTAGCATACATTCAAATTCAAATCCAAATCCGGTACAATTTGGAAAAGCAGCAATTAAATTATGGTGAAATTACACTCTCCAGGTTGTTACGTGATACATCTCCAACGTATCTATAATTTTTTATTGTTCCGTGCTATTATATTATCTGTTTTGTATGTTTAATGGGCTCTAATATGTAATTTTATATTATTTTTGGGACTAACCTATTAACCGAAGGCCCAGTGCAAATTGCTATTTTTTTGCCTATTTCAGTGTTTCGCGGAAAAGGAATATCAAACGGAATCCAAATGGAATGAAACCTTCGTGAGGATCGTTTTTGGAACAAACGCAATCCAAGAGACTTGGAGTGGATGTCAAGGAAGCAACGAGGCGGCCACGAGGCAGGAGGGCGCACCCAGGGGGTAGGCACGCCCCCCACCCTCGTGGGCCCCTGGTAGCTCCACCTACCTACTTCTTTTGCCTATATATACTCATATACCCTAAAACATCCAGGAGCACCACGAAACCCTATTTCTACCGCCGCAACCTTCTGTACCCGTGAGATCCCATCTTGGGGCCTTTTCCGGCGCTCCGTCGGAGGGGGAATCGATCGCGGAGGGCTTCTACATCAACACCATAGCCTCGCCGATGATGTGTGAGTAGTTTACCACAGACCTTCGGGTCCATAGTTGTTAGCTAGATGGCTTCTTCTCTCTCTTTGGATCTCAATACAAAGTTCTCCTCGATCTTCTTGGAGATCTATTTGATGTAATACTTTTTGCGATGTGTTTGTTGAGATCCGATGAATTGTGGGTTTATGATCAAGATTATCCATGAACAATATTTGATTCTTCTCTGAATTCTTATATGCATGATTTGATATCTTTGCAAGTCTCTTCGAATTATCAGTTTGGTTTGGCCTACTAGATTGATCTTTCTTGCAATGGGAGAAGTGCTTAGCTTTGGGTTCAATCTCGCGGTGTCCTTTCCCAAAGGATGTTAGGGAAGCAAGGCACGATTGTATTGTTGCCATCGAGGATAAAAGATGGGGTTTATATCATATTGCTTGAGTTTATCCCTCTACATGATGTCATCTTGCTTAATGCGTTACTCGTTCTTATGAACTTAATACTCTAGATGCATGCAGGATAGCGGTCGATGTGTGGAGTAATAGTAGTAGATGCAGAATCATTTCGGTCTACTTGTCACGGACGTGATGCCTATATACATGATCATGCCTAGATATTCTCATAACTATGCGCTTTTCTATCAATTGCTCAGCAGTAATTTGTTCACCCACCATAAAATATGCTATCTTGAGAGAAGCCACTAGTGAAACCTATGGCCCCGGGTCTATTTTCCATCATATTAATCTCCCGTCAACTAGCTATTTTATCGTCGTTTATTTTGCAATTTTTATTTTTCAATCTATACAACAAAAATATCAAAAATATTTATCTTATTATCTCTATCAGATCTAACTTTTGCAAGTGGCCGTGAAGGGATTGACAACCCCTTTATCGTGTTGGTTGCAAGGTTCTTAATTGTTTGTGCAGGTACTAGGGATTTGCGTGTAGTCTCCTACTGGATTGATACCTTGGTTCTCAAAAACTGAGGGAAATACTTACGCTACTTTGCTGCATCACCGTTTCCTCTTCAAGGGAAAACCAACGCATGCTCAAGAGGTAGCATTACGGAACACACGGTTGGTAAAACACAAACGTTTGCGATATGCACCATAATTGGAGACGGTTCACAGAGAGGAAACGTGTGCAAGCATGCACACAGTTGCCGTTTGCAAAGCGTGTGAGATGTCAGACAATATCAGAAACGGTACGGGCAAACTAAATGTTTGTGTTAGTTGCCTTATCATACACAATTCGCAACCATGAGCTGTTTCTGATGAAGTATGCATCGTAAACGTTGCACCACAGAATAGCGTGTGCGATAGTTGTCGTGTACGATGATCCGACGTTTCGTAATCCTGTTCGACACTCGTATGACGATTAGCTAATCTTCTTAATGGTGAACCGTTTGTGATGGGCCACGCATCATACACGTTCTATAATAGTGAACCGTTTGTGATGGGCTGCGCATCGTAAACGTAGCACCACAGAATACCGACTGCGGTGGCAATGCGAGCAGAAACGAGTAGGAGTACTGTAGGGCCCTATCCCCGACGGTTTCTGGGTCGTGTGGGAAGGACCCCCCCCCCCCTATCGCCCACACTCACTTGGCAACGGTTCCAAATGCCGTCGTGGAAAGGTGTTAAAAACCGTTTGTTTAGGACCGACGCGCACCAGTGATATCCAAGGCAATGATTATGAAATATAGGCATCACGTTCGTGTTAAGTAGACCGACTCCTGCCTACATGTACTACTATTACTCCACACATCGACCGCTATCCAACATGCATCTAGAGTATTAAGTTCATAAAGAACGAAGTAACGCCTTAAGTAAGATGACATGATGTAGAGGAATTAACTCAAGCAATATGATGAAAACCCCATCTTTTTATCCTTGATGACAACAATTCAATACGTGTCTCGCTACCCCTACTTTGTCACTGGGTGAAATCACGCAAGATTGAACCCAAAGCTAAGCACCTCTCTCATTGCAAGAAAAACCAATCTAGTTGGCCAAACCAAACCGATAATTCGAAGAGGAATACTAAGATATCAAATCATGCATATAAGAATTCAGAGAAGATTCAAATTATATTCATAGATAAGCTGATCATAAATCCACAATTCATCGGATCTCGACAAACACACCGCAAAAGAAGATTACATCGGATAGATCTCCAAGAACATTGAGGAGAACATGGTATTGAGAATCAAAGAGAGAGAAGAAGTCATCTAGATACTAGCTTTGGACCCGTAGGTCTGAGGTAAACTACTCACGCTTCATCGGAAGGGCAATAGGGTTGATGTAGAAGACCTCCGTGATCGAATCCCCCTTCGGCAGAGTACCGAAAAAGGCCTCCAGATGGGATCTAACGAGGTCACAGACCTGCGGTGGTGGAAAATTATTTTCATGGCTCTCTCTGCGGGTTCTGGATATATGTGAATATATAGGACGAAGAAGTAGGTCAGGGGATCCCCAAGGGGGCCACAAGGCAGCCCCCCCCCCTAGGGCGCGCCCTCCACCCTTGCCGCCACCTCGTGGCTCTTCTGGCTTGGACTCCAAGTCCTCTGGGTGCCTTCGGGTCAAAGAAAAATCATCGTGAAGTTTTATTCCATTTGGACTCTGTTTGATATTCCTTTTCTGTGAAACTTAAAAACAAGGAAAAAAACAGAAACTATCACTGGGCTCTAGGTTAATAGGTTAGTCCCAAAAATAATATAAAATAGCATAATAATGCATATAAAACATCCAAAACGGATAATATAGTAGCATGGAAGAATAAAAAAATTATAGATACGTTGGAGACGTGTCAAGCATCCCCAAGCTTAATTCATGCTCGTCCTCGAGTAGGTAAATGATTAAAAGAGAATTTTTTATGTGGACTGCTACCTAACATATTTATCCGTGTAATTTTCTTCATTGTGGCATGACTGTTTAGATCCGTATGATTCAAAACAAAAGTTTAATATTGACATAAAAACAATAATACTTCAAGCATAATAATAAAGCAATCATGTCTTCTCAAAATAACATGGCAAAAGAAAGTTATCCCTACAAAATCATATAGTCTGGCTATGCTCCATCTTCATCACACAAAGTATTAAATCATGCACAACCCCGGTTTTAGCCAAGCAATTGTTTCATACTTTAGTATTCTCAAACTTTTTCAACTTTCACGCAATACATGAGCGTGAGCCATGGACATAGCACTATAGGTGGAATAGAATATGGTGATTGTGGAGAAGACAAAAAAGGAGATAGTCTCACATCAACTAGGCATATCAATGGGCTAAGGAGATGCCCATCAATAGATATCAATGTGAGTGAGTAGGGATTGTCATGCAACAGATGCACTAGAGCTATAAGTTTATGAAAGCTCAAAAAGAAACTAAGTGAGTGCGCATCCAACTCGCTTGCTCACGAAGACCTACGGCATTTTGAGAAAGCCCATCATTGGAATATACAAGCCAAGTTCTATAATGAAAAATTTCCACTAGTATATGAAAGTGACTGATGAGGACATGACTACCTTGGATAAGACCAAAAATATTGCATACATGCATATTTGTCAGGTGATTTCTAGTGCAAACTATTCAATAATCTATTTATGTTATCTCGAACAAAAATACTTCACATACTTTTGTGTTTTGTCTAATTGCAGGTGTATGGGATATTTGTACAATACACATATGAAGATAAGGGAAAAGGAGAAGTTTAGGTGCTGTTCAAAAAGTCCTCTCAGTCACTTTTGGGCCAAGGGAAGATAGAGTCCAAGTCTCTCACGTTCTGGATTCAGATTCGGACTGCACAGACATACCTGACTCAAAACGCCAACAACTTTTTCATACGGACTCCGAATTGGGTGATTCTTTTTTTATTGGAAAGTAGATTTCATGCTCTTTCCAACCCAATTGGAATCACCTTAAAATCCATCCGGAGCGTTGAGTTATGGACGAAACAATCTGACGCTGCACCAGAATCCGAGTCAAAATACAAGTCCAAAGGTGTTACGTCACCTCCACTTGGGCCCATTGGCCTTGTACGACCTAGGGTTAGTTTTAGGCTGCCTTGGGACGTCCTCCCACCTCCTTGGCCGCCACCCCTTGCTCCTATATAAGTAGATCCATCTAGTAGCTTTTCCCTTGGGATTTGTTTAGTTAAAAGTTAGCCATTGCAACTTCGTGTACTTCGTTTGTGTCCAACGACCAGACCAAGACCGCTTACGGATCCCCACTATTATCAATACTTCATATATATTCGCAATATTCAGATTGCTTTATCATATTCTTGCTCGTTCTACGATTGCTTGCAGGAATAGACCTTCGTGGTCAGGCTGATCGTGCTTCCGGCATCGCCAAGAACCTCGTGGAGATTGGTTTAGCGATTGCTAAGGCGCAACGTCAGGCACGTTTGTAGTCGGATCGTCAAAGTCAACTCCACCAAATCAATAGTTATCATCTCATCGAAAGATCGTGACACCCCGCCTGTATCAAGTGGTATCGGTTTTCAAGGTTGCTCGGTGAGAATTTCCAATTATCCCTAGATTAGATTTATTTTCTTACCTATTGTCAAAGAAAAAGCCACAAAAAAAAGTTAGATCTATTCATCCTTTGTCCAAGCCAGTCTGAGCCTTTGCAGTTTTCTTTTCATTGTTTGCATTATAGAATTATCGGTTGCATCGTCGTGTCGAGTTGCTGGTCTTAGTGTGTAGTTCGTTTAGAGTTTCGAGTTCTGTTCACATTAGTCACGCCGCCGCTGCATCGTTATCCCTTCCGTTGAGCACCATTCATCCATCAATTTCCACCACGTGCTACCCACCGGTCATTATCATAATCATAGTTGAGATCGTTCACATCTTCACTTGATCCAATATGCATCTTATCTAGTTTGTTCGGAAAGAGGGAGAGAGAAAAAAAGTAAAAAAAAGTCAGAGAAAACAAGAAAGAAAAAGGAAAAAAGTGTGAGAAAAAAAAGAGAAGAAAAAAAAACAAAGTTCGGATCTATCTAGACTCAATCTCGTAGCTGAATTCGGATTGGAATCTGTTTTGTGCACTGTTCAGTAAAATAGGCATAACTTCCTCATACGAAGTCCGCTTGGCTCATGAGTACTCAAATTAAATCTAGAGACGAGCCGCATCTAAATAGTTGCAGAAGCTAGTTCAATATTTGGCACCTCAAAATCGGCTTCTAAATAGGTCTTTTTGCCCTCCGAAGTTCGTGAACACAGCTTATTTCAGTTTTTCTAACCAGTTTTAGAATTCATATCAACTCGGAATTGAGTGATTCTTTTTGCATTGGAAAGCTTGATTTAGTAGCATTCTTTGAAAAAAGTTATCAGAAAATTGGCTCAAACTTTTCAAGAGGAAAATTGGAGAGAGAGTTGTTGTATATCCCGCTTGGCGCTTGTTTTTCATCATTATCTTCACTGCCGTTGTGATCTTCACTTATATCTTGCTGTCCAGAGCTACTTAGTATCCTTCATTGATGCAAGTTGTGCTACGCGTGACCTCATTAGTGTTCTAGGCTCGCGTCTCTAGTCCGGTCTAGCCTAGGACCAGCACAAGACCGTCGTTGAGCGTTTATTCAACATTGCATCTTTGAATTGATTATTGCTGAATTTTTTGCTACCATATATAGCCAACCCAGCTCCACATATTTCTACACCGTGTATCGTCGTTACCCACAGCAATCGCTTTACACAATCTTGAGTTACTTGACACCGCTGGTTGCCCGTCACCACCGCTGCATGGTAAGAACTTGTAAGATATTGATATTTGCTTTACTGTGAGCGCTTTACCACCACATCCCAGTAGTTCATAGTAACATTATTCTCGAATTTTGTTTCTTGTTTCTACTAATCATGACAGGTTCCAGAGATAGAAGTTCTTGGATGACGGACACATCTCCACCATCACGAGAGTTGGGACAACACACACAAGCACATGGTCAGGTTATCTCTTTACCGTCATTTGAGGGTAGATTTAATCCTGCTATTTATCTTGCTTGGGAGCTTGAAGTTGAACAAGTTTTTAGTCACCATGACTTTTCTGAACTTGAGAGAGTACGAGCTACCACTAGAGCATTCTTGGTTTTGCTTCATTTGGTGGAGAGAGCATTGGAAGAAAAACAGAGATAACCAACCCACAACTATCAAAGATTTGAAAGATGTAAAGAGACAACAATTTTTCCTCCTTACTATAAATGGTGAATTGCTTCGCAAATTGGAACAATTAAAACAAGGCAAGAATAATCGCTCATGCTTACTACCAAGAGTTCAAATATTATATGCATCATTGTGACATAGAAGAATCGAGGATGATAAAATGAATAGATTTTTTGGTGGTTTGAACCATGATATCCGTGCAAGATTTCACTATATTCCTCGTTGCATTACCGGGTATGTATGTTCGCGCTTGTACCTTTGAGAGACAGAATCTGAGGAGGATGCATTGGTTGACTACAACAACTACTATTCCAGTTCATGCTCACCATCACGGTTGGTTCCTCCTTTATTGCACCTACTAGAACAGCCCCACCTCAGATTGTGAGCGACATCATCTCAAGCGTATGGTGCATTGTCAACGCCTGTACCTACATCAGCTACGTCTTTGCGACAAGGTAACGAAAAAAGGTATTAATGATATAACTTCACATGAGAATGATGCATCCCTAGTTAACTTGAGTGCATCATGTGTTGAGTTATCTGGTGATTTGAGCACATCACCTATTTTAGAGAATCTTGATACTGTCATGAATGCGTCATGTGATTAAACAACTGAAATACCAACAATTTTGAGTGCACCCATTGAATTAATTGTTGATGCAAACGAATCAATGTTTAATCATTTTGATATGACCTCTAATCTTGGTGATGATTCTGTGTCGAATGACTTATTGCATGTTTGCTTATTTAAGCATGTTGTAGCATGTAAATTTGATGCAAGTAAGGTTTATTCACCAATGTTGGGATGGTTTAATAATGAACATTGTCAATCTTTTGAAATGAATAAGAGCTTCACTTATATGTGCAAACTGAGTTGCAATATTTTTATGCCTTCTACTTCTTGTGATAATGTTTTGGCTTTAGATTCTATGAACTATGCAAGTTACTCATCTATTCATGTGGCACATGTGCAAAAACCAAGGGAAGTAAAAATGGATGACATATACATATACAACATGTACACCTTGTCTCTTTTGTTAGCCACATTTCAGACTAAGCAACGCCGAGGACGGCTTTGTTTTCAAGAAGTGGAGGATGATGAGGCATGACTACCTTGGATAAGACCAAAAATATTGCATACATGCATATTTGTGAGGTGATTTCTAGTGCAAACTATTCAATAATCTATTTATGTTATCCCGAACAAAAATACTTCACATACTTTTGTGTTTTGTCTAATTGCAGGTGCATGGGACATTTGTACAATACACATATGAAGATAAGGGAAAAGGAGAAGTTTAGGTGTTGTTCAAAAAAGTCCTCTCACGTCACTTTTGGGCCAAGAGAAGATAGAGTCCAAGTCTCTCACGTTCTGGATTCAGATTCGGACTGCAGACATACCTGACTCAAAACGCCAACAACTTCTTCATACGGACTCCGAATTGGGTGATTTTTTTTGGAAAGTAGATTTCATGCTCTTTCCAACCCAATTGGAATCACCTTAAAATCCGTCTGGAGCGTTGAGTTATGGACGAAACAATCGTATTTGCACTGAATCCGAGTCAAACTACAAGTCCAAAGGTGTTACATCACCTCCACTTGGGCACATTGGCATTGTACGACCTAGGGTTGGTTTTAGGCTGCCTTGGGACGTCCTCCCACCTCCTTGGCCGCCACCCCTTGCTCCTATATAAGTAGATCCATCTAGTAGCTTTTCCCTTGGGATTTGTTTAGTTAAAAGTTAGCCATTGCAACTTCGTGTACTTCGTTTGTGTCCAACGACCAGACCAACACCTCTTACGGATCCCCACCATTATCAATACTTCATATATATTCGCAATATTCAGATTGCTTTATCATATTCTTTCTCGTTCTTCGATTGCTTGCAGGAATAGACCTTCGTGGTCAGGCTGATCGTGCTTCCGGCATCGTCAGTAACCTCAGGAGATTGGTTTAGCGATTGATAAGGCGCAACGTCGTGCACGTTTGTAGTCGGATCGTCAAAGTCGACTCCACCAAATCGATAGTTATCATCTCATTGAAAGATCGGGACACCCCCGCCTGTATCAGTGACAACATAGGAGACTCTCTATCATGAAGATCATGGTGCTACTTTGAAGCACAAGTGTGGAATAAGTATAGTAACATTGCCCCTTCTCTCTTTTCTCTCATTATTTAATTTTTTTTCTTCTTGGTGGGCTTCTTTGGCCTCTCTTTTTTTATTTGGTTTTCTTTGGCATTTTTATTTTTCACAAAGTCTGGATACTCATCCCAACTGTGAGGGAATCATAGCTTCCATCATCCTTTCTCACATGGGACAATGCTCTAATAATGATGATCATCACACTTCTATTTACTTACAACTCAATAATTACAACTCGAAACTTAAAAAACGGAATGGTGGAAGTTGCATGGCAATATATCTCGGAACGGCTACGAAAATGCCATAATAGGCAGGTATGGTGGCTGTTTTGAGGAAGGTATATGGTGGGTGTAATGCACCGGCGAAAGTTGCGTGGTACTAGAGAGGCTAGAAATGGTGGAAGGGTGAGAGTGCGTATAATCCATGGACTCAAAATTAGTCATAAAGAACTCACATACTTATTGCAAAAGCCTATTAGCTATCGAAACAAAGTACTTCACGCATGCTCCTAGGGGAAGGGTTGGTAGGAGTTAACCATCGCGCGATCCCGACCTCCACACAAAGGATACAATCAATAAATAAATCATGCTCCGACTTCATCACATAACGGTTCACTATACGTGCATGATATGGGAATCACAAACTTTAACACAAGTATTTCTACCAATCCACAACTCACTAGCATGACTCAAATATCACCATCTTTATATCTCAAAACAATCATAAGGAATCAAACTTCTCATAGTATTCAATGCACTTTATATGAAAGTTTCTATTATATCCCTCCTGGATGCCCACCATATTAGGACCAAATTCATAACCAAAGCAAATTACCATGCTGTTTAGAGAGACTCTCAAAATAATATAAGTGAAGCATGAGAGTTCAACAATTTCTATAAAATAAAGCCACCGCCGTGCTCTAAAAAGATATAAGTGAAGCACTAGAGCAAAATTTCCTAGCTCAAAAGATATAAGTGAAGCACAAAGAGTATTCTAATAAATCACGATTCATGTGTGTCCCTCTCAAAAGGTGTGTACAGCAAGGATGATTGTGGCAAACTAAAAAGAAAAGACTCGTATCATACAATACTCTCCAAGCAAAACACATATCATGTGGTGAATAAAAATATAGCCTCATGTAAATTTACCGATAGACGAAGACGAAAGAGGGGATGCCTTCCGGGGCATCCCCAAGCTTAGGATCTTGGTTGTCCTTGAATATTACCTTGGGGTGCCTTAGGCATCCCCAAGCTTAGGCTCTTGCCACTCCTTATTCCATATTCCATCAAATCTTTACCCAAACTTGAAAACTTCACAACACAAAACTCAACAGAAAACTCATGAGATCTGTTAGTATAAGAAAATAAATAACCACTTTTTGGTACTGTTGTGAACTCATTCTTTATTTATATTATTGGTGTAATATCTACTGTATTCTAACTTATCCATGGTTCATACCCCCCCCCCCCCCGGATACTACCGATAGATTCGTCAAAATAAGCAAACAACACAAAGAAAACAGAATCTGTCAAAAATAGAACAACCTGTAGTGATCAGGAAACTTCGTATACTTATGTAACTCCAAAAATTCTGAAAAATTAGGACAACCTGGGAAATTTGTAAATCAATTTTGTGTAAAAAATCAGATCAAAATCACGCTTCTGTGTATTATGAAAATTATTTTACTGGGCACAAAAGTTTCTTTTTCAGCAAGATCAAATCAACTATCATCGTAAGCCATCCCAAAGTTCTTACTTGGTTCAAACACTAATTAAAACACCAAAACACATCTAACCAGAGGCAATATGATAAATTTATTGAAAAACAGGAACAAAAAAAAGCAAGAACAAAAATAAAATTGGGTTGCCTCCCAACATGTGCTATTGTTTAACGCCTCCAGGATCCCTAAGATCGAGTGCGGGAGGAATAGATTCCTCCTTCGGCCCCTTGTAGTTTATAATCAACTCATCATTATAGGCTTTCCTATGGTGAAACATCGTAAGCTTATTTCCTAGCACGAATCCTAGCCCATTGTTTTGTATAGCAAAATTATCATTAAGTTCAGAGATCTTATCAACCAAAACCTCGGTAGGGACTCTTTTTCTCAAGTTTTCATTATAGGCAGCATAATCAGTAGATTGCAATCTCATTATTTCCTCTTGATTAAAAAGGATATCCTATATGGGAGGAAAACCAACATTAATTTTGTAATGAGCAAAAATTTCGCTAGCTCTTTCATGATAAATCTGAACTCGTGAGCTAAAAATATAGTGGCGGCACGCTTAACATGAGAATGTTGAATATTAGAGAACTCTAGGAAAATCATGTGTGTGCAAGGGTGCATATGAACAAATTGTCTTTCAAGTTAAATTATGAGAAAAGTTATAGCATCCACAAGAGTATTAGTCTTATTAAGAATAGATCCTCCTGATGTAGGTAGCATGCTAGCACAAGTAAAGAAATCCTGAATAACACCTTTTCCAATAATATTACCGCTACCTATGCGGAATTTTTTTGTATGCATCATAGTAGGTTCCTCATGAGGACCGTTATTAGTAAAGTCATCAAATTTTTCCTTAAGATTACTACTATCTTTTTGATGAAAACCCCCTCAGATTCAGACATGGTGGCAAAAACCAATCTAGCAAATGAGCAAACAAAAAGAAAACGAAAAGACGAACGGAAAAAGGGCGAATAAAAAGGCAAATCTTTTGTATTTTTCTAAAAATCGTTTTAGAAGTGGGGGAGAGGAAAACGAGAGGCAAATGGCAAATAAGCTTTGCAAGAGATGAGAGTTTATGATGGGTACTTGGTAGGATTGATGTAGACCTCCCCGGCAACGGCGCCAGAAATTCTTCCTGCTACTTCTTGAGCTTGCGTTGGTTTTTCCCTTGAAGAGGAAAGGGTGATGCAGCAAAGTAGAGATAAGTATTTCCCTCAGTTAGAGAACCAAGGTATCAATCCAGTATTAGGTAAAAGCAAGTCCCCAATCGATGTGCCTGCACAAACAATCAAACATTTGCACCCAACGCAATAAAGGGGTTGTCAATCCCTTCACGGTCAATTGCAAAGGTGAGATATGATAGAGATAGATAGAACTAAAAGGTAACTAAATATTTTTGGGTTTTTTGGTTTATAGATCTGAAAATAAAAGATTGCAAAATAGTATATCAGAAACAAGTATGATGGAAAATAGACCCGGGGGCCATAGGTTTCACTAGAGGCTTCTCTCATGAAGGCAAATAATATGGTGGGTGAACAAATTACTGTCGAGCAATTGATAGAAAAGCGCAAAGTTATGACGATATCCAAGGCAATGATTATGAAATATAGGCATCATGTCCATGTCAAGTAGACAGACTCCTGCCTGCATATACTACTATTACTCCACACATCGACCGCTATCCAGCATGCATCTAGAGTATTAAGTTCATAAAGAACGAAGTAACGCCTTAAGTAAGATGACATGATGTAGAGGAATTAACTCAAGCAATATGATGAAAACCCCATCTTTCTATCCTTGATGGCAACAATTCAATACGTGTCTCGCTACCCCTACTTTGTTACTGGGTGAAATCACGCAAGATTGAACCCAAAGCTAAGCACCTCTCCCATTGCAAGAAAAACCAATCTAGTTGGCCAAACCAAACCGATAATTCGAAGAGAAATACAAAGATCAAATCATGCATATAAGAATTCAGAGAAGATTCAAATAATATGCATAGATAAGTTGATCATAAATCCATATTTCATCGGATCTCAACAAACACACCGCAAAAGAAGATTACATCGGATAGATCTCCAAGAACATCGAGGAGAACATGGTATTGAGAATCAAAGAGAGAGAAGAAGCCATCTAGCTACTAGCTATGGACCAGTAGGTCTAAGGTAAACTACTCACGCTTCATCGGAAGGGCAATAGGGTTGATGTAGAAGCCCTCCGTGATCGAATCCCCCTCCGGCAAAGTATTGAAAAAGGCCTCCATATGGGATCTAACAAGGTCAGAGACCTGCCGCAGTGGAAAGGTATTTTTGTGGCTCTCTCTGAGGGTTCTGGAATATATGTGAATATATAGGACAAAGAAGTAGGTCAGGGGATCCTCGAGGGGGCCACAAGGCAGGGGGCGCCCCCCCCTAGGGCGCGCCCTCCAGCCGTCGCCTCGTGGCTCTTCTGGTTTGGACTCCAAGTCCTCTGGGTGTCTTCGGGTGCAAGAAAAATCATCGTGAAGTTTTATTCCGTTTGGACTCCGTTTGATATTCCTTTTCTGTGAAACTCAAAAACAAGGAAAAAACAGAAACTGGCATCGGGCTCTAGTTAATAGGTTAGTCCCAAAAATAATATAAAATAGCATATTAATGCATATAAAACATCCAAAACAGATAATGTAATAGCATGGAACAATCAAAAATTATAGATACGTTGGAGACGTATCAGTGGCCCCCTCCGGTACTTATTTGCTCCATTATTTTTCATATATTCCAAAACAATTCTTCGTAAATTTTCAGCTCATTTGGAGATGTGCAGAGTAGGTAACTCTGACTTAGCTTTTTTAGGTCCATAATTCCAGCTGCTGGCATGCTCCCTTTTTGTGTAAACCTTGCATATTATGAGATAAAAGGCATTAGAATTACTCCAAAAAGCATTATTATGCATTAAAACATTATAAATAACAGTAGGAAATCATGTTGCAAACTGGACGTATCAGTGAGGCTAGTGTAGATCCCAAGTGATAGCCAGGTGTCAGCCGTGGACGAAGCATTACACTGCTTATGTTGTATGTTCGCGAGTATGCTAGCCGACCAATTCTACCATTGTTGGCGAGGATGATAGAGCGGATGGTGCGACATTGCCAGAGCATTCCAAATTTGGATTTTGGCAATGCTAGTGACCTTCCTCCTTCGTCAATCTTCATCGCATCTATGACTACAACCTTCGACGTTGACCTTCCTCCCTCGTTAAACTTCATCGGATGTGTGACAATGACCTTCGTCGTTAGCAGGCTTTGGTGGCCACCAGCTCTTGTGGCGGCTTGGCTGTCTGCTTGTGCAAGCATTGTTTTCACCCGCGTGACATCTCACATATGTAGTTGGTCAGAGCGCAGAAAGTGGTGACAAAAACACATGATGACTTTGATTTCGTGGTGCTTTCTCGAGTACCTAGTCTTAAGTTTTAGGGTAAAAACCATAGGTATGATCCTAACTTGTTATACTTGGCAGTATCAGTGTTTCTCCGTCGTTACCTTGTTGAGGGCACTGCGCAGATCTGAGCTTCAAGGTGAAAACTCAGGAACTGGCCTTCGGTGGTTGGATTCGGCGATGGTAGAGCTTGAGCGTCGTTCCCTTATTGAGATATTGATAGAGTAGCTTTCTCGTTGTTCTTGTGATGTCAAGAGATGGTTGGTGCGGATAGTCATTGTTGTTGTTTATCGATCACTATTTTGATCATTTTGGAGTTCTATTTTTCACCTACACATATATAGCTTCAATCTTATATGATTGCTCCTGTGTGATTTTTTGTGTATGTGTGCCTTATTTTTGCTTATGTGCATGGTGGTCATAAAGAGACCATGGCATGTGCTCATTATGTTTTGTACCCTTGATGTTTCATTTTAAGACACTAACATGCATCCTTTTCCGAAAAAAGCCAACAACAATAATGAAGTCTTTAGTCCCAAACAAGTTGGGGTAGGCTAAAGCTGAAACCCATAAGATATCGCAACTGGTTCTGGTACATGGATAGCTAGCTTCCACGCACCCTCATACCTGACTAGTTCTTTGGTGATACTCCAGTCCTATAGATCTCTGTTTACGGAGTCCTCACATGTCAAGTTCGATCTACCTCGATCACTCTTGACATTATCACCACACTTTAGCCATCCGCTATGCGCTGAAACTTCTGGAGGTCTGTGTAGAATATGCCCAATCCATCTCAGAAGATGTTGGACAAGCTTCTTTTCAGTCGATGCTACCCCAACTCTATCTTTTATATCATCATTCCGGGCCTGGTCCTTCCTTGTGTAACCTCACATCCATCTCACTCCTCTACACCTGACTGTTGAACATGTCGGTTTTTAGTCGGCCAATACTCAGCGCCATCCAACATTGCAGGTCGAATCGATGTCCTATAGAACGTGCCTTTTAGCTTTTGTGGCACTCTCTTATCATGGAGAACGTCAGAAGCTTTGCGCCACTTCCTCCATCAGACTTTGATTCGATGGTTTACATCTTCATTGATATCCTTTTGAAGCACCACCTGCCCATCAAGGCTAACATCCTCCTCCTCGTGCCTAGTGGTACCGAAGCCTCGCCTCATGTACTTGGTTTTAGTTCCACTAAGACTAAAACCTTTAGATTCCAATGTTTGTCTCCATAGCTCTAACTTTTTATTAACTCCGTTCGACTATCATCGACTAGCACCACATCATCCGCAAAGAGCATACACCATGAGATATCTCCTTGCATATCCCTTGTGACCTCATCCATCACCAAAGCAAAACAAATCAGGGCTCAACTGACTAATTTCCAATGATCAAACACCCCCAATGATCAAAATCCTAGTGCTCAACCGACTGATTTTCGCTACGTCATCTACCGTCCCACGCACGTGTCCATGTGGGAGCTCAGCCTGGGATTGCAACATGGTCCATGTTGCAATCGCAACACGGGTCATGCTGTAATCATAGGATGAGCCCCAAACAGTCGGTTGATCACGGGGCTTCATTAGTTGTCTCTTCTATGTGACGCATATCCCATCCAGGCCTACCCACCATGCGGTGGCCTTATCTCTTTCAAACGAAGCTTGTCCACGAGTTGTATCTCTAAAGCTTGTTCTTTCCCATTTTTTCTCCAGTTTTCTCACATATCGCTCGCCGCCGAATGTTTTGGCGCCGCCCCCATCACCGATGATGCCTGCTTCACCCGTCTCCACTGCCAGAGCTCTGCTACGAGTACCGCGCTGCAAGGGCTCCGCTGCCACCACTCCCCACTAGTGCAAAGTCAAAGGCCGGCCACCACTCAGACAGCCCCTGCAAAGAGCGGCGGCTTTGCAAGTGACGAACACCGATGCAGGGGAAATCCATCGGCATGGCAACCGGAGATGTGTGCCAGTGTTGCAGTGGAGTTCGCCAGGGCTTTGTCGGTATGTGCTCGGCCGGGGTTGTAACGTCACCATTGTTGAAGGTCGCCGGATTGCAACATCGCCAACATTTCTGAAACATCACTGGTGTGTCGGGAGCGGGTGTTGCAAGCTCGCTGAGTTTTCAATGCCCCCGTGTTTCCAAAACATGGTCAGTGTTGCGGCGACGTTGTTTTTTAGAAGCGGGGGAGGACCGCAACATCCTCGATGTTTCTGGAACATCTGCAGTGTTGTGATGCTTTGGATGCAAGGGGGTGCTGCGCCGCTGGATTGTGACGCCTGTGAGGACGGCGGATAACTGAAAGTTATCACCCGACAAACGCGTAGCACACCGTCATCCGCCAGACTCGCGTGACACGGCGAAACCATGACCCCCTCGTCACTCCTCCGTATGGTACGCGCTTCTGCGTGATGGGAAAGCAACCCGGCCACGTTTTCATCTCCCGCCAGCAGGATGATCTTTCAAAAACAAAAAAAATCTCCCGCCAGGAGCAGCGCGCCTCGTGGCCCCGTTCAACGCCGGCCACGCACGCACACCCGATCGACCCAAGAGCCGTGGTGACAGTGGCGCACGCGCGAGGCGTTGCCGGAAAGCAGGTGGGCGGCTTACCCCGAAGCAGCGGCGGCGCCTCCCATCTCGGCGCCGAGGAGCCACGTGGGCTGAGCGGCGGCCGGGGCATATATAGGAGCGGCTCGGGGAGGTCCTCCTCAGGCCGCCGCGTGTTCCTTCGCTCACTATCGCCGTCTTCCTCCCAATTCCCACTCCTCCGGCTCAAGTCAAGTGCAGCGGTACCGCGTACGGCCTATTCAGATCTGCTGCTTCGTCAGGTGAGTGACCGACCGAGCACACCGAGCGGGAGATTCTCTCCACCTCCTCCGTTTTTTCCTTACTTTCGTGAAGCATAGCTCTGCTAATTCATAAAACAGCATTGGACAAATTCAGTATCACACACTTAAGTTAGGGTGAGGATAAAAACCTGGGATGGAAACAGAGACTATATTACCATGGAAAAGGTCAAGCTCACACAAGACCTGGTAACACCGTTGAGGGCTTAAAAAAAGTTGTGAACATTTCTTGGGTTATGCTTCCATCATTCTCAAAAAAAAAAATTCAAAAGGAGAATATACCCCTGGCCTGTGCATCTAGACGATGCATGCAACCATTTTATTAATTATTTATAAAGACCTTACAAAGTAATACATCAGTCAGCCTGAAGCCACCATCTTGGCAACACCTGTCGCTACTCCTATCCACTTGATAAAGGGGTGCCGAATGTCTGAGCCGAATACCAAACAGACATCGCACCAAATCCTAACATCTAAAGCCGGATGCCCCAACCAAGCCACAATGTCGGGACTGGGGTCACACACCGATCAGGCGCACTCTCAGAGGCCGTTGCCGCCATCTTCCACCGATCCATCTCCAGAGCAGGTACTGGCGTACCGACCTTGCCTGGCCTGCCGTCGACGCCACCACGGCGTCAGACAATGCCACCATGCATCCTGCATTTAGCACCGCTCCTCCTCTAGTCCCCTCGAGCCAGCACTTGCTCCAAAACGACACCCTCGGGAGGGAGAACGACACCGAAGGCGTCGTCATCGTCCGATCCGGTAGACCCTGATATAGGGTTTCCCCCGAAACATCCCGATCGAGTTGACGTGACCTGCAACGACAATGCCTCGAGAAGTAAATGATGTCAGAGACGCCCCCATCATCCGCCAAGACCGCAGTCAGGCGCGGTTTTCACCAGAAGCCGCCCCGTCCCAATCTCGCGGCTGGCTGGAACCGCGCGGAGCTTTGCCATAAAGACGTATGCCGCCGCCGGTACTGCGGTGGAGATCCTCCATCCCTTCACCGGAGATCTCATCGTGCCGTCGACTATCCACGTGAAGAATCGATGATGGATCTAGGTGGGATCCAAATCCGCGACCACCGCCACGTCCACCATCACCAACACCACCAGCCATGGGGGCGTCAGTTGCCGCCGCACGGCCAGGGATGCACCCTAGCCACGACGTGAAGCCCCCAGCCCGAGGTGCCCCAGCCGCCTAGGGGTTGCGGCCGCCTCCCCCTGCCTTAGCGCCTTGGCACCGGGCGCCACCATCACCGCGGCCAACGCCGACGGCAGCGACGACAGGGTCTTTCGTTGTGGGTTGTGGCGCCAGCGGCGCCGGGATTTGACCCCCCGGCGTCGCTCTGGGTGGCGGCGGGAGGGGGGTGGCAGGGTGAGGGCGAGGGGTGATTCTAGAATTTCCTATCACGACTGATACGAAAGACTCTACATTCCATCACTCTCAGTTATGGAATTGTAACTCTATGTTTCTTTTTTTTTCTTTTTTTTTTGAGATGTTTAACTCTATGTTTCCTTGTCTAGGTAGAAACAAAAACATAAAATGGCGAAGATGATAGATCCTCCGAAGGGCAAGGGAAACCATGGGAAGCATTACTACATAATGTGCGGGACGATGTTTGAGATCGACACCAAGTACGTGCCGATCAAGCCCATCGGAAGAGGATCTTACGGGGTAGTTTGCTCGTCCATGAACAAGGATACGAACGAGAAGGTTGCGATAAAAAAGATTAACAATGTCTTTGACAACCGTGAGGATGCACTCAGGACGCTGCGCGAGCTGAAGCTCCTTCGGCACTTGAGTCACGAGAATGTCATTGCTTTGAAGGATGTAGTGATGCCAATACAGAGGAGGAACTTCAAGGATGTCTACTTGGTGTCCGAACTAATGGACACGGATCTGCAGAAGATCATCAGCTCGTGTATAACGCTTTCCAGTGACCACTGCCAATATTTCCTTTTTCAGGTATGCGATAGTCACCTCTTCTTTTTCATTCTTTCTCATTCTCTTTTTTTTTTTTTGCTTGACACTTGTCCAATAATGGATTACCGCTATAGTAGATTCTATAGCTGCAATAGTAGTTGTGTCCTTAGGAATGATAGGTCTTAAAACAAAACAACTTGATACAAAACTTCTTGTGCACATGGGTATTTGCGTGAACATATATGGCGTAAGCCTATGTGTAAATAATACTCCTGGACTTGAGCATTTTAACCGATACTTACCTGCTCGACTTGTCTTACGGATTACTATACTTTGTAATTACTGTGATATCTGTAGTTTTTCTGCCAACCATTTTATGATTTCTCTAATATTTGTCAATCTATCAATAGTCTAAGACGCCGCCTTTTATTGACTGTAGCTGCTCCGAGGGCTGAAGTATCTTCATTCAGCAGGGATACTGCATAGAGACCTGAAACCAGAAAACCTCTTGGTTAATGCAAACTGTGACCTGAAGATCTGTGACTTTGGTCTTGCTCGCACAATTAACGCTAAAGTTCAGTATATGACTGGATATGTTGTCACCCGCTGGTATAGAGCTCCCGAGCTGCTGCTCGGCTGCGACAACTATGGCACCTCCATAGATGTCTGGTCTGTTGGCTGCATCTTTGCTGAGCTACTTGACCGCAAGTCGATCTTTCCAGGAACTGATTGCCTAAATCAGCTTAAGCTTATAGTCAATGTTCTTGGCACCATGAGCGATGATGACCTTGAGTTCATTGACAACATGAAAGCTCGCAAGTACATCAAATCCCTTTCATACACCGACGGGATTCCCCTCACTAGAATGTACCCACAAGCGGACCCTCTCGCCATTGATCTATTGCAGAAGATGCTGGTCTTCGATCCTTCCAAAAGGATCAGTGTCACTGAGGCTCTGGAGCACCCCTATATGTCTACGCTGTATGATCCCGGCGCAAACCCTCCTCCTCAGGCGCCCATCGATCTCGATATAGATGAAAAACTCGGCGTGGACATGATCCGAGAAATGTTGTGGCAGGAGATGCTCCAGTACCCCTGAGGCTGCCAGGATATGGTGAATATCTGACAAGCAGGAATGAACATGTGAAGAGCTATTTGCCATACGCCCACAACAGGATCTTCACATGTTCTTTTCTATATAAAGCTTTCTGCAATTATCGCACCTATCAAGTTATCACAATGAACGTCTGGTGACCTGTTACGTAAATAGGTGCACAGTAAGACCGCCTATAGATTTTTCTGTCTGTGGGTCACTACTTTTAGTATATATGCACTACTATGTTGTGGAGGTAGAGTTCTGTTACCAAGGATTCAGTTATGAAGACGCTTGTGTAAATTGTAGTCCTTTTGTTTTACTTGATTTCAAGTTGAAATACAAGAGGCTGCTCTATGTATGGAGTTCTCAACTTTCAAGTGGCCTTGGTTTTCGTCTGTTTGCTTCAGAGTGGTTACCTTGAAATCTGTCTTGTTTCTTCAAGAGCTAGAAACTGCAGTGTGTATGGTGCTTTCTGTTTGGCTAAAAGTGTATGAACTCTGAAGCTCTCTATAATTTTCAAATTCAGTACCATCACGTTGATGTAATGGCGGTCAAAGTTATTAGTCCTATTCCCCAGGAAACCAACTTATGGGAAGAGTTTTGATCTCTCAAAGCTCCCACTGGAGTAATCAATACGCCGTCACAACATGTCAGAATAAATAATTGAGCAATTAGCAAGCAAAAGCAGATCATGTATTCTATTGAGTTAGAGCACGGTACCGTTTCACATACGTTTGAAAGTAAAGCTTGGTATGAGGAAACGTTACCGACGAAAAGCACACTACTGTCCTATAAACATCCACCTGCTGACGGACTCATGTTAGAGTAACTCTAGCAGCTGCGTCATATGTGTCCGATCGCCATAATAACTGCTACTATGGCGATCGGCACACAAAAAGCTGCCTCCTCCATGATAGCAAATAGTTTATTTCAACAGGTTGAGAACATCAGCAGCGATCAGCATTTGCTGCAGCTAAGGTTTCTTTTTTGTCACATTTTTAGATGTATGTTCTGTTCACAAAAAACATCTACCAGTTGTTGTAGCTCTTCCTACAACTATGGAACAAATCATGTAAGACGACAAATATGCTTGACTGAATCCAAGAAAGGCTTAAGAGTTCAAATGTACTTGTTTGCATCATTTAAGAATTCAACAACATGTCAACATAAGATGAGAACTATGTGTATTTCTTGCAACATTTAAGAATTCAGTTTAGATTCCCGTGTATTAAATTTATCAAGAGGTGTATCATCATTGTGTGCTTGTACTGATTTAAGAAGCTCTCCGTTGTTGTTGTTTTTTTAACATGACACAGATGAAGAATCATCATCCACTTGCATCCCCGTTAGGATCAGGGAACATTCACCGTTTAAAGAACTGAAGAATACGCAAAAATGGTTTGCCCGAACGTCTGATGAAAAGAGAGCGGAAATACAACCGGAAGCGATGCACAACCCGGAGAGAAAAGAAGACTGAATCTATGATTAGTTTTACCATGAGCAAGTTCCGATGTGCGCCCGCATCATGGAGGCCCAGGA
Organism: Aegilops bicornis; assembly: GCA_021605145.1. NCBI lineage: Eukaryota > Viridiplantae > Streptophyta > Magnoliopsida > Poales > Poaceae > Aegilops > Aegilops bicornis. The sequence goes on along the minus strand of CM038673.1, from coordinate 567,239,915 downwards.
CGCAACGTCTCGGAGAGGCATTTCGTCGAACAGCCCGACCGCCACGCAGGTGTCTAAAGGGGTGGATGCAGGCTGTCTTGAGGAGGCAGGCATGCACGGCAATGGGGGGATGGGACGCGCGGTGGAGGACGGCGGACGTGGGTGGGAGGTGAGCTGCGTTGCAGGTGACGTGGTTCCCTAGGGGTGGATGAGCAACAGAGGTGCGCGCCGGCGAGGTCTGGGTGGATTTCCGCTGTTGCTGCTGTTCCTATTGCCATTCCAACGGACAGAGTATATGCGTCGGAAGAGACAGACACAGCACGGAGTGTTTCCTATGTAAAGTTCCAGCCACCGTCGGATCTCAATCCCATGCCTCCCGTTTATCTTCAACCTCCAGCCACCTGCCCTTCTTCCCAGCCCCGCAACCGGCACCACCCTCAGCCGACCACCGCCGCCGCCATCCCCTAACCTGCCACACCCCATCCTGCGACTTTTTTGTGAAACAGGAGATCATAAGCGCCTGCGGTACAGCAAATGCGCTAGATCAAGCCCCATCAATCCTGCTGACTAAACGTAGCAAGATGGCAGCGCCGATAAAATGTAAGCACAATTTCAGAGCCAACGAGTAACAAATTCTACCACTGTCCGAGAAGATAAACCAATTTGTTTGTTTGTTTGTTTTGTTCTGTTGAATTAATTTAAGGAAGCAACTCTCCACGATCCATCTATCCAAAGGCAAGAGAGAATATGCATGCAGAGTTGCACACAGGCAGGCTGACTGGCTGCTCCTAAACTGTTTGTCAAGGAGCATTACAGACAGACTCCCCGTATGATGTACCAAGAAGCTAGGTAATAAGTTTAACGATGATACCATCCTTTTCCTGACTATATAATTACAAAGACATTTTCTCCTCCTTCAGCAGCCTCCACCTCTCCGCATATCGACATGACATGGTACTCTCCGATTCACTATATAGCCTGCGTCAACCCAGTCAATCAGTCGAATTGCATCCCAAGCTCGAAACGGCTACAATTTTGTCTCGATACGACAAGTCAACTCATTCAATCATTATTTGCAGAACAGTGATTACATCGCTCAAAACATAAGTGGAAATAAATGGTTTTGCCAAGTTAACATGGCATGTTTGAAAGAAACAGCATGCTGATGAAATGAGCCACGGGTATCAGGGATTGTCAAATACATAAATGCAACGGGGATCCTCGAGGTTTCCCACTTTTCAGCAATGAGTTTAACAGAAACTACAACGTTAACATACTATCTTTCCAACCAAGAACCAGAAGTGCTTGGTTGGCTGGAAGCACGAGTCAGCACTCGTCCACCTGCATTCGAGACCCCTCCTAGGCAGGTGCTCACTTCTTTTAAAAATAAATAAATAAATAAATGCCCTGGTGATAATGTCCATGGGTCAAGTTTTTTGTGTTCAAGAAAAAAATATTTCCTAAAATGGCCACATATCTTCGCACATAGTAGCAAGTTTAATGGAAACTACAATGTGAACCTATTATTTTTCCTAATGAGAACCGAGCACAGCAGTTACTCGGTGGGCTAGCAGCATGTGTGTGTGTCACATGCTCACCCACACGCGTTCGAGGACCCCCCCCCCCCCCCCCTCTGCAGGTGTTCGCTTCTTTTATTAAATTAAATAAAAAATATTTTCTTTCCTAAAATGGCCACACAGAACATTTATTCCTTCCCAATAGTTGCCAATAAGTAAATAAATAAACTAAAGCATTGCTCAACCAACGACAATATAAGTGTTTCACTAAAGAAGACAGTACCTACCTTGACAAATTAGGGCAATGTCGCTTCACTATGTTTATAAATAAGGCTCTCCATTCATGTACAAGAAAGCTAGAGTCAGGAGGTAACTGAAAAACAAAATTATATTGCATTGCATACAACAGTGAGATGATTGCTTGATACACAGAAACAAAAAACCAAAAATATTTGTAGTCAGGAAGACCAGACCAAGCAAAATTTCACCTACCAATTTGGGACGCGGAAGGGAGACTTGGCCTTTTCTCTACTAGCTCATAATGGAGAACAAAGTTATCCTGCAGCAACACACATGCTCCACTATCATATGCAGTAAGTGTGCAAGAGATGCTGGATATTGACCCAATGTAAGTACCTTACGCACTGTTTCCCAATTGGGTTGATGAAAGAAGGCATAAGACCCCTGTTCATATGTAGGAGTTTTAATGAGAGGCTCCATGTTAGGAATTCTTGTGAGCCATTGCCGCACTTCTTTATGGTAAAACCATCCACGATTATACCTGACAAAAACAATACACATGCATTACATATCTAAGAATTAGTATATACCAAAAAATAAACTGGCTGAAGCTCTGCTCAGTTGTGATGTGTGCACTAGGTCATGAGCAAGGGTTAAGACAAGATATTATTGCTAAAAATGGATAGCTTACAAGTCAGTTTGAACAATGCTCAGCAATGCTAACATAACTTGTGCAACTTAGCAAAAAAATCATCAAAAATAAATAATAGAAAATATTGATATTTGACAGAGAAAACAAAGAAATGGAAATGGAAACATTCATGCAGCTTCAGATGCTAAGCGGATCATGAATACATTCAAATGTTGCCGACTTAGTATTCAGCCAGGAAGATGAATAAATCCACAAGGTTACTTAATTTTTTGTGATAGATCCATGACAGTCAATGGGCCTGGTCCACTATCTGACAGGTTACAGGTTAATATTTCTCTAGTGTTATGCATTTGATCAGGACATAGCAGTATGTTCCCTTATCAAATGATACCGCAATAAGATCACATTTCTTGGTAAAAGATTCAGAACATGAACAAGCCACATGCATGACGATTCAATTATTACATCTAATAAGATGTTTAAATGAGATAACCAGTGAAACCATGCACTCACAGTTCATTGGCAGCACATATTTGAGCTTCATCCTTCGGCATGCTGAAAAGCAAAGAAAAAAGATCATAACCTTAAAATTACCAAAACTAATGGCCAAACCTAATATATTCAAGTAGTGAAAGTACCTGTAGAATATGTAAAACAGTATGAGTGTCTGAAATTTCTGAAAATGCATAGGCTGCACCAAGACAGAACTTGTTACAAAATATTTATCATAAAATGAACGGCTGCATCAAAGAAAGATTCTGGGACTTTCTTGAATATGGGTTTAAAACATCTCATTACACAGAAATAGCCTACAGATATTGGCAGCTACCTGTAGTGCTGGGGGTTGCTCGGCCACATAACAAGCTGGAGTAGGATATTCAGGATCTCCTTTTGCTGGCTCATTTGAAAATGGAGAGCCAAATGTCTTGTACAGATTGTCTGGTGAGTTCAAATTCAAACCCAACGTTGTCAAATCTATTCCCAAAGCAAGAGATGACAAATCAGGATCATTCATCCTTATAACCCCCAGCAATCCTAACAAGCCGTATGGATCAGGTGGTGTTCGGCCTCCCAGAATGGGCTTTAGACCATGATCCCCATATGACTGTGTGGCTGAAGACATCTGCTGCAACCCGAAAGGACTGTGAGCCTGCGGCTGCTGGTATTGCTGGAGCAGTTGCTCATATGATCCCAAACTAGAAGTTTGACTCAGAGAGTTTAGTGGTCTTAGTCCAATATTTTGGGGTCCGGCACTCTGAATCTGACAAAACATAATGAAGATTATTCTATGTGTTAATGGGTAAGTATGAGCAGTAAATCTGAATATGACGTGCCAAAACAGAAACATATCAGAACCATGACAATGCAACAGATGTTAAATGTGTGATGATTATTTCAAGGGATTTCCGATATAACTTACTGAATTAGCACCCTGCTGATGTTGCTGACGATTTGATTGGTAGCTACTTCCTAAATTAAACCCAACGGACCTTGCCATCTGTGTAAGTGTTCATAACGTGTTAAATTAAATGCTCGGAGAAACAAAAATTCAAAATTCAGAGACATGAACCCACAGGATATTGTTGTGCTTGCATTACAGGTACATTCTCGTGAAGTTGTTCCTTGTGATGTAACTCCATACCATAATCTGAACTGCTACCTGATAATTCAAAATGTCAATATTCTGTATAACTTGGCGGAATGGGGAAAAAGGAAGGTAGTGCAATGATCAGCCAAAAGATCTACTTCAGGAAAGAATTAAAAAGCCTCAAGAATGAAGAAACACTACCAATGTCTTATTTTGTTTCGTGCATGTTTATGGAGCATTGAAGCATAAGCATGTTGCACGTGGAAAGAATAGGTCAAAAACTCAGAAGATTTAAACCATGCAAAACATGTGGCACCATTAAAGGAGAATAGCACAAAAGTTGACCAAACAAATGATAAATTACATTTTATGGGAAGATGGTTCGTCAGCCTAATCTGTAACAATAGTACTAAGATATTAAAAAACATTATAGTTACATTGGGCCTAAAGGCATAAGTGCAACTATTTGTATTCATCCAGACAGCTGTCTTGATGCCCCAAGCGGGCACAAGAAAACAAACAGTTTGAGATGCTTACCAAAGTTGAGGAGTAAATGTATGTGCCGGATGGCCAAATTGGTAACTTCGGCAGCAATCTCTATTAAATGCTGCAGCTAATTTTCAGGACGTTCTTTTGATCCATATTGGTCCACACGGTGGGTCATGAGTCTCATAGTTAACTTACTGCCATGGTAAGCTTAAATGAATTATAACCATGGTAAGCACCGGAATTAAATTGGCTTAACCACCTCCCAATGTTGCTATGCCTCAAATCATACCTAATATTTAGCTCACGTTTTATATGAAGAGTAGGACCCATGGAAAACACGATGGGTTAGGATGCCCTTCCATCTATGACCGTAAGTCATGATATGAGAAGCTTACAATAAATTCTCTATATGAGTTCTCGCAGGAAAGACAAATTCATTATCTTCCCCTAAAGTAACTAATTCAAGAGCTCTATACCCATCTTGTGTATTACATTGCCCTACATGTCACAAATAAATACACACTTTCATTTCTTGCCAAAAATTAGGGCTACTTGTTACTTGTAGGCATCCGAATTGCAGCGCACGTAAGCATGTTGCAGTGAGACCTTTTTATCTAAATGTCGTTTGGCGCATTTTTTCTAGGTTGCCACCATATATTTTAATGATGATTCATGGTAATTTCAGCTCGAGCATCACATAATAATAATAAATATATTATTATTGCCAATAGATGGTGCATATATGCATCCTCGATTTGGCATATGTATATCTTATAAAGCACTACTACCTCTGCACCAAAATATAAGACGTTTTGTAGGCTAAAACGTCTTATATTTTGATATGAAGGGAGTACCAAATTAGTATTTATGAGATATTTTTCTAAATTCCCGCGAGGCCACATCAGCTGCATGGTCTTGCCCCACTGGCCCTCTCATGAAATTGCTGCATCTTCGCCTTCCCACCTATATGATTGTATTCACAAAAATGGTGTGCTATAAATTCCGCTTCAACGAGCGCGACACCTTTTAGTTAGGTCAGTGAAAGGTGGCAAGAGAAGTAGAGAACACAAAAATACCCGTCAATATATAGAACGGTAGTAAGCATTCCTCGACTTGAGGAGAAGATCATCGCATTCCTACTACACGACTAAAAAAAACAATAGGCTTTATAACAGATAGAAGATTTTATGACAGGGTAATTTTGTTGGTAACTAAGCTGTTCAAATACTGAGGTTCAATCAGTACAGAGTAGCGGGGCTGTATAATAACTGGCATGCAGCCAATATTAGAACTTCAAGATCACAAAGTAACACAATTAAATAATCATGCACCACTGCATCGAAAGTATAATGAGAACAATCTCACTGAATCAACAGACAGGTTCTAGAATTAATTCAACTGTAACAACCTTTAAATCCTGGCAAAGCCGGGAAATCTTCGTTCTGAATACTGAACTCGTGGTTTTGTTGAACAATGGAGTTAACACCAACTCCTTGCTTCCGTAGTGATCCTGCAATTTAGAGAGATTGGCCAAGAATCCTCCAAAAACAGGGAGAAATATTTATGATTTTCCAGCAATTTTACCATATTGTCCCTGTGGACCACCAGCTGAATTAGGTCGACCAGTCAATTGGGGGAAATCATTGATGTCGAATGGAGTGCTGTCACTTGCGTCATGTAGCATCCCCATAGAACCTAGAGAATTGTTCCCTGGTTGCATTTGGTTCTGGGATATTGAACCTCCAGACGTTGGGTATGAACTTCCAATCATATTGATCAGTTGTGATGATCCTGGTTTTCGAGATAAACAAAAATAAACAATAAACTGAATGATAGCATGCAGTTCAACAGAAGAAATAACACACTGTATGCTTCTTTATCATTCACCCTCATGAGACTATCACGATTGTATAAGATATAAACAAGCTTTTATCATAACCCAGCTACTTTGATAAATTAAATTGGTAATATCACAAAATAAAACAACATTAAGAAATAGGTACAGTAACAATCACTAAAAAAGCAAGAACAGACATATTCGAACAACCAACATATGCCTGCAAAAGAAAGAATATCGACGACAGGAATTCCAACAACGTTGGACTTCACTATTTAAGGTCTTAAATTATAAAAGTTGGCTCCTAATGTACAGAGGTAACAAAATGCCTATTGCTCTAGATAGTGTCACACTTTCAAAAAAGAATTCTGCAATACACTATAGCATCACATGGTTCATAATTTATGAAGCATGAACGCCAAGGCTACCTACTGTGTTTTCCAACAAAAATAAAGGTCCAATGAAACCTATATGCCCAACCTTTTTTTGGTAAGAAAGTCAAGGGGTGAGGACACAGCTCAAAGCAAAGGATATGGTAAGTAAACTCTGAACAGAGTATTAACATAGCAATGGTTAAACATGCTTAAAAATATTATTTCGAGCTAAAACATGAAGCTTAGCGTAAATCTATGAAGTAAAAAAATCAAGTGATGGTTAAATAAACTACCTTGCGGAATAAGGTCATTCATCATCCTGTTGGATCCTTGCACATTTAGTCTTCCACTTCCAGCATTGTTACTAAAATTGACGCGATGAGATACTCGGCACCGACAATCCACCAGAGCTTATATTTCTTCCAATGTTACTTCCATACGATGTTTCCTCATGGAGCTTGTAACACGTGAACCCAAGTTTCCTAAAGCTGGAGATACTGACATGCCAGGAACAGAATTTCGATTCCCACTGGTCCCCAAATTTGAGTATAAACCTTGAATGGTACCACCCATATTCATGCCACTACTAAATGCTTGACCTCCACCAACATTCATTCCTCTACCACTGACACCTGAATGTGCATGAGGAATCTGCAAAAGAAACAGTATAATACCAAAACAGTAAAAATCATCGTCCTCTACATGAAACCACGGCAAGAATATGTTATATTTAACCCAACAAAATTGTTCCTTAGATTGCAAACCCATTAACATGCATGTTCGTGCTGTTCAAAGTATAAAAATAAAAATATTGCAAACCTCCATAAAGGTGGGCATTCAAACCTGAGACATGGCAACTGGAAGGTTGTTTGAAGCAAATCTCCCAGAAATGCTCCCTCCATGTTGTTGAACCCCGGAGGATGGAAGGCCGCTCATCGCAGCATTCCTTTGTGCAAGTGATCCAGGCATATTTGGAAGACTGAAATTTCCATGAATGTTGCGCAGACCTGAAAAATGCAGAAAATGATAAGAGATAAAAAGGTGTACACAATGGATGTTGCACTATGTCAATGGGCTAGCCTAGCTAGTGTACCATATGCTCACCAGAGTGATGGAAACCTTGAACTGATCCAGATTGACCAGAAAAGGATGTTGCAAATGGTCGTGCAGTTGAGTCTGGAAGATTCGATGCAGAACTGTTAAGATTTGACTGCCAAGGAAGAAAGCATCAAGTTATCAAGACAAATAATAACAAAACATAGTAAACTGTTAAGATTGGCAGTAAACATAGTAAATGCATGGTAGTACAGTTACAAGGATAAGCAAGTACATTCAGCAAGCCAGACATTGATGACAACAGAAAAGCGAGTCAGCACTCAGGATCAAATGAAGATTGTCCGCCAAAAATGCCTGAACCGGTGATTCCTGCCAATCTGAAACAAGAATGGACACATCCGTTAGTAGCTTGTAAATTAAAGGACAAATTGCGCATAATATTTAACTCGGTATAAAGTTGACATCTGAGCCATCCTTCCAACATAGGCCAACGATCAAGTCAGAACAGTATAGAAATGTGCAGATTTCAGCAGTGAGGAAATGCAGACATCCTAGGGGCCAGACATGGCATGTACATCTCTAAACTTGTGCCGATAATGCTCGAGTGCGAAACTAAAAGAAGGCTTAGTTTCCAACCACCTGACTGTTTTTTTAACACACCAACTGACTGTTGAGCAGCAAACGGAAGCAAACACTTGAATAAATACCAAGTAATTCAGTATTCAAAATTACTTTAGCATCATATGATTGTTTAAGAAAAAACAGAATGATGCAGAGAAACAAAAAAAAAAAACATGGTTAGTGGAGCCACAAACCACATGACTGAGCGGTTGAGGTGATCACTGCAAACACAATGCCGATACACTATGCTCCACAGCGTACAGCCTGTCGTTTCATGGCTCTTTTAACCATGCAGCATATTTTCTTGCGTGCTGTTTTCAGGGTTTTAGAACAAAGAAAGAAAAACATCCAGGCGACAGTACCAGATCATGGATGCAGTAACAAAATGAAAAAGAAAAATAGGGCGATTTTGCCCTAGCCATGTACAGGATCGTTCCCGGAACAGTACACGGGGGAGGACCTATGCTCCCACCAACGGAATTCGGCAAATATGACGGACCACGGACACATATGCAGGCATGATCTGTGCGTTTCCCGTCTAATCCGCGGGGCGAGTAGTTCCATACCTACAAAATTCCGAGCACGCTCTAGTCCATTTCACCACTCGGGCAGTGCCAGATCGAAAAATTGTAGAGCGGGGTGAGGAGGGACGTGCGAAGAGGCGAGGAGCGCGCGGCGGGGGGCGACGGGGCAGCAGTGGAGAGCGGAGAGGGTGGCGGGGCGGGGGCGGGCGGTGGGGCGGGAGGAGGCCGGAGGCGCGGCGGACGGCGGCGCTCGAGTCGCTTGCTGTGAGGGTGGGGGGTGTGGGCTGTGGGGGGGAAGAGACGGATCTTTTTTTTTTTTTGAGAACTAGAGACAGATCTAGGAAATGTGTTTTTTTTAGAGAGAGAGAGGGAGAAATCTAGGAAATGTGTGAATAGTAGAAACTGCCAAACCGGTAACGCTCGCGCGTACTGGGCCTCCATGTCGCATGAGCCTAGCGTGAAGCAGCCCGTCTAACCCAGCATCATTGTGGGCGGATATTTCCCCTTTTTTTCGTTTTCGTTTCATTTTCCTTTTTTCGGCTTCATTAGAAGATGAATTCATGAAGATTTTTTCTTTTTATTTTTCTCATTTTCGTGTTTCCTTTCCTTTTTACATTTTCGTTTTTTCGTTACTTTTAAATTTCCATTTTTTGTTTTTACTTCTCCTTTTTTTACTTTCCATGTTTCCTATTTTACTTTTATTTTCATTTTGCGAACATTTTTCAAATTCATGAAATCTTCAGGATTTCAAAAAAAATTCAAACATATTCATGAATTCAAAAAATGGTACTGCCGTTTCTCGGGCCCAGTGTCAGTGAGATGCAAGAATGACGAATGTCTGTGAGTTTGAAAAAAAAATCTTGGGTTTTAAAAATGTTCATGAATTCAAAGATATTCCCGTGTTTGATAAAATGTTCGCAAATTCCAAACGGATTTCAAAAAAAATTATGATTCTGGAAAGTGTTCATGATTTCAAAGTACGTTCATGACTTGTAAAAATATTCACGAATTCAAAAAATATTCATGATTTCAAAAAAAGTTCACTAATTAGTATAAAAGTTAACGATTTCAGAAAATGTCGTAAATTTGTAAAAAAATGTTCGTGTTGTTGAGAAAAGTTCATGATTTCAAAAACTATTCACAATTTCAAAATAGTTGTGAATAGGGGTCGTTGGCAAAAAAATTAAACAAAACGTATTTTGTATATTTATGTTTGACAAAAAAATCTGAAAGGTTTATCCTAGATTCTACTTAGAAAGCTTTGCCACGCTGCATAGGTTTGAACTTCAAAATATGTTCCGTGTGAGAGAAACAAAAAAAAAAGAAATGTACTTACACAAATCGCGGTGCGGAAAATGGATGGCTAGATAGAGAGGGTCTGAATGCAGATGCTCTATTATATATTTTTGGGACTACCCTGCGGTGATGGGGAGCAGGGTGGGTGCATGGTTGCCGGCTTTAACGGTCAAAAAAATTGGCCGGATCATTCGACTTTGTGGGCATCAACCACTACCTCGTTGTTGGCGCGCACGCCGACGAGAGTGCCTTCGATTTGAACTTTTGAAGCACAAGGATTACGACAATGATGCAGCCGTCATAGTGAGCTGCTGCCGTTACAATCCAACTTTGTGATCCAAACGGAGCATTACTGTTAGGCTAGTCATAGTGGAAGTAACTTAGCTAGTAACATAACGTACTTCAAGAAATTTTTGCTTATGTGGCAAGTATTTAATGTGAGGTGGTAACATAATATATTCTTTGTAACATAAGCGTTTAAAGACAATATGAGTCTACAAGCTAATAAATGAAGCCATCTATGACACCACTATCATGGTACTTTGCATTATGAAGGTAGTAACTTAGACTAGTGTCATGCATATGACACTAGTCTAAGTTACTCCCCACTATGACCAGCCTTAGTTAATGCAATTCAGCCTCACTAACATGCATCGTTTTCTTCCTTCCCTGGAATGATTCATATGGTACAAAGCAGTGGAGCAGACGATCTCAGCAAAATATGGCGCATCAGCTGTGCGACTGTGATAGTTTGTTTACTTTGGTTCTGAAACAATCATAAGGTGTGTAAATTTCATTAGTGTGACTTGTGCAGGGCCACGTCGAGTCTGCTCCCTGGGCTCTAGGGAAGCTACTGGACCACATGAGCCGGAATGGGTCTCGCTCGTTCGATTTGGTTTGTGTAGGTGGGCGTCGGGCCGGGGAGGAGCCCCGTTGGGCCCCGACGCGCGCGGCCCAGGCCCAGCAGGCGCGGTGCTCGGCAGGCCCAGCATCATCAGGCCATTAGCTTCGCTCCAAAAAACAAAAAGAAAAACGGAAGCAGAAGCAACAGCAGCAACCTCAAAAAAAAAAAAAGCAGCAGAGGGTGTAGATTTTTTTTTCTTTCAGACAAAAAAAAAAGAAAAGAAAAGGCCAGTGTGCAACTAACAAATCGCTCAGCTGTTTTCTCCTTGGCAGACGACAGTGCTTAAATGTACGCCGATCGGCCGGACGAGACCCTCGTCATACATTTTGGGCACAAAATCAGCTGTTGCATAATGCATACAGTACCGTTGTTCTACTTGAGTTTTCAGCGGCTTTACTGAACCCACCAAGATTATAAAAAAAAACAAGCACCGTTGCGCGTAACAATTTTTGCTAAAACAAATGCTGTAATCATCAGATGCATCACGGGTGGGTTTTCCTTTTCTTTTGCCGTTGCGCCAGTAGAGGGTGTGCTGCATAAGCCAAACAAGAAAAAAGAAGCAAAATAAGAAGTGGTGGCACATGTGCATTTACGTCGAGCTGATGCAAGCTTACACTTGGGGGGAGATGTTGGATGATATGCCTCGGTACTAGAGTGTGCCGCGCACGCGGGTTTCACGTTGCAGACAGTCGATCCGCTCTAATGGTGTCAGCATCTGCAAGTCGTGGCTAGAAAGCGAGGTCTTGTTTTGAAGACTTTGTTGCAAAAGTACAACGCTCCTAACGGCGGCCTTTTCTTCTTTTCGTTCGAGTCGAGAGTACACTTGACCTTCTGTTTGGCTTGCCGTGCAGGATTTCGTGCATTCGCTGGGCATCCGGAGGAGGCTGCGGAAGCACAAGCGTATCGTCAACACCATAAAAGCATTACTAGTAGAACCCTCAAACCCTCAAACCCTCATAGCAGTTTTAAGGGTTGAGAAGTGCCAGTTTTTGACACTTTTAAGGGTTGAAAAACAGGGGCAAAGACTAGAACCCTCAAACCCAACCCGTAAACTGCTTTAAAGGTTGGATTTGAGGGTTCTAGTCTTTGCCTCAACCCTAACCTTTAAAACTATCATTTCATATATCACACATTTCATCACATTTCATCATATGACATATCCCAAATTCCATCACATTTGACATAAAACAATAATCATTCTAGTTATTATTACAACACCGAATAAAACAATAATCATTCAAATTATTACAACAATGTTTGAGCAAATTACACTAATTGTTCGAATCAAATAGGACATAGAAAAGTAAAACAAAGATACATCATGGGCCAATGCGCCGCCCATCCAACTGCCGGTGGTGCTCTATTAGATCATCCCGAGCCGACCATGAGTGGTTGCATCCTCAATCTCACGATGTGCTTGAAGAAAAGAGTGTATGCGAGAACGGTTTCTTTCGGTTGCACACGGGTACCAACATTGTCATAGAAACAAGGGAGGTTTAACCCTCTTTCATCCTCTAGGATCATGTTGTGTAGAATCACACAACATTTCATGATGTTCATCAAGGTTTTTTGTCCCAAAACCGAGCTGGACCACGAACTATGGCAAACCTTGCTTGCAAAACACCGAAAGCTCTCTCAATATCCTTGCGGGCTGCCTCTTGTGCCTTGGTGAAATGAGCCTCTTTTCTTGTTAAGGGCACCCCATTTTTCTCCTTGATGGACTTCACAAGAGTTGCCCATTCGGGATAGATGCCATCGGTGAGATAGTATCCCATTGAGTACTCATTGTCCATGATTTTATAGTTGCAATTTGGAGCATCCCCGAAATTAATCTTTTGAACAAAGAAGATCTATTGAGGATATTGATATCATTGAGTGTTCCGGCAACCCAAAGAATGCATGCCAAATCCATGTGTCACGAGATGCTACGGCCTCAAGCACAATGGTAGCATCACGGCTTTTACCGCAATACATTCCGTGCCATGCCTTTGGGAAATTTTTCCACCTCCAATGCATGCAATCAAGACTACCTAGCATCCCCGGCCATCCCCTTTTTCATTCATTTCCATTAATCTCTTTGTATCTTCCTCGTTTGGTGGCCGAAGATACTGCTCACCGTACAACCGGATGACCAACTTGGCAAACCTACGGACTGACTCCGTGGTTGTATCTTGCCCAATGCGAAGATACTTGTCTGTATAATCCGCGGGTATACCATAGCGAGTACCGCATTGCCGCCGATATCTTTTGATATGCACTAAACCCCATGATACCAGCGGCGGATCTACGACGTTTAAAGTAATATGAGGCGGCCTTACAATCGGTGACAATCTTCACAAACAAACTACACCGCATTCGGTACCTTCCGCGGAAAAGACGAGGAGGGTACGTAGGTACCTCGGAGAAGTAGTCTTCCATCAAATGTTCGTGTCCGAGAGCGCGGTTCCGGTAGATGGTGACTCGCCCCATCTTCGACCCTCTCCTCTGATCCATCAGCTTCACGCGGTTTTCAAAGGATTGCACGTCGATGAGGAGGCTCATCATCTCGGCGTCATCGTCTTGCAACAACTCATCGATGTCCGAATCGTCGGATGACGACCAACCCGACGAATCGGACAACGAGTCCATGTCGTTGTTGTTCACCTCCATCTACACAATACAACAAACAATAAATTGTGAGTGCCAACAATGAAACAAAAAGGAAAAAAATAAAACAAAAAGAAAGAAAGGAAAGCATACCTACGGGGAGCTTGGATCTTGGGGAGGAGGGAAACCAACGCCTTATCTTCTTGGACTCCTTGATACTCATGCAAAGGTGGTACGTTGACCTAACAGTGAAAATACCACTCTTAGTAAAATTCCAAGCTCTATAATCCTCCGTACTAGGGCCTCCCACCAAAATCTGCCTAATATCTTGAGCATCTCTAGGGGAAAATATCTCCTGTAGCTTAAAATCATCCCAGGTCGTCCCTTGCTGCACTAGTAAAGCTGCCACTTTCACCGTGTTTGGTACATAGTTGGCACCCAGTGGTGCCATACTACCTGTCCTCGGAATCCAGTGATCATGCAACACATTAACTTTTGACCCATCACCAATGCGCCAAATTAGTCCATGAGTTAGAAGATCCCTTCCATGCATCATACTCCTCCACGTATATGAGCAGCTCTGTGGGCATGGTGCAACCATGATATCCATGTCCTGAAAATACCGCGCCTTCAGGACTCTCGCACATAAAGACGTAGGGGCCATCAAAATCCTCCACACTTGCTTTGCAAGGGGAGCTTGGTTAAAAACCTCAAAATCCCGGAAATCCATCCCGCCCGCACGTTTTATAATACACATCTTGTCCCAGGCCACCCAATGCACTTTACGCTCGCCGTCGGCTGCCCCCCACCAGAATTTTGAAGAGATATATTTCAGGTTCCCGCACATTTTCTTGGAGAGCTGGAAGCAACTCATCGAATAGGTCGGTGTTGCCTGCAACACAGACTTCACGAGCACTTCCCTTGCCGCCTTCGACAAACCTTGTCCTTTCCAACCAGAGACTTTTCCCCTAGATGCTTCCCTGACATGCTTGAAGCTCCCATCCTTTGATCTTCCTACCATAGTGGGCAGCCCTAGATATTTCTCATTCAGCGCCTCAGACTGTATCCCCACCTCGTTCTTTATCGAGGCCTTCTCCTAATCACTACGTACATCCCTTTCCGAAGAAGATGGATGACTTCTGCAAGTTAACGCGCTGACCCGACGCCTCCTCATAGGCTTGCAATATTTGCCGAAGTCGCACCATATTATTACTTGACGCCTCTAGGAACACAATACTGTCGTCGGCAAATAATAAGTGTGTGACAATGGGGCCAGTGTGCCCAAAGGACACACCCTGGAGCTCCTTCTCCTGCTGGGCCTGTTTTAGTAGGGCTGAGAAACCCTCAACACAGAATAAGAAAAGGTAAGGGGAGATGGGTTCAGTGACGGCTCCAGGAATTTGCAACCGGGTATTCATGTGTATTCATTTTGCCAAAATCATTGTTGTTTTTCGAAAATTGTCACTCTTTTGCCAAAATCAACATTGTTTTGTAAAAATCATGGGTATTCACATGAAGAACCAAGAATACCCCTAGCGCCGCCCCTGGATGGGTTCTCCTTGCTGTAGACCTCGGGTAGGAAGAAAACCCTCTGACAAATCACCATTTAGTTTCACCGAGAATCTAGCTGAGGAGACACACCTCATGACCATGGCTGTCCATGTATGAGAGAAACCCAACTTGGTCATCATATGCTCCAGAAAGGGCCACTCTACCCTATCATATGCCTTCATCATGTCCAACTTAACCGCACATAACGGTTTCTTCCGCTTTCTTTTCCGAATGGCATGAACACACTCGTAAGCAACTAGGACATTGTCGGTGATAAGCCTACCCGGCACGAAAGCACTTTGTTCCTCTGAAATAAGAATAGGCAATACTACCTTGACGCGGTTTGCAAGTACCTTCGCCGCAATCTTGTACAACATTGGCCTGAACTGTGAGAGCGACTCCGGAGACTTCGTCTTAGGTATCAAGACAATAATAGTGTCATTAAAGCCCTCCGGAATATCACCACCATTTAAGAATTCTTGAACCGCTTTGCAAGCCTCATCTTTTACCAAAGACCAGTGCCTTTGATAGAAGAGCGCCGGCAGCCCATCCGGCCCCGGCGCCTTTGTGGGACCCATCTGAAACAACGCTTTCTCAATCTCTTCATCGGTGAAGGCTGCTGTTAGTTTGTTGTTCATCGAGTCCGTGACTGAAACCGGAATGTTGTCAAGGATCTGCTCCATATTGGCTGTTCCCTGGGAGGTAAATAACAGGGAATAAAAGTCCCTGGCCAGTACTCGCATCCCTGCATCATCAGAACATTTAGTCCCATCGGGCTGCAGCAGCGATTTCACCGTATTTTTCCGTCTCCGATGAGACGCACGGTTCTAAAAATATTGAGTATTTTGATCGTCCACTTTAAGCCAATCCACTCTTGACCTTTGCCTTTGCATAATCTCCTCACGCAAATAAACTTCCCTAAGCTTTTCTTCCAACTTCCTTCTCTTCTGTGTATGCGTTCCGGGATAACGCTTCCATCCTTCAGCCGTTGCAGCTCACCTTTTAATTTTTTAATCTGTTTTCTAACCGAGCCAGACATAGTTCGGCCCTACTCACGCATGTGTCCAGTGACACAACGAAGCTTGCCGTGTAGATCGTGCAGACCAGTATTCCCATGGCTCTCCAGCTCCCATGCATGGCGCACCATTTCATCATAGCCTTCATGTCGAGTCCACATCTTCTCGAATTTAAAACTTCGTGCCACAACAGGCCTCTCCGTATGTTCCTTTTGTACTGTGAGGGTGTTTGGTGAATAGATTGGGCGTTTTTTCTGAAAAATAAAATAAAATAAATAATCCCTTCTCTCTTTTTCCTCGATTTTCTTCTCCGGCGAGCAGCGTGGCAGCTAGCGCATCCATTTCCGGTTCTCTCCTTCGGAACCCCCACATCCTCCCCAAATCAACGAGTCGACGCCAGACTCCGGCAGAACCGAGCCGTCAGGCTCTCCACTCTTGCGGCGCACGTTCGACTCCGACGGTACGACCCAGTGATCCACGAGCTCTTCCGCCCACCACGACGCCGACAGAGGTCGAGGAGCACGGGGATCGATCTCCGCCGGGCGTCGTCGCCCTCGAGATCGACGCCGCGGTCGCGGTGATGGCCGACGTCGAGATCGCTGTCGTCGCCGCCGCCGCCGCAGATCTATTCGCGAGGTCACGGTCGCCGCCGATCCCACTGGCGCGCAGGTGGTTTCACATGGTGAGTGGCATGGATTAACTCAAACAATTCCCCATTACTAACCAGCCATTAGCATCCATGCGAGCATTTTAAATTTAACACGAATTGATCGTGTCGTGTTCATTACTATATTGTGACGATGATCCATGTGAATATATATATATCTAATATATTTGAGCATACTTTCGTCAACCCGAATATCTCGCTGCTTAATTGTCTTGTATTTTTATACACAATCTGGATCAGGGCGCCCACGTCCCTGAAGGAGTTGAACGACGCAAGTGGCATCCATAAATTAGATAAAATAAAGCCCTGCGAGCAACTCGTGCAGCGGTGCAGCCCTTTTAAATTGGGTGCAGAAGTCTTCTTCCTCCCTTTGCATCTCCCTCTCGGCCCTTTTAAATGGCGCGCCGAGCAGCGATTGCCATGCAGCTCCACGCGGTGATCATGGCGCCGCCGCTCTTCGTTCTCCTACTCCTCTGCCTTGCCGCCTTGCCGAGAGACGCCGCTGCGCTGACCCGCCGTGACTTCCCCGACGGGTTCATCTTCGGCGCGGGCACCTCGGCCTTCCAGGTACTTCTACTTCCACCTTTCACTCTGTCTCTATGTTGCAAGTTGAGCAAAGTTCCATGGTTCAAAAGCTGCGGACAAGTAAGTAAGTAATATTTTTGACGCTTTAGGTGGAAGGGGCTGCTGCGGAAGGTGGGAGGAAGCCCAGCATCTGGGACACCTTCACCCATCAAGGTCAATTTTCAGATTATGATTTGTACTATTACTCATCATACCAGCATCGCTCATTCATTTGCAATTCACTCAACACCTGCAAAACATATCTTGCGATGGGGCCTCCAGGATCTAATTTCTGGAATTATTGCGCTGATGAGCATGGCAGGTTACTCCTATGATAAATCTACCGCAGATATTTCAGCAGATCAGTATCATCATTATAAGGTTGTTGTCAAGATCTAGCATCACTTGCTTGAAAATAAAATGCAAACGGGGCACAGGCGAATGCTGACTAATCAAACAATTTAAATTTCTTTTTTGACATTAGGATGATGTAAAACTTATGTATGAGATGGGTTTAGACGCGTACAGATTCTCTATCGCATGGCCCCGGCTTATACCAGGTAACCATGTAGTAGTTGAGTAGTACATCTCTGAATTTTTTATATACTGAATGCCACCTGTGTAGATGGAAGAGGAGAGATCAATCCGAAGGGCTTGGAGTACTACAACAACTTAATAGATGAACTGATACGGAACGGTAAAGATTAATTTCTCTATCTAAAACATAAACATGTTGCAGTAGTGGCAACCTTTCTTCTCCTTGTTTCAAGCTTGAGAAATTCACTCTGATGTCTGATCTCGATCAACCAACATTTCTTGGCACGTGTTGCAGGCATACAACCTCATGTCACAATCTACCATTTCGATCTTCCTCAGTCCCTTCAGGATGAATACAACGGACTGCTCAGCCCCAGATTCATGTGAGTGCAACAACCTTTGGGGCACCATCTCTGACACTTGCAAATCAAGGCCGCTGAACTAAGATGAAGATCCTTAGACCTAGAGTTGGGATAGCACCAATTGAGGAGAAGCTTGTCCAACATCGTCTGAGATGGTTTGGGCATATTCAGCGCAGGCCACCAGAAGCTCCAGTGCATAGCGGACGGCTAAAGCGTGCGGAGAATGTCAAGAGAGGGCGGGGTAGACCGAATTTAACATGGGAGGAGTCCGTTAAGAGAGACCTGAAGGATTGGAGTATCACCAAAGAGCTAGCTATAGACAGGGGTGCGTGGAAGCTTGCTATCCATGTGCCAGAGCTATGAGTTGGTTGCGAGATCTTATGGGTTTCACCTCTAGCCTACCCCAACTTGTTTGGGACTAAAGGCTTTGTTGTTGTTGTTGTTGTTGTATCCTTAGATCTAGAGTTTTCAGATGCTCTGCATAAAGCTGAATGTGTTATGTTGCAGAGACGATTACACTGCGTATGCTGAAGCCTGCTTCAAGAGCTTTGGGGACAGGGTGAAGTACTGGGTCACCGTCAACGAGCCCAACATAGAAACCATAGGAGGCCTCGACAGTGGCGTGTTGCCACCGCAGCGCTGCTCCCATCCCTTCGGGAACTGCACCTGTGGGGATTCTACAACGGAGCCGTACATAGCCGCCCACCACCTCCTGCTTGCACATGCCTCAGCAGTGTCCCTGTATAGAGCCAAGTACCAGGTAACTCTCATATCAGTGTTCTTGAGTAATATATGCAGTAGTTGACTGATTCTAGTAATTAAAACGAACATGCGATGCAATCCCCAATGTGTAGGCAACTCAAAGAGGACAGATAGGATTTACTCTCTTGGGTTGGTGGCATGAGCCAGCTACCGATTCATCGGAGGATGCAGCTGCTGCAGCGAGGATGAATGACTTCCACATTGGATGGTTAGTACTTAGGTTATGTTGAAATGCATCATAATTGAATTTTAAATGCTAAGTTTGTGGATACAAGCAGCAAGAACTCATGCCATCGCTGTACAGGTTTATGCATCCTTTGGTGTATGGGGACTACCCTGCTGTGATGAGGAGCAGGGTTGGCGCCCGGTTGCCGGATTTTACAGCGGAGCAGTCGAAGAAATTACCCGGATCATTTGACTTCGTCGGCTTCAATCACTACCTTGTTGTTCGGGCGCGAGCCCATGATAGCGCGTTCAATATGAAGCAGAGGGACTACTATACTGATGCATACGCCATCGCAAGTAAGTAGACTAACTACTCCTTATTAGATGTTCCCATCTATCTTTGTTTGACAAATGCGTCATCACTGATGCAAGTCAACCTCACCTCACTAACATGCACCATTTTCTTGCCTGGGTTCAGATCCATTCGATGATATCCAAGAGGTATTTATATATAAAGCACAAGCCTTCTGGTTTCATTTCAAATGACTTAAGTTCTCTCCCTTTCCTTCTGAACCATAAGATGTGTAATTTGTATTGATATAACACGCAGGGCCGCCTTGAGTATGCTCCTTGGGCTCTAGGGAGGCTACTGGACCACCTGAAACTCAAGTACGGGAACCCACCAGTCATGATCCATGAAAACGGTAAAGCTGAAAAGAAAAGAAAAAACTGCTTGCTGCATATGCTATCCTTCTTTCAGAAGATAAGCTGACACCATGAATACCTGTTAGGGTGGTTTGATCTGAAATGCAAAACATGCTGACCTCTGTAAAATCAAAAATCAACGGCATGGGAAAATCTTCTGTTTGATGTTTCAGGATACGCAGACGCCTCCGAACTCCCGCGGAAGGTGGAGTACGACGACGACAACAGATCAGAGTTCCTGCAAGATTATCTGGAAGTTCTCTATCTAGCCATAAGGCGAGTTCATCTTCCTACAGATATTATCGTGTTTTAAGTTTTCCTGAACGAAATGTCAAACTCTTGGGTTCAAGAAATATACACATGGAATTCAACTGTGATCTGGAGAAGCTTCTGACAGAGAGGGGCTTTGTACTGGCTGCAGGAACGGATCGGACGCGCGGGGATACTTTGTGTGGTCTTTCCTCGACGTTTTCGAGTTCCTCTTCGGCTACCGTTCGCGTTTCGGCCTGTGTGGCGTCGACATGAACAGCGAGAGGAGGACAAGATACGTGAGGAACTCTGGCCGCTGGTACTCTGGCTTCCTCAAAGGCGGCGAGCTGCGGCCGGCGTCGTCGTCGGGGAAAGCCTACGTCGCCGCGTGACTTGGGCTTCTGCACACGTTTCGTTGTCGTTGAGGCTATGGCGCCAGTACCGCTTGGTTGTTTTATTAATTCTCTTCTCTATCTGTATATTTCTCCGTGAAACATTTAGTTGTGTATTTGGACGCGCCAGCATCACCTTAAAATTACTTTGGGATCATGGGATGCAATGTGCCAATGTACTTCTCGTGCGTGGGCATCGGTCAAATTGGCGATCTCCAGAAAAATGCGCAGCCTTATTATAAACTGAAAAGGGGTGAGTACTCGTAATGGACGAATGGAGATTTTGATTTCAAAAAAGAAAAAAAAACGAACAGAGATTTGCAGTTAACATGCATGATCCTTCATGCAGTTCAGGCTCGCTAACGTGCCATGTTTTCCTGCCTGGATTAACCAGATCCATTCAGCAGTCACGGTAGTAGAGTAGTTCCCTTTTCTGAATCATAAGGTGTTGTAAATTAGGGGGAAAAATATGTGTAAATTTCATTAAGGACGCGTTTGGTTGCCCGCATAAGGTCCAACTAGACCCGCGCGGGAAGAAACTGGGCTTTTTAGTTGCTAGCATACACTATTGGGAAGTTTAAAGCACCTCTGGCCTGTCTCGAGGCAAGCTCGAATCGACAATTTCTAGCGAGCCAGGCCTGAGCGAGGCACGTGGGCGGTGGGGGTTGCACGTGAGGAGCCACCCTCGAGAAGCTGCATTGCTTCCCGAAGCGTCGGCAGTTATTACCCTCACCTTCCCTCACCACTATCTCTCCCCTCTCCCCTCTCCCCACTCTCACCGACAGCAGCGACGTTATGCAATAGATCGGAGAACAGCAAGTCGACCTCCAGCCACCTTCACCGGCATCAGCAGCAGCACTTTGGCAATGGCGGTAAGCTATTTTCCCCTCCTCGCCTACTACTTCGCACTCGATTCGAGTTTAGATTCGATCAGCGTTAGGGGAACGGAGAATCGGGGTAAACACCAAAGAAGTGATCATAACACTGTCATGACTACCGGTAGATATGAGGTTCCCGATCCGGATTGAGTACAATAGGAATGGGGATTAGGGTTCATCTTACATAGTACGCACAGATCTTAGCCTTGGGGATCCTGGAGGCGATTGGAGCGGCGGGTGGCCTTGGTGTTGGTCTTCTCCTGCACCACCGTCTCTTCTTCCCCGCTGGAGTCCACCTCGATTGGCATGCTTTGGTTTCCAGGCTCCGGCGCCCTCGCAATCATCGCCACCGCATCTTCTTCTTCCCCTTCCATAGGCACAATATTTGTGGTGAAGTACACGCCGGCACGATGGTCATGAGGACGCCAGTATTGTCTGTACTTGGCCCACTTTGCCCTCTGTCCAGCGTCGCCGGATTCAGCCTGATTCATGGCCCAGCGTAGTATGTCCACTTACATAGCGCCCTTCACTAGGTCAAGAATCAGTGTCTTCAACTCCTTCAGCGTCGCCTTCTTCAACATAGTGTGTGACTCTTTGTGCAGATCTTCCATGCTGCTGAAGTTTGAGTACACTTTCATGGTGTTCTCAAACTTGATGCGGTCACCCAGCAAGCACCATATGGAACGGGTTGGGGTTGGGGTTGGGGTTCGATTTGTTGTTCGAGTTCATGGCCTTGGGTTAGAGGTAGAGCGAGAGACAGAGGTGGTGGGTAAGTGGTGACCCCCACGGTGGGTAAATAAAGGGGCACACGAGCATAGGTTTTAATGGCGATGTTGCAAGGTTCATAATGCAGATGCTGACTCATCCTTTGCACCTCTTCATAATGCAGATCGACACGGAGAACAAGGGAAAGGAGGTGCTACCATCAAAGGAGCAGGACAAGGGCAAGGACGATGTGCCGCCCTCAGAGGTGACGCCCGTCTAGAGCTCGGCCATGGACGACCATGTGCCAGAGGTGCCCCCCACCAGCAAGTGCCGGAACTACGGCCACGACCATGAGGTGGGAGGGCCAACAACCTTCTGCAAGGTGATCATGGTCCCCCAACTCGAGGCCATAGCTATGTCGTTGGACTTCACGAGGCACTTCCCGTCTGTGCCACAGGAGTTCAAATTGAAGACGAACATTGGCTGCTTCTGGAGGGTCACTGTCCGGCTGTTGAATGGCAGGGTCACCCTCGATCAGGGTTGGCTGCTACTTCTTGAGCTTGCGTTGGTTTTTCCCTTGAAGAGGAAAGGGTGATGCAGCATAGTAGAGATAAGTATTTCTCCTCAGTTAAGAACCAAGGTATCAATCTAGTAGGAGAAGAACGCGCAAATCACCAATACCTGCACAAACAATCAAACACTTGCACCCAACGCGATAAAGGGGTTGTTAATCCCTTCACGGTCACTTGCAAAAGTGAGATATGATAGAGATAGATAAATAGAACTAAACAAAAGATAAAATATTTTTGGGTTTTTTTGGTGTATAGATGTGAAAATAAAAGATTGCAAAATAGTAGATCGGAAACTAATATGATGGAAAATAGACCCGGGGGGCATAGGTTTCACTAGAGGCTTCTTTCTTGAAGGCAAATAATATAGTGGGTGAACAAATTACTGTCGAGCAATTGATAGAAAAGAGGCTTCTTTCTTGAAGGCAAATAATATAGTGGGTGAACAAATTACTGTCGAGCAATTGATAGAAGACTTTGTGCTTTTCTATCAATTGCTCGACAGTAATTTGTTCACCCACTATATTATTTGCCTTCAAGAAAGAAGCCTCTAGTGAAACCTATGCCCCCCGGGTCTATTTTCCATCATATTAGTTTCCGATCTACTATTTTGCAATCTTTTATTTTCACATCTATACACCAAAAAAACCCAAAAATATTTTATCTTTTGTTTAGTTCTATTTATCTATCTCTATCATATCTCACTTTTGCAAGTGACCGTGAAGGGATTAACAACCCCTTTATCGCGTTGGGTGCAAGTGTTTGATTGTTTGTGCAGGTATTGGTGATTTGCGCGTTCTTCTCCTACTAGATTGATACCTTGGTTCTTAACTGAGGGAAATACTTATATCTACTGTGCTGCATCACCCTTTCCTCTTCAAGAGAAAAACCAATGCAAGCTCAAGAAGTAGCAGGAAGAATTTCTGGCGCCATTGCCGGGGAGATCTACGCCAAGTCAAGATCTACATCAAGCCTACCAAGTACCCATCATAAAACTCTCATCTCTTGCATTACCTTATTCGCCATTTGCCTCTCGTTTTCCTCTCCCCCACTTCTAATACGATTTTCAAAAAGATTTGCCTTTTTATTCGCCATCTTTTCGTATGTCTTTTGCTCGTTTGCTATCTTTGCTTGTGTTTCCATGTGACTTCTATTTGCTTGCATCTTTGCTTGCTAAAAATCTTTTGATATGGATCCACTTAAAGTTCTACTTGGATCATCTTCGATCCATATGTGCTCGTGCTGAAACCCCAACTAGTTTAGTTGAGGGAAAATCTTTAGATGAGCATGCTCATTTTGTGCGTCGCCGTTTTTCTGAGAACGGGAGACTCTTATGGAATCAAATAAATTGTTTGCTATGTTATGCCTGGAATCTTTGTGAAGTTTGTGATTTTACTTGTTGCTCTAAGAACCCTAAAAAACACCTTCCCTACCTATGTGAGTTTAATGATAATGAAATCTTATCTTCTTATGAAAATGGTGTTTACAGTTACTATGATATCGAACAAATTGAAGAATTTGTTGCTTTTAAGGGTGCTTATGAAGTTGCTTCTTTGATCGAAAAGTATGATATTACTCTTTAAAAATCTGAAAATTTGGACATACTTAAATATTGCTATGAAAACTATGCTCATAATGCCCATGTCAAAGAATTTATTGGGAGAATGTCCGCTGCTATGGAAGAAAATAATGATATGCATGAATCTATAGATAATTATGATTCCGTTGATTTGATTGAGATATCCCTTGATGAACATGATGCTTGCTATTCTTATGGCCATGATGCCAATATTAATTATGCTTATGGAGATGAACTCGCTATAGTCCCTTATGTTAAACATGAAATTATTGCTATTGCACCCACACTTAATAGTCCCTTCAATGAAAAGCATGAATGCAATGATGTTATTATAAATTCTATGAATGTAAATTGTGCTAATAATATGCAAATGAAGGAAATATGCCCTAGAGGCAATAATAAAGTTATTATTTATTTCCTTATTTCATGATAAATGTTTATTATTCATGCTAGAATTGTATTACCGGAAACAAAGTACATGTGTGAATACATAGACAAAGAGAGTGTCCCTAGTATGCCTCTACTTGACTAGCTCGTTGAATCAAAGATGGTTAAGTTTCCTAGCAATAGACATGTGTTGTCATTTGATGAACGGGATCACATAATTAGAGAATGATGTGATGGACAAGACCCATTCGTTAGCTTAGCATTATGATCGTTTCAGTTTCATTGCTACTGCTTTCTTCATGACTTATACATATTCCTCTAACTATGAGATTATGCAACTCCTGAATACCGGAGGAACACTTTGTGTGCTATCAAACGTCACAACATAACTTGGTGATTATAAATATGCTCTACAGGTGTCTCCGAAGGTGTTTGTTGAGTTGGCATATATCAAGATTAGGATTTGTCACTCGGATTGTCGGAGAGGTATCTCTGGGCCCTCTCGGTAATGCACATCACTATAAGCCTTGCAAGCAATGTGATTAGTGAGTTAGTTGCGGGATGATGCACTATGGAACGAGTAAAGAGACTTGCCAGTAACGAGATTGAACTAGGTATTGAGATACCGACGATCAAATCTCGGGCAAGTAATATACCGATGACAAAGGGAACAACGTATGTTGTTATGCGGTTTGACCGATAAAGATCTTCGTAGAATATGTAGGAACCAATATGAGAATTCAGGTTCTGCTATTGGTTATTGACTGGAGATGAGTCTCGGTCATGTCTACATAGTTCTCGAACCCATAGGGTCCGCAAGCTTAACGTTCGATGACGATCGGTATTATGAGTTTATGTGTTTTGATGTACCGAAGGTAGTTTGGAGTCCCGGATATGATCACGGACATGACGAGGAGTCTCAAAATGGTCGAGACATAAAGATTGATATATTGGATGACTATGTTTGGACATCAGAATGGTTTTGGGTGAGTTCGGGCTGGAGTACCAGGGGGTTATCGGAACCCCCCGGGGAGTATATGGGCCCTAATGGGCTTTAGTGGAGAGAGAGAGTGGAAGCGAGGGCAGGCCGCGCGCCCCCTCCCCCTCTGGTCCGAATTGGACTTGGAAAGGGCGGGGGCGGCGCCCCCCTTTCCTTCCTCCCTCTCTCCCCCTTCCTTCTCTCCTAGTCCAACTAGGGAAGGGGGGGGGGGAATCCTACTCCCGGTGGGAGTAGGACTCCTCCAGGGCGCGCCATAGAGGGCCGGCCCTCCCCCTCCTCCACTCCTTTATATACGGGGGAGGGGGCACCCCATAGACACACAAGTTGATCATTGATCTCTTAGCCGTGTGCGGTGCCCCCCTCCACCATAATCCACCTCGGTCATATCGTTGCAGTGCTTAGGCAAAGCCCTGCGCCGGTAGCTTCATCATCATCGTCATCACGCCGTCGTGCTGACGAAGCTCTCCCTCGACACTCAGCTGGATTGAGAGTTCGTGGGACGTCACCGAGCCGAACATGTGCAGATCGCGGAGGTACCGTACTTTTGGTACTAGGATTGGTCAGATCATGAAGATGTACGACTACATCAACCGTGTTGTCATAACACTTCTGCTTACGGTCTACAAGGGTACGTGGATTACACTCTCCCATCTCGTTGCTATGCATCACCATGATCTTACGTGTGCGTAGGATTTTTTTTTGAAATTACTGTGTTTCTAACAAAGGCATCGAGCCGTGTCTATGCGTAGATGTTATATGCACGAGTAGAACACAAGTGAGTTGTGGCGATAATAGTCATACTGCTTACCAAAGATGTCATACTTTGATTCAGCGGTATTGTTGGATGAAGCGGCCCGGACCGACATTACGCGTGACAGCTTACGCGAGACTGGTTCTACCGGCGTGCGCCGCATACGGTGGCTGGCGGGTGTCAGTTTCTCCAACTTTAGTTGAATCGAGTGTGGCTACACCCGGTCCTTGTTGAAGGTTAAAACATCACATACTTGACGAAAAATTGTTGTGGTTTTGGTGCATAGGTAAGAACAGTTCTTGCTCAGCCCGTAGCAGCCACGTAAAACTTGCAACAACAAAGTAGAGGACGTCTAACTTGTTTTTGCAGGGCATGTTGTGATGTGATATGGTCAAGACATGATGCTAAATTTTATTGTATGAGATGATCATGTTTTGTAACGGAGTTATCGGCAACTGGCAGGAGCCATATGGTTGTCGCTTTATTGTATGAAATGCAATCGCCATGTAATTGCTTTACTTTATCACTAAGCGGTAGCGATAGTCGTAGAAGCAATAGTTGGCGAGATGACAATGATGCTTCGATGGAGATCAAGGTGTCAACCGGTGACGATGGTGATCATGACTGTGCTTTGGAGATGGAGATCAAAGGCACAAGATGATGATGGTCATATCATGTCACATATTTTGATTGCATGTGATGTTTATCTTTTATACATCTTATTTTGCTTAGTTCGGCCGTAGCTTTATAAGATGATCCCTTACTAAGATTTCAAGGTATAAGTGTTCTCCCTGAGTATGCACCGCTGCGACAGTTCTTCGTGCTGAGACACCACGTGATGATCGGGTGTGATAAGCTCTACGTTCACATACAATGGGTGCAAGCCAGTTTTGCACACGCATAATACTCGGGTTAAACTTGATGAGCCTAGCATATGCAGATATGGCCTCGGAACACTGAGACCGAAAGGTCGATCGTGAATCATATAGTAGATATGATCAACATAGTGATGTTCACCATTGAAAATGTTGGGGAACATAGTAATTTCAAAAATTTCCTACACACACGCAAGATCATGGTGATGCATAGCAACGAGAGGGGAGAGTGTTGTCCACGTACCCTCGTAGACCGAAAGCGGAAGCGTTTTGACAACGCGGTTGATGTAGTCGTACGTCTTCACGATCCGACTGATCCAAGTACCTAACACACGGCACCTCCGAGTTCTGCACACGTTCAGCTTGACGACGTCCCATGAACTCACGATCCAGCGGACCTTCGCGGGAGAGTTCCGTCAGCACGACGGTGTGATGACGGCGATGATGATGCTACCGACGCAGAGCTCCGCCTAAGCACCGCTACGATATTACCGAGGTGGATTATGGTGGAGGGGGGCACCGCACACGGCTAAAAGATCAACTGATCAACTTGTGTGTCTATGGGGTGCCCCCTGGCCACGTATATAAAGGATGGAGGGAGGAGGAGGCCGGCCCTCATAGGGCGCGCCCAAGTGTGGAGTCCTACTAGGACTCTCTAGTCCTAGTAGGATTCCACCTCCCACATGGAATAGGAAAAAGGGAAGGGAGAAGGAGAAGGAAGGAAGGGGGCGCCCCCCTCCCTAGTCCAATTCGGACCAGTCCATGGGGAGGGGTACGGCCACCCTTTGAGGCCTTTCTCTCCTTTCCCGTATGGCCCATTAAGGCCCAATACGAATTCCCTTAACTCTCCGGTACTCCGGAAAATACCCGAATCACTCGGAACCTTTCCGATGTCCGAATATAATCGTCCAATATATCGATCTTTACGTCTAGACCATTTCGAGACTCCTCTTCATGTCCCCGATCTCATCCGGGACTCAGAACTACCTTTGATACATCAAAACACATAAACTCATAATACAAATCGTCACCGAACATTAAGCGTGCGGACCCTACGGGTTCAAGAACTATGTAGACATGACCGAGACACGTCTCCGGTCAATAACTAATAGCAGAACCTGGATGCTCATATTGGCTCCTACATATTCTACGAAGATCTTTATCGGTCAAACCGCATAACAACATACATTGTTCCCTTTGTCATCGGTATGTTACTTGCCCAAGATTCGATCGTCGGTATCTCAATACCTAGTTCAATCTCATTACCGGCAAGTCTCTTTACTCACTCGATAATGCATCATCCCGCAACTAACTCATTAGGTACATTGCTTGCAAGGCTTATAGTGACGTGCATTACCGAGAGGGACAAATCCTAATCTTGATCTATGCCAACTCAACAAGTACCATCGGAGACACCTGTAGAGCACCTTTATAATCACCCAGTTACATTGTGACGTTTGGTAGCACACAAAGTGTTCCTCCGGTATTCGGGAGTTGCATAATCTCATAGTCATAGGGACATGTATAAGTCATGAAGAAAGCAATAGCAACATACTAAACGATCAAGTGCTAAGCTAACGGAATGGGTCAAGTCAATCACATCATTCTCTAATGATGTGATCCCGTTAATCAAATGACAACTCATGTCTATGGCTAGGAAACTTAACCATCTTTGATTCAACGAGCTAGTCAAGTAGAGGCATACTAGTGACACTCTGTTTGTCTATGTATTCACACATGTACTAAGTTTCCGGTTAATACAATTCTAGCATGAATAATAAACATTTATCATGATATAAGGAAATATAAATAACAACTTTATTATTGCCTCTAGGGCAGATTTCCTTCAGTCTCCCACTTGCACTAGAGTCAATAATCTAGTTCACATCGATATGTGATTTAACACCAATAGTTCACATCGCCATGTGATTAATATCCATAGTTCACATCGCCATCTGGCCAACACTCAAAGGGTTTACTAGAGTCAGTAATATAGTTCACATCGCCATGTGATTAACACCCAAAGAGTACTAAGGTGTGATCCTGTTTTTGCTTGTGAGAGAAGTTTAGTCAACGGGTCTACCAAATTCAGATCCGTATGTATTTTGCAAATTTCTATGTCTACAATGCTCTGCACGGAGCTAGTTTAGCTAATTGCTCCCACTTTCAATATGTATCCAGATTGAGACTTAGAGTCATCTGGATCAGTGTCAAAACTTGCATCGACATAACCCATTACGCCGAACCTTTTGTCACCTCCATAATCGAGAAACATATCCTTATTCCACTAAGGATAGTTTTGACCGATGTTCAATGGTCTACTCCTAGATTACTATTGTACTCCCTTGCCAAACTCAGTGTAGGGTATACAATAGATTTGCTACACAACATGGCATACTTTATAGAATCTATGGCTGAGGCATAGGGAATGACTTTCATTCTCTTTCTATCTTCTGCTGTGGTCGGGCTTTGAGTCTTACTCAATTTCACACCTAGTAACATGATAAGATAATTTGTAATGAGCAACAAGTAACAAAAGTAAATAAAGTGCAGCAAGGTGGCCCAATCTTTTTTGTAGCAAAGGACAAGCCTGGACAAACTCTTATATAGAGAAAAGCGCTCCCGAGGACACATGGGATTATCGTCAAGCTAGTTTTCATCACGTTCATATGGTTCGCATTCAGTACTTTGATAATTTGATATGTGGGTGGACGGTGCTTGGGTGCTGTTCTTACTTGAACAAGCATCCCACTTATGATTAACCTCTATTGCAAGCATCCGCAACTACAACAAAAGTATTAAGGTAAACCTAACCATAGCATGAAACATATGGATCCAAATCAGCACCTTACGAAGCAACGCATAAACTAGGGTTTAAGCTTCTGCCACTCTAGCAACCCATCATCTACTTATTACTTCCAAATGCCTTCCTCTAGGCCCAAATAATGGTGAAGTGTTATGTAGTCGACGTTCACATAACACCACTAGAGGCTAGACAATATACATCTCATCAAAATATCGAACGAATACCAAATTCACATGACTACTAATAGCAAGACTTCTCCCATGTCCTCAGGAACAAATGTAACTATTCACAAAGCATTTTCATGTTCATAATCAGAGGGGTATTAATATGCATAAAGGATCTGAACATATGATCTTCCACCAAATAAACCAACTAGCATCAACTACAAGGAGTAATCAACACTAGTAGCAACCTACTAGTACCAATCCCGGACTTGGAGACAAGAATTGGATACAAGAGATGAACTAGGGTTTTGAGATGAAATGGTGTTGGTGAAGATGTTGATGGAGATTGCCCTCTCCCGTTGAGAGGAGCGTTGGTGATGAGGGTCGTGATGATTTCGCCCTCCCGGAGGGAAGTGTCCTCGGCAGAACAGCTCTGCCGGAGCCCTAGATTGGTTCCGCCAAGGTTCCGCCTCGTGGCGGCGGAGTTTCATCCCGAAAGGTTGGTTATGATTTTTTTCCTTGACGAAAGACCTCATATAGCAGAAGATGGCCATCGGAGAGCCAACAGGGGCCCACGAGGTAGGGGGCGCGCCCTGGGGGGTAGGGCGCGCCCCCACCCTCGTGGCCAGGTGGGTCCCTCCGTGTACTTCTTCCGCTCAATATTTTTATTATTTCCAAAAATGACTTTCGTGGAGTTTCTGTACTTTTGGAGTTGTGCATAATAGGTCTCTAATATTTGTTCCTTTTCCAAATTTAAAATTCCAAATTTCCGCATTCTCCCTCCTTATGTAAACCTTGTAAAATAAGAGAGAATAGGCATAAGTATTGTGACATAATGTGTAGTGACATCCCATAATGCAATAAATACCGATATAAAATCATGATGCAAAATGGACGTATCAACTCCCCCAAGCTTAGACCTCGCTTGTCCTCAAGCGGAAGCCGATAACGATATATATGTCCCCATGTTTAGAGGTAGAGGTGTCGATAAAAATAAAATACGGACATGAAGGCATCATGATTATTCTTATAACAGCAACATATATAGATATTGTCATATGATTTCTTATGCTCAAGTAATAATCTATTCATAAAGGAAAGTATGAATCAGAAACTTTATTCAGAACTAACAAACTATAATCTTGGTCATTGAAGCAATTGCAATTTATCATAACATCAGAAAGAGACTATGTCAGAGCTTTATAGCAAGTCCACATACTCAACTATCATTTAGTCTTTCATAATTGCTAACACTCACGTGATACTTGTGGTTACGGAGTTTTAATGGGACACGAGAGAAAGATAGGGCTTATTGTTTCACCTCCCAACCTTTTATCTCAAGGGTAATGTCAACAATAATAACTCATGCTCCCCTACATCCAATTAGATATATCTATCAGGATCTTTCCAACACAATGTGCTTGCCAAAGGATAAAACGTAAAAAGGAAAGGTGAAGATCACCATGACTCTTGCATAAGGTAGGATATAATAATAAAAGATAGGCCCTTCGCAGAGGGAAGCAGAGGTTGCCATGCGCTTTTATGGTTGGATGCACAAAATCTTAATGCGAAAGAACGTCACTTTATATTGCCCCTTGTGATATGAACCTTTATTATGCAGTCCGTCGCTTTTATTTCTTCCACATCACAAGATCGTATAAAGCTTATTTTCTCCCACACTAATAAGTCATACATATTTAGGGAGCAATTTTTATTGCTTTGCACCGATGACAACTTACTTGAAGGATCTTACTCAATCCATAGGTAGGTATAGTGGACTCTCATGGCAAAACTGGTTTAAGGGTTTTGGAAGCACAAGTAGTATCTCTACTTAGTGCTGAGAATTTGGCTAGCATGAGGGGGAAAGGCAAGCTCAACATGTTGGATGATCCATGAGAACATACTTTATCTCAGATATAAGAAAACATAACCCATTACGTTGTCTTCCTTGTCCAACATCAACTCTTTAGCATGTCATATTTTAATGAGTGCTCCCAATCATAAAAGATGTCCATGATAATATATTTATATGTGAAACCTCTCTTTCCTTATTACTTCCTATTAATTGCAACGATGACCAAAGCTATGTTTGCCAACTCCCAACAACTTTTAATCATCATACTCTTTCTATGTGAAGTCATTACTCTCAATAAGATCAATATGAACTCTTTATTTATTTTTATTCTTTTCTCTATTCTTTTATTCCCTCAAGATCATAGCAAAATAATCAAGCCCTTGACTCAACACTTATCTTTATTATATATAGCTCACGGACTCGATTACATAGAGAGATCATAAAGCAAAACTCAAAACTAGATCAAGCCATAAACTTTATTCTACTAGATCAAGATACTACTAATAGGATCGAACTAAGAAAAACAGTAAAGATAGGAGTGTGATGGTGATACAATACCTGGGCACCTCCCCCCAAGCTTGGTTGTTGCCAAGGGGAGTGCCCATACCCATGTGATTATGTCTCCTTTGCTGGTGAAGAAGGTGGAGGTGTTGTCGATGATGGCATAGGCCTCTCCCTTAATTTGCGCTTGAGGACGGAATTTTGGTCCCTCAAATCATCAATCTCCCGCTCCAGGGTTTATATCTTTTTGCATAGGTCCTGCTTATTTTCCTGCAAGAGACAAAAAGGGATAAACTCGATCTTTAGTTTCTTTGCCCTATCAGGGAGACTTGACTTTTTGAACTCCACATGCATGTCCCCAGGTTGAGGTAATGGGGCTTCATCTTAATCTGAGCTCGTCTCCTCCTTCCCCTTGGGTTCATAGTCCTCTTCTTCCTCCGTAGTCCAACCATCGCGCTCCACATCTCCATAGACCTTAGGATTTGCAAGGTAATCATCCACATAACTTTCTCCTTCCGAATCCTGGGACGACATGTTGATCTGATCTGCAGCAGGACAACTCGAAACGAAAACAGAGGATAATTGCATGATACAGGAGTCAAAACCTTCAGGAGAATATATAATGAATTTTTACCGACCGAAATACGTATCGTGCAAGA
Source organism: Aegilops bicornis (assembly GCA_021605145.1). Classification (NCBI taxonomy): domain Eukaryota; kingdom Viridiplantae; phylum Streptophyta; class Magnoliopsida; order Poales; family Poaceae; genus Aegilops; species Aegilops bicornis. The sequence continues at coordinate 567,206,553 of CM038673.1, read as the reverse complement.
AAACGGAGTCCGGAAGGCACACGAGGTTCCCACGAGGTAGGGGGGCGCGCCCAGGGGGTAGGGCGCACCCTCCACCCTCGTGGAGCCCTCGTGTCCTTCCCAGACTGCTACTTATTTTTCTATTTTTCTAAATATTCCAAAACGGAGAAATATTACCTTAGAAACTGTTTTGGAGTCGCTTTACTTACCGTACCACATACCTATTCCTTTTCGGAGTCTGAAACGTTTTGGAAAGTGTCCCTTATGTATTCCTCCGGGGTTACAGTTTCAATAACATTGGTTTCAACATTTATAGGATTACCTGAGATATAATGTTTGATTCTTTGACCGTTCACCACCTTCGGATTTGTGCCTTCGAAGTTGTTGATTTTTATGGCACCGGAACGATAAACATCCTCGATAACGTAAGGGCCTTCCCATTTAGAGAGAAGTTTTCCTGCAAAAATCTTAAACGAGAGTTGTATAGCAATACATAATCACCTACATTAAACTCACGCTTTTGTATCCTTTTATCATGCCATCTTTTGACTTTTTCTTTAAACAACTTGGCATTTTCATAAGCTTGGGTTCTCCATTCATCAAGTGAGCTAATATCAAATAACCTCTTCTCACCGGCAAGTTTGAAATCATAGTTGTGCTCTTTAATAGCCCAATATGCCTTATGTTCTAGTCGAGAGGTAAGTGGCATGCTTTTCCATAAACCATTTTATATGGAGACATACCCATAGGATTTTTATATGCAGTTCTATAGGCCCATAATGCATCATCAAGTTTCTTGGACCAATTCTTTCTAGACCTATTGACAGTCTTTTTGCAAAATTAATTTGAGTTCTCTATTACTCAATTCTACTTGACCACTAGATCAAGGGTGATAAGGAGATGCAATTCTATGATTAACATCATATTTAGCAAGCATTTTACGGAAAGCACCATGAATAAAATGTGAACCACCATCACCATTAAATATCTAGGGACTCCAAACCTAGGGAAAATAACTTCTTTAAGCATTTTAATAGAAGTGTTATGATCAGCACTACTAGTTGGAATAGCTTCTACCCACTTAGTAACGTAATCAACAACAACTAAAATATGTGTATATCCATTAGAGGCAGGAAAAGGTCCCATATAATCAAAGCCCCAAACATCAAATGGTTCAATAACAAGTGAATAATTCATAGGAATTTCTTGACGTCTACTAATATTACCAATTCTTTGACATTCATCACATGAGAAGACAAACTTACGAGCATCCTTGAAGAGAGTAGGCCAATAAAAACCGGATTGCAATACCTTATGTGCAGTTCTATCTCCTGCGTGGTGTCCTCCATAAGCTTCGGAGTGACACTTGCGTAGGATATGTTCCTGTTCATGCTCAGGTACACAACGTCTAATAACACCAACTACTCCTTCTTTATAAAGATGTGGGTCATCCCAAAAGTAATGTCTTAAATCATAGAAGAACTTTTTCTTTTGTTGGTATGTGAAACTAGGTGGTATGAATTTAGCAACAATATAATTAGCATAATCAGCATACCATGGGGTACTATGAGAAGTACTTATAACATTTAATTGCTCATCAGGAAAGCTATCATCAATAGGTAGTGGGTCATTAAGAACATTTTCTAGCCTAGACAAGTTGTCTGCAACGGGGTTCTCAGCTCCTTTTCTATCAACGATATGCAAATCAAATTCTTGTAGCAAGAGAACCCATCTAATAAGTCTAGGTTTAGCATCTTTCTTTTCCATAAGATATTTAATAGTAGCATGATGAGTGTGAATAGTTACTTTAGAATCAACAATATAAGGTCTGAACTTATCACAAGCAAATACAATTGCTAAGAATTCCTTTTCAGTAGTAGCATAATTTCTTTGAGCATTGTCTAGAGTCTTACTAGCATAATGGATAATGATGTCTACTACGCAACCTTCTTCTTGTAGACGTTGTTGGGCCTGCAAGTGCACAGGTTTGTAGGACAGTAGCAAATTTCCCTCAAGTGGATGACCTAAGGTTTATCAATCTGTGGGAGGCGTAGGATGAAGATGGTCTCTCTCAAGCAACCCGCAACCAAATAACAAAGAGTCTCTTGTATCCCCAACACACCCAATACAATGGTAAATTGTATAGGTGCACTAGTTCGGCGAAGAGATGGTGATACAAGTGCAATATGGATGGTAGATATAGGTTTTTGTAATCTGAAATAATAAAAACAGCAAGGTAACTAATGATAAAAGTGGGCACAAACGGTATTGCAATGATAGGAAACAAGGCCTGGGGTTCATACTTTCACTAGTGCAAGTTCTCTCAACAATAATTTAAAACAAAAAAGAAGCTAGACAACTCACCTCCAGGAGGCTCCCCCAATTTCAGCCTTCGTTGGCCGTTGGATCGTGGTCAATCTGGTCTTTGACTTCGTTTGGGCCGTTAGATGCTCGTTGCTCTCGCTGGTGGTTTTGACCACGTGGTAAGTTCTCATGCCCAATGACTGGTGGGCTCGTGGACGTTAGATGCTCGTTGCTCTCGCTGGTGGTTTTGACCGCGTGGTAAGTTCTCATGCCCAATGACTGGTGGGCTCGTGTTCTATGCCTGTTGGCCGGGTGGATCGATCTCGGGTGGAAAAGGCTTTTGCCCAATCCCCGCGCGCGCTCCGCTCCCAATCCTGGTCGCGGGGTTGTTGCGCTAGAGCCCACACCCGCACCAACCCTAGCCGCCACACGCCTCCTCCCTCCCTCCCTCGACAGCGCCGTGCCTCCTCCCTTCCTCCCTCCTCCTCGACAACACCTCCTCCCTCCTTCCTGCCGTCCAGGATAGTCACGACCGCCACATCCCTTCTCCCCTTCCTCCTCTTTCCTCCTTCCCTTGCCAAGCACCGAGGGGCCTTTCGCATGGACGGCTGGGTCTTCAACCCGGGGGTAGAAAAGCAGGGGAGGGCCAAGACGCCCGCGGTGGGGGTGGAGCAGCCAGGGGGCCAAGAAGCCGGCGGTGGGGGTGGAGCAGCCAGGAGGGCCAAGAAGCTAGCGGTGGGGGTAGAGGAGCAGGGGAGGGCCAAGAAATCCGGCCGGCGGCGGCCGGGGCGGGTGCGGGTGTGAGCTCCTCCCTATCTTCCTGCTCCTTCACCTCCTCCTTCTCATCCCATGTATTTTAGATTTGTTTGTTCAATTTTACTCCATAGTGCTTGCACGCTCATGAATCTGGAAGTAACCATAAAAAAAAGAATCTGGAAGTAGACATTTTAGTGTTTTTCCTATTCCATTATCTGCTTTTTTTGTTGCTAAGAGTACAGTTTTTTTGCATGGGGGGTTAATTAGGCTGGTTATATAGAATGATAATTGCCTCAAATGATTCAGATTAAGAGTTATGCTCAAGATATATGTGCTAGAGAACTAAATATTTTGTACTTGACCAGATGTTGAGGTTTGTCCTGGAATGGTTGGCTTTGGGACTTTTGGTGGCAGTATATTCTTATGCCGACGACAAGCATTTGCAGAACGATTATTTGGTTATCTGTGGCAGTGTGCTCCTATCCTCCCCACCTCCATACTTCATTTTTGGAAAACTAATGATTTTGATTCCTGGATGTCATAGGTACCATTGATTGTCGTAGGCGATCTTCGATCGTCCATGGCATCAACACACAAATTGATAATGGAAACCTCAGGTCAATACCTCCCCTATTTGATTTCTGCGGCAGAGTGCTAATAACTTTTATTGTTTCTGTTTTTGGATAATATTTGCATGGTATTTCTATTATTGGTTGATTGCTTGGATACTTTCACTATAGTAGTTTTTCTGCCTCATCTATCACTATCTGCGGGCTTGCTTTGATTATGTGTCTCCCAAATTTCTGTAACTAAAAAGCAGCCTGTAAATGTAGCTTGAATAAAAATGGAAATTTTAAATGACATGTACATGTAAGGATTCAATTTTGTGCTTGTTGGTTTGGATGATTTTGCAGGTTTCTTCAGCAGCCTGGGTTGTTAAGAAGAGGGTCGGGATTGCCCTGGGCAGATGCTTAAATTCCTGGATGTAAACGCACACTTGCATCCTACACAGGCCAAAATACTATTGGAGGTGTGTGTGCAGTTCTAATTTACTAACATTATTTTTTTCTTTTACCTTGTTGCATCCAACAAATGAACTGTGTGGTTGCTTTTGAGATAAGGATACTTGTTTTGCATATTTGCATCTCGAAGAAGCTTGCCCACTATTGTAAGTTTGACATTTTCTTGGGAAGCACCACAGAAGACGAAGAAGGCATCTTGTGCATGTTTTGTTGTTATAGTATATCCTTCTCTTTTCTTTTTGACACTGCCATGCTTAACATTGTACTATGTTTTACATGGGAGAAATGTAGAAACATTAGAAAATATTATTGATATACTTGGTGCAGTTGCAACTAGAATAGTTCACGGCTTGAGGCATGTACCAATATATGCTTTTTTTAGTAGCTCCATATATACATGTCTTATGTTTGAAATGAAGTTTTCGCTGTCCTTTTTACATTTGTATGAGTGTTCAGTGTATCAAGTTCCAGTTGTCTGTTATCTTCTGTGTTTTCATTTCCTTCCATTAACATGGCATTATGTTTTCTTATTCAGCTTGCTTGTGGAAAAACGGGTTCTCGTTCGCTTATGCCTGTCGGTCGATAGAAGATGGACACCCCTCTTCAAGTTGGTTTATGGGCTTGCGGAGTGTCGGTAAGTTACTACTGGATCCACTTTCTTGTCACTAGCCTTGCTTGACATGTTCATTTCTCACGCTACACTTACCATCAGACCCCTGGTACGCCTCCATCCTTCGTCCCTTGCTTCATGGCCCGGATGTCGAGGGAGGGCAAGAGGGGGTGATATGCAGGGGTGAGGGAGATGGAGGCGGTGACCTGCAGCTCCTATTGAAGGGCGTAGAAGAGGGAGTGCTTGTGTGGAAGAACGGTTTTAGGTTCTCTCTTTACATGTTTATTTCTTGTCATTGGTCTTGATTTCCTGATATACAATTTATCTAAAGACCACAATCTTCTAGATCTCAGAAAGAAGATTTAACCGAAGAATCCAATAGAATATTTGGTGAAGAACAAGGTGACCAACTCTCTCTCGTGTGAATGTTCGTCTCTCTTTTGTAGAAAATTGGTAGGTGACCTCATATTTGTGTTTCAGGTTACTTGGCTTCTTCTTTCAACCAATCTGTTAAAATTATAGTGCATTTTTTGTGGGGCAGGTTATAGAGCCCATGTTATTTTTCTTGGCTTATATTCAGAAGGTACGATACAATGCTCTTTGGAGTCAAGTTTTTTTTATAAATTCTGATTGTTGTATTATTATTATTTATCAATTGAGGCATGATTGTTGTGTGCTCTTCTTGCTGAAGATTATCCTGGTGTTATTTGCTTAGTGAAAAAAGAAAGAGACGAATTGATTTGCATTTCTTATCAGTCTCTTTTATAATTATTTATCTATGTAATCTCCTGTTATTAGATGATGAAGTTATGTTTGCATTTGTTAGTAACTTTCGTGGATCGACGAAAATCCCAGAAGGCTGGCAGGGGAAGAATGATCTATGTAAGCCATGTTTATTTACCTTACTTAGCAATTGTAAGGGTATCCTGTTAAACTACTTGCTGAAATTTTGTATTCTAATACTGTTAAAGGTCATCCGCAAGTAGAACATTCCAATTGAAACGCCAGTTTCATGGCATGATAGTATCTAGACAGTAATCGACCTTTTAGTTTGTAGATAACAAAGCATAGAATTAGATGAAAGACATATATGATTCACATCCTTTGAAGAGAAATGATCACATCTGGACAAGCACCTCAAAATGTCTTTTTGTACAATGCCGCAAAGAACCATTGCTCTTGAAAGATACACATATTGGTTTCAGAGTTTTATTCTTCGTGTTCTGAATGAGCTGACAGGGAAGAAATCATAGTTTCAAAGTTCTCTCTATCAGTGGCCAGCTGAGTCTGGTCTACTTTTCTAACTTTGCTATCTGGCAAATATAGCTATTTGATTTTCCTATTCAATTAGGCAGTCTTTTGAGGAGGTTGAAATGAGTTATATTTTTGGCATGATTAATGGCTATTTGTAGTATAGGACTGTGATTTCCTGCAAAAAATAGTATAGGACTGTGATATTTTAAGAATTCACAAGAAGAAGTATTTGATATGTCCACATTTATATGATTACATAGTCATGCATATCTCATCTCTTTTCCTGATCAAATGAAGCACAGGTCGTGGTAACTTTATCAGTTCCTTACATCTATTTGTGTAATGTCGATTCAGGAAATGAAAAACTTAATGTGGCTGGAGTTCTCTGGATTAAATCTAATTATCCTTATATTTCAACTCCAATGACTCGGCCTCACATGGGAAGGCATGTTTTGTACAGGTAGTGAAAATAGGGTGTTCATTTTGATCTTGCTGATTTGGATTTTGACAGTAGAATGCGGTTTTGGGCATGTGTTTCGGTTCATTCGGTTTCGACGGAATCGAAGGTCAGGAAAAATATATAGGTGTTAGTTCGTTATCTTTTCAGGTTTCTTAATTATTCATACATTTACATCTATGTTACAGGTGCTAGCTTTCATGGCTAGGATTTTTTTAGCATATTCAAATATGTATTAGAATAAGGTTTCCCCCTTGGATGTTCCTTATGTATCCATATATTAGATTTTTGTGTGGTTCATTTGTTGCAAATATATAAATAATAATCTGATTGACTATATGCAAATTTGGTTTGAAATCTTAAAGCAGTCTCTGACAAGTTGTAGGTGAAGAAGATCATGTCCTAGCAGTTATATGCACATGGAGTATATTTATTGTATGCTTTCTGTTTAGAAGTATTCAGTTTCATAGCATAATCAAGTGTTTTTCAATACTCTCTCACACACACACATAAAATGTCTTTAATTTCTGTTTTTTTAATGTATTGGCCTCTGAATGATCTGCATGGTATATATCTATATCACTGAATGACCTCGACTTGTACCTTTGTGGTTTGCAAACACTAAACATGTGTTGCTACAGAGTTATCTTAGTTTTGACGTTGATCGGTGCAAGTGGGTTCTCATGGTAGGATTTGATCCACTCGGATATCAATGGCACTGATACTTAAGTTGGCTTTCTTTAAAAAATAAAGTATGTCATGTGTTAGTTTGGGCGCAAGCCTGTATCATGAACACATACTGCTCACAGTGCGTTTGCATGAGAAGCCCTTCACAAGAAAAAACTACATTTACATTTTTTTCTGCGGAAACTATACATTTACTTATTATTTAGAGCTCACTGTATGAAATCCGAGTGGTGCTCAAGATGTTAATTAACTAGCTTTGTGAATGGGGTGGTGAAAAATACTGCTCACTTTATTTGTTTGGTCGCAAGCCTATATCATGTACACATACTGCTCAATTTATTTGTCCCTTCAGAAAATAAATCAATTTGCTCAAGCCTTTTCTACTGATGATTCCAGTTCATTGGAGTAACTTTAATACTTCTTCTTGTTGCATCAATTAACATGAACGCAAAATAGATTTATTGTCTTATGCTATCCCGTATCAGGGATGATGCCACTAAGTTGTTATAATTATGCTTGTAGTCCTTGTCAGAGTTTGGGTACTGCACTTACTTTATAATGCAAAGGAATAGTATAAACTATAGCTGGTTCTTTCATGTAGTATGCCTTTTTCTATAATGTAAGTTATGGATGCGGTACTTCTTTGAAACCTTCATAATGCTTTTTGTCATGCAACAACTTGCTAATGAGTCCTGATGCATGTAGATTGATTGCACATGTGGAGGGCTTCTGGATGCATTTATTGTCTCATGTCACAAGGATTTACAACTTTTACTAGAATGCAGGAGTAGAGTATTGATAATTCCAGATGGTTCACTTCCTACAATAGAGCACCCTACAGTACTATCAATTATTCAGTCAGAGAACCACACTATGCTGAATATATTGGTGGATCAGGTACATTGATAAGCACCCAATGTTAAGTCAGATGAAGAGAGTGAAAACAGCGTTTACTCTGAATTTTCGAACCAGATTGGTGTTGCATTTGGAAGTTTGATATTTGGATTCCCCTGACGGAGGAACAGTCAAGTTAAATTTAGATGCTTCGTTCTTTCTTTGAGACTTGGAGGAGCTATATCGGGGCCATCGCCGGGATTTTTTTGGTGTTTCTTCTATTTATCCAAGAGCATTGACAAATGTAGTTCTGTGGAAGAGGCTGAGGCTCAGGCGATGCTAGATGGATTGACAGCTCTGACATCTATGTACAACAATGTCTGTTTCCCAATTTCATGCGACATTAAGACCAGCTCTTCTTTTGTTCCTGTTGAAGTCCGGGCAGCAGAACCAATATACCATCGCCCATGCCCTTGGTGTGTGTGCCAGAAGAGAACTTACTCAAGATTGCAGATATCCCAGCAGAGCTACATGGAGTAGTTAAATCTGATTGTAAACAAGGTTCCGGAGTAGTTTCTACTCTGTATCTAAAAAAATGCATCCGATGGAAAAAACTTTTAATATTGCAATGTATTTCAGGAAGTGGATTAGGAGCACTCGGGTGCTCCACCCCCCTATATTCAAAAATATAGGGGGCGTAGCACCCGAGAGCTCCTATGCATTTTCGTGCATTTCACTCCTTTTGTCATGGAAGTAGATAAGGCCTCACTGGTTCGGGTGTGACCGTGCTGTTGTGTCGTGTTCGTGTGATTTGATTTCTTAGGTGTGACTGTGATGTTGTGTCGTGTTCAGGTGTGACCGGATCCATCTGAGCTGCTGTCCAAGTTTTCGTCAGAGCCATTGTGGGCGCTTCCATCAGAACTGATATCCACAGGCTCAGTTTGAGATCCGCTCATGCTCAACCGTCGCACTGACCTACGACACCATCGATTCTCAATCAAAACAATGGCAGCTTATAAATAACCATCAATTTATTTCCATATGAGTGCATCCCTAAACAGAAAGGATCGCAACACAAGATCTATAATGCCTAAAAAACGAGCCAAAAGGGGTGGGAAGTGCCACAAAAAAGAGGGGAGATGCAAGATCGAGATAGATGTAAAGTAAATCCATGCATGCAGACAAATCTAAGATCAAAAGAGGTGAGAAATCGCACCGGTCACGGCTGACGAAACGCCTCTGTCACCTAGTTGAGGAACCGAGAAAGAAAGGAAGGGGATACACAGTCTTTGCTGGCTCCGCCCCCTGCCGCTTCATATTCAGCTCCTCACGGGCCACAGACATCGCTCTATGTGGGCTGGGCTAAATAATATATGGGCTATTCTAATACCTCCTGATCCCTATATCTCCCTATATGCACAACAAAGACATGTTTTTTTCTTAGGTTTCTTATCTTTTCCCCTCTTTTTTTGCAGGAAATATATGCATGGCCAGGTTTCTCCTCATGATAACCATGTTTTCAAACTTGCTAAAAAAATACAACCATGCCAACTTTCTCATCATAGTGGCCATATTTTCAAACTGAACATATTCATATCATGCAAATTTTCCCTTTTCCCAGACTATTATTTAACAACGTAATAAACATGTTTACAAAATAGCATGATTTAGTTGAAGGTTCTTGCAGCATGAAACTATTTTCATCGACAACATGTCTTCAGCAGGTCTCTGCGCCATTTGGCGCAACGGGTCAACTAGTAACATAAATAGATCATATAACAAGCCCTCAACATGCAACAAAGAGTCACTCCAAAGCCACTAATAGCGGAGAACAAGCATAGAGATTATGGTAGGGTACGAAACCACCTCAAAGTTATTCTTTCCAATCAATCCGTTGGGCTATTCCTATAAGTGTCACAAACAGCCCTAGAGTTCGTACTAGAATAACACCTTAAGACACAAATCAACCAAAACCCTAATGTCACCTAGATACTCCATTGTCACCTCAAGTATACGTGGGCATGATTATACGATATGCATCACACAATCTCAGATTCAACCAACCAACACAAAGTATTTCAAAGAGTGCCCCAAAGTTTCTATCGGAGAGTCAAGAACGTGTGCCCACCCCTATGCATAGGTTCCCAATGTCACGAAACCCGCAAGTTGATCACCAAGACATACATCAAGTGTTCTCATAAAAGACTCAATCCGATAAGATAACTTCAAAGGGGAAACTCAATTCATCACTAGGGAGTAGAGGGGGAGAAACATCCTAAGATCCAACTACAATAGCAAAGCTCGGGATACATCAAGATCGTGCCATATATGGAACACGAGAGAGAGAGAGAGAGAGAGAGAGAGAGAGAGAGAGAGAGAGAGAGAGAGATCAAACACATAGCTACTAGTACATACCCTCAGCCCCGAGGGTGAACTACTCCCTCCTCGTCATGGAGAGCGTCGGGATGATGAAGATGGCCACCGGAGATGGATCCCCCTCCGTGAGGTACCGAAAGGGGTCCCGATTGGTTTTCGTGACTCAGGCTTGCGGTGCGGCGGAACTCCCGATCTATCTTCTGTTCTAGAAGTTTTGGGAGTGCGTAGGTATATATGGGTGAAAGAATGCGTCGGTGGAGCTACGGGGCCCCACGAGGCAGGCGCGCCCCCACCCTCGTGAGCACCTCCCGTATCTTCCGACGTGGGGTCCAAGTCCATCGTGGGTTTCCTTCCAAAAATAACTTCTCCAGTTGATTTCGTTCCGTTTGACTCCGTCGATATTCCTTTTCCATGAAACACGAAATAGGCATAAAAGCAAAGAATCTGGCTGGGCCTCCGGTTAATAGGTTAGTCCCAAAACAATATAAAAGTGGAAAATAAAGCCCAATATTGCCTAAAATAGTAGATAATATAGCATGGAGCAATCAAAATTATAGATACGTTGGAGACGTATCAAGCATCCCCAAGCTTAATTCCTGCTCGTCCTCGAGTAGGTAAATGATAAAAAAGATAATTTTTGATGCGGAGTGCTACTTGGCATAATTTCAGTATAAATCTTCTTACTTGTGATATGAATATTCAGATCCGAAAGATTTAAAACAGAAGTTCATATTGACAAAAAAATAATAATACTTCAAGCATACTAATCAAAGCAATCATGTCTTCTCAAAATAACATGGCAAAAGAAAGTTCATCCCTACAAAATCATATAGTTAGGCTATGCTTCATTTTCGTCACACAACGATGTTCCCAACTTCTATACCCCCGATGACAAGCCAAGCAATTGTTTCATACTCAAATAATCTCAAACTTTTTCAACCTTCACGCAATACATGAGCGCAAGCCATGGATATAGCACTATGGGTGGAATAGAATATGATGATGGGGATTGTGTGGAGAAGACAAAAAAGGAGAAAGTCTCACATTGACGAGGCTAATCAATGGGCTATGGAGATGCCCATCAATTGATGTCAACATGAGGAGTAGGGATTGCCATGCAACGGATGCACTAGAGCTATAAGTATATGAAAGCTCTACAAAAGAAACTAAGTGGGTGTGCATCCAACTTGCTTGCTCACGAAGACCTAGGGCATTTTGAGGAAGCCCATCATTGGAATATACAAGCCAAGTTCTATAATGAAAAATTCCCACTATTATATGAAAGTGACAAAATGAGAGACTCTCTATCATGAAGATCTTGGTGCTACTTTGAAGCACAAGTGTGGTAAAAGGATTGTAGCATTGTCCCTTCTCTCTTTTCTCTCTTTTTTGGGCCTTTTTTGGCCTTGCTTTTTCTTCTTCTTTTTTCCTTTTTTATTTTTTCGTCAGGAGTCTCATCCCGACTTATGGGGAATCATAGTCTCCATCATCCTTTCCTCACTTGGGACAATGCTCTAATAATGATGATCATCACACTTTTATTTTTCTTACAACTCAACAATTACAACTCGAAACTTAGAACAAAATATGACTCTATATGAATGCCTCCGTGATGTGCGGGATGGTGCAATGAATCAAGAGTGACATGTATGGAAAATAATGCATGGTGGCTTTGCCACAAATACGATGTCAACTACATGATCATGCAATGGCAATATGACAAAAGTAATGTATGTCATAATAATGATGATGGAAGTTGCATGGCAATATATCTCGGAATGGCTATGGAAATGCCATGATAGGTAGGTATGGTGGCTGTTTTGAGGAAGATATAAGGAGGTTTAGGTGTGATAGAGTGTATCGTATCACGGGGTTTGGATGCACCGGCGAAGTTTGCACCAACTCTCAAGGTGAGAAAGGGCAATGCACGATCTGTAAGAGGCTAGCAAAGGCGGAAAGGTGAGAGTGCGATAATCCATGGACTCAACATTAGTCAAAAGAACTCATATACTTATTGAAAAAAATTAGAAGCCATCAAAAATCAAGTACTACGCGCATGCTCCTAGGGGGATAGATTGGTAGGAAAAGACCATCGCTCGTACCCGACCGCCACTCAAAAGGATGCACAAGCCAGGTACACTTCATGTTTCAAATTTGTTACACAACTTTAACCATACGTGCATGCTACGGGACTTGCGAACTTCAACACAAGTATTTCTCAAATCAACTAGAACGACTTTGATATTATCACCTCCATATCTCAAAACAATTATCAAGCATCAAACTTATCTTAGTATTCAATTCACTCAAAAAGAAAGTTTCACATATCTTGAACACTAAGTATATTAACATTAAGCAAATTACCATGCTATTAACGAATCTCAAAATAATCTAAGTGAAGCATGAGAGATCAATAGTTTCTTTAAAACAAATCCACCACCATGCTCTAAAAGATATAAGTGAAGCACTAGAGCAAAAATTATCACACTCAAAAGATATAAGTGAAGCACTATGAGCAAAACTATCAAGCTCAAAAGATATAAGTAAGGCACATAGAGTATTCTAACAAATTCCAAATCATATATGGCTCTCTCAAAAGGTGTGTACAGCAAGGATGATTGTGGTAAACTAACAAGCAAATACGCAAATAATACAAGACGCTCCAAGCAAAACACATATCATGTGGTGAATAAAATTATAGCTCCAAGTAAATTACCGATGGAAGTGGACGAAAGAGGGGATACCTTCCGGGGAATCCCCAAGCTTTGACTTTTTGTTGTCCTTGGATTATCTTGGGGGTGCCATGGGAACACCCAAGCTTAGGCTCTTGCCACTCCTTATTCCATAGTCCATCGAATCTTTACCCAAAACTTGAAAACTTCACAACACAAAACTCAATAGAAATCTCGTGAGCTCCATTAGCGAAAGAAAACAAAACACCACTTCAAGGTACTGTAATGAACTCATTATTTATTTATATTGGTGTTAAACCTAATGTATTCCAACTTATCTATGGATTATAAACTATTTTACTAGCCATATATTCATCAAAATAAGCAAAAAACACAATGAAAACAGAATCTGTCAAAAACAGAACAGTCTGTAGTAATCTGTAACTAACGCAAACTTATGGAACTCCAAAAATTCTAAAATAAATTGGTGGACCTGAGGAATTTGTCTAATAATCATCTGCAAAAAGAATCAACTAAATATCACTCTCCAGTAAAAAGTTCTAGCTAATCTCGTGAGCGCTAAAGTTTCTGTTTTTACAGCATGATCATAAAGACTTCACCCAAGTCTTCCCAAAGGTTCTACTTGGCACAAACACTAATTAAAACATAAAACCACATCTAAACATAGGCTAGATGGATTATTTATTCCTAAACAGAACCAAAAAGCAAGAAACTAAAGAAAAATTGGGTTGCCTCCCAACAAGCGCTATCGTTTAACGCCCCTAGCTAGGCATTATGATTTCAATGATGCTCACATAAAAGATTGGAATTGAAACATAAAGGGAGCATCATGAAGAATATGACTAGCACATTTAAGTCTAACCCACTTCCTATGCATTGGTTTTTGTGAGCAAACAACTTATGGGAACAATAATCAACTTGCATAGGAAGGTGAAACAAGCATAACTTCAAAACTTTAAGCACATAGAGAGGAAACTTGATATTATTGCAATTCCTACAAGCATATATTCCTCCCTCAAAATAATTTTCAGTAGCATCATGAATGAACTCAACAATATAACCAGCACCTAAATCATTCTTTTCATGATCTACTTGCATAGAAAATTTACTACTATCCACATAAGCAAAATTCTTCTCATGAATAATAGTGGGAGCAAACTCAACAAAATAACTATCATATGATTGAGAATTAAGATCAAGATGACAAGTTTCATGGTTATCATTATTCTTTAAAGCATACGTGTCATTACAATAATCATCATAGATAGGAGGCATGCTTTCATCATAGCAAATTTGCTCATCAAAGCTTGGGGACAAAATATATCATCTTCATCAAACATAGCTTCCCCAAGCTTGTGGCTTTGCATATCATTAGCATCATGGATATTCAAGGAATTCATACTAACAACATTGCAATCATGCTCATCATTCACATATTTTATGCCAAGCATTCTATGTAATTCTTCTTCTAGTACATGAGCACAATTTTCCTTTCCATCATTCTCACGAAAGATATTAAAAAGGTGAAGCGTATGAGACAAACTCAATTCCATCTTTTTGTAATTTTCTTTTATAAACTAGACTAGTGCTAAAACAAGAAACAAAAAGATTCAATTGCAAGATCTAAAGATATACCTTCACTTACCTAGCCTCCCCAGCAACGGCGGCAGAAAAGAGCTTGATGTCTAGTACGCAACCTTCTTCTTGTAGACGTTGTTGGGCCTGCAAGTGCACAGGTTTGTAGGACAGTAGCAAATTTCCCTCAAGTGGATGACCCAAGGTTTATCAATCCGTGGGAGGCGTAGGATGAAGATGGTCTCTCTCAAGCAACCCTGCAACCAAATAACAAAGAGTCTCTTGTGTCCCCAACACACTCAATACAATGGTAAATTGTATAGGTGCACTAGTTCGGCGAAGAGATGGTGATACAAGTGCAATATGGATGCTAGATATAGGTTTTTGTAATCTGAAATAATAAAAACAGCAAGGTAACTAATGATAAAAGTGGGCACAAACAGTATTGCAATGATAGGAAACAAGGCCTAGGGTTCAAACTTTCACTAGTGCAAGTTCTCTCAACAATAATAACATAAATAGATCATATAACAAGCCCTCAACATGCAACAAAAAGTCACTCCAAAGCCACTAATAGCGGAGAACAAACGTAGAGATTATGGTATGGTACGAAACCACTTCAAAGTTATTCTTTCCAATCAATCCGTTGGGCTATTCCTATAAGTGTCACAAACAGCCCTAGAGTTCGTACTAGAATAACACCTTAGGACACAAATCAACCAAAACCCTAATGTCACCTAGATACTCCATTGTCAGCTCAAGTATCCGTGGGCATGATTATACGATATGCATCACACAATCTCAGATTCATCCAACCAACACAAAGTACTTCAAAGAGTGCCCCAAAGTTTCTATCGGAGAGCCAAGAACGTGTGCCAACCACTATGCATAGGTTCCCAATGTCACGAACCCGCAAGTTGATCACCAAGACATACATCAAGTGTTCTCATAAAAGACTCAATCCGATAAGATAACTTCAAAGGGGAAACTCAATTCATCACAAGGGAGTAGAGGGGGAGAAACATCATAAGATCCAACTACAATAGCAAAGCTCGGGATACATCAAGATCGTGCCATAGAGGGAACACGAGAGAGAGAGGTCAAACACATAGCTACTGGTACATACCCTCAGCCCCGAGGGTGAACTACTCCCTCCTCGTCATGGAGAGCGCCGGGATGATGAAGATGGCCACCGGAGATGGATCCCCCCTCCGTGGTCTGGGAAAGGGGTCCCGATTGGTTTTCATGGCTCGAGGCTTGCGGCGGCGAACTCCCGATCTATCTTCTGTTGCGGAAGTTTTAGTGCGTGAGGTATATATGGGTGAAAGGAGTACGTCGGTGGAGCTACGGGGGCCCCACGAGGCAGGGGGCGTGCCCCCTTGGCGCGCCCCCCACCCTCATGAGCACCTCCCATATCTTCTGACGTGGGGTCCAAGTCCATCAGGTGGGTTTCCTTCCAAAATAACTTCTCCAGTTGATTTCGTTCCGTTTTGACTCCGTCTGATATTCCTTTTCCTCGAAACACTGAAATAGGCATAAAACAAAAAATCTGGGTTGGGCCTCCGGTTAATAGGTTAGTCCCAAAAATAATATAAAAGTGGAAAATAAAGCCCAATATTGCCTAAAACAGTAGATAATATAGCATGGAGCAATCAAAAATTATAGATACGTTGGAGACGTATCAGATAACATTTAATTTCTTATCAACTCTTTGCCCTAGAACAGCACCTACAACATAATCACTAGTATCACACATAATTTCAAAGGGTAAATTCCAATCAGGTGGCTGAACGATAGGTGCAGAGATCAATGCTTTCTTAAGTATTTCAAATGCTTCTACACAATCATGATCAAAGACAAATGGTATATCTTTTTGTAATAAATTGGTCAGAGGCCGAGAAATTTTTGAGAAGTCCTTAATGAACCTCCTATAAAAACAGGCGTGACCAAGGAAACTTCTTATACCTTTGATGTCCTTAGGACATGGTATCTTTTCAATAGCATCAACCTTGGCTTTATCAACTTCAATACCTCTTTCAGAAACTTTATGCCCCAAGACAATACCTTCATTAACCATAAAGTGGCACTTTTCCCAATTCAAGACAAGATTAGTTCCTTCACATCTCTGCAAAACTCGATCAAGGTTGCTCAAGCAATCATCAAACAAAGATCCATAGACGGAAAAGTCGTCCATGAAAACCTCACAAATCTTTTCACAAAAGTCAGAGAATATAGCCATCATGCATCTTTGAAAGGTAGCAGGTGCATTACATAAACCAAAAGGCATACGTCTATAAGCAAAAGTACCAAATGGCATGTAAAAGTGGTCTTTGATTGATCATTGGCTGACACAGGTATTTGAGAGAAACCGGAATAACCATCTAGAAAGCAAAAATGTGTATGTTTGGATAATCTTTCTAGCATTTGATCAATAAAAGGTAAGGGGTAATGATCCTTTTAGTAGCCTTATTTAATTTATGGAAATCAACTACCATCCTATAACCTGTAATAATTCTTTGCGGAATCAATTCATCTTTATCATTAGGGACAACAGTAATACCTCCCTTCTTAGGGACACAATGGACAGGACTTACCCACTGACTATCAGCAACGGGATAAATTATACCTGCCTCAAGGAGCTTTAATATTTCCTTTCTTACCACTCCTTTCATTTTAGGATTCAGCCGCCGTTGATGATCAATAACTAGTTTGGCATCTTTCTCCAAATTTATTTTATGTTGACATAGAGTGGGACTAATGCCCTTAAGATCATCAAGAGTATATCCAATAGCAGCACGGTGCTTCTTCAGAGTTTTCAATAATCTCTCTTCTTCATGCTCTGAAAGGTTAGCACTAATAATAACAGGATATATCTTCTTTTCATCAAGATAAGCATATTTAAGAGTATCAAGCAACGATTTAAGCTCGAACACGGGATCACCCTTGGGTGGAGGAGGATCCCCTAGGATTTGAAAAGGAAAATTGTGTTTCAGAATAGGTTCCTGTTTAAAGAATATCTCATCTATTTCCCTTCTTTCATTCATAAACATATCATTTTCATGGTCTAGTAAATGTTGTTCTAAAGGATCACTAGGAGGTACGGCAATAGAAGCAAGACCAATAATTTCGTCCTTACTAGGCAATTCTTCTTCACGGTGTTGTCTACTAAATTTAGAGAAATTAAACTCATGAGACATATCATCCAAACCAATAGTAACAACATTCTTTTCATGATCTATTCTAGCATTGACGGTGTTCAAGAAGGGTCTACCAAATATAATGGGACAAAAGCTATCTTGTGGGGAACCAAGAACAAGAAAATCAGCAGGATATTTAGTTTTCCCACACAAGACTTCAACATCTCTAACAATTCCCATTGCTGATATAGTATCTCTATTGGCAAGTTTAATTGTAACATCAATACCTTCTAACTCAGCAGGTGCAATTTCATGCTTAATTTCTTTGTATAAAGTATGAGGTATAACACTAGCACTGGCACCCATATCACATAAGCCATGATAACAGTGATCTCCTATTTTAACAGAAATAACAGGCACGCCTACCACAGGTCTATGTTTATCTTTAGCACAAGGTTTGGCAATTCTAGCGGTTTCACCGTAGAAATAAATAACATGCCCGTCAATATTATCAGCTAAGAGATCTTTAACAATAGCGATATTAGGTT
Source organism: Aegilops bicornis (assembly GCA_021605145.1). NCBI lineage: Eukaryota > Viridiplantae > Streptophyta > Magnoliopsida > Poales > Poaceae > Aegilops > Aegilops bicornis. Next base: position 567,188,321 of record CM038673.1, on the reverse strand, counting down.
CAACTTTAATTTGCTCAGGAGGTGTATAAGTTCTAATATTGCTTTTACGAACCACAGTTGAAGCTTTAGCATGATCCTTTATTCTAACAGGGAAAGGTGGTTTCTCAACATAAGAAGTAGGAACAACAGGATCATTATAGTGACAATCTTTTCTTCAACTTTAGTAGGTGCAGCTACTTTTAATTCTATGGGAGGATGATATTTAAACCACTTCTCCTTGGGGAGATCAACATAAGTAGCAAAAGATTCACAGAATGAAGCTACTATCTCAGAGTCAAGTCCATATTTAGTGCTAAATTTACGGAAAACATCGGTATCCATAAAAGACTTAACACAATCAAACTTAGGTGTCATACTTGACTCCTTACCTTCGTCGAGATCCCAATCTTCAGAGTTGCGTTTAATTCTATCCAATAAATTCCATTTGAATTCAATAGTCTTCATCATAAAAGAGCCAGCACAAGAAGTATCAAGCATTGATTGATTATTATGAGAAAGCAGAGCATAAAATTTTTGAAGAATTATTTCTCTTGAGAGCTCATGATTGGGGCATGAATATAACATTGATTTAAGCCTCCCTCAAGCTTGAGCGATGCTTTCTCCTTCACAAGGCCAAAAATTATATATATAATTGCGATCATGATGAACAAGATGCATAGGATAATACTTCTGATGAAATTCCAATTTCATTCGTTTATAGCTCCATGATCCCGTGTCATCACATAGCCTATACCATGTCGATGCATCTCCCTTCAAAGATAAAGGGAAGACCTTTTTCTTAACAACATCATCGGGTATACCTGCAAGCTTAAATAATCCGAAAACTTCATCCACATATATTAGGTGCTCATCAGGATGCTTTGTTCCATCTCCTACAAAAGGATTATCTAGCAGTTTTTCTAACATACCCGAAGGAACTTCAAAGGGAGCATTTTCATATTCAGTAGGTTCAATAGGTTGAGGAGCAATAATTTGCTCTACTGGTCGGGGTGAAGATACCCCGAACAAGCCCCACAGAGGATTACTTTCCATAGTAACAAGTGACAGTAAATTTCAGCACACTATATAAATTTTTCCTTACCAAATTCCACCTACCAAAGGCGCTTCACTCCCCGGCAACGGCGCCAGAAAAGAGTCTTGATGACCCACAAGTATAGGGGATATATCATAGTCCTTTCGAGTAAGAGTGTCGAACCCAACGAGGAGCAGAAGGAAATGATAAGCGGTTTTCAGCAAGGTATTCTCTGCAAATCAAATAAGTGGTAACAGATAGTTTTGTGATAAGATAATTTGTAACGAGCAACAAGTAACAAAAGTAAATAAAGTGCAGCAAGGTGGCCCAATCCTTTTTGTAGCAAAGGACAAGTCTGGACAAACTCTTATATAGAGAAAAGCGCTCCCAAGGACACATGGGAATATCGTCAAGCTAGTTTTCATCACGTTCATATGATTCACGTTCGGTACTTTGATAATTTGATATGTGGGTGGACTGGTGCTTGGGTGCTGTTCTTACTTGAACAAGCATCCCACTTATGATTAACCTCTATTGCAAGCATCCGCAACTACAAAAAAAGTATTAAGGTAAACCTAACCATAGCATGAAACATATGGATCCAAATCAGCCCCTTACAAAGCAACGCATAAACTAGGGTTTAAGCTTCTGCCACTCTAGCAACCCATCATCTACTTATTACTTCCCAATGCCTTCCTCTAGGCCCAAATAATGGTGAAGTGTTATGTAGTCGATGTTCACATAACACCACTAGAGGCTAGACAACATACATCTCATCAAAATATCGAACGAATACCAAATTCACATGACTACTAATAGCAAGACTTCTCCCATGTCCTCAGGAACAAACGTAACTACTCACAAAGCATTTTCATGTTCATAATCATAGGGGTATTAATATGCATAAAGGATCTGAACATATGATCTTCCACCAAATAAACCAACTAGCATCAATTACAAGGAGTAATCAACACTACTAGCAACCTACTAGTACCAATCCCGGACTTGGAGACAAGAATTGGATACAAGAGATGAACTAGGGTTTTGAGATGAGATGGTGCTGGTGAAGATGTTGATGGAGATTGCCCTCTCCCGTTGAGAGGAGCGTTGGTGATGACGATGGTGATGATTTCCCCCTCCCGGAGGGAAGTGTCCCCGGCAGAACAGCTCTGCCGGATCCCTAGATTGGTTCCGCCAAGGTTCCGCCTCGTGGCGGCTGAGTTTCGTCCCGAAAGGTTGCATATGATTTTTTCCTTGACGAAAGACCTCATATAGCAGAAGATGGCCATCGGAGAGCCAACAAGGGGCCCACGAGGCGGGGCGCCAGGGGGTAGGCGCGCCCCCACCTCGTGGCTGGTGGGTCCCCTCCGTGTACTTCTTCCGCTCAATATTTTTATTATTTCCATAAATGACTTTCGTGGAGTTTCAGGACTTTTGGAGTTGTGCGAAATAGGTCTCTAATATTTGCTCCTTTTCCAAATTTAATTCCAAATTGCCGGCATTCTCCCTCCTTATGTAAACCTTGTAAAATAAGAGAGAATAGGCATAATTATTGTGACATAATGTGTAGTAACAGCCCATAATGCAATAAATATCGATATAAAATCATGATGGAAAATGGACGTATCATAACACAGGCAAGAGCTCTTTCTTTGACTGTTCCATTTTGAACTACTTCAAAATCTTGTCAAGGTATGCACTCATTGAAAAAACTTATCAAGCGTCTTGATCTATCTCTATAGATCTTGATGCTCAATATGTAAACAGCTTCACCAAAGTCTTTCTTTGAAAAACTCCTTTCAAATACTCCTTTATGCTTTCCAGAAAAATCTACATTATTTCCGATCAACAATATGACATTCACATATATTTATCAGAAATGTTGTAGTGCTCCCACTCACTTTCTTGTAAATACAGGCTTCACTGCAAGTCTGTATAAAACAATATGCTTTGATCAACTCATCAAATCGTATATTCCAACTCCGAGATGCTTGCACCAGTCCATAGATGGATCGCTGGAGCTTCCACATTTTGTTAGTATCTTTAGGATCGACAAAACCTTCTGGTTGCATCATATACAACTCTTCTTGAAGAAATCCATTAAGAAATGTAGTGTTGACATCCATTTGCCAGATTTCATAAAATGTGGCAATTTGCTAACATGATTCGGACAGACTTAAGCATCGCTACGAGTGAGAAAATCTCATCGTAGTCAACACCTTGAACTTTGTAAAACCCTTTTTCAACAAGTCTAGCTTTGTAGATAGTAACACTACTATCAGCGCCCGTCTTCCTATTGAAGATCTATTTATTTTCTATGGCTTGCCGATCATCGCGCAAGTCGACCAAAGTCCACACTTTGTTCTTATACATGGATCCCATCTCAGATTTCATGGCCTCAAGCCATTTCGCGGAATCTGGGCTCATCATCGCTTCCTCAAAGTTCGTAGGTTCATCAGGGTCAAATAACATGACCTCCAGAACAATATTACCGTACCACTCTGGTGCGGATCTCACTCTGATTGACCTACGAGGTTCGGTAGTAACTTGATCTGAAGTTACATGATCATCATCATTATCTTCCTCACTAATTGGTGTAGGAGTCACAGGAACAAATTTCTGTGATGAACTACTTTCCAATAAGGGAGCAGGTACAATTACCTCATCAAGTTCTACTTTCCTCCCACTCACTTCTTTCGAGAGAAACTCCTTCTCTAGAAAGGATCCATTCTTAGCAACGAATGTCTTGCCTTCGGATCTGTGATAGAAGGTGTACCCAATTGTCTCCTTTGGGTATCCTATGAAGACACATTTCTCCGATTTGGGTCTGAGCTTATCGAGATGAAACTTTTTCACATAAGCATCGCAACCCCAAACTTTAAGAAACGACAACTTTGGTTTCTTGCCAAACCACAGTTCATATGGTGTCGTCTCAACGGATTTAGATGATGCCCTATTTAACGTGAATGCAGCTATCTCTAATGCATAACCCCAAAACAATAGTGGTAAATCGGTAAGAGACATCATAGATTGCACCATATCTAATAAAGTACGGTTACGATGTTCGGACACACCATTACGCTGTGGTGTTCCAGGTGGCGTGAGTTGCGAAACTATCCCGCATTATTTCAAATGAAGACCAAACTCGTAACTCAAATATTCTCCTCCAGGATCAGATCATAGAAACTTTATTTTCTTGTTACGATGATTTTCCACTTCACTCTAAAATTCTATGAACTTTTCAAATGTTTCAGACTTATGTTTCATCAAGTAGATATACCCATATCTGCTCAAATCATCTGTGAAGGTCTGAAAATAACGATACCCGCCGTGAGCCTCAACACTCATTGGATCGCATACATCAGTATGTATTATTTCCAAAAAGTCAGTTGCTCGCTCCATTGTTCTTGAGAACGGAGTCTTAGTCATCTTGCCCATAAGGCATGGTTCACAAGCATCAAGTGATTCATAATCAAGTGATTCCAAAATCCCATCAGCATGGAGTTTATTCATGCACTTTACACCAATATGACCTAAATGGTAGTGCCACAAATAAGTTGCACTAGCATTATTAACTTTGCATATTTTGCCTTCAATATTATGAATATGTGTATCACTACGATCGAGATCCAACAAACCATTTTCATTGGGTGTATGACCATAGAAGGTTTTATTCATGTAAATAGAACAACAATTATTCTCTAACTTAAATGAATAACCATATTGCAATAAACATGATCAAATCATATTCATGCTCAACGCAAACACCAAATAACACTTATTTCATGTTCAACACTAATCCCTAAAGTATAGGGAGTGTGCGATGATGATCATATCAATCTTGGAACTACTTCCAACACACATCGTCACTTCACCCTTAACTAGTCTATGTTCATTCTACAACTCCCGTTTCGAGTTACTAATCTTAGCAACTGAACAAGTATCAAATACTGAGGGGTTGCTATAAACACTAGTAAAGTACACATCAATAACATGTATATCAAATATACTTTTGTTCACTTTGCCATCCTTCTTATCCGCCAAATACTTGGGGCAGTTCTGCTTCCAGTGACCAGTCCCTTTGAAGTAGAAGCACTTTAGTCTTAGGCTTAGGTCCAGACTTGGGCTTCTTCACTTGAGCAGCAACTTGCTTGCCGTTCTTCTTGAAGTTCCCCTTCTTCCCTTGGCCCTTTCTTTGAAACTAGTGGTCTTGTCAACCATCAACACTTGATGCTTTTCTTGATTTCCACCTTCGTCGATTTCAGCATTACGAAGAGCTTGGGAATCGTTTTTGTTATCCCTTGCATATTATAGTTCATCACAAAGTTCTAGTAACTTGGTGATAGTGACTAGAGAACTCTGCAATCACTATCTTATCTGGAAGATTAACTCCCACTTGATTCAAGTGATTGTAGTACTCAGACATTCTGAGCACATGCTCACTAGCTGAGCTATTCTCCTCCATCTTGTAGGCAAAGTATTTGTCAAAGGTCTCATACCTTTCGACTTGGGCATGAGTCCGAAATACTAATTTCAACTCTTGGAACATCTCGTATGCTCCGTGGCGTTTCAAAAGCGTCTTTGAAGCCCCGATTCTAAGCCGTAAAGCATGGTGCACTAAACTATCAAGTAGTCATCATATCAAGCTTGCCAAACGTTCATAACGTCTGCATTTTCTCCTGCAATCGGTCCGTCACCTAGCAGTGCATCAAGGACATAATTCTTCTGTGCAGCAATGAGGATAATCCTCAGATCACAGATCCAATCCGCATCATTGCTACTAACATCTTTCAACTTCTCTAGGAGCACATCAAAAGTAAAATAGGGGAGCTAAACGCGAGCTATTGATCTACAACATAGATATGCTAATACTACCAGGACTAAGTTCATGATAAATTAAAGTTCAATTAATCATATTACTTAAGAACTCCCGCTTAGATAGACATCCCTCTAGTCATCTAAGTGATCACGTGATCCAAATCAACTAAACCATGTCCGATCATCACGTGAGATGGAGTAATTTTCAATGGTGAACATCACTATGTTGATCATATCTACTATATGATTCCCGCTCAACCTTTCGGTCTCAGTGTTCCGAGGCCATATCTGCATATGCTAGGCTCGTCAAGTTTAACCCGAGTATTCCGCGTGTGCAAAACTGGCTTGCACCCGTTGTATGTGAACCTAGAGCTTATCACACCCGATCATCACGTGGTGTCTCGGCACGAAGAACTGTCGCAACGGTGCATACTCAGGGAGAACACTTATACCTTGAAATTTTAGTAAGGGATCATATCATAAAGCTACCGCTGAACTAAGCAAAATAAGATGTATAAAAGATAAACATCACATGCAATCAAAATATGTGACATGATATGGCCATAATCATCTTGTGCTTTTGATCTCCATCTCCAAAGTACCGTCATGATCTCCATTGTTACCGGCATGACACCGTGATCTCCATCATCTTGATCTTGTATCAACGTGTCGTCACATGGTCGTCTCACCAGCTATTGCCTTTGCAACTATTGCTATCGTATAGCGATAAAGTAAAGCAATTACATGGCACTTGCATCTTATGCAATAAAGAGACAATCATAAGGCTCCTGCCAGTTGTCGATAACTTTAATAAAACATGATCATCTCATACAACAATTTATATCTCATCACGTCTTGACCATATCACATCACAACATGCCCTGCAAAAACAAGTTAGACGTCCTCTACTTTGTTGTTGCAAGTTTTACGTGGCTGCTACGGGCTGAGCAAGAACCGTTCTTACCTACGCATCAAAATCACAATGATATTTCGTCAAGTATGTGTTGTTTTAACCTTCAACAAGGACCGGGCGTAGCCACACTCGATTCAACTAAAGTTGGAGAAAGTGACACCCGCCAGCCACACGTAATGCGGCACGCGTCGGTAGAACCAGTCTCGTAAGCGTGCAGCGTAATGTCGGTCCGGGCCGCTTCATCCAACAATACCGCAGAACCAAAGTATGACATGCTGGTAAGCAGTATGACTAGTATCGCCCAGAACTCACTTGTGTTCTACTCGTGCACCGTAAGCGGAAGCGTTATGACAACGCGGTTGATGTAATCATACGTCTTCACGATCCGACCGATCCAAGTACCGAACACACGGCACCTCCGAGTTCTGCACACGTTCAGCTCGGTGACGTCCCACGAACTCACGATCCAGTAGACCTTCGCGGGAGAGTTCTGTCAGCACGACGGTGTGATGACGGTGATTGATATGCTACCGACGCAGGGCTTCACCTAAACACTGCTACGATATTACCGAGGTGGATTATGATGGAGGAGGGCACCGCACACGGCTAAAAGATCAACTGGTCAACTTGTGTGCCTATGGGGTGCCCCCTGGCCACTTATATAAAGGATGGAGGGAGGAGGAGGCCGGCCCTCATAGGGCGCACCCAAGTGTGGAGTCCTACTAGGACTCCCTAGTCCTACTAGGATTCCACCTCCCACATGGAATAGGAAAAAGGAAAGGGAGAAGGAGAAGGAAGGAAGGGGGCGCCCCCCCTCACTAGTACAATTCGGACCAGTCCATGGCGAGGGGTGCGACCACCCTTTGAGGCATTTCTCTGCTTTCCCGTATGGCCCATTAAGGCACAATACGAATTCCCGTAACTCTTCGGTACTCCAAAAATATCTGAATCACTCGGAACCTTTCCGATGTCCGAATATAGTCGTCCAATATATCGATCTTTACGTATCGACCATTTCGAGACTCCTCGTCATGTCCCCGATCTCATCAGGGACTCCGAACTACCTTCGGTACATCAAAACACATAAACTCATAATACAAATCATCACTGAACATTAAGCGTGCGAACCCTACGGGTTCAAGAACTATGTAGACATGACCGAGACACGTCTTCGGTCAATAACCAATAGCGGAACCTGGATGCTCATATTGGCTCCTACATATTCTACGAAGATCTTTATCGGTCAAACCGCATAACAACATACGTTGTTCCCTTTGTCATCGGTATGTTACTTCCCAAGATTCGATCATCGGTATCTCAATACCTAGTTCAATCTCGTCAGGGTCGAGCGGACAAAATCCGGGGCCCTGTGCCAAACTAAAAAATGGGGCCCTATCTCACTAAAAAATAACCTAACGAGAAATTATAATGTATATATTAATACAAATCAAGCAGATTTTTTCATAATATATATAATATAATGTCTTACATAACAATTGGACGTATAAAAAACCATACCTATTCAACTCCCAGCTGCTATTTATTTGAAAAACTTCATTCTTTTAGTATTCTTTGATATGAAATCTTCAATGATATCCTCGTAATCAATCTTCTCTAACACTTCACTCTCAAGTGCTATTGTGGCCAAATCATTGAGTCTTTGTTGTGTCATAGTAGTACGCATATAGGACTTCAATAGCTTCCACTTAGAAAAACTTCTTTTTGCCGATGCAACTGTCACAGGAATGGTCAACAGAACTATATATGCAATACTTGCATTGGGAAAACAATTATGCCGCTTTAAAAAATTCAGAATTTCAACAGGTCCGATATTTTCTTTTAGCATGAAATTTTGAAGGAACTTCAACTCAACAAACAGATCATTGGCATCAATATCAGATTGTTTATCCTTCATAAGGGCAGCCTCAAGATTAATACAAGAGGATTTCAAACTATCCTTATCCAATGAACGCAATGTTTCAGAGGTAAATAAGAAACCAAAAAAATTCTGGTAACCTTGATATTGCTCAAATCTCCTTATGAGTGAGGAAATTGCTTGATCGACAATTGGTGTAAAATAGTTGATTCTAAATGATTCCTCTGCAGACCGTGTGGCAATATTTGTGTCGTCTGGGTTCTCATCATACTATTTCTTTCTTTTAATCTCTCTCCTTTCACGAAATGTTGCACCAATATCCATCTCAAGTGCAATTTCTTTGGCTATCTCCAATGCTTCTAAGAAACCAGTTTCCCTGTACCCCTCGAAGAAAGAAATTAGCCCTTTCACTTTCTCAATAGCAACATCAATAAGCATATCCTTTGTTTGCAAGTTTTTGCTTACTAAATTAACAGCAAACAATACCTCATACCAAATGACTATTGCCACGATAAATTCATACTCTCCAAGTTCATTATTTGCCAAACCTAGAGCCTCACTGCTTGCCTTTGGATCACTATCAGTTTCAGATACCTGAAATTAAAAGAAAGTCCATAAATGTTATGGTTGGATTTAGTCAAAGCCTAAAGGAATTACATCACTATTAATATGAACATATTGGTTACCTGAAGTAGAGCTTCCCGAATGTCTGAACATTGAAATCTGATAGCTTTAACACTTTCAACACGACTCTCCCAACACGTAGCGGACACAGACTTGAGAGTCAATTCTGATACGTTTTCTTTCAAAATATGCCATTTCTTAGTAGAATTGGAAAAAATTGTATAGATGCGTTGGATGATTCCAAAAAAGTCCTTTGCTCTACCACAAGTCTTGGCCATATCACAAAGTGTTAAATTAAGGCCATGACAACCACAAGCTGAATAAAAAGCTCTAGGATTTACATCCAAAAGTTTCCTTTGTACCCATTGATGCGTTCCTTTCATATTCGATCCATTATCATAACCTTGTCCTCGCACATCATTTATATCAAGATCAAGAAGTTTTAGCTCCTTCTCTAGCACATCGAAAAGTCCTTGGCCGGTTGTATCATTTACATCTAGAAATCCTAGAAAGGACTCTTCTATGCAAACTTGACTTGAAGATGAATCCACATATCTTATAATTAAAGACATTTGCTCTTGGTGACTTGCATCAGGGGTACAATCAAGTATGACATAGAAATACTTTGAGCTCTTTATTTTCTTGATAATTTCAGACCTAATAGAAGAAGCAAGCAAGTGTAGCAATTCATTCTGAATCTTATGATCAAGATAATGAGCATGAGTTTCTTCATTTGTAATACGACGAACATGCTCCTGAATAACGGGGTCAAATTCAGCCAACATCTCTACCAAACCCAAGAAATTACCACTGTTATCTTCATACAGCTTGCCATTAGTACCACGGAATGCTAGATTATGCTTTCCAAGAAATTTTACAATGCAAACAATTCTGAATAATACCTTTCTCCAATGGTCCTTCTCTTTCTCAAGTTGCCGTTGAGCAGCTTTATCAATAGTTTGATGTTTTTCCAATCTACTACGCAACTCATACCAATTAGTCATACTCGAAACATGATCCACACTTGTCTCATGATCTTTAGTCTATTGGTCATATGTGACCAATCATTACAACCCTCATTTGCCAACTGACCTTTCCGGTGACCTTTTGTAAATAATTTACAACCAAAACAAAAGACTCTATCAAGTTGTTCAGAATAGACAAGCCACTCTCTATCACAATACTCTCCATTTGATAGGACTAGTATAGAATACTGAATTAAACCTTTTACGATATCTATCTTTCGGACCTTTAGCTGACTTGTCTGTTTTTGGACCCTTCTGTGCTAAGATATCAATCTGTTTAGAATTAAGAGAATCCCAGTTTCTTGGATCAAATATATCAGACCGAAAAGAATCATCAACATCCTCATGAGGTGAACTATTCAAGTTAACATCAATATTATCTTCCTCTACATCCATATTATCTGTCTCTGTGTGACTATCTCTAGAATCATTGTAAGGAACAATTGCAAGTGCAAGGGTAGAAGGATCCGTAGACTGATTACCAGATGACACTTGCGGTGCCCTTTTTTTAACAATAACAAAACTGTCCATACCACCTTTAAAAGATTTATTAATTAAATTTTCTTCTTCTGCTTTTTTCTTGCGCTTATAGGCACCCGACTGATGTTTCCCCATGATGACTCAAATCTGTATTATTGAAACACAAGATAAAAAAGATGAATAAAATAAAATTGAATTTATACATAGCATATATCAATTGGACATCATGCGTCAATGCTTGGGAATTAGACGAACCGTCTAACTCACCTAATTTTTGGTCCTGTGATCTTTAACCGGGGAGGTAAGAACCAATCTCTAATGAAGTAACGATCCCTGTCAATAAATAATTAGAAAATTCAGAATTAGGATTTAGGAGTAGGAACCGAAGTTAACCAAAAAGAATGACTCGCTAAGCACCTGAAGGCTAGCGTCGGTGACCGATCAATCCGATGAGATGACGTCGACGAGTCTGAAATTTAAGAAAGGAGTCAAGGCAGTCAACGGCGGCACCGCAGCAGTGGCCTGTCGCTTAAGTCAGCCTGAATCCGAAATTGGATCGGTCTAAGGAGTAAGGACCAGGGACCGAGCGAGAGCTACCGAGGGAGGCGGACGAGGCGTCGACGTGGCGGCGTCAAGGGCTCCAGCGTCCGGCCGTCGGCAGCTCGGCCGATCCGATCCCTGCAGGGCTGCAGGCTGTAGCGAACTAGCGATCTAATGTTTTTTTATGGTAGCGATCTAGTATTTTTTTAGATAACGTAGCTAATTAGCGATGCCCTCGTCGCTTTTTTTTCTGAGTGATGCCTCGTTGCCTGATCTCGTAGCGATCTGGAGGAGTCCCAGCGCTCCGATCCGCTCGATGGCCTCGCTCTCGCTCGATGAGCCTAGTCGCCGCCGCCGGCCGATTACGTTCTTGTTACTATACCTATATAAAAAATATGGGGCCCCTCAGAATTTTGGGCCCTGTGCGGGCTGCACCTTTGGCACCACTGTGGGCCCGGCCCTGAATCTCGTTACCGGCAAGTCTCTTTACTCGTTCTGTAATGCATCATCCCGCAACTAACTCATTAGTCACATTGCTTGCAAGGCTTATAGTGACGTGCATTACCGAGAGGGCCCAGAGATACCTCTCCGATAATCGGAGTGACAAATCCTAATCTTGATCTATGCCAACCCAACAAGTATCATCGGAGACACCTATAGAGCACCTTTATAATCATCCAGTTACGTTGTGACGTTTGGTAAGTGTTCCTTCGATATTCGGGAGTTGCATAATCTCATAGTCATAGGAACATGTATAAGTCATGAAAAAAGCAATAGCAACATACTAAACGATCAAGTGCTAAGCTAATGGAATGGGTCAAGTCAATCACATCATTCTTTAATGATGTGATCCCGTTAATCAAATGACAACTCATGTCTATGGCTAGGAAACTTAACCATCTTTGATTCAACGAGCTAGTCAAGTAGAGGCATACTAGTGACACTCTGTTTGTCTATGTATTCACACATGTACTAAGTTTCCAGTTAATACAATTCTAGCATGAATAATAAACATTTATCATGATATAAGGAAATATAAATAACAGCTTTATTATTGCCTCTAGGGCATATTTCCTTCAGAAAACTACTCCATCTCACGTGATGATCGGACATGGTTTAGTTGATATGAATCACGTGATCACTTAGATGATTAGAGGGATGTCTATCTAAGTGTGACAAACAAGTTGTCACTCCCATGAAGAAGCCCAAAGCTAGACCCAAGCCTGAAACTGAGTGCTTCTACTGCAAAGGAAATGGTCACTGGAAGTGGAACTGCCCTAGATACTTGGCGGATAAGAAGGATGGCAAAGTGAACAAAGGTATATTTGATATACATGTTATTGATGTGTACTTTACTAGTGCTTATAGCAACCCCTAGGTATTTGATCTTGGTTCGGTTGCTAAGAGTAGTAACTCAAAGCAGGAGTTGCAAAATAAACAGAGACTAGTTAAGGCGAGGTGATGATGTGTGTTGGAAGTGATTCCAAGGTTGATAAGATCACCATCACACACTCCCTTTACCTTCGGGATTAGTGTTGAACCTAAAATAAATGTTATTTGGTGTTTGCGTTGAGCATGAATATGATTGGATCATGTTTATTACAATACGGTTATTCATTTAAGTCAAAGAATAATTGTTGTTCTATTTAAATGAATAAAACCTTCTATGGTCATACACTCAATATAAATGGTTTATTGAATCTCGATCGTAGTGATACATATATTCATAATATTGAAGCCAAAAGATTCAAAGTTAATAATGATAGTGCAACTTATTTGTGGCACTGCCGTTTAGGTCATATTGGTGTAAAAAGCATGAAGAAACTCCATGTTGATGGGCTTTTGGAATCACTTGATTATGAATCACTTGATGCTTGCGAACCATGCCTCATGGGCAAGATGACTAAGACTCCGTTCTCCGGAACAATGGAGCGAGCAACTGACTTATTGGAAATAATACATACTGATGTATGCGGTCCGATGAGTGTTGAGGCTCGTGGCAGGTATCGTTATTTACTGATCTTCACAAATGATTTGAGCAGATATGGGTATATCTACTTGATGAAACATAAGTCTGAAACATTTGAAAAGTTCAAAATTTCAGAGTGAAGTGGAAAATCATTGTAACAAGAAAATAAAGTTTCTACGATTTGATCGCAGAGATGAATATTTGAGTTACGAGTTTGGTCTTCAATCAAAACAATGTGGAATAGTTTCACAAATTCATGCCACCTGAAACACCACAGCATAATGGTGTGTCCGAACGTCATAACCATACTTTATTAGATATGGTGCGATCTATGATGTCTCTTACCGATTTGCCACTATCGTTTTGGGATTATGCATTAGAGATAGCTGCATTCACGTTAAAAAGGCCACCATCTAAATCCGTTGAGATGACACCGTATGAACTGTGGTTTAGCAAGAAACCTAAGCAGTCGTTTCTTAAATTTTGGGGTTGCGATGCTTATGTGAAAAAGTTTCATCCTGATAAGCTCAAACCCAAATCGGAGAAGTGCATCTTCATAGGATACCCAAAAGAAAATTTTGGGTACACCTTCTATCACAGATCCGAAGGCAAGATCTTTGTTGCTAAGAATGGATCCTTTCTAGAGAAGGAGTTTCTCTCGAAAGAAGTGAGTGGGAGGAAAGTAGAACTTGATGAGGTAATTGTACCTGCTCCCTTATTGGAAAGTAGTTCATCATAGAAATCAGTAACAGTGATGCCTACACTGATTAATGAGGAAGTTAATGATGATGATCATGAAACTTCAGATCAAGTAACTACCGAACCTCGTAGGTCAACCAAAATACGTTCCGCACCAAAGTGGTACGGTAATCCTATTCTGGAAATCATGTTACTAGACCATGACAAACCTACAAACTATGAGGAAGCGATGATCAGCCCAGATTACGCAAAATGGTTTAAGGCCATGACATCTGAGATAGGATCCATGTATGAAAACAAAGTATGGACTTTGGTGTTGTTGCCGATGATCGGCAAGCCATTTAGAATAAATGGATCTTCAAGAGGAAGACGAACGCTGATGGTAGTGTTACTATCTACAAAGCTTGACTTGTCGCGAAAGGTTTTTTACAAGTTCAAGGTGTTGACTACGATGAGATTTTCTCACTCATAGCGATGCTTAAGTCTGTCCGAATCATGTTAGCAATTGCTGCATTTTATGAAATCTGGCGAATGGATTACAAAACTGCATTCCTTAATGGATTTATTAAAGAAAAGTTGTATATGATGCAACCAGAAGGTTTTGTCAGTCCTAATGGTGCTAACAAAATGTGCAAGCTCCAGCGATCCATCTATGGACTGGTGCAAGCATCTCGGAGTTGGAATATACGCTTTGATAAGTTCATCAAAGCATATTGTTTTATACAGACTTGCGGTGAAGCCTGTATTTACAAGAAAGTGAGTGGGAGCACTACAGCCTTTATGATAAGTATATGATGACATATTGTCGATCGGAAATGATTTAGAATTTTCTGGAAAGCATAAAGGAGTGTTTGAAAGGATTTTTTCAAAGAAAGACCTCGGTGAAGTTGCTTACATATTGAGCATCAAGATCTATAGAGATAGATCAAGACGCTTGATAAGTTTTTTTAATGAGTACATACCTTGACAAGTTTTTGAAGTAGTTCAAGATGGAACAGTCAAAGAAAGAGTTCTTGCCTGTGTTGCAAAGTGTGAAGTTGAGTAAGACTCAAAGCCCGACCACAGCAGAAGATAGAGAGAGAATGAAAAGTCATTCCCTATGCCTAGGCCATAGGTTCTATAAAGTATGTCATGCTATGTACCAGACCTATTGTATACCCTTCCCTGATTTGGCAAGGGAGTACAATTTTGATCTAGGAGTAGATCACTGGACAGCGGTCAAAATTATCCTTAGAGGAGTAAAGAAATATTTCTCGGTTATGGAGGTAATAAAGAGTTCGTCGTAAAGAGTTACGTCGGTGCAAGCTTTCACACCGATCTGGATGACTCTAATTCACAATCTGGATACATATTGAAAGTGGGAGCAATTAGCTAAAGTAGCTCCATGGAGAGCGTTGTAGACATAGAAATTTGTAAAATACATACGGATCTGAATGTGGCAAACCCATTGACTAAACTTCTCTCACAAGCCTCGAACCGGAGGCGTTTGGATCCTGCGTGAAGTCATTAGGGATGCCCGACCATTGTGAAACAGGAATGCCATAGGGAGCGAGTGTGGCGGATGACGTCAGAGGGTACTCCACATCTATGACCTCCTTTGTCGGCACCTCCTTCCTGGCCTTCTAGTGGGCACGTTCCCGGGCATGCCGCTCATTGTTGCGATGGTCTCCGCTTTAATTCTAATGGCAGGGACCACCGAGCCAAGGTCCTTGGCAGACGGATAGCAGACTAAGCGTTGATATCTTGGAATATGAAGGAGGTCGATGGTGCGGACACGGAGCACGGTCGAAGGAGGGCGATGATGCATTCGCGAGAAAGGGAGGACGAACGCGGGAGAGAGGATATCAATTTCGGATGAAGGAGAGGGTGGTGGGGGTGGATCTGACCTGTCGGGCCAGATGCGACGGATGCTGTCGACTTGACCCTAAACAAACCCGCTTTCATGAGCTGCATTTCAAAGGCTGCACTTGGTCCGTAGGTTGATGGTTGTTCAGCTTAGCGACCAACCAAATATTTTTCACTAGAAGTTAACTACGAATGATAGTTTTTCGGTGAAATCTATGTATTTAGACCTTAGCGACACTGGGCCTATTCCGAGATCACTTGATATCTGGAAGATTAAAGTTCCGCGTCGAATTAAAATCTTTACGTATTTTGTCGACAAGGGTGTGATCTTAAGTAAGGATAATTTGGTAAAGCATAGATGGGTAGGCAATACTCGATGTTGTTTTTCTGATTAGGACGAGACTATAAAACACCTCTTTCTCGATCGTCCGTTAGCCAAACTCCTCTAGCGTACTTTGCATATAGCCTTTAATGTTCATCCTCCACTTAGTATCAGTGCGTTATTTGGGATGTGGCTAAATAGAGTCGAATCAAACTTACCTCGACATATTCGGATAGGGTTATGTGCACTGCTTTGGGCTATATGGAACTGCAGAAATAATATGATTTTTAACCATTTTGCAGCTTATTTACAGAGCCACTGCTTGGATCCGTACGTGGTCCCTACTCACTCATGCGGACTCCAGGAGCTTTTGATTACTGGGTATAACCGGTGAGAGATGGTAGCGTGGGCTATCTTCAACCGATTTGAATGATGAACTACTAATAGGCTAGGTGTTTAAGTCATTGTAGCCTGTTCTTTTCTCGCCGGCTATGGCAGCTTTTATTTAATTATTTTGGGCTCCTTTTGTGAGCGGACTTCGGACCTCGTACTTTATTGGACTTCTTTTCTATACCTACTAATAAAGCAAGATATGTTTCGCTAATTTTTTCATCCGCTCACCGCTGAAAAGAATTTTTTTTCTATCCAGATGGTACTAAATTCTTATGTGTACACCTGCTAGAAAAAAAGGCTTTTCCGGCATTTCGTACAAATTCTATTTTCTGCATAGGGCGACAAATAGTCGGAGCTTCGCATAGGACAACCAATAATGGGCTGGCCCATTTTCTTTGTTTCTGGGTTTTACTTCTATTTTTATTCTCCTTCCCCTATCTCTTTTTTCCCTTCCAAGTTTATTTTTCTTATAGAAATTATTTCATAAATTAAAATTTTAGAAAAATATTTGGAATTTTAAAAAAAATCAAATTTTATTAAATTTTCAAAATTCCAAAATTTTGCTGCTATTTTAAAAACATTCAAAACTTGAATTTTTCCGCCTTTTTCAGAAAATTTTATGGTTTTTCAAAATTGTTCGGGATTTCTAAAAAGAGAATGGCATTTTCAAAAATGCTCCAAGTTCAAAAAATATTTTTGTTTTAGTGAAATCTTCACAAGTAAATTAATGTTAATTGATACACATTTTTGAAAAATGTTATGAATTTTCAACACATGTTCCCATTCTAAAAAATGATCAAAAATTCAAATAATGTTCATGTTTTTATAAAAAAGTTGGTGTTTTCAAAAAATGTTTGTGAATCTTAAAAGATGTTCCTGTATCAAATTTTGTTCGCGTTTTTCTCAAAGTGTACATAATTTTTAAAAACTTATTCAGGATTTAAAAAATGGTTCATGTTTCTTACAATATTCAGAAACTTCGTACCTTAAAATCTCCTCGATTAAAAAGAAAAGTAGATTGAATAATTCATGGGCCTTTCTCTGACATATGATGACGTAAAAAAACTCTTATATACCCTCGATCAATGAATGGAAAAACAACAGATTTGCTACTTCACACCCGGCGAAACCGAGAAGCTATGTGTTTTTTTTCACGTGCACACAGGGTTTCGCTTGCACATATAATTCTCACTAACTTTAAATGCATATTATGTTTTCTCCTGTTGTAACACACAAGCATATGTGCTAGTACTTCATAAAATAGCTGCATGCATCATTCTGATGCAGAGGCCGGGATTTAAAGAAAAAACTGAACCTGAACATACATGAAGTGAGTACGAGGGGTCTGTTTGAGTAGTGTGACGCAGTATCTTGTGAACTAATGAGGCCGAGTAGAGGGTCCGGTTAAAGATGCTCCCACGACAGCGCCACGCACCAACCGCGCCACGGACACACGGAGAGAAAAAGGAGTGGCCAGGACACAGAATCACTCTCGCCCACTCCACAGAAGCAGCGCAAAGGCGCGGTGCCGCCAATGCTCATGCCGACGGTCTTTCCCTTCCCCGTCGCCGTCGCCGCCGTCCTCTTCGCCGCAGCCTTGGCTCCGAGACGCGCCTCCGCGCTCACCCGCCATGACTTCCCCGAGGGGTTCGTCTTCGGCGCAGGCAGCTCGGCCTACCAGGTACTGTCTTGCGGTGCACTGTATGTTCATCCATATCACACGCTTGGTTCTGCACCGTCTGAGGAGCCGAAACTCTTGACGACGTCAGGTGGAAGGAGCGGCCGCAGAGGATGGGAGAAAGCCCAGCATCTGGGACACCTTCACCCATCAAGGTCCGTGCGGTGCAGAGACCACGGGCTCACGCTTCGGCAATCAGTACAAGGCCCCTTAATTTACTGTCCAAATCTTGGTGATAGGTCCAATATTCTAAGTTTGCGATGACAGGTCACTCGTCCGACGGATCCACGGCAGATGTTTCAACAGACCAGTACCATCATTACAAGGTGAGAACTAGTAACTATCTCGCCAAAAAAAAAAGATAAGAACTAATTGTGCGTGAATCATATATACTAGTAGTTGCTATCTCTGAAACTTTGAACGAATTGAGACAGAGTGCGTGTTAAGTTCGTCAGGTTCTTTGGTTTCAAATGTGAGCAAATCCTTTGATCTCAGGAAGATGTAAAGCTTATGCACAAGATGGGTCTGGACGCGTACAGATTCTCCATCTCTTGGCCCCGGCTTATTCCTGGTAGGTACCAGTGTACAACTAATTTTGAGCATAATACCTTACCTTTCTGAAAAGTTGTGATGCTCGCGCGGTACCAAATTGCGTAGATGGAAGAGGACAGATAAACCCAAAGGGCTTGGAATACTACAACAATTTGATAGATGAGCTGATACTACATGGTATATAAATTGTTACTTTCCCTCCCTTTTTGTTGATGTGAAACTGAATTCTACAAATAATTCTGTTCCTCTCAAATATTGGCTAATCCTGCTAATTGTTGTGTCATTTTGGTAGGAATTCAGCCTCATGTCACCATCTACCATTTTGATCTTCCTCAGGCCCTGCAGGACCAATACGGTGGACTACTTAGCCCCAGATTCATGTAGGTGCCCGAAATGCTAATTCAGCAAAATGTGTTACATCTTACATGTGAAATGCTACCTAGCATCCATGGATCAATCATGGTCATGAAAGAAAAACCAGATAATTCACTGAAGGAAGCAATTCTGTAGCTGCTCTAACTTTCAAACATGCGTTTCAGAGATGATTACACCGCTTACGCAAACGTGTGCTTCAAGAGCTTCGGCGACAGAGTGAAGCACTGGGTAACCGTCAACGAGCCAAACATAGAGCCGATCGGCGGCTACGACAACGGCTCCCAACCTCCGCGCCGCTGCTCCTATCCGTTCGGCGCAGACTGCGCCGAGGGGAATTCTTCGACTGAGCCGTACATAGCGGCTCACCATCTCCTGCTCGCACACGCTTCGGCAGTGTCCCTGTACAGAGAGAAGTACAAGGTCTCTTTGGTTGTCACACTTTCTTCTTTCTCTGATGCATACCACACATGGCAGGTTATGGTTGATTGAATGGGGTTGAAATGATCATCGTGTAGGCTGCTCAGGGAGGCCAGATAGGAATCACTCTGCTGGGCTGGTGGCATGAGCCTGCTACTGACACACCACAGGATGCAGCTGCTGCCGTGAGGATGAATGACTTCCACATAGGATGGTTAGTAACAATACTAGTATTATACTCCTAATAAGAATTAGAAGAAGAGTTTACAGTAGTACTGGCACTGCATTCATCATATGAGACAGGTTCATGCATCCGTTGGTGTACGGAGACTACCCTCCGGTGATGAGGAGCAGGGTGGGCCGTCGATTGCCGGCTCTACCGGCGCCGGAGTCGGCCAAGGTGCGTGGATCGTTCGACTTCATTGGCTTCAACCACTATCTCATCATGCGTGCGCGATCGATCGACACCAGTTCCGGTCAGGAACCCAGGGACTACTACGTGGATGCAGCCGTCCAAAGTAATGAGCCCTGAACAACACACTAGACTAGATTTTGATTATTATCATTCAGAATAGTAAGATTCTGCGGGAGATCCAGCAGCAGTTTGATCTGACTTGCCTGCCATGTTGATGTTGTTCTCCTGACAATGCAGATCCAGCAGCAGACATAACCACGGTATAACGATAATGCATATGGTGCAGGAGATGGTTTCTGCCTGCGCATGCCGTATCATCTCATCCTCATCCTGCACTGCACCCATGATGATCTCCTTGATGCAACATGTGTAGGGCGAGGTTGAGACCGCCCCGTGGTCTCTGAGGAAGCTGCTGGAGCACCTGAAACTCAACTACGGGAACCCCCCTGTGTGGATCCACGAAAATGGTATCATCTGAGTTCTCACGGATTCAGATCAATGTTTTAAATAGCCGGCTATAGCTCCGCTATAGCCCGCTATATAGCCTTTTCAGTAGGGTGCCGCTAAATAGTCCCATGTACAAATAGCCCGCTATAGCTTTGCTATAGCTGATTTTGGGGTCCGCCGCTATTTGGCGATAGCCCGCTATTTAAAACATTGATTCAGATACGCAGGCCGACCTGCCATGAGGCAACAAAATGAGCTGTTCTTTCTTGGTTCAGGGTACGCAGACGCCCCCGGCACCCGGAGCAAGGCCGAGGACGACGACGACGAGGACAGAGCGGAGTTCCTGCAAGATTACCTGGAAACGCTGTACCTGTCCATACGGTGCACATGCAACTTGTCTTCTCCGTCGTCTTCTTTCTCTCGCCTTCCTCGGCTTCTTTTTTGGTTCCTTCTGAAAACTGTGCTGCAGGAACGGCTCGAACGCGCGGGGATACTTCGTGTGGTCGTTCCTGGACGTGTTCGAGTTCCTCTTCGGCTACCGGCTGCGCTTCGGCCTGTGCGGCGTTGACATGGGCGACGCGGCGAGGACGAGGTACATGAGGAGCTCGGCCCGCTGGTACTCCGGCTTCCTCGCCGGCGGCGAGCTCCGGCCGGCTGCTCGGCCACAGAAGTCCTACGTCCAATGAAAAAACAAGAGACTCACATGTGTCTCTCCAGTCTCCACGTGTTTGTTTTCCTCGAGCTGCTCTGCGCGACGAAAATACCTGTACCGGGTTCCCGTGCAACGATACAAGGAGAATAATAATACGTTTTGTGGAGGGGAACTTTTGGTCTATGGGGACATATGCATCCTATATAGGAAAAAAAATAGTAATTCAACAAAAAGTCAAAAATTCCTGAAAATATTTTTGAAATAAATTAGACCTTCTATTGTACCCGTGGGAAATAAAATCACAAAAAAAATATCCTTTTGACTTCTTTTCAAAAAAGATAAATTTTTGACTAAAATAGTGTGAATAGTGACCTATAATAGCAAATAAATTTTGTCTTTTTTGCTGTGAGGTCAACTTTTGTTTTTTTTCGTCGACATTTATATATCAGTGCAAAAGTAAGTCAAGTGTTTTGTCAAAATAGTTCTTACCTATTTTGATTTTTTATTAAAAAATTAAAAAAATATCCCCATATAGGGTGTATATACAACCAGAAACCAAAGTATATTTCCCTACGTTTTGTTAGTCTTGTTGAAAAATTATTATAAGGGGCTGACTATCTTCCAAACGACTGATTTTTTTTTCCAGTTTCAGTTGGCCGTGCCACGTGTCACCCTTCCCCTTCCTCGTCGTCATTGTCTTTCTCCTGCCCCATGTCATTGTCTTTCTCCCGCCCTGTCGACCAGTCCACCGGGCACCCGCACTGGCCTAACCATTGTCTCCCATCACCTATGGCCAGCATCGCCGTCATGGCGTCTCGCCCTGTCTGAGCCGCCTCCTCCTCTGAGATGCTGCCGCCCACACAACACCACACCCATATTCGCCAACCTCCGACTATTAATAGCAAATGTGGAAAGTTAATCCTCCTTCTGCAAACCCGAAAACCAACCAAAAGAAACTTTTTATGGTTGTGCTACTAGCCAACTTCAGTTTTTCGTCACTAACTTGGTCGAAAGGCTTCTGCCATTGCTCATGTAACGAACATCCAAACTCCAAAGTATGGGAGGTCTTTTGAAGATTCTGGCGAAGGTTGTGCTGGTCGATAGCAGCCTCTTTGCAAGGTTCTGGCTCACACAATCGCTCATGGTCCGATGCTAGTGCCAAAGGCGTTGTTGGTGGCAAAAGATGGGGACCAAGGTAGGAAGGACAAGATTTTTTTTTTTTTTGAAACTGTCTAGTGTGGAGCAAAGCCCCACAGTCTTTTATTCCAACCTCAAAGAAAGAGTACAGTTACAGTTAGTCATATATACAAAAGGAAACCTACCCCAAACTTACCTATACTCTAAGGGAGGGAATTAACCCAAGCCAGAAGAGAGGCCCTGGTAGGACTAGCTAACCTATGACATAATAAGGTTACATCATGTACAAAATTACACTTCCACCTAGCAAAAGAGGCTGTCTCTTCTCTAAAAGTTCTGCCATTACGCAAAATCCAAATGTTCCAAACAGTTGTAAGCATAACTTCAAAGAAGAAGGTGGGTCTGAAGGATCTCCTTGCATGAGAAATACAATCCTGCAAGTTTTCCCCATCAGTCCAATCAATTCCCAGGTAGCTCCAGACTCTGTGGCTGAAGGTGCAATTCATGAAAAGATGCAGTCTGAGCCGCACAAATGACACATTGATTGTCATCATCAGGCAGCCTCCAATGTCTTCTGACAAGCATATCCTTGGTGTTTAGGCGATCAAAGAATAACAACCATCCAAAAACTTTGATTTTCATGGTGCACTTGCTCATCCAAAGCCATTTACATGTTTGAATTGTAGGCATGTGAGAATTAGGGAGGACAAGATGGCCGCGAGAGCTTAGATAGGGACTTAGGGTCGAACTGGACCATGGCCCGTCCATTTTTTTGCACTTTTTTCTTTACCTATGCTTTGGAGCCTAGCCTAGCCCATCGCCTAGAGTTCTCTCCTTTGGGCTGGCCCGCTCCGATTTTCCTTCGAAGATCTGCCAGGTGGCAACTAAGTTTTACTAGTACTAAAAACTGTTGGGAAAGTGGGGTGTGGCAAAGGGATGTGCCTTGGCGACCAAGGGTGAGGACTCTTTTCATGACTTCATTGAGCTGCTTAAAGGTCACATGTCCGTGACTTCAATCACCCAAGGTTTGAATTGCTTGGTCAACACAAAGAAGATCAACAAAGTCAACCAACTACTAGTGCTGTCTTGGGGGGACAACCCTACCAGACGTCAGTCAGGTTTTTTTTTTTGAGAAAGTCCAGACGTCAGTCAGTTAGGAGCACATGTTTTCTTCTCCAGTGATTGTTATTTTGGGAAAAGTCCGTCAGAGGTTTCGTTCTTTTTTCGTAATGAAGGATTACCCCCGGCCTTTGCATTTGGCCGTGCACACAACCATTTTATTATATTATTCAACAGAGCTCAACAATAAATACATGGTTATTATATTATTCAACAGAGCTCAGCAATAAATACAAGGATAAACCCAAAACTACCTTCCTGACAACTACTGTCGCACACCTACACACTTGATGATGTGCCCTGACCGTGCATCAACACACAACATTTATTCTGGTGATCTCAACAAGCCGCTGCCGACAAGTTGAGAGCACCAATGGGTCGAGTTAGAGCATCTCCAGCCGTCCCAAGCAGCCCCCCCCCCCCCCTAGGACCACTTTTTAATCGCCGGCGGTAAAAAAAAGTCCCAACCATGCCCCCAGACTCTCAATTTTCGTCGGATTTGCCCAAAACTAGCGCCGGCACTCCGAGGCCAAACCCAGCACATCGGGGAGCACTTGGGGCGGAGAGAGAAGATTTTGCATGCATTTGGCCCACATTCAGCCTCCCACTCCCTCTCTCCTCTCTTTTTCTCTGGGTCCTACCCACTTGCATGCCTTCTCTTTTGTTCTCTCCTCACATAATCCCGCCGACGCCTTCGCCGTGTGCACGCTGGCCCTCGCCATGCTCCTCGGGCCGCCCCCGCGAGCGAGCGGGGGGAGCGGCGCCCCCGCCCGCGCACTCCACGGAGCCCGAGCTGCAGTCTCAGGTGGCGCAGGCGAACCGTCCGTCGGAGTTTCCGGTGCAGAGGGGGTGGCCGCCGTGCTCGCAGACGGATGGCGCGGACGGGACGACGTGCAAGTCCTAGAGGGCGAGTGACGCGGTCCCGCGGACGGGCAGCTGGCGGAACTCCTCCTCGAGGCGCGCCATGGCGACCTGCAGCGCCGCCTCGACGAGCGGACCGGCCTTGCCGGCCTGGGCGCGGACGGGCAAGGAGGACGGTGGCGTGGAAGGACGGCACTGTGAGCACGGTCGTGGGAGGGCGCGGCGTGTGGCGGAGGCCTTGACCGTGGCACTGGCCAGTGGCGGGACTGGGCAGGGTAGCTTTGAGGAGGAGGGAGGGGCGTGAAATTTTTGACCCCCACGCTAAAATTTCCGCCGGCACAACCCCAAGCGGAATCGGCTGGAGATAACCGGCTGGAGATGCTCTTACACCCTCCGTACACATGGTATGCACACGCTCTAGAATCGGCCAGAGATTGTTTGTTGTGGAGTGGTGTGCTATCTGCCGTGTCTTCACTAATTGTTTGCGCCTTGTAAGGTTTGATTCTGGACGTATTGATTTTTGCTTGGTTTTGCCTCGCAGGTGCTAACAGAAAAAAGAGTAAAGCTACATCTACGTACGAGCTACGAGTAATCTACATCCACCGTTTAAATTGGGAGGGGGGTTGATTAATCATTTTATTGGGGTTGGACCAATAAAAAACTGAATCTTTGAGCCCGTATATGCGAGAATACTTGGCAGCCCGTAAGTCTAGCATTTTTGTGTTGCACGCACACTCACGTGTCACGTGGCATGCACCATTTTCTCAGGAATTTTCGAAGTACTAGCATAGCATATACCGTATATTCCAAGGAATTATCGCAGGAAGCCGTAGTCCGTATATTGTTTTTAAAATTACTCTGTGTAAGTGTGTACGTGAAGAAGCATCATGGAGTAGACTAGTAGTACGAGTTTGAGTTGGTAATGCTTGAAGTGGAAGCACACCTGCTGCCGGCCAATGGTCGCCACACGGCCGGTCTCTCCTAGGGGAAAAGTTAACAATGGAGATATGCGGGCCCCAAGTTCTAGAAGCGGAACAAACATGAGAAGATCCCCGTGAAGAAGAGAGTGGACGGGACACTACGGTTACGTTTACCAATTTGATTTGAGTTGGTCCCGTCATTCTCTCGTTGCGTCGATGGCCATCTGGGTGTGTGCGTGACCGTCTTCTCTTTCCCAGGTGAGGAGTTAGGACACACCGCCGCCGTACGTGGAGCCGTTGCACCCCACGGACGAGAACACAACCGCGTCCCCAACAGGCCCCTGATAACATTTTCTAACGCCGGCGTCAAAATATCGGCCCCAGTCACGCCTTAAGTAGCCGTTTTTCGCTGGTTTGAGCCAAAACTGACGTCGGCGGACCTAGGACAACCTGACGCGCTGGGGGCGCCAGAAAAACTGATTTTGGCGTGAACGGGAATGAGCCCGCCGAGTCAGCGACACGTCGCTGAAGGAAATATGCCCTAGAAACAATAATAAATTTATTATTTATTTCCTTATATCATGATAAATGTTTATTATTCATGCTAGAATTGTATTAACCGGAAATATAATGCATGTGTGAATACATAGACAAACATATAGTCACTAGTATGCCTCTACTTGACTAGCTCATTAATCAAAGATGGTTATGTTTCCTAACCATAGACATGTGTTGTCATTTGATTAATGGGATCACATCAATAGGAGAATGGTGTGATTGACATGACCCATTCCGTTAGCCTAGCACTTGATCGTTTAGTATATTGCTATTGCTTTCTTCATGACTTATACATGTTCCTGTAACTATGAGATTATGCAACTCCGTTTAACGGAGGAACACTTTAGGTGCTACCAAACGTCACAACGTAACTGGGTGATTATAAAGGAGTACTACAGGTGTCTCCAAAGGTACATGTTGGGTTGGCGTATTTCGAGATTAGGTTTTGTCACTCCGATTGTCGGAGAGGTATCTCTAGGCCTTCTCGGTAATACACATCACATAAGCCTTGCAAGCATTGCAACTAATAAGTTAGTTGTGAGATGATGTATTACGGAGCAGTAAAGAGACTTACGATAGCGAGATTGAACTAGGTATTGGATACCGACGATCGAATCTCGGGTAAGTAACATACCGATGACAAAGGGAACAACGTATGTCGTTATGCGGTTTGACCGATAAAGATCTTCGAAGAATATGTAGGAACCAATATGGGCATCCAGGTTCCGCTATTGGTTATTGACCGAGAATAGTTCTAGGTCATGTCTACATAGTTCTCGAACCCGTAGGGTCCGCACGCTTAACGTTACGATGGCAGTTTATTATGAGTTCATAAGTTTTGATGTACCGAAGTTTGTTCGGAGTCCCGGATGTGATCACGGACATGACGAGAGTCACGAAATGGTCGAGACATAAAGATTGATATATTGGAAGCCTATATTTGGATATCGGAATGGTTCCGGATGAAATCGAATTTTCCTAACACCGGGGTTACGGAACCCTCCCGGGGATGTTGGGCCTTAATGGGCCATAAGGGAGAAGAGGAGGGCGGCCGGGGCAGGCCGCGCCCCCTCCCCTAGTCCGAATAGGACAAGGAGAGGCGGCGCGCTCTTCCTCTTTCCCTCTTTCCCTCTCCCTTTCTTTCTCCAACAAGGCAGAGGGGAGTCCTACTCCCGGTGGGAGTAGGACTCCTCGGCCGCACCCTAGGAGGGCCGGCCGCACCTCCCCCTCCCTCCTTTATATACGGGGGCAGGGGGCACCCCATGACACACAAGTTGATCTACGGATCGTTCCTTAGCCGTGTGCGGTGTCCCCCTCCACCATATTCCACCTCGGTCATATCGTCGCGGAGTTTAGGCGAAGCCCTGCGCCGGTGAAGCATCATCATCGTCACCACGCCGTCGTCTTGTGGAACTCATCCCGACACTTTCTTTGGATTGGAGTCAGGGATGCGTCATCGAGCTGAGCGTGTCTTTGAACTTCCGGAGGTGCCGTGCGTTCGGTACTTGGATCGGTCGGATCGTGAAGACGTGCGACTACATCAATCAAGCGTTGTTATAACGCTTCCGCTTACGGTCTCACGAGGGTGCGTGGACATACACTCTCCCCTCTCGTTGCTATGCCATCACCATGATCTTGCGTGTGCGTAGGAAATTTTTGAAATTACTACGTTCCCCAACAAAGTGATATCTGAGCCAGGTTTTATGCGTTGATGTCATATGCACGAGTAGAACACAAGTGAGTTGTGGGCGATATAAGTCATACTGCTTACCAGCATGTCATACTTTGGTTCGGCGGTATTGTGAGATGAAGCGGCCCGGACCGACATTACGCGTACGCTTCTGCGAGACTGGTTTCACCGCTTGAGCACTCGTTGCTTAAAGGTGACGGCGGGTGTCTGTCTCTCTCACTTTAGTTGAACCGAGTGTGGCTACGCCGGTCCTTGCGAAGGTTAAAATAGCACCAACTTGACAAACTATCGTTGTGGTTTTGATGCGTAGGTAAAGAACGGTTCTTGCTCAGCCCGTAGCAGCCACGTAAAATTTGCAACAACAAAGTAGAGGACGTCTAACTTGTTTTTGCAGGGCATGTTGTGATGTGATATGGTCAAGACGTGATGCTATATTTTATTGTATGAGATGATCATGTTTTGTAACCAAGTTATCGGCAATCGGCGAGAGCCATATGGTTGTCGCTTTATTGTATGAAATGCAAGCGCCATGTAATTGCTTTACTTTATCACTAAGCGGTAGCGATAGTCGTAGAAGCAATAGTTGGCGAAAGCGACAACGATGCTACGATGGAGATCAAGGTGTCGCGCCGGTGGCGATGGTGATCACGACGGTGCTTGAGATGGAGATCACAAGCACAAGATGATGATGGCCATATCATATCACTTATATTGATTGCATGTGATGTTTATCCTTTATGCATCTTATTTTGCTTTGATTGACGGTAGCATTATAAGATGATCTCTCACTAAATATCAAGAAGTGTTCTCCATGAGTATGCACCGTTGCGAAAGTTCTTCGTCTTTGAGACACCACGTGATGATCGGGTGTGATAGGCTCTACGTTCAAATACAACGGGTGCAAAACAGTTGCACCACGCGGAATACTCAGGTCAAACTTGACGAGCCTAGCATATACAGATATGGCCTCGAGCACGGAGACCGAAAGGTCGAACGTGAATCATATAGTAGATATGATCAACATAGTGATGTTCACCATTGAAACTACTCCATCTCACGTGATGATCGGACATGGTTTGGTTGATTTGGATCACGTAATCACTTAGAAGATTAGAGGGATGTCTATCTAAGTGGGAGTTCTTAAGTAATATGATTAATTGAGCATATGAGATGTTCCAAGAGTTGAAGTTAATATTTCAAGCAAATGCCCGGATTGAGAGATATGAAGTCTCCAATAAGTTCTATAGCTGCAAGATGGAGGAAAATAGTTACATCGGTGAACACATACTCAAAATGTGCGGGTATAATAATCACTTGATTCAACTGGAGTTAATCTTCACGATGATAGTGTCATTGACAGAATTCTTCAATCATCGCCACCAAGCTACAAGAGCTTTGTGATGAACTATAATATGCAAGCGATGGACAAGTCTATTCCCGAGCTCTTCGCAATGCTAAAAGCATGAGGTAGAAATCAAAAAGGAGCATCAAGTGTTGATGGTTAACAAGACCACCAGTTTCAAGAAAAAGGGCAAAGGGAAGAAGAAGGGGAACTTCAAGAAGAACAGCAAACAAGTTGCTGCTCAAGAGAAGAAACCCAAGTCTGGACCTAAGCCTGAAACTGAGTGCTTCTGCAAGCAGACCGACACCTTTGAAGCGGAACTGCCCCAAGTATTTGGCGGATAAGAAGGATGGCAAGGTGAACAAAGGTATATGTGATATACATGTTATTGATGTGTACCTTACTCATACTCATGATAGTACAGGTATTTGATAATGGTTACATTGCTAATATTTGCAACTCGAAACAGGAACTACGGATTAAGCGAAGATTGGCTAAGGACGAGGTGACGATGCGCGTGGGAAATGGTTCCAAAGTCGATGTGATCTCGGTCGGCATGCTACCTCTACATCTACCATCGGGATTAGTCTTAGACCTAAATAATTGTTATTTGGTGCCAGCGTTAAGCATGAACATTATATCTGGATCTTGTTTGATGCGAGACGGTTATTCATTTAAGTCAGAGAATAATGGTTGTTCTATTTATATGAATAATATCTTTTATGGTCATGCACCCTTGAAGAGTGGTCTATTTTATTGAATCTCGATAGTAGTAATACACATATTCATAGTGTTGAAACCAAAAGATACAGAGTTGATAATGATAATGCAACTTATTTGTGGCACTCGCCATTTGGGTCATATCGGTGTAAAACGCATGAAGAAACTCCATCTTGATGGACTTTTGGAATCACTTGATTATGAATCACTTGGTACTTGCGAACCGTGCCTCATGGGCAAGATGACTAAAACGCCGTTCTCCGGAACCATGGAGCGAGCAAAGGATTTGTTGGAAATCATACATATTGATGTTTGTGGTCCAATGAATGTTGAGGCACGCGGCGGGTATCGTTATTTTCTCACCTTCACAGATGATTTGAGCAGATATGGGTATATCTACTTGATGAAACATAAGTCTGAAACATTTGAAAAGTTCAAAGAATTTCAGAGTGAAGTGGAAAATCATCGTAACAAGAAAATAAAATTTCTACGATCTGATCGTGGAGGAGAATATTTGAGTTACGAGTTTGGTCTGCATTTGAAACAATGCGGAATAGTTTCGCAGCTCACGCCACCCGGAACACCACAACGAAATGGTGTGTCCGAACGTCGTAATCGTACTTTACTAGATATGGTGTGATCTATGATGTATCTTACTGATTTACCGCTATCGTTTTGGGGTTATGCTTTATAGACGGCCGCATTCACGTTAAATAGGGCACCATCAAAATCCGTTGAAACGACGCCTTATGAACTATGGTTTAGCAAGAAACCAAAGTTGCCGTATCTTAAAGTTTGGGGCTGCGATGCTTATGTGAAGAAACTTCAACCAGATAAGCTCGAACCTAAATCGGAGAAATGTGTCTTCATAGGATACCCAAAAGAGACTATTGGGTACACCTTCTATCACAGATCTGAGGGCAAGATTTTCGTTGCTAAATTTGGATCCTTTCTAGAAAAGGAGTTTCTCTCGAAAGAAGTGAGTGGGAGGAAAGTAGAACTTGATAAGATAATCAGATCTGTTCCCTTCTTTGGAAAGTAGTTCATCACAAGAACCGGTTCCTGTGACAACTGCACCAATTAGTGAGGAAGCTAATGATATTGATCATGAAACTTCAGAACAAGTTTCTACTGAACTACGTAGGTCAACTAGAGTAAGATCCGCACCAGAGTGTTACGGTAATCCTATTCCGGAAGTCATGTTACTTGACCATGGCGAACCTACAAACTATGAAGAAGCGATGGTGAGCCCAGATTCATGAAATGGCTGGAAGCCATGAAATCTGAGATGGGATCCATGTATGAGAACAAAGTATGGACTTTGGTTGACTTGCCCAATGAACGGCAAGCTATTGAGAATAAATGGATCTTTAAGAAGAAGACTGACGCTGATGGTAATGTAACTGTCTATAAAGCTCGACTTGTTGCGAAAGGTTTTCGACAAGTTCAAGGGGTTGACTACGATGAGACTTTCTCACCCGTAGCGATGCTTAAGTCTGTCCGAATCATGTTAGCAATTGCTGCATTTTATGATTATGAAATTTGGCAAATGGATGTAAAAACTGCATTCTTGAATGGATTTCTAGAAGAAGAGTTGTATATGATGCAACCAGAAGGTTTTGTTGATCCAAAGGGTGCTAACAAAGTGTGCAAGCTCCAGCGATCAATTTATGGTCAGTGCAAGCCTCTCGGAGTTGGAATAAACGCTTTGATAGTGTGATCAAAGCATATGGTTTTATCTGAGACTTTTGGAGAAGCCTGTATTTACAAGAAAGTGAGTGGGAGCTCTGTAGCATTTCTACTATTATATGTGGACGACATATTATTGATTGGAAATGATATAGAATTTTTGGATAGCATAAAAGGATACTTGAATAAAAGTTTTTCAATGAAAGACCTCGGTGAAGCTGCTTACATATTGGGCATCAAGATCTATAGAGATAGATCAAGGCGCTTAATTGGACTTTCACAAAGCACATACCTTGATAAAGTTTTGAAAAAGTTCAAAATGGATCAGGCAAAGAAAGGTTTTTACCTGTATTACAAGGTGTGAAATTGAGTCGACTCAATGCCCGACCACAGCAGAAGATAGAGAGAAAATGAAAGATGTTCCCTATGCTTCAGCCATAGGCTCTATCATGTATGCAATGCTGTGTACCAGACCGACGTATGCTTAGCAATAAGCTTGGCAGGAAGGTACCAAAGTAATCCAGAGTGGATCAGGACAGCGGTCAAGAACATCCTGAAATACACGAAAAGGACTAAGGATATGTTTCTCTCGTATATGGAGGTGACAAAGAGCTAGTCGTAAATGGTTACGTCGATGCAAGCTTTGACACTGATCCGAGACGATTCTAAATCGCAAACCGGATCGTGTTTTTATTAAGCGGTGGAGCTGTCGGTTGGTGCAGTTCTAAACAAAGCGTCGTGGCGGGATCTACATGTGAAGCGGAGTACATAGCTGCTTGAAGCAGCAAATGAAGGAGTCTGGATGAAAGAGTTCATTTCCGATCTAGGTTTCATACCTAGTGCATCGGGACCAATGAAGATCTTCTATGACAATCTTTGGTGCAATTGCCTTGGCAAAAGAATCCAGATTTCACAAGAGGACCAAGCATATCAAGATACGCTTCAATTCCATTCGAGAACAAGTCCAAGTGGGAGACATAGAGATTTTCAAGATACAAACGGATCTGAATGTTGCAGACCCGTTGACTAAGCCTCTTCCACGAGCAAAACATGATCAGCACCAAGACTCCATGGGTGTTAGAATCATTACGTGTAATCTAGATTATTGACTCTAGTGCAAGTGGGAGACTCAAGGAAATATGTCCTAGAGGCAATAATAAAGTTATTATTTATTTCCTTATATCATGATAAATGTTTATTATTCATGCTAGAATTGTATTAACCGGAAACATAATACATGTGTGAATACATAGACAAACATATAGTCACTAGTATGCCTCTACTTGACTAGCTCATTAATCAAAGATGGTTATGTTTCCTAACCATAGACATGTGTTGTCATTTGATTAATGGGATCATATCATTAGGAGAATGGTGTGATTGACATGACCCATTCCGTTAGCCTAGCACTTGATCGCTTAGTATATTGCTATTGCTTTCTTCATGACTTATACATGTTCCTGTAACTATGAGATTATGCAACTCCCGTTTACGGAGGAACACTTTGGTGCTACCAAAGCGTCACAACGTAATCGGGTGATTATAAAGGAGTACTACAGGTGTCTCCAAAGGTACATGTTGGGTTGGCGTATTTGAGATTAGGTTTTGTCACTCCGATTGTCGGAGAGGTATCTCTAGGCCTTCTCGGTAATACACATCACATAAGCCTTGCAAGCATTGCAACTAATAAGATAGTTGTGAGATGATGTATTACGGAACGAGTAAAGAGACTTACCGGTAGCAGATTGAACTAGGTATTGGATACCGACGATCGAATCTCGGGTAAGTAACATACCGATGACAAAGGGAACAACGTATGTCGTTATGCGGTTTGACCGATAAAGATCTTGAAGAATATGTAGGAACCAATATGGGCATCCAGGTTCCGCTATTGGTTATTGACCGAGAATAGTTCTAGGTCATGTCTACATAGTTCTCGAACCCGTAGGGTCCGCACGCTTAACGTTACGATGACAGTTTATTATGAGTTCATAAGTTTTGATGTACCGAAGTTTGTTCGGAGTCCCGAATGTGATCACGGACATGACGAGGAGTCACGAAATGGTCGAGACATAAAGATTGATATATTGGAAGCCTATATTTGGATATCGGAATGGTTCCGGATGAAATCGGGAATTTTCCTTAACACCGGGGGGTTACCGGAACCCTCCCGGGGGATGTTGGGCCTTAATGGGCCATAAGGGAGAAAGAGGAGGGCAGGCCGCCCCTCCCCTAGTCCGAATAGGACAAGGAGAGAGAGGCGGCGCCCCTTCCTCTTCCCTCTCCCTTTCCTTCTCCAACAAGGCAAGAGGGGAGTCCTACTCCCGGTGGGAGTAGGACTCCTCGGCGCACCCTAGGAGGGCGGCTGCACATCCCCTCCCTCCTTTATATCACGGGGCAGGGGGCACCCCATGACACACAAGTTGATCTACGGATCGTTCCTTAGCCGTGTCGGTGCCCCTCCACCATATTCCACCTTGGTCATATCGTCATGAGTTTAGGCGAAGCCCTGCACCGTGAAGCATCATCATCGCCACCACGCCGTCGTCTTGTGGAACTCATCCCGACACTTTGCTGGATCGGAGTCCGGGATCGTCATCGAGCTGAGCGTGTGCTGAACTTCGGAGGTGCCGTGTGTTCGGTACTTGGATCGGTCGGATCGTGAAGACGTACGACTACATCAACCGCGTTGTTATAACGCTTCCGCTTACGGTCTACGAGGGTACATGGACATACACTCTCCCCTCTCGTTGCTATGCCATCACCATGATCTTGTGTGTGCGTAGGAAATTTTTTGAAATTACTACGTTCCCCAACAGTCGCTTCGTCGTCCAAATCGCATCGGTTCCCGCAGGAATCAATTCCAAGGCTACCGCGTTGCCGCGCCGGTCAGCCTTTCATTGATGCCTCACGGGTGGTGCAGTGAAGGCGTCGCGCCACGCGTCCCGCCCCGCTTCGGCTATAAAAGTCGACCTCCCCGCCGGTGAACGCCACTGTCGGCACAACTAGCCACCTCTCTCATCTCGTCTCGCCACAGAAGCCATCCCCCGCGGCCGCCTCAACGCCGACGGGCGGCGCGAATGGTGGGGTGTGCCCGGCCGCACCCTCGAAGCCGTCCTCAACCACATCGAGACCAGCAACACGCCGCGCCTCGAGTACCCGGCGCTCCCGTCCTTCTCTCGCCGCCGCGGCGAATGGAGGCGGCGACCTCCTCATCGTCGGGTTCCGGTTCGCTCTCCTCCGGGTCGCCGGCGATCCGTCCCGTCAAGCCGAAGCCGCAGGAGACGCCGCTTGGGCGCCGCACCCGCAGCGGCGCCCTTGTCATCAACGAGGGTGCCCACCCTCCCCTCTTTCCCTCCACCTCGTCCGGCCGAAGACCGAGCCAGGGTTGCTCCCCGTCAAGAAGGAGCACGCGGAGATGGCCACCGATGAAGAGACCGCCCTCAAGTGGGTGAAGGCGGACTACATCCGCGAACAGGTGGAGCGCCAGTGTCGGGCCTACGAGGAGATCAAAGCTCGGTGCCGCGGACGCGACGAGGGCGGCGTCGTCGTCCTCGATAGCGGCGACGAGGAGGACGCGCCCGGGCCGTCCAACCCCCCGCGCGTCGGCCACCCTAGTCAGGGGTGCAGCAGGGACGGCGGCGGCAGCGACGACGACGGCGGCGACGGTTCTACAGGCTCCTTGGCATGTAGAACGTGAGCGGCGGCAGCGGCGTAGTAGGGCTAGGTAGTTGTTTTCTGTTTTTTATAAATTTGAATGAAATCACCGAGTTTGTGCCGTGTTTGTGCCGATTTTGGGGCGACCTGGGGGCGGCGATGGGGAACACAATCGCCCCCACGTCGAATTAAACACTGGTTCGATCCCAGACGGTGCTTTTTCGGCGTCTTGGGGGCCGAATGGCTGGAGATGCTGTAACTAGTAACTGTGTGGGGCTCAGTTAAAAGAAAAACTGTGTGGTGTTCGATCGCTGGTTAGAGTCAAGGAAAAAAATAGCGCGCTATAGCGTTTCTGGAAACTAAACGCTACGCTATGCAGATTTCACTCGCTACGGCGCTATTCACGCTAAATACGGCGATTGCTCGCTATAGCGCGTATCGGCGCTATTTTTTTCGACGGCGTTTTTTTTTCAGACGAATTTTTCATCAGCCCACTATGCTATTGGGCTTTCTGGCCTAGTAACCAAGCATATCTTCTCCTCCAGCCGAGCGAACCCTAACCAACCTACCGAGCGAGCCCTTCCCAAATCGAACGAGGCGACGATGGCAGCGGCGGCCGCCGGTGCTTCGCCCGTCTCCTCCAGCCACGGCCGGCCGCCTCCTCGGGTCGCGGCAGATGAACCTGAAGAAGAACCAATACCACAACCGAGAGCAAGAGCTGCTGCATCAAAAAGAAATAAAGCTCTTCAGCCTAGGCAGAAATTGCTCCCAGTTTTTCGTGATGATGAGCTGCAATCTGTGGGTTCTTCTTCTGATTCGGATGATGATGCCATGGCAGCAAGTTCATCTGATTCTAATTGAGCTTCTGCATCGTTGTTGGCTGGCTCCTAAAGTCCTAAGTCCTTATTTCTGCTATTCTGGACCTTGCTTGTTGGCTGTTTAATTTATCTGTCTACTTTATTTGTCTGAAATCTGAATGTATGAACTCTGAAAAGTGCTATATGCCTATATCTGGACCATGCTTTGTTATCTGAACAATGTTTTAGCCTTGGTTTTAGCTGCTGAAATCTGTCATTTGTGTTGATATATCTGTCATTTGTATGCTATATGCTGAAATCTGAATAATGTTTTGTGAAACGCTATTTTACAAAATAGCGCGCTATTAGCACGCTATTTCGTTTATAGCCTTTTTTTGAAGGCTGTGCTATTTCAAATAGCGCGCTATCTTTTTCCTTGGTTAGAGTTGCACCCGTACGTGGAGCAAGTTCGTAATCTAACCAACATTGACATTTACAAGGTTGACCTGTTTGGATCAATTGGTTTTTAAATTCTATACCAACAGTGGAGGTGGAGGACAAATGCGCTGCGGATGCATGTACGGCATCGCTGTCGCAGCGGCGGTGGACTGGTAACGGACGTCGACGTGGGCGGAAGCGGTGGACGGTGGTGGTCTCGGTCGACGACGCGCGTGGTGGACGTCCGTCTCTACGGGAATTAAGCTTTGCTCCGCTGTCATCGGGCATCGGGGTCGGGAAGGAAACGAGCGGCGGCCTCTTCCTTGCTGTTCCTTCGCTCCGGCCGTACCTACCTACGCGACCGGCCGGTCCTTGGAGGCCAGAAATTCGGATTCCTTTTTCCCGGCGGCGACAGCTCGGATTCCGGCCGACCACGCCGCGAGCCGTATGCCGCACGAGCACACCGCTCGAATGCAGCCATGACGCCAAAGCTACGTACGGTCGCATTCGCACCGCGCGCACGAGAACGCCGTCGATCGGCGCTCGCCTGCCTGGGCGCGGTGCGTCAGCAACGACGTGGCCGGCCGCTGGGTTTGGACGGTAGCGCGCTCGGGCGAGCACAGCAGCGCATCACCGAGATGGACACAGGGCGCATCACCGAGATGGGAAGAAAACGGCATATAAAAGCTCGCGCGCCCGGCCGAATTGGCCATCATCACCACCGGGAGAGAGAGAGGGAGAGACCTCGGACGGAGCTAGCATTAGCAGGCGGGCCGATCGATGATGGCGGCGACGGCGCTCTCCTCCCTGGTCCTCGTCCTGCTGCTCGTCGCCGTCGCGACTCCGGAGGCGGCGGCGGCGACGATCACCAGGGGCGACTTCCCCCCGGGGTTCATCTTCGGCGCCGGCTCCTCCTCTTACCAGGTGCGCCACTCGGACTCGATCGGCTCACGCCCAGTGGCCAGCCACCCGCCTCCCTCGACCTCGCCGTTGCGTATATATCGTAGTACTACCAATCACTATACCGCCGGTGGTTCTGGTTCGTACGTCTGGATTTCTTTTCTCCTCGCCCTCAGTCAAAGCACTAGCATAGTACCTACCACCTTCCTCGTAGCTCCGTGATGAAAACAGATGCACCACCGCATGCATGTCATGTGCTCTTCTCCGGTCCGGTCGTCGCCGATCGGTCTGCACCATATACGTACCACACTCAACCACATGTTCATACACGCGGAAGTTAAGTGTTTCCTCTCCTCTTCCATGGAAGAAAGCTGCTGTCCTGGC
Source organism: Aegilops bicornis (assembly GCA_021605145.1). NCBI lineage: Eukaryota > Viridiplantae > Streptophyta > Magnoliopsida > Poales > Poaceae > Aegilops > Aegilops bicornis. The sequence continues at coordinate 567,151,057 of CM038673.1, read as the reverse complement.
TTTCCCTTTTCGTTCCTCCGCTCTCCTTCGTCTTCGACCGCGTCACACGTGACTCGCCGCGTCCTATTCTTGTACAGAAAGTTATGCATGCATGCCTTGTATCATCCGGTACCACCGGTAATGCAGGGCATGTCGGATGGTTTCTAAACGCTCTTATATTTCTTTATTACTTACAGGGACAGTATTAACTCAACTCTTACCTTCATAAGAAAACGATACTTCTCTTTCTTTTGCTTTTTACCGGTCTCTGATTTCTCTCCTCTCCAAGGCTCCAAGCTACAGCAACTGTCCTGCGGCCCTCCCTTCCCTTTCCCTTCGTCTGCTCCTTGGCCTTTCTCATCCGTCACATGCAACGCATCCCATCGAAAGAAACTCAACACACGTGCCTCCCCCCGTGCTATCCTTCAGACGGATGGATGGAACAGGACGCTTGAGGAACTCATGAGCACGGAATTTCTGGCGTCAAAGGGCTTTCTCTTCTTCGTTCCTTCCACCTGTTCTCGCACCCTCCCGCCATGTTCTTTTTTTTTCCTTATAACGATCTGAAGCGAATAAATAATAGTGCATGGTGATGATGCTGGATAATTAATTTCAAAAGCACTTAGTACACACTACTCCGTAGCCAGAAATAAAAGTTTGGGGTGTGCACACTCCAAAATAGTTAATTGAGCTATTGCCTATTATGCTTGGGGGTTATTTAAAAGGATTAATTGGGCAGATCTCTTATATGGTATAAAAAAACCTCAAAATTCAAGGTGTGCCATGGCAACCGCTGGCTACGCCACTATTACCTCCGTTTCATAATATAAAATCATTTTTTTACACTATATCATAGTGAAAAAAATAATCTTCTGTTATGGGACGGAGGAACTAGTATATATACGGGAAAAATTTCCTATGATAGTAGGAAGCAATCCTCAGACCACATGAAATCCGCCGATTTCTAATTAATCCCACGGTCAAGGCCCAGCCGTGCTAACCACCCGTATTTGACGCTGCCCCTGATCCCTTTCCGTTCCATCTCTCCCAAACCTGTTCCTCCCTCATGCCTCCGCCGGACCTTCATCCGAGCTCGCCGTCAACCACGACGCCCCCGCCCTCTCCGAGTACGCAGCCATGTCGTGCACAACGTGACACCTCTTCGCCGGATACACAATTCACCCCCGACAATGCAATCCACCACGCGCCCAGATCTGTTCCCGTCCACGGCTCTACCGATCTACTCCTCAACGCGGCCCCAAGTGACCTCGGTGGTGCACCATCCCGACATTAATTAGATGGTCGTGCCCACCCTCTCCACTGTGTTTGTTGCATCCCGAGGTGCCTGGACCCTGGAGGTCTGAACCGAATGCCGGAGTACCTCCCGTGGGCCGTCGGGCGGAGAAGCAGCATTGATTTTTTTTTTCCTTTTTTGATCGAAGTTTCTCCTCTGAATCAAAGGTGTTGCAATGCGTGAATCGACCATTGTTCCATCATCATGGGTCTCCACTCACAGATTATGCACAACATGATGTTTCCGGTAACCATGCTTCGTAAGCTTCAGATATGTGTGCTTTGACATTCCAGTTTGTTTGCATCGACGGATGGAATAGGTTTGTAGGTCAAAAAAGAGAGAATTCCTTATTTAACATTATCTTAAAATTTGTTGTCTTATTTAACACTAAATTTTTTTATTCCTTATTTAGCACCGAGTTTAAATTTTTATGCCCTTTATGACACTATCGTCCATTTTGAGCCTTAATGGCGTTAAATGACGCACGAAAAGACCTATTTGCCCTTATGTAATATGTGATCAAAATTTTATGCATACATGTGTATCCGGCTGACTCGTTTTGTGCCTCGGTCCCAACCTTGACGGTGTTGTAGCCAAGTGCTTTCCGGCATATAGGCGTACGAGGCTAGGTCGAGTTTCTTTCGAAGCTAATGGGTTCCGCCGAGACGTAGAGGATAATGTGCACGTACACACAAGAAACAAGCAGGCAGACAGGTGGGTTGATTCTAGTTGGACGTGTACTTCTATACGTACTGGACGAAGCTAGCTAAGCACAGCTGATCTCTCGCTTGATTGATTCTACATTGGCTGGCTAGCTAACCAAAGCTAGCGATATTACCATGGCGACAACACAAACACATGAGGCGGTTGATGGCCACATGATCGTGTAGGTCCTGTTCATTTTCTTTTGTTCAATATCAACTCTATTAACTTACTGATTTGTGCATACTGGAGTACTATCGATTGTGCACAGGCACCAACTATTTTCACACACAAAAATGTACAAGCGCTGACACAATATTAACCACATCCAGACAGAGTCGCATGATGAAGCTAAACTACCACATAACAATTTTAATCACATATCGCATTGGGGCAAATAGGTCTTTTCAGGTGCCTTTAAGGCTTAAAATGAATAGAAGTGTCGCAAAGGGCATAAAATTTAGACACGATGTCAGATAGGGAAGAAAAAGTTTTTCGGTGTCAAATAAGGAAACAACATTTAAAATAGTGTCATATAAGGAATTTTCTCGTCAAAAAATGATCGACGCTAACTTCAAGTTACAAAATTCTATGCTTCCACTAGGTATGAATTAATTGAGATAGCAACAAATTGATGCTTCTTAATATCCATGCTTCCAAACTTTATCGTACTTTCTTTTGATCCAGATAGTTTGCTGCAATGAAACATGCCTCTACTATTTTTATACATGTATTCACTATTGCATTGTCAAGAAAATTGCTTGTATTTGAACATTGTCATCATGCTTCATATATTTCATATATGTGCTGACAGGGCAGACACTTTCTTTTCCTTCTGGAATAATGCCAGATCAAATCTAAAAATTGTCCATAAATCAATGGCGGTCTGATATAGCATGTAGAAAGAGTTGCATGCTTCCTTACATGGGATTCTCTGCTTCTTCACTACTGTACCATACATGTAATGCACACTGTAGCTTCATATCTTATATGCTTATGCACCATGTGTAACAAACGTATACTTCAAGCGCGGATGTGTGTTGGCTTTGAAGCCAGTGGGCACCACTGTAGACATATCTGGAGGCGACCGATGCATGCAAGTGTGGTGTCACTTGGATCTGCCCGACACCGCAAGCGAAGGGAAGCAAGTCTATGGTTTATAGGAAAATGTTAACTTAGGAAGCATTGCATGCACCTTTGGTAACTTGAAGCAAATAAATTTGTATCATATCTGAAACTTACTGTATGAACTAACGAAGCAGGAAACAAACTTATATGCAGTTCAAAGAAAACCATGGATACAATTAAGTATTGGACGGAAGCAAAGCTTTTTTGTGTGTGTTGGAAACTGATATAAAGATACATGAGACTTAAATTTTGTGGCATGGAAACAAATTCTTAGAAGCAAAATTTTGTTACTAGGAAGCAAAGTGCTTGGACCTAATTTTACTGTTACGTCCATAAAAAATTGGTCACAATCGAAGCAAATTATCTCGTCGATGATGCTTCTAAAGCAATTCCAACTTCTTCTATAGAACAAAAAACATGTGTCCTATCATTCAAACAATTGGTTCCATAACATCAGAAAATGATGCTTCCTGACCCGCAAAAAAAGAAAAGAAAAAAAATGATGCTTCCAATCATAAGAAGAATATTTTCATGGTACAAAATTTATTCTGCCATCTCAAATTAGAAACGTAACTAACTGTTGGATTTAATTGAGATAAACAATCATTGTTTACCAAAATTGTGTCCACAAAAGCTGGGATTTTACATCATTATCGGAAGCAGTTTTTGGAAACTAGTGGGGCTAGCGATTGCAAAAAGTAAAAATAAAATAAATAGCCTGAAACTCTTTAAGCTATATGCTCACTCTTAGACCTGACAGTTGAGACAATGGTCAAAAACTAAGAAAAAGGATTGAGAATGGTCAAAGTTAACTGCGTTCGCTAGCTCTTAAAATTCTCTTGTTTAAATCTTCAGAATCCAGATCACAGCTGATTATTATTTGTTGTATTGTATGGAATACTTTGCTGACCTCAATATTCGGCTGATGTTTTCAGGTTGAAGGTGCGGTCGCAGAGGACGGAAGAAAACCCAGCATCTGGGACACGTTCACACACTCAGGTCAGTTCTACTTTCCCCGCGATCTCTGCGTCTGAATCTGCCATGCGAATTATAACATGGAGTCTGGAACATCCACAGGGCACTTTGTGGACGGTGCCACTGCTGATGTGACTGCAGATCAGTATCACAAGTACAAGGTCAGTTTGTGAGACCAAGTGATGTTAAATGGATGGCGTTTCAGACCAGGAATTTGGTGCTGATCTTACAGCTGATTTTGTGTTTGACAACAGGAAGATGTAAAGCTTTTGAGCGACATGGGCGTCGACGCCTACAGATTTTCAATTGCCTGGCCTCGCCTTATTCCCGGTAAGGCCATACCCACAGTGTCATGTTGACTATGTCTTTCAGAAATGAGGCCGTCAGTTCACTGATTTGATTATTTGCAATCCATGAAGATGGCCGTGGAGCTGTCAATCCAAAGGGACTGGAGTACTACAACAATCTTGTCGATGAACTCCTGGCTCATGGTATTTAATCCTTGGCAGACTGAATCCTTATCCAAAGAATAGAAATTCAAGGATTTTCAGATGTCCAGCTGCACATGAGTAACTCATGCATCTTTCTCTGCTTCATGTAGGAATCCAGCCTCACGTCACGATATATCATTTCGACTTCCCTCAGGCTCTTCAAGACGAATACGACGGCATGCTTAGTCGCAGATTCATGTATGTACTTTCTTCTTTGCCCCACTAATCAAAACCGTCACTACAAGTGCAAATGCCTTTTCGTAGAGGAGAAGAAATAATTTGCTTTCTTTTTTGTCTTCTTGTCACATGGTTGCAGAGATGACTACACGGCATATGCAGAAGTGTGCTTCAAGAACTTTGGCGACAGGGTGAAATACTGGAGCACTGTCAATGAGCCAAACATCGAGCCCGTCGGCGGATATGATACGGGTATCAACCCACCGCGGCGATGCTCATTCCCCTTCGGCGCCCTCAGTTGCGACAACGGCAACTCTACCACAGAACCATACATAGTAGCTCACCATCTTCTCCTTGCACATGCCTCAGCAGCGTCTCTGTATAAAGACAAGTACCAGGTTAGGAACAATGCCGCATTTTACAGGTTCATTTGGGATTAATCATTCCCACGTATGTACTATTCCCTTTTGTTTTTTCAATGACCAGCCCAAGCAAGGAGGAAATATTGGACTCACATTGCTCGGTTGGTGGTATGAGCCTGCGACGCAAACACCTGAGGATATAGCAGCAGCTGAAAGGATGAACGACTTCCACATTGGATGGTCTGTTCTTCCCTGGACCTCAAGTTTCATAGTAACGGCTATAATCTGTGTGTAACTAAAGCTAAATATCACGTGATATCATGGCGTAGGTATATGCATCCGTTAGTGCACGGAGATTACCCCCCGGTGATGAGGAAGAATGTTGGGTCCAGGCTACCATCTTTCACCGACGAAGAACTGAAGAGGGTGCTCGGATCTTTCGATTTTGTCGGATTTAACCACTACATTGCGTTATATGTGAAGGCTGATCTTAGCAAGCTGGATGATGAGCTGAGAGATTACATCGGTGACGCAGCAGTGAAATATGACAGTAAGAATTCTAATAGCCTAACGTCCTATCATGTGTTATATGTGCAATGAGAGGACTGGATTAACCTAATTCATTTGCACATGTATTCTTGCAGTGTCATTTTTGAACCCGAAGAACCAGGTATTCACCGATACAATTTATTTAATTTCTAATCAATTTAGTTGGGAAATGAACCTTGTTCCCAACATAACTAAATCATTCCTATGTCTGTGTGAGCGTGTGGCTAAAATTCAACTGTAACAGTCGTCGACACCGTGGGCTCTGAAGAAAATGCTGGAGCATCTCCAGCTCAAATACAAGAACCCTATAGTCATGATCCATGAGAACGGTAAATTCTACTGAGACAGAACTTTCAGCTACCCTAGAACATCATGATCCCAAGGAATCATCAACCTGAAATATCATGTTTTCAATGTTCATATTTACCAGGAGCTGCTAGCATCGCGGATCCTTCTGCTGTGAACGCCCCCGACGACGAGTTCAGGTCGCAGTACCTGCAGGACTACATCGAGGCGACCCTCGAATCCAGCAGGTACCAACACCACCTATTCATCTCAGCACAAGAGAAATATGAGACTGAAATATATTGACACAGTTTATCTCACCGTTCCTTTTGTTGCTGGGTGATCAGGAACGGGTCCAATGTGCAGGGCTACTTCGTGTGGTCATTCCTGGACATGTTCGAGTATATATTCGGCTATCGCATGGGTTTTGGCCTCTACGGTGTGGACTTCAACTCTGAGGAGAGGACGAGGTACCAGAGGCACTCCGCCAAGTGGTTCACCGGCTTCCTCCATGGCGGAGAGCTCAGGCCGGTGGCTCTGCCCGGCAAGCTCTATTCCCAGTGATCTGTCTTGTCACACTTCTTCACGATTCCGTACCCACGAAGAGGAAAATGCAATAATAAGCCTGGATGGTTAGGTATTGTTTTTGGATGGAAATTGAGCTTTGCTTGGGCACTAGGGTGTATAGGCATCTGCTTCTTTGGATTCGATTCTTCCTAATATATACTAGCCTATCCCCGCGCGGCGGCACGCCGCGCCCGTCGGTGTGGTTATATATGCAATTATGCATTGTGTTTATTTTTCTGCAATAACAGTGTGACTATTTTGAAATAAGAGATTGTTATATGAAATTATGGATGTGGGAAAATAAGATGGAAAGCTGACCTCCGGTGTGAAAATGACAATGCCGTAAAACAATGTGACAGACATAAGGTTGTATTCAACAAAAAATGTCAGACTGTTCCTCACCTAACACAAAAGCCATGATGAAAAACATTGGCCCTTGTGAGCTGATAATTTTTTTAGAACATTGAGTTAAATTGAAAGACAAAGTAAATGAGAGGAGCATGAAATAATTCCAAAGTAATGTTATATGAATATTCAACTCTTAAATCTGCACCAATTCTCTCTAAATATCAAGTCTTCGTGAACCCCATTTGATGTTATTTGACAAATTAACATAACACGGAAAGCAATGAAAACATGCGCATTCTTTTTTTCTCTTGAATATGCACGAGTGTGCATATCATATATTAAAGAAGAAAGGCAAAGAATGCCTCCACCACAAGTTTACATGTGCACCACCATACAAACTCCACCTACATATATATATACTCTACTCCTCCCCACTAGCCCACCTATGTAATCCACCAAGGAAAGCTCACCGAGAACTCACCGTGTGCTTCCCAGTACCGAGTGATAGCATCCGACCTGTTAGCCTCCGGCTCCCAAACGGCTACCCTCGGCCACAACTCCAAGAATTGTTGCAGGACCACGCCGTTGATGTTTGGCCCAATGTCCGTCGCCCACGCTCCATTCTCCGCTACCTAGCCGACCATTCTGGATTGCTGGACCCAAGCCGGTATCATGTTATACAACTCTGGTGCCATCTCGTGGATCCTCATCGGTCGTAAGTGAATTGCACGATGGTATCATAATTGGGGCTAGCATAATCAATTGGTACCACTTGCTTTTTAAAAAAATATGTATTTTTAACAAATCCCAAAACTATATATCCAAATTCAAAAATTACAGTTCTATGACCCCGTGGGCTTCCCTTAGGCCGAAGAGGCCCTTTTCGGACGTCATTGGGCTGAAGACCACTCTTCATTCTTCCTTACACCGAAGAGTCACTCTTCATTCTGGGTGAAGGCCGAAGAGTGCCCTGCAGTGTCCATCAACCCCACCCTATACACCACAGCTTCTCTCGGTTAAACCTTCATGTCATCAAGACCGCATCGACGAGTAGAATTCAATCAGATAAAGAACAATTTGAACCATGCATTGTGGGGGAGGAATTTTGCCCGTCAATCTACACCGATCACCGCAATGTGAGAGGTTGCGTCCGGCCTGAGCCACCTTCAAGGTGGAGCTACACGCTCTACAGTGGCATGAATGCAGGGAGCTGGCGCCGGCGGGAAGCGCGCGGGAGGGAGTAGGGGTTTTGGGTGGGCCAAGCCGGTCAGAAGCAGGCGTGGGAGCGGTCCGGGCTCCTGCAAAAACCCTCATGTTTGTCTCCGATTTGCGAAAGAAAGTGCGTCCGAATTGCGCCGCGGACCAATGTATGACCATGTTGGATGGCTTTCACAGTCTGGAAAACATGGTCCGAACCTATGCGGGAGGTTTGCGTTGAAGATGCCCCAAGTCTAGCATGTTTGTGTTGCACGCACATTCATGTGTCACGTCGCCTGCACCAGGTCCTCGGGTTTTGAAGTACTAGCATAGTACTCCCTCTGTAAACTAATATAAGAGCGTTTAGCATATTACTTTAGTATTCTAAACGCTTTTATATTAGTTTACGGAGGGAGTACTGTATTACCGTATATATATTGTTCTGTATGAGTTGTGTACGTGTAGAAGACTATTCCGAGTTTGAGTTGGCAATGCTTGAAACTGAAACTGAAACCACACCTGTTGTCGGCCAACTGTCGCCACACGGCCGGGCTCTCCTAGGGAAAAGGTTAAAAAAGGCGATAGGCGGGGCGGGGCCCACGTTCGTTCTAGAAGCGGACCAAACAATTGTTACGTTCACCAATTTGATTTGAGTTGGTCTACGTCCTGTCTCGTTGCGTCGATGCCCATCTGGGTGTGTCTGGGACAGAGAGAAAGGCAGAGAGAAACGCAAGCAGGGGAGCTATGGCCACGTCGGTCCTATCTAACTCTGTGGGGGCTCCATCGCTGCTTAGAGCTGCACCGTACGTGGAGCGAGTTGGTAGGCTGACTAACATTGTGACATTCAGAAGATTTGACTTGTCTGGATCAACTGGTTTTTAAATTTGATTAACACAACAGAGTGCACGGCGTCGCAGTCCGTCGGAGGCAACAGCGCGGGGTCGACCGGTGATGGTCGACGTACGACGTGGTGGGCGTCGTACTACGGGAGGCTCCGCTCTGCTACATCGTCGGGCCGGGAAGGAAACGAGCGGCGGTCTTCTTCCTGCCTCTGGCCGACCATGCCGGCAGACGTATGCCACCCGTGCTGTGCACACCGCTCGCGGCCATGCATGCGCTCCAAAGCTACGGTCGCATCCGCATCGCGCGCGCACGAGACAGAGCGTCGTCGGTCGGCGCCCGCCACGTGCCGGGCCCGGAGGGCCAAGTGCGTGAGTCCAGCTTCGCCTCGCCTGCCTGCCTGGCTGTGCGTCACGGACGACGTGGCCGCCGGGTTTGGCCGTAAGCAGAGGCCCGAGTGAGCAGAGCACAGCGCGGCGCGTGACGGAAACGGCATATAAAACCCCGCGCGCCCGGCCGGGGCCTGCAGCCAGACCAGAGCCAGAGCCAACAAGAAGAGAGAAGCCACCATCACCAGCACGGCAGCAGAGAGACCGCGGACGGAGCTAGCACCAGCAGGCGGGGCGATCGATGATGGCGGCGGCCAAGGCGCTCTCCTCCCTGCTCCTCGTCCTGCTGCTCGCCGTCGCGTCTCAGGAGGCGGTGGCGACCATCACCAAGCGCGACTTCCCGCCGGGGTTCATCTTCGGCACCGGCTCCTCCGCCTACCAGGTACTACGCGCCACTCGGCCTCGGCTCGCGCCCAGCGGCCAGCTACCCGCCCCTCTCGTCCTTGCCGTTGCTTATATCGTCGTCGTATCAATCAGTATACCTCCGGCGTGGTTCTTCTGATTCGTGCGTGGGGATTTCTCCTCAGTCAAACAAAGCGGTTGAATAAGATCACAGCTGAGCTGATAGCCAGACCAGCACTAGTATCGCTAGTATACCTTCTCCGCGATGAAAACAGATGCAGTACTAGTAGTACACTCCAGGTCTAGAAGAAAACGCAGTAACTAGGAGTTAACCAAAGTGCAGTACTACCACTACGACTACGACTACGACGCAGCGTGTGTCCGTGTTCGTCGCTATCCTTTTTCAATCTCAGTTGCATAAAATATTACAGCACCAACTGAAATTCAGTGATTTCGGTTTGCATTTCAGCCAAAAGGCCGAAATACTAGCCTGAATCCAATAAAATATTTGAAAATTTTGACAAAATTTTAAATTCCTGTCTATTACTGAAGTTGCTGAAATATTTTGACCAGAACGCAAATATCTCTGTGTCTGCTGAAATTCATCGAAATCTCACCGAAAGTGAAAACCATGATCCTAGCTAGCTAGCACCGCCACCGACGCCTGCTCTGCTCGTGCTCCAGTCGTCGCCGACGAGCTGTCTGCGCCACTTACTCGACCACACGTTCATTACATACACGCAACGGGAATGTTTCCTCTTGCCTTGCATGGAAAGTTACCGTCCTGGCCTTCCGTTTTCGTTCGTCTACCTCCCACGAGAGCCCCTCAAAAGAAAAGAAAAAACTCCCACGAGACTTTGGGCCACACGTGACGGACGCCCGTCCTTTTAAACAAGTGATGAATGGACTGAGCCATCGGCCACCCATCCGGCGGATGGGCCAGGGCGCGCACGGCAGTGCCATTTCAAGAGCAGTTTTTATTCAGTTTTGCTAAAACTCATCTAGATGAGATATAGTTTGGTCTCATTCATCTTTTATAGCTATTGGATGTGATGCTATAAGATGCGTGTGTGCCGACGTGGGTTATATCTGTTTTTGTTTTCAAGGTGAATGAGACCAAATTATATCTCATCTAAATGAGTTCTAGACACTCCCGTTTTTATTACCCACTGTACTCTATGATATGCAAACAGTTTATTACTCCCTATAGTCCCTACCTATGAAGCTCAAACCAGTAAGTAGTTTTTTTTTCCTTTCTTTTTTTTTTTTCTGAAAAGAAGTAGCTTTTTGTTTGTGATGCCCCTGCTGCTGCAAACTCCCAAGTTAAAATAACCATCACCACTTTGCAGCCGTGCTCTCCTCCCACGAGAGGCTATGACCAGGAGCAACGCATTCATTGGCTGGTCGCTGTGCTTATGCTTTGTTTTTGTTTCGGGTCGCTCTTGTGGCTGTTTTATCTTTCTCCATCAGGAAACACACATAACACAGTACTCAGTTGCAAAAACATACGCAGTACTCCCTCCATACCAAAATAAGTGGCCCAACTTTAATAATAATATAAATTTATATTAAAATTAGTACATAGTTGAGAATAATAATATAAATTTATATTAAAATTAGTACATAGTTGAGACATGTATTTTAAGATCGATCGGAGGAAGTACATGTACATACGTACATACATAGAGCTGTGCCAGTCATACAGGGCATGTCGATGGTTCCCAACTCCCAAGCACCAAGTAGTAGTGTATGCCAGCTTGGTCGTCGGCATCCTAGCAGCACCACTCAACTCGAACCACATCTTCCATACAAAGAAATACGGAAGTACTTCACACACGACACAACAGTGAACGACACATGCACGATGACAAATCCAGCCGTTTGCTGCTGTTTTATACTTGCCCATGGACGGTGTGATACCCATGTCGTGCAATGATCGGCTGGTAAACGTTGTCCCTGTAGCGGTGCTCAAGAAATATCCGCTCTAACCTGTACATAAGAAAACGAGAGTTCTCTCTCTTTCTGTTGCTTCACTGGCCTCTGATTTTTCTCGCCTCCAAGCTACAGCCTACAGCCACTGTCCTACGGCCCTCCCCCTTCCCTTTCCCTTCGGCGGATGGATGGAACAGGACGCGCGAGGAATTCATCATGGACACGAAATTTCTGGCGCCAAAGGGCCTTCTCTCCTTCCTTCCTTCCTTCCACGTGTTCTCGCCCCTTCCCGCCACGTTTTTTTTCTTCGTGATCTGAAAGCGTTCAATAAATAATGTGGTGACCAATGCAACAGTAGTAGCTGCTCGACAGACGAAAGGTGCAAGCTGCTTAAATAACCTTAAACACCTGCTTAAATTCAGGGTCCATCCATCACTGACCGGGACATGCTTTTACTCCTAGCATGAACCCATGTTAGCAACCACTTGCGAGCAGGGCGTCACATTGCTTGGTCACCGACGCTAGCTAGATCCTCTTGTTTCTGACGACGACCTGTTCGTTTCGTTCCATAGTGGAGTAAGTACCGATAAGCAAGTAAAAGCAGCGTCATGTGTTCAGAAAATAACCTACCGGGCCACCGGGGTGTCGCCTTCTCGCCACTTCCTCTCGTCGTTTTCACGTCACGTCACGATCATAGCACTGGGGGTGTTCATTTCTCCTCCTTCGCCCGCTTCTTCTGCTTTGGCTGGAGCGGAAAAAAAAGTACTGTGTCTTTGATCGGCGAAAGCTGGCAGTGATGTTCGGGAGAATCAGAACCACAAATACCCTGAAACTCCTTTGGCAAAACATAAAAATAAATAAATAGCCTGAAACTATTTAAGATATATGCTTACTCTTAGACCTGACAGTTCAGACAATGGTTAAAAACTAAGAAAAAGGATTGAGAATGGTCAAAGTTAACAGCGTTCACTAGCTCTTAAAATTCTGTTGTTTAAATCTTCAGAATTCAGATCACAGCTATTATTCGTTGTATTGTATGGAATACTTTGCTGACCTGAACGTTCGGCTGATTTTTCCAGATCGAAGGTGCCGTCGCAGAGGACGGGAGAAAACCCAGCATCTGGGACACGTTCACACACTCAGGTTAGTTCTAATTTCCACGCGACCTGCGCGTCAGAATCTGCCGTGCATTCTCCTATTGCGAATTATAACACTGAGTTTCTAACATTCGCAGGCCATTCCGTCGATGGATCAAATGCTGATGTGACTGCAGATCAGTACCATAAGTACAAGGTCAGTTTGTGAGACCAAGTCATGTTTAATGGATGACTTTTCAGACCAAGAATTTGGTGTTAATCTTACAGCTGACTTTGTGTGTGACAACAGGAAGATGTTAAGCTTTTGAGCGACATGGGCGTCGACGCTTACAGATTTTCCATTGCCTGGCCTCGCCTTATTCCCGGTAAGGCAATACCGACAGTCATAGTACAACCACTTGTCCAATACACTTGCTGAATAATGTGTTCCAGAAAAGTTGGCTAGGCGCTTCACTGACTTTTGTTTGCAATCCATTAAGATGGCCGTGGAGCTGTCAATCCAAAGGGACTGGAGTACTACAACAATCTTATCGATGAACTCCTGGCTCATGGTATTTAATCATTGGCAGACTGAATCCTTCCTCGAAGAATAAAAATTCAAGGATTTTCAGATGTCCAGTTGCACATGAGTAACTCATGCATCTTTCTCCGCTTCGTGTAGGAATCCAGCCTCACGTCACGATATATCATTTCGACTTCCCTCAGGCTCTTCAAGACGAATACAACGGCATGCTTAGTCACAAATTCATGTACTTTCTTCTTTGCCCCACTAATTAACATCATTATCACAAGTGCCATTGCATGAAGAGATGAAGAATAATGTTGCATTCTGCCTTATGTCACATGGTTGCAGAGATGACTACACAGCGTATGCAGAAGTGTGCTTCAAGAACTTCGGCGACAGGGTGAAATACTGGAGCACTGTCAATGAGCCAAACATCGATCAGATTGGCGGGTACGATCAGTGTATCCTCACACCGCGTCGATGATCATTCCCCTTCGGCTTCCTCAGTTGCGACAACGGCAACTCTACCACAGAGCCATACATAGTAGCTCACCATCTTCTGCTTGCACATGCCTCAGCAGCTTCCCTGTATAAAGAGAAGTACCAGGTTAGGAACAATGCCACCTTTTACGGAACCAACTGTTCACTTGGGATAGCCATTCTCACAGGTGTAATATTGCCTTCTATTTCTTTATAATCAGGCCAAGCAAGGAGGAAATATTGGACTCACATTGCTCGGTTGGTGGTACGAGCCTGCGACACAAACACCTGAGGATATAGCAGCAGCTGAAAGGATGAATGACTTCCATATTGGATGGTCTGTTCTTCTCTAGACCTCAAGTTTCATAGAAACGGCTATAATTTGTGTGTAACAACAGCTAAAGATAATGTGATCACGGCACAGGTATATGCATCCGTTGGTGCATGGAGATTACCCCCCGGTGATGAAGAAGAATGTTGGGTCCAGGCTACCATCTTTCACCGACGAAGAACTAAAGAGGGTGCTCGGATCTTTCGATTTTGTCGGATTTAACCACTACATTGCGGTATATGTTAAGGCTGATCTTAGCAAGCTGGATGATGAGCTGAGAGATTACATGGGTGATGCAGCCGTGAAATATGACAGTAAGTAATCTAATAACCTAAGGTCAGCATGTGTTATATGCGCCACTGTGCAATGAGAGAAATGGGATTAACCTAACTCTTCTGCAAATGTATTGTTGCAGTGCCATTTTTGAAGAAGAACCAGGTATTTGACGATACAATGCATTTCATCCCTAATAATCAATTTAGTTGGGAAATTTACTTTGTTCCCAAGATAACTGAATCATATGTATGTCTGTGTGGCTAAAATTAAACTGTAACAGCTCCTGTTTGGGTTGAAAAGTGATTTCATGACATCGACACCGTGGGCTCTGAAGAAAATGCTGGAGCATCTCCAGCTCAAATACAAGAACCCTATAGTCATGATCCATGAGAACGGTAAATTCTACTGAGACAGAACTTTCAGCTACCCTAAAACATCATGATCCCAAGGAATCATCAACCTGAAATATCATGTTTTCAATGTTCATATTTACCAGGAGCTGCTAGCGTCGCGGATCCTTCTGCTGGGAACGCCCCCGACGACGAGTTCAGGTCGCAGTACCTGCAAGATTACATCGAGGCGACCCTCGAATCCAGCAGGTACCAACACATTCATCTTAGTACAAGAGTGACATGACACCTGAAACATATATTTTTTTTTGAATTAGCACCTGAAACAGCTATCTGACCATTCTCCTCTCTGTTGCTGGGTGATCAGGAACGGGTCCAACGTGCAGGGCTACTTTGTGTGGTCGTTTCTGGACGTGTTCGAGTATCTGTTTGGCTACCGCATGGGCTTCGGCCTCTATGGTGTGGACTTCAACTCCGAGGAGAGGACGAGGTACCAGAGGCACTCCGCCAAGTGGTTCACCGGCTTCCTCCGTGGCGGCGAGCTGAGGCCGGTGGCTCTCCCCGGCCAGGCATATTCCCAGTGATCATGGCACACTTCTTCATGCTTCTGTAGCCCACGGAGAGGAGGATGGACGACGAATAAGCCTTGGGAGATGGTTGGGTGTTGTTTTTGGATGGAAATTGAATTTTGCTTGGGCAGTAGGGTTTATATCATATATAGGTCTCTGCTTCTTTGGATTTGATTGTTCCTAAATGTTTATGTCTGTGTTGATGTATATGCGGAATATATTAATATGTCGATATACAAGTAGTTCGAGATCGAAATCACGTACCTGCGATGCTGCAAAATCTCAATTTTCCTTCAGTAGTACACTAGTACTCCCTCCGTAAAGAAATATAAGAGTGTTTAGATCACTACTTTAGTTATCTAAACGCTCTTATATTTCTTTCCAGAGGGAGTACTATAAGTAGTGATCTAAACGCTCTTATATTTCTTTCCAGAGGGAGTACTATATACATATGCATGGGCTGTGAAGATGAACAAGGCACCATAACACATGCTGTGCTGTGCTGACCAAACAAAGAGCCTCCTGATGTTGTCACTATGCTGTATTGACCAAACAGCAAACAATGTAGTGCCCCTCTCCTCTACTGCAAGCCAAACTTGGCAGGTCTGTCTGTTGTCACCATCATCTTGCCAGAAAGGGAAACGAGTTCAGCGCGGAAGAGAATGGAGCCCAACGAACATTGGGACGCTCCGGGGCCGACCTGTAGGCCAGATTCCAACACTGGGAGTGGTTTAGAACAGAAACTGGATGTGGTTGAACTATCACGAGAGGGCCAGATTTGTCGAACGAAAAAAACAAACTCATTCCGGCGGTGTTGCTGGGTGGCGCTCCTCTTACAAATTAACGCCGGTGCTCGCGCGGCGGTGGCCGTGGTGAGGGGGTCAGTATGGCCGGCCTGGAGCTCAGGCAGGTTGCCGTTGGTGTGCAGGGCAAGGGCGAACGCGCGCTCGAGAAAATGCTGCTGCTGTATTAGACAGAGAGACAGGAGGAGAGAGAAAACAGGTGGCACATCTGCTGTATATATATATGTGGGTTTGGATGAAATGTCTCCGGTTTTGAACCCATGACTGCGTACGTGTCGACAAAAGAAAAAGATGAGGACCTGATGTCGGCTTCCTCTGAATTCGAGGGGCAAAAATATAGTTTTTCCTTAAACAAACCAAAGTACTACAGGATCTCACTAAAAAAGTAGCCTCTCCCTGTATGTGGGACTTTTTCAGTCGAGTACAGGTACAGCTACGCCGCTAGGCTTGGAAGTCGCAGGATCGGTGGGTCGACGTGGGCCGGTGGGCGGGAGCGGTGGTCAGCCGACGTGGTGGGCCCCGGCCCCACAAGGCGGCCTCTCGCTGCCAGCCCGCTTGCGTGCGGCTCCGTCCACTCTGCCTGGCGTTACACGCAGCCGGTCCGGCGAGGTCACAGGCCAGAGGCCAGATTCCTTTTCTTCCGACGGCCGACCATGACGCTGACGCGAGTCATATACCACACATACACACACGCACACGCAGCCATTCCATTCCCAAGCTTCAGCGACCGCAGGGCACCGGGAACGGCATATAAAGAGACCATTACCCACCACCACCACCGCCACCGCCGAGACAACAGCGCGCAGTGGCCGGCGAACCAGACAGAGCTAGCAAATAGAGTAGCTGCCTACATATAGGCGAAGGTGATGATGCCGGCGACGAGGACGCTCTCGTGCGTGCTTTTCCTCCTCGTCGCCCTCGCGGCGGAGGCGGCGGCGATCACCAAGGGCGACTTCCCCCCGGGGTTCGTCTTCGGCACCGGCTCCTCCGCTTACCAGGTACGTGCCACTCAGCTCACGCCGGCCAGGCCCGGCTACCAGCGTCGCCCTCGCCCTCGCCCTCGCCGTTGCATGCATCCTAGTATATCGCCGGTTGTTCGTGCGTCGTAGCCTCGTAGGGATTTCTCCCTGTCGCAGCTCACACTCACACTAACATCTCCGTAATTAAATCAGACAGAGATAGCATATACTATGTGACCTAGAACAAATTTCTAAATCAGGAAGCAAACGTACGCACAGAAAGACACATCCTCTGTGCTGCTTCTGTTCTACTACTAGTATCAAAGAACAGTACTACTACTAGTATATACACTACTCCCTCCGAATTACGTAGATGTCTTGAATAAATTTGTGTAGATACGGATGTGTATCTCGTATGTAGACAAATCTAAGACAACTAATTAGGACGGAGGTAATATTTTTATCTGTGTGCAGGGCATGAAATTGCTGCCAAAAAGTTCATCTCTCTATTTTTCTTTTCTTTTTTCGCGGGCAATATCTAGCATCACAAGTTCATCTCTCTCCAAAAACAAAAACACAAACATTCATGCATGGAAATAACGAAAGATCTCCTCTTTATTAATCCCTCAATCCCATAATATAAGACGTTTTTGCAAGATATGTTAGCTTGTAAAAACATCCTATATTATGGAACGGAGGGCCTTCAAAGGAAATATTAGAGAGGTTGCATTTGCATACCGTGTGCCGGTGTGCATTTTTCCCTTGTGTCATTTTCCTGCTCCTGGCCATCCCTTTTCCTTCACCAGCTGCTCCTTGCCTTTTTCTCAACGACATTTTCGGTCACACGTGACGCGTCCTTACATATATAGTATTGTTAAAGTGAACTGAGCCATCAATCGGACGGGTGGAACAGGGCGCGCAAGAAAGTAACGGACATGAAATTTCCGCAGCCAAAGAGCATTTTTTTCTCTTTTCTTTCCACGTGTTCTGGCCATGTTTCCCTAATCTGATCAGAAATGAATGAACAATGTGGGCATGTGGCGATGCTGGATAACTAATGTTTCATTCCTGAGTATACTTGTACTTGTGTTGATGCAACAGCAGAGTGGTTCAGTGTCCAAAAAAATCAGAACTGTGAAGTAGTTCAGAACGTGACCAACACAAAGCTTTCTTTCTAATGTCATATCCCTAAACTCGACCCAAGTTAAGCAACCAGTTTCTTTTGGTAGTTTGTAAAAAGATGTGGTGGTTTCAGTTAAATGAAATCGGAGAGGATGCTCCCTTTATGATAAAAAATAATAATAAAAAGTTAAGCAACCAGTCGCAGGCAGCCTATGCTTACACTCTGTTCCTGCCAACGACGTTTTCGTCCCATACAGTCTTTCAGAAAACAACCCAAATGCCATTTCCTCACCAGTTTCTTTCGTCGACGTCACAAGGCTAATTTCTCTTTCGGCTACTTCTTTCTGGTTTTGGCTGGAGCGAAACAGAGCGTCTTAATCAGTGAGAGCTGCAAATAGGCGGCGCTGTTGGCAGGATTGGAACCATAAATAACCCGAAGCTCTCAAGAGTGGAGGGAAGAAAATAATAGTGATCCACCTAATGTTGCTAGGGATTAGGACCTGAGAGCCCAGAAAAGGGTCAAAACTGAGGAAAATAGGGTCCAAATATTGTTGTTTTTAGATAGAATGGTCAAACTTAACTGCCTTTGCTCTTAAGCCTCTGCCGTCTGAATCATCAGAATTGGGACTACTACAAGTAGTAAAAAAGCTTTCACATTGTATAAGATACTTCGCTGTATTGTATAAAATACTTTGTTGTACGTACCGGTCTGAATTGCGCTGATTTCCCAGATTGAAGGCGCGGTTGCAGAGGACGGAAGAAAACCCAGCATCTGGGACACATTCACACACTCAGGTTTATTCACCGGCTCCCCCACACCCTGTGGGCCTGAATCTACCACGCATTATCGCATTCTTCTGTAACATGGAGCTTTAACATCCACAGGCTACTCTGCCGATGGAGCCACTGCTGATGTGACTGCAGATCAGTATCATAAGTACAAGGTTAGTTTGTGAGACTAAGTGATGTTATACAGAAGAATTTTCAGACCAAGGATTCGGTGCTAAACTTACTCTGATAAACCACCAGGAAGATGTAAAGCTTTTGAGCGAGATGGGCGTCGATGCGTACAGATTTTCCATTGCCTGGCCTAGGCTTATTCCAGGTAAGGCCATACCGACAGTATTAGTAAAAGCACTACATATATTGAATAATGTGTTTCATAGAAGTTAAGAATGGCACTGAACTGACTTCTGTTTGCAATCCATGAAGATGGCCGAGGAGCTGTCAATCCAAAGGGACTGGAGTACTACAACAACCTTATCAATGAACTCCTTAGTCATGGTATATATTCCTTGGCATACTGAATTCTCCATTTAGGAATGAAATTCATGGGTCTCCAGATGTCCAGTTGCGCAGAGATGAACTGTGCATCTTCCTGTGTTTCATGTAGGAATCCAGCCTCATGTGACGATATATCATTTCGACTTCCCTCAGGC
Organism: Aegilops bicornis; assembly: GCA_021605145.1. NCBI lineage: Eukaryota > Viridiplantae > Streptophyta > Magnoliopsida > Poales > Poaceae > Aegilops > Aegilops bicornis. The sequence continues at coordinate 567,131,569 of CM038673.1, read as the reverse complement.
TCTTCAAGATGAATACCATGGGATGCTTAGTCGTAAATTCATGTACTTATCTTCTTGCCCTACTATTCAATGTCATTAGTGCAAGTGCAATACTTGCCCTACTATTCAATGTCATTAGTGCAAGTGCAATTTCACAAGGGAAGAAAAAATAATGGTTATTTTTTACCTTTTTTTTTGTCACATGGTTGCAGAGATGACTACACGGCATATGCAGATGTGTGCTTCAAGAACTTTGGCGACAGGGTGAAATACTGGAGCACCGTGAATGAGCCGAACATTGAGCCCATTGGCGGATACGATGTAGGATTCTTTCCACCACGGCGATGCTCCTCCCCCTTCGGCATCAGTTGTGACAATGGCAACTCTACCACTGAGCCCTACATAGTAGCTCACCATCTTCTGCTTGCACATGCCTCAGCAGCGTCCCTGTATAAAGAAAAGTACCAGGTTAGGAACAATGCCACCTTTTACAGAACCAACATGTTCATTTGAGATTAGCCGTTCTCACATGTGCAATATTCCTTCTTATTTCTTGTTAATCAGGCCAAGCAAGGAGGAAAAATTGGACTCACATTGCTCTGCTGGTGGAACGAGCCTGCGACACAAACACCTGAGGATATAGCAGCAGCTGCAAGGATGAATGACTTCCACATTGGATGGTATGTTTCTACATTTCAAGTTTAACAAGGACAGCTAGAATGTGTATGTAACTACAGCTAAAGATCTTGTAATCATGACACAGGTATATGCATCCATTGGTGCATGGAGATTACCCCCCATTGATGAGGAAGAATGTTGGGTCCAGGCTACCATCTTTCACCGCTGAAGAGCTAAAGAGAGTGCATGGGTCTTTTGATTTTGTCGGATTTAACCATTACGGTGCCGCTTATGTGAAGGCTGATCTTAGCAAGCTGGATCAAAAGCTGAGAGATTACATGGGTGATGCAGCCGTGAAATATGACACCAGTAAGAATATTAATAACCTGAGGTCCTGTCATGTGTTATACTATGTCCCACAATGCAATGAGAGAAATGGATTAACCTAACTCTTCTGCAACTGTATGCAGTGCCATTTTTGAACTCGAACAACCAGGTATTTGATGATACAAGTCATTTAATCTCTAATCAATTTAGTTGGGAAATGAACTTTGTTCCCAATAAACTAAATCATTTGTATGTCCGTGTGGCTAAAATTAAACGTAACAGCTCCTGTTTGGGTTGAAAATGGATTTTATGTCATCGACACCGTGGGCTCTGAAGAAAATGCTGGAGCATCTCCAGCTCAAATACAAGAACCCTGTAGTCATGATCCATGAGAACGGTAAATTCTACTCAAGCAGAACTTTCAGCGACCATAAAACATCATGATCCCAGGGAATCATCAACCTGAAATATCATGTCTTCAATGTTCATATTTACCAGGAGCTGCTAGCATTGCGGATCCTTCTGCTGGGAACGCCCCCGACGACGAGTTCAGGTCGCGGTACCTCCAGGACTACATCGAGGCGACCCTCGAATCCAGCAGGTACCAACACATTCATCTCAGTCAAGAGCAACATGACACCTGAAACAAATTGACACAGTTATCTCACCATTCTCCTCTGTTTTGATGGATTATCAGGAACGGGTCCAACGTGCAGGGCTACTTCGTGTGGTCGTTTCTGGACGTGTTTGAGTATCTGTTCGGCTATCGCATGGGTTTCGGCCTCTATGGCGTGGACTTCAACTCCGAGGAGAGGACGAGGTACCAGAGGCACTCCGCCGAGTGGTTCACCGGCTTCCTCCGTGGCGGCGAGCTCAGGCCGGTGGCTCTGCCTGGGAAGGCCTATTCCCAGTGATCTTGACACACTTCTCCGGTGCTTCCCACGAAGAGGAGAATGCACGAATAAGCCTGGGAGGATGGTTGGGTGTTGTTTCTGGATGGAAATTGAATTTTGCTTGGGCAGTAGGGTTTATATTATATATAGGTCTCTGCTTCTTTGGATTCGATTGTTCCTATAATATGTATGTCTATGTTGATGTATATGTGGAAAATATTAATATGTGGATATGCAAGGTGTTGGATCTGGTCAGTAGTTCGAGATCGAAATCACATACCTGCATTGGCTGTGAAGATGAACAAGGCACACACATGTTGTGGTGACCAAACGAAGAGCCTCCTGATATTGTTATTATGCTGTATTGACCAAACAACGTAGTGCCCCTCAACTGCAAGCCAGACTTGGAAGGTCTGTTGTGTAGGCCAGATTCCAACATTTGGGAGTAGGTTAGAACAGAAACTGGATGTGGTTGAACTATATATCACGAAAGGGCCAGGTTTGTCGGAAAAAAAAAAACTCATTCCAGCGGGGTCACTCCGTCCGGATTTATTAGGCCTCTTAGCATCACAAGCATGTCCCTTTTTATAAGGCCTTGCTTTGGAAAGGTGCATGCATGCAATCAAGGTGATGGCCGGCCTCAGAGCTCAGGCAGGTTGTCGTTGGTGTGAAGGGTGAACGCACTCAAGGTGCTCGAGAAAATGCTGCTGCTGTATTAGAGAGATGGACACATCTGCTGTATGTGGGTTTGGATGAAATTTTTGACGAAAGGGTTTGGATGAAATGTCTCCAGTTTTGAAACCATGATGGACTGAATGTCGACTTCCTGTAAATTCAAGTGGCAAAAAAGATGCAATTTAATTAAACCAAAAGTAGTCTGTGTCTGGGAGTACAGGTACAGCTGCACCGCTAAGCTTGGGAAGTCGCAGGAACAGTGGGTCCATGGTGGTCGACGTGGCCGGGAACGGGAACGGTGGTCAGCCGACGTGGTGGGTCCCGCCCGGCCTCTTACAATCCTCGAGAAGGGACAAAGCGGCCTCTCGCTGCCCGCTTGCGTTGCGTGCGGCTCCGTCCGCTCTGCCTGGCGTTACACGCAGCCGGTCCGGCGAGGTCACAGGCCAGGAGGCCAAATTCCTTTTCTTCCGACGGCCGACCATGACGCTGACGCGAGTCCTACTCCTATGCCACACATACACACACGCACTCGCAGCCACGCCATTCCCATTTCCCAAGCCTCAGCGGCCGCAGGGCACCGGGAACGGCATATAGAAAGAGACCATCACCCACCACCGCCACCGCCACCGCCCAGACAGCGCGCAGTGGCCGGCGAACCGACAGAGCTAGCAATAGCTGCCTATATATAGGCGATGAGGACGGCGGGTCGGATGCCGTCGACGAGGACGCTCTCGTGTGTCCTTTTCCTTCTCGTCGCCGTCGCGTCTCCGGCGTCCGTCGCCGCCATCACCAAGGGCGACTTCCCGCCGGGGTTCGTCTTCGGCACCGGCTCCTCTGCTTACCAGGTGCGTACTACCAATCATCAGTACACAAATCGCCGGTGGTTTGTGGGGATTTCTCCTAGTATCACAGTCGACAGTCACGCCAGCATCTACGTATACGTAACTAAAACAGACAGAGATACCATGTTACTCGTACATTGTTACGTACTATGTGACCCAAACATTTCTCGATCATCAGGAAACAAACGTACGGAAAGCCACATCCCGCGTGTTGGTTCTATTCTGTCAACCAACAGTACTACTACTAGTATACTACCCCCTGTGTAAAACTAATATAAGACTTTCTATAGATCACTAAGTAGTGATCTATATAAAAAGTCTTATATTAGGGGAGGAGCGATTTGGCTCCCGAGCTCATCTGCACCCCATGAACAGCAAAACCAAATAAAATATTAGAAGAAATCTAACAATTCCGATTTTTTTTGGCATGGTAGATATTTCAGTGCGTGAGGTTCGAGCCAAACTTCAGCTCATGTTGGCATCCGAGTTGGCAAATAAAATATGGGAGTTGTTTGAAAAAGTATACTGTTCGGTCTGCTTTCCTTCTTTTTTTTTGCTGAGAGCTACTCAGATGTCTACACGAGAAGAAATTTGGCACGGACCTCATGCACTGAAACATCTTCCATGCAGAAAAAGATGGAATTTTATGAAGGTTTTTAGTATTTGTTTTGATTTTACTGTTCATAGGGTGCAGATGAGGCCAGGCCAAAAAATGGATATTCGTTAAATTAGTTATTACTTATTACGTACATTATTTTACAGAGGGGCCTACAAAAAACATCTTATATTTTGATACGGAGGTAATATTATCTTTGTGAAGGGCATGAAATTGCTGCCAAGTAATCCCTCCATTTCAAAATAAGTGACTCAACTTTGTAATAACTTCTCGTTCCATATCCTCTATATAGCACCACCACACGTTCATACATGCAAGCAATGAAAGATCTCCTCTTTACCTTCAAAAAAGAAAACACTAGAGAGGTTGCATTTGCATACCGTGTGCGTTTTCCCCTTTCCTGGTGTTGTTTTCTTCCTGGCCTTCCCTTTTCCTTCACCTGCTCCTTCGCCTTTTCTTGACGACATTTTCGGTCGGACGTGGCCTATCAATGTGAACTGAGCCATCAATCGGACGGGTGGAACAGGGCGTGCAAGAAAGTAATGGACATGGAATTTCTGGGGCCAAAGAGCTTTTTTTCTTCTTTTTTTCCCATGTGTTCTGGCCATGTTTTTCTTATCTGATCTGAAGTGAATGAACAATGTGGGCATGTGGCGATGCTGGATTCAGGGTCCAACTCTGACCAACACAAAAGCTTTCTTTGTCTAAAAAAGTACAGTGGTTCAATGTCTAAAAAAGTCAAAATTGTGTAGTTCGAAACGTGCAGTTGCTTAAATTCAGGATCCAACTCTGACCAACACAAAAGCTTCTTTCTAATGTCATCCCTAAACTCGATCCAAGTTAAGCAACCATTTTCTTTTGGTAGTTTGTAAAAAGACATGGTGGTTTCAGTTAAATGAAATCGGAGAGGAAACTCCCTTTTATTATATATACAAGAAAAAGTTAAGCAACCAGTAGCAGACAGCCTATGCTTATGCTTCGTTCCTGATGATGACGCTTTCGTCCCATATAGTCTTCAGAAAACAACCCAAATGCTGTTTCCTCACCAGTTTCTTTCGTCGACTTCATTTCGACGTCACAAGGCTAATTTCTCTTTCGGCTACTTCTTTCTGGATTTGGCTGGAACGAAACAGAGCATCTTAATCAGTGAAAGCTGCAAATAGGCGGTGGTGTTGGCAGGATTGGAACCATAAATAACCCGAAGCTCTCAAGAGTGGAGGGAAGAAAATAATAGTAATCCACCTTATGTTGCTAGGGATTAGGACCTGAGAGCCCAGAAAAGGGTCAAAACTGAGGAAAATAGGGTCCAAATTATTATTGTTTTTAAATAGAATGGTCAAACTTAACTGCCTTTGCTCTTAAGCCTCTGCTGTCTGAATCACCAGAATTGGGACTACAAGTAGTAAAAAAAGCTTTCACATTGTATAAAATACTTTGTTGTACGTACCGGTCTGAATTGCGCTGATTTCCCAGATTGAAGGCGCGGTTGCAGAGGACGGAAGAAAACCCAGCATCTGGGACACATTCACACACTCAGGTTTATTCACCGGCTCCCCCACACCCTGTGGGCCTGAATCTACCACGCATTATCGCATTCTTCTGTAACATGGAGCTTTAACATCCACAGGCTACTCTGCCGATGGAGCCACTGCTGATGTGACTGCAGATCAGTATCATAAGTACAAGGTTAGTTTGTGAGACTAAGTGATGTTATACAGAAGAATTTTCAGACCAAGGATTCGGTGCTAAACTTACTCTGATAAACCACCAGGAAGATGTAAAGCTTTTGAGCGAGATGGGCGTCGATGCGTACAGATTTTCCATTGCCTGGCCTAGGCTTATTCCAGGTAAGGCCATACCGACAGTATTAGTAAAAGCACTACATATATTGAATAATGTGTTTCATAGAAGTTAAGAATGGCACTGAACTGACTTCTGTTTGCAATCCATGAAGATGGCCGAGGAGCTGTCAATCCAAAAGGACTGGAGTACTACAACAACCTTATCAATGAACTCCTTAGTCATGGTATTTGATCCTTGGCATACTGAATCCTTCATTTATGAAAGAAATCACAAGATTTCCAAATGTCCAGCTGTGCAGAGATAAATCGTGCGTCTTCCTCTGTTTCATGTAGGAATTCAGCCTCACGTAACGATATATCATTTCGACTTCCCTCAGGCTCTTCAAGATGAATACCATGGGATGCTTAGTCGTAAATTCATGTAATTTCTTCTTTCCCTATTATTCAATGTCATTAGTGCAAGTGCAATTTCATAAAGGAAGAAAAATAATGGTTCTTTTTACCCTTTTTTGTCACATGGTTGCAGAGATGACTACACGGCGTATGCAGATGTGTGCTTCAAGAACTTTGGCGACAGGGTGAAATACTGGAGCACCGTGAATGAGCCAAACATTGAGCCCATTGGCGGATACGATGTAGGATTCCTTCCACCACGGCGATGCTCCTCCCCATTCGGCATCAGTTGCGACAATGGCAACTCTACCACTGAGCCCTACATAGTAGCTCACCATCTTCTGCTTGCACATGCCTCAGCAGCGTCCCTGTATAAAGAGAAGTATCAGGTTAGAAACGATGCCATCTTTTACAGAACCAACCTGTTCATTTGGGATTGGTCATTCTCACAGGTCTAATATTCCTTTCTATTTATTGATAATCAGGCCAAGCAAGGAGGAAAACTTGGACTCACATTGCTCTGCTGGTGGTTCGAGCCTGCAACACAAACACCTGAGGATATAGCAGCAGCTGCAAGGATGAATGACTTCCACATTGGATGGTATGTTCTTCTACATTTCAAGTTCAACAAGGACAGCTAGAATGTGTGCGTAACTAGAGCTAAAGATGTTGTAATCATGACACAGGTATATGCATCCATTGGTGCATGGAGACTACCCACCAGTGATGAGGAAGAATGTTGGGTCCAGGCTACCATCTTTCACCGCTGAAGAGCTAAAGAGAGTGCGTGGGTCTTTTGATTTTGTCGGATTTAACCATTACGGTGCCGCTTATGTGAAGGCTGATCTTAGCAAGCTGGATCAGAAGCTGAGAGATTACATGGGTGATGCAGCCGTGAAATATGACACCGGTAAGAATATTAATAACCTGAAGTCCTGTCATGTGTTATACTATGTGCCACAATGCAATGACAGAAATGAAACTTAACTCTTCTGCAAATGTATTCTTGCAGTGCCATTTTTGAACTCAAAGAACCAGGTATTTGATGATACAAGTCATTCCGTCACTAATCAATTTAGTTCGAAAATGAACTTTGTTCCCAATAAACTAAATCATTTGTGTGTGTGTGTGTGTGTGGCTAAAATTAAATGCAACAGCTCCTGTTTGGGTTGAAAATGGGTTTCATGTCATCAACAGCGTGGTCTATGAGGAAAATGCTGGAGCATCTGCAGGTGAAATACAAGAACCCTGTGGTCATGATCCACGAGAATGGTAAATTCTACTGACCGAACTTTCAGCTACCTTAAAATGCATGATTCTGTAAGGTCATCAACTTTTGATCACTCATCAACCTAAAATACCATTTCGTCAATGATCATATCCATCAGGAGCTGCCAGCATTGCTGATCCCTCCGGTAGGAACGCCCCCGACGATGAGTTCAGGTCGCAGTACCTGCAGGATTACATCGAGGCGACCCTCCAATCCAGCAGGTACCAACACCATCCATTCATCTCAATAGAGGACACCTGAAAGAAACTGATGCAGTTTGCTCACCATTCTCCTCTCTGTTGCTGGGTGATCAGGAACGGCTCGAATGTGCAGGGCTATTTCGTGTGGTCATTCCTGGACGTGTTCGAGTACCTCTTCGGCTACCGCATGGGCTATGGTCTCTACGGTGTGGACTTCAGCTCCAAGGAGAGGACGAGGTACCAGAAGCACTCCGCCAAGTGGTTCGCCGGTTTCCTCCATGGTGGTGAGCTCAGGCCGGCGGCTCTGACCGGCAAGGCCTATTCCCAATGATCTTGACACTTCTTCAGGCCTTCGTAGCCAGCAAAGAGAAGGATGCACGAATAAGCCTGGATAGTTGGGTGTTATTTTTGGATGGAAGTTGAATTTAGCTTGGGCAGTAGGTTTTACAGGTCTCTGCTTCTTTGGATTCGATTGTTCCTAATCCTATGTATATGTTTATGTCGATGTATATGCTGAAAATATTAATACATTGCTACACAAATTGTCGGGTTTAGTCATTAGTCTGTGAGTGAAATCACATACCTGAATTTAGACAGTATCGGCGGAGTCTCAATTTTGGTTTCAATGGCATATACATGGGCTGTAACGATGAAGAAACCACATACATGTGCCTGATATTGTGGCAATGTCCAGATGACCAAACAAAGGCAGTGCCTCCCTGCTGTAAGCATAATCCAAGAGAAACAGCAGCAGCACTCATTCAGCATTCTCTCATAATAACTGGTTCAGTTTCTGGTACAGTGGTCAGAACTATTCATGCAGCAGCCAATAACTATTAAGCCAGTAAAATCAAGATTTGTTCAGACTAGCACACAGGAGGACTTCTAAATGGTATTGGCGCCAGCGCCAGCGCTTGACAGAATATGACAACAATCTGACACTGAAGATGGTCTCCAAATGTAAGTGCTCGTATGGCCAACCAACAACTAATCAAGCACAGCTACAACCAATACATAGTTAACACAAATATGACTAAGTCTGCACAATCTTTACTAGCAAGTAGATACGAACTGTTGCGACCAGTCACCAGGGTTACTTGTTCTCTCCTATTTATTCTGCTGTCAAATAAATGTCTTCTCTCAGCATGTGATTGGTTCTGATATATGTGGGACGGTTCACACAAGAGGCTTCTAAGCAGCTCTGGCTGACTACGAAGGAAACAATAATGCCAGTAATTCCGACTCTCATTACTCACCCAGACGAAGAATAGGCTGTAAATTCTCAGCTAGTTCCAAACGTAAAATCTGGCAACACAGATACAGAGTTTATTGGTTGTGCGCACCAAACAATGCAGATGCTGGGGGCACCGCTTCCTTTTTACAAAAAGAAGTTATGGAGTCAATGCTCGAACCTTCCCAGGTAAATCAGTTTAGCAAAAATATCAGATGGAAACTAACAAACAGAGACAGGTAACACGAGGCACAAAATTGGAAGAGGCGTCTGTAGATTTGTACTGATAGTCTGATACATATACTGTTTACATAGTCTTCAGTTTCCATCAGGTGACAACAGCTTTGGTAAATACCTCCAGATAGACGGCCAGGATGACTTGGCTGACTGAGAAAGAGGATTATACTAGGGACCAGGGGGTTGATGCAAACAGGTAGTAGGTGGAAACTTCTTACGTGATGAAAACATCAACAAGGGAAATCTAATCTACGTAACAAACTGAATATCCAGTCTCTGTCAAACTTCCTAACTGACAAGAATCAGAAGAAGAAAAATAAGATCACGGTGATCCTATCGTGTTAAATTGCAACATCCTCCGCCAGAATTAAACAGAGCCCCTGAATTATCGAGCCGCAGTTGCCTATCATGGCATATGAGGACATAAAATATTCAAGTACATAGCTAATATGACTAAGTCAAGGATATGCAAATACAAGATTATTGGTCTAAATATCCACAATGAAATAGAGACTGAAAATTATATATTCTTCTAATTTGACCAAGGTTTATATCACTGTTGCTCCAACAGGTGCCCTAAAATAGGGCACCCACAAGAAGACAACCATGATGTATTTTGCAACACCTGTTTTAGGGCATCTATTAGAGTTGGAGGTTTTTGGTGTTGTAAAAAAGCACTTTTAGGTGTTCCAAATTTTGCTCCAACTACAGTTTAGTATCTTATTATAGGGCACCTATTGGAGATGCTCTAAGAAGTAGGGCCAGGAGATAGGAGCTAGATAGCTGTTACCCTCAAAATATGATCTACCGTAGGTGGTGACATCTGAGGAACATATGTGCATGAGAGAACTATAGGATTCTCTCTGGGATTTTGGTCCTTGAAAAAGAATACAAAACGGGCAAGAAGAAACAAAAGTGGTCACATCCAATAAAATACTACATAATACGCAGCTTGTTTACAACTGAAACAAATTTGATCCCAATCTACTCCCTCCGTTCAGAAATACTTGTCGGAGAAATGGATAAAAGTAGATGTACCTAAAACTAAAATACGTCTAGATACATCCATTCTTTCGACAAGTATTTTCGGACGGAGGGAGTACTAGATAGGTCGCGAACAGCTTAAATATTCAGAGGATACACAGTTTGCAGGATTATATCAAAATGTCGACAAGGTAATAAATAAATAAACATGTATCAGAAGCAAAATGCACATCGCGGGTTCAATTAACACATTATGGTAGCTTATCTGATAGGACAATTAGGTGATGTACTGCTTGACATTTCAGTTCCATCATCTCTACCACCAGCTGCCCAGTCTACAAGAAAAAGAAAACAAATAAGTAACCAAAAAATCTATAAAAATTTGACACAGAAAGAGAGGGAGAAGGTGCAACAGTTACGACTTGCATCAATTTACCATTATATATTCATGTAACCTGAGCAGACCACTAGCTTTTGCCTCAAGGTTAGGAATATGTAAATAAAGCCATTATAGTACCTATGAGAGCACACTTCCTCTAAACAAAACGAATCATTCCAAACAGTAATGATCATCTACCTACTAATAAAGCCATTTTCAGACTGTTGAGCCAATCAAAGGAAATGAGTTTTCCAGAACTACTCTGGAGTGAGCTTATTCCATGCTAAGTCAGATGCACTAATGGTAATATTCTTGGACGAATACATTCTGGTGGAGAAAAATATCTCGACTGCTTAAATTTGAATACCTTATAGTAAGTAAATAAAAGCATAATGAACTATAAACAAGAGACAGTAATAAAAATAATTTTGCTTTCACATGGTCCAATGAAATATATACAAACATCACCATGATGAGTTCAGAAACTGAGGAAGCAAGCATATAACTTACGGATGAATTGCTAGGCAACCTTTAACCACACAACAAAAGTTAATTAGTTTTTGTTACTATTGCAATGCAAGGGTCGGCTATTACCTGCAGCATAAAAGCTTGTGTAGGGAAAATGGGTGAAGATGGACTTGAATTGAAAACGGTTATCGAACTGCATTGAGTCGAGTTGAATCATGAAGGAACCACTAGATGTCCCCAGAAATATCACATTGTGATCCTCATCATACCCCTGTATCCTGGTCCAGAAGACCTGGACGGACTGTCTTGGCCAAAGGTGCTTTGTCAGATCAATGGTTTTCTGAAGGACCCATGTAGCAACATCATCAGAATTGACCTTTGCTCCCACAGCCGCATGGTCAGTTCTGTCAACATGATGAGTCCAAGACTACTTTCCTCTTTCCGCACGATCTGAAAGCCAGAACAACGACCTTGGTCTACTGGCTTCTCAACTACAACAAGCTTCTGCATTTCAAAATCAAACTCAAGGATAACACCTTCAAGTACTTGGATAAACCACCAATAAAGTGCATTCCCAACCAGGACACCGTGCATCCTCCGATTACTCAATGTGTACCAATCTTTAGTTGCTGAGATAACATTTCCCCATAGGCCAGACTTGGATTTGTAGAGGCATACAGATACACTTGCGTTGTCTTCACCACCTCGCACCAAAGCCAATTTAAAAGAGCTCAAGTCGCAGTCACCGTGCGCATGGCAAGGGTCGTCGTCACCGGCAGCGCAGAGCACCGCCGCGTATAGGATGTCCATCTCTCTAGTGTTGCCAAACTCTGTTGGAAAAGCTACTCGGCGCTGGTGACCGGAGATGGGGTTCCACACCACGGCCTCAGGCCGATTCTTGTTGAGGAAAAGGGCTGAGCCGTGGCGGCATTCCACAAAGGCCAACCTCTCGTCGCGGCAGCGCTGCTGCGGCAGGGAGAAACGCGCGGCGGGGATGCGGTCGGGCGGATCCAGCGTGGGAGTGAAGACGTAACCGATATCTAGGTCCAAGTAGAAGCAGCCGAGGAGTGGGGGCTTCCGGTGGTGCGCGCGGAAGCGGCGGCGGAAGCCCGGATCGGAGACGAGGCGGCGCCAGCGCTTGCAGACCACGGAGGCGCGGAGGAGGGAGGACGGCTGCGGAGGAAGGAGGAGTAGGATCTCACGGAGGAGGTCGTCGTTGTCCAGCGGCGGCGCAGGCGCCGGGAGCGGCATGACGGGGGACGCGAGAAGGCGGCGGCGGCGGCGGACCATGGAAACCTCGCCAATTTCTCGTTTGGCCGACTTGAGATTTGCCCCTTTGCAAACCTGTAGCTGTTTTCTTTTTCTTTTAGACCCTTTTGCTATTGAACATACTAGCACACATGTCCGTGCTTTGCAACGGGATAATAAAATTGCATGCCTCTAGCTCATTATAAGAATGGATCAAGACCCCCACATATCTGTATTTTCTTGTATTGGCACGTGCCAAAAATTTCTTTCAATTATAATTACCAGCATATTCTCTTTTATTGGCACATGGAAGTCAATAAGCTATGGTGTCCTTTATTTTGAACAAGCCGACTTAACTCGATGTGCCGGATGCGGAGTAGGCCCGGTATGGGAATGATCGAACTCACGACCTTAAAGACCAGACCATATGTCGCTAGCCACTCAAACAAACGTGCCATGTTAACCAATGGTCAGCGTGAATATTAAAGAATATAATGCAACGTCGAAACATTTTTATTAATTTTTTTGAACTTTTCAAAAACTGATAACTATGTACTGCCAAATATACATGGCAACGTGAACATTTTTCAAATTACGGACAATTGTTTTTTTTAATTCCATACATTTTTGGACAAAGCAGGAACAAAAAATTTGAATGGAACATTTCCCGAAATTCACAACATTTCTTAAAAACATGAACATTTTATAAGTTGTGAACAATTTTTATAAATAGGAACATGTTTTGAAGATTCAGAAGAGTTTCAGTAGTTTTTTTCTTTAATGCAAACATTATTTTCAATTTCTGAACATATCGCGAAAACAAAAATATTTTCCGAATTTGGAACATTTTTAAAATGCTTTATTCTGAATACTATTTTTTTTAAAATACAGTCATTTCTTAACAAATGGGAATATTTTCAAAATTTTGAAATTTTATTGGCACAACAAAAAAATCCAAACATTTTTTAGAATAGGAATACATTTATGTAATTCGTAAAATTTTATTAATTTTGAATAAAAATGAAATTGCGAACATTTTTTGAAAATTTTGAATTTCAGAAAAAAAAGTAGAAAATATACTTAGAATGGGAAAAATAAAAAAGAAATAAGAAACAAAAGAGAACGAAATAGAAAAAGAAAAATGGAAACAGAACACAAGCATAAATGGGCCGCAGAGTTTGGGCGCCCTGTGTGTACCTGAAACTATTTATTGCCTTGTGCGGGAAATATAGGATTTTTTATTGCTACATGGGCAGGAAAAAATGGGCTGACTTTACGGGGCCATAGTGCGCGCGGCCCATGTACGAAATTCTGCACAAATTGCTTTTCCTTTGCTAATAGACGAACATAGAAAGTTTAGTACCACCTCGGATAGAAAAATAAATAATCTTTTGGCGGTGAACGGATGAAAAAATCGAAGAAATGCACCTTGCTTTATTAGTAGGTATAGATATAGATATAGATATAGATATAGATAAAGACTGCTAGAGTACCCGCCATTCCAGCGCCCTACGCGTCCCAGATTCATCCTGCCTGCTCGATTCGCCTCACTCGCCCTGGTAAATGTACTTTTCGTCGCGCTGGTAAAGATTGGGTCGCTCGTTATTTTGTACGCCGCGTGATCGAGGTAGGAGCAGCTGACGAGTGGGCCAGGCTTGCGCGCGGGCCAGGCTCGCCGGCTGTGGTCGATCTGGCGCTTGTCGACGAAAAGGAGAGACGGGTCGCTCGTGGGCTGGGCCCAGTGCGGATGGATTGAGCTGCGAGGTGAAAACGCCACCAATCCCGTGCATCTTCGAGCAGCCAATCCAGCCGCGCTCCCCTCCTTCTCCACGGCGCCGCCGCCTCCTCCCCTTCTTCCCTGCTCTCCACCGCGCCGCCTCTTCCTCCCCTTCACTGTTCTCCACTAGTAGAAAAGGGGGCAATAACCCAGGCCTGCTCAGCCCATTAGTCCCGGTTCTGCCACGAACCGGGACCAATGGAGGTATTTGCCCCGGTTCGTGATCCCAGGGGGCCAGCCGGGGCCTTGTGGGCATTGGTCCCGGTTCGTCTGGCCTTTTTGGTCTGGGCCTCGCTCCTGGCCCACCATCATTGGTCCCGGTTGGTGGCTTGAACCGGGACCAAAGGCTCCCCTTTAGTCCCGGTTCATGCCACCAACTGGGACCAATGAGGTGCCTATATATACCCCTTCGCGTGAGAGCTGAGCACACTGCTCTGTTTTTTCTGGCCGCCGAGGGGGAGAGGGCTTGGTGGTGCTCTAGCTCACCTCCTATGCACACAAGGTGTTCGATGGAATGCCCGAGCCACACTACTTAAGCTTTCTCCTCCAAGCTCGACCTCCAAGCTCCATTTTCCTCAATATTTGTCTAGGTTTAGCGGTCCGTGACGCCCGTCCCGTCTTCACCGCCGTCGATCACCCGCGCCGATCTCATCGCCCGGCACCACCGTGGTGAGCCTCTTGTTCTTATCTTCTTTCCGAAAGGAAAAATATTCTTACTTGTATGTTTAGATAGATACTTGTATTATTTTCTTACTTTTATTATTGCATCTTATATAGTGCGATGGTTTTGGTCTCCGCCCCGTCGGCCCTCGTCACATCTATGATTCGGATGTGGTATATATTATCTTTTCATAACTATTGGTTCATTTATTGTTTATGAAAATTATGTCGACCAACGTGACATATATTTTATTTATCTAGGAGGTTGTTGAACCGGAAATTCCAACCGACCCTATTGTCGAGAGGTTAAATTTAGTTGAAGAAGAAAACAATTTCTTGAAGGAAAAAAAAAAAACTTGAGGAGGAGAAGATGATATTGGAGTTGCATGTTGCGGATGTCGTCGATGATCACAAGATCAAGATGGATGCAATGCGCTTGAAGATTAGAAAGATTAAAAAATATGCCATTCATGCCGAGGCTTGGTATCATTATGCCGTTGGATCAGTTGTTACCTTGGTTGCGATTATGATCGCATTTGTTTTCGCATTGAAATGTTTTACATGGTTTCAATGTATGGTTTAATTAATTTAGATGCTCTGGGAGAGCTTTATGTTGTTAGATGAGAACTGTGTATGTACTTTGGTTTTTATGTGATGACGAACTTTTATTAATTTGGTCACTTAATTATCTATTCATGATGTTCTGTTGTGATTTTTGACACACTTAATTATATATAATGCACGCAGATGAACCGGCAATAGATGTACGATGACAGACACACCTCCGGGTACATTAAGGGCGTGCATGATTTTCTCGAAGTGGCTGAGGCAAACAAGCAGAATGGTTTTATGTGTTGTCCATGCCCTATATGTGGGAATACAAGTCTTACTCTGACCGGAAAATCCTTCACACCCACCTACTTTACAAGGGTTTCATGCCACACTATAATGTTTGGACGAGGCACGAAGAAATAGGGGTTATGATGGAAGACGGCGAAGAAGAAGAGTACGATGACAACTATGTGCCCCTTGAATACGGTGATGCTACTGAACATCAAGAGGAAATCAGATGATGTGCACGATGATGCTGCAACGGGCGAAGCTGCTGAAGATCAAGAGGAAGCAGACGATGTGCCCGATGATGATGATCTCCGCCTGGTCATTGTCGATGCAAGGACGCAATGCGAAAGTCAAAAGGAGAAGCTGAAGTTTGATCGCATGTTATAGGATCACAAAAAAGGGTTGTACTCCAATTGCGAAGATGGCAACACAAAGTTCGGTACCGTACTGGAATTGCTGTAGTGGAAGGCAGAGAATGCTGTGCCGGATAAAGGATTTGAGAAGCTACTGAAAATATTGAAGAAGAAGCTTCCAAAGGATAACGAATTGCGGACAAGACATACGCAGCAAAGAAGGTCGTATGCCCTCTAGGATTGGAGGTGCGAAGATACATGCATGCCCTAATGATCGCATCCTCTACAAGGTGCGCATAAGGATCTGAACGCATGCCCGGTATGCGGTGCATTGCGGTATAAGATCGACGAGATGACCACAGTGATGTTGATTTGCGAGCCTCCGGGAAGAGGGTTCTGCGAAGGTGATGTGGTATGCTCCTATAATACCACTGTTGAAACGTCTGTTCAGAAATGGAGAGCATGCCAAGTTGATGTGATGGCACAGTGAGGACCGTAAGAAAGACGAGAAGTTGAGAGCACCCGCAGACGGCTCGCAGTGGAGAAAAATCGAGAGAAAGTACTGGGATGAGTTTGCAAAGGACCCAAGGAACGTATGGTTTGCTTTAAGCGCCGATGGCATTAATCCTTTCGGGGAGCAGAGCAGCAATCACAGCACCTGACCCGTGACTCTATGTATGTATAACCTTCCTCCTTGGATGTGCATGAAGCGGAAGTTCATTATGATGCCGCTCTCATCCAAGGCCCTAAGCAACCCGGCAACGACATTGATGTGTACCTAAGGCCGTTAGTTGAAGAACTTTTACAGCTGTGGAATGGAAGCGGTGTATGCATTACATGGGATGAGCACAAAAGGAGGAATTTGACCTAAAAGGCGTTGCTGTTACGTGACCCTCAACGATTGGCCCGCTCTCAAGAACCTTCGTGACGGACAAACAAGGGATATCACGCATGCACGCACCGCTTACTTGGCACCGATAGTATATACCGAAGCTGCGGGAAGAATGTGTACCAGGCCATCGCCGATTTATTCCGACCAACCATCAATGTAGAAAGAAAGGCAAGCATTTCAAAGGCGAGACAGATCACCGGAAGAAGCCCGCCATGCGCATCGGTGATCACGCATTTGCTATGGTCAATGATTTACACGTAATCTTTGGAAAGGGTCCCGCGGACTAGCTGTTCCGAATGACGCCGAGAATCACGCACCCATGTGGAAGAAGAAATCTATATTTTGGGACCTACCCTCTGGAAAGAGCTAGAGGTCCGCTCTTCGATCGACGTGATGCACGTGACGAAGAACCTTTGCGTGAACCTGCTAGGCTTCTTGGGCGTGTATGGGAAGACAAAAGATACACCTGAGGCACGGGAGGACCTGCAACGCTTGCACGAAAAAGAGGGCATGCCTCTGAAGCAGTATGAAGGTCCTGCCAGCTACGCTCTTACGAAAGAAGAGAAAGAAATCTTCTTTGAATGCCTCGCCAAGATGAAGGTCCCGATTGGCTTCTCGTCGAATATAAAGGGAATAAAAATATGCCGGAGAAAAAGTTCCAGAACCTAAAGTCTCATGACTGCCATGTGATTATGACGCATCGCTTCCGATTGCATTGAGACTTCTACCGAAAACGTCCGATTAGCCATTGTAAAGCTATGTGCATTCCTCAATGCAATATCTCGTAAGGTGATCGATCCAGAAATCATACCAACGCTAAGGAGTGATGTGGGCGCAATGTCTTGTCGGGTTTCGAGCTGGTGTTCCCACCATCCTTCTTCAATATCATGACGCACGTCCTAGTTCATCTAGTCGACGAGATTGTCATTACTGGGGCCCGTATTTCTACACAATATGTTCCCTTTGAGAGGTTCATGGGAGTCCTAAAGAAATATGTCCGTAACCGTGCTAGGCGAGAAGGAAGCATCTCCATGGGCCATCAAACGAGAGGATGTCATCGGGTTTTGTGTTGACTTCATTCTGGCTCAAGAAGATAGGTCTCCCTAAATCGCGGTATGGGTGGAGACTGACCGAAAAGGCACGCTTGGAAGGGACTCAATAATATGCACGGACAGATATTCTTGTTCTCAAGCACACTACAGTTCTACGTAACTCTACCTTGGTGACCCGTATGTCGATGAACACAAGAACGATCTGCGCTCCAAACACCCGGAGCGGTCGACGACCGGATTACATGTGAACACATCGGGACTTTCAAAGCTTGGTTGGAAACACGTCTCGGAGGTGACATCACTGTTTGTGATGAGCTGTACTTGTTGTCCAGGGACCATCTTCGATCGTAATGATTTGGAAAGGATACGAGATAATGGGAATACGTTTTACATGATTGACCAAGATCAAAAGAGCACCAACCAAAACAGCGGTGTCCACTTTGATGCAGCAACCGAGAAGGGAAAGGACACATATTATGGTTACATAGTGGACATATGGGAACTTGACTACGGAGTAGATTTTAAGGTCCCTTTGTTTAAGTGCAAATGGGTCAATCTGTCAGGAGGCGGGGTACAGGTAGACCCACGATGCGGAATGACAATAGTGGATCTGAAAAATCTTGGGTACACCGACGAACCGTTCGTCCTAGCCAATGATGTGGCACAGGTTATCTATGTGAAGGACATGTCTACCGGACCGAGAAAAAGAAAAGATAAGGAAGCGAATACATCATACGATGAGCCAAAGCGCCACATAGTTCTTTTCGGGAAAAAGGGACATCCACGAGAGTGGAGGGCAAGACAGACATGTCTCAAGAGTATGAAAAGTTTCATGAAATTCCTCCTTCAAAGTCAAGGCTGACCCAAGCATCCCGATAAACAATGAAGATTATCCATGGTTACGGGCGCAATAAGCAAATGACACAAGCGAAGAAAAAGTGAAGACTTTCTCCCATAACTATTATGATGATACCATGCCAACTTTGTAATGCATTTAGTATGATACCATTGTCCGTTTTGTACATGCACATGCTATGCCAACTTTTTCAGAGTTCATTTGAAAACTATGAATTTAGGTCAAATTTTCTCTATAGGTGCATCTATGTTCATATATTAGTCCCTGGCTCATGCGGCTCGCCCCTGGCCCATGACCATTAGTCCCGGTTTGTGCCACAAACCGGGACTAAAGGGTTGGTCCTCGTTGCGCTCAGAGTTTAGACTCACCTCGCCAACCGAAGGGCGCTCACGCCGGTTTATAAGTCCGTCCCTCTCTGCCTTGTTGAGCTCCTCTCAAAGTGAAAATAGATGCCCCTATACAGGGAATTTGACCTAAATTCATAGTGAATTTCTCTGAAATTCATAGAAATTGATTATGAATTTAGGTCGAATTTTCTCTATAGGTGCATCTATGTTCATTTTTTTAGTAAGTTAATCACAAACTTGTGATTCACACAAATTTCAAAGAATTCAAATTTTAACTATTCAAATTTGAAAACTAATGGCACAAACAGAAAGTTTATAATTTTTCTAAAACTAATGGCACCAACAGAAAGTTTATAATTTTGCTGACCTAAAAGCAAAAAATGATTAAAATATAAAGCAAAAAACCAAAAAGAAAATAAATAATGCAGAAAACAAAACAAAAAACTGGAAAAAAATAAAAATAGCAACAATAAGTATTTTGTTGTAAGTAGAAACAAAATAAAATAAATAAAGCAACAAAGAAAACAAAAAAAGTGTTTTCAAATTTGAAAACTAATGGCACTAACAGAAAGTTTATAATTTTTCTAAAACTAAAAGCAAAAAGAATTAAAAATAAAGCAAAAAACAACAAAAATAAATAATGCAGAAAACAAAACAAACAACTGGAAAAAAAATAAAAATAGCAACAATAAGTATTTTGTTGTAAGTAGAAACAAAATAAAATAAATAAAGCAACAAAGAAAACAAAAAAAGTGTTTTCAAATTTCGAAACTAATGGCACTAACAGAAAGTTTATAATTTTTCTAAAACTAAAAGCAAAAAAGAATTAAAAAATAAAGCAAAAAACAACAAAAAAATAAATAATGCAGAAAACAAAACAAAAAAACTAGAAAAAAAATAAAAATAGTGCCGCCTACTGGGCCCCCACGACCTGAATACGACTAGAAACCCTACATGGGCCAGGATTCAGGCCCGCAGGAGGCCAAGTAGGCCCACATGCACATAGCTAGTGACAGATTAGGCCCGAAAGCCTGCAGTTGAGAGGAGCTCGAGAGGGTGGGCGCAACAGCGCTTATAAACCACCCTCGAGCCCTCTCAACTAGCGAGGTGGGACTAAACTTTAGGGCGTAGGGCAGCACAAGGCCTTTGGTCCCGGTTGGTGGCACCAACCGGGACTAAAGGGGGCATTGGTCCCGGTTCGTGGCACAAACCGGGACCAATGCCCCCTTTAGTCCCGGTTCGTGCCACGAAAGGCCGCCGCTTCCCGCCCTTTGGGAAATTCTTGAAAGAGGCCTTTGGTCCGGTTGGTGGCACCAACCGACCAAACACAACCTAGTCCCGGTTGGTGCCACCAACCGACTATCTCACCTTTAGTCCCGGTTTGTGCCACGAATGGGACTAAAACTTTGCTATATAAGTTCACACTTAGGAAATTTTCACTCATCTCTCATGATTCTTGCCACGCCGCCGCTGTCCCCGCCCGTCGCCGTCGCCTCGCCGTGCCCGTCGTCGCCGTCGCCCGCGCCCTCGCCGTCGCCCGCGCCCCTTCCCGGCCAGCGCCGCCCGCCCGCCCGCCTGCGTCGCCCGCCCGCCACGCCTGCCTGCCCGCCTCCCGGCCTCAGCCTCGCCTCCCGCCCTCGCCGTCGCCAGCGCCTCTGCCCGATGCCATCCTGTTGACCCCCCAGCGTGGTCCTCTCTTGACTTGGTCCGCCACAGCGCCCTCCCTTTGCAATTTTTGTTCATATATATGCTTGTTATATATATATATGCTTGTTTTTTTTATATATATGCTTGTTTTTTATATATATGTAATGATTTTTTTATAGAATATGATGTTTTTTTTCATAGATGATCACATATATGATGTATGCACGAATGTGGATGAAGTATAATGTTTTTTTGTTCATAGAACATGATGTTTTTTTAATTCACAAATTTTTTTTGTTCATGAGAGAGGCGGGGACGTTGAGGGATCATAGATGTATTTTTTCAGAATTTTCTATCATGCATAGACGGATTTTAGACCACGGGAGCACTCCCTCCCTATCGTTGCAAAATTTGCTAAATGGTATTAAGAAGGAAGGAAAAGAAGGATAGGAAAGAAGAAAATAAGAAGAGGAAAGAAAGAACAAGAGGAGAGGAAGAAAATGAGAAATAAATAAGAAGAAGAAAAAATAAGAAAAAGAAGAGGAGAAGAAGAAAGGAATAGTGGAGAAGAAGAAAGGAATAAGAAGATTTTTTTTCTTCTTTTTTTTCTTCGATCTTCTCCTCTAGCTATTCCTTTCTTATTCTCCTCTTTTTATTTTTTCTTTGTTTTCTTATGTTTTATCGGGTCTGTCGTCGTCGATATACCCCTCCCGATAACTTCAACACGAGGGGGGTGGATACCCCCTCCCCGATAATATTATTTTCCCATGTACGTATGTCGTGTCGATATAAACTCCCGATAACTTTAATACGTGGGGGGTGGGTCCATATACCCTCTCCCGATAACTTCAACACGTGGGAATTCGATATACCTCCCGATAATATATATTATTTTCCCATGCATGTACGTATGTCGTGTCGATATAAACTCCCGATAACTTCAACACGTGGGGGGGGGGGGTCGATATACCCCCTCTCGATAACTTCAACACGAGGGGGGGTATGAGAAATTTATATATCTAGCTAGGAAGAAGGAAGAAAGGAAGAAGAAGAAAAACTTATATATGAGAAATGTATGTATGTATATATGAGAAATGTATGTATGTATATATGAGAAATGTATGTATGTATAGATGTATGTATGTGGATACATGAGGGGGGTCGATATACCCCCTCTCCGATAGCATTTCCTTCTTCATATGTTGAGTTAGTTGATTCAGGTTAGTGCATTTTAGGTTAGTTGATTTATAGTGCATTTTAGGTTAGTTGTTGTTAGTGCATTTTAGGTTAGTAATTTTAGGTTAGTCTATTTCTTCTTCTTCGAGCATTTTCGTGCATTTTAGGTTAGTAATTTTTTTCTGTTGTAATTTAGTTCGATGAATGTTTTCTGTTAAAACTCGTATTAAGTTTGTTCGATGAATGTTTCATGGAAGGGAGGGAGTAAAAACTCATCAGACATGAGGGGGAGGAGTCCCCCTCCGGTTCCTAACTCTCTCAGGAATTCAACATGAGGGGGGGGGGGTCGATACCCCCCTCCCCGATAACTTTGACATGAGGGGGGGGGGGTCGATATACCCCCTCCCCGATAACATTTTTTCCATATATGTATATCGTCGTTGTCAATATACCCACATCACTTGTGGAACATAGATGTAGTGTCGTCGTTGTTGTTGTCGATATACCCCCTCCCGATAGCTTAGTGTATTTTTTAAGAAGGAAAAAACAAGCATATTATTTTCCCATGTACGTTGTATGTCGTCGTTGTCGATATACCCCCTCCCGATAGCTTCAACACGTGTGGGGGGGTCGATATTACCCCCTCCTTGAAGCGTTCTCGAGGCCACCCCTAACCCTTGAAGCGTTGTCGAGGCCACCCGAAACCCTAGAGAAGCAGCGTCGAGGCCACTAATTAATGTGATTCCTTATTGTGATTACCTAGCTAGTTCTACGTTTGCCACTAATATCCATATCTGTCATGTTTGAATAATAATTGCCATGTTGTAAATATTTGTAGAAACTATGGACACCCCCCGAGACGAAGCACAAGAAGCATTGTTAAGGGACATAATCGCAGAAGGAAGTGATGCCGTCTGCTCGTTGATGTTTCTCAACGACACCGATGGTCTGGAAGGAGAGGGTGAAGAAGCAGCTGGCTATGATTATGATGGCTCCGATGACCCAATGCCGGTGCAAGAAGAAGTAGACCACGAGGACGGTTCCGGTGACCGAACCGAGTCCGACCAGGTATATATATTAGTTAAGCCTGTGTTGACTAGCTAATTGATGCATTCATTGTTTTGGTATGTACACATATTAATTAACTCTCGTCTTTGTTCTTTTTCCTAGCCCTCCGGATCGAGCACAACCGGTAAAGAGACGAGGCCGAAGAAAAAGTTGAGCTCGGATGAAAAGTTTGAGATCATAGAAATCGCGCGCGACGGCCAACCGATTGAACCCATCCGGACAAAGAAGGCATTTGTTGCTTAGTGCGGGGTTCTGGTTAGGGACAAGATCCCGATTAGCATCCAGCAATGGTATAAGGCTAAGAACGAAGACCCAGAGGTGTCTTATGTCAATGATATGCGAAAATGATCTTTGGACCTGGTGACGTCAAATTTCACCCTACCGCCAGAGGATGATCCGGAGAAGCCAGTTGAGCAATTAATCAAGTCTTTTGCTCTTAAGAAGATGGCAGACCTATTCAGGAATTGGAAGAAAGACCTGAATAAGTTTGTCGATAAAAAAGAGGCCCCAGAATTCAAGGGCAAATATGAGAAGATCAGAGATGACTGGCCTGCATTTGTGGCCCACAAGACATCGGAAAGAGTAAAAAGATGTCGGCGACAAACAAGAAAAATGCTTCAAGAAGAAGCTTCACCATCGCACGGGGTCGGTGGCTACCTCATAGCCCGCCTAAGTGGGCCAAGACTAAGAATGATCTGCTTGATAAAGGGATCGAACGAGCAATGAATCGCCAGACCGTTGCGGACTTGGTTCTTCGGGCTGGCGGAACCTTGGACCCTGTCGAGGAAGTGCATTTGGATGGACGATCAATTGGACATACCAGTCAAGAGGCTTCAGCAATATATCGAAGCAGCGCAGCAAGGGGCGTTCTTTCCAGACAGAGAGAACGACGAGCTCACAATGGCCCTCAGGAATCCTGAGCACCCTGGACGGACACGAGGCACGCCAGGCTCCGTTTCGTGGAAGGCTGGGTTTCGGACGCAGCGGTTACAAATGCCGGGAGAGGAGGAAGAAAGTGCAGCGGAACCGAATCGCAGCGCTGCATGCAAGGGTACAAGCGATAGAGGAACGAGAAGCGGTCGCAGCAAACGACCTGCCGAAGCTTCCCCGGCTACCCGCCATCTCAGCGGAGAAGCAGCGTGGCTTCCAACGAGCTGCTTCAGCCGGAGCATGCCTTGACGGCTCCTGCCAGCTATCCCGTGGATGCTATCACGGACGCTGAAAAATGCCACCTTATGGCGCAATGGATGAATTTGAAGGTCAAGGCGGCTGTTGGCTTCTGTTTATCCTACTAAATCCGGCGCAACTTTTCACTGCCGACCGATTCCAGAAGGATATGCTAGGGTGATGGTGGATGAAATCACAGAGAGATTTGAGGACCTCCAGCTTGACCACCCTACCGATGAAGGGAGACTCGGTGGGTTACTGCTCAAGACTCCATGCCTATGGCGGAAGGATCTCATCAACCTTCCGAACTGGGCGCCTCCGCCTCCTCCTCCTCCTCCGTGAGTCAGGGCACTCCGCCTCCTCCACCGCCTCCTCCTCCCGTGAGTGACGATCAGGGCACTCGGCCGGCTCCTTCTCCGGCGGCGTGGCGGCACTGCGCCTCCTTCTCCGCTGCGCCCGGCGCGCCGAGCAGCCAGCCTCCTCCTTCTCCGCCTCGTCGGCAAGGGCGGAAGAGACCCGCCGCCCGCTCCGTGGCGTCGTGAATCCTTCTCCTCCGTCTCGTAAGCAAGGAAAGAATACATCCGCTCTGCTTTCTGCCGCGTCTAGCAAGACAGCCAAAGGCGGGAGGACATACAGATTCGGTCCTTCTCTGAAGACTCGGAGAAGTTACCATACAAGATGACCCGGAGGAGAACGCGAAGATTGCGCGAACCGAAGTGAAGGACTGGTTTCAAGGGTTGAAAGCACGAGACATCCACCTCCGGAGGAGAAGGTAGATCCGGTGAAAGCGAAGCGCACTGGCTGCCCCGACAAAACCACCCAAGTCTCCGCCAAAGGCAACTATGAGCGCATTATTGGAAAGGCATTTGCCGGGCGGAGAGGTCGGGAAGTACTGTCGGTGATCAAAGGATGAAAGAACGACGAGCTGGGAAACAAATTGCCCAGCTCGGCGAACAAGCAAGCAATCGTGCCCCCGCTCAAGGTGCTCGCTAGCGACATCGTCGATCCGAGGATGGTGCCCGGTTATAGCAATCCAGAGATTACCTGCCCGACGATGTACATTATGATTTCTTGGAGGTGCAGATACAAAGATACTGATGCAGGAAGCCTCTCGTCAAAGATGAAAGATCTCTATCAACGATGATGCGAAGATTGCATGATTGGTACATGAAAACCTGCGAGAGTCCGAGGGAGGAGCACTTTGTATGTGAGAGTTAAAAGGAGCATGACCTCGTTGGAATTGAACTGTTGCCTATTCCATTTGAGGAGTTCTATCAGTTTTTCAATCAATTGGCCCTCGATAAAGCAACGGTCACCTGCTACATGCGTAAGTAGTACTACTTCTGTCATTAAGTCTCTCTATATAACCCAGCTCTTTCATTGCATGTATTTATAATTATCATCACTATATTATGCAGATTGAAGATCACCGAATTGAAGAAAAGACAAGTGGGTAATATTGGGTTCATTAACACATATCTCATAGATGCAACTGAGGTTAAATTTCATGCCGAAAATACCGAGGCCAACTTGCTACAATCGTTGGTAATAAATGAACACAAAGATATAATACTCTTTCCTTACAACTTCGGTGAGTGTTACTGTCTTGTGGCATATTCGGTTTCCCTTATTAGTCCAGGTTATAGTAATGTAATATTGATGAGTTATGCATGCGTCCGCAGCTACCACTATATTCTCCTAGAGATTAAGCTTGAGCAGGAGTAGTAATCGCCTTAGACTCCAAACGAAAAAATCCGGAGGAGTATGCGGACATGACCGAAATGCTCGAGAAGTAAGTTAAATCGATCATTATCCACCATATCAGCAACTTTGTTCATTTCTGATATCAATTAATTGTTTTCTTTGTATGGCAGGGTTTGGAGAAAATTCACCAAAAAAGCTCCGAGGCTGCCGAAGAAGCTGCAATTTAGACACCGAAAGTAAGTACTATAGTAGCATATTCCACGCATCTCCTAGTGATTCAAGCGCTAGTTTCATCAATACCATTTAGCATGCTGACTAATTATCAGTTTGATTGACCTCTATTTCTTGTAAAGTGGTTGTGGCAGGAACAAGGGAATGATTTACGTGGATACTACATTTATGAGTCCATCCGCCACACGACCCGTGAGCGGGCTACTCGACAAACAATATGAAGTGCGTAAATAACAATATTCACAATTTTATTTTATTACCATCATTTGTGTTGAGTTTCATTCATTCATATATATATGTATTGACCCCCTTCTTAAAATTAGATGTTTCAGATGCGGGATGAACTCCTATCACTAGATCGCCTGCGAGCAATTCAAGAGGAATTGGCGGCATTCTTTCTTGACCACGTGATCGCTAAAGGCGGAGAATACTATGTGGACCACGCGTCCGTATGTTAGGAGATTATATTTGTAAAAGATAATTATTGTATATATGTAGCCGGTAGTGTCGGATAGATATACGAGAACTTGTTGTTCGACCAATCTCTCGAATAAGGAGAGGTGGTCGATATCACTTCTCTCTGTATGCATATATGTTCATGACGATCTTCTGTTTCCTTCGTAGCGTGTCTAGCTAGTCCTCTCTATACGTATGTATAGTACGTAGCGTCGACCAAGCACCAGACGAAAGAGAGGACACTTCTCTCTATTAATTAGCTAGCTAACACAATATATGAAACACCTAAATTAAACCCCCAAAACCCCCAACCCCCCCTTTAAAAAAACAAGCCCACGAAATGTCGACACGTGGATGCCTATTGGTCCCGGTTGGTGCCACCAACCGGGACCAAAGGCCCTCCTGCCTAGGCTCGGCGCACAGGCCACGTGGAGGCCCATATGTCCCGGTTCTGGACTGAACCGGGACTAAAGGGTCAGGGCATTAGTACCAACCTATTAGTCCTGGTTCAGGAACCGGGACTAAAGGCCCTTACCAACCGGGACAATAGGCCCTTATTCTACCAGTGCTCTCCAGCGGCGGCAAAGATCTAGCGGCAAAGGGAGACGACGAGGGCGCTCGATCCGATCTGCTGAAGAGAAAAGATGAGAGGGAGAGAGACAAGGAAGGAGAGGAGGGAGAAAGAGAGAGGAAAGAGGAGAGGGAGGTGTGGCGGCGGATGAGAGAGGGTCACCGGAAGGAGCGTGACGACCTGCAGGCAAAGGGCGGCGGCGGCGCCGCTCGATTTGATCTGCGGGAGAGAGAAGATGAGATGGAGAGGGAGAGAGAGAAGGAAGAAGATAAGAGGAGAGAGAAAGAGAGAGAGGAGAGAGGAGAGGATGGGGGGGGGGGCGACGGCGATCGGGAGAGGATAGTGCCGCTGGCTCGTCGTCTTTCATACCTACGCACGTAGGTTCGTCCTCCTCTCTCTCTCTGTACTCCCCTCTTTTGATTAGTGAAGCTACAACTACATGTCCCTCTATCTATCCCCCTGTCCTCACTCGCTTCTTTTCATCCCTTTGTCTCATGGATGAAGCTGCTGGCTGCAGGGGTGTTGCGAGGAGTTAGAGGTCGTGCGCCGGCCGAAGCAGTAGGAGCAAGGATATGGCCGCCTCTCTTCTCTGCCACGGTTCCCTCCTCTTCCTTCAGCTCTCAAGATGTCGACCTGCAGGTTTAGGTGCTTGTGTCTCAACCATCTTCCTCCCTGTATCCTCACATTTTTAATTTTTGATTCGTGTGTCACCATAAGGCTAGAGTTTGTCCGTGTGTTGTTTATGCTCGGGTTTTATCTCCACAAAAGATGGCCCACACTACTTTAGAAGGAACTGTTGCTGTCCAGTTTAGAGTTATGTTTTCTAGCTCAAGCATTGTTTGAATTTCTATGGCCCAGGCTCTAAGTGAGATTAATTCTTTCATTTTGTTTGTGCTAATGTGAGTGATTTATTTCTCATAGAAACAAAATTCCGATTGATGTATTGACAAATGTGTATGGCATACTATTTTTAGGCAAACCATTGTTTGACAACAAATATGCGGAGGCGTTTTTATGGATGTGCATTTCACCTGAATCTGGAGAGCTATTCAATGTCATGACATTTTTGTGGAATTCAATGCTTCAAAGCAGTATTCTTGACCTCTATATTCTCTATCATGTGTATTTAACAAGTATTCAGTGATTCTCGATTTTTCCTTTTTAATCTATGAATGTAATCCTTAATGTGATGGTAAATGTATTATACATTTTTTGTCGAGCAAATAGTGATTCATGCCATGCATGTTATGGGCGGTTTAAAAAATCCATCCTCGATCAGAGTGTGACAACTTTAATCAAAGTTGTTTTAGTTACCCAGCCTTCTATTTTGATTGCTTTTGTATGATTCTTGAAAACAGAGTGTGGGTTGTGTTTATCAATAATATGCTTCAGATGTCAGTTCTGTTGCCAAATGCACTTCTAGAACAGAAAAGAATATGACGTTTACCTTCCGTGGATTTACTTGAACGACTGTACAAGTATCTCGGCTTGGTTTATTTCCCATCTCCAATTATTAATTGTTTGCCAAGATATTTTTATGGTGTTCTTACTCCTGATTCTTGACATGTTTGATTTGTAGTCTCTTAGTATATAATCAAGTAGTTGTAGCTAAACAAATGTATATCTTGCCATGCTTTGGTGGAAGTATTAAAGTTTGTCTCTGGTTTTACTTTCCATGTGCTATCCATACCTATGCTTTATGTAGTTAATTAATAAACTCTCTTTAAATATGATGATCCCAAGAGATCAGAAGGTTCATGGGGTGATCTTGTAGCTGAGTTGAAAGTCAGAGGATTTGTGCTATGGGTGATAAGGAATGGTCATAACCTTATTTGTTGGAATATTGCCGAAGATGATCCAAGCTAATTATTTTAGGCACTTGATCTGTTATATTGCCATAAACTGATTTTGTACTACGCGAACACGAGGATCTTTTAGCAGTTAGCCATGTCAAAAACAGGATATATGTCTAACATCTAATTTTAGATGAAGTTGTCCTGCTCAATTAATTTATAGTTTTCTAGATGTTTTGGTTTTTAGCTTGGGAGCAAGTAGCAATACCTGATTTGATGCTCATGCTTCCAAAATTTTCACATTTCATGAGAGCTAGGCGTACTTCTCGATGACCTTGCCGTCTCCCACTGGTGGAAAAACAGGCTTCCGTCCAGCCCCATAAGTCGCGAAGCTGTAGGAACCGCGACTAATGGGACCTTTAGTCGCGGTTCTGGAGGTGAACCGCGACCAAAAGGCCCGGGCCGGTGGCGCCGGTGGCGCAAGACGTGAGGTCTTTAGTCGCGGTTTGCCAGACAACCGCGACTAAAAGGTTTTCGCACCTTTTTAGTCACGGTTTGCCGTGCCAACCGCAACTAAAGCCCCTTCCCTATATATACCCATCCAGCAGCCAACACTTAGCCATTTGGAGCCATTCTCTTCACAAGTGGGTGTAGGTTTGCTTTTGGTTCCTCTTATGCACATAAGGTGTTTGATGAAATGCCCCAAGAGCATGAAACAAACATGACATGAAGTGTTGGAGCCACACTCCTCGATCAAGTTAGCAACTTGATGAACCTTTGATGTGTCATTGATAAAATATGCATGTGTGTAGTTCATTGTTTAATTTATATTGTTTGTAGCTAGTTAGTTTAACAAATGCATGATGGTTAATTATATATTTTATATTATAATAATGCAGATGAATCGGCAATGGATGTACGATAACCGACTCTCCGTGAGTTCACTACGGGTTTGAAAGATTTCCTCGTAGTGGCTAATGCGAACAAGCCGGGGTTTTGTTATCTGTCCATGTGTTATCTGTAAGAATCGAAGGGTTACTCTTCCTCAAGAGATGTTCACATGCATCTGCTTGACGGTTTCATGCCAAGCTATAATTGTTGGACCAAGCATGGAGAAAGAGGGGTTATAATAGAAGAAGATGAAGAAGGATGATTTCATCGATGAAAGCTATCTTGCTCATTTCGGTGATACTTTCATGGAGGATCTTTGAAGGTGAAGGGAAGGTGAAGAAGAGGCACGTGATGATCCCGTTGATGATCTTGGTCGGACCATTGCTGATGCACGGAGACGCTAAACTGAAAAGGAGAGGGAGAATTTGGATCGCATGTTAGAGGATCACGTAAAGGCGCTGTACCCGGATGCGATGATGGTCTCAAAAAGCTGGGCTGCACATCGGATTTGCTGAAATGGAAGGCGAGGCAGGTGTAGCTGACTCGGCATTTGAAAACTTGTTGAAAATGTTGAAGAATATGTTTCCAAAGGATAACGAGTTGCCCGCCAAGACGTCTGAAGCAAAGAAGGTTGTCCGCCCTCTAGGTTTAGAGGTTACGAAGATACATGCATGCATCAACGATCGCATCCTCTACCGCGTGAATACGAGAATTTGAATGAATGCCCGGTATGCACCTTTGCATTGCGTTATAAGATCGAGGCGATGACCTGGTGACGATGTTGAGGGCGAAACCCGGGAAGAGGGTTCCCGCCAAGGTGATGTGGTATGCTCCTATAATACCACGGTTGAAACGTCTGCTCAGGAACAAAGAGCATGCCAAGTTGTTGCGATGGCACAAAGAGGACCGTAAGTTGGACGGGAGTTGAGACACACCGCAGATGGAACGCAATGGAGAAAGATCGATAGATGGTTCAAAGATTTTGCAGCCGACGCAAGGAACATAAGATTTCCTCTAAGTACGGATGGCATGAATCCTTTTGGCGGCGAGCTCCAGCCATAGCACTGCCCGTGACTCTATGCATCTACAACCTTCCTCCTTGGTTGTGCATGAAGCGGAAGTTCATTATGATGCCGGTGCTCATCCAAGGTCCAAGCAACCCGCAACGACATCGATGTGTACCTAAGGCCATTAGTTGATGAAATTTTACAGCTGTGGGGTGGTGTCCGTGTGGGATGAGCACAAACAAGAGGAATTTGACCTCTAGCGTTGCTTTTCGTAACCATCAACGATTGGCCTGCTCTTAGTAACCTTTCGGGACTGTCAAATAAGGGATACAATGCATGCACGCACCGCTTACATGAGACTAAAAGTGTACATTTGCCAAATTGTAAGAAGAACGTGTACCTTGGGCATCGTCGATTTCTTCCGAAAATTCATCCAAGAAGAAAGAAAGGCAAGCATTACAACGGCAAGGCAGATCACCGGCGAAGCCTGCGGAACGACTGCTTGGTGCTGAGGTATTTGATATGGTCAAGGATTTGAAAGTCATCTTTGGAAAGGGTCCTGGCGGACAATCAGTTCGAAGGGAGCCGACGGGCACGCAGCCATGTGGAAGAAGAAATCTATATTCGGGAGCTAGAATATTGGAAAGTCCTAGATGTCCGCTCTGCAATCGACGTGATGCACGTTCACGAAGAATATTTGCGTGAACCTCCTAAGCTTCTTGGGCGTGTATGGGAAGACAAATGATACAAAGGAAGCACGGCAGGACCAGCAACGTTTGAAAGACCACGATGACCGGCATCCGGAATGGTTTCAAGGTCGTGCCAGCTACGCCTCGACCAAAGAAGAGAAGGTCATCTTTTTGAATGCCCGAGCAGTATGAAGGTCCCGTCTGGATTCTCGCCCAATATAAAGGGAATAATAAACATGGCGGAGAAAAAGTTCCAAAACCTGAAGTCTCACGACCGCCACGCGTGATTATGACGCAATTGCTTCCGATTGCTTTGAGGGGCTCTCGCCGAAAATGTTCGAGTAGCCATTGTGAAGCTATGTGCATTCCTCAATGCAATCTCTCGAAGGTAATCAATCCGGAAGTTCTACCACGGTTACTGAGCGATGTGATCCAATGTCTTGTCAGTTTCGAGTTGGTGTTCCGCCATCCTTCTTCAATATTATGACGCACCTCCTGGTTCACCTAGTCGAAGAGATTTTCGTTCTCGGTCTGTATTTCTACACAATATGTTCCCTTCGAGAGGTTCATGGGAGTATTAAAGATATGTTCAGAACCGTGCTAGGCGGAAGGAAGCATCGCCAAGGGCTATGGAAATGAGGAGGTAATTGAGTTTTGTGTTGACTTTGTTCCCGACCTTAAGCCGATTGGTCTTCCTCGATCGCGCACGAGGGGAGACTAAGTGGAAAAGGCACGATCGGAATGAAATCAACGATATGTATGGACGGCCATTCTCTGATCAAGCACACCACACCAGATCTTGACCAATTCCAGCTTGGTGGCTCCGTACTTTGAGAAACACAAGAATATTTTACGTTCGACAACCCGGGAAGTCTGAATCCTGGATTAGGAAGGCCCACATGGAGACTTTCGGCGGTTGGTTGAGAAAACATTTAATGAATGACAATGATGTTGTAGATCAGCTGTACATGTTGGCCAAGACACCATCTTCGACTATAACGACTTTCCAAAGTGCGAGATAAATGGGAATACATTTTACACGATCGCCCAAGATAAAAAGAGCACCAACCAAAACAGTGGTGTCCGCTTTGATGCAGCAACCGAGAATGGGCAAGAGGTCACATATTATGGTTACATAGAGGAGATATGGGAACTTGACTATGGACCCTCCTTTAAGGTCCCTTTGTTCCGTGCAAATGGTTCAAGCTAACAGGAGGTGGGGTAAAGGTGGACCAGCAATACGGAATGACAATGGTGGATTTCAACAATCTTGGTTACCTTGACGAACCATTCGTCCTAGCGAAAGATGTCGCTCAGGTTTTCTATGTGAAGGACATGAGTAGCAAACCGAGGAAACGGAAAGATAAGAAAACGATCAAGACATCATGCGATGATCCAAAGCGCCACATTGTTCTTTCAGGAAAAGAAACATCGTGGGAGTGGAGGACAAAGGCAGACATGTCGGGAAGATTATAATATGTTTGCTGAAATTCCGCCCTTCAAAGTGAACACCGACCCAAGCATTAAGTTAAATGATGAGGATGCTCCATGGATACGGCACAATCGTAAGCAAGCGGGGACACAAGGGAAGAAAAATGATGTGTAATAATTTATTGTACCAAACTTTGTTGAATGGATCATGTGAATTATATTACCCGTGATGTGTTTGGTGTCCATTTTGAATGATTCGAGATACCACCGATGATACATGAAATTTGGAGTGATTTAGTCATACTCCTGCCTAGGCGTATAATATGCATACTCGTAGTCTTCATAGCCGCCGTCGTCGTTGTCTTTAGTCGCCTTCTAAGTTGCCGCCGCCGTAAATATTTCTTTGTCGTCATTGTTGTCGGGCGGCGCTTCAGCTCGAATCGAGGGTAGCGCAGCGGGGATATCGCCGGCCGTGATGTAGTCCATGACGCTCTGCGAGTCCGGCCATACCACCATAGCCGACGGCCGGCCTCGTGGAAGTTCCCGTGAGGCAGCACCGTCCTCCTCATACTGGCGGCGCCCTCTCACGCCGATTGATGAAGAAGGCGTCCCAAGTATGCTGGTTATCGGGATGCCGGCGAGATTCATCCGCTGCTCCGGCGTGAGGTCGAGGTAGTAGTGGTTCGTGATGGCCGCCCGACGCGATACCACGAGGGGACGGGAGGGACCCGCACGCCCGGGCGCTTAGGCTCCAGCCGGTGGGGACGCCTTGATAGCCCGGTGGACAAGGGTAGTTCGAGGCGCAAAGCTCCTCCACCTGGCCGGTAGGTTAGAGTGGGTGCGGTGGAAGCCCTGAGAGAGTGATGAGAGATTGTAGAGATGTGATAATGCTGGCCAAGCCGGGCTACATATATGTAGTGAGAAATGGAGGGAAAAATGGGAGCGGGAAGACAGGAGGCGGGAAGAAAGTGGCGGGAAGAAAGAGGCGGGAAGACAGGGAAGAAATGGCGGGAAGAAGAGGAATCCAGAGCTGGTCATCTAACCTTTAGTCCCGGCTGGTTGGTGCAACCGGGACTAAAGGTTAGACAGACGCGTGGGTAGCGCATTTACGCCATGTCGGAGGAACAAGACAAAGCGAAGCGGCGCCGTGCCTATAAAAGGAGCATCGATACGCGAAGATAGAGGCGTGAAGAAATGGCGGGAAGACATAGGCGGAAAGAACTGGCGGGAAGATCGGCGGGAAGAACTTGTGGGAAGACAGAGGCGGGAAGAACTTCTCTGAATTTTTTGATATATTATTTGTATTTTTAGAATTTTGAAATGAATTAGTTCTATTTTTCTGAATTTTTTGATATATTATTTGTATTTTTTAACATATTGAATTGAATTAGTTTTATTTTTGACATATTATTTGTATTTGCCGGCAGGTACCCTTTAGTCGCGGTTGGGCAGGCGACCACACTAAAAAGGGTACCTTTAATCATGGTCTCGCCGCCAACCGCGACTAAAGAAGCGGGGAACGCATAAAAACCATAAAAAACCCTTTAGTCGCGGTTGGGCAGGCGACCAGCGACTAAAGGTACCTTAATCATGGTCTCGTCGCCAACCGCGACTAAAGGGGGCTATAAATACAAGGCTCCGATTCGATTCTCGCTTGTTAAGTCTCTGCGCCCTCGGCGCCGCCCGCCGTCGCCCTCGCCCTCGGCCGCCCGCCCGCCATCGCCCTCGCCCTCGGCCGCCCGCCCGTCGCCCTCGCCCTACAGCCGCGCCGCCCGGCGGCCTCGGTCTTGCCGACTCGTCGAGAACCATGAAAACGCCGTTTATATTAAATCGGTGGGAGAGTGGGGAGTGGCGGCGTGGGGAGGAGTGGGGAGCGGCGCGGGAGGAGTGGGGAGTGGCTGCGGCTCTCGTGGTCTCGTGGTGCAGGGAGGCGGCGCGGGAGGAGGGGGTGCTCGGCTTGGGAAGGGGCACGGAGCCGGGCGAGGCCGGACTCGGCCGGCGGAGTCGCCCCAGCGAGACTTCGGGCGGCGGCGCGCGAGGGAGAGGGAGGCGGGCGCTGGTCAGGCCGGGCTGGCTGGCTGGCCAGGCCGGGCCTCGGTCCGTGGGGCAGCGCTGCTTTTTTTTAAATTAAAACAAAAGCGAAATAAATAAAATATCAAACGAACTCCGATTTAAATAAAACAAATTTTCCCCGACTCCTAAAATGAGTCGAACAAAATGAACTTTTAAAAACTGCAACATGCATAAAAATATTAAATGCTCATTTTGCCTAAGCAAAATAAATCTTCCAAAACCAAATTTGATTTATTTATAATATCTTCGTTTTTCCTAAATGTTGGGAAAGTCATATTATTCCCTCTCTTGAGATTTTTATAGGAAAACTTTATGAAGATAATTTTAAATAAATCCAATGATCCTATTTCCAAAATTTGAGAAATCCAAAATATGAAAATAATGAAACTTCCAACTCTCTCCGAGGGTCCTTGAGTTGCGTGAAATTTCCTAGGATCGGAAAATGCGAGAAAATATGATATGCATGATGATCTAATGTATAACATTCCAAATTGAAAACCAAAAACAAATTGTATTTTTTTACCAAACATTGACAAATGTTTAATTGCTTACAAAGTTTCTTCACAAAATGACATTCGTGAAGACGTGGTTGTCTTTGTCCTCGCCTCCCTCTCCGTGTGTGTTGTCCTCGCCTCCCTCTCCGTGGACGCCGTCGTCTGCCGCCCGTCTCGCGCTCTACCGCGACACCCTCTCCCACCCTTCCTCGCCTCCTTTTGCCACGCCCTTTCGCCACCGCCACCGCCACCGCCCCTTCTTCACTTAATTAATTTGTTTTTACTACATGTTTTCAGGGTGACATAATGGCGGACGATAGAGTTGACCCGATTATGGACAACTATGATCCGGACGGTGAAGCACATATGTTCGGCATCATAAACGGCGATATTCTATATGTGCCGACCGGAGAAGAAGAAGATGATATCTCTTCTTATCTGAACCTTGACGGTGAAGATGAAGGCGCCGTCGACAAGATGATGCCGAACAAGCGTCGATAAACGACGATCTTCAAATGGAAGTAGCAACCACCTCCGGCGAGGTATATATATACATTGAGCCTCTGGTGATACAAACTAACTGATTTGAATAAATATGTGTGTACTAACGCTGCGACTCTCTTTCTTATTTTAGCCCTCGGCGGATCGTCAAACAATCGAGTACGTCGTCAAAGCGTGGCGCAACCAAGACGATGAAACAAGGAGAAACATGCACCATCGAGGTTGTCGACAAGCAACCGGCAGGCAGCTGGAGCCCCGCAAGAACGCCACCAAGTTTGTCGCCCAATGCGGAGCCATTGTTAGAGACAACGTCTCGATCACCGTCGAGGAGTGGAATGAGCCAAAGAAGGCACGAATTGATGGTTTCACTTTTGTCGATAAGAGAACAAAAAAGATTGCTTCAAGAAGCTTATGGAACATTTCGTTCTACCTCCGAATACAACAAATTCGATGAGGAGGGTAACAAGATTGAGGAAAACAAGGAGAGGAGGAGGCTAGTCAAACAGTTCGCTCTTCATAAGATGGCCGACGCATTCGAAATTCAAGCAAAATCTAGCCCATGACTTTGTCAAGCGAGAACAAGACTCCGGATTTCAAAGGACAATATGAGAAACTGAAACATGATTGGCCAGAATTTGTGAAGCAAAAGAAATCGGAGCAGTTCATTCAAATATCGAAAAAATAAGGAAAATGCGGCTAAGAAGGAGTACAATCATGTTATGGGGCCAGGAGGGTATCGCATTTGGGTGCCTAGGTTGGAGAAGATGGAGAACGAAATGAGGGCGCGAGGAATCCGTCCAGTGCGGAGGATGGGACCCAAGGGCCAAAAGCTGGTGGTACGGGCATGGGGAACGCTGAACCCGGAGAGGGGAGTGTGTTTACGGGGCAAATTAATTAAACCCACCCAAGCCCTTATTGGCGCAATGAAGGATGCTCAGGGGAAGATCAAGTTCAACAGAGAGAACGACGCTACCGACAAAAGCCCTCGGGAATCCCTGAACACGGAGGGCGTGTATACGAGGCATGGGGCACATTCCGTGGAAAATAGGGTTCCCCGAGCGATGACCCGTCTGATTCTGAAGCCGTAAGAGAAAGATGGATCGGGAATCAGATGTTGTGGCGCGGTTGGCATCGGAAATGGATGTGATGAAGAAAACCATGAGTGTACTAGTAGCGAAAGAGATGCAGCTCGGGTGCAGCATGAAGATCATCCAGTGGATCTCGGAAGCCAGCAGCGGAGAAGCAGCGTGGCTTCCACGGAGGCCCCACCGGCTGGTGCAGATGCACCGACGATCGAAATTACTGCACCGGAGCCTCTGGTGGTCGAAATTACTGCACCGGAGCCTCTGGTGGTCGAAATTACTGCACGGAGCCTCCTCGCTACCCGTGGGCGATATAAAGGAGATGAAAGAATGTCATCTGTATTATCCTATCGGGAACATGTCCATGAAGGTAGCCATCGGCAGTGCTTTACCATGTTTACAGAGCACTCCACCACAACAACCCCATTCAAGATGGCTATGCTCGTGTCACGGTGGAGGACATAGTCCAAGGGTTTGAGGACACAGAGATTGACATTGCTACACCAAGGGGAGAAAAGACTTGGAGATGTCAAGCGCCATTTCATTCTATGGCAAAAGAAGTTTATCAAGTTTCGAGCGAGGCGCCAAGGACAACAAGTCCACCCCCTCACGGTGGTGGTGGTGGCGGTGGCGGTGGTGGTGGTGGTGGTGGTGGTGGCGGTTCACCTACACCTCCGCCACGTCGACCGACGCCGCCCCGATCCTAACGTCTGGCGGGTGATCAGCCGCCCCCGATCCTCTCGTCCGGCGGGTGATCGACGCCGCCCCAATCCACCTCCGGCAAAGAAGCGAAGCAGTCCTGGATTATTAACCCGGACCCTTATGTACCTAAGACCACAAAGGTGCGGAGCCATCACTGAAGCCTCTCCCCACAAGGCCTTGGGAACGTAGTGCCGAGGAAGTCGGCGTGGCATGCTGCTGATTTGGAGAAATGGAAGGCGGACTGCAAGAAGAAAAGAGAGCCCGAGCCCAAGCCAGTATTTTCGATGAGCAAAAGAAGTGGGCTAAGTCATTTTTGAGCACACCGTCCCAAGCCGCCAAGAATCTGCCTAACGACTATGCACGTGAACTTCACAGCAGGCACTCATGTTCAAGGAGAACAAAGAGCGGGAGAAGGCCGAAAGTAAAATAAGCGGAAACAAGTTGCCCAGCTCGGGAACAAAGTAAACAATCGATTGCCCGCTTATAGTGGAAGCCTTCTGTCCGGATGCCCCGAGATCATACAAGCTGCGACAAAGACAGGATTGATCAGAACGAGTGCCGTAGAACAAGCGGCCAACTTAGGTATTACTCTTCGTGAACTGTTAGGCCTTGATGAGGCGCCGATGAAGGAGGTAGTAATTACATATGTCAAGAATGGGCCTCTCGTCGAGCCTCGCGAGAAAAGGATCTACCTCCACAAATGAAAGGTCTGCTGAAATGGTACAAGGGTTACATAAAAATAAAAACGCCAAAGAATATATTTATGCGGAAGTTAGACATGAGCATCACTTCAAACATTACTATGTACAAATTGAACTGAGTGAATTGTTCCAGCTTTTCAATCTGCGCGAGCTCGACAAATCTATCATCGGTTGCTACGTTACGTAAGTGATTTATTAATTTCTACCCCATCTCGTTCATATTGCCTGCACTATATATATGTCCTAACTATATTGTTGTGTCCGCTATTATACATGCAGAATAAAGATTAAGGAATGCAGAGTAAGGAACATCCATGATGTTGGGTTCATTGACCCACACATCGTTAATGGACATGTGTTGGAGCCGTCACCCGCCGACGTGGAGGCAGACACTGTGGCAGTTTCTTACAAAGCAGGAACTCAAAAGTGATATTCTATTTCCTTACCATTTTGGGTGAGTGTTTACATCTTGAGCACATTCTCTTTTGTTTACTCCATGCATGGTATGTGGCGGCTAATCGATGAGTTATGCATGACGTCGTGCATGTATCGTGTCCGCAGGTTCCACTTTGGATTCTGCTAGTAATTAAAGTTAACACCTCGAATGTCTCGTCCACGACTCTCTCGAATATGGATCCAAAGCTTTGGGGCGGCATGAGAAGAATGCTGCGAAGTAATTATTTTCATTCATTTGCGCTCTATATCGATCGGCCTATTTCGTTCATTTCCTAATATCAAGTAACTAATAACTCTCTTGTTCATTTAATTTTCTTTGCCTCGTAGGGTTTGGAGACGGTTCGTAGATACAAAGGTCGGTGAATTCAAAAAGAGCTAGAATTCAAAAGGTCAAAGCCTAAGAATGCCGGGGATATTCAGCCACCGGAGACCAATCTATG
Organism: Aegilops bicornis; assembly: GCA_021605145.1. Classification (NCBI taxonomy): domain Eukaryota; kingdom Viridiplantae; phylum Streptophyta; class Magnoliopsida; order Poales; family Poaceae; genus Aegilops; species Aegilops bicornis. The sequence goes on along the minus strand of CM038673.1, from coordinate 567,092,350 downwards.
TGGATACTATATGCGTGAGATGATCCGAGATACACCTCTGGCGGGTTCCGAGTGATACCAATGCTCGGAGGAATAACCTCCGGATGATGCTTAGTCCGTAGCTTCGCTTCCGACCACTTCAAGAGGAACTAGCTGGATGGTTCAGCAGGAAGTCCTCCATCCTAAAGGAGAACACTATTACGAGGACGTAGAACTTTATATGCATTAAATCATGTATGGAAACTTGTTCAAAATTGTATATGGTCATCCGATGATATTGAATATATATTGTATATTCCTCTTGAATTCTTTTTGGTTCTAATTTCAAATTTATTTGAAATTGTACATTCATATGCATGTATGTAGTACCGTAGAATATATGAAACTCCTTCAAAATTAAAATAAAGCACAAAAGAAATAAAACAATACAAATTAAACAGAAAACAGGTTTAGGGGGCTAAAACCCTAAACCTGTGGCGGCCTAATCGCGGTTGGCGGAAGAACGCGACTAAAGGTCCTCCGCCCGACGGCCGCTTTGGCGCCCGTGGGCAGGCCGTTAGTCGCGGTTCTTAAGCAGCCGCGACTAAAGGTGGGGGGCATTAGTCGCGCTTATTTGGTCGCGGTTGCCCAACCGCGACTAATGGCAGTTGCGAACCGCGACCAAAGGCCTTTTTTCCACCAGTGTCCAACCCATCCGTGGGTATTTCAACTCCCCTTCTGTTTTTTTTTATTTTTCTGCGCACATTTGCTCTACTCTCACTTTGCCTGGTATGCTCTCATTTTCTTAGATTTAGTTTTGCTTGTTCTATCTCCTCCCATTTTCTATTTGTTGTTCTTTTCTCTGTTTTTAATTTGGTTTTTTACATCCTATTTTATTTATTCTTTTTGGTTACGACATAATGAATGGATTATTGCTTTATTTGGCTTTTATTATATTGTTTCCCATCTACTATATGGTTCACTTTGCTAGCTATAAAAAAAAGCATTATGGGTTACTGCCTGGTGGACCTCTGAATATTTTTTCACCTCAGCTTGATTGACAAGCTCACCAGCAGGAAATGTAGTATGAGATGATTTTTTTAATTTCTCTAGCTTTTCTTATTGGTATGTACAAAAAGGACAAAGTCTTGTATACTTAATATCGAGTCTTATTCATCTGCATTTTTGGAATACCATCGAAAATCTTGAATTACTTTTGCTTTGATGGGTAACCTATCACTAAACAGAATATAGCTTCCAGCCTTCACACATAGAGACTAATTTGGTACTTCGGTTGGGTTGTCCTATTTTCTGTGTGGTCGAACAGGAAAGCTAAATGTATAGTTTATTTGCTCGGCACCATTTATTGTGCCACATAGAAGTACATCTTTTTCTTATTTTTGCTAATGCAATCATCAATACCGTACCTTAGTTAACCTTCCCAATTTTTGTTCTCTTTTTGGTCATACATTAGGATTATTATGGATTTTCTGAAGGTGGTGGTGGGGGTTGCACGACATGTTCCGTCTGGTTTCAGGAGTGTGTGTTGCACCTGAAGAAAATTCTCGGGTTGTCTCTCTTCGTATTTCCACCTTAGTTGTGATATTTTATTTATTGCTAATCATTTGAGTTAGTGTACAATCATATATTTGTCACCCATGGCTCCTTAGAGAGCTGGACATGCTTGGTTGGAGTCGTCGTCGTCCTGGTTGGGGAGATGAGCATGCTTATGCTTATATTACAAAGATTAGCGTGTAGTCCTTCTATGCCTTCTAATTAGATAGTTTGGCTTGATTTTAGATGCTTACAATCTCTTGTCATAGAATTTTATAATTGCTTCACATGGAAAGTAGCCCTCTCCCAAGCTGACGGACTTGGTTTGTTTTTCAATGTAGGCATGAGGTCTCCGAGTCGTTTAAATCTGAACGCAACACCAAGGTATCACTCTTGTAAAATCTCAGTGCAAGAGTTGTCCGTTCAAATAAGATTTTGATTGTGTTTTTTCCTTTTGCCTAGCAAAACATATATGATGCCTCTAATTTGTAGGCTGCTAGCCTGAGCATTGCCGAACAATACATCAAAGCATAGCTAAACTTGATAAAAGCAAACATGGAAGCCCTCCCTAATTCATCAATTTACAAAGATCATAGGTGATTCACCAGTTAATTAGATTATGAATTTTATTTATGTTATTGCTGATCTCAAATGCTTAGTTTCTAAGTTTATCTTAAAACTACATGCTTCCTCGTTGCTTATTGGAGAAGATGTTCGTATGCTTTCTCTCGTGTGCATGCTTGTGTAGTGTCATCATTTTTCAGTGCACTGCACTACCTGTTTGGGTTAGTTCTTTGGGTGTTCTGTGTGCACATGTGGTGCTTCCTGCTTCCTAGCTAGGGGGTCTGACAGTGATTGTGTAGACTACCAAACAATGGTTGCTGCTTACTGATTGTAGCCTTGTAGGCATGGTCACTGTAGCCATAGAAACTATATTCCTTTTGGATTGGTCGAGCATAGAACATGTTCATACATATTATGAAGAGCTGCTCCGCCTCCCCGCCTCATCTCATTTTCCTCTCTTCCTCACGGCGCCAGGAGCATGCATGGCCTCGATCTGGAGAAGGGGAGCAGCCACCGGCCGATTCTAGCCCACTCCGGCGGTCCCGGCGGCCATCCAGCACCTTCCTGTGCTCTCTACCATCTCCATTGTGCTAACTCGACCTGCAGGTCCTCAACATCATCCGCGACTAACCCTAGCCGCTCGGACTGCTGGTGTGCGGTGTCGCCATGGACGCCGGCGCGGCGCCTGCACCTCTGACTGTTTCCTCCGACACCGTCCGCGTTGCCTACGGGGCATCCACCTCCTCGTACGCCCCTCTCACCCAGGCGCACCTCTTGGGGTCCTTGGCGCTTGTGATTTCCCCGTGCGAGTATGTAAAAAGTTGCAGGATCTTTCGATCCAATAGTCGATTGTAGAATAGCTTAACTACAGACGTGTGAGAGATTAGAAATTTTGCACAGGCTTGAGAATCCCTGACTATCTCGATATAACTGAGAGTAATTTCATAGGATGGTGGCAACAGAGTGACTCTTTGGTGCCGGAGAGCTCGGGATTCATCACCCCTAACCGAATCAACCCTGCTATCCAAGGTTCCCTCCTCCTGGTCCTTCATTGCCACCAAAATTTCCCATTGCCTTGCAATTTGTTAGATTCGTTGATTTTGCTATCCTATAGTCTTGGATGGGTCCCCAGCCCCAGGCAAACCAATCTCAATGGAATCATGGAGATCAAAAGATTTTGCTATGTCGATATACTTCTATGAATTACATATTTTCTTCCTTGAGATTTATCAGTGTAATCTTTAAAAAGTAGCCTCTGCATGTTTATGGCCTCTCAGCTTCGTGCTTATGGTGCGGCTGCGTGGAAGCCGACGACAAGTACGGCCGCTCTCTACTTGCCTCTAATATGTATGTCTTAACTCCCTCGAGAAAAGGAGTCTTTGCAATGTCAACCAGTACTCCACTTCACATTCAATCATATGCAGAAATATATGCCATGTTTTTCAATAGTCTGCTCGCCTCTTCTACATAAAAAGGTGATGTGTTCTAATTTTCTTTCATTGTTTAAGTTGATTGACGACAGAGCAAACTATGTGATTTAAATAATCATCAAGAACATGTCAATCATTTCAAATAAACATTCTTTTTATTTTACTGAACATGTGAAATGGCTGCTTGGTGGAGGTGCCAGGATTTATGAATTAAGCTATCTGATGATGACAGTGCTTATATTTTATAGTTTTACATTTTTAATTCCCTTTAGAATTAACATGTATCAACGAAAACAATGAATTTCTGACGTTTACAATTTGGTTTGTGTACGTGCCTTATTTAGACTACCCGCATATCTGGAGGCATCGCGTGCGCCCGCCGTTTATGACCGCCGGATCGATTCACCACAGACGGCGGTGATGCAGACCAGGAACGCATCGGACATGGACGCTGTGCGGAAACTCGGCGCTGCCAGTGCCACCTCGGTGAGGAGGAAGACGCTCTGCGATATCACCAACCTAAGGCGGCCGCTGGCGGCGGCAGGACGGGTTGAGGTACGCGGACGGCGTGGATGGGATCGCGCGGTTGGTCAAGGCAAGATTTGCTGACCCGACTCCACCGCCGTCTCTTTCTTGGTTATGAGTATGATTTGTCGCGGTGGCTAGCGCTGCTCTTTTTTCCTGGAATCTATGTGTGTGTAAATGCAAGAGAATTCGGATCTTGTGAAGCTCCTGGAGGAGAGAGTATTTTCCTTCATCGATTGTTCTCTTTTGTCTAGGATGGATAGGGCTTCTTGATGTGTGGTTGTTCTGGTGTTGACTCTATTTGGTTTGATCTGCATAGTATACATCACGGCTCCATAGTAGACATCCATGTTTAAAACTAAGATCAGATATTTGAATTGTCAGACTCTTTTGCTCATTGTCAGACCATGACTACGGCTTCCTATTAAAGTTGTGTGGAATGCTACTAAAAAGTGGACAAAATTATGCTTCAAATGTATTCTTTATTCTCCTAGCCCCTTCAAGGCTTCTGGTTAATGTTCACCGATGTGCTCCTGAAAGTTGCAAGATGGCACTATATGGGGACAACCATCAGTCATCGCTCAGTCTCAAGATCGCCATGACACCTGAACTGTTCTGCTGAATAATATCTTGCATAGTTTATATTGTCCTGTTTCCATCTACATATAGGAATACATGCATATGTAGCAAGCACAAATCATTCGTTTCAAAAAACAGTACATAGACAACCATATTATGTCCAGTCCTGATACACTTGCAATTTCTTACTAATGGTCTGTGAAGTTATGTCCTATAATACACTACCAGAAAAACTGGGGTTGCCGACGGCCAACTCTATGCCGACGGCCCCCGTCGGCATCTATGGACCTATGCCGACGGCCAAGGAAAGGCCGTAGGCGTAGAAAAGCCGTCGGCATACATTCATCTATGCCGACGGGGCCGTCGGCATAGACCAGGCCGTCGGGACCGCCCGTGGTACGCCTACGGGACCCGTCGGCATAGGACAGGCCGTCGGCATAGCCGGGGCCCACCTGCTCGGTCAGCACTGAACATTTGACGGCGTTGATCCTACGCCGACGGGCGGTAACGGCGGCCGTCGGCATATCTGTGGCAGAGGTATGCCTACGGCGAAGCCGTCGGCATAGGCCCCTCTGCCACGTCACCGATCCGTGTGCCACGCAACGTCATCGATCCGTGGGACAACCTCCGTGTGTGCACAGATATGCCGACGGCCTAGCCGTCGGCATACGTGTATTTTACTTTATTTTTTTATTTTTACTCTGTTTTGTTATTTTTACTTTATTTTAGTTTTTGTTTTTGTATAAGATAATTATGCCTTATCTAAAAAAACATACCCGATGTAAAAAACTCATGATTTTATCGCGCTCCGAGTATTTAATAATATTCACGCAGCATCGTTTCCGCAGAACGTCTACTACCGTGTCATCGCCGTCCGTGAGGGGGGCCACACCCCGGAGGCAGCGTGCGCCTCTTCGGACATGCCACCACACCACCCGCATGTATGAGGGCCCGATGCGGCCTCGGTGGCATTGCTACCCCGGGGCCCCCGCCCCGCCTAACCTCAGAGCGCTTGACCACCGGATCTAGCCCTTTGACTTTGCAGACGGGATTTGACGGTGGGCCTCTCCACCCGGTTGTGTTAGGTCAGCCCATAGGAACACTTTGGAGCAACATCCGGGCGGACCCACAGCAAGATCCCCTCCGTAGACCCGACGTCCGTTTCCCCTCCAGTGCGGCGGCGACGCCGTCCGTGAGGGCGAACCCGGAGACGCGTGCCGCCTCTTCGGACATGCCACCACACCACCTGCATGTATGAGGGGCGGTGCGGCCTCGGTGGCATTACTACCCCAGGGCCCCGTCCGCCTAACCACAGGCGGTTGACCACGAGATCTAGCCCTTTGACTTCCCACAGACGGGCTTTGACGGTGGACCTCTTCACCCGGTTGTGTCGATTCGGCCCATAGGGACACCGGGAGCAACATCCGAGCCAAACCCACAGCTACATCCACTCCGTGTAGACCCGGCCGTCCGTTTCCCCCCTCCAGTGCGGCGTGGCCGCCGTCCGTGAGGTCACACACCGGAGATGCGTCTTGCGGGCATTTGCAACCGCCACAACACTTCCGGACTTGTGAGAGGCCGCCTCGCAAGATTTGACGGTATGTTAGCCCCGGAGGCCGCCCGGCCATCGTGACGCGGGAAGAGCAATCCGTGAGAGGAAAGTGTTCAGATACTTCTCCATCACGAAAAATTATGAAAAATTACCATCGGTCCTATAGCACATGTGCCCACGTCATGTAAAAAACTCATGATTTTATCGCGCTCCGAGTATTTAATAATATTCACGCAGCATCGTTTCCGCAGAACGTCTACTACCGTGTCATCGCCGTCCGTGAGGGGGCCACACCCCGGAGACCTGTGCCGCCTCTTCGGACATGCCACCACACCACCCCGCATGTATGAGGGCCCGATGCGACGCTCCGGTGGCATTGCTACCCCCGGGGCCCCGTCCGCCTAACCTGTAGCGTTTGACCACCGGATCTAGCCCTTTGACTTTGCACGGACGGGATTTGACCAGTGGGCCTCTCCACCCGGTTGTGTTAGGTCAGCCCATACGAACACTTTGGAGCAACATCCGGGCCAGACCCACAGCAAGATCCCCTCCGTGTAGACCCGACGCGTCCGTTCCCCCCCCCCCCTCCAGGTGCCGGCGGTGGCGCCGTCCGTGAGGGGGCCGAACCCCGGAGACGCGTGCCGCCTCTTCGGACATGCCACCACACCGTACGACATGTATGAGGTCCCGGTGCGATGCTCCGGTGGCATTGCTACCCCCCAAGGCACGCGGCTCCGTGTGCCCCCCTCATGGGCGTCGATGCCGCCGTGTCACTAGCGTCGCAACCGGGTCCCATACACACGGTCAACTAAAAATCTAAACACTGTAATAACTGAATATATTAAAATGTAATAATTTCTTGTCCACAGGCGAGGTGGGACTATTTCTTCAAAATAATGTGGTTGCCTTCTATGCCTACGGCCTGGCCGTCGACTTAGGCCTCCTCTCTTTGACGACTGCCTGGCTTTCGGAATAGGTCCACCTTATCCACTCCTCCCGCTCCACTGACTTGTGGACCCGGCCTATGCCGACGGCTGGGCCGTCGGCATAAGTGTGACCTTATCCACTCGCCACTCGTCCTCCTCCACCCGTTCCTTCTGTTGGGGAACGTAGTAATTTCAAAAAATTTCCTACGCACACGCAAGATCATGGTGATGCATAGCAACGAGAGGGGAGAGTGTTGTCTACGTACCCTCGTAGACCGAAGCGGAAGCAATCTGGCGTAGAGGAAGTAGTCGTCGTTCTCCTCGCGATCCAACCGATCCAAGCGCCGTTACTCCGGCACCTCCGAAGTTCTTGGCACACGTCAGCTCGGTGGCGCTCCTCGGGCTCCGATCCGGCCAAAGCTCCGGGAGAGAGAGTTCCGTCGGCCTGACGGCGTGGTGACGATCTTGATGTTCTACTATCGCGGGGCTTCGCCTAAGCACTGCTACGATTTGACCGAGGTGGCATATGGTGGAGGGGGGCACCGCACACGGCTAAGGAACGATCTCAAGGAACAACTTGTGTGTCATGGGGTGCCCCCCTGCCCCCGTATATAAAGGAGCAAGGGGGAGGGCCGGCCGGCCTTAGGAGGCGCGCCAAGGGAGGGGGGGAGTCCTCCTCCTAGTGGGAGTAGGACTCCCTTTCCTAGTCCAACTAGGAAGGAGGAAGGGGAAGGAAGGAGAGGGAGAGGAAGAGGGAAAGGGGCCGCCCCCTCCTTGTCCAGTCGGACTCCCCATGGGGGGCGCCACCTCCTCTGGCGCAGCCCTCTCTCTCCCTCTTGGCCCAATAAGGCCCATTACTTCCCGGGGTTCCGGTAACCCTCCGGCACTCGGTTTTATCCGGAAACTTCCGGAACCTTTCCGAGTCCGAATATAGCCGTCCAATATATCAATCTTTATTTCTCGATCATTTCGAGACTCCTCGTCATGTCCGTGATCACATCCGGGACTCCGAACTCCTTGGTACATCAAAATACACAAACTCATAATATAACCGTCATCGAAACCTTAAGCGTGCGGACCCTACGGTTCGAGAACAATGTAGACATGACCGAGATACATCTCCGGTCAATAACCAATAAGCGGGACCTGGATGCCCATATTGGTTCCTACATTTTCTCTGAAGATCTTTATCGGTCGGAACCGCATAACAACATCGTAGTTCCCTTTGTCATCGGTATGTTACTTGCGAGACTCGATCGTCGGTATCCAATACCTAGTTCAATCTCGTTATTGGCAAGTCTCTTTACTCGTTCGTAATGCATCATTCTGTAACTAACTCATTAGCTACATTGCTTGCAAGGCTCATAGTGATGTGCATTACCGAGATGGCCCAGAGATACCTCTCCGACAATCGGAGTGACAAATCCTAATCTCGAAATATGCCAACCCAACATCTGCCTTTGGAAACACTTGTAATACTCCTTTATAATCACCCAGTTACGTTGTGACGTTTGGTAGTACCCAAAGTGTTCCTCCGGCAAAGCAGGAGTTGCATAATCTCATAGTTATAGGAACATGTATAAGTCATGGATAAAAGCAATAGCAACATACTAAGCGATCGGGTGCTAAGCTAATGGAATGGGTCATGTCAATCAGATCATTCAACCAATGATGTGACCTTGTTAATCAAATGACAACTCCTTTGTCTATGGTCAGGAAACTTAACCATCTTTGATTAACAAGCTAGTCTAGTAGAGGCATACTAGTGACACTCCGTTTGTCTATGTATTCACACATGTATTATGTTTCCGGTTAATACATTTCTAGCATGAACAATAAACATTTATCATGATATAAGGAAATAAATAATAACTTTATTATTGCCTCTAGGGCACATTTCCTTCACCTTCTCTGTCTCACCCCGACCCCAACCTCTCTCTCTCCCCGATAGCCACCGCCGCACCTACACCGCCCAACACCGCCGGCCCGCCCCGGCCACCACCCCGCCCCGACCTCGTCCCCACCCCGCCCCGGCCGTCGCCCGCCCGGCCCGACCTAAATCCACGCCCGGCCGACGCCTCCCCGCCCGACCTCGTCCCGCCCAGACTCGTCGCCGCCGCGCCGCCCGCCCGCCTCGGCCGCCGCCCAGCTCGACCTCGTCCCGCCCGCCGCCCGCCCGACCTCATCCCCACCAACGCCGCAACCCCGCCCCGACTCGACCTCATCCCCACCCAACGCCGCCGCTCGTGGTGAGGAGGAACCTCTACTGAGTCGCGCGCTCCCTCCCGGGCAGCCGCCACCCGACCTCGTCCACGCCTCGGCCGACGCCCCTCCCCGCCCCGACCTCGTCCCCGCCTCGACCTCCTCTCCGTTAGGTCCGGCCCCCTTCCCTCCCAAGAACATTTTTTCTGTTTTTTTCATGATTTTGCAGAGTATAAGAGGGCTAAATGTGAGAGTTAGACACATAGATGGTAGTTAGATAGATAACTTGTTCATACGGATTTTTTTTACATGATGATGATTGTTAGATGAGAAGTGATAGTGATGATTTTTTATGCTTCGATGATTTTGAGATGATGATGATGATGATGGATGATAGATGATTGGTAGATGATGATGTTGATGATAGATGATGATGTTTTTTTATGCTTCGATAATTTTTAGATGAAGATGATGTTTTTTATGATTCGATGATTGTTATACGATGAGGATATTGTGATGTTCTATGAGTTGTGATGTTCTAAAAATTTTGTCGCGATGCATTTTGCAGGCTTTGTGGTGTTGCATTTCATCAAAGTGACCGTCGTCCGACGCGTTGTTCCCTGAGCATCCCTCTGTTGTTCGACTCCTTCCCCTACAACCGAGGGTGAGCTACAAGTCCATCTCCTCCATTTTTTGATGTAACTAGATTTCATTCTCAAGTCAACTGGCGTAACCTAGGCGTCTCCCGTCCGAAAGGGTTGCATCGATAAATATGCATTCAATTGCATATTTATGACCGCAGCTCTTCGGATTGTCCAAATAAGCTTTTCCACGGACAGCCCAAGGATGTGTAGATTGGGTATGTTCTCCATGTTCTACCCCATTCCGAGACAGGATTTCGGCGGCGCCTCCCCATTGTTCTCTGGAGCACATTCTCTCGGCTATTTGCCGAGATGTGTATCTGGAGAACAGCGGGGAGGTGCTGCCGAAATTTTGTCTCGGAACGGGGTAGAATGGAGAACGTACTCAATCTACACATCCTCGGGTGGGATTAGGACCCATCTTTACCTATTAGAGATGTAGGTGGATTCAACGCGGTAGAAACTGAAAATTTGATGTGATTAATTTAAGTGAATCCTTAATTATGTTGTGTGGTTTGCAAAATAGCAGAGGATGGCCGATAATCAGTGGATGTATAGTGGTTTTATCCGTCGGAATCGAGTAACATCAGAGTGGATCGCGAAAACCGATGTGTATTTGAAGGAGATATTCCGTCGTCCAATGAGAATTATCCCACCATGCCCCTGTGCGAGATGTGCCAGACGTCACCGTAGAAATCAGACGGACATGAGTGAGCACCTTATACGCATACGGATATATGCCAAACTTTGACATGCCGCCGATAAACATAGCCGATCGTAACCGTGGTAGAGAGGAGGTGATGCGACAACGCATCGATGGATATGAGGACGACGGGGTCAGGACATGCTAGATGATGTCATTGTTGCGTAAGCGGCAAATGCGACACCTTGAGAGAATGAACCGGAGGAGCCGGAGGCAACCGCAAAGGCCTTCTTGGAGGTCTTGGCCTCGTCGAAGAAACCTCTTTATGCGGGTGCGAAAATATCTCATTTGGATGCCATCTCGCAATCGATTGCAGTCAAGGCTGAGTATCGGTCAGAGCCGTAAATGCTTCAAGCATTCACGGGAGTATGGGCTAACAGCCTCCAAGAGGGTCATAAACTGCCGAAAAGCATGTACGATACAAAGAAAATCATGAAGGCACTCTCTATGGAGTATGAGAAAATAGATGTTTGCTCAAGAAGTGCCTTTTGTTTAGGCACGAGTATGCGGATGACAAGTACTGTAGGAAGTGTGGTTCATCTCGGTACATTGAGGTGGTCGGTGAGGATGGTGAGAAAAAGCAGCTAACCATCCCCGTTAAGGGTACAAAATATATACGAGGTTAAATTCCGCCAGGGGCGTGAGACCCTAAGTCTGCCTGTGTTCAAATGCCAATGGTTCGATCCGCGGGAGGGGGTAAAACATACGCCTTCCATTGGTTTGGTCGAAGTTAAACCATCAACCGTCTATGCCGGAGCTGATCTCTTCATTGCGGCTACCCAAGCTACACAAGTATATTATCTGCCTTACCCATGCCAGAAAGTGTATCTAAAGGGTTGGGAAGTTGTGTTCAAGGTGTCGCCACATGGTAAGCTACCAGACCCGAATGAAGACGATTACTACAACATTAACCCCATGACATACGAGGGAGTGTTCTATCAAGAGCAACCTGATGATGATGATGATGATGATGTGGTTAGAAACGATGACGCTAGACCATTGGGTGATGATGATGTGGACCCAAACGTGGACGATGCACGGAATGATGGTGAGACCATTGTCAATGAAAATGACATACTTATGCTAGAAAAGTTAAACGAAGACGCTGACGAGGAGGAAGAGCCTCCACCTCCGTCGAACAACGAAGATGATATGATTGATAGTGATGATGAGACGGACCGAGAATGAGGTTACAACAGGATGATTCATATGGGTTCTAGCGGATGTGCGTTTCAAGTTTAGGAATATGCCTTTTTATGCATTTTTATTAATGTGTTTATTATCATGCCTTTTCTTCATTTCATTAATTTACTAATTGCTTTTTCTCTTTTCAATGCAGGTTCGTGCAACATGGGCAAGGGAAGGCCGACGGCGTTGGTTTCCTACGCAAGGTCGTCGGCCTGCCTAGTCGGAGTGGTCGAGCACGTAATCCTCCCCTCGGCTGCTTGACGATGACTCCTCACAGGAGGTCGAGGGAGAGGTGCCCCTAGAGGAGGAGGGGCGGGGAGAGCCTCTAGAGGACGAGGTGCTGGGGAGAGCCACTCTGAGGGGTCGCGGCCAGAAAGAGCGCACCCTCACCGACTTAGGGGTGTTGTCTTCGAGGCCCTCCTCTAGTGAGGTACCCTCCTCTAGTGAGGTACACTCTAGGGAGGAGGAGGAGGAGGAGGAGGAGGAGGAGGTGGAGGAGGAGGCACGCGAGGAGGAGGGGGAGGAGGAGGAGGAGGAGGAGGAGGAGGAGGTTGGTGAGGGGGAGGCAGGCGAGGAGGGGGGTGGTGGCGGGGATGATGGTGGTGACGGGAAGGGGGTTGACAACAAGGGATGGCTGCGTGGCAACGCATAAAGCTACCAAAGCAGGTTCACACTCTTGAGGAGCGAAGTGGCTCATTGAGCCCACGGGAAAAAAGTAAACAGTTCATTATTTTGCTTGTCACATGCATATTCCGGTTGTTATTTATTTTGCTTGTCACATGCTAATAGTTCATTCTTTTGCAAAGAATCGATATATTCTAAAGGGGTCCGTATTCCAACGGCCTCATCACCGTCTTCTTGAAGTTATCTTGGCCGGGTTGTCTTGTCCGGATCGGTCGAGCAGCTGGACCGTCGGGTTTTGGCCACGAAGCTGGGACCATCGAAGCGGCCCTCCACGCGGACCATGAGACCCATGCCAAGGCCGTGACCACTACTTTTTGGGCGAGTTCTCTTCAGAAGCACAAGTCCATTCTAGTTTCATGAATTATTTAACTCATGGCTTCTTCCATTCTTGTTTCATGCATGATTGTAGAAATTCTATCGAGTTCTTCCGGAGCATGTAGGCTAGAGCGGACCAGATCGTCTTTGCGCCAATGCAAGAAGAAGGCCCGCCAGATGCAAAGACGAGGTGCGCTATGTGGCCATCTCGACATACTACCACGACATTCTTGGTGTGAAGATGACCAAGGAAGAAGCGCGGAGGATGGGCATTACCTTGGAGAGGCACGAGTACTTGGCGGTAAGTATAAAAGATTTTTCATTATGCTTTCATATATTATGCTTTCATTACCATGTGGTACATTTCACATGCTTCATGTTGACATGCCATTATGCTTTTATTATGTAGGTGTGTCCAAATTGGTGTTATGGAAAAGACGAGTCCTGGCGGCATTGGTGGATCTTTGGTGTGATGGGGCTGGAGCACAGGCGGCTATGAGAATCAAAAATAAGGCTAACCGAGGGAATGAGGGAGTACATGCTCAGGGAAACCGAAACCACTATCTCCACAAGGCAGTTAATGTATGACTAACCCCATTAAACATTCTTCTTCTATTTACCATCACTTTCTTATGTATGACTAACATCTATTTGGTGGTGCAGGAGGAGAAACTGAAGCGGCCGCTCTCACACATGCAGGCGTGGGAGATCGCCCATACGCGGAAGGACCCCAAGCTTGGCGAGCCCAAGTACTACGGCAAGAAGACCGCGTGGAGGAAGGAGGCCTACTCCACAGCCAGATCTGGTTACATCCCGACACACCTGACCCCATTGCGCGGATCTGGACGACAGGCGGTGGTGAGCATGGGGCCCAAGGAGCACGGTCGGAGGCGGTTCTCGATGTGGTGGTCACTCCGACTATCTCCTACACACAACCTTCGGATCGACCCGAGCTCGAGCAGTGCCGAGCCAGCCAGTGTCCAGTTCACAGTCCCTCTTTCAGGAGCAACAATCTGTAAGTATTTTCCCTCTTATCTTCATTGCTCACTTTATTTTCCGCATCTAGTAGTTTTATGAGTTCCATCATGTCATACCGTAGGCCTACCTGGAGTACACACGCCAGGAGACCATGGCGTGGCATCAGAGGCTTCATGAACACCAAGTGCAGAGGGATCGCCAGCTGGAGCAGGCTTTTCAGGAAATGGCGGCCGGCAGGTGTCCTCAGTTGCAGCCGCACAATGCCCTCCAGACAACCAAGGTCTTGACCTTGAGGAGTTTGTGGCACGAGCGCTGGCCCCTCGCCGGTTAGTTCATCCCCAATCTATTCACCCTAAGCATGTCATGCCTTTCAACACAGTCATATATCCCATTAATATGTCTTTTCAACATCCAGGGAACAGGTGGATCTACCGTTGGCGGTGGTCTTCGCAGCACTCCGGAGACACGGAGCCCGACCACTCCGATCCACGGAGGCGGAGGCGGAGGTGGAGGCGGTCTTGGCGGTAGCACTGGCGGAAGCACTGACGACCTGGGCTTCGGCGCTCTTGGCGGTGACGACCTCCTTGGTGCTCGGCGTCCTGGCGCTTAAGCCATTCGGGGACTTGTGTGCTTATGCTTATGTTTTTAGATGACTTGTGTGTGGTGATGATCCTTTAGATGACTTGTGTGCTTCTCTATATGCTTATGCCTTATGATTGTGCTTATGCCTTATGATTGTGCTTATGCCTTATGATTGTGCTTATGCTTATGATTGTGATGATGCTTATGCATATATTGTTGTGCTATGCTGCTCCTTACTGTTACGTGATGCTGCTTCTTATATATGCTGCTTCTTATATATCCTGTGTATATTCAAATGAATTGAGCTAAAAAGAAACAGAAAAAAGAAAAAAATCTGGATGAAACTATGCCGACGGCCTAAGCCATAGGCTCGGGCGTGAGCTCCCGATGGACACGCGGGCCGTCTATGCCGATCGCTCGCCATCGTCTTAGTTCTGCCCGGAGTGCCCGATTCTTGCCGCAGACGTCTAGGCCGACGGCCTGGCCGTCGGCATAGTTCTAAACTAAGCCGACGGCCTGGCCGTCGGCATAGGCAAGCACCCAGGAGCAACGGCGGCTAGCCACGTGGCACCTCTATGCCGACGGCCTGGCCGTCGGCTTAGTTTATAACTATGCCGACGACCTGGCCGTCGGCATAGAGGTGCCATGTGGCGAGCCGCCGTTTCGCCAGCTGACGGCGACCGCCGTTAAGCGATTGCTTTGCCGACGGCGCCGTCGGCATAGATGTACGACCACCGTCGGGATAGGGTCTATGCCGACGGCCGTTCTCTATGCCGACGGTCATCACAGCTACGCCGACGGATATGTTGCCGACGGCCCTATGCCGACGGGGGCCGTCGGCATAGGCCTGTCCCGACGGCTAGTCAGGGCTATGCCGACGGCCCTGGCCGTCGGCATAGGGTGCGATTCCCGTAGTGATAATAGTCTCACTATATTAAGACACATGCATCACTGCTAAACATCCCAACTGAAACCACACGCAGATAAGTCAGCTTAATTATTCTACTACTTTCTAGATGGCAGCAGATAAACAAGAGGAGGCAGACACAACCAGTGATATCAACGGTGGAAATTACCCATGGTGATGCTCAAAACATACTTATGATGACTATTGACTTAGGTTTCAAATCATAGAGATTATTTTATCTTACCATGATTACCTTATCTATTCATCACGGACGAACCACTGTGTCGGAAGCACAACAAGCCATTCGAGTATATTCATTGCCCACGCAAAGCAAGCTCAATCCAAAAGTTCAAAGGCAAGAAAATCCATATAAAGCCTGGAAAGTACATTCTCCGTGGTAAGAGCTACATTGCTCTACCCATTCCAACAACTCTCACAAAAACTGCTAAATGGTATACCTTTGTATAATTTAACATAGGTAAGCTTGGCATCCACCACCTAGATGAGTTTAGTCACCACATTGTGTGGGGTAATACAGTTAAGCTCTACAACCGTAATGTTGATAGACTGCGAAAGATAATCCACAGGACCACCACGCCTGATCGCTACTATGTGTGCCACATGACAGAAACATTTGCAACAGACGGCAAAAGAATGGTAATCCTCTGCAATTGCTATGTTCTGTTTCATACAGTGACATGGTATAAAATGATATGCTAACTAACCTTTACTATTATTTTCAGTACTTTAGGGTTCCCTTTTCTACGGGTTCCCTTTTCCCACACATGAATGCTGAACATGGTGAACTCTACTGGCGACGGAACTACCGCTGTTGCAGCCCGCTTTATCAAGGGTGTTGACAAAAGGGCCACCATCACTAGAGGCTGGAGCCACTTCTTCCGTCAAGCACAGATGAACAAAGGGCAAGCATATGCTTTCGCCTTCAAATGCACTTCCAAGGGACTGCGCCTGATCGTCTACTCAATATAAGCAAGTTGCAAGAGCCCTTTGTTATATAACTTAGCATTAGTATAGATGCCTACCAAGAATTCTATGTTTATCATCCTTTTGAATCTTATGTAATCCCCTAAAACCATCCTGTGCATTTAACTGTAGGTTATTTGCTGCTTAGACTGCTGTGTGGTATGCTTTTGAAATAGCCACCATCTCCAACGTATCTATAATTTATGAAGTATTCTTGCCATGTTTACAATATTTTTATATGATTTTGGTATGATTTGATTAGAACTAACCCGGACTGACGTTGTTTTCAGCAGAACTACTGTGGTGTTGTTTTTGTGCAGAAATAAAAGTTCTCGGAATGCGATGAAAATCAATGGAGAATTTTTGGAAAATATAAAAATCTTTGGAATGAAGAGTTCTGGGAGGAGGCCCGTGGGCCCCATGAGGGTGGAGGCGCGCCATGCCTCGTGGACTTCCCGTGGGCCCTCCTGACTTGTTCTCGACGCCAACCTCTCCTATAAATACCCAAACCTCCAGAAAATAACCTAGATCGGAAGTTATGCCGCCGCAAACCTCTGTAGCCACGAGAAATCAATCTAGGCCCTCTCTGGCACCCTGCCGAAGGGGGCCATCATCACCGGAGGTCATGGAGGAGGATCCGGGGGGGGGGGGGGCATCAACGCCATGAAGGCCAAGATCCAGAGGGAGAACCTCTCCCCATCCAGGGGGAGACCATGGAGGAGGAAGCACAAAGGGGAGAACCTCTCCTCCTCTCTCTCGGTGGCGCCGGAGTGCCATCGGGAGGGGAATCATCGTCGTGGTGATCGTCTTCATCAACATCACCATCATCATCACAGTCCTCATCTCTTTTAAGCGGTCCACTCTCTCGCACCCCGCTGTAATCCCTACTTGAACATGGTGTTTTATGCCACATATTATGATCCAATGATGTGTTGCCATCCTATGATGTTTTGAGTAGATATCCTTTGTCTTTGGGTTGATTGATGATCTAGATTTGTATGAGTTGTATGTTTTATTTTGGTGCTGTCCTATTGTGCCCTCCGTGTTGTGCAAGTGTGAGGGATTCCTGCTATAGGGTGTTACAATACATTCATGATTCGCTTATAGTGGGTTGCTTGAGTGACAGAAGCATAAACCCGAGTAAGGGGGTTGTTGCGTATGGGATAAAGGGGACTTGATATGTTAATGCTATGGTTGGGTTTTACCTTAATGATCTTTAGTAGTTGTGGATGCTTGCTAGAGTTCCAATCATAAGTGCATATAATCCAAGAAGAGAAAGTATGTTAGTTTATGCCTCTCCCTCATATGAAATTGCAATGACGACTACCGGTCTTGTTAACAATTGCCTAGGATAATTCCGCACACCGACCCATCATTATTCCACACTCACTATTTATAATATTTAGTAATATATTCTAACTTTATGATAACAACACCTACTTTTATGTTTTAGCTCTCTGGTATCATGCAAAGTTATCCTCTTCATACCCACAACATAGTTTTATTTCTCGTTTCTAGTTGGAAGCAAACGTTCGGTGTACGTAGAGTCATTTCAGTGGCAGATAGGACTTGAGAGAATATTGATCTTACCTTGAGCTCCTTGTGGGTTCGACACTCCATACTTATCACTTCCACCATTGGGAATTGCTACGATGATTCCCTGCACTTGGATTATCAAGCTCTTTTAAAGGCGCCGTTCTTGAGCAATAGCATGGGGTTGATATTCTCGTGTGTGCTTGTTTGCTTTCTTCACTAAGTAGATTTTATTTTTCCTTTTTGTTTCTGTTTAGTTGTGGGTGAAACATACAAAAAAAATTAAAAGAATGAAAATACAAAAATATTTACTAGCCTATCTTGCCTAAAAAGTTTTTCAATAAGAGAAGTGATTGGAAGGTTATGCATTGGAGAAGTGAAGGTCGACCTTGAACAGTTGTGTTCATGCTCATGGAAACAATCTAAAAATTTTCATGGAAGCTTCTCTGAAAATAATTATCCCCATGTATATATCCATTGTATTATAAGAATAATGTGCCAAGCTTCGGTTTTAGGATGATTAGATTGCTTGTTTACTATGTGCAGTACAAAAAGAGAAACTTTGGATATAGCACGTGAATTTAAGTTTTTACTGGAAAGTCAAACGGGTCTGAAACTTTTTCACTTTAGTTCTATACAATTTGTTTAAATTTTCATATATTTTTAGAATTTCTGGAGTTACAGAAGTATACTAAAAAAACTTCCAGATTACTACAGACTGTCCTGTTTTTGACAGATTCTGTTTTCTATGTGTTGTTCGCTTATTTTGATGAATCTATGGGTAGTATCAGGGGGTATGAACCATGGTGAAGTAGGAATACAGTAGATAAAGTGCTAATATGAAATTGAAATGAGTTTGCAACAGTACCTAAAGGCAGTGATTTGCTTTATTATACTAACGGATCTCACAAAGTTTTTGTTAAAGTTTTGTGTGGATGAAGTGTTCGAAGATCGAGGAGCAATTAATATGAGAAGAATAAAGAGAGGCAAGAGTTCAAGCTTGGGGATGCCCAAGGCACCCCAAGTAAATATTTCAAGGATACTCAAGCATCTAAGCTTGGGGATGCCCCGGTTGGCATCCCACCTTTCTTCTTCAATAATTATCGGTATACCTCGGTTTTTGTTTTGTTCACATGCTTTGTGTCCTTTGTGTTTTTGTTTTTCCTTTAAGAACCATGCTAGTATGAGATATCCCTCCATTGATTTATAGAATGATTCGTGTGCTTCACTTATATCTTTTGAGTATGACCTTATAGAATGCTCTTTGTGGTTCACTTAAATCTTTTGAGTATGGTTTTATAGAATGCTTCGTGTGCTTCACTTATATATTATGAGCTTGGATATTGGTTAGTCTATATTAATTGTAGAATGCTCCATGAACTTCACTTATATCTTTTGTAGTATGAATAATACTATAATCTAAAGTGGGGTTGGAAGAGTGTCAACTTTAGGAATTAGTGATCCCACTATTTTGGAGGGTGTTGAATCTGTTGGGGAACGTAGTAATTTCAAAAAAATTCCTACGTACACGCAAGATCATGGTGAAGCATAGCAACGGGAGGGGAGAGTGTTTTCTACGTACCCTCGTAGACCGTAAGCGGAAGCGTTATGACAACGCGGTTGATGTAGTCGTACGTCTTCACGATCGACCGATCCTAGCACCGAAAGTACGGCACCTCCGCGATCTGCACACGTTCGGCTCGGTGACGTCCCACAAACTCACGATCCAGCAGAGTGTCGAGGGAGAGCTTCGTAATCATGACGGCGTGATGACGGTGATGATGAAGCTACCGGCACAGGGCTTCGCCTAAGCACTACGACGATATGACCGAGGTGGATTATGGTGGAGGGGGCACCGCACACGGCTAAGGGATCAATGATCAACTTCAGTGTTCTTGGGTGCTCCCCTGCCCCCGTATATAAAGGAGCATGGGGGAGGCCGGCCGGCCCTTGGGGCGCACCAAGGAGGGGGAGGAGTCCTCCTCCTAGTAGGAGTAGGACACCCCTTTCCTAGTCCAACTAGGAGGAGGAAGGGGGAAGGAAGGAGAGGGAGAGGAGAAGGAAAGGGGCGCGCGCCCCCTCCCTAGTCCAATTCGGACTGCCTATAGGGAGGGGGCAAGGCTGCCCCCTGTGGGCTGCCTCCCCTCTTCCCTATGGCCCATGTAGGCCCAATAGTCCCCCCCGGGGGTTCCGATAACCCCCGACACTCCGATAATTATCCGGTGACCCCCGGAACTCATCCGGTGTCCGAATATAGTCATCCAATATATCAATCTTTATGTGTCGACCATTTCGAGACTCCTCGTCATGCCCATGATCTTATTCGGGATTCCGAACTATCTTCGGTACATCAAAACACATAAACTCATAATACCGATCGTCACCGAACGTTAAGCGTGCGGACCCTACGGGTTCGAGAACTATGTAGACATGACCGAGACACGTCTCCGTTCAATAACCAATAGCGGAACCTGGATGTTCATATTGGCTCCCACATATTCTACGAAGATCTTTATC
Organism: Aegilops bicornis; assembly: GCA_021605145.1. NCBI lineage: Eukaryota > Viridiplantae > Streptophyta > Magnoliopsida > Poales > Poaceae > Aegilops > Aegilops bicornis. Next base: position 567,072,028 of record CM038673.1, on the reverse strand, counting down.
GGTCAAACCGCATAACAACATACGTTCTTCCCTTTGTCATCGGTATGTTACTTGCCCGAGATTCGATCATCGGTATCTCAATACCTAGTTCAATATCGTTATGGACAAGTCTCTTTACTCGTTCCGTAATGCAACATCCCGCGACTAACTCATTATTCACATTGCTTGCAAGGTTATAGTGATGTGCATTACCGAGAGGGCCCAGAGATACCTCTCCGACAATCGGAGTGACAAATCCTAATCTCGATCTATGCCAACTCAACAAACACCATCGGAGACACCTGTAGAGCACCTTTATAATCACCCAGTTATGTTGTGACGTTTGGTAGCACACAAAGTGTTCCTCCGGTATTCGGGAGTTGCATAATCTCATAGTCATAGGAACATGTATAAGTCATGAAGAAAGCAATATCAACATACTAAACGATCAAGTGCTAAGCTAACGGAATGGTTCAACTCAATCACATCATTCTCTAATGATGTGATCCCGTTAATCAAATGACAACTCATGTCTATGGCTAGGAAACTTAACCATGTTTGATTCAACGAGCTAGTCAAGTAGAGGCATACTAGTGACACTCTATTTGTCTATGCATTCACACATGTATCAAGTTTCCGGTTAATACAATTCTAGCATGAATAATAAACATTTATCATGATATAAGGAAATATAAAATAAAAACTTTATTATTGCCTCTAGGGCATATTTCCTTCAGTCTCCCACTTGCACTAGAGTCAATAATCTAGTTCGCATCGCCATGTGATTTAACATCAATAGTTCACATCACCATGTGATTAACACCCATAGTTCACATTGCTATGTGACCAACACCCAAAGGGTTTACCAGAGTGAGTAATCTAGTTCACATCGCCATGTGATTAACACCCAAAGAGTACAAAGTGTGATCATGTTTTGCTTGTGAGAGAAGTTTAGTCTACGGGTCTGCCACATTCAGATCTGTATGTATTTTGCAAATTTCTATGTCTACAATGCTCTGCACGGAGCTACTCTAGCTAATTGCTCCCACTTTCAATATGTATCCAGATTGTGACTTAGAGTCATCCAGATCGGTGTCAAAGCTTGCATCGACGTAACTCTTTACGACGAGCTCTTTATCACCTCCATAACCGAGAAACATATCCTTATACCACTAAGGATAATTTTGACCGATGTCCAGTGATCCACTCCTGTATCACTATTGTACCCTCTTGCCAAACTTCATGGCACGGTACACAGTAGGTCTGGTACACAACATAGCATACTTCATAGAAACTATGACTGAGGCATAGGGAATGACTTTCATTCTCTTTCTATTTTCTGCCGTGGTCGGGTTTTTGAGTCTTACTCAACTTCACACCTTGCAACACATGCAAGAACTCCTTCTTTGACTGATCCATTTTGAACTCCTTCAAAATCTTATCAAGGTATGTACTCATTGAAAAATCTTATCAAGCGTCTAGATCTATATCTATAGATCTTGATGCTCAATATGTAAGCAGCTTCACCGAGGTCTTTCATTCTCTTTCTATTTTCTGCCGTGATCATGTTTTTCAGTCTTACTCAACTTCACACCTTGCAACATAGGCAAGAACTCCTTCTTTGACTGATCCATTTTGAACTCCTTCAAAATCTTATCAAGGTATGTACTCATTGAAAAATCTTATCAAGCGTCTAGATCTATCTCTATAGATCTTGATGCTCAATATGTAAGCAGCTTCACCGATGTCTTTGAAAAACTCCTTTCAAACACTCCTTTATGCTTTCCAGAAAATTCTACATCATTTCCGATCAACAATATGTCATTCAAATATACTTATCAGAAAGGCTGTAGTGCTCCCACTCACTTTCTTGTAAATACAGGCTTCACCGCAAGTCTGTATAAAACTATATGCTTTTATCACACTATCAAAGCGTACATTCCAACTCCGAGATGCTTACACCAGTCCATAAATGGATCACTGGTGCTTACACACTTTGTTAGCATCTTTCGGATTGACAAAACCTTCTGGTTGCATCATATACAACTCTTCTATAAGAAATCCATTAAGGAATGCAGTTTTGACATCCATTTGCCAAATTTCATAAAATGCGGCAATTGCTAACATGATTGGGACAGATACGAGTGAGAAACTCTCATCGTAGTCACCTTGAACTTGTCGAAAACCTTTTGCAACAATTCTAGCTTTCTAGATAGTAACACTACTATCAGCGTCCGTCTTCCTCTCGAAGATCCATTTAATCTCAATGGCTCGCCGATCATCGGGCAAGTCAATCAAAGTCCACACTTTGTTCTTATACATGGATCCCATCTCAGATTTCATGGCCTCAAGCGATTTCGCGGAATCTGGGCTCATCATCGCTTCCTCATAGTTCGTAGGTTTTTCATGGTCTAGTAACATGATTTGCAGAATAGGATTACCGTACCACTTCGGTGCAGAACGTATTCTGGTTGACCTACGGGGTTCGGTAGTGACTTGATCTGAAGTTTCATGATCACCATCATTAACTTCCTCACTAATCGGTGTAGGAATCACTGGAACTGACTTCTATGATGAACTACTCTCCAATTCAGGAGAAGGTACAATTACCTCATCAAGTTCTACTTTCCTCCCACTCACTTATTTCGAGAGAAACTCCTTCTCCAGAAAGGATTCATTCTTAGCAACAAAGATCTTGCCTTCGGATCTGTGATAGAAGGTGTACCCAACAGTTACTTTTGGGTATCCTATGAAGATGCAGTTCTCCGATTTGGGTTCGAGCTTATCAGGTTGAAACTTTTTCACATAAGCATCGCAACCCCAAACTTTAAGAAACGACAGCTTAGGTTTCTTGCTAAACCACAGTTCATACGGTGTCGTCTCAACGGATTTAGATGGTGCTCTTTTTAACGTGAATGCAACTGTCTCTAATGCATAACCCCAAGTGGTAAATCGGTAAGAAACATCATAGATTGCACTATATCCAATAAAGTATGGTTATGACGTTCGTACACACCATTATGCTGTGGTGTTCCAGGTGGCACGAATTTGTGAAACTATTTCACATTCTTTTAATTGAAGACCAAACTCGTAACTCAAATATTCGTCTCCGCGATCATTTCGTAGAAACTTTATTTTCTTGTCACGATGATTTTCCACTTCACTCTGATTTTCTTAACTTTTCAAATGTTTCAGACTTATGTTTCATCAAGTAGATATACCCATATCTGATCAAATCATCTGTGAAGGTTAGAAAATAATGATACCTGCCCCGAGCCTCAACACTCATCAGACCACATACATATGTATGTATTATTTCCAATAAGTCAGTTACTCGCTCCATTGTTCCGGAGAACGGAGTCTTAGTCATCTTGCCCATGAGGCATGGTTCGCAAGCATCAAGTGATTCCAAAAGCCCATCAGCATGGAGTTTCTTCATGCGCTTTACACCAATATGACATAAACGGTAGTGCCACATATAAGTTGCACTATCATTATTAACTTTGAATCTTTTGGCTTCAATATTATGAATATGTGTATCATTACGATCGAGATCCAACAAACTATTTTCATTGGGTGTATGGCCATCGAAGGTTTTATTCATCTAAACAGAACAAAAATTATTCTCTGACTTTAAATGAATAACCATATTGCAATAAACATGATCAAATCATATTCATGCTCAACGCAAACACCAAATAACATTTATTTAGGTTCAACACTAATCCCGAAAGTATAGGGAGTGTGCGATGATGATCATATCAATCTTGGAACCACTTCCAACACACATTGTCACTTCACCCTTAACTAGTCTCTGTTCATTCTGCAACTGTCGTTTCGAGTTACTACTCTTAGCAACTGATCGAGTATCAATACTGAGGGGTTGCTATAAACACAAGTAAAGTACACATCAATGACATGTATATCCAATATACCTTTTACTTTGCCATCCTTCTTATCCGCCAAGTATCTAGGGCAGTTCCACTTCCAGTGACCATTTCCTTTGTAGTAGAAGCACTCAGTTTCAGGCTTGGGTTTAGCTTTGGGTTTCTTCACGGGAGTGACAACTGCTTGTCATTCTTCTTGAAGTTCCCCTTCTATTCCTTTGTCCTTTACTTGAAACTAGTGGTCTTGTTAACCATCAACACTTGATGCTATTTCTTGATTTCTACCATCGCCGATTTCAGCATCGCGAAGAGCCCGAGAATTACTTTCGTCATCCCTTGCATATTATAGTTCATCACGAAGTTCTAGTAACTTGGTGATAGTGACTAGAGAACATTGTCAATTACTATCTTATCTGGAATATTAACTCCCATTTGATTCAAGCAATTGTAGTACCCGAACAATCTGAGTACATGCTCACTGGTTGAGCTATTCTCCTCCATCTTGTAGGCAAAGTATTGTCAAAGGTCTCATACCTCTCGACACTGGCATGAGTATGAAATACCAATTTCAACTCTTGGAACATCTCATATTTTCCATGTCGTTCAAAACATTGTTGAAGTCCCGTCTCTAAGCCGTAAAGCATGGTGCACTAACTATCAAGTAGTCATCATACTGAGCATTGTCAAACATTCATAACATCTACATCTTCTCCTGAAATAGGTCTGTCACCTAGCGGTGCATCAAGGACATAATACTTCTGTGCAGCAATGAGGATAATCCTAAGATCACAGAGCTAGTCCGCATCATTGCTACTAACATTTTTCAACTTAATTTTTCTTTAGGAACATATAAAAAATAAACGGGAAACTACATTGCGAGCTATTGATCTACAACATAGATATGCAAATACTATCAGGACTAAGTTCATGATAAGTTAAAGTTCAATTAATCATATTACTTAAGAACTCCCACTTAGATAGACATCCCTCTAGTCATCTAAATGATCACGTGATCCAAATCAACTAAACCATGTCCGATCATCACGTGAGATGGAGTAGTTTTCAATGGTGAACATCACTATCTTGATCATATCTACTATATGATTCACGCTCGACCTTTTGGTCTCCAGTGTTCCGAGGCCATATCTGCATATGCTAGGCTCGTCAAGTTTAACCCGAGTATTCTGCATGTGCAAAACTGGCTTGCACCCTTTGTATGTGAACGTAGAGCTTATCACACACGATCATCACGTGGTGTCTCAGCACGAAGAACTGTCGCAACGGTGCATACTCAGGGAGAACACATATACCTTGAAATTTTAATGAGAGATCATCTTATAATGATACCGCCGAACTAAGCAAAATAAGATGCATAAAGGATAAACATCACATGAAATCAAAATATGTGACATGATATGGCCATGATCATCTTGCGCCTTTGATCTCCATCTCCAAAGTACTGCCATGATCTCTATCATCACCGGCATGACACCATGATCTCCATCATCTTGATCTCTATCAACGTGTCATCACATGGTCGTCTCACCAACTATTGCTCTTGCAACTATTGCTATCGCATAGCGATAAAGTAAAGCAATTATTTTGGCGCTTGCATCTTATGCAAAAAAGAGACTATCATAAGGCTTCTGCCAGTTGCCGATAACTTCAAGAAAACATGATCATCTCATACAACAACTTATATCTCATCACGTCTTGACCATATCACATCACAACAAGCCCTGCAAAAACAAGTTAGACGTCCTCTAGTTTGTTGTTGCAAGTTTTACGTGGCCGCTACGGGCTTAGCAAGAACCGTTCTTACCTACGCATCAAAACCGCAACGATTTTTCATCAAGTATGTGTTGTTTTAACCTTCAACAAGGACTGGGCGTAGCCACACTCGATTCAACTAAAGTTGGAGAAACTGACACCGCCACCACACGTATGCGAAGCACGTCGGTAGAACTAGTCTCGCATAAGCGTACGCGTAATGTCTGCCTGGGCCGCTTCATCCAACAATACCGCCGAATCAAAGTATGACATGCTAGTAAGCAGTATGACTATTATCGCCCACAACTCACTTGTGTTCTACTCGTGCATATAACATCTACGCATAAACCTGGCTCTCATGCCACTGTTGGGGAACATAGTAATTTCAAAAAAATTCCTACGTACATGCAAGATCATCGTGATGCATAACAACAAGAGGGGAGAGTGTTGTCTATGTACCCTCGTAGACCGTAAGCGGAAGCGTTATGACAATGCGGTTGATGTAGTCGTATGTCTTCACGATTGACCGATCCTAGCACCAAAAGTACGGCACCTCTGTGATCTGCACACGTTCGGCTCGGTGACGTCCCACGAAGTCACGATCTAGCAGAGTGTCGAGGGAGAGCTTCGTCAGCATGACGACATGATGACGGTGATGATGAAGCTACCGGCGCAGGGCTTCGCCTAAGCACTACGACGATACGACCGAGGTGGATTATGGTGGAGGGGGGCACCGCACACGTCTAAGTGATCAATGATCAACTTATGTGTTCTAGGGTGCCCCCTGCCCCCGTATATAAAGGAGCAAGGGGGGAGGCCAGCCGGCCCTTGGGGCGCGCCAAGGAGGGGGAGGAGTCCTCCTCCTAGTAGGAGTAGGACTCCCCCTTTCCTAGTCCAACTAGGAGGAGGAAGGGGGAAGGAAGGAGAGGGAGAGGAGAAGGAGGGGGGGGGGTGGTATTGGGGATATTATCACTGGGCGTAAACCGGCCAGGAGAGGCCGGGTTAACCCCATAAGTAATTCATTGTATTTGAAGCCCGTGAAGACAGACGATGACGCTTTATGAAGGCCCAGGGCCCAAAGCCGGTTTAAGGCCTATAGACATAAACCGGTGTTGATATGTAAACTTGTGTTGTAAGATAGAAAGAGCAGAGACCAGGCCGGACACGTTTATGAGCCGGCCTCGGGATTCTGTAAACCGACGGGCGTCAACCCATGTATATAAGGGGACGACCCGGCGGCGGTTCAGGGATAACAGATAAGAACTCGAGACTCAGGCAAAGCATATTCGCTCCCTGGTCATCGAAACCCCATCAATTCCATCACAACTAGACGTAGGCTTTTACCTTCATCGTAAGGGGCCAAACTAGTATAAAACTCTCGTGTCCCTTGTCCGGTTTAACCCCTTTAAGCTAACCCGTAGCGATGGCTCCACGACGAAGTCCTTTCACGAGAACATCTGCCGTGACAAACCCACGACAGTTGGCGCCCACCGTGGGGCTCTCTCACGATGGTTTCGAGTTCTTAGAGGGCAGCTTCAAAGGACTCAAGGGCTACATTGTGGGCCGGATGACCGAGAGTCATCGTGGCAAGCTCTACATCGATGATGCAGGCTGGGGCCCCGAGGCCGGCTCAATCGAGTACGGGTACCGGGTCCCCTTTGGTGGCATACACGTTTTCATTGGCAAGATCGTGAACCGGCCCTGGCCGACATCTGCACCGACCTCGTCAAAACGGTCCAGCGTGCGAGATCTGCCTGGGTCAAGCCTGTCATGAAGCGTGCCTTCGTGGGAGTCATCCACGGAGGGTAATCTGAGGATAGATCAGAATCTGGTGGTGAAACCGTCGTTTATTCCGGCGACGAGTCATCGACCGGAGAGACCGAGTCGCTGTATCAGCTGCAAGATGGCCGGATTGAGGGTTGTTCCGATGGCGACAGTATTCCGGACCCCTTGGATCTGCCAAACCGGGTTGCGATCTTCATGGCCGGTACACAACCAGCGCTCCACTCTTCGACTGCGGCGGCGATGATTTCTGGATCAATAGCAGCAACAGCGGCCGGGGCAGGAGGCCCTGTACGACCGCCGGCTCATGTCCTATCTGACTTGTTTGACGCTCTAGCAACACTGATGGAGGAAGTTAGCCCGGCGGACCAGGATGCACACAATGCGGAAATTGCAAAAGTGAAAGATCAGATCACTCAGGCCAAAGCCAACTTGGCAGCTGAGGATTCCAGGATGGCTGCAGAGCGGGCCGCATTGGATGCACAGGCTTACCGGCTTATGCTGGATCGGAGCGCGTCGAACGATGTCCTGAAGAGGAGGTACTGATCTCACCTACCGCCGGTTTATGAAGCTAAGAACCTCTTTAATACCCCAGGAGCAGGGACCAGTAATCCGCCGGTGGTAAACCGGGCGGAGGCACCTGGAGCGGGGGCGCCAGTTCACCCATGTCCGGTGGATCCGCCTCATCAGAACAATATTGTGACACGACATGTCCCGACGCCACCAGGTCATTAGTCTAACCTGATGGACAACATTGTCGCTGCCGCTTCACGGCTTGCGCCATCCCGATCGAAGGCGAATCTCCGGCGGCGGTCGAGACGCGTCGGGTTAGGGAGCTTCTTCAGACAGCTTTGGTTCAGCAGGAGGCTTATTCATATAGTCGCGATCGGATCCATTCCACTCCCCGCCCAAGCCGGAGTTACAGCAGGCGTATGGATGAACCGGCAGTGTCAAGCAACGCGCGGAACCGTGATCCGCCCCGTGGCAATAACCCGGCGGGTGGTGCTGGTGATGCTCAGGAGGTGGTGGACCGGGCTCGGGCACGTAGAGAGGCTGAGGTAGTGGCGCAGCATGAAGCCCGTCAGCTTACTCCGGTTCGTCCAACCACATCGGTGGAACCAGGAGTTACTTCTAGTTCTTTGGGAGTACCGTGTCTTGTCCCAGCGTTGCGCAACGTGCGCCTGCCCAAGGATTTCAAAGGCCCGCGCAAGGTGCCAAATTACACCGCTGATTTGTCCCCTGAGACATGGGTCGAAAGCTATGAGATGGCCATGGAGATACTGGATGTGGATGATGCGGCGTGCGCGAAATACTTCACCATGATGCTAGAGGGGACGACCCGCACTTGGCTAAAGAGCTTACCAGCTAATTCTATCAGGTCATGGGCCGAGTTGAGGGCCTAGTTTATCCAGAATTTCAAGGATACATGCAAGCAGCCCATGTCGATTGTGGACTTAGCTGCATGTGTCCAGGAAGAAGGAGAGTCAACAACCCGTTAGGTGCGCCGGGTTTCAGAGATTTTGCATTCATCGGACCGCATCAACGATGATACCGCAATTTTAACATTGGAAGACAATTGCCGGTTTGAACCCCTGAAGTTGAAGTTGGGACGGCTCAAACGTCATTGTAATGACATGGGAACTCTCATGGCCGCTCTGGTGAAGTATGCCGACTCTGATAGTACCAAGGGTCCTGATCTGATGATGATAAGACAGGGAAGGGAAAAAGGAGCGGCAACGCCAAGGGGCAACACACAACCCGGCGGGTCATGGAAATGGCGGCAAACGTAAGGAAGACCACAGTTTAGACTTTGTGGCTAATACCAACACACATGACAAGGGCCAGCGGCGTAAGGGTAAACCGCCCCAGCGCGGTGGAGGACCGAGTCCTAACCCGAACCGCCTGTCTTATCTGTTGAACCAGCCTTTCCCAAAGCATGGGACGAAGGAGGCCCCGGATCTAATGGGCCGGGTTATGGCGGAGGAAATTCCGGTTCAGGATTCCACGGTAATCAGGGTGGACATAACAATCAAGGTAATCAGGGCAACCAAGGTGGCTATAATCATCAGGGCAATCAGCAGCAGCAGTAGTCGGGTTACCAGAGCAACCCGGAACAGTTGAATAGCGGACAGTATCATGTCTTCACCACTAGCCTGGACAAACGCGATCATAAGCTTCATAAAAGGGCGGTGAATGCCGTTGAACGGCGGTGCCCGTTATTCTTATTTGCGCTGGTCCGAGCAAATTGTGTGGAGTAGAGAAGATCATCCGCCCCGGGTTGACAATCCGGGTCATCTGGCACTGGTGGTGGCACCTCAGGTGGGAGGCTATAAGTTCACTAAGGTACTCATGGACGAAGGGAGTAGTATCAATATCTGTAGCGACCCGACCCGAATGGATCAAGTCTCTGTGCTTTCGTGTCATCCCTGGATCAGTATGCTGACACACACAGTACTCGAAGGATTTATAACAGAGGTAAATCACATGTATAAGGTAACGTAAATACTATTACCTCAATCCATAATATAGCGGAAGCAACAAGGTTGTGGATTCCCATCAACACCAACGGCAAAGTTGAGTATAGGAAATCATAACCCTAACGTATCACTTACTGTCGTTCGAAAAGTCTCGCAACATGAAAAGTTGCAGCCCGAAAACGGGTCAAGACATGGAATATCCGCAATGTAACACATAGAGAGTAATGAAGGAATAGGCTATACTACATGCATATATGGCTGGTGGAAAGCTCTATGGTTACAGTTTTTATGAAAAGCCAATTTTTCCCTACTTCAAAGGAATAAATTTATTTAACTATCATGGTGGTTGTTAAACATTGAGAATGGTTGACAAAGATCCTCAATCCCAATTAAAAGTACTCATTAAACCCAAACGAATTATATTAAGTAACGTGATGAGATCAACATGATATCCGGTACTAGATACTCAAAATTGTCCATAACCGGGGACACGGCTAACCATGATTAGTTTGTACACTCTGCAGAGGTTTAGCACTTTTCCCCACAAGACTCGATCGCCTCCGCTTGGTTCTCGCACTACATGGTGTTTGAGAAACGGATGACCGAGACATAGTATTTCGTAAGCGCTTAGCACCTTACATGTGGGTAGACCGTACCAACCTACATCCCCTACATCCGCTAGTCCGCCTGCAAGAGTTCACACAACTTAGTCAACTACGCCCAAAGCCCATAATTGGCTTGTGGCTGCACACGGAAGTTTCCAGTTTGAATAATCTTATGATCCCTTAGAGCACAGGTGGCGGTCCAAGAAATACAGCAAGTCCTGATGGAAACCAGTGCCTCAATCCACCCAGATGTGTGTTCAGGTTGCCACCTTAGATAAACCATTAATTAACAATCTCACATCATCATGGATATTCACTCACCCAATCCACGTCTACTAGCATAGCATGGCATAATAAGCAACGAGAAGTAACTCCCAAGGTTTCATAAGTAACAGGTAATAGGTACTACCTCAATCTACTTCCCAACCCACAATTTAATTAGATCCAAAACATGCAAGGGTTCGAGGAAAAGATCTAATGCAGAAAACTGGGTATGAGAAGAGTATGATCAAAGTGTTACTTGCCTCGCAAAGTTGATGAAGATGAATCGCACTCAAAACTCTTGATATCTCTACTCGTCACACTCCGGTCAATCTATCGTAATCAAGCAATAGTAACCACACATAAGCAATGACTCAAAAGATCGGAAAGAACGAAGAAAACAATTCGAAAGCGTCAAAACCAAATCAAATAACTCTTGCAACATAAAACAATTTCTAACAGTACCAAAACCATGTGTATTTGGCCTTATCGTAAAGTTTAGGTCAAGAGCTTCGATTTGCAAAAGGAATCAACTCAAACGGAGTTATAAAACTCAAGTTATGCTCAAACGAAGTTTGAATTCAAATCTGATCTAATTAAAATTTTAAAATTTCAAAAACATGTTTGAGTTGGATTACTGGATAGAGGAGATCATAACGGAGAAATGGGCGTTGGTTTCGTTGGATTCCGACTTACGAGTAAAAAGTTATGAACGTTTGAAAATCAGGGGCTAATCTGTAAAGAAAAATATTCACGGATGGGTCCCTGGCCGGAAATCTAAAATAAAAAGGAAAAATCTAAATAGCAAACGTTCGCTACTGAACGCTAAACAATGAAAATCGTTCGCTACCGAATACTAACGGACGAACGTCCACTAATTAATCTAACTAAAAAAAACCGATCTTAACAGAAAACCGTACTAAAGAAAAACCGGGGAGGGTTTTTGCGCGGTTTTTACCGCTCAGTGAGATGAACCGTGGCGGCGTGCTCAGACTGCTCCGGCAGACCGGGCGGCGGCGGAGGCTTTCTCCCATGAGGCGGGGCGGCGTTCAATGGTCGCCGAGGCCAAGGGCACGTGAGGCGGGCGGCGGGTGCGATGGTGGCGACAGTGGCCATTGGCGGCGAGGGTGGCGGCTTCGCGGCGGGGTTTTCATGGATCTCGCCGGGCGGCAGGCGGCGGCTCGGGCGGCGGAGAGGGTGAGAGAGGGGGGGCGGTATTTAAGGAGGGGGGGGCGGCGCCTTGGGAAGGGGCAGGGCGGGCGGCCTGTCCCAACCGACACGAGCGGCGGCGCGGCGGCGGCGGCGGACGCCTCAACGGGCGGCGCGAGGGGAGAGGAGGTGGGCCAAGCAGTGAGCCGGGCCGGGCCTTGGCCTGTGTGCGTGAATTTTTTTTTAAAGAAATTCACAGAACAAAATAAAAACAAAAATAATAAAACTTTTATATAGGCATATAATATATCAAAATTTGCAGAAAAAATATTTCCTATAAGATGAACATTATTCTAGCTTCAAATAAAATACACAAAAATTCAAATAAAACAAACAAGTGCTACTACCCTAATAAAATCCATCGAAAATCATTTTAAAAATACCAAAATGATTTCAAATTAATTTCTCTCCAATTTTCTGATGTAGGGAATCATGTTACCCTATTTCCATATATTTTATTTTTGGAGAAAATAATTTGAATAAAACTCAAATAACTCCAATTGAAAAATAATTCAAAGGAACTTTGAATTTAATTCTTTGAAACTCCCAACTCATATTTCATATGTTTTGAAGAAGTCATTTTATCTTCGCCGTGAAAATCATTGAGTTGCATAAAGTTTCGTAATTGGAAAATATTTTCCAAATGAAATTCAAATATTTTCAACACCCTTGTCATTTAAATAAATGGAAGAAGTCATGTCATCTTCTCTCCGTGGTTTTGTGATGAAAAGAATTTGAATTCGAAGATCATAAAAGCAAAATGAAAGTTTGGGAAAGTCCTTTTATTCCCTCTCATCTAACTTTCAAAAGTTTCGAAATCACTCACTTTCAGTCAATCAATCAAGCAATCAATCAAATCTATCTATTTGTTTATAACATTCCAAAATTTAGAATTTTGGGATGTTACAAACTACCACCCTTAAAATGAATCTCGTCCTCGAGATTCGGAGAGGCTAGCAAGAAATAGGTTAGGGTTTGGGGTCTTCTCAAAATCCATCGATCGTCTCCAGGGTCTCGGGTGCTACCACCCTTAGAAACACCGTTACGGTTCCATCAAAACTCATATACTCCATCCTTATCGTTGGCGAGGTCGGTCTTCTCGTGATATTAAGGATAATCCCTTCTCCGGCTCTTCCGGTAGTGGCATAACCTTTTCCTCAATTCTTTTGTCCTTTCATCTTGGTAAGGTTATCCCAAACCGGGTCTTCATAGCTGACGCCCCGACGCCAATTCTAAACAACTATCGATATCTCATGGTGGTCAACAATTTATGGTTTGTCCCGCAGGAAATGGGTCCGTTGATCCTCACCAGATATCCTCTGATTGGCAACAATCGCTTGTACAAGGGAAAATACTTATACCATTCTAAGGTTCAAACAAGGTTTTGATAAATCGTCTCTCGACTATAGGTAGGTCACTCAGATTTACCATCCCATATAGCAAAGCGAATAATAAGAGTAAGTCGGTATGGTGATCAATCCATCCCGCACCCAAATCATTACCTTGTACATGGTTTAGCGAATCTCGCATTCTAACACTCGGTCATCCTCACAAGCATTGCAGAATTTCTCTTGTCGACGAACCAAGTTCGAAAATCCATTGATTCTCGCAAGCCAAAAAAACATCTATCGCTCCTTAACAACTCTCGTGTTTTATGAACTCCTATAGAATCGCCGGTTGATACAAGTCGTAACTTCTTCCGTGGTTTTTCCTTCAAGAAGAGTGTGCTTGCTACTTGGCAGGTCCTAGGGCACATGGGTTATGGCCCATCTCATCACTTGCAAATCTTGAAGTCATCATCCGGGCAATCGATCATTATCCCAACATCCAACTTCCCGGCATACTTAAAATCCATCCAAATGTCTTGTCTCTTTTCCTTATATTTGCACCAAACGGGGACATGATTACTTAGACTCTTCATGGAGTTTCCATTGATCCATACTTCCAACATCATACCTCCTTTATATCGAATAGTAATTCATCTCTTCATCCTCGAATATTGGCCATCTCTGCATGGCACTTCTTCAACTGGAAAACGTGTAACAAGTCATGAACTCCTGACAGTCCTTCGGGTGACTTCAACTTGTTAGCCTATTCTCCCATACGCTCCAAAACTCGGTATGGTCCTACAAATCTCGGGCTAACTTTCCCTTAACTCCAAATCGTTTAACTCCTCGCAGAGGTGGCACACAAAGATATGCTCATCTCCGATTTCATAGACTACCTCCTTGCATTTTTGAGTCTGCATAACTCTTCTTCCTGGATTGAGCTATCTTCAGTCTATCTAGAATCAACTTAACATTCTCTTCTGACTCCTTGATCCTATTTGGTCCAAACAACTGACGGTCTCCAACTTCATCCCACATCAACGGTGTCCGCTCCTTCTCCCATACAAAGCTTCAAAAGGGCCATCTTCAAACCGACTTGGTAGCTGTTGTTGAATGAGAACTCCCCGTAGGGTAGATTATCATCACTACTAGATCCATAATCTAGCGCTACGCCTCAACATGTCCTCCAAAATCTGATTGACTCTCTTGATTTATCCATCCGTCGCGGATGAAAGGCTGTCTTGAACTCTAGCCTAGTATCCAAAGTCCGGTGCAGCTGTTTCCAAAACTTTGAGGTAAACTTGTTCCTCTCGATGGTCCTCGAAACTCCATGCGCACATACGATCCTTTCTCAAATATATATCTTGGCCAACTTCGCACTTGTATAGGTGGTTTCTCTCGGGATAAAGCGAGCCACTTTGGTCAAGCGAGTCAACTACTACCCAGATAGAATCATATCCCAATCGGGTTACGGGAAATCCGGAAATGAAATCATGCCAAGCTTATCCCACTTCCATTAGAGTATCGGCATAGGCTGTAGTAATCCTGCCGCTTCGATGCTCGCTTTTACTTTCTCCGCATACATCACTTACGACTACATACTCCGCAATATCCTTCTTCATACCAGTCCACCGTAAACACTCCTTCAAATCCAAGTACATCTTGGTGTTTCGAAGCGAATCGAGTATGGTGAGTCATGAGCCTCCCAAGTTTTAACTTCCTGATCTTTGCATTATTGGGTACATGTACACTGTCCTCAAACCATAAGGTGTCATGCTCATCCTTACGAAAACCTTTGGCCTTTCCTTTGCTCATCCTCTGTTTTACCTCAACAATATCTTCGTCATCCTTCTGAGCTTCACGGATCTTTCTCAACAATGTAGACTGAACTTCCATTGCTGAAATAAAACCTTTGGGAACAATCTCCAATCGAAGTTCCCTGAAAATCCTCGGCTAACTCCTTTGGTAATCCTCTGCTTATGAGGGTATTCGTCCTTGTATTCCTTATGGGTGTGTCCTATTTCTCCATAAAGCTTGTATGCACAAGGTTTCTTCATATCCTTTCCATAAGGCTTCAACTTCTGGGACACAAACCGAGACTTTAGCAAAGTCAACTTAAATTCTTCCCAAGTGGTTACTCTTTGCAATCCATTGATGGTTTGGTATCTCCTCCACCAAATAGCAGCACCTCTTTCAAAGCACTGAAGAGCATGCTGGGCCATATCCTTTCTGACTATAGGGTTGTTCTTCATGTGATTCTCCATGTTCTGAATCCATCGGTCTGTCTCCAATCGACTCATCGGTCCAGAAAATATAAGCTCATCTCCATTCTTCCTCTAACGGGTCCATGGGTTTGGGGTGGGATAAGAGAGATCGAGAGGGATGCACTCAATACAAACAAAAGTTTTGAAAAGGCAGATTTTATTGTGGCTGTCGGAAAAACATCAAACAAATGATAGCTCACAATTGTCGCATCTAACGTAAGGGTATATGACAGGGGTTTGGTCTTCTAAGGGTCAATAAATCTTCAACACCATCAAACTCTTCAAGTCTTGTTCATGTCTCCGATGGCTTCTTCCAATCGTGCTTGTCCTACTCAAGTTCTTTTGCCAGATTATCTCTGTTGACGCGAAGTCTCTCGCGACGTCCTGTAATATTTCTTGGAGTTGCATTCCAACTGCCGGTTTCAACATCCTTGACATGATCCATGATCCTACCTCCTTCGATTCTTGTCAAATCTCCTAGATCTCGATGTTTTGCTCCTTCATCTTGTCTACTTTCAGCTTCTGGGTCCTGAGTTCTTCACGAAATACTTCCTTGTCAAAATTTAGCTTCTTGTAGGTCCATCTTAACTCCTTGATGTAATACTCTAGATCCTGGTCTTACTCCAATACACCTTAATCTCGGGTATTGATTACTTCCATAATCTCTCAATTCCATAAGCGTAACCTTCCTAGGTCATAAAATCTGGGAATTTCTTCAAAGCCTTCAAATTCTCCTAGTCTTGAGTCTTCAACAGTTGTAGTTTCCATTTACACGGTAAAATCCTCTTCATTCCAAATGGTCTTAGTTGTCCGATATCTTATCTCCTTGGAGTGGTCTCATCAGTCAAATCTTCGAGTGGTCAAAAGGGAAAAGAGGTAATGATCTCACTAAAAGGAATATTTGAATAAGGTCAGAAGAGAAGAGAGGTAAAAGATCTTTTTGAAAAAGAAAGTTGTAGAGAAAAATCTTTCCTATGGGCTTGCCATTTTCTAGGGTCACGCCCTCATACCAACATGTGCTCTGATACCATCTTGTAGCGACCCGACCCGAATGGATCAAGTCTCTGTGCTTTCGTGTCATCCCTGGATCAGTATGCTGACACACACAGTACTCGAAGGATTTATAACAGAGGTAAATCACATGTATAAAGTAACGTAAATACTATTGCCTCAATCCATAATATAGCGGAAGCAACAAGGTTGTGGATTCCCATCAACACCAACGGCAAAGTTGAGTATAGGAAATCGTAACCCTAACGTATCACTTACTGTCGTTCGAAAAGTCTCGCAACATGAAAAGTTGCAGCGAAACGGGTCAGCACATGGAATATCTTGGCAATGTAACACATAGAGAGTAATGAAGGAATAGGCTATACTACATGCATATATGGCTGGTGGAAAGCTCTATGGTTACAGCTTTTTGAAAAGCCAATTTTTCCCTACTTCAAAGGAATAAATTTATTTAACTATCATGGTGGTTGTTAAACATTGAGAATGGTTGACAGCATCCTCAATCCCAATTAAAAGTACTCATTAAACGCAAACGAATTATATTAAGTAACGTGATGAGATCAACATGATATCCAGGTACTAGATACTCAAAATTGTCCATAACCGGGGACACGGCTAACCATGATTAGTTTGTACACTCTGCAGAGGTTTGCGCACTTTTCCCCACAAGACTCGATCGCCTCCGCTTGGTTCTCGTGACTACATGGTGTTTGAGAAACGGATGACCGAGACATAGTCTTTCGAAGCTTAGCACCTTACATGTGGGTAGACCGTACCAACCTACATCCCCTACATCCGCTAGTCTGCCCTGAAGAGTTCGCACAACTTAGTCAACTACGCCAGAGCCCATAATTGGCTTGTGGCTGCACGTAAGTTTCCAGCTTGAATAATCTTATGATCCCTTAGAGCCCAGGTGGCGGTCCGAAGAAATACAGGCAAGTCCTGATAGAAACCAGGTGCCTCAATCCACCCAGATGTGTGTTCAGGTTGCCACCTTAGATAAACCATTAATTAACAATCTCACATCTGTCATGGATATTCACTCACCCAATCCACGTCTACTAGCATAGCATGGCATAATAAGCAACGTAGAAGTAACTCCCAAGGTTTCATAAGTAAACAGGTAATAGGTACTACCTCAATCTACTTCCCAACCCACAATTTAATTAGATCCTAAACATGCAAGTGTTTGAGGAATAGATCTAATGCATAAAAACTGGGTATGAGAAGAGTATGGTCAAAGTGTTACTTGCCTGCAAAGTTGATGAAGATGAATCGCACTCAAAACTCTTGATATCTCTACTCGTCACACTCCGGTCAATCTATCGTAATCAAGCAATAGTAACCACACATAAGCAATGACTCAAAAGATCGGAAAGAACGAAGAAAAGCGATTCGAAAAGCGTCAAAACCAAATCAAATAACTCTTGCAACATAAAACAATTTCTAACAGTACCAAAACCATGTGTATTTGGCCTTATCAGAAAGTTTAGGTCAAGAGCTTCGATTTGCAAAAGGAATCAACTCAAACGGAGTTATAAAACTCAAGTTATGCTCAAACGAAGTTTGAATTCAAATCTGATCTAATTAAAATTTTAAAATTTCAAAAACATGTTTGAGTTGGATTACTGGATAGAGGAGATCATAACGGAGAAATGGGCGTTGGTTTCATGGATTCCGACTTACGAGTAAAAAGTTATGAACGCGTTTGAAAATCAGGGCTAATCAGAAGAAAAATATTCACGGATGGGTCCTCGCCGGAAATCTAAAATAAAAGGAAAAATCTAAATAGCAAACGTTAAGCATCGAATGCTAAACAATCAAAATCGTTACATCGAATACTAACGGATGACGTCCACTAATTAATCTAACTAAAAACCGATCTTAACAGAAAACTGCATTAAAGAAAAACCGGGAGGTTTTTATGCAGTTTTTACCGGCTCAGTGAGATGAACTGGCCGGCTCGGACCGGCTCCCAGACCGGCGGCGGCGGAGGCTTTCTCCCAGGCGGGCGGCGTTCGTGATCATCGAGGCCGAAAGGGCACGGGAGGCGGCGTTAGGCGGCGGAGTGCGATGGTGGCGGGCGGTGGCCATTGGCGGCGAGGTGGGGGCTCCGGCGGGCTCGGCGGATCTCGCCTGCTCGGGCGGCGGAGAGGAGAGAGAGGGGGTGGCGGCGCCTTGGGGAAGGGGCAGCGGCGGCCTCGTGTCCGAACCGGACACGAAGCGGCGGCGGGCGGCGGCGGCGGACGCCTCCAAGGCGTCTTGTGAGGAGAGGAGGTGGGCAGGCGGCCGGTGGTGGGCCAGGGCTGGCCTTTGGCCCAAGGGGGGTCTTGTAATTTTTTTAAAGAAATTCACAGAACAAAATAAAAACAAAAATAATAAAACTTTTATATAGGCATATAATATATCAAAATTTGCAGAAAAAATATTTCCTATAAGATGAACATTATTCTAGCTTCAAATAAAATACACAAAAATTCAAATAAAACAAACAGTGCTACTACCCTAATAAAATCCACTGAAAATCATTTTAAAAATACCTAAATGATTTCATATTAATTTCTCTCCAATTTTCTCGATGTAGGGAATCATGTTACCCTATTTCCATATATTTTATTTTTGGAGAAAAATAATTTGAATAAAACTCAAATAACTCCAATTGAAAAATAATTCAAAGGAACTTTGAATTTAATTCTTGAAACTCCCAACTCATATTTCATATGTTTTGAAGAAGTCATTTTATCTTCGCCGTGAAAATCATTGAGTTGCATAAAGTTTCAGAATTGGAAAATATTTTCCAAATGAAATTCAAATATTTTCAACACCCCTTGTCATTTAAATAAATGGAAGAAGTCATGTCATCTTCTCTCCGTGGTTTTGTGATGAAAAGAATTTGAATTCGAAGATCATAAAAGCAAAATGAAAGTTTGGGAAAGTCCTTTTATTCCCTCTCATCTAACTTTCAAAAAGTTTCGAAATCACTCACTTTCAGTCAATCAATCAAGCAATCAATCAAATCTATCTATTTGTTTATAACATTCCAAAATTTAGAATTTTGGGATGTTACAAACTACCACCCTTAAAATGAATCTCGTCCTCGAGATTCGGAGAGGCTAGCAAGAAATAGGTTAGGGTTTGGGGGTCTTCTCAAAATCCATCGATCGTCTCCGGGGTCTCGGGTGCTACCACCCTTAGAAACACTGTTACGGTTCCATCAAAACTCATATACTCCATCCTTATCGTTGACGATTATCGGTCTTCTCGTATATTAAGGATAATCCCTTCTCCGGGCTCTTCCGTAGTGGCATAACCTTTTCCTCAATTCTTTTGTCCTTTCATCTTGGTAAGGTTATCCCGAAACTGGGTCTTCATAGCTGACGGGTCTGGCGCCAATTCTAAACAACTATCGATATCTCATGGTGGTCAACAATTTATGGTTTGTCCTGCAGGAAATGGGTCTGGTTGATCCTCACCGTATATCCTACAGTTGGCAACAACTGGCTTGTACAAGGGAAAATACTTATACCATTCTAAGGTTCAAACAAGGTTTTGATAAATCGTCTCTCTCGACTATAGGTAGGTCACTCAGATTTACCATCCCATATAGCAAAGCGAATAATAAGAGTAAGTCGGTATGGTGATCAATCCATCCCGCACTCCAAATCATTACCTTGTACATGGTTTAGCGAATCTCGCATTCTAACACTCGGTCATCCTCACAAGCATTGCAGAATTTCTCTTGTCGACGAACCAAGTTCGGAAAATCCATTGATTCTGCAAGCCAAACAAAACATCTATCGTTCCTTAACAACTCTCAGGTTTTGCGTAAACTCCTATAGAATCGTCGGTTGATACAAGTCGTAACTTCTTCCAGGGTTTTTCCTTCAGCAAGAGTGTGCTTGCTACTTGGCAGGTCCTAGGGCCTGTGGGTTATGGCCCATCTCATCACTTGCAAATCTTGAACTCATCATCTAGGCAACTGATCATTATCCCAACATCCAACTTCCTGGCATACTTAAAATCCATCCAAATGTACTGTCTCTTTTCCTTATATTTGCACCAAACAGGGACATGATTACTCAGACTCTTCATGGAGTTTCCATTGATCCATACTTCCAACATCATACCTCCTTTATATCGAATAGTAATTCATCTCTTCATCCTCGAATATTGGCCATCTCTGCATGGCACTTCTTCAACTGGAAAACGTGTAACAAGTCATGAACTCCTGACAGTCCTTCGGGTGACTTCAACTTGTTAGCCTATTCTCCCATACGCTCCAAAACTCGGTATGGTCCTACAAATCTCGGGGCTAACTTTCCCTTAACTCCAAATCGTTTAACTCCTCGCAGAGGTGGCACACAAAGATATGCTCGCTCCGATTTCATAGACTACCTCCTTGCATTTTTGAGTCTGCATAACTCTTCTCGCTGGATTGAGCTATCTTCGCCTATCTCGAATCAACTTAACATTCTCTTGACTCCTTGATCCTATTTGGTCCAAACAACTCGACGGTCTCCAACTTCATCCCACATCAACGGTGTCCGCTCCTTCTCCCATACAAAGCTTCAAAAGGGGCCATCTTCAAACCGACTTGGTAGCTGTTGTTGAATGAGAACTCCCGTAGGGTAGATTATCATCACTACTAGATCCATAATCTAGCGCACACGCTCTCAACATGTCCTCCAAAATCTGATTGACTCTCTTGATTTATCCATCTGTCATGGATGAAAGGTCAGATCTTGAACTCTAGCCTAGTATCCAAAGTCCGGTGCAATTTGTTTCCAAAACTTTGAGGTAAACTGTGTTCCTCTCACGATGGTCCTCGAAACTCCATGCAGACATACGATCCTTTCTCAAATATATATCTTGGCCAACTTCGCACTTGTATAGGTGGTTTTCTCGGATAAAGCGAGCCACTTTGGTCAAGCGAGTCAACTACTACCCAGATAGAATCATATCCCAATCGGGTTACGGGAAATCCGGAAATGAAATCATGCCAAGCTTATCCCACTTCCATTAGAGTATCGGCATAGGCTGTAGTAATCCTGCTGGCTTCTGATGCTCTGCTTTTACTTTCTCTGGCATACATCACTTACGACTACATACTCCGCAATATCCTTCTTCATACCAGTCCACCAGAAACACTCCTTCAAATCCAAGTACATCTTGGTGTTTCCGTAGCGAATCGAGTATGGTGAGTCATGAGCCTCCTGAAGTTTTAACTTCCTGATCTTTGCATTATTGGGTACATGTACACTTTCCTCAAACCATAAGGTGTCATGCTCATCCTTACGAAAACCTTTGGCCTTTCCTTTGCTCATCCTCTGTTTTACCTCAACAATATCTTCGTCATCCTTCTGAGCTTCACGGATCTTTCTCAACAATGTAGACTGAACTTCCATTGCTGAAATAAAACCTTTGGGAACAATCTCCAATCGAAGTTCCCTGAAAATCCTCGGCTAACTCCTTTGGTAATCCTCTGCTTATGAGGGTATTCGTCCTTGTATTCCTTATGGGTGTGTCCTATTTATCCATAAAGCTTGTATGCACAAGGTTTCTTCATATCCTTTCCATAAGGCTTCAACTTCTGGGACACAAACCGAGACTTTAGCAAAGTCAACTTAAATTCTTCCCAAGTGGTTACTCTTTTGCAATCCATTGATGGTTTGGTATCTCCTCCACCAAATAGCAGCACCTCTTTCAAAGCACTGAAGAGCATGCTGGGCCATATCCTTTCTGACTATAGGGTTGTTCTTCATGTGATTCTCCATGTTCTGAATCCATCGGTCTGTCTCCAATCGACTCATCGGTCCAGAAAATATAAGCTCATCTCCATTCTTCCTCTAACGGGTCCATGGGTTTGGGGTGGGATAAGAGAGATCGAGAGGGATGCACTCAATACAAACAAAAGTTTTGAAAAGGCAGATTTTATTGTGGCTGTCGGAAAAACATCAAACAAATGACAGCTCACAATTGTCGCATCTAACGTAAGGGTATATGACAGGGGTTTGGTCTTCTAAGGGTCAATAAATCTTCAACGCCATCAAACTCTTCAAGTCTTGTTCATGTCTCCGATGGCTTCTTCCAATCGTGCTTGTCCTACTCAAGTTCTTTTGCCAGATTATCTCTGTTGACGCGAAGTCTCTCGCGACGTCCTGTAATATTTCTTGGAGTTGCATTCCAACTGCCGGTTTCAACATCCTTGACATGATCCATGATCCTACTGTCCTTCAGTTACTGTCAAATCTCCGGTATCTCGATGTTTTGCTCCTTCATCTTGTCTACTTTCAGCTTCTGGGTCCTGAGTTCTTCACGAAATACTTCCTTGTCAAAATTTAGCTTCTTGTAGGTCCATCTTAACTCCTTGATGTAATACTCCAGATCCTGGTCTTACTCCAATACACCTTAATCTCGGGTATTGATTACTTCCATAATCTCTCAATTCCATAAGCGTAACCTTCCTAGGTCATAAAATCTGGAATTTCTTCAAAGCCTTCAAATTCTCCAAGTCTTCGGAGTCTTCAACAGTTGTAGTTTCCAGTTACACGGTAAAATCCTCTTCATTCCAAATGGTCTTAGTTGTCCGATATCTTATCTC
Organism: Aegilops bicornis; assembly: GCA_021605145.1. Taxonomy (NCBI): domain Eukaryota; kingdom Viridiplantae; phylum Streptophyta; class Magnoliopsida; order Poales; family Poaceae; genus Aegilops; species Aegilops bicornis. The sequence continues at coordinate 567,048,854 of CM038673.1, read as the reverse complement.
CTTGGAGTGGTCTCATCAGTCAAATCTTCGAGTGGTCAAAAGGGAAAAGAGGTATGATCTCACTAAAAGGAATATTTGAATAAGCTCGAAGAGAAGAGAGGTAAAAGATCTTTTGAAAAAGAAAGTTGTAGAGAAAAATCTTTCCTATGGGCTTGCCATTTTCTAGGGTCACGCCCCATACCAACATGTGCTCGATACCATCTTGTAGCGACCCGACCCGAATGGATCAAGTCTCGTGCTTCGTGTCATCCACGGATCAAGATATCTTTGACACACAATACTCGAAGGATTTATAACAGAGGTAAATCACATGTATAAAGTAACGTAAATACTATTACCTCAATCCATAATATAGCGGAAGCAACAAGGTTGTGGATTCCCATCAACACCAACGGCAAAGTTGAGTATAGGAAATCGTAACCCTAACGTATCACTTACTCGTCGTCTGAAAAGTCTGCAACATGAAAAGTTGCAGCCCGAAAACGGGTCAAGACATGGAATATCTTTGGCAATGTAACACATAGAGAGTAATGAAGGAATAGGCTATACTACATGCATATATGGCTGGTGGAAAGCTCTATGGTTACGATTTTATGAAAAGCCAATTTTTCCCTACTTCAAAGGAATAAATTTATTTAACTATCATGGTGGTTGTTAAACATTGAGAATGGTTGACATCCTCAATCCCAATTAAAAGTACTCATTAAACCCAAACGAATTATATTAAGTAACGTGATGAGATCAACAGGATATCCGGTACTAGATACTCAAAATTGTCCATAACCGGGACACGGCTAACCATGATTAGTTTGTACACTCTGCAGAGGTTTGCGCACTTTTCCCCACAAGACTCGATCGCCTCCGCTTGGTTCTCGCACTGCATGGTGTTTGAGAAGCGGATGACCGAGACATAGTCTTTCAGAAGCGCTAGCACCTTACATGTGGGTAGACCGTACCAACCTACATCCCCTACATCAGCTAGTCTCCGCCGTAAGAGTTCGCACAACTTAGTCAACTACGCCAGAGCCCATAATTGGCTTGTGGCTGCACACGGAAGTTTCCAGCTTGAATAATCTTATGATCCCTTAGAGCACAGGTGGCGGTCCGAAGAAATACAGGCAAGTCCTGATGGAAACCAGGTGCCTCAATCCACCCAGATGTGTGTTCAGGTTGCCACCTTAGATAAACCATTAATTAACAATCTCACATCTGTCATGGATATTCACTCACCCAATCCACGTCTACTAGCATAGCATGGCATAATAAGCAACGTAGAAGTAACTCCCAAGGTTTCATAAGTAAGCAGTAATAGGTACTACCTCAATCTACTTCCCAACCCACAATTTAATTAGATCCTAAACATGCAAGTGTTTGAGGAATAGATCTAATGCATAAAAACTGGGTATGAGAAGAGTATGGTCAAAGTGTTACTTGCACGCAAAGTTGATGAAGATGAATCGCACTCAAAACTCTTGATATCTCTACTCGTCACACTCCGGTCAATCTATCGTAATCAAGCAATAGTAACCACACATAAGCAATGACTCAAAAGATCGGAAAGAACGAAGAAAACGATTCGGAAAACGTCAAAACCAAATCAAATAACTCTTGCAACATAAAACAATTTCTAACAGTACCAAAACCATGTGTATTTGGCCTTATCAGAAAGTTTAGGTCAAGAGCTTTGATTTGCAAAAGGAATCAACTCAAACGGAGTTATAAAACTCAAGTTATGCTCAAACGAAGTTTGAATTCAAATCTGATCTAATTCACATTTTAAAATTTCAAAAACATGTTTGAGTTGGATTACTGGATAGAGGAGATCATAACGGAGAAGTGGGCGTTGGTTTCGTTGGATTCCGACTTACGAGTAAAAAGTTATGAACGTTTGAAAATCAGGGGCTAATCTGTAAAGAAAAATATTCACGGATGGGTCCCTGGCCGGAAATCTAAAATAAAAAGGAAAAATCTAAATAGCAAACGTTACAGCTCGAACGCTAAACAATGAAAATCGTTAGCTATCGAATACTAGCGGACTGACGTCCACTAATTAATCTAACTAAAAAACCGATCTTAACGAGAAAACCGTACTAAAGAAAACCGGGAGGGTTTTTGCGCAGTTTTTACGGCTCAGTGAGATGAACCGGCGGCTCGGACTGCTCCGGCAGACCGGGCGGCGGCGAGGCTTTCTCCCAGGCGGGCGGCTCGGCGATCGTCGAGGCCGGCGAAGGGCACGGGAGGCGGCGTTAGGCGGCGGAGTGCGATGGTGGCGGCAGCGGTGGCCATTGGCGGCGAGGTGGCGGCGGCGGCGGGGCTCGGCGGATCTCGCCAGGCAGGCGGCGGCTGCGGAGAGGAGAGAGAGGGGGGGCGGCGGTATTTAAGGAGGGTGGCGGCGCCTTGGGAAGGGCGCAGGCGGCGGCCTCGTGGTCCGAACCGGACACGAAGCGGCGGCGGGCGTCTTGCGGCGGCGGACGCCTCCAGGCGGGCGCGAGGAGAGAGGAGGTGGGCCGGGCGGTGGCTGGGCCAGTGGGCCTTGGCCTGTGCGATTTTTTTAAAAGAAATTCACAGAACAAAATAAAAACAAAAATAATAAAACTTTTATATAGGCATATAATATATCAAAATTTGCAGAAAAAATATTTCCTATAAGATGAACATTATTCTAGCTTCAAATAAAGTACACAAAAATTCAAATAAAACAAACAGTGCTACTACCCTAATAAAATCCACTGAAAATCATTTTAAAAATACCAAAATGATTTCAAATTAATTTCTCTCCAATTTTCTGATGTAGGGAATCATGTTACCCTATTTCCATATATTTTATTTTTGGAGAAAAATAATTTGAATAAAACTCAAATAACTCCAATTGAAAAATAATTCAAAGGAACTTTGAATTTAATTCTTTGAAACTCCCAACTCATATTTCATATGTTTTGAAGAAGTCATTTTATCTTCGCCGTGAAAATCATTGAGTTGCATAAAGTTTCAGAATTGGAAAATATTTTCCAAATGAAATTCAAATATTTTCAACACCCTTGTCATTTAAATAAATGGAAGAAGTCATGTCATCTTCTCTCCGTGGTTTTGTGATGAAAAGAATTTGAATTCCTCAAGATCATAAAAGCAAAATGAAAGTTTGGGAAAGTCCTTTTATTCCCTCTCATCTAACTTTCAAAAAGTTTCGAAATCACTCACCTTCAGTCAATCAATCAAGCAATCAATCAAATCTATCTATTTGTTTATAACATTCCAAAATTTAGAATTTTGGGATGTTACAATATCCTTTATTATGAAACTTTCTGTCGCATGGGGTTAACAGATAAAAATCTTAAACCGTCCAATACGGTGTTCCATGGTGTGGTGCCTGGTAAATCGGCATATCCTGTTGGTAAGATAGCTTTGGAGGTGGCTTTTGGAGATGAGCATGACTCAAGATCAGAAACTTTGACCTTTGAAGTGGTGAAAATCAAAAGCCCGTATCATGCCCTGTTTGGACGGCCAACTTATGCTAAGTTTATGGCACAACCTTGTTATGTCTATCTGCAGCTCAAGATGTCAGGTCACAAGGGAACTATAACTGTGCATGGGAGCCGCAAGATCGCTCTGGAGTGTGAAGAAGGTGATGCGGCTTATGCTGAGTCGGTTTGTGCAACAGAAGAGTTGAAGTTTTACAAAGACAATGTTGATCCGGTAGATATGACTTCATTGAAGAAACCAACTAAGAGCATGATCCGGCCCTGAAGTTGAAATCGGCTGATGAGACTAAACTTGTTGACTTCGTGCCTGGCGATTCGTCCAAGAAGTTTAGCATCAGCGCTAATTTGGATCCGAAATAGGAAAGCGCGCTCATCGAGTTCATCCGTGAGAATCGGGACATCTTTGCGTGGTAGCCTTCTGACATGACAGGTGTACTGAGGGAACTCGCTGAGCACACTCTCAATATTGATCCCAAGTATAAACCGGTCAAGCAGTTTCTCCGTCGGTTCAATGAAGAAAGACACAAGGCTATTGGAGAAGATGTAGCCAGGCTCTTGGCGGCTGGATTCATCGTTGAAGTATTTCATCCTGAGTGGTTGGCTAATCTGGTGCTGGTCCTTAAGAAGAACGACACTTGGCGTATGTGTGTGGACTACACAGATCTCAACAAAGCTTGTCCAACAGATCCTTTTGCCCTCGAACGTATTGATCAAATTATTGATGCTACGGCGGGTTGCGAGCGTGTAAGCTTTTTGGATGCATATTCTGGTTATCATCATATCAAAAATGGCAGTTAAGGACCAGGAGAAGACAACCTTCATAACTCCTTTTGGAGCCTTCTACTATGTGTCCATGCCCTTTGGGCTCAAGAGTGCCCAGGCTACTTATCAACGGTGTGTGCATAATTGTCTTCATAAGCAGATCGGCCGTAATGTTCACGCTTATGTGGATGATATTGTGGTGAAATCAAGGAAGAAGGAGACATTGATTGATGACTTGAAGGAAACCTTTGATAACCCGTGGGTTTATAAAATGATGCTTAATCCGACCAAGTGCGTCTTTGGTGTACCTGCAGGCAAGCTCTTGGGTTTTTTGGTGTCTAATAGGGGCATTGAAGCTAATCCGGAAAAGATCAAGGCCATCACCTCCTTGGCCAAACCGAAGTGTATCAATGATGTTCAACGCCTGGCGGGCCGGATTGCTGCGTTGAGCCGGTTTATCAGTCACCTTGGCGAGAAGGCCATCCCTTTATATTATATGCTGAAGAAAACAGATAACTTCGTCTGGAGTGACGCCGCTAATGAGGCGTTTGAGGATTTAAAGCGGCAGCTGGCTAATCCGCCGGTTCTTGCTGCTCCGGTTGACAAAGAGCCATTGTTGCTATATGTAGCAGCTAACCCTTGGGCTGTTAGTGTGGCTATTGTGGTGGAGCGTAAGGAGGCCGGAAAGGAATATCCGGTTCAACGTCCGGTTTACTATATCAGTGAGGTACTTATTGAGTCCAAGCAGAGGTACCCGCATTGGCAAAAATTGGTGTATGGGGTTTTTATGGCAAGCCGGAAGCTTAAGCAGTATTTCCAAGGTCATCCCATCACGGTGGTCAGCTCTGCTCCTTTGGGGGATATAATCTAGAACATGGAAGCAACTGGCCGGATTGCTAAGTGGGCTATCAAGCTCGGGCCTCACGGGTTGAAATACATACCCTGAACGGCGATCAAATCTTAGGCACTTGTGGATTTCATCAATGATTGGACAGAACTACAAGCGCCAAAAGAGAAGCCGGATCATATTTATTGGACTATTCATTTTGATGGGTCCAGGCAATTGGAGGGCTCGGGGGCTGGAGTCGTATTCTTCCCCACGAGGTGATAAGTTTTGTTATGTTCTCCGTTTAATGTTCCCTTGCACTAACAATGCAGCTGAATATGAGGATTTACTCCATGGTCTTCGGATGGCTAAGGAGATGAACCTAAGCTGCGTTAAGTGCTTTGGTGACTCGGACCTGGTAGCTCAACAAGTGTCCGACACTTGGGATTCCAAGGACCCACTCATGGCGGCATATCGTCGTGAGGTGGATATTGTTGCAGGTCACTTCAAAGGTTATCAGGTGGATCATGTGGACCGGCGGAAGAACGAAGCGACAGACGCTTTAAGCCGTTTAGGGTCCCAACGTAAACCGGTTCCACCTAATGTCTTCCTGGATGTGTTGCATAATCCGCCTGTTAAGCTCCCTGGTGAAGAGGATTTGGCTATTCCTGATCCGGAAGCTCAGTTGGTGGCGGCTCTTCATGTTATCCCGGATTGGACGGTTCCATATCTGGCGTATATGAACCGGGGCGAGTTACCAGAGGATGAAACTTTGGCCAGGCAGATAATCCGGCGGTCCAAGTCCATGACTATTATCAATGGAGAGTTACATGATTGCAGTGTGACCGGGGCATTTCAACGCTGTGTCTCTCCTAAAGAAGGCCGTGAAATTTTGTGTGAGATCCACGAAGAAGATTGTGGTCACCACGCCGGTTCAAAGTCTTTGGTGGCCAAGGCGTTTCTTCACGGTTTCTATTGGTTGACAGCTCATGCTGATGCCGAGGACTTGGTCAAAAGATGTGATGGCTGTCAGAAATTCTCAAGGCGCGCTCATGTACGGCTCAATAATTGAGGATGATTCCAATCACTTGGCCGTTTGCAACTTGGGGGCTGGATATGGTTGGGCCTTTCAAGAGATCCAAGGACAAGAAGACCCACCTTTTTGTGGCGGTTGATAAGTTCGCGAAGTGGGTGGAGGCATAGCTAGTTAGTAAGTGTGATGCAGCTACGACGGTTCAATTCATCAAAAAGGTGATCTTCCGGTTTGGATTTCCACACAGCATTATAACAGACAATGGTACCAATCTGTCAAAGGGTGCCATGAAGGGGTTCTGTCAACGTGAGCACATTAGGCTTGACGTGTCATCAGTGGCTCACCCCCAGTCAAATGGTCAAGCAGAGAGGGCCAATCAAGAGATCTTGAGAGGCATCAAACCCCGGCTTATGGTTCCTTTGCAACGGACGCCGGGTTGTTGGGTTGAGGAGTTACCTTCTGTGTTATGGAGCATCAATTCCACACCCAACAGATCAGCAGGATACACACCATTCTTCATGGTTTATGGAGCAGAAGCGGTTCTTCCTAGTGACATCCGTCATGACTCACCTCGTGTAGAGGCATATGTTGAAGATGACAACGAGAAGGCACGACAGGAAGCTCTTGACCTATTAGATGAGGAGCGTTACATGGCGGCAGCCCGTTCGGCGATTTATCAGCAAGATCTGTGTCGTTATCATAGCCGCCGGGTTAGAACCAAAACCTTTCAAGAAGGTGATTTGGTACTACGACTCATCCAGGATCAGACGGATATGCACAAGCTATCCCCCCGTTGGGAAGGACCCTTTGTGGTCAGCAAGAATCTGCACAACAGGTCATACTACCTAATCGATGTTCGAGAGCGCAAAGACTCACGTAAATTGGAGGAGGAGACCAACCAACCGTGGAATATTGCTCATCTTCGGCCTTACTATACTTGAGCCATAGGCTCTGCTTATGTACATATTATGGCAATGTATATATTATGATCAATATAATAAACTGGAAGCTCAGCTAAAATGGGGTATCTGTTGTTTTCTTACATCATGTGTGGTTACATGGAGCTTCTGTTTATAAAGCGGCGTCCGGTTTACCCCTTGATTTAGCTTCTCAAAGCTTTATGTTACATCACTTCGGGGCTTGGTCATATCCGAACCATAGCTACACCTCTTGATCGGTTCTATGCCACAGCATCACTTGGGGGATTGGTCGTATCCGAACCATAGTCACACCTCTTGATCGGCTCAAAGCCAAATCAATCCGGGGCCAAAGAGAGTGTTGAAAAACAACAACTAAAACATAGGCACCCACTGAGCACAGCTCACAATGTTACTTGGGGATTCTTTGCTGTCGAAATGAACTAAGAATCTACACTTGTAACAGGCTATCAAGCCTTGGCTTGGAAGCCTGGTGTATACACCTAAAACCCCGGGTTAACCTGCCTATTTAAGTAAGTCACTCCACCCAGGTAAACCTGGTATGACCCTTCGAACTTTGACAAAATACTCTAAAATGAAGACCCTGAACTTGTCAAGTTAAAACGATGATTGTTTAAGGATTGAGGACCTTCTTAAAAGGCTTTGCAAAAATGGTTTAACTCAGTGGCCTGGCAGCCCATGAAAAGCCTCGAATTTGGGGCCTGGCAGCCCGTGAAAAGTGATACGTCTCCAACGTATCTATAATTTTTGATTGCTCCATGCTATATTATCTATTGTTTTGGACTATATTGGGCTTTATTTTCCACTTTTATATTACTTTTGGGACTAACATATTAACCGGAGGCCCAACCTAGAATTGTTGTTTTTTTGCCTATTTCAGTGTTTCAAAGAAACGGAATATCAAACGGAGTCCAAACAGAATGAAATCTTCGGGAACGTGATTTTCTCACCAGATAAGATCCAGGAGACTTGGACCCTCGGTCAAGAAAGGAGGGAGGCGGCCACGAGGGTGGAGGGCGCCCCTAGGCGCGCCACGCCTCGTGGGCCCCAAGCTCCACCGACGTACTCCTTCCTCCTATATATACCTATGTACCCCAACAGATCGAATACGGTGCCAAAAACCTAATTCCACCGCCGCAACTTTACGTATCCACGAGATCCCATCTTGGGGCACATTGCAGAGCTCCATGGGAAGGAATCCACCACGGAGGGCTTCTACATCATCATCATAGCCTCTTCGATGAAGTGTGACTAGTTTACTTCAGACCTTCGGGTCCATAGTTAGTAGCTAGATGGCTTCTTGTCTCTTTTTGGATCTCAATACAATGTTCTCCCCCTCTCTCGTGGAGATCTATTCGATGTAATCTTCTTTTTGCGGTGTGTTTGTTGAGACCGATGAATTGTGGGTTTATGATCAAGATTATCTATGAGCAATATTTGAATCTTCTCTGAATTCTTTTATGTATGATTGTTTATCTTTGCAAGTATCTTCGAATTATCCGTTTGGTTTGGCCAACTAGATTGGTAGTTCTTGCAATGGGAGAAGTGCTTAGCTTTGGGTTCAATCTTGCGGTGTCCTTTCCCAGTAACAGTAGGGGCAGCAGGGCACGTATTGTATTGTTGCCATCGAGGATAACAAGATGGGGTTTTTATCATATTGCATGAATTTATCCCTCTACATCATGTCATCTTGCTTAAGGCGTTACTCTATTTTCATTAACTTAATACTCTAGATGCATGCTGGATAGCGGTCGATGAGTGGAGTAATAGTAGTAGATGCAGGCAGGAGTCGGTCTACTTGTCTCGGACGTGATGCCTATATACATGATCACCCCTAGATACTCTCATAACTATGTTCAAGTCTGTCAATTGCTCAACAGTAATTCGTTCACCTACCGTAAAATACTTATGCTCTTGAGAGAAGCCACTAGTGAAATTTATGGCCCCCGGGTCTATTCTCATCACATTAATCTTCCTACGCTTTATTATTGCTTTGCTTTTTTACTTTGCATTTTATTTTACTTTGCATCTTTATACCAAAAATACCAATAATATTATCTATCATCTCTATCAGATCTCACTCTCCTAAGTGACCGTGAAGGGATTGACAACCCCTATTCTTGTTGGTTGCGAGGAGTTACTTGCTTTGTATAGGTACGAGGGACTTGCGCGTGGCCTCCTACTGGATTGATACCTTGATTCTCAAAAACTGAGGGAAATACTTACGCTACTTTGCTGCATCATCCTCTCCTCTTGAGGAAAACCAACATAAGCTCAAGACGTAGCAAAAAGGATTTACGCGCCATTGTTGCGGGAGTCTACATAAAAGTCAACATACCAAGTACCCATCACAATCCCTTATCTCTCGCATTACATTATTTGCCATTTGCCTCTCGTTTTCCTCTCCCCCACTTCACCCTTGCCATTTTATTCGCCCTCTCTTTTCCGTTTTCCTTTTTCTCGTTCGCTTGTTTGCTCGTGTCTTGGATCGTTTGCTTGTCGTTATGGCTAGTCTTATATATTCTCCGTTGTCTCCCGAGAATGAAGTTCTAAATTTTAAGCAAAGGGAAGGAGAAAATCTAAAAGACGCTTGGTATAGAATTTGCAATGCTCAAAATAGATCTAACAGGAAGCAATCTACTTCAGTTCTTCTCCGCAATTTTTATGTAGGTGCTAATCCTTGGTATAGATATATCCTCGATACCATTACGGAGGGAATTTCTTGGGTAGCCATACTTTTGATTCTTATAATGCTACGATAGATTTATTTGGCTCACCACCTCTTTTGGTTAATGGAACTATGTTAACTTTGGAGCATGTAATGCAAAGACTTGAAATTATTGAAAATAAAGTTGCTACCGTTGAGTTAATTGAAAATCTAGATAAAAAGGTCCACAATCAAATTAATCAATATGGATCTAAGGTAGGAGTAACTTTGAAAAATATTAAGGAGAAGGAACCCATAGTTAATGAGAGAATAAATCAAGATTCCTCTAGAATTGATAAACTTGAGGGTATCATTACCAACTGGGGAACCACTTTTTCTTCCGTAAAAAATACTCCAAGTCCACCCACTAAAATTGCTAAGCTCATGTATGTTCCTAAGAATAAGGGTGAATCCTCTAGTAAGGAAACCGCGGATCTTAAATCTATAAGTATTCATCCCAATCTTTTTGCTATCATTAGGGAACCATTTGCTACGAATGAAATTTTTGATCTTTTGCCTAAAAATTTGATAATTACTAGAAATAAAGAAATTTCTAAGAAAGGTAGATGCCTCATTTGAAGGATTGCCTACCAAAGATGGCAATACCTAGATTTATCCTTGGTTTTATGCCTAGCTAGGGGCGTTAAACGATAGTGCTTGTTGGGAGGCAACCCAATTTTATTTTTAGTTTTTGTTTTTGTTTCTTTTTAGGAATAAATAATCCATCTACCTTCTATTTAGATGTGGTTTTATGCTTTAATTAATGTTTGTGCCAAGTTAAACCTATAGGATCTTCTTGGATGATAGTTATTTGATCTTGCTGTAATTTCTAGAAACTTTCTGTTCACGAAAACAATTTTTAAAAATCACCACAACGTGATAAAATAGTGATTCCAATTGCTGCTGATCCATAAACAAATTTCATAGGTCTTCCTATTTTTTCTGAATTATTTGAGTTCCATAAGTTTGCTTTAGTTACATATTACTACAGATTGTTCTGTTTTTGACAGATTCTGTTTTCCGTGTGTTGTTTGCTTATTTTGATGAATCTATGGCTAGTAAAATAGTTTATAATCCATATAGAAGTTGTAATACAGTATGTTTAACACCAATATAAATACAGTATGTTTAACACCAATATAAATAAAGAATGAGTTCATTACAGTACCTTGAAGTGGTCTTTTTTCTCTTTCGCTAACGGAGCTTACGAGATTTCTGTTGAGTTTTGTGTTGTGAAGTTTTCAAGTTTTGGGTGAAATCTTTTGATGGATTATGGAACAAGGAGTGGCAAGAGCCTAAGATTGGGGATGCCCATGGCACCCCCAAGATAATACAAGGACACCAAAATGTCAAAGCTTGGGGATGCCCCGGAAGGCATCCCTCTTTAAATCCACTTCCATCGGTAACTTTACTTGGAGCTATATTTTTATTCACTACATGATATGTGTTTTGCTTGGAGCGTCTTGTATTATTTGCGTCTTTGCTTGTTAATTTTACCACAATCATCCTTGCTGTACACACCTTTTGAGAGAGCCATACATGATTTGGAATTTGTTAGAATACTCTATGTGCTTCACTTATATCTTTTGAGCTTTATAGTTTTGCTCTAGTGCTTCACTTATATCTTTTAGAGCACGGTGGTGGATTTGTTTTATAGAAACCTTTGATCTCTCATGCTTCACTTAGATTATTTTGAGAGTCTTAAATAGCATGGCAATTTTCTTAAAATAATAATATGCTTGGTATTCAAGATTTGTAAAACTTTCTTTTGAGTGCGTTGAATACTAAGAAAAGTTCGATGCTTGATAATTGTTTTGAGATATGAAGGTAGTAATATTAGAGTCATGCTAGTTGAGTAGTTGTGAATTTGAGAAATACTTGTGTTAAAGTTTGTGATTCCGTAGCATGCACGTATGGTGAACCATTATGTGATGAAGTCGGAGCATGATTTATTTATTGATTGTCTTCCTTATGAGTGGCGGTCGGGGACGAGCGATGGTCTTTTCCTACCAATCTATCCCCCTAGGAGCATGCACGTAATACTTTGCTTTGATAACTTGTAGACTTTTGCAATAAGTATATGAGTTCTTTATGACTAATTTTGAGTAGTCCATGGATTATACGCACTTTTCTCACCATTGCTAGCCTCTCTAATACCGCACACTTTTCGCCGGTATCATACACCCACCATAAACCTTCCTCAAAACAGCCACCATACCTACCTATCATGGCATTTCCGTAGCCATTCCGAGATATATTGCCATGCAACTTTCCACCGTTCCGTTTATTATGACACGCTCCATCATTGTCATATTGCTTAGCATGATCATTTAGTTGACATCGTATTTGTGGCAAAGCCATCATTCATAATTCTTTCATACATGTCACTTATGAATCATTGAATATCCCTGCACATCACGGAGGCATTCACATAGAGTCATATTTTGTTCTAAGTATCGAGTTGTAATTCTTGAGTTGTAAGAAAAATAAAAGTGTGATGATCATCATTTTTAGAGCATTGTCCCAAGTGAGGAAAGGATGATGGAGACTGTGATTTCCCCATAAGTCGGGATGAGACTCCGAACGAACAATAAAAAAATAGAAAAGAAAAGAGGCCATAAAAAAAGAGAAAAGGCCCAAATAAAAAAATGAGAGAAAAAGAGAGAAGGGACAATGTTACTATCCTTTTACCACACTTGTGCTTCAAAGTAGCACCATGATCTTCATAATAGAGAGTCTCTCGTTTTGTCACTTTCATATACTAGTGGGAATTTTTTATTATAGAACTTGGCTTGTATATTCCAATGATGGGCTTCCTCAAATTGCCCTAGGTCTTCGTGAGCAAGCGAGTTGGATGCACACCCACTTAGTTTATTTTGCTGAGCTTTCATATACTTATAGCTCTAGTGCATCCGTTGCATGGTAATCCCTACTCACTCACATTGATATCTATTGATGGGCATATCCATAGCCCGTTGATATGCCTAGTTGATGTGAGACTATCTTCTCTCTTTTTGTCTTCTCCACAACCACCATTCTATTCCACATATAATGCTATATCCATGGCTCACGCTCATGTATTGCGTGAAGATTGAAAAAGTTTTGAGAATGTCAAAAGTATGAAACAATTGCTTGGCTTGTCATCGGGGTTGTGCATGATTTAAATACTTTGTGTGGTGAAGATAGAGCATAGCCAGACTATATGATTTTGTAGGGATAACTTTCTTTGGCCATGTTATTTTGAGAAGACATAATTGCTTTGTTAGTATGCTTGAAGTATTATTATTTTTATGTCAATATTAAACCTTTGTCTTGAATCTTTCGAATCTGAATATTCATACCACAATTAAGAAGAGTTACATTGAAATTATGCCAAGTAGCACGCAGCATAAAAAATTCTCTTTTTATCATTTACCTACTCGAGGACGAGCAAGAATTAAGGATGCCTGATACGTCTCCAACGCATCTATAATTTTTGATTGCTCCATGCTATATTATCTATTGTTTTGGACTATATTGGGCTTTATTTTCCACTTTTATATTACTTTTGGGACTAACCTATTAACCGGAGGCCCAGCCCAGAATTGCTGTTTTTTTACCTATTTCAGTATTTCGAAGAAACGAAATATCAACGGAGTCCAAACGGAATGAAATCTTCAAACATGATTCTCTCATCGATAAGATCCAGGAGACTTGGACCCTCGGTCAAGAAAGGAGGGAGGCGGCCACGAGGTGGAGGGCGCCCCCTAGGGCGCCCGCCTCGTGGGCCCCAAGCTCCACCGACGTACTCCTTCCTCCTATATATACCCTACGCACTTCAACAGATCAGATACGGAGCCAAAAACCTAATTCCACCGCCTCAACTTTCTGTATCCACGAGATACCATCTTGGGGCCTGTTCCGGAGCTCCGCCGGAAGGGGAATCCACCACGGAGGGCTTCTACATCATCATCATAGCCTCTCCGATGAAGTGTGAGTAGTTTACTTCAGACCTTCGGGTCCATAGTTAGTAGCTAGATGGCTTCTTCTCTCTTTTGGATCTCAATACAATGTTCTCCCCCTCTCTCTGGAGATCTATTCGATGTAATCTTCTTTTTGCGGTGTGTTTGTTGGGACCGATGAATTGTGGGTTTATGAACAAGATTATCTATGAGCAATATTTGAATCTTATCTGAATTCTTTTATGTATGATAGGTTATCCTTGCAAGTCTATTCGAATTATCCGTTTGGTTTGGCCAACTAGATTGGTAGTTCTTGCAATGTGAGAAGCGCTTAGCTTTGGGTTCAATCTTGCGATGTCCTTTCCCAGTGATAGTAGGGGCAGTAAGGCACGTATTGTATTGCTTCCATCGAGGATAACAAGGTGGGGTTTTTATCATATTGCATGAATTTATCCCTCTACATCATGTCATCTTGCTTAAGGCGTTACTCTGTTTTCATTAACTTAATACTCTAGATGCATGCTGGATAGCGGTCGATGAGTGGAGTAATACTAGTAGATGCAGGTGAGTCGGTCTACTTGTCTCGGACGTGATGCCTATATACATGATCATACCTAGATACTCTCATAACTATGCTCAATTCTGTCAATTGCTCAACAGTAATTCGTTCACCCACCGTAAAATACTTATGCTCTTGAGAGAAGCCACTAGTGAAATTTATGGCCCCTGGGTCTATTCTCATCATATTAATCTTCCTACGCTTTATTATTGCTTTGCTTTTTTACTTTGCCTTTTATTTTACTTTAAATCTTTATACCAAAAATATTATCTATCATCTCTATCAGATCTCACTCTCGTAAGTGACCGTGAAGGGATTGACAACCCCTATTCGCGTTGGTTGCGAGGAGTTATTTGCTTTGCGTAGGTACAAGGGACTTGCGCGTGGCCTCCTACTAGAAATATACCTTGATTCTCAAAAACTGAGGGAAATACTTGTTGGGGAACGTAGTAATTTCAAAAATTTTCCTACGATCACGCAAGACCATGGTGATGCATAGCAACGAGATGAGAGTGTTGTCTACGTACCCTCGTGAGACCAAAGAACGGAAGCGTTGACGCAACGTAGAGGAAGTAGTCGTACTTCTTCACGATCCAACCGATCCAAGTACCGAACGTCGGCACCTCCGAGTTCAGCACACGTTCAGCTCGATGGCGTCCCTCGAACTCCGATCCAGCCGAAAGTGTTGAGGGAGAGTTTCACAAGACGACGGCGTGGTGACGATGATGATGTTCCACCGCGCAGGGCTTCGCCTAAGCTCCGCCACGGTATTCTCGAGGTGTAATATGGTGGAAGGGGCACCGCACACGGCTAAGGAAAGATCTCAAGGATCAACTTGTGTGTCATGGGGTGCCCTCTGCCTTTCAGATATAAAGGAGGGAAGGGGAGGGGCTGGCCGGCCAAGGGAGGTGCGCCAGGTGTCCTACTCCTACTAGGAGTAGGATTCCCCACCCAATCCTAGTCCAACTAGGTTTCCCCAAGTGGGAAGGGAGAGAGAGGGGGGGCGCCCCCTTCTCCTAGTCCTAATAGGACTAGGGAAGGGGGGAAGGTGCGGCCAGCACTTGGGCCCCCTTCTCTCCTTTCCACTAAGGCCCATGTTGGCCCATTAGCATTCCGGGGGGTTCCGGTAACCTCCCGGTACTTGGTAAAATTCCCAATTTCACCCGGAACACTTCCGATGTCCAAACATAGACTTCCAATATATGAATTTTTATGTCTCGACCATTTCGAGACTCCTCGTCACGTCCGTGATCTCATCCGGGACTCCGAACAACCTTCGGTACAGAAACATCATAACAACTCATAGTAAGCTGTCATCGAAGCGTTAAGCGTGCGGACCCTACGGGTTCGAGAACTATGTAGACATGACCGAGACACCTCTCCGGTCAATAACCAATAGCGGGACCTGGATGCCCATATTGGCTCCTACATATTCTACGAAGATCTTTATCGGTCGGACCGCATAACAACATACGTTGTTCCCTTTGTCATCGGTATGTTACTTGCCCGAGATTCGATCGTCGGTATCCAATACCTAGTTCAATCTCGTTACCGCAAGTCTCTTTACTCGTTCCGTAATACATCATCTCACAACTAACACATTAGTTGCAATGCTTGCAAGGCTTATGTGATGTGCATTACCGAGAGGGCCCAGAGATACCTCTCCGACAATCGGAGTGACAAATCCTAATCTCGAAATATGCCAACCCAACATGTACCTTCGGAGACACCTGTAATGTACCTTTATAATCACCCGATTCGTTGTGACGCTTGGTAGCACCCAAAGTGTTCCTCGTGCAAACGGGAGTTGCATAATCTCATAGTCATAGGAACATGTATAAGTCATGAAGAAAAGCACTAGCAACAAACTATACGATCAGGTGCTATGCTAATGGAATGGGTCATGTCAATCAGATCATTCAACCAATGATGTGATCCCGTTAATCAAATAACAACTCCTTGTTCATGGTTAGGAAACACAACCATCTTTGATTAACGAGCTAGTCAAGTAGAGGCATACTAGTGACACTGTAGGTTTATGTATTCACACATGTATTATGTTTCCTGTTAATACAATTCTAGCATGAATAATAAACATTTATCATGATATAAGGAAATAAATAATAACTTTATTATTGCCTCTAGGGCATATTTCCTTCAGCCTCCCACTTGCACTAGAGTCAATAATCTAGATTACACAAGAATGATTCTAACACCCATGGAGTCTTGGTGCTGATCATGTTTTGCTCGTGGAAGAGGCTTAGTCAACGGGTCTCGCAACATTCAGATCCGTATGTATCTTGCATATCTCTATGTCTCCCACCTGGACCAAATCCCGGATGGAGTTGAAGCGTCTTTTGATGTGCTTGGTTCTCTTGTGAAATCTGGATTCCTTTGCTAAGGCAATTGCACCAGTATTGTCACAAAAGATTTTCATTGGACCCGATACACTAGGTACAACACCTAGATCGGTTATGAACTCCTTCATCCAGACTCCTTCATTAGCTGCTTCAAGCAGCTATGTACTCAACTTCACATGTAGATCCCGCCACGACGCTTTGTTTGGAACTGCACCAACCGACAGCCTCCTCCGTTTAATGTAAATACGTATCCGGTTTGCGATTTAGAATCGTCCGGATCGAGTGTCAAAGCTTGCGTCGGCGTAACCGTTCTGACGAGTTCTTTGTTACCGCCATAAATGAGAAACATATCCTTAGTCCTTCTCAAGTACTTAAGGATGTTCTTGACCGCTGTCGATGATCCACTCTGGATTACTTTGGTACCTGCCGCCAAACTTACAAGAAGGCACACATCAGGTCTGGTACACAGCATTGCATACATGATAGAGCCTATGGCTGAAGCATAGGAACATCTTTCATTTTCTCTCTATCTTCTGCGGTGGTCGGGCATTGAGTCTTACTCAACTTCACACCTTGTAACACCGGCAAGAACCCTTTCTTTGCTCGATCCATTTTGAACTTTTTCAAAACTTTATCAAGGTATGTGCTTTGTGAAAGTCCTATTAAGCGCCTTGATCTATCTCTATAGATCTTAATGCCCAATATGTAAGCAGCTTCACCGAGGTCTTTCATCGAAAAACTCTTATTCAAGTATCCCTTTATGCTATCCAGAAATTCTATATCATTTCCGATCAGTAATATGTCATCCACATATAATATCGTGAATGCTACTGAGCTCCCACTCACTTTCTTGTAAATACAGGCTTCTCCAAAAGTCTCATATAAAACCAAATACTTTGATCACACTATCAAAACGCTTATTTCAACTCCGAGAGGCTTGCACCAGTCCATAAATGGATCACTGGAGCTTGCACACTTTGTTAGCTCCCTTTGGATCGACAAAACCTTCTGGTTGCATCATATACAACTCTTCTTCCGTAAATCCATTCAGAATGCAGTTTTAACATCCATTTGCCAAATTTCATAATCATAAAATGCGGCAATTGCTAACATGATTCGGACGGACTTAAGCATCGCTACGGGTGAGAAGGTCTCATCGTAGTCAATCCCTTGAACTTGTCGAAAACCTTTTGCAACAAGTCGAGCTTTATAGACGAACATTACCATCAGCGTCAGTCTTCTTCTTGAAGATCCATTTATTCTCAATTGCTTGCCGATCATCGGGCAAGTCAACCAAAGTCCACACTTTGTTCTCATACATGGATCCCATCTCAGATTTCATGGCCTCGAGCCATTTTGTGGAATCTGGGCTCACCATCGCTTCTTCATAGTTCGTAGGTTCATCATGGTCCAAAGAATATGACTTCCGTAATAGGATTACCGTACCACTCAGTGCGGATCTTGCTCTGGTTGATCTACGGTTCTGTAGAAACTTGATCTGAAGTTTCATGATCATCATCATTAGCTTCTTCCCTATTTGGTGTAGGTGTCACGGAAACTGATTTACGTGATGTACTACTTCTCAATAAGGGAGTAGATACAGTTATCTCATCAAGTTCTACTTTCCTCCCACTCACTTCTTTCGAGAGAAACTCTTTCTCCAAAAAGTTTCCGAATTTAGCAACAAAAATCTTGCCTTCGGATCTGTGATAGAAGGTGTACCCAACAGTCTCCTTTGGGTATCCTATGAAGACACATTTCTCCGATTTGGGTTCGAGCTTATCAGGTTGAAGTTTTTTTCACATAAGCATCGCAGCCCCAAACTTTCAGAAACGACAACTTTGGTTTCTTGCCAAACCACAGTTCATAAGGCGTCGTCTCAACGGATTTAGATGGTGCCCTATTTAAAGTGAATGTAGCCGTCTCTAAAGCATAACCCCAAAATGATAGCGGTAAATCAAGAAGAGACATCATAGATCGCACCATATCTAATAAAGCACGACATTACGACGTTCGGACACACCATTACGTTGTGGTGTTCCAGGTGTATGAAGTTGCGAAACTATTCCGCATTGTTTCAAATGTAGGCCAAACTCGTAACTCAAATATTCTCCTCCACGATCAGATCGTAGAAACTTTATTTTCTTGTTACGATGATTTTCCACTTCACTCTGAAATTCTTTGAACTTTTCAAATGTTTCAGATTTGTGTTTCATTAAGTAGATATACCCATATCTGCTCAAATCATCTGTGAAGGTGAGAAAATAACGATATCCGCCATTTAGCCTCAACATTCATTGGACCACATACATCAAGATGTATGATTTCCAATAAATCTGTTGCTCTCTCCATAGTTCCGAGAACGGTGTTTTAGTCATCTTGCCCATAAGGCACGGTTCGCAAGTGCCAAGTGATTCATAATCAAGTGACTCCAAAAGTCCATCAAGATGGAGTTTCTTCATGCGCTTTACACCGATATGACCTAAACGGCAGTGCCACAAATAAGTTTGCACCATCATTATCAACTCTGCATCTTTTGGTTTCAACATTATGAATATGTGTATCACTACTATCAAGATTAAGTAAAAACAAACCATTCTTCAATGGTGCATGACCATAAAAGATATTATTCATATAAATAGAACAACCATTATTCTCTCGATTTAAATGAATAACCGTCTCGCATCAAACAAGATCCAGATATAATGTTCATGCTCAACGCTGGTACTAAATAACAATTATTTAGGTCTAATACTAATCCCAAGGTAGATGTAGAGGTAGCGTGCCGATCGCGATCACATCGACTTTGGAACCATTTCCCACGCCAAGATCGTCACCTCGTCCTTAGCCAATCTTCGCTAATCCGTAGCCCCTGCTTCGAGTTGCAAATATTAGCAATGTAACCAAGATCAAATACCCAGTGCTACTACGAGTATTAGTAAGGTACACATCAATAACATGTATATCACATATACCTTTGTTAACCTTGCCATCCTTCTTATCCGCCAAATACTTGGGGCAGTTCCGCTTCAAAGGACTACCGCTTGCAATAGAAGCACTCGGTTTGTGCTTAGGACCAGACTTGGGTTTCTTCTCTTGATCAGCAACTTGCTTGCCGTTCTTTTTGAAGTTTCCCTTTTCTTTCCTTTGCCCTTTTCTTGAAACTAGTGGTTTTGTTAACCATCAACACTTGATGCTCCTTTTGATTTCTACCTCCGCGGCTTTCAAAGATCGCCAAGAGCTCTCGGGCATTGTTTTGGTCATCCCTTGCATATTATAGTTCATCACGAAGCTCTTGTAGCTTGGTGGCGATGATTGGAGAATTCTGTCAATGACGCAATCATCCGGAAGATTAACTCCCAGCTTGAATCAAGTGATTGTTATATCCGGACATTCTGAGTATATGCTCACCGACAGAACTGCTTCTCCTCCATCTTACAGCTATAGAACTTATTGGAGACTTCATATCTCTCAATCCGGGCATTCGCTTGGAATATTAACTTCAACTCCTGGAACATCTCATATGCTCCATGGTGTTCAAAACGACGTTGAAGTCCCGGTTCTAAGCCGTAAAGCATGGCACACTCGAACTATAGAGTAGTCATCAGCTTTGCTTTGCCAGACGTTCACAACTTCTCGGCGCAGCCCTTGCACCAGGCCTGGCACCTAACGGTGCTTCCAGGACGTAATTCTTCTGTGCAGCAATAAGGATAATCCTCAAGTTACGGACCCAGTCCGTGTAATTGCTGCCATCATCTTTCAACTTTGCTTTCTCAAGGAACGCATTAAAATTCAACGGAACAACAGACGAGCCATCTATCTACACATCATAGACAAGCAAGATACTATCAGTACTAAGTTCATGATAAATTTAAGTTCAATTAATCATATTACTTAAGAACTCCCACTTAGAAAAATATCCTCCAATTCTCTAAGTGATTGCGTGATCCATATCAACTACACCATGACCGATCATCACGTGTGATGGAGTAGTTTCAATGGTGAACATCAATATGTTGATCATATCTACTATATGATTCACGCCGACCTTTCGGTCTCGTGTTCCGAGGTCATATCTTATATGCATAGCTCGTCAAGTATAACCTGAGTATTCTGCGTGTGCAACTGTTTTGCACCCGTTGTATTTGAACGTAGAGCCTATCACACCCGATCATCACGTGGTGTCTCAAAGACGAAGAACTTTCATAGCGGTGCATACTCGGGAGAACACTTCTTGATAATTTAGTAAGGGATCATCTTATAATGCTACCGTCAATCAAAGCAAGATAAGATGCATAAAGGATTAACATCACATGCAATCAATATAAGTGATATGATATGGCCATCATCATCTTGTGCTTGTGATCTCCATCTCAAGCACCGTCATGATCACCATCGTCACCGGCGCGACACCTTGATCTCCATCGTAGCATCGTTGTCGTCTCGCCAAACTTATGCTTCTACGACTATCGCTACCGCTTAGTGATAAAGTAAAGCATTACAGGCGATTGCATTGCATACAATAAAGCGACAACCATATGGCTCCCGCCATTGCCGATAACTTCGGTTACAAAACATGATCATCTCATACAATAAAATATAGCATCACGTCTTTGACCATATCACATCACAACATGCCCTGCAAAAACAAGTTAGACGTCCTCTACTTTGTTGTTGCAAATTTTACGTGGCTGCTACGGGCTTAAGCAAGAACCAATCTCACCTACGCATCAAAACCACAACGATACTTCACAAATAGACTCCGTTTTAACCTTCTCAAGGACCGGGCGTATGCTACACTCGGTTCAACTAAAGTTGGAGAGACAGTCTTCCACAAGCCATCTATGTGCAAAGCACGTCGAGGAACCGGTCTCGCGTAAGAGTACGCGTAAGGTTGGTCTGGATCGTCTTTCCAACAATACCGCTGAACCAAAGTATGACATCTTTGGTAGGCGTGACTTGTATCGTCCACAACTCACTTGTGTTCTACTCGTGCATATCATCAAACCATAAAAAACTAGGCTCGGATGCCACTGTTGGGGAACGTAGTAATTTCAAAAATTTTCCTACGATCACGCCAAGACCATGGTGATGCATAGCAACGAGATGAGAGTGTTGTCTCACGCCTCGTGAGACCAGCAACGGAAGCGTTGACGCAACGTAGAGGAAGTAGTCGTGCTTCTTCACGATCCAACCGATCCAAGTACCGAACGTACGGCACCTCCGAGTTCAGCACACGTTCAGCTCGATGACGTCCCTCGAACTCCGATCCAGCCGAGTGTTGAGGGAGAGTTTCGTCAGCACGACGGCGTGGTGACGATGATGATGTTCCACCGGCGCAGGGCTTCGCCTAAGCTCCACTACGGTATTCTCGAGGTGTAATATGGTGGAAGGGGGCACCGCACACGGCTAAGGAAAGATCTCAAGGATCAACTTGTGTGTCATGGGGTGCCCTCTGCCCTGTATATAAAGGAGGGAAGGGGAGGGCTGGCCGGCCAAGGGAGGTGCGCCAGGGTGTCCTACTCCTACTAGGAGTAGGATTCCCCCAATCCTAGTCCAACTAGGTTTCCCCAAGTGGGAAGGGAGAGAGGGGGCGCCTTCTCCTAGTCCTAATAGGACTAGGGAAGGGGGAAGGTGCGACCAGCACTTGGGCCCCTTCTCTCCTTTCCACTAAGGCCCATGTTGGCCCATTAGCATTCCGGGGTTCGGTAACCTCCGGTACTTGGTAAAATTCCCAATTTCACCGGAACACTTCCGATGTCCAAACATAGACTTCCAATATATGAATTTTTATGTCTCGACCATTTCGAGACTCCTCGTCACGTCCGTGATCTCATCCGGACTCGAACAACCTTCGTACAGAAACATCATAACAACTCATAGTAACTCGCTATCGAAACGTTGTTAAGCGTGCGGACCCTACGGGTTCGAGAACTATGTAGACATGACCGAGACACCTCTCCGGTCAATAACCAATAGCGGGACCTGGATGCCCATATTGGCTCCTACATATTCTACGAAGATCTTTATCGGTCAGACCGCATAACAACATACGTTGTTCCCTTTGTCATCGGTATGTTACTTGCCGAGATTCGATCGTCGGTATCCAATACCTAGTTCAATCTCGTTACCGCAAGTCTCTTTACTCGTTCGTAATACATCATCTCACAACTAACACATTAGTTGCAATGCTTGCAAGGCTTATGTGATGTGCATTACCGAGAGGGCCCAGAGATACCTCTCCGACAATCGGAGTGACAAATCCTAATCTCGAAATATGCCAACCCAACATGTACCTTCGGAGACACCTGTAATGTACCTTTATAATCACCCAGTTACGTTGTGACGTTTGGTAGCACCCAAAGTGTTCCTCAGGCAAACGGGAGTTGCATAATCTCATAGTCATAGGAACATGTATAAGTCATGAAGAAAAGCACTAGCAACAAACTATACGATCAGGTGCTATGCTAATGGAATGGGTCATGTCAATCAGATCATTCAACCAATGATGTGATCCCGTTAATCAAATAACAACTCCTTGTTCATGGTTAGGAAACACAACCATCTTTGATTAACGAGCTAGTCAAGTAGAGGCATACTAGTGACACTCAGAGGTTTATGTATTCACACATGTATTATGTTTCCTGTTAATACAATTCTAGCATGAATAATAAACATTTATCATGATATAAGGAAATAAATAATAACTTTATTATTGCCTCTAGGGCATATTTCCTTCAATACTTACGCTACTCTGCTGCATCATCCTCTCCTCTTCGGGGAAAACCAACGCATGATCAAGACGTAGCAAAAAGCCTCGACTACAATGGTTTTTATTTGCCTTTTGCTAAGTTTTCTTTGTTTTTATAAGATTTGTGATGTTTTAAAACCGGTGTTTATCAACCCGATTAGGTTGTCAACTACAAGTTGTCAGTACACGATGAAATCCGGAGACTATCAGCCCGACATGGTTTAGACTCAAAGTCACTAGTATGGAATAAACCGGTGTTTATTACAACCCGGAATGGTTTTATTGTAAACCGGCATCATTTAACAAGAGTTACTTACCCTCCAAAGTAGGGTTATGACCCTCACTACAACGTTGGTCAGCCAACATTATGCCTAAAGGTCACAGGTATTATATATTTCCATATTTGGTCATCTTTTACAACCTTGGTTATAAACCTTGGTCATATATATATATATACATATATGTATATATATATATATATATATATATATATATATATATATATGGGTATCATGACCCTTGGGGTAAACCGCCAGGCGCTTTTAAGCTTTTATCTGCAGGAACAACTTTAATAAATAGCTATGGATTATGCATATCATATCTTCAAAGATGTCAGATTAAGCAAGCATCAGTCGCAGATAAAAATGCACGAAGGCATACCAGACCAAGTATTTTTACTAGCCTATTACAAAGGCGTTTCAGTGCCCAAAAGTATACTTGTTTTCTCAAATACATGTTACAGCATGTTGAAGACTGAACCGGCCTCCGGTTCATGATTGGTCACCAGCTTGGCCTGACGGCTGCGAATCATCTCGCGCTGGTTCAACTCCCTCCTCTCTACCCAGTGGCTGGAAGTCAACAGTTGCCCAGTCGATCCCAGTTAGGGCTTGGAATATAGCTTCATTGCTTATAAGCGTGGACGGTTCAGTGTCAGGGTCATAAGTGTGCTTACGGATTGGTGGGATAAGATTTTGCGCTTCTAGAATTGGTGCATCAACCCGTCTGTTCTTATCATCATAACTCGCCTGATAGTACGAGAGATCCGCTTCCTCAACCAGTTGACAGGCCAATGGGCGCACTTCCCGGTTTATGATTCGGAGATCATCATTGCCAAATTCTGTTCCGTCTTCCTTCAAACTGGGATAGCCTTGGGCCGCTTCCATGAATCAAAGTCAGTACCCACGCTTTTGCCGGGTTAAGCGGCCAAAGCGCCCGTTCTAGCGGCAGACTTTTTTAGCTCGTCTACCCGGGCAGGAAGCATAGATAACCTTTCTAAGGTATCCTTGATCAAAGTGGGAGGAGGATTATTGTGCGAAGCAGTATAGATGATCCACTGCGCACCGGTATACAGCTGCTCTATCAGAGTATAGGCCGCTTTCAATTTCTTCTGTACGTCAGAGCCTAGATGGCTAATACGAGTACCTGCGCCATTGTACACATCAGTAAACCGACAACACATGGTAAGATATGTTGAAAGTATTAAGGAAAAGATGTTTACCGAACACAACAACAGTCATGGCATGAATCTGCCGCTTTACACCGGTCAGTTCGTTAACCACCGGTTTAAGAGCTTTTTCTGCGTTTTCAGCCCTTTTTATCAAAGTGGATTTTTCAATCTCCCAGTCCGCCCGCTCGTTGTTGAAGCCCTCTTTAAGTTTCTCCATAGTGCCTAGAGCGCTGGTTAACTCTTCCTTGGCTTTGGAGATTTTGGCTAGCTGGGATTTGAGGTTCTCCTGCAGATCAGTGGTTTGGCTTTCTTTCTTGCTCAGTTCAGCCTATAAAGAGATAGATATATAATGAGTTGACAGTACATATTTGAAGTACCAAGCACATAACAAGTTATGCCCTTGGTACTTGGGGGCTAATGGATATTTACTCTTTATCAGAAATTTCTGCAAGTCCCAAGCACAATACAAGTATTAAACTTGGCACTGGGGGCTAATGTGTGTTTGCTCAAAATTGCTGAAATGGGAAATCTTCTACAAAGTCCCGGTTCATCTTTATAAAGTTAAACCGGCCCTCGGGGGCTACATCATTGAAGTTAAGATGCATTGTTGCGAACATAAAATTGTTATTAAAGTCCCGGTTTAGATTGGTATCTTAAACCGTCACTTGGGGGCTACTAGGAGTTAATAATCTACAATTGAATATAAGAGAGGAACACTTATGGAGTTACCTCATATCGCTCCTTCATCAAATTTACCAAACCGGCTTCATAGTCACGGCTAGTGTACAGACGGTTCAAGAAGCCGGAGTGAAGGTCTTTAGCATTCAGATGGGCATAATTTGACAAATCGACGTTCCATTTGCCTTTGCCAATTGCAGAGAGTTCATCCTTGGAAGTATGCTTTGACAAAGCGAAAGGATTGTGCTACGTCTTGAGCTTGCGTTGGTTTTCCTCGAAGAGGAGAGGGTTATGCAGCAAGTGAAGCGTAAGTATTTCCCTCAGTTTTTGAGAACCAAGGTATCAATCCAGTAGGAGGCTCCTCAAAAGTCCCACGCACCTACACAAACAAGCGAGAACTCGCAACCAACGCAATAAAGGGGTTGTCAATCCCTTCACGGCCACTTCATGAAAGTGAGATCTAATAAAGATAGTATAATAAGATAAATATATTTTTGGTATTTTATAATATAGATGCAAAAAGTAAAGATGCAAATAAAAGTAGATTGAAAGCAAATATGATAAGAGATAGACCAGGGGGCCATAGGTTTCACTAGTGGCTTCTCTCAAGATAGCATAAGTATTACGGTGGGTGAACAAACTATTGTCGAGCAATTGATAGAAAAGCGCATAGTTATGAGATTATCTAGGCATGATCATGTATATATGCATCACGTCCATAACAAGTAGACCGACTCCTGCCTGCATCTACTACTATTACTCCACGCATCGACCGCTATCCAAAGATGCATCTAGAGTATTAAGTTCATAAGAACAGAGTAACACATTAAGCAAGATGACATGATGTAGAGGGATAAACTCATGCAATATGATATAAACCCCATCTTGTTATCCTCGATGGCAACAATACAATACGTGCCTTGCAACCCTTTCTCACACCGGGTAAGGACACCGCAAGATTGAACCCAAAGCTAAGCACTTCTCCCATGGCAAGAAAAACCAATCTAGTAGGCCAAACTAAACTGATAATTCAAGAGACTAGCAAAGATAACTTAATCATACATAAAAGAATTCAGAGAAGATTCAAATATTATTCATAGATAAACTTGATCATAAACCCACAATTCATCGGATCTCGACAAACACACCGCAAAAAGAGATTACATCGAATAGATCTCCACAAGAGAGGGGGAGAACATTGTATTGAGATCCAAAAAGAGAGAAGAAGCCATCGAGCTAATAACTATGGACCCGTAGGACTGTGGTAAACTACTCACGACTCATCGGAGGGGCTATGGTATTGATGTAGAAGCCCTCCGTGCTCGATTCCCCCTCCGGCAGAGTGCCGGCGAAGGCTCCAAGATGGGATCTCACGGATACAGAAGGTTACGGCGGTGGAAATTGTGTTTCGTGGTGCCCCTGGATGTTTTCGAGGTAATGAGGTATATATAGGAGGAAGAAGTACGTCGGTGGTCGCTGCGAGGGGCCCACGAGACGGGGCGCCTATAGGGGCGCCCTATCTCGTGGCTTCCTCGGAAGCTTCTTGACTTGCACTCCAAGTCCTCTGGATCACGTTTGTTCCAAAAATCACGCCTCCAAGGTTTCATTCCGTTTGGACTCCGTTTGATATTCCTTTTCTTCGAAATACTGAAATAGGCAAAAAAATAGCAATATGGGCTGGGCGTCCGGTTAGTAGGTTAGTCCCAAAATGATATAAATGTGTAAAATAAATCCCATAAACATCCAAAAGGGGTAATATAATAGCATGGAACAATCAAAAATTATAGATACGTTGGAGACGTATCAAGCATCCCCAAGCTTAATTCCTGCTCGTCCTCGAGTAGGTAAATGATAAAAAGAGAACTTTTGATGTGGAATGCTACCTAGCATAATTCATAATGTAATTTTCTTTATTGTGTCACGAATGTTCAGATCCAAATGAATACAAAATAAAAGTTCATATTGATAAAAGAAATAGGAACACTTCAAGCATACTAATCAAAGTAATCATGTCTTCTCAAAATAGCATGGCAAAAGAAAGTTCATCCCTACATAATCATATAGTTAGGCTATGCTTCATTTCGTCACACAAAGATGGTCCCAACTTCTATACCCCCGATGACAAGCCAAGCAATTGTTTCATACTTAAATAATCTCAAACTTTTTCAACCTTCACGCAATACATGAGCGTGAGCCATGTATATAGCACTATGGGTGGAATAGAATATGATGATGGGGATTGTGTGGAGAAGACAAAAAAGGAGAAAGTATCATATTGACGAGGATAATCAACGGGCTATGGAGATGCCCATCAATTGATGTCAACATGAGGAGTAGAGATTGCCATGCAACGGATGCACTAGAGCTATAAATGCTCAACAAAAGAAAACTAGTGGGTGTGCATCCAACTTGCTTGCTCACGAAGACCTAGGGCATTTGAGGAAGCCCATCTTAGGAATATACAAGCCAAGTTCTATAATGAAAAATTCCCACTAGTATGAAAAAGACAACTTATGAGACTCACTATATGAAAAACATGGTGCTACTTTGAAGCACAATATATGAGACTCACTACATGAAGAACAAGGTGCTACTTTGAAGCACAAGTGTGGAAAAAGAGATAGTAACATTGCCCTTTTTATTTTTTTTATTTTTTGGGCCTTTTTTTTCTTTTTGACCTTTCTTTTTTTCCAGATTGGGCAATGCTCTAATAATGATGATCATCACACTTTTATTGATTACAACATAAGGATTACAACTCGAAACTAGAACAAGATATGACTCTATATGAATGCCTCCGGCGGTGTACCGGGATGGTGCAATGAATCAAGAGTGACATGTATGAAAAATAATGCATTATGGCTTTGCCACGAATACGATGTCAACTACATGATCATGCTATGGCAATATGACAAAACTAAAGTATGTCATGATGATGATGAACGGAACGGTGGAAAGTTGCATGGCAATATATCTCGGAATAGCTATGGAAATGCCATAATAGGTAGGTATGGTGGCTGTTTTGAGGAAGATATAGGGAGTTTTATGTGTGATAGAGCGTGTCGTATCACGGGGTTTGGATGCTTGGCGAAGTTTGCACCAACTCTCAAGGTGAGAAAGGGCAATGCACGGTACCGAAGAGGCTAGCAAAGGCGGAAAGGTAAAAGTGCGTATAATCCATGGACTCAACATTAGTCAAAAGAACTCATATAATTATTGAAAAAATTTAGAAGTCATCAAAAATCAAGTACTACGCGCATGCTCCTAGGGGGATAGATTGGTAGGAAAAGACCATCGCTCGTCCTCGACCGCTACTCATAAGGATGCACAAGCCAAGTACACTTCATGTTTCAAATTTGTTACACAACTTTAACCATACGTGCATGCTACGGGACTTGCTAACTTCAACACAAGAATTATGTAAATTCATAATCACCCAACTAGCATGACTTTAATATCACTACCTCCATATCTCAAAACAATTATCAAGTATCAAATTGATCATAGCATCCAATTCACTTCCTATGATAGTTTTTATTATACCCAACTTGGATGCTCATGATCCTGGACCAACTTTATGATCATAGCAAATACCATGCTGTTCTAAAAGACTCTCAAAATAATATAAGTGAAGCATGAGAGACTAGCAATTTCTTCAAAATTAAGGCACCACCGTGCTCTAAAACATATAAGTGAAGCACTAGAGCAAAACTATCAAGCTCAAAAGATATAAGTGAAGCACATGTGCATTCTAGCAAATTCTAATCAAATAGGCTTCTCCCAAAAGGTGTGTACAGCAAGGATGATTGTGGTAAACTAAAAAGCAAAGACTAATATAATACACGACGCTCCAAGCAAAACACTTATCATGTGGTGAATAAAAATATAACTCCAAGTAAAGTTACCAATGAACGAAGACGAAAAAGGGATGCCTTCCTGGGGCATCCCCAAGCTTAGGCTTTTGGCTATTCTTGAATATCTTGGGGTGCCTTGGGAATACCCAAGCTTAGGCTCTTGCCACCCTTTATTCCATAGTCCATAAAAGCTTTACCCAAAACTTGAAAACTTCACAACACAAAACTCAACAAGAAATCTTATAAGCTCCATTAGCGAAAGAAAACAAAACCACCACATAAGAACTGTAATGAACTCATTATTTATTTAATTTGGTGTTAAACCTACTTTATTACAACTTCTCTATGGATTATAAACTATTTTATTGGCCATAGATTCATCAAAATAAGGAAACAACACACGAAAAACAGAATCTGTCAAAAACAGAACAGTCTGTAGTAATCTGTAACTAACGCAAACTTTTAGAACTCAAAAAATTCAGCCAAAATAGGACGACCTAGGCAATTTTATTATTGATCAGAATCAATTGGAATAACTATTTATCACGTTCTGGTGATTTTTAACAATTACTTTCGTGATCCGAAAGTTTCTGAAAATTACAGCAAGATCAAATAACTATCATCCAAGAAGATCCTATAGGTTTAACTTGGCACAAACACTAATTAAAACATAAAACCACATATAAACATAAGGTAGATGGATTATTTATTCCTAAACATAAGAAAAAACAAAAAAAACTAAAAGAAAATTGGGTTGCCTCCCAACTAGCGCTATCGTTTAACGCCCCTAGCTAGGCATAAAAGCGAAGATAGATCTAATGAGTGCCATCTTGAATTTTTAGTTTTTTAGCGGAGTCATGCTCGAATCCGGGAGGTTCTTTCCGCTTCCCTTCATACTCGGAAATTTTTAGATCTAAAGAATCCAACCGCTTATTGCAAAGGGTAATCAACATATTCATGCGGTGAAGATTTCCGCTAACACTTTTAAGAGGCTCAAGAGACTTTTGTAATATTTTTGTTACTTTGCAAATCTTTCCAAACACTTGGGTTTCTTCTTGGGTAGGATGCGATCCTCCCTTTTGAGGTAGTGTTCCCACTATTCCCTCTATAATTTCATGCGCAATACTGGGGTCAATTTCAATGAAATTTCCCTTGGCAATGCAATCCAAGAGTTGTCTATGCGTCATATTTAACCCAACATAAAAATTACGAAGAAGAATTCTAAAGTTCACCTCTAGGGTGAACTTGCGATAAGATTCCATCATCCTATACCAAGCATCTTTTAATTTTTCTCCTTGCCTTTGCTTGAAGTGAAGAACTTCAAACTCGGGAGACATAGGAGCGGATAAGGAACTAGACATGCTGACAAGGCAAACGAGCTAACACACGGCAAACGGAAAAAGGCAAGCAAAAAGAGGGAGGAAATTAGGAAAGAGAGGGCGAATAAAACGGCAAGGGTGAAGTGGGGGAGAGGAAAACGAGAGGCAAATGGCAAATAATGTAAATGCGAGGGAGATGGGTTTGTGATGGGTACTTGGTATGTCTTGACTTGAGCGAAGACCTCCCCGGCAACGGCGCCAGAAATCCTTCTTGCTACATCTTGAGCTTGCGTTGGTTTTCCTCGAAGAGGAGAGGGTGATGCATCAAGTGTAGCGTAAGTATTTCCCTCAGTTTTTGAGAACCAAGGTATCAATCCAGTAGGAGGCTCCTCAAAAGTCCCACGCACCTACACAAACAAACTGAGAACTCGCAACCAACGCAATAAAGGGGTTGTCAATCCCTTCACGACCACTTGCGAAAGTGAGATCTAATAAAGATAGTATAAGAATATAAATATATTTTTGGTATTTTATAATATACATATAAAAAGTAAAGATGCATGTAAAAGTAGATTGACAGAAAATATGATAAGAGATAGACCCGGGGGCCATAGATTTCAGTAGTGGCTTCTCTCAAGATAGCATAAGTATTATGGTGGGTGAACAAATTACTGTCGAGCAATTGATAGAAAAGCGCATAGTTATGAGATTATCTAGGCATGATCATGTATATAGGCATCACGTCCATAACAAGTAGACCGACTCATGCCTGCATCTACTACTATTACTCCACACATCGACCGCTATCCAAAGATGCATCTAGAGTATTAAGTTCATAAGAACAGAGTAACGACATTAAGCAAAATGACATGATGTAGAGGGATAAACTCATGCAATATGATATAAACCCCATCTTGTTATCCTTGATGGCAACAATACAATACGTGCCTTGCAAACCTTTCTGTCACTGGGTAAGGACACCGCAAGATTGAACCCAAAGCTAAGCACTTCTCCCATGACAAGAAAAACCAATCTAGTAGGGCAAACTAAACTGATAATTGAAAGAGACTTGCAAAGATAACTTAATCATACATAAAAGAATTTAGAGAAGATTCAAATATTATTCATAGATAAACTTGATCATAAACCCACAATTCATCGTATCTCGACAAACACACCGCAAAAAGAGATTACATCAAATAGATCTCCACAAGAGAGGGGGAGAACATTGTATTGAGATCCAAAAAGAGAGAAGAAGCCATCTACCTAATAACTATGGACCCATAGGTCTGTGGTAAACTACTCACGACTCATCGGAGGGGCTATGGTGTTGATGTAGAAGCCCTCCATGCTTGATTCCCCCTCCGACAGAGTGCCGACGAAGGCTCCAAGATGGGATCTCGCGGATACAGAAGGTTACGGCGGTGGAAATTGTGTTTCGTGGTGCCCCTGGATGTTTTCGGGGTACGTAGGTATATATAGGAGGAAGAAGTACGTCGGTGGCCGCCCGAGGGGCCCACGAGACAGGGGGCGCGCCCTATAGGGGGCGCCCTCGTATCTCGTGCCTTCCTCGGAAGCTTCTTGACTTGCACTCCAAGTCCTCTGGATCACGTTTGTTCCAAAAATCACGCTCCCGAAGGTTTCATTCCGTTTGGACTCCGTTTGATATCCCTTTTCTTCGAAATACTGAAATAGGCAAAAAACAGCAATATGGGCTGGGCCTCCGGTTAGTAGGTTAGTCCCAAAAATGATATAAATGTGTAAAATAAAGCCCATAAACATCCGAAAGAGGTTATATAATAGCATGGAACAATAAAAAATTATAGATACATTGGAGACATATCAGATTGCCAGGAGCGGTATGGCCAGTGCCAGTAATCATAACGTCATCATCTTTGTCATCAGCAGCCGTTACTAGGGTTGGCGGTTTGTCAGTATTTTTAACCGGACTTGCCGGTTTGTCGTCAGTTCGGACAAGGCTGGTTGGCTGGTCAGCATGGCTTGTGGTGTCAATTCTACCCGCTCAGCAACGAAGTCATGATCTTGAGGCGGTGGGTCATTCAGAATGGCATCAATGTTGGTCTCTTCAGGATCTGGAGTTTTCTCCGGTTCAACAGCCACGTCCTCATCAGCTGGTTTATTCAACCGAGCTTTCTTGCTGGGTCTGGGCTTGGTGCTGAGAAAAGTAAACATGAGGATTAGTACAGTATATCAAAATAACAGATCAAGGACAAAAATAAGGGTATGGCTCACCCAAGAATTGTTTTGAGGGGTGGAAGCTTTGTGGCCGATGACTCGCCAGAAGATGAGTGAGAAGTACCCTGATAATTTGAATCTGACGGGTTAAAAGGCTGATGGAAACAACCCGCTTTGGGGCATGAAGTGTCAAGGGGATGAGAGACCTCTGATTGGCGTTTCCGAATCGGAGTGTTCGGTAAACCAGCGGAGGTAACTACCTGGCCGCTGTGCCGGGTTGTGCGGCGAGCTTCGTGCTGCTGTTTCTTCAAAAGAAAGTTTGGATCCAAATAAGCAAGGGGGTGAGAAAATTTTACTTTCTGGTTTGCTCGACGGATTTTTGATGTTGGCAGAGGATCTGAATCGGAGGAAAGAATGATTACCTCTACATCGTCAGCATGAGTGCCTTCAGCGTCGTCCTGATAATAATCATTGTCAATGAGGTGTACGAAAAATGAACCAAGAGAGTCAAGTTCTACCTATGATTCCGGATTACCCACATCGTCATCAGCTGGTAGCTCGGAGGATGCAATGGTCCTTTTCTTGGCAGGTTTTTTAACAACTTTGGTCTTTGGACGAACTGGCTTGACCGGTTTGTCTTGCGGCTTCACCGGTTTGTCTTGTGCTGGTTTCTTATTCCAGAACGGATCATCACCCTGTCAGAAAATAATCACACTTTCAAAGAATATTTGGACAGCAGCAACTTCAGATAGAAAGATTATATGATTCTTACAGCTGGCGGTTTGTTGAAGGTGCAGAAAGGGAGTAGTCCGGTTTGGGCACAGACAGCCTTCGGTTCGTTCAACATTTTTTTTACAGCCTCAGTGACTTCTAAATCTGTAAGCTGAATGTCAATGTGCCGCTGGGCATCCTTCAAGCTCCCCGTATACTCACACATCAAACCAGAGTGCCGGCTTAAGGGAAGAATACTCCAGCTTATGCAATAACGAGCAATATCAACTCCTGTCAAACCGTTCACCATGAAGGCTCTAAGCTTTGATAATTGAGGAGCATAGTTGGACCTTTCTTTAGCAGTCAACCTCTGAGGAAAAGGATGTGAGTTGCTAAGGCGTTCAGGGCGGTAACCCGGCAGGGGGTTTTAATCAGGTGGAGATGTATCCTTGCAATAAAACCAGGTCTGGTTCCACTCTTTGGGGTGACTGTGGAGCTTGGGATGAGGGAAAGTGGCTTCCTTCCATTTTTGAACCACCATTTCGCCCAGTTCCGTATTGGGTCCATCCGTGAAATCTGTGCGACGGTCTAAGTGAAAGAAATCCCTAAACAGTTCGACTGTAGGTTCCTGTTGCAGATAAGCTTCACAAAAGACTTGGAAGTGGAAGATGTTGGTCACAGAATTGGGACCGATGTCTTGAGGGCGTAGCTGAAAACTGGCTAGTACATCCCGGATTTTTTTTGAACCAGGAGGGCTAAAACCTCGACTCAGGTGATCAGCAAATACAACTACCTCTCCATCCTTGGGTGTAGGAGGATTTTCCGGGCCAGGGACACTCCAGTGGATGACATCTTTCTTGCCTAAAGCGCCCGTTTTTACACAATTGTTTAACTGCTCTCCGGTTACTCGAGAAGGAGCCCAATTACATTCATAGACTTGCTTGGCCATGGCAATGAAAATCTGAAACATGATTATTGCCGGTTTAATATTTACAATGGACAACTATACATCGATATAAGGATCTAAGTATATTGTTAAACCGGAGTCTGTTAATGGAGACAGTACAATGGTGAATGCCATGGCGGTTTAACAGGGGACTAATGGTATCTACTGGGTCATCATTTTTTCTACGAAGTTAAATCGCCTAATCTGGTATTGAAAATACAAGTCTAAAGATGCTAAGTGAAGGAAAAACAAGTTTCATAGTTTAGCATGGTAGTTTCAGATCTGCCGTGCGTTGGATAACCAAAATATATTCTGGTCTAATATCAAGCGCTCAAAAAGTTCAGAAAGTTCAGATGAGTTGGATATCTAGCAGATGCCTTAACAAGAAGAAACGAGTTTAAACTACAAAAGGCGCTGAAAACAGTCAGATCTAACCGTCCATTGGCATTGCCGAAGGAAGAACAACTTCAAGCTATGAAGAACACCGAACCCTAATGACGGATCTAGGGCGAGGGGAAGAGGAACTTACGGGTGTAGGAGGAAGTAGCGGAGGATCACCGTTTTTCTCTGATACGATCAGGTTGATGCAGCGGCCTTTGTCGAAGCAGAGGTGAAGGACGACGGCGGCGGCAGAACTCGAGGAACGGTCGGCGCGAGGAAGACGATGACGCGAAAAGGCACGAGGGGGAAAAGTGAAAGTGATCCCTCGACCCTATTTATAAGATGAATGGATAAAAGACAGGCGCGAGAATCGAGGAGCCCAAAAAATGGGGTGTGTGACAGCTTTGTTGCCTCGATCCTCGGAGGCCCATTAATGAAGGTGGGTTATACATAATTTTAAATAACAGATGACATCATGGCGATTTACCGTGGTCCTGGAAGATGACGTCATGGCCGTTTACAAGATTATGAGAAGATGTTGAAGACAAAATTTTCTTAAGTATTGAGGATTGACATGAACCAGTTCAAATCAATCTGGGGCCTAATGTTGGGGATACTATCACTGGGCACTGGCCAGGAGAGGCCGGGTTAACCCCATAAGTAATTCATTATATCTGAAGCCCATGAAGATAGATGATGACGCTTTATGAAGGCCCAGGTCCCAGAGCCGGTTTAAGGCATATAGACATAAAGCGGTGTTGATTTGTAAACTTGTGTTGTAAGATAGAAAGAGCAGAGACCGGGCCGGACACATTTATGAGCCGGCCTCGGGATTCTGTAAACCTACGGGCGTCAACCCATGTATATAAGGGGACGACCCGGTGGCAGTTCAAGGATACCAGACAACAACTCGAGACTCAGGCAAAGCGTATTCGCTCCCTGGTCATCGAAACCCAAGAAATTCCATCACAACTAGACATAGGCTTTTACCTTTATCGTAAGGGGACGAACTAGTATAAAACTCTCGTGTACCTTGTCCAGTTAAACCCCTTTAAACTAACCCGTAGCGATGGCTCCACGACTAAGTCCTTTCACGAGGACATCTGCCATGACAAACCCACGACAGGGGGCGTCCCCCTCCCTAGTCCAATTCGGACTCCCTATAGGGAGGGGCACGGAAGCCCTTGTGGGCTGCCTCCGCTGTTTGGTTTTGGTAATTAATGACAATCTCTATGGACTAATGGTTGCCTTGAGTTATATTTGAAGGATTTGTCCATAGGCATTTCTTGAAGTCCATGTGTTGGTTTCAAGGAGTTTATGAGTTGACCAAGGTGCGATTAAGGAATTATTCTAAGATTGGTCATGTAAGTGTTGAGCTTATTGCAAGCATGTCTTAAAGAAGAAGATTGTGTGATCATTCATGTTTACCTTCAAGACATCATCCAAATGAAGAGAGTTGGAAAGATTCAAGGTTGATCAAGACTAAGTCAAGAGTGAATGAGGCTGATCAACTCACAAAGGGTAGAAGATGTACCGAGAGGGATCAAGTGATCCCATGGTATGGTAAGCATTGTACATTGCGCTTTGTGTACTAACCCATGGTCTATGTGAGAGTTCTATGTGGGGTTAGGTACGTGTTCATGGGCTTGCGTCAAGAGGAAGATATCACTCAACCCATGGAGAGGATGACATCAAGTGGTGATCGTCATCAAGATTGTCGTGTGCAAGTTCAAGTGGAGCATCACGAAGAGATCAAGTGCTTGAAGCTTGCCATACATTGTGGTGTCAATGGACTTGTGAATATGTGCCGAAGAGTGGCTCACCCATAGTGGAGTATGGGGGAGCAATCATCTAGTCTTCATCGAGCCAATGCAATCAAGAAATGTGGTCCAACTTGAGGGAGTCAAGATCGTCATCATCTAGCTCAAGTGGACCATGTGCAAGGCAAAGGTTTGCCCTTGATAGGTTTTCTATTTTTACAGGTCTCATTGTTGTAGTTGGGAGACCGGTTTATAGGATCGATTACCGTACTATCAAGGGGGGCTCTCGATGAGTAGCTTGATCGTATCATTCGTGGAGAGGTCAAACCCTTGCATCCTTGCATCATAATTCTTGGTTCATGGTTGGTTATCTTTGTGAGTCTTAGAGCTTATGGTCATCTTGATGACAAGCTCGAGTTCTTTGAAAACTGATTTCTTATGCATCTTCTTTTGTGTTTTCGGTGTTGGAGTTTTTACCGGTCTTAATTGAGAAAAGGGTTCTCACCATTTTATTTTGGGTATTTTCTCAATTGCTATTTCTTGATATTTCTATCAAGATTGTGTTTGCTCTTGTCCTTAGCTTTCCAACAAACTTGATTTCGTCGAATTCGGAGCTCGTATGCGAAAGTTGTGGCTGTTTTGATCTTACCTGTTTTACATAGAGAGGTTGTACCGCCCCTTGGAGCGGTTGTACTGGTTGACCGATACAACCGGTGTTTGGAGCAGTACAACTGCTCCAGAATTGGTCCGAAGGTTGTACCGGCCATGTACCGCTCTACCACCGGACTAGTTTCTGTTTTGGAGCGGTTCTTGGTTGGTTGTTGACCGGTTGTACCGGTTAGTTTAGTTTAACCGGTACTACCGGTTCCCGGGCACTTACCTATTAGGCCTTTTTCCTACAGGTTGGTTTTTCCTCTACTTTAACCAGTTGTGCCGATTCGTGCACCGGTTGTACCGGTCTTACAATTTTCTGCACATAACAGGCAGATTCGTGGGGACCTATAAAAGGGGGTCTTCTTCCCCATTGAACCTTATCCTTTGAGCTCGTGTTCTTCCCCCATTGTTGACCTTCTTCGAGCTTGCTATCTCTCAATCCCTTCAATGATTCTTGCTAGTTTTTGAGGGAAAAGAGAGAGGAGATTTAGATCTACGTTTCCACCAATCACTTTCTCCTCTATGTGAGGGGAACCCCTTGGATCTAGATCTTGGAGTTCTTGGTGTTCTCCTTCTTGTTCTTCCTCTCTTTTTCCTCCCTAGCATTAGTTGCTTTGGTGGGATTTGGGAGAGAAGGACTTGGTCACTCCATGTGCCCTTGCCATTTCATTTGGTGCATAGGTTTGAGTTCTCCACGGTGATACGTGAAACTTACAAGTTGAGAAGCTTATTACTCTTGGGTGCTTGGTACCCTTGAGCTTGTTCCTCTTGGGTGCTGG
The DNA here is from genome assembly GCA_021605145.1 of Aegilops bicornis. Taxonomy (NCBI): domain Eukaryota; kingdom Viridiplantae; phylum Streptophyta; class Magnoliopsida; order Poales; family Poaceae; genus Aegilops; species Aegilops bicornis. The sequence goes on along the minus strand of CM038673.1, from coordinate 567,010,773 downwards.
GCGCCTAGACGGTTGGAGGTGTTAGGAGCTCAATCATTGTGGTGTAAAGCTCTGGGCAAGCATCGGGGTCTCCAATTAGGTTGTGGAGATCGCCCCGAGCAATTTGATGGGTTTCGGTGACTGCCCCCAAGGGTTGCCAAAGTGTACGGGTTCGGTGACCGCCCCCAAGGGTTGCTGTTGGTGTCAAAACCCGCGGTCTCGGGTAGGGGGTCCCGAACTATGCGTCTAAGGTGGATGGTAATAGGAGGCAAGGGACACAATGTTTACCCAGGTTCGGGCCCTCTCTATGGAGGTAATACCCTACTTCCTGCTTGATTGATCTTGATGAATATGAGTATTACAAGAGTTGATCTACCACGAGATCGTAGAGGCTAAACCCTAGAAGCTAGCCTATGGTATGATTGTTGTTGTCCTATGGACTAAACCCTTCGGTTTATATAGACACCGGAGGGGGCTAGGGTTACACAGAGTTGGTTACAACAGAAGGAGATCTACATATCCGTATCGCCAAGCTTGCCTTCCACGCCAAGAGAGTCCCATCCGGACATGAGACGAAGTCTTCAATCTTGTATCTTCATAATCCAACAGTCCGGCCAAAGGACATAGTCCGGCTGTCTGGATACCCCCTAATCCAGGACTCCTCAAGAGTCCCTGAACCAGGCTTCAATGATGATGAGTCCGGCGCGCAGATTGTTTTCGGCATTGCAAGGCGGGTTCCTCCTCCGAATACTCCATAGGAGATCTTGAACACAAGGATAGTTACCGGCTCTGCAAAACAAGTTCCACATTCCACTGTAGAATAATATTCACAAATCCGACCTGCTGATGTACTTGATACCATGACATCATGCCATGGCCCGGTTATTATCGAACCGTGTTTTTCAACCAGCCTTGGCGCATATCGCGAGGCGTTTTCCTTGGCACGTCTTGTCGAAGCAGAGATCATGTCCCCTTATCACGGGATTCTCATCAATACGGGCGTGGTTAACCCAATCGTGCCCGCTGGTATGACTCCTCGATTATAGGCAAGTCCCAAACGGTCACGAGGAGGACGCCTGGTATTCACCCTCTTTATAAAGAGACCAAGACCTATCCTTTTTATTCCTCGAACTAAATCGAATCCCTTCGCCGCCTCGAGTTCCAACACCCAAAGCTCAGGTCAGGCGCTTCGGACCTTCAACCATGTCTGGATCCAACCTTCAAGGTCGGTGGATGCCCTCCTCCGTCACGGAGGAAGATGTCAGAAAGTTAAGAGAGGCCAGGTTCTTGACCGGTGAGATCGCGCACCGGCTGCCTGCTCAAGGGCAGGTCATACCTACTCCCAAACCCGGCGAGAGCGTATTATTCATATCTCACTTCCTTCGAGGACTAGGCCTGGCTCTGGATCCCTTCGTGAGGGGGCTCATGTTCTATTACGGGTTGGACTTCCATGATTTAGCTCCAGATTCTATTCTCCACATCTCGTCTTTATCTTCGTGTGTGAAGCTTTTCTATGCATCACCCCTCACTTCGGCCTGTGGCTCAAGACCTTCCAAGTGGAGGCGAAGACAATCGAGGGGAGGTATGCAGAATGCGGAGGTGCTGTAATAAGCAAAAGCGTCGACGCCCCATGGCCTGAGGGTTCTTTCCAGAAGGTGTCCAGCTTATGGCAACAAGAATGGTTGTATGTCACAGCTCCCAGGGGTACCAAATGGGTGGCCCCACCTGCCTTTCGCTCGGGTCACCCTCCACGACTAACGTCATGGATCAACAAGGGGCTAGACTGGGGGCCAGTGAAGGACGTGCCCATACTGCAGGGCCGCATCCGAGATCTTCTCGAAAGAGATATTGATCTGGTCACAGTAACACAAGTAATGTTACTTCGCCGAACCCTGCCATGTAAACGTCGCCCCCTCCGTCTGTGGGAATTCAATCCGGAGGGACCGCGAGCTATTTAGCACTTCCTCGGCATGACGCCCGAGGAGATGTACAAATTGTACTTCGGACCGCGAGTAATGTATCCGGATTCCACCGAGGACGCGGGTCTGAGCTGCAATCGTCTAGATACCCAAGTAAGTCGCCCTATGGCCGAACACATTGTATTTCTATTCATCACGACATCATTCTGAAAAGTCGCTCTTTGACCAGGACTGGCTAGCAAAGGCGAAGATGATCAGGTGTCCGGCCCCCCTCCCCAAGGTCTCACCGGATCCGGTACTAGTCCGGATGTTGGAGATTGCGCCCTACCAAGCGCCCTCAGGGGAGGATAAAAGTGGGAAGAAAGAGGCTGACGCCTCCGCGAAGGTGGACAACCGGGGAGAAGAAGCCAAAGCTCCCTTTCCCCAAGGAAGGAAAAGGACCGCCTCTGAAGGCCCGGAGACAATAGTCTCTAAACAGGGGAAGGGATCTTCGCCAGAGGGTCCTGGCCCAGGGGATACTCCGGCCATATAGTGCCCGTAAGGGGATCAGCCCTCCATCAAGCTGTAAGTAAAATAAAGGGTTTAATAGTAAAAAACATCCTACTTTACTTCTGAGGAAAATAACCGAATCATCCGTCTTGTAGTCCGGATCGTGGCCCTTCTCGGCAGAGTTCGTCTTCGGGGGATCTTCCTCCGGAGATGATGAGAGTGAAACGCCTCCCCACGCCATCCTGCCTTACGAGGCGGGAGACCCCGAGGTGTCGTCTCGGAGGGCTTCTCTCGATCCGGCAAGGCCAGAAGGTGATTCTTTGGCCACCCGAAGTCCTCAGTATCCGGCTCTTGAAGAGAGCAACTGGAAGGGTCCGGCTCCGCCTGTCGTGCGGTCAGATGCACTGAAGGATCTGCTAGAGTAGGCGGCTATCTCAGAAGCACACCGTGCGCTAATGGGCACGGTGGTTGAGAGGGTTTCATCCGCAGAAAGCGGGTTGCATGAAGCCTTCATGAGTCTGCTGAAAGGTTTTGAGGTACACGAAGTGACGTGTTTTTTTACAGTACTGCACATGTTTTAAATGTGCCCTGTGCAGATAGTAGCCCCTGAGACTCTGGTTGCCGTTGGAAATGGCAGTAAACAGAGGATCATAGTCGCAGGTAATAATCCAGCCATCTTCATATGCAGGTGGCAGGAGGTCCGATGGCTAGCCGGACTTGTGAGGTTGCCGAGCTAACGCGGCGACTTGATGCAGCAGATGCCAACATCGTGCTTGTCAACAAGTGGCTTGACGAGGCGTAGGGTATGTAATTTCTCCGGATTTCAACATATGGTAAGAGGAGCGTAATGTCATTGCCGTCAATTCGCAGAGTGACAAGCCTATTATTCGCCTCTGCTCTCGATAAAACTAGCCAGAATCCATTGTTTTTATGACGGGAATTGCTTAAACAATCCCAATCAAACCTTCTCCCAGTGGAAGAACAGATAGCTACTATAGCTACCGGAACGATAGGATATCTTGATTCGGTAGAAATTGTACAGGTCAAGCTATTTCTCGGACTGGATGAGTTACGTAAACACCTCAAAGATACTCATTCCAAGAAATTCGATCTTCTAGCCAGCTTCTAGCCAGGTGGATAAGGATGGAATCTGGTATCCAAGAAGAGGATGTTGGACATTCTTCATCCCGGAGGGCCGGGGAGAGGAGAGATAGCATCACTCTGACTTTGCTTGGGAAGGAGGAAAATCCAGAGTTGGCTTTGGGAGAAGAGAAGGAAGCTCTCGTGTTTAGTGATTCATACCTGTCCTGTCTTTTGTTTCCGTGGTTTCGATTTCCGGTCCAGAGCTAGTCTACTTATTTATTTTATACGGAAACGGAATTTTGCATATTATACGGAATTTGTCATACCAGGTTTTCCTAGAGTTGAGGAATTCTATCCATTCCAGAAAAGCACTGGTTTGAGAAACTACACTACAGGAAAGTACTAAGGAATAGGAAGCTGCTACTTATACTTATTATTCTTGTCCAAAGATGCCGGGCCGAGACAGAAACCCAACTAGTGAAATAGAACGGATCTCTCTAATAAACCGGGTTCTTCTCTTCGGGTTGCTGGTATCCTTATATGGATCCGTCTTGTCTCCTCGGCTCGATAAGCTAGCAAAGTCGCTTCGTTGGATTGGTCTGTCCGTCCTGTCGATCCAGAAAGCACGTCAAGTCGGTTAATAGCTCTGGTCCGTTTCTAACTCGGTGAATTGGTATGGTCTGGAGGCCCGGCAATAACAATAGCAGACAGGTCAGTTGTTCAAGTCCGTCTGTTGATAGGTCAGCTCGGTATAGAATCTTGTCTGGTTTCAAGTCGGTAAAGTCCAATCGATAGAGTGCCGCTTAAGTTCCTCAAGTAAGGATCTTTGATTCCTCCAATTGATAGGTAATCATAATAGTCTCGCTCGGAATGCGAAGATGCTGCTAATCTGTTAAAGGGATCTAGATCGCATTTATTTGATATCGTCCCTTCTTCAACCCCGGATGTGTACCGACGCTGTGAGAATAACGTAGTTCTAAAGTAGTGACTCGTGTCTTGGAGGTCGTCCATCCAAATGTTCCTCTTTGCCATTGCCCGCGTCTACTCCTATAACCGAATCGATGGCCTATAGCGCCATGCCATAATGAAATTCTTGATCATTTCTTTGTTCGTAACATGGCGTAGTGTATCACCGGTGCCACAATCCCATTCAATTCTTGTCCATTCAATACCATGGATATATCGATTTCTATTTTCAGAAAGCTCCTATTTCGATTGATATCTCTAGCAAATATATGCGTAGCGTATGTCAAGATAAAGTAAATCAATCCGTATGACGGCAGGGAGCGGAGGCAGCTTCAACTCAAGTGAGGAGCAAGCTTACCTCGGGCGGGTAGATTGATCGGCTCCTTCATATCTCGATTTCGCTTAGGCCACCCAGGCCATACCATAGAAAAAGATCTGGTTTCCTTTCCTCATCAACCTGCCGCTGCCGTTCTTTTATTTCACGAAAGAATCTTTCCGTCCGTATTGAGCAACTCAAATTCCTAGAAAGCCGTTGGTGCACCCACCCAAAGTGAGTAACTACTAATGCAAAGTGAGTAACTACTAATGTTACGAACAAAGAAACTTTCAAAAAGTGGACCCAACAAGCAAAGCAACGGATTGGGCTGCACTGCCTTTCGGCGTTTTAGTTAGGCGCATCCTCTTGCGGGATGAAAATCTGCCATAGCACGCCCGCGCCTTTGAAGGAACATTTGCTCGATGATGGTCCTACCCTACGCGGGCTTACTAACGATGGCCAAGCACGCAGTCATTCCTGTTCTATTTGATAGGGAAGCAAGCTAGTCAAAGAAGAAGGAAGCATGGGTATAGGTAAGTCTAGACATATTGACACGGGCGTATATCGAAATAGGCATAAGGCCGCTAACGCTAAGGAGACAAAGACCGCTTCTTTGTTCGTAATTAGGACATGTATTGATGCTAGAGGCAGACTCACGGCACTTATCACTCCTTAGATGAAGCAAGACAAGAGTGAGTCCGCTAAGGTACAAGTATGACTAAAAAATTGATGGCAGATTTGTATGGAAACTATTATATTTGAGTATATTGTATCATTGGGTTTGTCATTGTCGATAGCTATTCTTGTCTCCGTTAGGGCTGGCCGGTTGATCCATCATATAAATGCTATTATTGTTGATACTCAAGTAATTTATATATCCAAAGATGTTCTTAAAGATCATATCATTTATCAATTTGAAATACTCTATAAAGTCTATAGAGATACTCGAGGGTGTGCACTTACCGGCAGGAGTCAATCTCCAAGAAGTAAGCACACATCTATTTTTTGTAGACGAGAGAGTGAGCCTTCTAAACAAGTATCTCTGTGATCTTATTGCAAAGGAACTGGAAGTGAATACTTTGGCCAAGTTATACAATTTCTTCTGGGATAGCTTGTTGTGGGGCTTTCCGAAGGGTCGCTCGAGAGTGGTCTCTTTTCTTTAAGGTTGCATATATTGTCGGAGAAGGGAGGGATCCAGGCCAGGTCTAAAAGTGCCGAGTTGGGTTTGGGACAAGATCAGGAAATAGTGCATCTTATATAGTGGGTGCCAACTTGATTGCTGCTGGGATTGCTTGATAGGAAACTTTGATTGATACGAGCAGATGTGAATGAATTGAAATAGTCAATAGTGGTGATATGATCCCGGTATCTACACTCGGATCTACTTACGCTACCGAGACTGCTGCTCGTAAAAGCATCAGAACGTGTCAATTCACTGAATAAAGTGCTCTTTCCATTGATTTATGGATGAAATCACGAAAAGAGAAGGAACCACCGATTCTCGCATCAAAACAGGGGTTCTGGAGCCGCTTCTCAAATCGTAAGTAGATCCAATCCAGGCAGTTGATAAGTGAGGTTCTCCGGTCGAATGCAAATAAGCCAGAGCGTATCTCTTGTTTCGAGGAAGAAACAAACATCCCGGTCTCAATAGATCTTGATTCTATGCATGCGTCGAGACACATCACGAGCCGGAACAAACGAGTGCTTTCAACTCACGAGCCGGAACAAACGAGTGCTTTCAACAATAAGCAATACCCGAGCTTCCTTCTACCAACCAGGATTCCGATACCAATTCCAATCTGGCACAGACAAGGAAGTAGCGCACTGTAAGAACCAATACGAGAACCCTTCCTTCCAGCCAGAATCCGTCTTTCTTGTCCTTTGCATTCGAGGAATGGGATCTGCCTTGTGGAAACAAAAGCTATTTGTTCGAGTCAAGCAAGCGGACAGTCAGCTAAGAATACTGGAAGAGAACTCTCTAGCCCTGCACTTAAACTAGACTAGAAATCCGAAAAATCACTAGTTTTGGCCCATAGCGAAATAGAGTTTTTCTTCTCCGCTGACTCCCCATGCTTGGCGCCATAGGCTTTAGGACTTTTGGCACTAGGGAATCATACTTTGATCAGATCCGTGGACAGGCTCCCCGAGGTCAAATCGGATTATGGACTTTTCCAGCTAAGTGAAAACGCACTTCACTACTAGCAAAGAAGTCATTTCGTAGGCAGGGCCGGTGGTAATCTCAGATAGGAACTTGCCGGGATCCTTCCATACCTGCCATCCACCACTACTACCGATCGCTTCCCGTAATCGAGCCATACCTTTTCCCGTAATGAGAATACGGCCGAGGACGAATAGCGGCGCCTAGCTTTAGTTTCCACACGACACGATGGATCTATCACTCTCTTTAGCCAGGCCATTCTCTAGAGGAGAGTTCCGAGAATGAATTCCAATCTGGTACCAATCGTAGAAATCGTATTGTAGAGTTCTTCTCACGCCTAGCACAGCTACAAGCATTCCTCGAATGCAGAGACAAGACGGAGGATATCTCGATCCCGCTGAACATCTGCTACCAACTACGGATTACCTTGTTTCCATGAAATCCATGTTTCGCACCTTGGCCCCTCTACCTACGAAATTCTGATTCCTATTGCTTAAGAAAGTACAGCAGAAATAAAGTCTTTGGGTAGATGAGGTCACCGATTAGCCCGCCGAGCTGCTCTGTCCCCTCTACCGGGATGGGATGGTTTATGTGCTTGTCCCGATGAAGCTTAGGATCCGATAGAAACACGGGGTCAACTAAGGAAAAAAATGGGAACCTTTGCATGACGCGCCTTCCTCAGATGTGCGCTCTCTTTTCAGGATTGAGAATGACGACACAGCCTCGGAGGTCTTTCGTCTACTTCTTCTGTCCAGGCCTGTTTGTATTCCCACCATACCTTTCCGCATCGTCCTTCTCTATTGGGGGCTCCCAACACCTCAGCCAATTCGTGCAGCATCTTATTCAGGATCTCGGTGCTCCCAAAAGTTGTGAGCGACTCCAGAACAAGACTCGCCACCTCTGCAAGGCCACCGAATGAAGGAAGGAAAGAGCATGTCGTACATAAACCTGGATTTTTTCCATGTCGTCCGTGATTCACGCACGGCACGATACATAAATCCTGCAACAGAAGCACAATTTTGCTATCGATCAACATCCACCGCCTTCTTCGGACTCGTACACAAGAACGAAACCGCCAAAAACATGAAACAGAACAAAGAGGAGTAGTACAAAGCAATCGAATCATAGTCCGACACCGTCGATGGTTGGCTGACGTGAGGAGGGTGCATAGCAGCACTTGCTGGTAGGATTTTGGGGTTGCTATGTTCTTGCCGCAGATGATGATATATGTAGATGGGTGAGGTTTTGGACTCGAGATATTGCTGGAGATCACATTTGCCGTCGCATTCCAAACAATTCGTGAGCCGTTTAGCTGGTTTAGTGGACATTTGCCTTGTTGATCAACCGCTTGGTATACCCAGTTCTCAGAGAATTGTTTTGTGCCCGAACTCCGAATCGACCCTTATACTGTTTTGCTTTCTGCTGCTTCTTGTTCTGCTTTGCCGAGAGAAAGATTCACCGGGAACTTCATGATTTTTAGTTTTCTTTCACCTAGATCGTATTTTTAAGTACCTCCTGGCGAGGTATATGATGATATTATTATCGCTGGCATGGGAGTACCACTTAGATACCAAGGGCTAATAGACCCAGATTCGTTCTCTAAACAGTTTTAGAACCCTTCTTTTAGGTAGAATAATACTATCCTGCCTCGATAGAGGATAAAACGAGACCTTTTTTGATAGCCCGTTCACTCAACTACCACGCTTAGCTAGTCTGTCTGTAGGGATGGGAATAGGGTAGTCTGCCCTTCTTCGTAAGTAGCTGGACTCGGATCTTCGCAACTATCCAAACTCAATAAAGCTTCTGAAAGTGGTTCCGTGTTGCGACTCACTCGTTGAAGGAGTATCGCCCGATGCAGATAACAGCGTTGAAGTGGAACTCGCTTTTTCTTTTTCCACTAGATTCAAGGTTACAGGACACGGAGTAGACATCAATCTCTTGGAAATGTGGTTCGTCTCAAATCTTCCCATTCTTTCTTCTTTCCACTAATCTAATGGTTTCATTCTCCCATCGAGAGGTTATGATACTAGCAAGAGTCCTATTCTTCTCCTCTCGATCCTACCTTGGGTTATGTTTGACAGGGATGGTCATGAACTTCTATTGGTTTCAAAGGAGGATAGAGATCCATTGGGGAAGGCTCGAAAGGTTATTCGATATCAAAGGTTGACCCTCGACGCGCCGCAGCCACTATTTTGACTCCTTTTATGCAATTATGAACGACACTTTCTCGATTCCAATGCAACTTATCCTTTTGGAGTTGACGTAACAAACGACGCGAGCCTCCCGATGAAGCCAACAGAAACCCTATCCGAATACTAAAAATAAAAGGCAATTTCATTATGGTGGTATACCAGCCAGATTCTGGAACTTCCAGCCCAATCGGAGCATATAGATCCGTAAATGGATTTGTATGTATAGCCACTTCAACGTGCTCCTCGCTTCTCGAATGGAAAAAGTATCTTCTTTCCGGGAACATGCTAAACCAGAAATTCTTATGTTCGTGATTCTTCATCCACCGATGCGTAAAATCTTCCGCTTTTCCATTCTCATATGAGGCAGGAAAGTTTATGGGCAACAGGTCGGCACGAAGTGATTCATCATGTTCAAACATGAACCTTTCGCTCGTTGGGGACGGTTTATAAATCATCAAATTCCCACAAATGGAATGAGAAGTGGGTCCATGTAAATGATCGAGACCTCGCAAACAACAACGGTCCTTCCCCATATGGAGTTCGGGACCCAAGGGCAATCGTTGAGTGAATCTGTATCTTATTCAGATTAGTTGACCTAAGCCGCACCATTATTGCAGGGGTGGGGCTCGGCCTCCGAACCGCACGTGGGACGAAGTTTCTGCCTCATACAGCTCGGGCCAAGACCGGGAAGTTGAGGAGAGATGGGAGACCCAACTGCTGCCGGTCGGGACGGATAGAAAGGGGCGAGGATAAGCTTGTGAAGAAGCAAGCTTATTGCCCCACCCCCAAAAACAAACCGACCCAAAGAAGAAAACGTATGCGCTTTAGCAACAAAGCGCCATCCCTTGCTTGTTGCTTCGCTGTTCTTTCTATTCCATCCCACCATTCCGGGATAGGCGGCTAATATAATATGTGCAGTAGTCGTCGTCGACCAATCGGCTCGGACACTGCACCACTTGTGCCCGCCCATTCTGTCTCGCCCTAAATGGAATGGCTCTCTTAGTTACGCTGTGCCCCGACCCGAGTCCCCACGTCCGCTTTATCCGCCCGCAACCCGCCAACACAACATTAGGGCCGCCCCCCATTCTATGCTGACCCGGCCGGGCTCGCTTTGGGAAGCCCGTTCCCACCGCGCCACGGCCCGGCTGGCCTGCCAATGTAGTGGGAATTCTCCCGTTCCTCGGTCAAAAAGGGTTGGTTGGATGCGGATCTACTCCACGAGGAGCGGCACGGACGTAGATGATATCATCACGACCTCTCTTTGCGCATCGCTAGGGATGCTTAACGCCACTTCGCCAACCGGCATTACCTGCGCTTCGTGTCTCTCGCGTGTGGTCAAGACTGGTGTTTCCGAGCAGCGAGGCTTACACCCATTCGCATTAATTCATCCAAAGTTCCTTACCCTTATGCACGAATTTTGGAATAAGCCATCTTCCTATCAAGGTTAAGGAGTCAACTGAGCATCTCAGCGGCGGGATTGAATACCCGGATCGAATCAGAGTTCACGCCGCCCGCCCAACAAATAGAATAGGAGGCGTGGGCCACAGGTCGCACATAAGCCATCGGGTCGCATTTACGTAAGAACACCCAACATAAAGATGCACACTCCTCCATGTGAAATAGAAAGATTCATCTTCACTTTTTGTAGTAGTCGTGACCAACAGCCATCAGCAATCGGCTCGTTGGTAAGGCGAGAGCTTCAAGCCCGCTTTCGGTGGCACACCCCCAAACAAGCACCACTCGACGAGGGGGCGGGAAAGCTACAGGCCCAAAACCTTCGACCCTTCTTTCTATATGGGGTGCCCGGGCACCTCATCTTGTCATTTTGTTGCTCATTCCCCTTAGGTCAAGTGTTTGGCCTTTACTTGAGCGCCAACACGCTTCACCTGACCTATCGCGTGGTAAAGAGAAGAGAGTACGAAAGAATTGTAAACAGAAAGGCATCACAGAAAGATTCTAAATATGACAAGTCCCCATGGATTCGATAATAAGGAAATGAAGAACGGGAACGAAACGAAATAAAGCATTTCTAGCGGATGAGCTTCTCTCCATTTTGTCCGGTAATAGAATAGGGCGGCTTGCTTTGACCAACACTCCACTTTTTGCTCTGTCCATGGAGCGTATGAATTTCCTTAAATGTAGATAGACCAAAAAGGGAATAAAGGGATAGGAATAGGAATTATAGTACCATTGGAAGAAGAGGCACCAGTGGGAACATCTCTACCGACGAACCATTTCAATAGTATTGGGTGCTGCCGTGCCACGGGCACGACCATGGAAGTAATGAAAAGAAGAAGTTCTGTAGTTGGACCATCTGCTCTATCCGTTCGATTTGAGCTTCTCCAGAGAAGATGAGACGCTAAAAATGAAAGTGTTCGCAACGCATACCGAAAAAGGGTACCTATGTTGCCGACCATTAATGACTAGTTCGAAGACCAGGAGCAGGGGCACGTGCCAAGAAAGATTTGTTACTTTCCCTATGGTTTTCGAACGCTTTCAATAAAACCTTCTCGTAGAAGTATTTTCACAAAGTTTTCGGTAATATTAGTAGATGCTATTCGAACCCTTCCTTTTATTAAGATTCAATTCTTATTCTTATTATTATCTAATTATTCTTTTTTCATGTATATGCGCTTTACACAATCTACTAATTGATCTATATTCGATACCCTACTATATCATAGTCTCTACTACTAGTATTTTTAATACCTCAGAGCTCATGAGACTCTTTTAGTGAAATTCATAAGTCTCAATTCCCGTGGGATCGCCCCAAAAACGCGAGTTCCTTTTGGATTTCCTTCTTGATCAATGACAACCGTCATCATATCAGATATCATACCGTTGTCACGCTTTGAGTTCTTTACATGTACGCATAATTACAGCTCGTCTTACTTCATTCTGATCTTTCTAGAGGCATTTTGGGCATCGCTTCTTTGATTACAAAGAACAATAACGTCACCAATATGAGCATATCGTTGATTACCAGCTCCTAAGATTCGAATACATATCAATTCGATAGCCCCACTCCGTTGTTATCCGCTACATTCAAAAGGGTCCGAGTGAGATGGATCTTGGAAGTCTGGTTTTGATTGGATAGTGATCTCTGCACGAGTGGTTGATCTTCGCGGCCGTGAATGGCCATGGAAAGGAGTATTGATGTCAATATGTTCGATCGAGAAGATTGGACGATGAAAGACGGATCCTTTGTGGTTTGAATAATAGGCTGTGGTCTCGATATTGGGCTATGGGCTGATTGCTTTCTGTATGAGCCTCTTGTGATTGGGCTCTCGTGGGCGGATTACCCGATGTGTACTCATCTTCCAACAAAGAGGAGAAGACATAACCAGAAGAATTGTGAGAAATAAGTCAATTTCTCAAGTTGAGGCATTTCGATTTGGATTTCAAATAAGAAAGACAGAAAAAGACTCCTGCGCCCTCGAGAGCATTCTCTTTCACTTGCATTTCTTCCTGAAGTTGGCTCAAGACCTGTCCAGCCTTGATTTTCCCAGTTATTACTCGAGCGCTACCGAGGCAACTCTGAACTAAGCTCAGGGAGGGGTAGTAGGTATGCTTCAAACCCTCCGCACCTTGAAGAACGATGGCACTAGATCGGGAAAGATGAATGACCAATGAGGACAGTACATTGGTGTAATTTTTTAATAGAGAATCCTCCCTTCTTCTTTGCTTTCTTGCCTGCAAAAATCCAAAACTAACCATTGGAACCTCATGGGCTACCGAGTTAGGAGATTCATTTTTTTTTATTACTTTTACTTTTTTTTTACTAAGTTATTCTAAAAGATAAGAGCTAACCGACCATCCTGATTGAATGTTTGAGTACTGGAGTCTCTCGTAAGTATGGAAAGAAAGTCTCTTCTTTCCACAACTCCTAAATTTCCCATCAGCCTATCCAATCTAATTCCAGACAGAGTCAAGAGACCTTACTTTAGTGTAGGTAGTGTCAGATAATTAGGAAGTCTTGATAGTCTTTCGTATAATCTCTTCTGCAATCCTAGGAGCAAAAAGGAATGTCCTTTAGGGACCTTTGGATACCAAGATTTCCGACCTCTTACTTTCGTAGTTATGAATTGCGGAATAGAATCAATTCTGAAATTCATAAGTATATATCCCTCATCCCTATTGGTATCGGTTTGGGCCACTACCAGAACCCTGCCAGAGCCCTATTTTTAAGAAGAAATTGACAGTCTTTTTTAGAACTAGAACTATGGTAAAATCCAGTATCGACAGGCCTAGTTCTTTTCCTTTGCTTATGCAGGGCAAGAATTTGTCGAGTTCAATCAGTACAATAAGAAATCCTAAGTATTTTTTGGGTCAGCGACACCCAGATTTGAACTGGGATAAAGGATTTGCAGTCCCTGCCTTACCGCTTGGCCATGCCGCCAAATCCGATCCAAAATCGAGCAAAATCTTATTCATCCACATTATTTTACTAATTTTTCTTCGTAGGAGGGATTCTTAAACCCTTTTGATTTTTTTAGATCGTTGAATCCCTTTGTACTTATCCCTTTCCAATCCCTTTTAATAAATTCATTCCTGTTTTTATTGGACCCAGTTTAGTCTCTTCGATTGATTGTATCTCAAAACACACATTGCTTAAATACCTTCTCTTTCTATTGAAAAGAGAAAGGATTTCCAGTCACAGACTGCCAAATTTAGGAAAAATTGGAACCATTAACTATATTATTTGTTATTATTTGTTATTTTGATATTTTCTATTTGTTAGTAGTGAACGGTTCTAAAATGGGTATTGTATCCCAAATAGTGTTTCCTTAATGGCATAACAAAATCCAATTGATTTACGGCTAATCAGTATCAATTAAAAAAAAGAGAATTATGATATTGATATAGTGTGACCTGACCCCTGTTGCTCCAAGTGAAATTCTTTCTAGGGTTCTTAAAGATATTCTCCATTTTTTCCCTTTCCCTACAATAAAGTATAGTCTGAAGGCTAGCACGCACCATTCCTCGCTTATGATAATCTAAGGCCAAAAGAAAGAAGGCTCACACCATAATAATACATACCCTTTTTCCTCGATCGTCAAGGTCGTGGATTTGGATCGATTTCGGTTTTACGGGCTTCATACATTGTTAAGAAAAGTACTCGGCATTGGAAAGCATCACGTTCTGGCCACACACAAAAGAAGTCGGTGGAAGGTATGGAATTTCTCGGCTGAAGGTCAGAAAGAAAGCAATCGCCAGTGCTCTCGGTTCCAAAGCAACGAGTCTTTTCTCTGAGAATTAAGGAAAACAAACTAACCTTGTCTGTCTATGTTCACCTTGACATGAAAGACTCTTTTCCTAACCTGACTGTTCTACCTGGCTAGTTCACTTCACTTTTCGAGGGATCCTGGATTGGAGTTCACTTGTCTATGAGTGTCCGAACAGCTTCAGATCCTTCCAAGGCGCAGGGGTTCTCTCTCCATTCACTTTGAGCTGGGTTTCTTGTGATCTTTTTAGTAGTTTTTCCGTCCAATTTTATGGTAAATTAAGTCTTACACAGCTGTCCCCAAGGATGTCCATTCCATTCGGCAGGGACTCCATCTCGCATTCGATCTCCCTCCTTTCCTGAAAGAGTCGAGGTCTCTCGACTTCTCTTTGCCTCTCTCCCAGATTCAGAAAAGGGAGGAAGAGGGCCTCTCGACGGGAGTGATTCCTCGAAAGAGATCGTTCCCAGCATCCTCGAGTTCGTAGTCAAACTCACCTTCATCCACCTTTCATGGACTGGCGCGGGCAAGCGCCGATGTCTGGAGCAGGAGATGGAAGCTTGGGTTGAGGAGGCTGTCAACGAGTCATCAAAGGCGATAGATTGGTTATATTCGGATTCGTTTGATTTTGATTTTCTTTTTTTGGTTGTGAGAGGTCTGAGTCCACAGCTGGGGAAGAGTCGTCAGATGACAATTGAAGTAGGGGTCTGCCTCTTTCAAAGGGAAGCAAGAGTCTCATAGGGAAGGAGATCCTGCACAGACCAATCCCAATCAGGAAGAGAGTCTTGTTGTCAATGAAAGCAATTTTTCTATGTCACATATCTGCCTATCTCGTGTTGTGAGCTATAAAGTACCCACCAGGGGTGGACCAAGAAAGAGGCAGGCGATTGGGTCCTTCCCATCCTCTGTGATGTCAGTCTCTTTGTCATTCTTTCACCCTTGCTGAGTAGCGAAGTGAGCATACTCAAGATCCAATTCATCAATCATTTGAGTTGGTACGAACATAGGAATCCAGACTCCGCTTGATTCGATCTTCAGTTTCGACCTTCATCAGTCAGGAAAAAGAAGAAGGACCCACTTATTCCACTCGGAGAGACCGAACCAGG